>OW121857.1:79318771-80676622 GCA_933228895.1 Platycnemis pennipes | reverse complement strand
TTTAGGGAAAGCAGTCCATCATTACAATAAAGACACAATATATTATTTCGACAACTTACTGAAGTAAAGGTTATAGGTTAAGGAATTTCGGCAAAGCATTTAAAAATATTTTATTGCTTAACATAAGTGATTTCGCTGAGATGAGTTACCTTCATGAACTTACATGAGAGGACCAAAATTCCGCTTTTAACTGGAAAGCAATTATTAAAATTTCAGACCATCTTCATGCATTTAAGACTATGCAAAAATGAATGGATGCTATCACGCATCGCGATTACTTCACAACGGTTCATCAGCTAGCGCACGTATTGGTGGAGTGTCGACATTTCCAGCATAGGAAATTACCAACGCAGGATGACTTACCTTCTTTCTCTCCTTCAATATAACCTATGTTTTTAGGCCACATACGGCAACTTGTTAATTTCCTGGAGCTTTAAGAAAGGCCTTTACGGAGAGGAATGTCTCTTTGATCGAAATATGAATAATTAATTTCCAAGTAACGGGATGTATTCAGCATTTTCAATTATATTCATGAAATTCAATGAACCCATTTGGACTACTAATAAAACTGCATGACCATTTTTTTCACGACGACAGTTTTCAATTTACACTATTTTTTTGACAGTTGACAGTTTGACAGTTTTAATTTTACACTGTTTTTTGCTTCAGTAGAAATATTTTAAGATCTATATTTGCCAAAATCACCTAAATGAGGAAGACTCCCCCTCATTTCGCGCAAGAACGGTTATACATACGTGACCATTAGCAGGTGATTTTTTTTGCGTGAAGATAAACTTTCCCCTTTCGACTGACTAATAAACTTATTGTAATACCATAAAATTGATAATATTAGAAAGGTCCTCAATCCGTTGCTCACACGGTAAAATGGCCAAGAATATATATTAAAACGAAGAAATATTTCGCAGAATTACGCTGCTTAAAGCCTACGGTCATATGTACTCAGGAAAGATCTCCTGCATACTTAAGTCCTCCAACTCGCGCGGTGAGTCCATGCAAAGAGCACCACTGCCAAGGAGGGAGAGGGAGAGCGAAGGATTCGAAGATTACAACAAGCACTCGCACTCAAGCAACCACTATTGCTAGAAGGAAAGAACACCTGCTCGTCTTCTCCCGGACGCTTGTTCCGAGATATGATAATGGCCGGAGGGGAAAGGGAGAAGATTTCAGAAACGGACGAATGAGGAATATGGTCGTCCTTTTCGTTCGAAGGAAAATTTTCCTCCTCGAACGACCACGACTCACTCCTCGAGGTGGAAGCGCAAGTCGACTATCACTTCGAGTACAGCGAAGGAGGAGTCCTCATTACTTTCCCAGCGATCATCTCATGCCAGTGATCCCGCTGTTTGCTTGCTAAATGTTCCCATTACACTCCGTTCCCCACCAGTATGTCTGGGTTCATTAACTTTCATGACTCTTCCAAGGCTTTTATTCAAGCTCTTCAGGTTTACGTTAATATTAGAGCTACTATACAGAGCAATTTGGCATTTAATAGCACAAAACATCAATGCCATTTTGAAGTGAAAACTTGACAGCTATTTAAGGGATGTGTCCCTGCGTCTTCCAAATTTTATACAACATTCAGGTCCGAATCAACCCCGTTGAGCTATAATAAATGGAAAGAACAAAATAGAAATCATAGCGTCGGTACCACTCCAACTGCTTTGGTTATACCGAAATGTCTAACCAAACTGAAAGAAACAACATCCATGTCCCAGACGGAATTCGAACTCTCTATGCCGTCACCAGGACAGGGCACTTGACATGGGAGAATCATGGTTGAGATGGTTAATTAAGCAAGGATTTTTAATTTTATAGCGAGCATGATGCTTACAAAAGTGAAGAATTATATAAGTTGGAAAATGTTGTCCGACATTGCTGCGTTGTATCCAACTTTGGACTGATGTCCTGTGGAGATAAGGGTAATCACCGATGTTAGATGAGCTGACCGAAAAAAACTACCAATCAGGAAAAGCTCAAGGCATAAATCGTGCCATCTCTTGTTTCACTAATCATCCGACGGGTATGTGGCATAATAAGTCAGCAATGTGACCTACGCTTTGTAATTCGACAAAAATTTTAACAGAAACGCGACCTCCAAGATCATCAAATAGTGGACTTGGGTATTTAGGTGCTCTGATGGTTATGAATAAATTACTATGTTCAACCTAAGGTCATAAACCTAAGACGAATACAACATCCATGCCCAATGAGGGATTCGACCCAAGACCCTTGGGTATCCCGGCCAACTCGTAACAGTCCTAGCTACTACGATTGGGTTCATCGTTTACTTACTTTTGGTTAGCATACACTGAGAATTAGCTACGTAACTTTATCGCAGGGCTCTAGCAGAAATATGACACATTCAAGTTGATCGTAATAAGTTCACAAAAATAAAAAAAGATTCCCACTACGTCTTATCTGCACTTTCACAACTTCTGTGATGACGCACAAAGAAATAAGCATTAATATTCTAGATCCTTTCAACAAATCAAAGGAAAATCGTCAGAGGTGAACCAAAATTCCACCTCTGACGCATTCAACACTTATCTGAATTCAAATATGGACACACGAGATCTTCTTCGCCCGTGAGCTTACGAGCGACCTTCGTATATATCCATCCGCCGACACTTGGTACGTTAAGCCATTCATCTGAAAACTAAATCCCGAAACGGGGAGCAAGGCTTGAGCTAATCCAAATGCACCAAATTGGATTCATCATTGCTAATGTATGAATGCGTGACCACCGTCCGACTGGGAAACCTACGCCAACGGAGGGCTAAATCGGTCATCTAAATCCGACCACGGTCGATAACCTCACCATCATAGTTCGCGAGCTTCTGAGAAAGGCATATCAAAACAAATGAATAATAACCATTCTACGTGACTCGCGGAATCAAACAGTGACGCGGGGTTCATTGCGACTTTTTTTATCCTGAACTGAATTTCTACGATCGCCAAAAACACGACATCACAGCGACAGAGATGACCCATGCAAGGGAATGAGCTTTCTCAGAGGGTTGAGAACCGTTTAAAAACTACATTAGAGGGCAAAGAAAAAGGTCAACTCCCACCGTCGACCATTGTCTTTGAGGAAAAAATCTTCGGAATGAGTCGCAGCAACTCGTCTACCGCAAATTGCTCTTAAGAAAAGCATGTCACCGCTACGGAAAGGGGCAAAGTGACGTCTTCGGGAGCTCAGAAGGATTGCCGCCCGGTGACGACAACCAAGGCTATCGACCATAAGAAAGGGCTCGACGGACGGCGTCCCACCTTCTTTTCTCGAAACCGAGGACAACCGAGGGCGGAGACAATTTTTTCGGGCGGGCCAGCGGGTTAGGTGAGACGTATGCAAGGGGATAGGCAGATAGGCAAGGGGGACGGGCTTGGAGAAGAATAATGGAGTGAGGGGAGAAGAAGAGGAGGGCGAATCGAAAAAGAACAAGAATGAAGCAACTCCTTAGTAGAGGAGCCTGTAGCACGACAAAGGGGATTACAACACTGCTATTCTGTTCGACCCTTCGTAAAGCTGGTGCTCGCTCCGATGGAGGACGAAGAGCACGTGGAATATCACATGGAGGCATAAGGATATCATTGCTCTTGATTATAATTTGTACGTGGCCACGGTGCGATGAGAAAAATGACCTGTAACTTTATTAGGAGGCATTTTACGAAAGGGCTATCCTACAGCAGGCACACGCGACAAGATTGAGGAAGAGTATGACTAACATCTTTATAGACCCCCAGCACTAAACGAAAATACATCATAACTTCTTTTCCACCAAAATGAATACGGTCATTGCAATAGTCTGGTTAAATATTACTAATACATTAAATTCATATTCATATAAAACAATAATCATCCTTAACCAAATATAAAAACTGGGCGCCTACGTTGGAGATAGTAGAACGACATGAAACCCATAATACGCAATTAAATTTTTACTCAAGATCTGTTAATATCCTATTTTATATTTATCGATCCCCGGAGAACGAAATCATGGCAAAGATTGATTGCATAACTTTCTCGATTATTGGTATCAAAACGCAATGCATAAATGAACTATAATAAAGCTTGGTTGTTCTTTATTTAAAAAAATAACATTTTATGTTAAGATTTCTAAAGCTTTCACAAAAGGAAGGCTTCCACGATTTTATTCAAAAGGCAAGATTCTCATTTTTCCACTTTAGCGAACTTATTTGGCTAGCGCACGAAAGATAGGAAAAAAGTTTAGCTCAAAAACTCAATATTTAACCCGTTTTGAAACATTTGTTCTGATTCACAAGGTGTGACACATAAATAAGGATAGAAAAAGTAGCTTGTGGATAGAATAGCAGCCTATTCAGGGTGGATGGAAGTGTAGCTCGGCTATCCCTCCATGTCCTGAAACACAAGCCCATACACAGCTTCCCGTAAGCACCGCATCTCCCAGGCAGCAACTCTGGAGAGTGTCATGGGAGCAATAAGGTGGTGTAAGAGTCGTGGAGAGGGGAGGAGCGGGCAGAGGAGAGACTTTTAAAGGAGGCGCGCCCGCAGAAGCGAGAATGCAGGGAAAGTTAGGTGGTAGGAGAAGAAAATGGCGGATTGGTATACAAAAGAGAAGCGGGCAGCGCAAACTATCGCAGACGATCAAAGAGGAACTGGCACATCTTGGGAAAAGTTGAGAGAATCGTTCTCGAAGGATGAAGCGAAAAAGCAAAAGATTCATCGAATAGGGAAGTTACCAGACCCATTTCTATGAGAGGCATATCAGTAGAAGAACATTGCAATGCATAACTGAGAGATAATCCATGCCAATACCCCCTTAATTCCACGAGAAATCGTCAACAGGTACGGCAAAAATCACCGGCGATTTGAAGTTGGAAGAATGAGTACGTAGCCACGTGGTATGAATGTGTAAAGTAATTAAAGGTAAAATAACCATTCGAATAGTACCTAATCATGTTAATGCAGTCAGTCGACCGTAATTAAGGCCATAAAACAATTGAGACGAAATACACAGGCAAGTAAGTATCTCAAGGCCAAGCATATAACGATGAAATGCTTGAGCAGAGAAGATGAAAATGCTCATCATGTCGGAGCGATAAAATATAATCCAAAGCGAGAATAAAAATACCCATTAAGATGACGGAAACATCTTCTAATATCCTTTTACTCCGAATTTTAACTACAAGCAGAGGCGGTTTTAATTACGCCGAATGTACTTTTTTTCTTAGCTGATTAGTATTGTATAATGGAGGCGCGTCTTTGCAAAAAAAATTAAACGAATTAATAACGCGATAGTTAGTATTATATCCAGAAAAAAGTATTTATGATTTTGAGTGCATTCAATCTACGAAATTATATGAGTCAAAGCGAAAGTGTTTTGCGAAATAGAGCCACTTTTCACCCTAGGCTTCTACTCTTTGTCAGATAACTGACGACAGCGAAAGGAGGATCACGCAGGATGCGTAAGATAAAATTATCATTCTTATAAACTTGAATGGGAACAATTTTTAATTTCACATGCATAATTTCACCGTAAATACAAAATTAACGTGCAAAATAGAGCAAGAAACGAACATAAATTCGTAATATCATACGTATAATAAAGAAGAGATTGTGACATTTGGGTTTATGGAAGGACGAAGAATGTGCAATGAGGAGAAGGAAAGGCTATTGAAGAAGTATTTGGGAAAGCGGTGGAAGAAATTAAATTTCTAAGGATAGAAGAGGTAGAGTAGATGAATAGAACAAGAAATTAGGTGCGATAGGGTTCCAAAGTTCATTCTAGAAGAAAGAATACTAGAAAATCAGGAATAAGGAGTAAATGAAAGGCCATTTTAGGTTGGAAGAAAATAGGAAAAAGTATACAAATATGCAAATCGAAATTACATCGGAAAGGAACGCTAAGAAAATGAATTAAGCACAGCATGAGTACTCCATCAAATTTAGCAGAATACCAAGTAATAAGATTTTATAAAGCGTCTGCTTTAGTCAAAATATTCTACTTCAACTTTATCACATATCTTCTTAAAAAAATCCAGCGATGCATTTTATTGCTGTACATCAGACACGTGTAAAGTTCAGGAAGGTGAGAGGAAACATTATTTTAGTCCACTTAAAAAATTTAGCAGACGCGCCACTCCCAAAACTCTCCAGCCCAACGCACAAGGACACATAAAGGCTTTCCATGGTTAACACACACGGGAGTTATTCGAGCATGGAAAGTATTCATTGCTCCTTTCTCTCTCCATGCCACAAGGTCCCGCACTGTCAGAGGAAAAAAACTGATGTAGGGACTGTGGAAAACGGATTTCAGAGGCGATATTTTCAACAAAGTCTCAGAGCTCCGGGTTGGAAAAAAGACACTTATGAAATGAAAAGAAGAAATAATTGAAAATTGATAAAAATGTGTAATCCTGAGAGTCATGATGACGCGTTTTACTTTAATCTTCACTCATAATCGCAAAGATTTCTCGATATTAACATATGAATGTTCTTAGACTGGCTTTTTTAAATTAAATTCGAAGAAAATAAAAAATCGTGAATTAATTAATGGCCTTTTAAAAATTTTTCCGTGTTACCGAGTATCCCTATTTTAACGACTTTCCTCCTCCTCATGCAAGCTTCAAATGTAGATGAAAACGTATTTTCCAAAGGCTACCTACGTATTCTGAGAGTAGTTGATTACTGTAATCATCCAAGTATATCCTCTTTTTATACCATTTAGAATACGCTAGGTTTCATGTAAACTAGTATTTAGCACTCACAAGATTAAATGTCCGATTGGTATCTAAGTTTAACCTGCAGATAAGGCACCACTGTAATTTAGCTCACGAAGAGCTTGGAGATTCGCTGACAAGGTCCCAAGAACGTCCCGAAGTCGTTTTCCTTGTCACCCGAGAGAGGAGAAGAAAGAACTCGGCCTCTTTGCCGCTCATTATAATCCCATTTCCATCGGACCTTTTGGATACTTTGCTCCCACGTCCGGGACTTAAATGGATTAAACTGAACTAGTCGCAGAGGAGTGAGAGGACCCTAGCGGAAAAACTAGATAATGGGACGCAGGTAAGTTTATTATTTCTTCCGCTCCTCCTACCACCTCCTTCCCACCCTTCTCTTGCCTCCGGGAAAGGTTGAGAACCCCTCTTCATAACGGCAGGCGCGAGGGACAGGAACCAAATGGCTCCGCACGAGGAGGGGAGGGATAGGGGGAGAAGCAGACGGCCGATGCCTTTGCTGCTGGAACACTTTCGCGATGCCCCAGCTCAGACAAGGCACGTCCCATCAGCGCCATTTCTGTCGGCCAACGAACGGTAGTAACGACGACTCATAACTCTAGATCATAAGAGTTAGGCTCTTATATTTCTACAAGGTACTTAAGTCATTTCATGAAAGGGTTGGAAGTACAACTCCGATCAATGAGATTCCACGCCAATACAAACAAAGTTATAGTAAAAGAGCGTTATTATGCCCTAATAAAGAGTATTTCAAGGTAAATTTGCTTTTATGGTGCGAACTTTATCATATTCACGGAGAACTTAATAAAAACTATTATTATAAAGTAATTCTTCAAAAATATTTACAAATGACTGCCTGATCTAGGATAGGAGCTTTTTATATTTATGTCTTGTATGATATTGTTCCCTTTAAGTGGTGCTATTCTCATATCTTTGTGTATAATGTAACGATGCGTATTTATTGATGAGAAACCTTTAATAATACTGAATTTTCGATTCATTGTCTTTTTCGCCTTAAAACATTTCTTACTTTTTGAACGATCCAACAAAACTCATCAGATAAAATTGATATTATGACGTTAGCCCAAACATGTGGTACTCTACTCTGGTGCCTAAACCAAACATTAAGAATTTCAGCATGAATAGGTACTCAACACCAACCGTTTGCAAACATTAGCAGGTTTACTAATATCCTTCACTACGAGGTCTCTCAACGTGACATATTGAACTTATTTTGAACTGTTTCTAATTAAAATATTTTATTTTTCGAGGCGATGTTCACAATGAAATTTCGACCAATACCAAGGAAGATTCAACATGGGTCTTACCCACGCATCCAGCGAAGAACTATTCCTAGGAAAGGAATGAGGGAGTAGGTTGAAGCAAGAGAGTTTGCGAAGACGGTGAGGGAAGGATGGAGAGGGGTCAGAGGTTCTTGGGATGGGGTGGGCGGAATTAGGACAGGCGGAGGGGTTGGAGGTCTGCTAACGCGGCTGCAGAAGTCGAAGTGAGTAGCCGGCCGCCTGCAAAGGGAGGGGGGGATGTGGGGGGGTAGGTGGGAGGAGTTTTGAGAGGGGGGAGGGTAAAAGTGGGATACGAGGGGTGGTTATGGTTTCGGGTGCCATATGGCCCACAGCCTACCAAACTAGATCACAAACACGCTCGGGTGCAGCGGTTCCTCAAACCCCTGAAAACTCCATCCCTGGAGGCCAACCCGCTCCCGTTCCCTAGCGGACGACTCCATATTCCCCTCAAACGCGCACCTCACGCCCGGCTGGTTCAAAACTAATGAACGCACCCACGCCGAAAACGCGTTGACTGCTGCTGAAAAATTACCCCTTGACACCGTGACAATATCGCAGGAAAGGAAGCAACGATAAATCACTTCATGAACCATGCCATGGTTATGATGTAAATCTGAATTATAGCTCCGCTATTTTTCCCGCAAAGGCACATAATATGGGTAGCCTGCATTCTAAACCACGATGAAATAATAACAAGCAACTGTTCGGAATTGTTGAGTAATAACAAGATCTAATCTGGCCAATAAGACTATGGTTTCTAACTATGTGGAACCTCTCCATAATGGCCATTTAAAAAAAGTGCACATTCAAGTACATAAAAAGTGCATATATTATAATGTAACGAAACACGGGTCATACTCAATAAATCTCTCTAGTAGACTGTATAAAGTGTACATTTTTGAATTTTCCGAAATTCTAATCTGCCACAAGTTAAAGTTAAACTTGAATATCATTCCCATATGCGAATATAGTCAGGTCAATTGTTCTATCGAGCTCGCAAGGCAAGATCCCTCTTTCCAAAGCTGAAAGTGATATTTATGGCAATTTATTCTGAAATATGCATCTTACATTAGTCCCAATGTCGTAACACAGTCAGAATACGGGAATAATAGCGAGAAAAGCCATTACCATAATCCAGCGTCATTCTCCGAGGAATTCAGCAACGTATATTTGTCACCCAAGGAGAACAGGGCATGAAATTAACGTCAATGTACAGCATATAGCAGCGAACTAGAGCTTCATTTTTCAACAAAATCGAGTCGATCTCCACCATGAACTTGTGACATTACGTAAAGAACGTAGATTGTCAATGTCTGCAGGTCAGCTTTCGAGTGCCTTCAGTAAAAAGTGAGCTGATTCTTGGCGATTCGCTTGAGTTTTAGTCCAGACACTATTGCGCACAAAATATTTTTTAACTATTCGAGGCAAAGAGCTAAGGACAAAAACTATTATTAACGTCATCAACATACATTCAATTTCGGAAATTACGAGTACCACGGAAAAATTTTAAAGCACAGATCCCATATTGACGCCACCATTCAATGCCGCCATAGAAATTTCCACGCCGAGTACATCAACAGACAGTACATTCAAGGATACGCTAGTGAACATCGAACGGCGGCTGAGCAACAAACGTCTTCCCCATCGTGTCTTTCCACCCCCAGTCACAGGGCCTTCCTCTACAAGACAGTGAACTGGACCCTTCCCCGAAGGTGAATTAAGCCGGAATAAGGAGAGGGTGCAAGAATGATGGGAAGATGAGACCCGATGGCCTTCCACCTGGTAAACCTGAAGACCCCTTAACCCTATCTACCCCTTACCCCTGACTCCCCTCGACTCCAACCCGTCCCATTACCCTTCCCGACCCATCTTGACCGAGATCCCATTCCTTGAAGACGCTCTGCAGCCGCTATGCGAAAGGCGTAGAGGAAATATGGGGGAAGGGGACGGGTTGGCGAGGAGGAAGATGACACGCTCTGGAAGGTGACGGTTGTCACTACTACGGCTTCAGTTTTTCAATTTTTTTTGCTCTCGCTTCATCGTGTCTCGAAGAGGGTAAGGGGTCGTAAAGAGAGCGCGGCTGAAGTGTATTATGCCTCCTTTCGCCGCTAACCCCTTCCCCAGCTCCTCAATCTCCTTCCATCACCTCTGCACCCATTTGGACGGCCTCTTTATGATGGAAAGTTATTCATTCTTGATGTGCCGGCGACGGATTGATAGCAGCAGGAGGGGAGGAGGGGGGAGGGAACGCTGGGCGGGCCTTAGCTTCGAAGCCAAGAGATGGTGATCCACCTCTTCAACTCCTCCTCCCGTCTCGAAACTCTTTGCACGCATGCGCATGGCACGAAGGGGGACCAACCGTCGCGACGCGTCGCTGGCAGGAGTAGACCGGAGGGGCAGAAGGGACGGGGGGAGGGAAAAAGAGGAGTGGGGGGATAAAACAGATCCTGGCCGGTATTCGACCCGGGACTCGAACCCGGACCTCTGTTTCCCCTTGAGTCGGACAGAGCTGTCGATGCGACGGAAAAAGATACGATGGTCTATTTTCGGTTAATAGTGAGGAAGCGGGAGGATTATTTTAAATGAACGCGCTCGGAGAATCAAGATCGGCCGCGAATGTCCGAATTACTGAAATGATGAACTTTTTCCTCGTACGTAAACTCAAAACTTTTAGCTACCTTTCACTCTCCCAGACTTCAGCGAATTTCCAAGTCAGATAATTTTGATAGCTCAAGATCACGGATCACTAAAACCAAAATTTAAAATGTTTCCATGAAACAGCCTGCGGCCTATGAAATGGTATATCAACAAAATATTGCAAACGATGTGATCGAAAACCAGTAATAAACTGAGAGCATAAAAGTGATTTAATGGTTAAATTACAAAATTAATTAATTAATGCTATAATGGTTACTTACAGCTATAACTCTAACACCATGACGGTTACACGAACCGTAAAAAAATCGGATAATCAACAATTACTTCACGTACTAAAATTAGAAGAAGTGATTTCTAACGTTAACGTTTCGCGATTTATCGTAGGCTGCTTAGATTATTGTAACTGCAAATACTTGGCATAATTGGATGTCTCAATGACGATTCCATACTCGTACCATGACTAAAAAACAATTCGAAAATCCTATCAGGGCTCAAGGCGGCAGCAAGCAGCTTGAACACTACCTACTAAAACTAACGATGGATAATTGAAGGAGAGATAAGGAAACCTTGGTACCATGAAGTTCCTTGTGCTAGCAAGGAAAAAGAGCGTCATAAACATATCGAATCAAATTGTACACTCTCCCATTACCTCGGGACAAACTCCTCACGTTCGCATCGCCCGTATCAATTACTATCCACATTCTCTCCTAAATCAACTATTGCAGCGGTGAGCAAAGCAAAACGAACACGATGGCGTCCGAGAGTCATTCTGATAACCTGGCAGTATGTAATTCCACTCTTTCCTCCTCGACTGCTTTATCGTGACAGGCTGACAAGTGAATAACTACTTCCGCACGGAGGGAATGCTTTTAAAACTCAATGGCATGCGATGGGAAAAGCCTAGAGCGGAAAAATATTCAACACACATCACTGTTATCGCCATTTGCACAACTTCGAGGATAATAAGACAGAGATTACTTATTATGCACTGGGTGCAAACTATGCTACTTTACCCAAGATTTAGAAGATAAGAATTAAGAAGGCCATTATGGAGAAAGGGAGTACAAAAGGAAATGCATTGCCATAGTTGGTGCAAATGATTCTGATCTCATCACATTGAATTACGGAAACTAAATCGTGCAATGATGAAAATTAATTTGCTGAAAATCGTACAGCAGCGTTACCCTTTGCTCAAAGTGACTTCCTACAGGAATATATGAGAGAACATGGGCCTCAATTGACATGTTTAAACCAATTAACTACATCAGAATCAGGATCATTCAGGACTGTCATTTAATTAAGACCTGGGTGTATTAAAACATTGGAGTACTAGTTCATCAGTACGAAAAACAAAAATAAAATCGCTATCCACTGCCCGCAGAGTTCAGACATCAGGTACTAAATACTAAACCAGAGAACATTTATCTCGTATGACATTTAGGATATGCAAAATGAGTATTGTTTATTACGTCAAATAAAATTTACGCCACTCACGAATCATTTTCTCTGAATTTAATTTTCAACTCACCAAATAAAATAATCACTGGAAACGCAAATCGCTCTATTATATCAATAATTATGTACCTAGTCCGCCGCCATTTCATCCCAACATGCTTATGGTTGATATGCATCTATGTATGCATCATCATCATTTGCGAAACTGTTAAAAATTATTTGAAGCTCAGATAAGGAAAAAGGTCTAATGATGGATAAATAATGATGGTACACATGACATTCCGGCCGAGAGAGTGAGGTCGGTAGCGTGTCGGCCTGGTGATCCAAGGGTAGCGGATTCGAATCACGCCTCCGGTATAATGCAGTGTTTGCAGTAGATTAAGACTGAGTTCGGTGAAGCGATATAACCTCAGCAGCTGGAACAATCGTAAATCTACGACTAACCCAGCATACAAGAGTTAAATATGGACTCACCTCTAGGGATACTGAGGCGGATCCTATGATGCTCCCAGGATGCAAAGGAAGCCCTCAGGGCTTCTGTCATCTTCTTATTGGTGCCCGGAGTGAGGGGGGGCACCGTTGTAGGTATGTCTGCGGAGAAAGAAGAAAGAAGTTAGACATTAGAATTTAAACAAAAACGTGAGGACAGAACAGTTATGTCCACCATAATCATAAACTCCCAAATAGATTATGCAAACTTACGAGATTGGAGACTGGACACAAAAAACGTCATTCAAACAGTATTGCTTTCATTTTTAAGGGTTAGTCCTTCATGCTGTGGGTGTTATATCCCTCTTAACCACAATTTAAAATATCACTTCTATCTATCATGGCAAATACATGAGTTACAATTATCCATTAAAAAGAGTAAGGTTACGGTCCCGCATAATTTAGTTTCCCGCTGAAACTATGAAAGAATATGTGCATCGTATTCATTACGAAGAGGGGAGCAACTTCACGGTAATATATGCAATGAATCGACGCACTATGTAGGGTTCATAAATTTGTTCCGGTGCATAAAAGAGGAGATGATAAGTTCAGATACAAAAGGATAAAACTGTATTTCTTTCAAGATCAGATTCATGATGCGTCATTGGCAAAAGACAAATGCTAACGACTCTAATTTTTGACGAATGAAGTATACCTACATCACTTCTTATGAGCGAAAGAGCAGGTATATTCAAAAGACTTTCAGCCACGGCTACTCACATGACAAAATAAATTGAAGCAACCTATGTGATAAATACATAATAAATATTTTATTGCCAGATTCAGTAATATTTCACTAAGTAGAAAATATTTATTTGGGCAATATAAAACAACAGCTAATGACAGTAATTCTGATACTCAAAAGAGCCACGCATAGAATCTTAAGGAAATAATCGATTCATCCTACCAAGACATATTTCTACATCTGAGGATAATCAGGCGTGCCAACGAATTGAAAGACAAGCGATCTACTTGAATTCCCCTCGAAGCACACGCATGAAGCATTCTCTTAATGGCTTAATAAGCAGTCGCGCGAAACAAGGTATTTATGATAAATAATGGTATGGGGTCGATATAAGAACGCTAATACCATAAATATAGTCTCTGTACTGGGAAGGTTCGACGGCAAAAAGAAGCACGCACACACCGCACATTTGCCGCAGAGAGTAAAAAAAAAAACTCGTTCCTCGGGAATTCAAAACGCATTTGATTACTACCCACGTTTAACGTCTTCCCACGAAAATTCTGAAGCGATCTCCAGCACAGATAAAAAAGAAATATTAAATGGACGCAAAGAGCACCGCGGAGGAGAATTTCTCATGATTTTTTTTTCAAATAAATCCAAATGAACAGAAAAGAAAACCGTCCCAAATTAGCGACCTTCCGACGTAATCCTCTGTTCGAAAGGTTTGGACCGAACAGCATATAACGCCGGGAAAGATCGTATCCAAACGGCCGGACGCTTCTTGACGTTAATTCAAAATCAGCTTAACTCGTGCTGTGAACTTGGTTCAAACCGTGATAAACGAAGCCTCTATATTCAGAAAGAATCGCATTTTCAAGTGCAAGTGAAGTGATAATTTTGCAGACGTCGATGGCGATAATTTCACTTGCGAGAAAATCCTTCCACATGACTGTAAAAACTAAGCGAAAAAATATGTAGCCTAAATATGTGAAAACAAATAGTCATGTAGAGTGATTTTACTTCATCAAGGAATTCCGGAGTTACTTAAGTGCTGGAATTACACTTATTTAAGTCCTTGCGTTACTTGCATACGACCACATATATTATCACAAGACTATGCATGAAGATAGTTTGGAATTAAAACCTGAGATGTACAGCCTCTTAGTTTTATTCGTAACTTTAGATGGTATAATAGCGTGTCCTAAAAATAGGATTGGTTACTCGAAAGCAATAAATTCCTGGTGTCTACACATAAGGGTGTGTAGCGGGGAGACCCCGATCTGAGAGTACTCAAGTGAATCACAAGATGGTGAATGCAAGATATCCGGTGCACTTAGGTGAACGCAAGATACGTAGTGTTATAACAAATTTATGCCTGGAAAGAGAGCTTCACGCTTTTAAGCATTTAAGCTTCACGCTTTGGCGAGCGCCTAATTTCGCTACTTATTCTCAAGACTTGGGTCCGCAAACGTAATTTCCACGCCATGCCAAAATGATTTCTTCACACATTGCAATAAATACGCAAATAAAACCGTTATAAATAAAACCTATAACTGCTGTAAAACATCAATGCGGTTCGTATATTGTGGATATCTCTAGAATACATGTGAAATGAAAAAGAGAGCTTGAAACTCCAAGCATGGGGACTCACTAACTAAAAGCATGGTGTATATTACTTGTCTTTTCCTATTCCCTGATGAGTGAAGTAAATAAAGATGGTGGAAAATTGGTATGTTGCATTGGTCACCTGTCCCCCAATATAGGTACGGTGTAAGTGCGCTTTGCAAGCAAACAAAGCAGGTAATAATAAGTCTGATGAATTTTGTCATAATGCCGATGTCGGTCAATCGGAATAAAATATTCAAGGCATAATATAAATTAGCTTCGAAGTAGAGGATAAATAAGTCTATTTAAAGTACCCAAGGGCGGCGATTGTAACAGTAGCATCACCTGCTCAAAGTATACGTAGTCTATTTGCCCACAAATATTTTCTTGGAGACTGACCTTCATGTTTCAATAAATTGATGCAGTAAAAATCCAGGGAAACATGACGAAAAAAGAACTTTCCAATCGAAAAAAAACAGGAGTTTTACTTGAAAGCTACACGTGTAAGAAGGAAATATCCTTGAAAATTAAAGCCTATTAAGATAGCGCCATAAGACACCGAATTTATCTTCAATAGGCTGCCTCTGATGCAATGACGGAGAGTCGTGAGCCGTTCCAACGGCATTTTGCCGAGCGACTCATTTAACCCAATTGCGGGTTCGGAGGTAAACAAAGGAAGAATGCCATGTGACACGCTTCCTTACTGGCGCTAACTAAATCGAGAGGAGGGGGCGTTGTTAACGGATAGGGATTATGGGAGGGAATGGGAGCCATTAAGCTGGGGGCGGATGTGGCGAGAACTGTGTGGGGGCTCAGTGATATGAGAGAAGAAAGTGGCTAGAATCCGTGCCAAAGAAGATGACTGCACTCTTATTCTCCAATTAAGGTCCTGGGAGTGGGAAATTCGGATTAATCCTCAGTTTATTCCCCCAATCTTTCATGTAAGTGTAAATTAAAATGGTACCCTAAGTAGAATGTATCATGTCGCCCTGAAGTAGTAACATTGTAGCTGTATCGCATATTTGGTTATCTTTCACCCCCTGCCACACACCTTAGCGATGGCTTATCAGGGTATTATGTAAATGCAGATTTCATGATCAAGCGAGAAAACCGGTCAAAATAAGCTATTGTCGAATATACAAACCCGTGAGTTAACTGCTTCTCAAACTATGAGCTTCTTACGAAGCTTCCCGGCATATCTCCTCAGGCATGCAACCAGAATTCATGCCTATTTGTCCTTCAGCGTAAGACGCAACCGAGAAATGCAACTATATCGTTCTATGTTGGTGAGAGGAAAAAATCAAGCAAAGTGAATGGTGAGAAAAATGTCCCACGTTTCCCACGGTCTTTGGCGCACAAATCTCTCACAAATTTCCGACACACAAACTGGACAACAACACAGGACTGGCTTGGGAGTCACCATCGAAAATGAAAATTTCGATAGTGATTCATACTCTTATAATTCAGGATACACATTAGCCATTGGGAAGCTCCGAGTAGCCCTTAGTGTTCGTAGAGTGACGGGGAATCTCATGCATTCCTTGTAACTTGCACGATACTAACGACAAAGTTCAGCCCGAAGGTCGGTCTAGTTGGCGAAGGTAGAGTTCCGCAAGAACTGAGCCCAGCGGCGTGTGAAACTCACGTAATCAGGGAGGGAGGACCAGTTTCTTTCCCTGTGCCGCCCATAGTTTGCCAAAATGATATAGGACTCTGATAATCACATAGTTTGGGTTTAACAGGAGACATTATTGCACGGAGACCTCTCCTGGATCCGAACCCGTAACCTACGCTTCGAACCCCAACGATTCACTGGGCTATATCACGCCGTACTTAACTACATGGATAGTTATAATTATAGAAAAGTCAGAAAGCTTCATGTTTGATGGAGCAATTAAGGTAAAGACAGGCAATACCCGTCATCCAGTTGAGGTGATAATGATACATTCACGAGATGTACGTGAGTCACCATCCCTCTCTCCTCAGAGCTCGTCTGATATCACCTCTTAACGAGAGGCTTGGGAGACAGCTTGAAGCGAAACCGGTGGTTTGAGCCTCATAGTGAAACTTGAAGACAATTATGCCCGTTGATATGCGTGTGCAGTGACTGCATAATCGCTTTCTCAAAAGAAAATTATTACTGCCATTGCGCTCTTGCCTTTGCTCGTCGTCCATTAGAGGAAAGAATATCATTCGAGAGTGCGTTTTAGCATTGAGTATGTTTCACTCCCCATTCTATGGCACAAATCATTAATAAAAGAGGAATGTTTTTTTTAGCACCTGATAGTGAGGCTGAAAGAAAACATATTCAAACGACACAGAGCTTTGAGCTATTTCCGATACTTGTTTCAGGGTTGAACATGAAAGCGAGTGAATGTTATCGCCAACGGTTTCGTTTCCTCACAAAAAAACATTCTCGCTGCGGCTCGACCAACATCATCGCGAGCCATCACGATGATGATAAACAAGTTTCGGTTTACCTTCTTGCTTTTAAGGAGAGCGTTTTCTTACGCGAGAGGCAACGAACTATCGATGCCCCAGAAGGTCTGCCAATCGAAGATGGTAGATAGGAATATGTCCTTTTAGACTAGTTATAGGTAGCTAATAGATACAACGCCGGCAGCGGTACGCTTAATGACAGTCAGTTGAAGGAAAATGATTCTAGAGACGATAAAATATAATTTGAAAAGAAATCTAAAATGGCAATTCCGTCATCCATTTCGCATCTGCCAATATTACAACTAGGGCAAAAATTTCACTCTAATTTAATGCTAATAAAATTTGAGAGAGATTAAGTGATACAAAGTGTGAAAAGAATAAACAGCCCACGCACGCCTAGATGAAACAATAATCAATCTCCTTGGGGAAACAGAAATTGGCAGATCATTAAATTAGTTGAAGTAGGGAAGTTGGGAAAAATACTTCGTGATTCGATTAGGTGGAAAAGGAAAAAAATTAAATATGTTGAACCACTTCGACTAGATTAACTAAAAGGGGTCTATCAATCCACCAGCTATATAATCTATTTATATTGATTTGGTGTGTTTCCACGCGATTGAAAACATGGCAGATGTGCGATTTTTGATAGAATCCCAAAGAAGATGACTCGCAACAACACAAATTTATCACAAATTCCATAAAATTGGGCTCAAATAAATGGGAATACAAAATTAGGAGCAGGAAAATGGTATCGCCTCAAATGAGGAAGAAATTGAAAATTCGAGCAAAAATAGTTAACACGACGAAAAATTAGTGGAAGAGGGACCGGAAGTTGATAGAGGAAGCCGGTCTGTAGGGATTCACCTTATTGGAGGAGAGGAATAATTTCATTGCTTCATCTTGAGAGTTAAGGAAAAATTGGATCATCATCAAGGGTCAACAATCCTAGGATTGGTTTGACGCAGCCCTCCACTCGATTCTCCTATCGGCCAACCTCTTCATATTAACGTAAAAAATTGGATACCTGAGCAATAATAAACTGTTTTAGGCGAGAGAAGCCGCATTTAGAAAAGTTCATTCTGCCACCTAAGATATCGCTTGAGCAGACCGGAGGTCATAAAATAAGGGACCAATTTAGAAGTATAAACACCCCGTTTCGCCATTTTTCGAATCGCTTATAAAGGGAAAATTGCCCATATTTCCTAATGGGCGGCAAATATTTCAGCAATCATACGACCCTTACCACTAATACCCTCACTAACATTTTTATTGCGCCTTGAACACTCTTAAGCTGGCGTTTGCCGCACTTTGATGAAGATTAGCAGTGCACACACATTTCGACGAATTCCTATATATTTCTATTCAATCTCATACCACCTTTGCATGAACCTCACATAAAAAAACAAAGCTTCTGCTAAGCACCAACTGCACAATGAACTGTACTCAAAAGCGGCAGCTGCAGGGCTTGTGCCGAAAAGAGTTTAGTACTTTTATGGCCACACAAAACATTATTTTATTAGGCGTTTAAGGATTGGGATGAGGCGTCGAGAGGCGCGAATATAAAATAAAACACCTAATCCGAGAATAGGGAGAGTAGGAGGCAAGGGGGGGCTTCACTCGTTCCTAAGCCGACAGGTGCCTCCCCGCGCGACGCCGCTCTGACCCATCCCACAGACCTAACCCACACCACCGACGCACACCGCGGCGATTGTTGCATGTGAACGCTTGAGCCTCGGGGCACCTGGGAGGGGAAGGGGGCATATATAGCAAGCCTTTCCGAGGTGGGGAGAAGTAGTGGGGATGAGAGAGCGAGGTCGGATGGCCATCGGGGTCTGCCATGCAGACCGTGGAAGGAGTGGGAAAGATAGGCGGGGTATGGTGGGGGTCGTGGCTGTCGGCGGAGGGAATATAATTGACGCGGAGTGGTCAGCGGGGGTTGGGAAGGTGGAGGGGAGAGCTCACCCATACGTGGATTGGGTGAGAGGAATTGTACGGCCCCTGAGGACCGTGGGACGGTTTATTTTTCATGCATGCCCTTATAGCACATGGGCGTTTCGCATGAAGGGAAAGGCTAAAGAGACCAGCGCCCTAAAACTGTACATTTGGCCGAGGACGCCTGCCAAAGATGGGCGAAGGACGGAGTGCATCCTATGAAACGTTCCCCGGGGGGAACGGGGTGAGTCCGGTGGGACGGTGCGGAGAATATCCACGCGGTTGATGGCCCAACGAAACCTCACGCAGGGAACATCGCGGCATAGCAGCTGGAACGGATGTATTACGTCCTTCCCGCTCGAAATAGAGCTACCAGCATGAAAACACACCCCACACGCCCAAACGATTACGTGAATAATTAATATAGTTCGCCCGTGACCTTACGTACGGGGACGATACTCCCATGAGAAGTATTCAAATTTACGACAGCATCGAACGTGACAGGATGACAAGAATTCTCAGGCAGCAAGCTCGTTCTCTGGACCGTAATCAGAGAAATCTTCCATCCTTTTGCATTCAAACTGAAACGGGCAAACCTAAAGTTCGTGGTTTAACTCAACCTGAGCCCCTTTTCAAATGGTTAGGTGATACTAATGACGTAAGGTGGATGAGCGTTTGTAAGTTGACGGAAAATTGCTGACTATTACATGCACAGGTTCCAAACGCCCCGATTAATAATGGTTTTATTTAATGCAAAATAACTATTCTGCAATGCCGATTTTGGAATATTATCTGCACTATTCATTTTACAACATTTCCGTGAGTAAAAAAATAACTGGCTTACTCCTGACAACCTGTAAATATACCAGTTCAAAACCTATCTTTCTAGACATTCTTTACATCAGTCATTAAAATGAAATAAAATTTAACATTGAAAAAAGTCCTCGAAAATGTGCCGTCAGAGCTTAATTTCTGCGACCAATTATGAGAGGTATTGTGGCAGGAGAAACCCTTTTCGCTGAACATATTCTTATGATGAATTACAAGCGCAAACCGTTGTGATACGTTCAGCCGGAAGATAAATACCACGGTATTTTTGAAGGAGCACAACTCAGCCAACGTTGGAGATCTTTTAATGCACGGGATTCTGAGAGCTTCAGTGAAAGGGGATTTTTTTAAGCACTGGAATGTTCCGCTCGCGCAATAAAACTCCGCACCCGGTCGCATTCATCCAGTAATAAACACTTCACTCTCACTAATTGAATGGTGGGGTCGAGAAAGTGTTGATTCAAGTCGATAAAACATTCCCTCGAAAATTTTCATTGGGGAATCGGTGAACAAACACTCGCCCCTGAAGCTGTGATGAAGAACAACGATATTCACGCTGGTCGAAGATTAGTCATTAAATCGAAACCACTTTAAAAGAGAAGAAAGCAAAAATCGAAAATCACCCTTCGACTGTAGATTTATACTCCCGAGACGTATTAAGCGGCTATGGAAAAAAACTCACTACAGAAATAATTTTCCCGCGGGCAATCAACTGCGATTATTCCACTGAAATTTCTGTTGTGAAATACCGCGTTAAATAGTCGCGCGCCATAACGAAAAGGCAAATTCATATTTTTTTCGTGAACCTTAAAAGATACTCGAAAGATAAATATCAAAGATTTTAAATGATGTGTTTGGTTGGCAACCCTGACAAAGAAACTGGCAGCATGTTACGTAATTTCCCTCGCATGTTACGTAATCAATATTCACCTTGCATACCTTTATACATTAAAAATGTTGGGTGTATTCTTTCTCATTAATCTCTACCCAGCATGATTATATATTCCATAAACACATAAGGCACATTTAGTAGGTTTGGAATTAGCTCTTGCACAACTTGGTGCCAGTGAAATTAAGTCAATTGTCTTATTGTCTCAGGAATGAAATGGTGGATAATTACAGTTAACCGCCATGTTTTTAACAGAGAAAAATGTAACTATCATTTACTATTAACTCAATGGCGTAGCTAAGAGAAGGAATTCAAGAGATTTAGATTCCAAGGCACCATCAAAGACTCCGCAGGGAGATAAAAACTCGTGGTTGACTTAAGAGCCTGTTGGGCATGATGAATAAATGGTAAACTTGAATTTATTTCTTTTATGGTTATGGAATATGATGGCATTCTTTTCCTGACGGCAACTACACGAACCAGTAAGTAAACATAAATAATTTTCTATAAGTAACACGAGTTCATAATACCGAAATCCTGATCACCGTAAAATAGGACTAAAATGAAGATCACCATTCTCTAGTTAGCGCTAGAACCTCCGGAAATGCATTTGGTCTGAATTCCGAAACCCTTACACCGCGTACGCCATCCCAGAATGGATTTTCCAACACTATTCAATATGCATCAAAATTAAATCCTTTACCCACGAAATACCATAAAAAATATAAATCACGCAAAAGTTACCTGCCATGTTTTAAGATATATTTTTACGAAATAGTACTCTATTGGTGTCTTGATCAATTGCGTACTTCATTTTTCTTTCAAATTGTTTTCAATCGAATTCTATTCCCTGCCCGCACCATACACTGGTTCTTGTCTTCATTTCCCAACGACAAATAGTTGAGACTTGTAATTTAAGTCAAACTTTCTGATACTTATTTTAAAGATTGTTAAGAACGGCTACCGCTAGATATTTAAATAGGTGAAATTTCAATGAGGTAAGACCGAAGTCGTCATTAATTCATGCGTTACGTCGACTTGTAAACAAACTCATAAGAACGAACTCTAATGATTTTATCTGTTATGGTTCAACCACTTGAATATTTCCATAATTTGGAAGTGGGACAAGGCCAACTTCTTCTTCAGTACACTCATAAATAGGGAAGAAATGGAACTCATTTTCAAAAAATTAATTCTGATGCCCTTCGATAAGAACAACAATCTCATCTAAATCTCTCGAACTCATCCGCGAGATAAAATGTATTCAACGCGAAAGTCTTGAGATAGGGTGGATTCAAATGCAGAAGCATGCAAAGTGAGGTTTACTAACCATGCCTCCTCCTCAGGTGGGCGCTTCAGACCTCGCGAAAGAAAATAAAAAGATCCCACTCTCTTTCCTCCTTACGAAACCCATCAATTCTAGTCCCAGAACTCGCGGAGTGCGACCGATTCGGGACGGGATTCACTGGAGGCGCAAGACGGCCTCTTCACGCTCATCTGAGCACCGTATAAATGTTACGTTTGCATCCACTGCCTTCATACCCAAACACTTGGCCAACCACACCAGGGTACTTCGTCATGCAGGTGTAGGCAACATGCTGTAACTGGTTCCGTGCATCGGAAATGTTGTCGAGCGATTCCCGTCACACGGGAGACAAAACATTTATGTATCTTAGCCAGTCTAGACCACCTCCCACATCAACAGGGTCCAAGGACGGACACGGGGCGTTCTAGTAGGACGCCGATAAACAACTACCGAGAAACGGGGAGAATTCTCAAGGCAATAACCCCCTATTATCCCTACCACTATGGGGTTAGATGGAAGAAGGGACATTAGGTCCCAATCTCGCACCAAAAAAGACGTTTATCTACCCACGGTAACAAAGGGAAACATCAATTTAGCGTGATGAGAGAGTCGCATTACATTCAGGCTTCATTGAATTCAAGTTATACGACTATCATGACGAATTTATAAGCTAATGAACCAGAAATACCATATAATAAAAGGTAGGTACTCTAAAATAGTTAACATCGTATATCCATTAACTTCAATGCCAAAAGGGAAAAAGCAGGAAAAGTGATATTATCGACATTGACTATGAAACATTATACAAATTTATGTCCCGTACGCAAACAAACCGTTTGCCAAAAAAAATTCAATTGATTTTTTTACTTCCAGTCTTTCAACTAATGCAAATATAAGCAATATTTATATTTCCCACCCAGAAAATATAAAGAGAAAAAAACGCCGCAGGTCAATTGTCTCCGTTTTCACTATTACATACACACAGGACACCAAGTATAATGTCATGGACTTCATTCCTATTGTCTTTGCTCAAGTTTCCCATCATACCTATTACCATAATACCAATACCTAATAATAACTAATACCAAAGCCGTAACCATGCTGGTAAAGTATCCTCAAATTGACTCCGGGAAATTTATTTGTTCAAACGATTCGGTGAGAAGCATTCATTTCTTCTGATCTTGCAATTAACACTAAACTTTACCCCTATACTCCGCGATGCATGACTGATCTTTATTTCAAGAAAGATAAAAAGTAAACGGAAGAAAGACTCATTGCGTTGAAAAGAGTATAACAACAATAAGGAGAGAAAAATGATATGGGAAAGAACAGTTAAGGAGATGAGGGTGCTTTTCTCGGCAAGGAAAAATGTCATTTTTATCAAAATTCATACGACCCGAATGAAAACAATTGAATAATATTTGTGAGAGTAAACATTTTTAAGGCTAAATCATCTTACAAAAGCGGAGAAGAAGAAGAATAAAAAAATTTGGAAAACGATGGAGCTGTTATTTTCAGTAGTGATTACTGTAATCATGTCCAAAGTGAAAGCAGATATGTGAAGGAATCAAAATGGAGGGAAAATACTTGAACGGGTCGGAGTACATGCATGTAAGGAGACGAGAGGGAATGAGGCGAAGTGGAATAGAGATGGCAATTGGTAGGGTGGCTCTGGGAGGAGCAGGTGGGGAGGGGGGATTCTCTCGATAGAAAGGGAGAGGTAGGGGGCGTGGGAGGGAAGGGAGAGGTGGGAGGCCCCCGTGGGAAGAGTCCATCGCGGGGACAATGGGAAGCAGTCCGCCGTTTGCCTTCTGGGGTATGAGGTGGGGAGGGCTGCGAGGTTGGCAGGTGGAGGAGGAGGAGGAGCAGACGAGGAGGGCCTAGTGCGAAGGGCAACATAGCCGCGGCGAGCGCGAGGGGGATTGTGGGAACTTCGGACGACCAGAGAGCGCAACGATGCATAATTAGGCGAGGCGCAGGGAATAAGTGAAACTCGGTTGCCTCACCATGAGAGGAGACGTTGAGGGGATGGGGCAGGGAGTGAGTCAGAGGAGGGGGAGAGGCAGTGCTGCCAACCTTAGAGAGCTATCTTTACGGAGTAAATGAAACCGCAATCACCAATCCAAAGGCCGGATCCATACATGAGGGAATAGCGCACCTAGTTCTAAGCTCGCTGCGGTATGAAACTTGCGCATCAGGTTAGGGGCCTAATATATTTCGCAACACGCTTGACAGGAAGATACGGTGACCAGATTGACTCTAGGTGAATGTGGCACATAGTCTTCCACAACGAAAACATTTACATCACACAAGTTAAGGAATTATTACGAGATTTATAGAAAGACTATGCCAATATCGCGAACTGGCAAAATAAAATTATAATTTCCTTGAGGAAGGTCAAGTATTCATAGAATTAAGTCGAAATTTTCGTCGAAGCTCCACCAAAACCTTCACAATCATCACTGGCATCTCACTCATAACTTTTCATTGTACTTCTCTTAGTATTATCTCTTAACGCCTAAAGCATTCATGCTCTATTTTTATTACCTTGCCTTTTACGTTATGATAACCATATATTCAATATTAATGTCAAAACACTCAATTAATACTTGATTCAACTTAAAAATCCTAAATGGACACCTGGATTACGTGGTAGACTCATTGTGCCGCTTGTTTTTTCAGCGTCGATGGATCAGCATACTGACGGATGGTTGGTAGTACTGCCGAGGGTGGAGGATTTAAAGAAGATACGACTGAGGAGAGACTGACTAGGGGAGAGACGTTATCGTATGGGCGGTTGACAGGTCTCAGGCGAAAAAGGATTTTCAAATATAAGGATTGACGATGGAAAAATAAACTCGACTCCCGGAGCAATAAATAACACAACACGGATGGCTATTTAAATCCAATGAAAGCGTGTTTTTTCCTTAACATTTCGGGGCGAAGGGGAAAGCTTAGTGTGCCCCCCACTGAGATAATGCCCACACATGTCCATAATGTCCCCAAATTGACCTGGGAAGCCGTGGGTGGGGATCTTTTTCGTTCAAATTATTGTTACTCGTATCTCTTTCAATAAATTAACTTTTGGCATTGTTGGAACGTCCAGGTCGAGGGCTCAAGGTGCCTTTGGTATCCAAAGTCGGCGAATACAGTTACCAAGGTCGGAGATCGCAGTTCAAAACCTTGTAGAATTATTCCCAACTGAATGTGACGAAATGCATAGCATATAAACGGTTTTGCGTAGGATAAATATCAATCTTCCCATTTCGGTGACTTAAGTACCGTAGGAATACAAAAAGACGGTATGGAATAAATGCAGTAAGATTTCGATCTATTATACAAGGTTAACGGATGGTGATCCAAATTCAAGACACAAGGCAGGTAGAAGGCCATTGAAATATAAGATATAAAACTAAGAAAGAGACTGTTGTGCCGCGCTGTTTTAGGTGTAACTTAAGCATGTTGTAGTTACTGGAATTGTGAATCTGAAGTGAGGAATTTTATTTTGTCCCCAACCAACTACAGTCAACATAATTTCTATCATTTTATGAAAACTGTTGTAGCCACCAAGGTGTTCTACTTCACAGAATATTACTCAAAATTGGCAATATATAACAACTTTTATTTCTGTTTCCCAACCAACCTAAAGAGAGGGAACATTTTCTCCCAACACAAGAATACCTGCGCACAAACAATGGTTATAAACATATCGAATGTCATGGCGTGGAATCACTTTTCGGCAAAAGTTAACAACCGACTAAATAACTAATAACAAAGCAATTCACCATACGCAGGTAAAACTGTCTTCCTAGATCACATTCAAAACCCATCACACAATCGACCATACTTAACTAATGGTCTAAACCACAATTCAGAAACAACCATGAGCTCTTCTTTGTAAATAAGGCTCATAAATAAAATAATTGAAATGATAAGGGTATACGTCCGAAACGTCTGTTTCCCATGCTCAAAATGAACTTGCCTTGAACAAAAGAAAGTGGATAATGGGATTAAAAGGCCTTCCCCATCGTTAAAAGAAGTGTTGCAGCAACACGGCAACAACCTATACAGAAAAGATACTCAGCGTGTCGAAAACAAAGGCCAAGGCCTAAACATTCCGAGCGACATCCACACCGCAGCCATTATTCACGCGTGGAAAATCGAAATTATCCCAAGGTTATATAAAGACACTCAATGCAAATGGGAACGGGGTATTGCATACTTCTAAGGATGGGAATTTCCCTTGCGGACCAGTCGCTACGCCGTACCTGGCTCGTTTGGAGGGTCTAAGGCGATAACCTAATACGGATCTTAGATACAGATTCAATGCCGACCAACAAAGAGTCACCGTATTTCCGTAAAGACGTACGCCTCATCTCCCTAGGGACTAAGTTAAGCAGCGCCACAACGTCGCCAAGGATAGTAACAAAAGAAATACAATCCTATGATTTGGCTAATATTGGATTCTTTTCGATGATTGAGAAAAATGGCATGATTTTTTAAGACTATAAATATTCAGAGAGTACGTGTAATTATACGAGCCTTGAAAGATCAACTGGTACCAAATCGGAGGTTAAACAAGCAATTGCATCAAACAATTTATTTAATATTTAAGTTATGGTAAAAATAATCACGTAGTTTTTTGCGTTATCAAAAATTATTTTAAAAAGTTAACTGCAGCAAAAAATATCAAAAACCACGTGTTTGCTTTTCTGCTGAAAGCTTTCGCAGCGATATGATTGCAGGTTTTGAATTTTCGGGTTTCTCTGCTGCGTTGTTCCAATGTTCGTAAGATTGCGTTTCATACCCATTGCAGGATACATCATCAGATATATGATCCGTGCTGCTCAACGGTACGGATCATAGATCTGATGATGTATCCTGCAATGGGTACGAAAGGTAATCTTCCGAACATTGGAACAACGCAGCAGAGAAACCCGAAAATTCAAAACTTGCAACCCCGTGTTTACGTTTTTTATTTGAAACACCTAAAAACTACGAAAGAGAAGCTTAATATAAGGTATAATTCTATTGGCTGCGGGGATTGATGGCTTCGCAAGCAGAAGTAAAAAAAAATCATTGCCTGTTGAAGTAGTTCAATATTAGCACTGAATAAAATTATATTTAAGTTCCTTCCTGCACCAAATATTTCAATTTTTTACTGATAGTTCAATGCATTGCTATACTTTTAGCATTAGATTCTTCTTTGCTGCTTCAAAAATCAAATCATAATCATTGGGATCCTGCAATGAACTTCTAACACATTTTGTAAAATCGTTTACAATAGATAGCAAGATAAAAGAGTATAGCTTCTCATAGCTAAAATACTTTACCAACGCAAAGAGATGCTACCCAAGCTTTTATGGATGGAAATGAGTATTTTAGAACGTAATATTACTGAAAGCTGATTAGATTAATAGCCAAAGATATATCTTGTGAAAATTATGAACAAATACACCTAAGTGTAGGTACCTTTAAACCCTTAATATGTCAACGGAGATCAGTTCTATTAAATCAAAAATACAAATAAAAATACAACCCATTACGTATTAATATTCAATGACAAATTATAAAGAAATCTCGATGGGCCAGAGTGAAAAAAATATTACTCAAAGGCTCTACAGGGGTAAATTATGCAATACTAACCGAGCTGAAAAATAATCCGTTAAAACTACTGAAACCCCTTAATTTTGTTTCTCTTACAGCTATTCCTTGTTCAGTAAAGAACAGAAAATAATTAATGTTATGTGTAACCTCAAAACAGTAATGTGGTACCCTAATATAATGATGATAATAATTATAATGATGAGGATATACTGTGGTAAGTAGAGAAAGTTGGAGTTAACTATTTTAGACGATATATACGAAGGCGAAAATACAAAAAAGAAAATTAGGTAAACATGAATGCCATGCTGTATTAGAATTAAGCTTCGGTTGGGCCGGTTCAGTATAATCTTCACATCTGGAACACTTTGAACCTAATACAACAAGTAGTTCTCCACTTCCACGGTATTCTGATCTCTTCCTTTGACTCTATCGCACCAGCATTTTTAGTCAAACGATCTAAATCTGACTGCAATTTAAAAAAAAACAGCTCACTCAACAGGCAAGAAGATACGACAAGAGGAATGCACCACCCTCGGCCCATAATTCTGAAACTAGCTTTGGGGCTTTCAGGCTGTCGAGCCACCACCCGTTCCAATTGCGTGCACCCACGACAAATGAATGCACAGCGAATGGGGGAAGAAAGAAATAAAAAGCACTGCCGTCACCAGAACACACGGGGAGGGGAGGCAGAATGAGAATACAACGTCGATTGCGCATGCGCCCAGGTGTAACCTACGCATGAGACCCGACAGTCTTCCATGCTGTGCGGCGAGGGAGTCAGGAGGGAGGGTGGAGGGAAGAGAGGGGTGTGTTGGGAGCATCTCCCACCCCCGCCGCCCAGCGGAAAACCAAGGTCGGCTGCGATCAAACAGCCAGCCCAAGCGTCGGATGGTTGCGGTGGGAGGGCGACGCTGTGGGACTTCCCCAGGTTGCAAGGAGCCACTCGATGTCCTCTGGTCTCATTCACGGACCCCCAGATAATCCCCTTTTACACCTGCGTTACCAATCGCTAAGGTTGAACCTTTGAAGTAAATTCGAAGCTGGTATGATTGCAGATGACGTTAGAAGTACCTTAAAAACTCCTGCGCATTACGCTAGATTAGCTCAGGTAAACAAGACTAGAGCGAAAGATTTTCGTATCAATGTAATTTTTCCCGCGCACCATGAGAGAACATAATAGGCAGCGCAGCAAGTAAATTTAAGGAATGCATTTTTAACCAGTAATAATTTCATTACTATGAAGATACTAACCATAATTGTACGTGACTGTAATATATCTAATATGTCTCCATATCATAATAGCATATAGCTAAAAGTTGCTATTAAGTAGTGCATGTTTACTGATATTTCACCCTATGCCATACACCTTCGCGGTGGCTCGCAAGGTAATACGCAGAATTAGACTATCGCTTTCATAAAACGGATATATCTCAGGTGTTAGTTAAAATTGTTCGTTTCTCTAACTACATTCCAGTAAACACTCGTTAAGAAAGTAGATATATACGAAGAGTTTCAAATCTCTGGTTTAAAGCACAAATAATTTTGCGCACAAATATAAGGGAGGTGCTGTAAAAAAAATACAAAGCCAAGTAAAGGTTGTCGGTCTGAACCTAAGTGGCTTAAAACCAATAATTAATACAGGATTATCGATTATTTCAGAGAGGCAACTGGAATGATAAGAAGTGATAGATAAAGGATACCAGGTGGATAGCGGAACACGCAGGTAACATTGGTAGGAGAAAGGAGTAAATACTTCTCGATTCTACCAATGCATGCTACACCCCAAGTTTCCCCACACGCAAACCTCAACATTAGTGCGTACAAAATATGGTGCACAATGCCTATTATTGGATATACGATCATCATCATAAGTTTATCACGATACAGTCTAACTGTTTTGGTGCACGTATCGCAGGGTACATACATCCCGTGAAGATTTGCTCAAGACCACACAACCTAGAAGAATCTTAGGGCGCTCTGTAAAAAAGAGTTCAATCATTCATACCAATTTTAGATAAAGTGCAGCACTCTATATGAAAAAATACGCAATAAATACCAGGTGCCGATTCAGTAAGCAGCATTGTATAAGTGATATACTTGGCTGAATTGATTAATTTCCAAGTAATTTACTGACGAGGATGCTATTTACTAGCCGTACTCAGAGAGTTGGACTATACTGAACAAGTTATTAATTATATAAATATTGACCGTGAGGCTGAATGAAAATTTTTTTAAATCGCAATGATCACAATATTTACGCTTTCCTTTGTTTACTTAGATTGTTATAATGTTTGTTAATTTTTGATCGCCAAGTCAATGAAGTTAAAGAAGTTTTAGGGCTCTCCTTATTAGTTAAAAAAATGCAGCCAATTGAGACATAAAAATTTGAATTCACTGCCCCAGAGAGAGTCGCCAATGATAATAACGTGAACGCGGAAAGGCGACGGGACTCATCCGAGCAAATTATGACACTAAGCGAAAAAAAGCAAGACTAACCAACCCTGCAGCATCTACCGCTATAACAATTCCTCTCTCTTTCGATCCATCACAATCGAACGACTGGCGAGAGGGGAGAAAAAAAACAAAAAAAAGCGCGGTCGGCATCCGAGACGCCCCAAGCACTTGCGATCTTACCTCGTCCCCGAAGCGAATCACAAACGTCTTAATGGCCAGTTCTAAAAATCCTATCGCGGTCACATGGACGTAGCAACACAAGGATTCGCGGGGTGGGTGAATCGCTCTGGAGAAAAAGGGAGCGCTGAATGAGAGGGGAGGGACTAGGAAGTGGGATGAGCACACAATGAGAGAGGTCGGATGGCACGGACTCAAAAAGAGAGCAGTGCTAAGGGCCGCGTGGTCGTTAAAAAGGTAAGAGCATTTGCTTTGTGAGAAACCAATAAAACAATAGACGAGGGAGATGCGTAGAGGAAAGGAGAGGGGAGAAAGCGAGAGGGAGGAACAAATTGCCACCCACACGAACTAAAAAAAATATAACGGTTGTGTTTTCACGGCGCTAGAAAAATAGCACCGCGTCAAAGGAAACGAGGAACTGCATTGGCGGTGATTTCGCAACAAGCAACCGCGTGGAAGAGAGAGAGAGAGAGAGGTCCTTCTCCGAAGAAGTTAACTGCAAGAGAGAGGTGAATGGATGCTCGCGTTCAGCGTCTTCCCCGCGGAAGAACGGAGTGTTTCTGAAAGACGATTCTAGAACTCCAGGACATGGAATCACATCGCCGCTACACGAAAAAAATCGACGATTTCCCCAAGCTCTGAAGGGATTACAATAAATGAATAAAGCATAGGAGTAGAACGGTGGTAGTCATGTAAAAATTATTTCTTAAGGTGAAATGAATAAAAATGGCAAAGTAACGAAGGTATTATAGGGCTTCTGTAAGTATGAGAAGGTTAGCCGATATAAGAATCGAGCAGAGAGCTGAGTCAAACCAATGTTAGGATTTATAACAGGCAATGGAGATGAAACGGCGTAAAGTTCTTCTCATGCCATGCCAAACGCCTATATTTATGATACTTGTGTATCATTAATTCGTACAACCTTAGTCATCTGCTGTCCTCGCAAGGACAGCTTAGTACACAGGAAACTTCTCAAGCAAATCTCAATCCCGTCAACATACATAAAGTTAGTTGAAATAACGTGAACAGCTTTCTCTGAATAGGCTAACACTTAAATGTGAAGGATTCCTCATCATCATAACGCTTAAAATGAATTTTATTTATAGATGTTCATAATTCAGAAAAACGTATAAATCCATTAAATAACTTGTACGCATTGATCGTATCTTGGAAAAATGTATGCGAAAATGCCAATTTTGGGTGATTTCATTCTTGCGGAGAATTATAAAAACGATGACCTAACTTCCCAAAGCAATGATATAATCTCCATTTATATTTAAGGCATGGAATGACAAGTAAGAAAAAGGGGATATTAGTAATATTCTTGCTCGGTTAACATAAGCTTTTCCTAGCATAAGTAACAGAAAGGATGAAAGTAAAAGCTCAGCAATAAATTTACCAAAGAACTACGATGCAATAATTGAAGTACTAATACCTTCACACCATTGTTAAAACGCAAAAATTTAAGACTTCAGTTCCAACACCTGACAACTTAAAAAAAAACGAAAATCCACAGTGTGCTAGGTCAACTAATTCAGAGTGATTCTGCTCTCCACACGAGGTAGTCTCTCCAGCTCTTGCGGTAATCCTGGGAACGCATTCGACTGCCCGCCAATGGGTGACGAACGATTCCCACACCACGCGATGAGCAACCAAGATCTTTACGTATCGTTGTGCAACCGCTCATCCAACGAAGAGCAAGGCAGCGGAGACGGCGAGGGGGTCGTTCTCGAGCTGAGCGGAGAGGGATAAAAGGTAAAAAAAGACTTAATTAGCCTTTTTTTCTCTCTCTCTCCTTAACAGGAGCTTATCTCACTGCTTCCATCTTGACGGCTCGCCGATGCGAGGACGGATAAGGAAGCACGGAAAAATGGAGTTTCACTTTCGGGGTTCGAGACGAGAGAAAGAAGCAGAAGACCCTCTTTCGAGACTCCAAAAGGAGCTTCACTCTCTTTCAGGATCCCTATCTCTCTCTCTAGAACACCTCACAGAGGGAGAGCCAGTAAGCGATGGAGGAATTGCAAAACAAAAAGATAAAAGTAGCTTAATCTTTGGAGCTGAGGTTTTAGATTACCAGCCTAAGGATAGAAAGCTATAGTGTGACGCGCGCTAGAATAATTGGAGATCTTAGCAGAGATAAAAAAATACTGTAAAAACGAAAATGATTCGAGGAAACAAAAAGAAAAAGTAGGTACCTACTACTTATATTATTTCTGATAGATGGAAAAATGTGCGATATTTAATGTTAGGTACTCTACGGGAAAATAGACGCGCAGATAAATATCCTCTCTTCACCATCTTCCCTAAATGTTATTGATAACATATTATTCTACCCGAATAATATGAGGCGTCACTTTGTGAAATTTTATTAGCTTCATGATGATTTCATATACAGAGTACAATTTCGAACCTATATTTGATAAAAATAGAGAGACTACGTGTGAAACAATGAAGCCGGTTTTTTACCAAATGTAACGTGAAAGTAGCACTCACTATTATTAATTTTATCTTGAACAACAAATTAATCACGGCTATCGAGTGCCTTGGAAATTGACTGAGGGAAAAGATGTCGATCATCGAACCACGGACTTTCGGCTTCCGGGTCAGATCATCACACCAGGGATTCTGGGTAGCGTGGTGGTGTGTGTGAATTGACCCGGTAATCCTAAGGTCCGCGGTTCTATTCTATCTCCAGAAAACCATTTTCCTCCTGCAATTTTCAACGCAATCATCATGGATTAATCTATCCAGCTACCTGACTCCCATAATGCACTGTCGTGCTCCTCCACCAAATGAAATGACAAAGGTTTGGAAATCAAAAGGCCGTTTACAAACGCTTCGATGACCCTCTGCATTCCTGAACAGACCGAAAAACGGTCGATGAATGCACGAGAGGTGTACCAGCGTGCACCCGGAAGATAATAAAAGAGGAGCGAACATGCGCACTCCGCTCCCGCGGCATCCTTTGTGGCTGCGTTATGCTTTTACAAGGGTTTTCGCCCCTTCGGAACAGACAAAAGGACCCGCGCGGCCCATTTATTAGTTGTTTCTTTTTTTTACATCTGGACATTAACGGACATTCGGGATAAAAAAAAGAAGCGATGGGGTGGGCCATGGCCTAAAAAAAATACACACACACGCACACATTAGAGGGGAGAAGGTGGTTGAGGGAGTTCTGTGGGTGGAGGGGGGAACCAACGGCTCGGACGCGTGCTACGAAATGATCCACACACACACTCACTCTCTCCCGGTTCAAACGCACGCGCTCGAACGCATACAAAAAGGCGATCGGTTGGGGGGGAATTAACTCGCATGCGGCCAGGTGGTGGTCGGGTTGAAGAAAGTAGGTAGGTGGTGGGGAGGTGTCTGTGGGTCCGAAGGAGGCACCACACACACGCTGGGCACCCGCCCTGTCTGCTGGCACCACGGAACCGACACCAAAACCCGAGGCACCAACTCCCCTCTCGCGTTGGCCACCAAACTGCTCCGCGCACCGACTTCTTCTCCAGCGGAGCACCTGCCCGACCGGGTTCGTCGTCAACAGGTGGCTGGCTTGACTTGCGCGGCACCACAATCTCACACCATTCCCCGATCGCAGTTGCACTGCTCCCCCTCCCACCTCTCCAGATACGTTCTCGAATCAACCAACCCTCCCCCTGCTCTCTCTTATTCCCCAGCTACCCCACTGCATTATGAGCCCACTGGATCAAACTACTCCATCCACCAAATCCACTCGCCCCCCAAACCCCCAGAAATCAACCCCCTAGCCATCGAGAGAGTCGGATTCCCAACGGTCCCTCCGCCGCCATGCGTGAACCGCCGCTCGTACAGGCAGCGCGACCTATGCTTACGCTTCGTAAGGGCTGAAAGGTTGCCATTCTGTATCCTTAAATATGGGTTCCGATAAACGCTTACTTAAACAGATGCGCAAAACCCATGTTCCAGCTTCCGGGAACAGAATTTTAAAAGAAACATGCTATCAAATTCAAGGCAAACACGTCAACCGAGAAAAAACCTTCCTGGTCAGAATACGAATTCTCGAAGAGTGCACTAGGCTAGTGCACAGGGTGCACTAGCAAGTTAATTATCAAGGAATCCTTTCCTGTAGATTTCTAAAGGTTTTAAAAAAAGCTATATATGCTGTAAAGAACTGCCGGACTACGAATGTAATGAGGCAGCCGTAATCGTGTACACTGCACCTTAGTCCACGAGGTTAAGGAAGTCTACATAAAACACCAGAGTGAACAACTTCAGGATTGCGAAAAGGGTGCGAAAAATTTCTTGACCGGTATTCAAATCCTGGTCCCTCGAATACGGTAGAAATACTTCAGACAGCCGGCCAAGGTAGTTAAATCAGGCTGGTAAAATGTCGGGCAGGTAGCCCAAAGATCGTTTTTCGGACCACATGTAGGAATTCCGAAAGGGCGACAACAGTTATATCGAAGAGTTTAGAGGTATTGAAGAGGGCAACAAGAACAAATTTTACACATAACTATATAAGGACATTGACCGCGACTGGCTAAGGTAGAATTTCGTTAAGTAATAAGATAATAAAAAACAATGAAAGTTCGAAATAATGTTACTGCATCAGGAATAAAGAATAGGACTTGTTATTTTGTCAAACATTCATCCTCTCGAGACGATCTACATCAATATAGTCTCGTAATCAAATCATAAGTCCAGCATATTCCAGTCGAGATTGGATTTCAGGGAGGAAAATAGGTAAGGGAATGGCGGAACCATTCCCATTAACTTCCTTCTCTTCGACACACAATGCCATCGACCTCAAACGCCCGGCTCTCCTTATGCTTCGGAGAAGGACTTCGGGCATGAGGCCCTCTCCTCTCTCTACGTACCCATTGCCGCGTAAAGAATACATAAAGGCCGATGACGTCAACTCCACTCCATCGCTTCTGAATTTCGCCTTTTTTCCTCCTCTTTCAACGCCGGCTGATGAGTTGGAGCACAGAAATTCGCAGGGTCTACCAACCTTGAAGGTCGAATGCCAGGAGGATTAAACTCTCATTAAATTACGAACGCATTTATCACGCTACTTCATACTGGAGGGTGAAAAGGGGGGAGGGGGTGATGGAAGACGGGAGAAGCGCATTTGTCCTAACCCTTCATAATTATTCGCTTCAATGAACAGAAAGATCAATCTACATCTCCGGAATGGGAAGGTGGTGCAATAGTGGGACAAAAAAGCCAAAATTCCGGAAAAAAGGAGGACCACCAGAGATATTTCTGCTGTCCTCGTTTTAGTTGGCCAGGAATGTTACCCAACGTCCTCTAACGTCAACGTCACAGAATTATTATTTACGCATTGTTATAAGCAACTCATACCTTGATTAATTGCGAAATTTTAAGAAGAATACTTGCAAATCAAGCAATTTGTATAGAGACAAGCTACCTATACATAAAATGTAGGCAAATTTTATCGAGCCATAAATAAGCAATAACCAAATAAAATACTTATTAATACGCAACCTTGAAATAATCGAATACAACTTTTCTCTCAAAATTACAGTCAATATTTTTCAAAACAATTCCACAAAAAAATGCTGCAATTAGACAGCAATGGTAACATTACAAACACTCCATAACCTCTCCGAATGTGAAATTTCTTTTCATCGTTGCGAAAAGAAACAAAAATATCAATTTGAGAATGAAAATACGACTCAGATGTTCGTTACGCATAACGCAGGAGGTCACAAACATTTTGCAAGTTATTGGAAGCAAAAGATTGGAGGCTTATTTCAGGTACCTCAAATTATTTCCCAGCCATGCCCTCAGACTGACCCCAAGACAGAAAATTTACTCCTAGCAAATACCTTGCTTATTGTGCATATCTCGACGCTACGCTTGATCAAGGAGTACCTTTCGGGAAACAGGGCTTCCGTGAAAATATTGACTGCCGTATCGGACGTGAGACAACGTATCAAAACACAGCATGCCTTTCGGTGGAATTCAAGCCACGTTCAACACCGTTCTTCAAGGATTTTGTTTTCCACCTTACCCTCAGCATTAAGACGGATTGTGTAACATTCTGGGGGAGATGATCAAGAGATGTATCATTCATTCACGCTCTTGGATGTGGCGCAGGATTTGACAACGGGGAGAAATAAAAGCTTTGTTTTTCTCCTCGGTGCCAATTCAAATCGCGTAATGCTCACGCTTCGTTTCTTCTGACCATCAAAAGAACTAACGCAAGAGTAAGGAGAAGAAGCTTTCTAATCATGCAACGCAGGTGAAGCTATCCCTAATAGCCCTGACTGAAATGCTGGAAAACGAGTGGAAATACTCCTCGAAAGACGGATTTATGCACCGAGTAACCTACTTCTCCAGCCAAAGGAACATATTAGTTAACAACTCAAGCTAAATTTAAGTAACTCTTCCGTATTCTTGACCATTGAATAAATGCTTTTTCGGGATTGATGCACGAAATGGTGGAGAGAATACGTTATAAATTCCTTTTGATGAATTCGAATAAAATCGGCGAGTATTGAAACAATAATTAAGCTATCTAAAACTTATGGTTACCCAGCATATACCTCAGTATAGCAGGTGAAATTTTCTAAGCCCTCGCTAAATAATGACAGAACAATACGGCCATATGATACTTAAAAAGAATGAATAGAATGGAGATGAAACGACCTAGAGAACACAATCGAAATACTGAGCGAAATGCGGAGGACAAAATGCTGGCTCCATGAATAAATAAATAGAATACGAGTAAAAAAGAGTAATAAAACTCATTACAATGGCACCGTAATTGCACTACAAGCGAGTAATAAAATAAACATCTTGGAGGAAAAATTCAGAAACTTCGGCCTAAAAATATACGATAGGTCATGAAATGACGTTCCATTAATTTCATGACATGACAATGATTCGAAAATCGACGGATCCCAACGAATATAAATTTGTTCTTTTATTGCGCAGACCATTTCCGGTCGTGAATCTTTCGTGATTTCTACGCCCAACATCGAAAATATAATTTACCAAGGTGGACAAGAGATTCCCGTGAAAATTTAAAGTTAATGGCAACAACAAAGCATGGAAATAAAATAATAATGTCCGACTCATTTAAAAGAAAGCCGTGGCGCTCATTCAGCGTGACGGAAGTCGGAGGAAAGAAACGTTAAGGAATTTGCCCTTGCTTGGATCGTTGATCCTTCCATGGGCCGAGTCGTTACTGGGGAAGTCCCAGGGGACTGAAAACGCGAGGATAAAGAGAAATTGCTGAATTTTAAGTGATTCTAGATAGGGTATTCATGGTCGCAACAGAAAAATGTCAAACCCGATTCATTTTGTCGTTTTTTTTCTATTTAATCCTTCGTTTGAGAGTTGCCAAACATAATTCCAATAACCAAACCTTTGAAAGCAATGTGACAGCAAGTAATCGACTCATAATGTCTTGTTTAGAATACTTCAGGACCGCCACTTTCTCCTAAAGACCGGACTGAAAGACTTACGCTATGAAACACAGTTGATGGATGCGAAACTAGCTACGCCGTTCTGGCATGGGTTGACTAATCTGGATTCCACCTCCTAACGAAGCACGGGAGTAATAACAGTTAAGACAACTAACACTTGAGGTTAATTAGGCCACTAATCAGTTGGGAGGAGGAACGTAGGAGACAATGTTTTAAGGGGTTATAGAAAGGCGGAGAGAAACCCGTCACATAGGTACTTCGTCCAACTTCTTACAAAGGCACCATGGGGTCTACTTTTTTACATCCCTTCCGACGGGCTTAAAACAGAACTTGAAGCACTCTCTACACTGAAATTAAGTCAGATTTCGGGATTCCGCTAGAAAATCTCTGCCACCACAGGACTTTGAACCCGAGCCTTCAGGATGGAAGTCTAAACTCAAGCCACCAGGACAAACCGATTACCGAAAATGGAATTCATATTTGCGAGACAAAAACGAACGGAAAGACGTTGAGCCAAGGTGAATTTCAACTAAGGTAAGTCCACTGGACGTCCGTGCAAATGCACTGGGCTTGCATGAGCAGGGATTGTCTCAATACTTCAAAAGGATGCACGCACCTGTCCTCGGCTAACGGCCGCAGTCGAACCGCCGACAACGGAAACGACTTGGGGGAAAGCATATTTTTTTCGTTGGTTCTATATTTGGGGCCACATATAGAGGTTGCATTCGCAACCTCTTCTTCGGGTAGTACAAATATTACTTTTTACATGCTCTCAGTAAGCATAGCATAGAAGGGGATGCACCCAAGCATTAGAGTTTCGATACCAAGTGATGTTCAACATCTACGCCAATTTAGCATATACCTCAAACTGGGACAAATTAAACTAATATCCCCAACTTCGTCGAACACACGATTAAATGATCACAAATTTGAAAAATAAGAAAAGGTGCAAGCTAACCCCATGCGCAACGAAAAATGCATTCTCCATGGTGCACAACACTTTAAGTACACCCTCCAAACATGAGGTGCTTTTCAAAACGTAAATGACTAAGTACGAATTAATGCTTCAATTTACGTCTTTTCAATAATATCGGACGACTTAAAATCAATTCAAATGTCATATAATCAATTTCAGACTGCTAATGCAATTGTTAGCAGATTACAAGGATGGACCGTGCCAAGTGAAAACACAGGCTATTGCAATAGCTATCAGGACGTAATTCACCTGTTTAGCTTTCCTGTAAAAGTCATGGGCCTTGCATAACTATGTGTGATAATTACTCAGCGTTACAGGAAATAACTTCACAGTATGACTCAAGCGAAGGAAATAACAGATTAACCCAAGCTAAGGGGGCATTCCGAAAAGAGAAGAATTCATTCATAGATGAAAAGCCAACTATGAAATACGGTAAGTCCAATGCAACTTACACCTAAAACATAGCACATCAGCAAGGTGTGGGCATCAATGGCAGATAAAGTAGCATGACTGGTCAATTTTGAGTACGAAATGGAAGAGATAAGATGAAGATGAAATGGAGAAATAGATACCTAGAAGACGGTCCTACTTCAAGGATGCACCTACGCCATATGGTCTCATAAAGAAAATTGTTAAGAAAAAGTAAATGTGGAGAACTGCAATTGAAGATGTCGTACGGAACATGAAATAGTGAAAGATGCAAAAGAGAATATTGTGTCCACCAAAGAGAAAAATCGAAATTCTCACAACAAACCAATGCTACGACAAACCAATCTTAGGATAGGTGTTAACCAGTGATAATGTCGGCTCGCATCGGTATTTCAAGTCTAAGAGGCAGTTCGCACGCAAGAAGGGAAGCCTTGTGATGGGCTCAAGGGCATGGGGAAGGGCTACACGAATGTCCCCGAGTCGTCAAATGCTTGCGCCGGGGCGCCTGCTCGCGTGACGGAGCAGGGCTTCGAACTTGGGAGTGGGACGCCGGTTGAAGGCGGGGGTGGATGGCCGCCCTTCTCCCCCGTCCCGTCCGCCCCACCTGCCGCTATTTATCAGGGAACATTAAAAAGCCGAAGTGTCACAGATTACGGGCTCCCTGTGGGAGGCGGGGCGACTCGGCCGCAGAAGTCGCTGGTGGTGGATTTACGAATCGAAGAAGCGGAGAAATAATAAATCATCCCCATCATTAGGTGTACAATTCATATCGTGAGTTAGATATTACTTCAAGGTCGATATAAAGTGGTAGCCTTGGGTTATAAGAAGTCCAACGGCTGAGATTATTTCGAACCATCTAACCTAAGACATAATTTTCAAGACAAACATAACATCCCTGCTCTGGGAGGGATTCGAACAGGCGATCTTCTGATTTCCACGGTAAATAAAAAAAACAAAAGTGAGTGTATAAATCAGAAAAGAAGAGAATAAATGATCCTGCATCTTCGTACCAACATTAGAAAAGAAGAGGCCTAGACCAGGGTTAAACTCGGCAAAAAAAAGCTTTAAGCGATGAAAGAGAATTGTCATCAAGGAATCAATACGTCCAGCGGCGGACCAAACCCGAAAGAAATAGGGAGTATAAGAGTTCAGGAGAATAGGACATTCTACCTCACGAAGAATCTACTTACTGCTGGACATACAAGTTTAGAGGTAAGGGTACTCTTCCTTAACACTTCTAGCTTGCTAGCTTCTTTATGGCAGTGAGAGTCATAGTCAAGCTAAGAAAAATGTGGTGCTACAAAGAAGTATGGAGATTAAATGGATTGACCGAGTAACGAACGAAGTTCTTAGAATGGTCAGAGGAAAGAGAAGGCCTGATGAAAACTCTTGAAAGATGCTTTGGTGACATTTTGAGAAATCACATTCTAACGAAGAGGGCCAACGAGGGCAAAGTGAACCGGAATAATTGCAAAGGAAGACCTCGTATTTAACACTAGTAGTTACGGATGCAAAAGACCTCATCATCATCATTAGCCATCAATCATCAGATTGGTTTGATGCAGCTCTCCACTGAGTTCTTTTATCGGCTAATCTCTTCATATTTACGTATTTCTTCTCTTTTACATCCTTCATCACTTGTCACATATATCTCACTCGAGGAATTCCTTTGCCATTCTTCCCATCCACTTGTCCTTCAACGATTGTCTTCATCAGACCAAGATATGGCCGATTAAGTTATCCGTAAAAGACAAAAACACTTATTAAGAGGTTAACTGATAGAAGGATTGTGAGGGGAGCTGCGTAAAATCAATGCTAGTATTGATGACTGGTGATGATAACAAGGAGCCAATTTAGGCACAACCGTCACCCTGTACACACAACATCTTCACACGGAAACACGATACTTGTCACTCCAGGCTAGAGCACGCACGAGATGGATAATAATGTCCCGCGAACCGGTTTCGTATTATACCGCGATGTTTTGCCTCCGGCATCGCGGCTCTGGAACCGTAACGGAATCATCAAAGTGCAAGAAGAGAGAGGATGAAGCTAATCGCGATTAGAAAGAACCAAAAGACGATTAATTACGCGTCAAAAGAGACGGATTACTAGAAAAACAACACGACAAACGCACGAAGATAAAATGCATGTTTGGCAAAGGTCTTGGATAGAGAAGATATTATCCGCACACATTGCGACAGAAGAGGTTAGAGGCGATTTCATTAATTAATGGTGAACACCTTTTGATTTACTATCCCGTTAGTCACATGACAGAACCGGATTGTGAAAAGAGAATATGCTGACATTAGAAACGCCTCGTGAGGTATACTTAAAATAAAGTACTGAAGTTCAGACATTAATAAAGCTAGGATATTTTTACATAGTTTTTTCAATCCAAAGAACATGTACATTTGAGTTGTGCTATAGGCATTTAAACAAGTCACAACTTTATGCTAGCCACGAGTGTATCAATACAAACACAATGGAGAAGTGACATGCCCCGGGCATAATAGTGTACGTATAATGGCGGTTTAACTTCCGTAAATGGATTTAAAATGTATGGAAGAAATCCAAGCATCATTTTCAAATGTTTACCCAAAGCAACAAAAAGTGACGGTTCCCAAAATTAAAAAAAATCAAAGCAGGATGATTTATTTCAATGTGGAATACGAAAAATCCTCAACTTTACCTATGCTAAGGAACACCAATTCTTAGCATTAAGTTAATTAAGAGTAGCACCATGTTTTATGCAAGACTCTCCGAGTACACAGCGAAAGGTTACGATGGTGGACGTAAATTGGTTGATTTTATGTAAAAATCTCAGCAAATTTAATAATAGTAACATGCCACTGCATAACTATTAAGCGTTAAGACTTCTATTTAAAAAATACACGCAGTTGGACCAAAAATATCTTCATAGGTGTTTGAGTGAACTAAAAAACACCAAAAGAGCCTAATTAAATTTCTCTTGCCTCAGCATGAGGAAATAATGGAGGAATTCGATAGTTCCCTCACCTACCGACTCATCAGGGAGCCCTTCAGAGTGCGTAACCTTTCTAGCAATACACCGACAATTCACACGTACTGAGTCGCATAAAACGTTTATTTTTGGTTCCCCAAGTGTATAAGGAAGTGCTTGGAGAACAATGACGCATTACTGAGAGGAGAGGGAATGGTGGAAAAAATAAAATAAAAATCCTTTCGGCTGCCTTCCATTCATCTTTTTCGTGGGAGGAGCATCACGGCACTTGGTATTCTCCTCCGAGAGAACCCACAACCCCTTCAACAATCTCGCCCACTCTCCCCTTCTACCATCAATCCCTTTTAACACCCAGAGAGTACGCAATTGGAATCCCGCGCGACAGAGCGCAGCTAGCGCCGCGGGAGAATCCCACACTTCTCTTACACTCTGCGGCACGCGCCATACTCGGCTCGTCCCCGCAAACCGCCTTCTCCCCTTCTCGAAACCCGCGGCACGGGAAAAAAAGAAGAACGCAGCGAAGCGCATGGCGACCGTCTTGTTAAGGCTGTTCTATACCAAACCAATACCTCTTGAGTAACCGCCACGGGGGTTAGTTCCGAGAGCCGCCGCTTCAGTTTCAGTGGGATGGGTAACTTTACTGGGAGGAGGGGGTCATCTTTGAGGGGTGTTTGGGGAGTGGCTTATTTATTCAGTCACCAATGAGTGACCACCGGTCCAAATGTTCCTTATCGCCTATTGCGTCACACGTCGTCACTCGACCCCTTGGACGAAGGCCGAGGGAATCTTTGTTTACGAGTGATTCATTCGTCTTCCTCATCTTAGCTATCCGCTTATCTTTGCTACTCACCTAACACGAACGTAACTTGTCTATAAGTGGGATTTGATTTAGTCCACTCTCGCTACCAGGTAAAATATTCGGGGCTATTTATTTTCAGTACAGAAGTAAAATGCTTCTCTAAAACCTAATTTCTTTATTGCAAGATTTTTCAAATACGAGTGTAACTCCGTCTAAAGTTTGTCCAGAAATTAAATGGGATCGAGAAAAAACTAAAACACAACGTCATTGTAAGTGTGAACTGGAGCAAAACTTTTTATGGACTACGGTAAATTATATTTATTCGATAGATGAAAAGTCCAAAGAGAGAATCTTAAAAAAGAAAATTGAGCATCAGTAATTCAATGAAATAAAACTTCCTGACTGATGGCTCGTCACCCTAGGGTGACTTTATTTCATAGTATGCCAAAAACTGGCTTATTATATGTGTCATTTTAATCCCGGAACCGACTAGGATCTTTAATTATTCATTAAAATATCATTCGGTCTATGGAAACTGTCAATTGGATTGTTTTTATTTAAGGCTGCACATTCCATAGCTGTGTTTTCACTGTTTTCTATCGTTTTGTAGTATTTCGTACTTTGATTTGTTATTATTTTTTCTAGTGGGTCAATTGTAGCTTTTTCGTATATTGTGTCATTTACGGTCCATTATTTAATTCCATGCATGTTTCTTAGCATCCTTCGGTCCATCGCCTTAATATTGTCTATCTTGTTTCTGTGGAGTTTGCTTCCTTAGCTATTTCTCTCCACCTCTTACAGCAATATCGCGGAAAGTGATTGGTGCAATCTATTTTAATGACAGGGAGATCAACGCCGTAGGGAAGAAGTTCGGCCAATTTCTTGGTAGCACTGCTGTCGCCATCCCCTACGAATTAAATGGAAATTTTATCGTATTTGCGTGAAGAAAGATAAAACTAATTACACAACACCCATTTATAAGATTCATGACAAGCACATCATATTATATCGCCTATAAGCCGGTGGTACTTCAAATTGTGCATCTCTACTCTTGTTTTAAATCCCTCGACAATTATGTCGGCTTCCATTTCCGTCGAGGACTTGTTCCAATTCTTGAAGCACATATGCTGTTTGGCCTGTGTTTTCATAGTTCTGCATTTCGCACATATACTGCAGTATTTGCAGCTAAATGGTGCATTATTTCCCAGAGCTAACAGATAAGTGAAACGGTGTCTTATATCAAACATTTTTCTTCTAGAAGGCTCATAAGCTGTCTCCTTCCTTTGTCTCTTCAGTGGTATCACTTGAAGTCAAGCAGGAATTTACGTTTGTAAATTGGCCTTTCAAAAGTTATTGAATCGCAGTGCCGCAGTTTCAGAGGGATGAAATGTCTCCGATATTTTTTTGAAATATACGAGAAAAATTAAACTGCAGTTCTACGAAAATGTTGATTATATTCGTAAGATTCGGATTTTTTCCAATTCGGACGTAAACGTAAAATACGCTTCCATTTAGCATTACTTACATAAACAAGATTGGTGCTTGAAGGAGTCAACCCCCTGTACTTTTATCCAATATGTGTTGGAAGCAATTTTTTCCGATCCTAAATAGTACAATAGTTTGCACGAGTAATCCAGTTACTGTAGATCCATTCTAATGCATTAAAAAGGAAATATTAAATTTCACGGTAAATGGTTACTCGGTCGGACCAGGTGACCATTATTCTGCGTTTTACTGTCAGCTTATTGAACACAAGCTCCCCATTTTAACTATTTTACCTCAATTAACTTTTCTCAATTTACTTTCGAGAACAGGGCCTGGGGCCCCGAATTTCCCAGGCGATACGGAGGGGGATCCGAAACTTTTTCCAAGAAATTTTATCGTTCTGATTTTAACTGGGCATGATAATCCGGATTAAACTGCTTATATTTCATGTGCTAAGTGAAAAGTAACATCGCTATTTTGTCTTCTCGTCACATTTCCCAAGTACTCTTTTTATAAATCCTAGCTTTCTCTTCGCTCGGCCGCATATTTCCCGGATGTGTCTTCTCCACGATAAATCTTTAGTGATTGTTTCACCTAAATACCTTATGGTTTCAACGCATTCGACCTTCGTGTTATTAATTTTATAGGATCGCTCTATAGAATTATTCCTCCTCCATGTCTTGAATTATATCTAAATCCTTGCTTCCTGTCTTCTTCTGATATACCCCTGCGCACTACAGTATCGTCTGCAAAAAGTCTAAGCGTAAAACTAACTACGCTACCCTGGGGAACTCCCGATGTGACTTTGATTGTGTCTGACATGATACCATCTATGACAACCCTCTGCTCTCGCCCACTTAAGAATTCTTTTATCCAACACACAACGTCATTATTTAAACCAAAACTCTCTAATTTCAAGATTAATTTATGATGTGGTACTTTATCGAATGCATTTTTAAAATCTTAAATCTATCGCATGAACTTCAGTACTGTTTTCGCCGTTGACTAAAATATCGTGTACAAATAAAGCTTATTGTGTCTCGCAGGATCTACCTTTCCGGAACCCACGTTGTCTGTTTATGAGCAATCCCTGATATCCAAATGCCCCATGATTGTACTGACTACAATGTGCTCAAATACTTTGCAAGAGATTAACGTGAGTGAAATGGGTCTGTAGTTACTAGGTTCTTTCCTATCACCGCTTTCAAAAATAGGTGTAATGTTAGCTCCTTTCCAATCCCTGCGTAGGTACTGTGCGGTTCTTTAGTGTTTTATTGAATATTATTTCTAGATAGGGGGCTATTTCAGAAGCTAATGTTTTATATACCCGGGAAGGAATTTGATCGGGACCTGGTGATTTGTTTTTACTAATGTTTTTTAACTGCTGCTCTATTCCGCGACCTGAAATTTTTAATTCGGGCATTTGCTCACTGAATGTTTTCGGCGGAGGTTCCACTGCGATGTGTGACGATGAGTTGAATACGCTTTGGAAGAAGGCTTTTAAAGTATTGGCATTTTCCAAACCCTCAGGTGACTCTAATTCCTTTATCACTTTTAAGTGTGTGTACCTACTGTGGACCTATTTCCCTGAAGTTCTCTCTCTCACATATGACCAAAACACTTTAGGATTGCTATCTAAATATTCTCCTAACATCTTGCTCTTGAAATGTGATAACGCTTGCCGACATGATTTCCTTGCTAATGCTCTCGATTTTTTATAGTTTTGAACTAACTCATTTTTTTTCCTCTACCGATAGACCCTGTCCTTCATTTTTCATCTCAGCGTGGCATACCCTTCGCCGCTTTAGTGATTTCCTAACCTCCGCGTCATACCACCTATGCTCTGTATTATCAATTTACTTGGTATATATTTATTAACTGCTTTACGGGTGACCTCAAGAATTTCTCTCCCCGAATCCTCTATATCTAATCCTTTGCTTTGTTCGCTAAATACATTAAACGATTCCCTTAATTCCTCTTTCATACCGTCGTTAATTAGCCTTGCCAAATAAGTATACCCTCCTCCTTGGTTTATAATGTTTTTCAACGCCTACATTCAATATCGCATGAACTATTTTATGATCACTAATTCTTGTCTGTAGCTACATTTAGAACTTATTCGGGTATATTTGTTGCGAATAAGTCTAGTATATTGTCTCCCCTGGTCGGTTCTTTTACTAGTTGTTTTAAAGTTTCGTCGTACCGATGGACTGAAAAGCAGCCGATGTAACACCCATTTTTAAAAGTGGTGATAGGGAGCAGCCATCTAACTACAGACCTATATCCCTCACATCCATTTCATGCAAGGTCCTGGAACATATAATTATTAGTTCAGTCATGGGACAACTATATAGCCAGAATTTATTGGCCGATGTTCAGCATGGGTTCCGGAAGAGCAAATCATGTGAAACTCAACTTGCTCTCTTTTCTCACAATATTTTAGTTTCTGGCGAAAATTATATTCCAGTGGATGCTATATTTCTCGATTTCAAAAAAGCTTTCGAGAAGGTGTCTCATAGCAAACTAATCTTGAAATTAAAATATTATGGCATAGACAGTAACATTAAATCATGGATAAATGATTTCCTGCATGATCGGGTGCAAAGGGTTGTTTTGGACGGTGTTACCTCACCGGCAATTAAAGTCACTTTGAGTGTCCCATCAGGTAGTGTGATAGGTCCACTCCTGTTCCTCCTGTACATAAATGATATCAATAAGGTTGTCATAAGTAAGCTTCGTCTATTTGCCGATGACACTGTAGTGTACAGGGGAATTTTATGCCCAAACGATAAAGAATATTTAAATGATGACCTACAAGCAATTGAAGATTGGTGTGATACATGGCACTTAGAATTAAAATTTAATAATTGTCTCTTGATGATTTTTTGGAAAATGAATAGCTCTCCTCTTAGCACTTGAATTGAAGAAGATCGTAGCAGATTGAAATTTAGACATAATCTCTTAAAACAAATTCCAAGACCATATTTTCAGTGATGATATTAAAAATATTTTGTGAACCCCAACTTACTATGGTAGACTGGACCATAATCACGAAATTAGAGAAAATGATTGCCAAACTGACAGATTCAAAATGCCCTTTTTTCTACGTACATTGAGGGATATGAATAAAGGTAAATATATCCAGTACGAGTGTAGCAATGGATAACATTGGTACCTGCATGTTGGTATAAGGACTTATAGCTAACCCAACTAACGGCATGTTTTTGAATGTATGCTTCGCTATTTTTATCTTTTTTTAAATAGCGTAGTTTTGAACAGTACCTATACGAGTACTATTCCTTTTTTTATGCATGATATGTAGTGCATGTTTGGTGAGAATTCACCACTTACCACACACCTTTATGTTGGCTTGCAGAGTATTATGTAGAAGTAGATGTAAAAAATGTGACGTAAAGATGTTCAACAGTGATTCGCAGAGTTACTTATCCTTACCTCCTGTTATAAAACTACACGTATTCCAGTCTATCGAAGGGAGATTGAAGTCTCCGCCTACTATTATTCCTCTGTATTTGTTCCGAGAAATCAATGTTCCTATCTCTGACTCTAGTTCCATTATAGAATTGATGTCTGCATCCGGTGGCCTGTAATATGCACCTACATATATCTTTTTTTGCGTCACTACTTTTACTTTTAACGGAACACCAAATACTTACTACACTTCGCTCTGAAATAAGTTTTCTTCTACTAACATACGGGTCCTTCACAGCTATAAATAATACTCCTTCGTTTCTGCTTACTCTATCCTTTCTGTATACGGTAAAACACTTAGGGAATACTTCATATCTGATATGTCCTTCGAAAGCCATCTTTCTGTGCGTACGATTATATCAGCATCAGTACTTTTTATGAGGTGGTGAAATTCGGCTACTTTATTTCTTAAACTACGACAATTCACTACTATGACTGAAATTATTTCTCCCAATCTATTTCTCTCCTGGTGCTCTTTTTCAGCTAGAATTTTCCCCGATAATTATTTTATCGACCCACTATTTAATCTACCAATCTGATGTGTATGTATCTGTAGTAATCTGATATGTATGCATGATTTGAACTTCTGTTCTGGGGCCGGTTAAATTAACTGCTTCATGACAGGATAAACAGTGAGCTTAACCAGAGAAAACAGATAGGAATGGGCACTGTGAAAGCAAATACCGAGCACTGAAAATGAAGGAAGACATTTGTTTCATGTCGGTACCGACGGGCAAGGCTGAATTGAAGTTAGGCTAAACGTGCTAAACTTAGCCCCCCCCCCCCCGAAGCAAATTTCTGGCTACGTGCCTGCCTGCTAATGAAAAAAATATCCTTGCTGAGCTCGCTCGGTCTGAGAGCTCTGGCTTTCGACAAGGGGCCGGAGGGAGGCGAAGTGGCTCGGACGTGGCCTTGGAATGGTTCGAGAGAGAGAGAGAGAGAGAGAGATAAGGAGCCAGGAGGTGGAGGGTGACGTTAGCGGGAGTGGGGGGGGACTAGAGCAGCGCCACGGAACGAAAGATTTTTAGCACGTAAAATAGTGAAAACATGGTTCGGAAAATAATAAATAGCAACTTTAGTATGCACCTAAGGTCTTTGAGTTTGATATAATAGTAGAAGAGAAGGATGAATCCCAGCGGATAATTGAACACATGTTTCCATTACGGTTTCAATGTCAAAGGAAAAAAAGTTGAAATCAGGCTATTTTTACGATTTTCAGTGCCTGAAGCTCTTTAATGAGTACTGCTAATGAAAATTCTGTTCAAATAGCCGCTCACATTGATCCTTAATCTAACGATCAGTGAAACCCGATCAGCTTTGCGACTTATATTAAACTCGTTATCTTCGATCTCGCAAGGGTCTGCAGAGCCGTTTTCTGCGGAGGTATAGAACCCCCTTAATGTCGCTCGCGGTCGGAGTCGGATTTCCCATCTCCCACCAAAGCCAGCAGGGATGGATCTGGTCTTGCGGAGACGTGACTTAATCAAATTTAAGATTCGTGGTGAGCAGAACGGTTCTGCAAAGATCCGAAAAAAAACTTTTATTGGCAGCTTCGAACACGATACAATCGTACCCAACCATGTGTTGCTGGGCACACCGGCGGTTTAACATGATACAGCTCCGGAATATTTTAGCTATTTAGGGCGGCGACCAACAACTGTGATCATTTGCGCTTTTATGGACGGTTGAGTATTTTAAAAAGGAATAGGAACCACAGGGAGTGAAGAAACCCAGCGTCTGTTATAGGCTTCTTTTAACGAAAGGAGTCAGTCAGTCCACAGTTTAACGCACTTTGCAACGGACGGAGTACTGAACTTGGAGTGATCTCCAAACCGCACTCAAGTATGGACCGGTATGCCTCTGGAAGGTCTACCAACCATTAGATTCAAACCCAGGCCTTCAGGAAGAAAAGTCAGTACAAGAGACACTACAAAATCCCCATCCTCTAAGCTAAATACATCTCCGTGAAAATTGATTCTGCAAACTATCACGGTGCAACTATCTATTATGCTGCAATTTCAAGCGTAAGTACAGGATTGGGACTTATCAAGATGAGATCGCATCAGTACTTCGCTATAAATAAAGTTGTTGAAAAAATCAGTGTGCTATCATAGAGCGCTTACACCAAATCATTAGTAAATAACGCCTAATTTGAATTAAGGTTCACAGTTAAAATGCATATTTCTTTATATCCGCAACCAGAAATACCATGAACTATATTTCTTCATTGACAACCTAAGTGCATAGGTACATAACATATGAATGAGAGAAAAAGGAAAAACATTCCAGACAAATATGCACGGGATGCGATGCAAAATTACGGAAAAATGTATGACTTAACTCCAGACAGGGGCGTCGGAACTATTTTCGCTGGGAGAGGCCAACCTTGAAAAGGGCCCGGCCTTTAAGAAAAGGGCCCGGCTCCTATGAAAAGGGCCCGCATTTTTTCCGGATAGGAGGGGGTAGAGACTAGAATTTCGCTAAAAGAGCATATGAAGGTGTGAGAATATTTAAGAATGGAAAAAGGAAGCTGGAAACAAGTGAAATTTAATTTTTATTAATGGAGACTACTCATTTCTCAAGGGCCCGGGGCAAATTCTGGGGAGGGCCTTTGGCACCCCCTGCCCCCCACTTCCGACGCCGCTGACTCCAGAGGAACCTTAGCTACTGAGATGGATTCGAAAAAAACGTTATACTTATAACATTATATTACTAATAATGACGTTACTAATGCAAAATAAGGGTTATTATAATCAAATTACAATGCATACATCTTGTAAAAATTCTTTTCCCCTTAATATGTCTTGTTTAGTGTCACCTATTTTATGTATAAACCGATCACAAAGTGTTGATAGAGATAACTACGGGCGAATCACCTGCTTCGAGAAAGAACAGTTTTTGTGTTGACGTGGATACGTCCGAATTCTTGAATATATAAAAACAATTAAGTAAATTCAACATATCGCCTCCTAAAATCTGAAGCATAAATAGTGATCTAAAATAAACGGGTTTAAGCAGATAAGGAACAAATAAATTATACAATAACCCACCGGCAACACACTTCGACAGAAGAATATTTAGTTTCCACGGAAATTGATGTGACACGAGAGAGAAGAACAAATCCAGTGGGTGGTTTTGGCTCAGGAGGTAGTTCACCTCGGAAAGTTCGGTTCGTTGGATTCACATCGTTAAATGTTTCACTCGTGCAGGCAATCACTAAATATCTTGAAGTAACATGTGAGGATGTGTAATAAACGTTACATACATAACGTTACCCAATAAAAAATTACTATCTAAAACGAAGCTTTCCAAAAGTGGCTCATACGTTTCATATTTGCTGAAATGCATGCATGAACCAATGCGCAAATCCAGAGAAGTGAAAGTCAGGAACTTTAAATCGAACATCGCTGACACAGAACCCCATGAAATTCAGTAAATAATTTTAATGATTCCGAGAAAAGTGGAGATGTAACTGACTGTACTCTACATGCTATTAAATTCGTAAAATACTTCGTCATAAGCAGTCAAATAATTAAGCATGAGCCCCTAAACCATTTTTTATCAGTGGGAAAAACAGCCAAGGGCAATTATACATTCAAAAACCATTATAATAATAATCACTAAACGATTCCCCTTCACACACTTTTAGGAATATAAGAGAAGTCTAGCCGCGAAAAAAAATGTTTGTGTCACATTATACCTCATTCTATTCCCATTAAAAAAAAGCTTTGAATAAATTTATAGAAAAAGCAAGACATCAATCAGGAAATTGATGATTCGAATATTGATTCCTTGCTATTTTTTTTCCTTAGTTCCACCTATTCGTTAAATTTACTAAAACCTATCACCCCCCCTCCCCCTCCCAAAAAAATGTAAAAGGTGGTTAGATTAATATGAAGATATCGTTGGAGTACGATTTGCACAGAAACAAGAACCCCAATATTTGCATAATTTTTAAGGCATAAAATTGCTTTTCTAAAGAACTCGAACGTGATACAGAAGAGTTATTATCAAAAACTGTCAAGATTTAAAAAAATTCAATTTCCTGTATCAGATTAAGGAAATTACACAACGGTCTAAGGAAAACAACTCGGATGATCCATTTTAAATTAATTTATTTAATCACAGGCTAATTTATTCGCTACTATGTAGTTGGACCGAAGTCGAGGAGGAAGTCCGCAATTGCTATGACTGTTAAATAAATACGCGTAAATGGCAAAGTCTCAACAATGTTAGTGTGGAGCAGGAAACTTTTTTTTATGAAACCAGCATCTAATTGTAAATTTTCCATGCTACTATATTTCACTCAATGCGGAAACCCACACGATCGGTTCTGGTGGGAAACTGGCCAGCTAACGAGTGAATGAAACGGTATCCGCTGCCACTTAACGAATTTGACAATTTTGAGGGGAATAACTGACTTAACAGCAGAAAAATTGAAAATACATTCATATTCTCAGTATATAGGCTTTACCTTGTCGATTGAAAGGATAGGAAAGCAAGATGAAATTTCTTAATTTTGCGGTAACTGTTTTATACCAAGCAGGAGGGGGAAAGCGGGCATTATTTGGGCCCTGAAAATGATACCAGATAGGGAGAGCACACTAAGTCAGTGTTCGGTTTGATCTTCCATAACCCTTACCAAATTCTTGGTTTCTCGAACTTGATTCAGAGGATGCTTACTTGAAATCCGCGTCGAGTCATAAAAGGCGATTAAAGTCAGGACGAATGACATTAATAGGTATGTGATGATTTCTACTCTTCATAGGAATTAATATTTAATACGAAATATATGCAAATGAATTTCCATACAGGAGTAATGTGGCAATACATGTGGTTTGGGTGTCCTTAAAACGAACTAGTTTTTGCATCATAAAGCCTAATGCTTAAATATTGAAATTGACAAGGTTTTTTTCGATTTATCCTCCACGTTAAATATCACAATTGATATAGAAACTACATAATACTACCTTAAATAAAAAACGTGCTGAATTGAGCGCGAGATAGTGAAGACATGACGATCAAAAACAAGTAATGTTAAGTTTCTATTTCTTTCTCTCAGGAGAATTCCTTTACATACGAACCGGCAAGTCTTAACCGCTCTCCTGGTTGTCCCGTTTGATTAGCTGGGTACTATGCGAGCAAGAATACTCAAGCTAAGCAAAAGGTGGAGGGGGAGAATGGAGGAATGGTGAGGTGTCTGCTCCAGAGTGCGGGCCTGTGGCAGGTGCTACACAACACGGAGAGGGATCTCCTACCCATTCCCTCCAGACCTATCCCCTCTCGCCTCGCCAGTCTCCCAGAATGCAACAGCGACCCTCCAGGAGGGCACCTACTCCTCCCTCCCTCCCTCTCCGGGCACGCGCCTGCCATCTGCTGGCTAACTTCTACCCACCCCACACCTTCTCCCCAACATCACTCACTACCCCCAACTCGAGCCAATAACTTGCCCTAGCTAAACATTGCTCCGACGCGTGGCCCGTTGCCTTACGAAGAATTCCTAAAACAGGAAAGCAGACGGAGCAATCATATACGCTTATAATATCTACTTGATAATAGGAGAGCCGCCACGATGGCGTAAGGCAGGGAGCATCAGGCGTTTGGGCAAAAAAGGGATGAAGATTCTCCATCGAAAGGTTCCAGTTGATACGGAGAGGCATCATAACTTTATCACTCGCCCTATTTTAAACACGGAGTGGTTAATAGGAAGTCTAATGTAGCGAAGAGATAAGAGCATTAACCACTCATTTATACCTCGCGGAAACGGGTAGCACACCTACCGGTAGCTAGGTCGGTAAAGCGCCGGCCTGGTAACCCAAATGTCGCGGGTTCAAATCATCCCTAGGACATGGATGCTCTGCCTGTCTTTACGATTTAATTATATGTTAGATCGTGCGAAATAATTTTTAGCAATTAGGACTCTTAAAATCGAGTTCTACCTCTACTCATCAGAGTGGCTGGGAGCAGTCAGAACGAATCGGAATACCATCAAGTTATATTGTCTTAAAAGCCACATAACAATATGGATAATTTGTTAAAAATTAAAATAATGTTAGCGACTTTCTGAAAAATCGAATTTTATGCAAATGATTTCAACCAGCGTCGTGGTTCCCAGGGCGCCTTTCGTCAAAAGCTAATACCTTTCATACCGGTCTGAGGAGCCTATTAGCGCGGGTGCAGATTAGAAAACACAGACGTGTCCCTAAAAACAAGAGGACGACGAGTGAGGACAAAAACAAAACAAAAACACTTCGCACGCTTCTACATTGTGTCCCATGTCGACGACTGACTCCCGCTATCGCCCGCGACACTCTTCGTCTCCGGGAGATACCGGATTCGAGCGTGGGACGAGGGGCCCTCACAACGACTCCTCCCCGGGCGAGAGAGGGCCCTGACCGCGGGCGGCCACGAATCGCCGGGCTCGGCCCACGCAGGGCCCCGAGGCGTCCCTGGGTTGAAGCGGGGGATGGTGGGATGACAGCAAGTGAGTGGTGTCGGCAAGATACGACGCCGCCTCCTCCACTGAGAGTCAGCCACCACCGTCGCCGTTATCGCCTTCGGCTTGCTATCCAGCCACTTCCGGCGATGGCCGGGACCTCTCTCTCGTGACCCCACCACTCCCTCCCCATCCCCAACTCTCCATCCCCGTCCTTGCGGGCCCGCGATAAATACGATTCCTCACCCACGGGGAGGAGGAGGTGCAATCGGTCGGTTTGGGCGCGGAGGGGTGCTCACGTGCAAGTAATTGAGAGGAGATTTGGCAGTGGCGAGACTCGCGATACACCTCTTGATGCGATTGCGGAAATAATCCGCGAGTTGCAGCGTCCCAAGTGCGTGTTATGGTGCGGACTATACGATAGGAAGACAACTTGCGGTGAGTACCAGACAGAATGAAGGAATTATAATCCATAACGATGCAATATCATAACTTCTGACGACATCACAAGACTAAATGAAGGACTGGCTTCATTACTTCATTCCAAAATGCTATGCGTGGCACTACGTATATACCATTAGCATGACTAGAGATGTGAAAGGATAGTTACTTTAGAAATGGCACATGAGAAATGGCAAGTGTTTGAGAAATATTTTATGCATTTTTGGAAACAAAGTATAACTAACAAGTGGAATATATTTCGAGATATATATATTTAGAAAGGTTTTTTTAATGAGAAAGAATGAAGAAATTAAGTGAAAAAAGTCATCACCAACCTTTGCCTATTAGAGAAATACCAGCTAACTTGGATAACATATTATTCCAGGAAGTTATCTGCGGCATGCAAAGAGGGGGGTGCCTGAATGACTGCATCTCCTTTAACTGATGGCATTAGGTTGTGTAATTTTTGGACGTCGTAGAACAGAAGGAATTGCATTTGTATAGGTGAGCGATTAAAATATATTAGGGAGTACAATAACATGGTGGCTGTGTAGAATCGGATCTCAATACAAATTTAATGTAGTCAATCTATCTAAAATTCAAATTCATCCATGACAGCGTAAGTGAATGTGATTAATAACGCAATTGAAGAAAGAGTTAATTAATTTCATTATATCCATAATTTTGGGATACGGCAAACAGAAAATATTAGGCAGAATATATAAAATGTTTAACAGATTAAGAAGATAGACACGTAAATTAAAAAATAATTAAAATTAGAGAAGACAAGTAGCGAAATTAAGGATCGGTGAGTAGATAGTTGGTTAGAGGTGTGAACTTTATGAGAAACGGAGGAAAAGTGGAGTGACATCTGGCGTTGGCATTGTTCGACTCATTTTGCTAATGGCTCCATTGGATCCACTAGTTAACATCCAATCAGGACGAAGTACTGATCGAGCTGAAATGAGAAATGAAGTTGTTGCATTTTTCATTTATTCCCTATTTTATCCATATCCCTTGAAGTCTTTCAGCAAAGAAGGCTCGAGTTTATACTGAAAAAAATAGTCACTGCCAGGATTCGAACCCGGGTCCTTGGGTGCCACTCTTGACAAAAACAAACCCAATCCCCATGAAAAAGATCATGAACTAAACCGCAGGCCATTCGAGGGTCTCCACGGAAAATAACTGTTTCCGTAATAAAATATCACAGCGTTTACTATTTTTTAGAACATAACACAGGTAGGTAATCAGAGAGTTGCCATATACTTCCCTTACTTCCTCAAGGTCATGAAGTTTATTTCAAACATCGATACCCTAAGGACAGCACTGTATTTGAGATCGATTTGCAGATGCAATTACAGCATAGTCACATGCAAAGAGAGAACGCCGAAAGGTGATATTCCGAGTAGAGAATTTCACAGCCCAAGACAGGCCGACGCGTGAAAGAAAGCTGGGCTGAGAGACGGCACCTTACAGGGTGGTCGGCTTACCGTCTTGAACAGCTGTGGGAAGGCCGGTGGGTCTCTAAAACCATCCTGGAGACGCACATCTTGTGCCTCGCCAAGGGTAAGGCAGGGAGGTGGGGAAGGAGAGAGGGCAGGGGAGAGAAATGACCGAGGGGTCACAGCTGTGAGCAGGGCCGCAGTCATTAGGCCCACAGCCGGAACGGCGACTGGAGTAGAGAAAATACTTCAGACCCGGAGACTTCGACGGGCATCAATGGACGTGGGCACAAGAGAATCGCAATTCGCAAGAAGCTTCCACTCCGGTTCCTGCATTTATAATGAGAACATGGCTTCCAGGTGAAAAACGGACTGCGTCTTTTATGGCAAGGCACAAGGTGCACGGGACAGGTACGCATCTAGTGTAGGATATCAGGAGCAAGAAGTTCCATCCGCTTTCCGTCTCGCACTATTAATCTAGTCGGGAATATAAAAATACGGCTATTAAACATGGCGACAACTGGATTCCAGAGGCGAAAACGGGGCTCAGAGCGAAGAAAAGGTCAATTTTGTGTTTTAAAAGAGTGTTGGGGACGAAAATGTGTCTGTTAAACCGACCTACTAGGTCAATAGCAAATCTAATGACTATCACTAGCCTATTTTTCGGTTTTATGCCACAAAAATGCTCTATATATTATAATAAGGTATCGCCGTATTCTTTAACGTGTATAGAGTTTTATATTCAACTTAGCCGTTGGAATAATACATATTTAATAGCGCAAATTAGAGGCTTAGATTTAGAAATAATGAATGAAGAATAAACTTGGTATTTCCAAAGTTATTTATCTCACACTACGACCATAGTTTCGACGATTACTATCATCATCAGATGAAACCATCAATTTTATCCAGGCTTAAATTTGATAAAAGATATTAAATATGTTTTAAACGAATGATAATTGTTCAGAGAGGAGAATAGAGATCCTTGTCAATTGATTGCTTTCCAAACATTACGCTACCCACGCGAGCATCTATTTCGCCTAACCTCCTAACTTAATATCTACGGGACTAGGTCTGATGTAGCGAATGTGCATACACATCATCAAGTGCACTACGTCCTTGAGCGGGCACAACCAGCACAAAGAGGGGAGGAGCGGAAGGAAGGCGGATGGCGTGGACTGCCCCGTCACTCATTCAGCACCGGAGAGAGACCAACACAGGGGGGAAGAAGGGCTCTGGAAACCACCACCCGAACCTAAGAGACCCTTCCACCGGCGCTATGTCGTCACGTGCCGGAAGTGGGGAGGGATGGAGGGAGTGGGGTGGAGGGGGGCATTTTATTGAAAAGAGTCGGAAGACCCAACGGTCGGCTTCGACTTCTCTCTTCGTCTACTAGACGTCCGCCGGCCACGAAGATTCCCAATTGTAGCAGGAGGAGGGGGCAATTGTCGGAGTAGGAGTGGTGCGAAATTCTCGGAAACACCCCAGCGTAGCCGAGGAAGAAGGGGTGAGTCACTCGGCCGCTCGTCAGTCCGTCGACTCGTCCTTTTACAGAGACACGAGGCGCCGAGGCTGGCGGTTGGGACGCCTTTAAGCCCCCGGGGGCCTTCGAGTCCCATTAAAAATTGCTGTGGGGGAGGAAGGGGGGAGGGGGTCGGAATAGTCGCGCCTTTCGCATACTGAATCTTTTCCTGCCCCGTCTCGGTAAGGGAGACGACGAACTTCAATCCTCCGAGAAGTGTCAACGCTACCACCCACACCGCCGCCAGACCTTTAAGCCCTCTCGGGGTCGTAAGCCGAAAAGTGCACTTATATACATCCTCCCCCCCTTCCGAAGTGTTAAGGATAACGAGTTTCTACTCATAAAAATTTGTCGTCGCCACTGAGGCATGACATTTGTGCCATGTGGCCGCGATTTAGAAGCAAGTTACAATGAGCACCGGCTTTCCAACGAAGCATCCCTTAACGTTGAGGCCACTGACAAGGCCGGTAGCGCAAGGCATAGAATGACTGACTGCATATGCAGAAAAAAACATATGCATTCGTAAACGATAGCACACAAATACATCCGTGCAATCACAGCAACGGAAATGTTGCATCCGTTGGAAAATTATGCATTCCTCACCACTTTGCTTCACTAGGTTCACAAGAAGCAATTTGCGTCTGGTAGTACCGACTAAACATGATAGATTTAATACGAACCGGGCATGAAGCTACAGTAAATATAAACCTTCCACCATTTCTGCATTGCTGCCGCAACAACAAAGTTTCAAGAAAAATTTCATTGCATGATTTTTTTTCACTACTGATACACGAAGACAGAAAATTAATTGGATCTAGCCCACTGTAAAACCCTTGAGGTATCTAAGTAATACCCTGCGAGCCACCAGGAGGGTGTGTGGCAGGGGGTGAAGATCACCAAACATGCACTATTGACATGCAGGCATCTGGTGGGATGTTCTGTTGATGTAAATGGAACCATATGAGCGACAAAAAAATGAGCATTTGAAACCAATCTCCTCATAATTTAATCTCATTATTCCGTCAAGGTAGAAATAAGACCCGACAAGAACCGATAGGAAGTTAAGGTCTCGGAATAACCAACTGACTATCCACCTGTCACGAGATGATCACGGAGACGACATTTTTTGACGCGAGGGAAGTCGATCGGTGAATGACAACAAGTTCCCCTATCCTCCCAGATGCCAAACGGCAACGAAGGAACGTCGCGTGCTCTACACCACTTAAACCCCGTGTTCACTGGAAAAAAAACTGTTGCGTGCGAGATTCGGGCTGTGAATCGCGATGGTTTCTACGACGCGGAACACACGCATAGCCTCGCATCACCGCGTGCATATCACGGCCCAGCTGTCCCCCGTTGCCCGTGAAACTCCACCAAAAGTCCGACCCGGCCCCAGTTTGGGGCCCTCCTCTTTACGCCCCTACCCACTCCATCACCGTCACCGAAAACCAAGACCAGGCAGCCATCTCTCCATCAACCCTCGCAGAAACTCACCCCTCTCGAAAACTACCGAAAAATCGACCACCCTAAAAACCTCCACCCACCCACCCACATGCGCAACTATCCCCTCTCCAGCCACCCCCGCAACGCCGCACAGTTGACTCAATTACCCTCCGCCTCTCCACAAACGGGAGCCATGTAAGGACCCCTGCGCAAGGGGAGAGTTCAAAAGTGTTTTAAAATAATATTTGCTCCAGTTTTTCCTCTACACTCTCCCTCGACTACACCCGAGATGATGGACGGAGGCATATGCTAAAAAGGACCCAAAAGTAAGAGGGATGACAAGGGAGAATCAACCCACGTTATGGAAATTCGGGTCGTTTAGATACAAAATTAAATAGTTTTATTGAAATTTTGCATGCTCTTTCAGCGGATCGTAGATGTGTTTTATTTTTAACCGCGGCTCGTGGATGTTTGACCTTTTGATATATTTGCGTGCCCACAGTCTAATATTGCGTTGATAGAACAGCCTTCATTCCACCCTTTCACTTTTCAATCAGAACTGCGGACCAATTGAAATACGGTATTTCAAAGAACCATACCCCAATCGACTTCAGACCTGTATGTTCTGATTCTCTCGTCGCCAACTATGATTAGTCTTTAACTCTAGAAGAACGTTAACTCTATCGAATGCTATGAATCAACAGGGGTTCTATCAATACACTAAGCTGCGATAGCGACTGCTAAAATAGTGCATCGAAGTTATCGAAGCGGAAGTGGAATGAGGTTTTTTAGCAACGCTGCCACAATCGCAATCTATACTTTATGTTCTATACAATATCCGTAATTAGCACCCTGTGGAATATCAAAGTTAATAAATAAAAGTATGAAAGTGATTGTTGTGTCACTTTTTATCATTTTGTGAATGCATATTAAATCAACTCACTTTGTATCATTTAAACTCTCTTTATAATCAACCTTAGTCTCGATAATTTACGTCATCTTCACGATGGCGTCAATTTCACGCATAGAAAAGAATATCGAGTATACTGGTCAACCTAAGAGTATACATACCACCCGGAGAGGTTTCGGAGATATGGGAGTAAAATGTAAGCTTTGGGGTTTCATGTATCCTCAACATCAATGAGGCATGGCAAGTGCGTGTGAAGATTCAAATTTCCGGCTGACTTGAATGCGGTCGGAACGTCTCCAATAGTGGGACGCGTAGTCTTAAAATGGTCTTTCGCCCATAAATTATTCTTGTTTCTTCACGGATCTGGTATACGAACCAGATTATTGATTAACTAACGGATCATCTCCGAAGAGACAGCTTTCGAAACAACCCATAACTACGCGGAGAGTGCAAATACGCTATATTAGTGCATGAGTGGTTTTCAGCAAGCCGATAGATTTCACCCTCGGCTAAATAAACATAAAACTTCATGATTCGCAACTGACCTAAACGCATATGAAGAGCATGCTTGGTGGGGATTAAACCCCTTGCCACCTTCTTGAATGGGATTTACGGAGCACGGCGTACATGGACATGGATACGAAACCAAGTCGAATGGATTTTCTCAGGCGAAAGAACCGGATTGTTGTCGGCGGCAGCGTCAAAGGAACTGGCGTAATAGTCGCGTCTACACAATCCTAGACGCGGCAACGCCGGAAAAATTAATTCATTCGGCCAGTGAATCTTTTATGAGCCGGGTGCGAGCTCTTCCATGAGACCCGCCGCGAATGTAGGCCGCCTTTTTAACATGTCGTGTACCCTTGGCATCGGAGTCGGCCAAGCCGAAGATATAATTGCGCAGTTGGAGAAGAGTCTTCGCTTTTGAGGCAGAACAGCAAAAGAGGGAGCGGAGGGAGGGGGTACGGAGAGAAGGGCGAGGTGAAGGGGGGTGGGGGAGCTTTTTGGGAATGCGAATTCATATTTCGCACGACTGAAAACGTCCAAGGCGACAGAAGGGGAGGGGCGAATTTCCTGCATCGCGAACTCGTCGGAATGGCGCAGCGTCAAACTTTCCTCTTCGAACTCCGAAAAGGTTCTCTTTGACGCGAAATTCAAACAGATGATTGAAGTGTTCGCGGATATCGGCAGGGGACGCAGTAGCACTAGCACAGCTATGGAGAAAGGTGAGCACGTCACATAAAAGGACAGTCACTTCCAAAAAAAAGTAAACACTTCAGAGCCGAAATTAACAATAAGTGTTAACTTTTTTTTGGAAGTGACTGAAAGGACTTTCCAATGATATTAATCAAAATCGGACAAGTATCACAAGGCCAGATAACAGCATATTCAGTATTAGATATTCGGGGAGGTGACCGTTCGCGCTTGCGCCTTTTTCAGAATTTGGAAGCATCACGGATTTTTTTCAGGGAATGAAGTTGAGAAAATTAAATCCTGGTGTCGAAATTTGCTTATCTTTAATGATAAGCGCGAATACGTCCACGAATCAATGTCCAATCCAACGGACGGAGAAATGAACTTAATGTGGTCACCAGAATTGTAAAATGTCCACCACTGCCGGTATTCGTATACGGTCTCTCGGGTTGGAAATCCAGACTACCAAAAAACCTCGATGCTGTAGAACAAGGGTTGCCAGCCTTCTTTCACTTACGACCCCAAAATTGCTTGTCAGAACAGGTATAAATGAGATGTCGATCACGTGCTAAGTCCAGATTTAACTGTATATTAATCCACGCCATTATCAACACGATATCAAGCTGTTGCGATCCCTTTCGATCCTTCCAACGTCTACAGTGACCCTCAACAGGGTCGGGACCCATTGGCTGCGAACCCCTTCTCTTGGGTGTTAAGTATGGAATAATGCCGAAAACAATCAGCTGTGCCTCACTTCATATTGAGGTCTGATTACTTTATGTGCAGCAATTCTTATGAGAATCCCAACCCCACTCTGCCAATCTAAAGTTGAAGCTATACATGTTCTCACAAGGCATCGGTCGGTTACGAATATACTCAGCCATTTGCAAAAATTACATTCTGATTCTGTTTTTAACCCTTCATCAAAGATGCATTGCTTATATCAACGACCGAATATGCGCACAATTATCGGGGCGCAAATATAGCCAGACAACTGATTTGCCGTAGAACTGGGCTCTTGCTAAGCTGTAGGGGCTTTAGCGATCACGAAATTACTGACCGATATTCGTGAAAATTCTTTAGGGTAATCTTTTTCTTTTTTGATTTCTTTGCCCAATCTTTTAAATTATCATGAACCTTAACGTAATTCAATATGTCATTATGGCATTGCTCATTATAGATCAACACATTGCAAATAAATTCAGAATATTTGTTTAAAAAAATGCAAACAGCTCTGAGGCGAAGAGCAACACCAGAGGAAACATGAAAATGGATAATGGTGGTCGTGGAAACGAAGAAATATGAAGGCATGAATACATGCAGATGAATATATACGGAATAATGAACGCAGCGAAGTGCAATGAATAATGAATGACTGGATGAATTATGCAGAACACATGAAGGCATGCAGATAAGAGAATTGAGTGGAGTGCTTCGTCAAACCAATCCTAATATTGATGACTACCGATGAATCATTTCGATATATAGGCAGGGATAATATTAAATCGCTCTCCATCCAAAGCAGCGAAATTCTCTACAACGACCACTATCCCTAAATTGTCGACATCTAACGAAGTCAAAGAGAGTACATTTTTTCCCATAGCGCCCGCAGAGTTAACGATACGTATTACACGCAAGAGCAAATTTATTTATCGATTTTTGATTTAAGTTTCCGATCGATCCTACCATTACTTTCGTTCAGCTAAATGCATCTCGGCCTTCTCCTTCCGGTCTTACCTAACATCCTCCATTCTGGGACATCCTTCAACATCCGGTCCCATATCAAGATCTTCCTAATCCACCATTCTTTCCTCTTGTGAATATACCTTCCCTTTTCCACACTTACAAACATCTCATCACGGTCCACCTCGTTTCTTCACCCGCTCTTTTAACTATTTTCTACAGCAATATCTCCACAGCCGCCTTACATCTTCAACACTTTGAGGAAGTTTGAAACCTGAATATGCCAAATTTGCAAATTACAGCAAGAATAAATATCGAATTAGTTTTAAACAAGTGCAATGTCTTTTAGAACAAAATGAAAATCACCGCAATAATTAGAGACTCTTAGGTAAATTCAATTTCAAACCTGGTTCCGGTTGATATTCGAGATGGAGGCAGGCTGCTTTTACAAGGGCGGCAAAAATTGCGAAATTTCTAAGGAAGAGTATTTTAAGAACGATATCGTGTCTTTTAAATAAGTTTTGATATGAAAAACGGCAATAAGAATAATAAGTGGATTGATAATACCAATCAATCTACTGGTGTATATAGATAGATTACTCTGTAGCAACTGAGTAAATCGAATTCATACCCCTTTTGTGGAGAGAAAGAAAGAGAAAAGAAATTTCACTCCTACCACGGGATGATTCTTCTATAAAACTCCCCAAGCGGCACAAGAAGGAGAAATTCAGACACTGTAATATATCGCATAGAAAGTAGGTAAACCTCGACTTGAGGATAAAGGTGGGTATGAAAAAGAGACGCATGAATGATGTATAAGATTGTTCCTCAATATGTCCTTGTGAATGACCCTTACTAGCACGCTACGGAGCACGAGTGATCGGGAAGTATTGGAAATTATGGCGGAAGATCGAATGATGAACATGAATGACGACTAAAGAAGAGATGCGGTTGATATAGAGCTGCAGAGTCATGGAAAGAAGAATGGGAGATGGAAATACGAAAATGGGTTTTGATGAGTTCTAGGAAGCGTGGGCCATATGTAACTAACTCTCTCTCTATACAAACCGATTTTCGTCTCTCCCATATTTCCAGGAACTTTATCCGCGGCGGGTGAAAACACGAAAAAAGTGCATGGAGCACGACCCAGTACGAAATGAAGTGTTTTTCTTTTATATCTAAATTCAGGACGAAGAACGAAGCGGTTTCTAATGCCCGCAAATTAACTGGCCAACAAAAAAGCGAATTTTTCCTGTTTCGGATTAATGCCAAGAAAATCGGGGGAGGAAATGTGCGGTGCGAGCTATTGGAAACCCGGCAGAAGACATCATATTTACACGGATTTATTTAGCGAATAGTAAACATGAATATTTTAAATACCAGTTTATATCAAGGTGTTACACTGATAAATTGTTTTACACGATCATAACGCCTACAATCCGTGCACTTTTCATGGGAAAGCCAACTCAGCCTTTCGCGGTTTTGTTTTTTTTTCTGTTTCCTGATGCTTTACAGGAAATTTCAGCATATATGTCAATGGGTTTAATATGATATCAACACCGACATCCACAAATGTTCTCAGCGCTGGCAATTACTGAGACATTTAATCGCGGTACCAGCAATATATTGATTAAAATCAAAATAATTAAAACGCATGCACTAATTCAAAAGAGTAATAATTCTTCCAAAAACGTTTCCTTTCCTTACAAAAATCTCACGCTTGGTCATATGATCGGAATCCCCTCCGGAAAGTCGCTTATATTCCACTAAGCATGTATGTACGCTCCATGATAAGGCTAAGCCACTTGTCAACTGTACAAAATATTCTAAAATGAATGAGCTACCATTGAAGATTGAAGTTCGCTAATGGTCGAAGAGCCAACTTTTAAGGATTGGAGCGACCAAATGATTTGAGAAGACAAAGACCAAATATAGAGTTATAATTCTTAACCAAGACAAATATCAGTCAAACCTACTACATGGAAAAATATTTTGGTTATTTTGACATACATTGAAATCCTATTATATTCAGAACATGACTGACTGATAGAATATTTTAAACTAATAGTAATGCACAAATAGTTTTTGTTTTGATCGGTAGAAGGTAGCGTTTCGCAAGAGTTATTTTGAGATGTATGATTACTTATAAATGTAAACATCGTATGTGGATACAACAATAATAGACTAGCAAAATGGCACCTAAAAATGTGTTTACTGACACATAATTTTATTAATAAATAATATTCTCCGGGTACTGAAGCCAAATAAATGGTTTTCTAGATAAGGATGAGTGGAAGACTGTAGGGAAAAACTACTACGACACTAACACCGATTTATCTGAACGTGGATATCATTGCAGATACTTTTGTAAATTAATTATATTATACGGGTACTAAATGTCGGATACATGAGCTCGGTCACCAATTTTCCTGTTATGGATGGTCGTGATAAGCGGAAGACCGGAGGCGCGGATTCATGATGCTTCCCTTCTATGGACACCAGTGGTGACTCAACACCATTCCTCCCTCGGTTCACCAATCAATCGAGAGAGCAGCCCGGAGGATGGCGTCGCTGGCATTGCGGCACGGCCGGTGACCATCACGGATTCAACCCCCGACCTCCGACGTCAGCCCAGCACGCGTCCATTGAATTTCCACCGCGACAACAACAGAGGGGGAGAGAGATGGGATGAGACGATTATATGAAGAGGACGTGCCGACCACTACCGGTAGCCACTGCTTGCTTCCGCCTCGATAGACCAGGGGGTTGCACGGCCGTTGGTACATACAATGAGATCGGACGAATCTATCCGATCGGAGGAAGTTTTTAACGATCCGGCGCCGTAAACGGCAGATCCCACCGGGCATCATAATTAAGAACGAAGACGATGGGAAGGGAGTGGAATGAAAGGTCTAAGACTACTTGCCGTCCTTATAGCAGGCACAGGTATGAGAGTCGAGCGGGAAGACTCAGCAGATGTGAAACCTTTTGGCACGTGGCCAATCGGTTGAGGGAATACATCCCTGAAGGTGTCGGATAGTGGGGTGCAAAAGGATCAGGCAAGGAAACTTAATGCTGGGCAATGCTCGCTTGGTATTCTCGGAGAGTCCGCTAGTGGTTCGCGGAATTTACAGTACTAAGGCACCTGAAATACCCGAATACCTTTACCAGCATCATGGACTTCATATATAACCCACAATCGTTGATAATTATGGAAAAACCACTGTAAAGGAAAACTTTTGGCACAAGACGTTATCGATACCATATTCGGTGCTTAAGGCAATATAGAAGCAGATAATTAAATACGGTCGATCATTCATATTTTAATAAAAAAAAACTAGCACTAAGAGCATACAGCCAAAATCAGCAGTAACTATTTTCGGTATTTCAGAAACTATTGCACCAAAACTGACAGTGGTTTTGAAATCAAGGCTGTTAGAAGAGTTCCTAACGAGCTATTTTGCCCCTGCTGAAAGGATCTTTCTGGGAAACGAAAATGCTGTCTCAGGGAAAAGGTCACTAATAGCACAGTCAGGCAAAAAGTAAGAATTTTCAAAGCAACATATTCTCCATGCTTACCACTTAATGAGCCAAGTCGCTAATAAGCTAGAACAACATCAAGTGTTACACCAGCATGGTTTAGGAGAAGCACCATAATAAGGGACAAGGAGTTAAAAGTCATGAACGTGAACCGTATTGATGCCCCCATACGACCACTTTTCCTCTTTGATCGGAAGGAGTCCAAGGTTTGTGGAATGTTAGCGAATAAAAACCGTAATATGGTGCAAATACATGCATCGTTAAGCTAAAACATTATCGGTGTTCTACTTTAGCGATTATGCTCCGATAGGATTCATGTATAATGACGATGAAAAAAAAAAGTACGTTGCCGGAGGGGAGTGCGTGGGAATCGGTGGCTAAAAACAGATGCATGCCGCAGGCTAGACCGAAAAGATATGAGCTTCGCAGAAGATGAGCACAATGGAAACTATTTTGATTGCAGGCGGCTGCGTGGATTTGTGGAGGGTCGAATTAGCAGAGGGAGGCAGGTGCTCGCCGCGGCATAATTTTCAGAGTGCAGATTTCGAGGAAATTCGAAATGACTCAGCGATGCAGGTGAAAACGCTCGGTCCAAAACCTAGGGCAATAATTTTCAAGCAGATAAGGATCCGCCACTCTTTTTCCTTCCTCCCAATTGTAACGTAATTAATTTGGGCCAGAATTAGTTTGTCGCACAATTAATATATATTTATTATCTGGGATAATAAAGTTTTGCGTAATAAAGCACTCACTGGAAACCCAGGGACTTGTAGTCCGCTAATAAAACCAAAATTGAAGCCTAACCGCAGAAAATATTGTCAAATTATTTACCATCAAATAATTATGCATTCGAATTACGGAATATCTTTTAGATTTAAACACTCCTACTTCATTAAGAAACTTTTTGACAATGGCTCCATAATAACCAACATTTATCAAACGCATCAATGATAATGAGACGATGGAAAGGAATTAATGTAAACTTTTGATCCTTACGCATTATTATTGGTCATTATATTCACACAAAGACTTACTTCCTGTTATAAAGTTACTAATGTAAGAAAGTTTGATTCCGAATCTTATCTTTGATGCGAAATACTCGCGAAACAATAAAAATTATACCACAAACGTTTTGGAATTTTGGAATATTTAGATGCACCTTCAATGTCAAAGCCGAGGAGGAAATTCTACGATTAGGAGTATTTCACGCATTATTCTATGTATATATTATAGCAAGGATGTAAATAATAAATTAATTAAGCACCATTTAGGTAGTACTACAAAAAAGGCACAGTGGCGAAATCGTATTCATCGCAGTATATTTTCTTTTAGTAACGACGCATAGGCGTATTTGAAAATGCAGCCACTCAACCATAAATCAGTGACAAAACTACAGTTTTAACTAAGGTTGTATTGGTATTGAGCTGACACAATCCCTATCAGAACAATACCTAATGTATTCTTTCTTTGCTATGATAATAACAGGATAGTTAGCTGATGCGTTCGTTAGCTTGTGGCTCAGAGAAGACTGAAACCATAATGGAACTCCAATCGCTCCGCATTATAACGAGGGGGCCGGATTCAACCCGAAGGTCATTTAGCTGGTGAAGGTAGAGCTGAACAAATACTTTTCTCATAGCCATGTGCAATTCATACACCAGAGTACGGTTAAGTTCCTAAGGGTGGAGGAGAGGTAAGTTCCTTTCTTAGCGTCCCATGTGGTTTCCGAGAGAGGTCTTGCACCCTCACAATCACAGCTTGGGTTCAGCTGGGCGTGCCTAAAGGGGTTTCGTCCGGATTTCAACCCGAGAACTACACTCAGGAGCTCAACTCTTTACCGAGTGGCCTACCGCATCGTATTTCTCCCGCCCAGCATTAAGGCCGCCTAACAGAAGGCTTATCATATTGCAGAGTGATGCATGGAAAAATGAGCAGTGAAAAGTGCATTGCGTAAAGCAAAGAATTATATGGAAAACTTCCCACATCGAAAAATGAGTGAGTGGATCATAGTCTGTTCCATTCCCACGCGTTCATGTACGCAATTTAGACGATCTGACTCGGCTCCAATGGTGCAACTAATTTCTTCGCGTAAATCCGCCTCTATGCACGGACAATGAGTTCAATCTATCGTGGAATGCAGCGAGTCGATAATCGAAAGTTGCCCATCTGGAATCGGCCATGATACGACTCATCGCTGCGTGACGTCGTTCACGAATGAAAACACTAAACACGCGCGCGCCGCGGTATAAAAAAAAAACAAATCTGATTGCGCTGAGCGCGGCTCATGGACGAGCCGGCAACACCGCGTGCAGCGATGGGAAAACTTGAGGTTTAAGGAGTGAGTGGGGGGCGGGGGCGGTGCGCTGTCGTTCGCGGCGCGGGCGACTCGACGGTGCTGTTGGCTGCGGTGGGAGGGATAAAGGATCGACATTCGATGTATCGACGGGTGGAATCTGCAGAAACGGGACGGGGGGATTGGTGGTCATTGTTATGCACGGGCGGACGATTTGGTTGGCGGGTAGATGGGCTCGAGGAATGAATGGGCTAGAGGGGGGGGGATGGGGGGGGGGGGGGGAGACGGAGGAGAAACGGCTCGCGCCTTGAATAGGAATCTCCATCTCTCTCTCTCTCTGTTCGGGAGTGATGCAAGGGTGTGGGTGAGGAACCATTCAAGAGGAGGCGCGACAAGGAAGGAGCAGGGGCGAAGGAGAGAGAGAGAAGAGGTGCTCCTTTAGCGTCCCAAATTCGGAGTGTCCGAGACCAGCCGATCGGAGGTCGTCCATTGAAAAATATTCGCATTGTTTCAGGAGATGGAAGGGGAGAGGTGAAGGTGAGTTTGTGAACATTATATGTTCCCAACCTCCACAAATAGGGGGAAGGGGAGGCCAAGCTCTCAATCCTGAATGAGAAGTAAGAAGTGATGACGACCCCTAAACAAAGTAGCAGTAGGCTACGCTTTTAGTAGAGGAGCAGAGAAATAATGGTATGAAAGAAGAGAAATGAAAGCTATGGAGGGTTCGTGTTACAAACGAATAAAATTAAAGATCAGATTCTCAGTCCGAATAGAGATCTAAGGCATTATAAGGATCCCTGGGCAAATCCACTTGATACCTCAGCCACATACCCTTGCGGCGGATTGTTGCGTATTATGCCGATGTGGATAGCAGTAAACTAGGAGTTTTAGGTACTTCAGCAGCTAACGTGACATAGCATCGTCATATCTAAATTCTAGACCCTAAAATAAACACGATATCTAGTACGAGGGGGGAAATGAACCCACGAACATCGCGGTTGCCAGGCTGGCGCGTTACCGACCGTACCACCACAACCGTCGCTAGCCAACGCAGCGTCAGCCTCACGACAGTAACAGGTGCAGTCTTCCAAAGCGTTCTCGGGGGGTATCATTCCTGAGAATGTAACCACTCCTGATTGACAGACTGTGAATAACACATGAAGGAGATAAGGACAAACAACCAGGAGATGCAATCGAAAGCCATGGGCGACAGTCATTTGCTCCACGAAGATAGGTGGTGGAATATCGGGAAGAATGCTTCAGGAATTAATCCGGCGTCGGGTAACTATCACCCTTCAAATGAGATGCGACTTGTACTAACTTTGTGGAATTCCATTTATGAATAAATTCACTTTTACAATCCATAGCGACCCTGAGGATTGTAAAAGTTAATCTATTCATATCACCCTTCTGCCTATCCTTAGTGAGTGCCGCCCAGGAATCCAGTGTTTTCTGCTCACTTACCTAGGATAGTAAAACGAAGTTTCGGATAAACGTAAGGAAGCTTTGACGACCCAAATATCAAACAACGTTGCGAGACGAAGTGATTGACTAGTGGAGATAGCCTTCTGTTGTAGTCTTCCCAATTCTAATCCCTAGTCCATCTAATTATATGATTCCCTATAGGAAAAAAGGTCGAAAGCAATTCTGTTAAATCTAAACTGCACAGATGCCCGATATCTCCTATTCTACTGAAATATTGATTATTTCGGTGAAGTATTAGGGAGATAATTGGTTATATCATTCATATCCTCGGATGATGTTATTGTAAGTTTCGATACTATTTCAAGAAGCATATTATATTATGTGACGGATCGGATTGGTGTAGTCTAGAATATTAGCCTCCCTTGCAGAATTCCGGTGTCTTCGAAGCGTTCTCGGGGGGGGTTGAAGAAGAAGAATTTTTGGAAGAGACTCCGTTCCCAGCTTGGTTCATTAACGAGAGCACTCCGCCTTCAGAATGGGTTGTTTAACAGTTGACTCCTTGGCGTATGCCATTACGGCTACGCTAATAACGATACGATGTAAAGTTTTGATCCATCCTTCCGCCAACTACCAAAAACGTTATCTGTACCCAACTAATCGCCTATGCGTTATGATGCGAAAAACATCAGCAGTCAGTCACCTTACCACAAGGAAACATCTTTTCAATGCCCCCCGCTTTGATAGTACTTCACGAAGGTGATGCGATAACCGGAAATGCATGTCAGGTTACCCTGCAACGACAGTCTGATATATCTCGCCTATTGCAACACGCTGCATTGTCTTCAGAGAAATATAATAAAGCAGAATGACTAGCTTAAATCATAAGGCAGTAGAGAAACAATCGAACATTCCCCAACGCCATTTGGTATCATCTACCAATGTAAACTCTCCATAATTTAGAAAACGCACACGACAACGTCTTCACGTTTTGATTACTTAGCCACGCAGTGCTGAATCCAGCATGCCACAGATATTCACGTGGATACGACCTAGTGTGCCAGAGCACCAACACGACACTAAGTTTGATCCAAGGAAACACAATTGCGCTTAGGACTCCGGATAACAATGAAACACGCGAGGGTTTATTTTTAACGAGTATTGAGGTGGAATACAAATGTATTTATGCGCATATTAATCAAGATTCGGATAACCATAAAACGCACATGACCGTACTGAAAGCGTCACTCAGCTCTTAGAGGACCTTGGATGGGAAGCTCTGAAAACTCGTAGATTCGGTGCCAGGCTTAGGCTACTCGAAAAACTCGAATCGGTCGAATTCGAGGATGATACGTCGGGTTTAATTTTATCCACACTACAGTGGAAGATCAAATAGAAATGACAAAATTCGAGGGATAGACTGCCGAACGAATCGATATAAGAATTCGTTTTTCCCGCGAAAATTCGTGATCATAACTCACATACGTTAGGATAAACATTAATATTTTCGAATTTTTATTATTTAGCCCACCTCTGCCGAATCCAGCATGTTACAGCAAACTATTCCGAATCCTATCTTCTGTCCCTTGTTTCCTTCGCTATCAGCCCTGTGGTTGGTGACCTAACACCCCCTGCCACAAGTCCCTGCGGCAGGTCATAGTGTTGTGTAGATGTAGAACCTAATCAATGACAAGTAATAAGGTAAACAAGTGCGACGCGTGGAGTTCCATTTAGGTGATAAGGCAAGTTTTCGAGGAATACTAAGCCAAATCGTTCTCATTAAGGTTGGTACATGCATGAAGATACATAAAAGAACTCATCAAGCACTTAGCCATACGGCATATTATGTCCATACCTCTCGGTACTGAGGGGACAGTAACTTTTCAAAGCCTGAAAAAGGTCTCATTCAGTCATCTGATACCAAGAAAACCACACACCTCATTTTAAGCCGAAATCCTCCAAAGAGACTAAGGCGATTTGAAACTAATCAAACGCCAAATCAACTCGATCACCAAGCTGTGCGCTTTATGGATATAAATGGGAAAACCTCAGCAACCTAACCTTAAGGGATGGAGATAAACATTTCAATCAACTGCTTTAGAGGTTTATTTAACTGCAGAAAAACAATCTACGGACTGCGGACTATAGAAGACGACTGCGACGAAAGGCAGTGAACAGAATTTAGTGAACGAAAATTGACGGAAATATTTTATCCCAGCACTTAAATAATTAATTTCAATAGTACTTTCATGAAGTCCTTTGAAGAGAGGCTTCGAAAGCTACCCAACCAATAGGCCACCATAAGTGACGACGGCTGTATTTACAAACAATTGGCATCTCCTGAGGAGTGAATCAGCCAAGTCAGTGGCATTGGAGCAGAGGGACACATCCGAACTCAACTCGCTCCGTCATTCCATTTAAAGCGCGTAGAGCAATGCGCGGAGGCCTAGCAGCGAGCACGGGTACCAACCCAAGCGAGGAGAAAGAGTTGCCCGCAGAAAGGGAACGAACATAGTCCACCCTGAATCTGCATTTCAATCATTTCTCCGCGGGATCTGGTTCGGCAAGGGGAGGGCACAGTCGGAGGGGAGGTCGCCGTGTTGTCCGGAGGGGAAGAGGGATGGGGGAGGAGGAACGGAGAGGTGGTCGGGCTGGGAACGTTTGAAGCAGGACAAGAGCCGATATTAATGAAGTCGGGTATTTATTCAGTCGACCTATCGCCTCGGGAGAGGGGTGAGATGTGAGCATGCCTTCCTTACAGCCAACAAAAGGACCATTAATTCAAGGCTGCGCATTATAAAAAGATGCCTTTTTCCATCGCCCTTGAAGGGTCCGGCATCGAAATGCAGAAAGACTAAACACACGATAGGGGGCTCAACTCCCTGCCCGCTTTTCCTTGTTTTGGTCCTATTTGAATCGGGGTTCGAAGGGTGAAGAAAAAGCGAGAAAAAAATCTTGAGGGGAGTGGGGCACTTTCATGAATTCGGTGACATTCGAAGGTGGTGATATTCGTGACCACCGCTGTCTCCCGGTGACAGAGTACGTGGGATGAGGCAATGGCTAAGGGTCGCGAAGGGGTGGAAACCAGGCAGGATAGGGGAAGAGGAAGGGTCATTTTCCCCAGGCTTTTAATACCAGGGGGTAATAAAAACCTGGGGCAAATGACGCAGAAGTATGCCCTAAGTGAGATCAATCGTGCTATCAGCAAATGCCAAACTAAGATTTACAAAAACGCCTAAGTACCTTTGCACTACTTCGCAATGTTTCAATTTTTTCTATGATATGTAGATATAAAATTCAAAATATTCCAAAGAGGTAAATTCCTCTAAAACGACTAACATATCGCCATTAGTACAATGTCGATGAACTAGGATTTTAGCAGAATTATGACGATAAACCAAAAATATCGCAATAATGAAATGGAGGCATATGCAGGCGCCTCCGTTTGGTCAAAATGGAATGCATTTTATCCATGCTTTCATTGTGCAAGTAGATATGCTCCATAGCACAGCGCAATTATATATTACAAGCATGCGATACATCTTTTGCACCCCGAACTCTGCACTGCTTTTTACTGAAATGAATGTATCGACAACTCTGTACTGCTGGATGTATCAAAATTAGAGGACTTATTCCTTTCTATATTGAAATACGACAGCTGCAAAACAACAAGGTCCGTGCCACGAAGTGCGACTCGCTTCCTTCGATTGGTCAATATGCTTGCCGTTCCACCTACCAATTCCATTTCGCCCCTCAAATCGGACCCTGGCAACCAGCGAAGAGTCTATCTGTTAGACAAATGGTGAGATAAGCGAATCGGGGAGGTATTGGGAGGGCATTCTCCAGGAGAGGACGAGTTTGAGTCTTTGTCGGACGTCACTTCTGTATGCAAGCGATCAGAATCTATCTCGCAAAGGCCTGGAGAGAGAGAGAATGAGAATTCTTCAGAGGAAAGGGGAAAGAAGGTCGTGGATGTGGCAGAGAAGGACTTGAACAAAACCAAAAAAACAAGAGGGGAGAAATCGTCCAGCGCACGAGGGTGAGGTAACTCGAGGAACTCAGCGGACACCACAGGCAAGGGTAGAGATTCCGGCTTATAGAGTGCGGGTCCACGTGACAGTAACTTGCAATGCTAATGTACCTCGAATATGCTGATCTCTGTTCCTAGACGACCGATTCGCGAAACTGGGTAGATAGGATAGCGCAGCGATTAGTTTCTGGAACGTGGAAGAGCGGAAGTCAACCTTATATCCCAATTCATCGTGTACTAAGCCTTCATTCCAACTTATATAATGCAATAGGTAACTATCTCATGACTTAGTGTTTAACATTCGACTTTCTCGCAGAAAATATGTAGTCTTTTCAAGGAAAGATAACTATTGTATATTATTTCTTTCCCAACGGCAATTTCAATTCGAAATTGAGGAACTGAGAAAAAGCTAAGGATATCATTGAAGTTAGTCAAAGCATTGTCACAGAGTTATTTCATTATTCCAATGCGCGTCATGAGAATGGATATCCTAAAGGTCTCTAAAATCGTAAAACGTTACTTCTCTTTTTCAAGCTAGGCAGCCGATAGAGTTGACACCAAAATTTCAAAAATAAATTTCGGCGGTCACATCAATGCGTAATTTTCGTGGTTCAGGGCAAAACCACGAGAAATTATGACTCAATGCAACCAACTGCATGCACATGGAATGACATGGACACATTGTCCTTCTCCATGGACATTATTAGTATCCACATTTTAGAGCTCCAATTGGAACCAAGTGAAATATTTTATTGGTACTGACTGATGACCACATTAAATACGTCGAAAGATTCCAAGAAAAAAGTAAGCAGAAAATAGTTAATAGGAGCCACTTAGACATGCACAATTAAGCAAAAGAATGAATTAAAAAAGTGAAAGTATACTTGGCTCTGATCATCCATCATAAATAACGATTAAAGACCCAACGTTAGGGTACCATTGTTCTGCGCTGCGATAACGCCAAAGTATTGCCAACCAACGCGAGGGCGCCTGGCAACTGAGAGCCCTGGATTCCAGATATACCGAACAAGGTTTCGTGTACTGGGGTTCATGGCTATAAAGCAACACAGACGGGTACAAACACTCTAACGTGTTCTCTTAAAGGCAAATGGTATGATTCAGACGGAATTGAAGATCCAAAATGCCACCATTGATATGCCTAATATTTAGATCATGCGCAGAGATTTCAATGCCCGCTCACCAATAATTCAATTACAACCCCGTAAACAAACGGATAAAATTCCTCAAGGGTGGCTGTATACTGCGCGGAATTGACTTAGTTTCTCAATAGTATCGATATATTTACTGGGCGATATATATGACACGGACCGTATTGGTTTCCCATTCCGAGACCCGGACTCGAATGTTGGAAACAGCAGAAATATTTCATTGGTATACCGGTACACCCTCGAGTGTTGGATGGAGAGCACTACGAGTACAGTACTTAGTCCGTCGGATGGGACGTAAAAAGCGTGGTTCCCTGGACGGCTTTCACTGAAAGCAGGCTAATGCCGGAGCTGAGCTTCTCTCCAGCCTTCCCCCTACATCAAAATTTCTACCTCACCTTACCTTCTCAACACCTTACCCAATTATCCTAAATAGGCGCAAATGACCTAAGCTGTCGGTCGCCTGATTCGAATAATACCACCAATACCACCTGTACATAGCAATTACTCTGGAGATGAGTGCTGCTGGAAAATTTTTGGAGACTTTAACTTTGCAATATTACATAGGAAATATGTAATATTGCGATATCTCTCTACATGCACGTCGATTCAAAATCTTTCATTAGACGTGAAAAATGATATAGTCACAGTTCTATCAATTTAAAATCTTTCATTAGATGTGAATAATCGTATCAAATAAAACCCATTCTGCTCATCATTTACATTTGAATCATAGCTTGGCAGACAGCCTCGCTCCATCGCATGCTCTGTGTGTGCAGCCGCTGTGTCGAAACACAGAACCGGGCGCCGTATAGTATCCTTATTCATGGAAAAGCATATAACATGCCGGCGCCTTCGGTATCGGAAACGTCTACACGCAATAGTAAAATATCCGATAGTATGGACCAGATAAGCCATCCGCAATCAAGGCGCAGGCTTAAGAAACGGGCGGACTTATCGTGCAGCGACCATAATGACAAACGTGAATCACGAGTCAAGTACAGTTACAGTTTTGAAGTGATGACAACAATGACCGTTACAACCCATCTTCGCGTCAGTAAACATCAGCATCGCAGACTGCTCAACTTGCGTTACGCTGGGAAAACAACTCTGTTTGTAATTGTACAGTCAGACTGATTTTCTTAAAACCTAGTGCCATTTAAACCTTGAAGATAATAGAGGCGCCCGTACTCAACGATACCATATCTCATCATCGTTCATTTTATCACAATGGAAAAGTTTACGCTTAAATTTGTTTAACAACGTACTGTACTACTAGTGTATATGTATTGAATACATCAAAATAAATTAAAAGGATGGAGGATGCATTTTAGATGCTCAGGAAAAGTTACAAATATTTTATCAACACAAAAGTAATCAGAGGAAGAAATGGCAACTTTTACTGATACCACTAGATCAACCTAGTCACAAATCTAGTGGTATCAGTAAAATTTTACTTTTTCTTCTTCTTATGATGGAATACCACCAAGTAAACCTAGAGAAAGTGATTGCACAAAAATAATCAATTGTATTTTTTATAAGTGCTGATGATATCAATATTTGACGAGTGTACTGTTTGTACCAGAAAAATTATAGACTAACGATTCCAATATTAATGAATGAAGATACGCATATTCTTTTGGTATTTTATAGGAAGCTTTTAGTGAACGGCTGCTCCTTCGTTCTTCGACAGGAATTACACAGATTAGGGTTAAATTTAATGCAGCAAGGATATTTTGTCCTGTTTTGGATATCCATATAAGAAAAGTGGTTAATTCAACCCGAAGATCGTTCTGATTGGTTGAGGGTACAGCTCGCCAAATACGAAGGCAGAGGTGATGTGAAATTCACGCATCCGGGTATGGAGGCAGGGCCAGGAGATCACTTTTCTTCCGCTGCCTGTGGTTACCCAGAACGATCTAGTACCCAGAAATTCACTCAGCTTGTACGAAGCTGGGCGTGATCTAGGGCCCTATTCCGGATGTGAACCCGGGACCTCAGTTCAGTAAAACAAAGCTTCTTTAACACCAAAACTTTTCACACGTCCCTTGACTAGACATGTCCCTCCAGAGTGATAGCTTTCACGAAGCCACACTGTGAAAGAAAAAAATACCCTACTATATTTTAATTAAATAAAATAATTAAACTACACCCTAGAGTTAAGGAATATTTTCTCCAGTTACAGAATAGTTTTCTCCCAATTGGAGTTACAGAGCATTTTTTCCAAATGATCATTGGTGCACGTTAATTAATAACGTTTCCAGGGGATAAATACATTTGAATACTAAGCACATTTAAATATCAAAAACGCAATCTATGACAGGACTCGTTCCCTCAATATATGACTATTTTTCTCTTTGATTTCATCTAACAAGAAGACTCTTTGAGCACCAAAATGAAGTATCACAAAACGTTAAAAAATAATGCGAAACTAATTTACCTTTACTCAAAGAAATATATGCCTCACTGTAAAATAAAAAATCTTCAAACTTTTGTAAAAAAATCCACGGATTCATAACCCTTTCGGCAAATATTTGCACACAGGTTATAGAAATAAAATATGAAAACCCGAGCTTATATACATAATTATATATTCATAGAGGTGTAATGAACCTCAGCACAAAATTAAAATGAGAAATATTCCTATATAGGTATATGACGATAAAAATTCCAAATATGAGATTATAGCACTTGAAACGAAAATAGCTAAAATTTCTTAATTTCATCTATAATTTTCTCCACAATGTTTTATTTATCATAACTTCAAAGGAAATAATCCCATTTCTGAAAGTTCCAAATTAATTTATTCTTTGAAATAAGTTGGGGGGTAGAACACCTAAAATCGAATTATTTTTTATTCATTGTTAATTATTGCTTAATTATTCATTGTTATCCATATAATTTCATCCCATATTTCATGCCTAATAGGTACATGGAATGTTTCCTTCATAAGAAAATATCCTATTAAAAATTAAATGGTATAAAATAATGAAAGTAAAAGAATAACCTTTCAGAAAGGCTGTACTTCTTCACCAATTGGAGACTTGGGTAAGTAACATATTAAATATTCATTTCCGGTGGTTTACAGACGATATTCCTTTGCTCAAGCACGTGAGACAGCATAGTAGAAGAGACAGAATAGGTAAAGTATTGACTACTAATGAACTTGAATGTAACACTACACGAAAGTGATGAACGAATATTGCCGTCTCTGATTTGACTCAATGTCATTTTTCTCTCTTAGCCAAATATTAGGTAATACAAACTGTAGGCAATGCGATGAGTACAGTGTGCAAATACCCTATAATTAAGAAATGGAAGTCAGGTATTAATACACAAACTATATCTCGAAAAATTGGGACAGCGAACCACACTAACAACTCCATGTGATACCTGGTTCAAAAACTGAAGAACTCGCCGTTTCACTAAAAGCAGAGCTATTAAACGAGGCAAAACGAAAAGACAGGTGAGAGTGAGTCTTCTAATGGAATAGACCTGATTAGAAACGGGGGGAAAACCTTCCCCCAAAAACGACCACAGACGCCGTCCAGGTGCTTCATCTACATAGCGGAGCAGCCAAGCGATGAAGTTCTGCAGCTGACCAAGGACTTCCCATCGATCAAAAAAAAAAAAGAAATCACACCATGCGAAACCCGATTTCCACCACAAACGCGGAATGCGAGCTGATTCGAAACAAAATATTAGCGAGCCCATTAAGGATAAATAAGAGTTGAAAGCTTCCGCTCTTACGAAGCGCTAACTCCCGCGCCCTAGGTTGCCCGGAGAGAAGGGCTGGCCCCCAGCGGGCTTAGGAGCCCGTAATGGGCTCATGTCCCGCGGGGAGAAACACGAAACCCGACGCATTAACCCGACCAGCGAGCGGAAGGTGTCACGCAAAACAAAACACTTGGGGGAAGCGGTGAGTCAATGTCGCTTCAATATTGGAAATGAAAAATACACGCGACGAACGCAATATTATAATAAATAATAAAATAAAATCCAAGTGAAAGAACCGCCATATTAATGAGATGTCTATTAAATCACATTAACGATACGTCACATTGATGCACAATCAGTTTAAATGAAAAGGAATAGCCCATTCTAACCTGATCTCTTTTTAAGACGAGAAAAATCCATCGTTTCTCCTTTATTGCGTTCTCCACATGGTCCTGCGGGGACTCACGTAAGAACTGCGCATTCGACTTATTGAATGGCAATCGCCGCATCAATATGAAATGGAGCATGCACGTGGCATGATTTCAACAGGACGGCAGAGAGGAACACTGAATTGTCAAGGGGGTCTGGTACTAGTCGCGCTCCAGTTATGGTAATGAACACCACCCAGGTAATCCTGCATGCGGGGTGATTACTGATGGACTTCAACGGCAAGCACAAGGTCTAGACGCATAAAAAAACTATATTCTGTTCAAAATTACGCTTAGGGTAGGAGAGAAAACCTATATTGATTGAGGGTCATCATACTCGCTAAACTGTCATTTAAGTTCTTGGGGGAACTGTGCCAGCCGGAAGGGGAGTAATAGACCGTATCCCCGCTACCATACGAAATGGTACGTACACCTTGCTGTTAAGTTATATAGAAAATATCTTACTGTTTGCAATGAAAGTGCATGTATGAACATACCTTTTGGTTTGGCGAAAGGCTTCATGGTTTTGATGCCCATTACGAGGTGAGGACCGTCCTCCGAGGCTATATACATGTGTGGTTCGCGACTAGACACGGCCTCCCTGGAAAATACAGCTTGGTGGCACACGGCCACACCGCCTCGGCCGCCGTAGTAGTCCTGAAGATCCGTCTTCGAGGGAGGGGGGATCACAGAAATGCACCAACACGCGACGGCGTTCTCACGCAGTTGCTACGACCGCAACCACCGAAGGCCCCACCGATTGGAATCCTTCAGGAGGTCGAGACACCAATGGGGAGACTTAGAGACGGCCACCTCCACCGAACGGAGGCCGCCGAAGACGACACCATGGTAAGGCGGAGACGGCGACACTGGGTGGGATACTGGCGGCTCCTCGGTCCCTTCCTCCGGTGCAGAGAAATACGACAGATTCCCACGAAATACGATACGGTCCACAAACAACTCCGGAGGACCGAAATGACGGTCGAATATCAGCCGGGACGAGGAGAACGAACGAACAACACACGATCTACGGTCGTCAACTTTTCCTCTGCTACTCCAGCGGCGAGGCGATCATGGCCGACGAGACGCGTGGTCACACCGAATGGAGCGGCAACAACAACAACAAAAACAATAACAACGGGAGGACCGTGCCGAGTTAACATGCGTGCGCATGGACGCAGTCAGTCTTCAACTGTTTCGTTCCTTTCTTCCACCTCCCTCAATAGCACTGCCCGAACATCCCGCAGGACATCCCTCTCCACAGGGGATAGATAAACAAATATGGAGGATAGGCGTAATGCTGTGGTCCCCACTGTCACGTGCACCACTCCCCCACCCCACCCTTCCCCACCACCCCTTCACGTGAGTGGTTATTATTTCTTCCGAGAGTATACCGAAGCACGCGCTCTGGCGTTGAACCCCGACGACGCTCGCTTTCGATACCCTTGCCGAGAAGTTTCGGACTCGTCCGCACGACGGAGGGAGCAAAGAAGAACACACAACACCGCGGGCAAGAGGGCGAGATGGGGCAGAAGTGAGCAGTTCCCCGCGCGCCTTCGCACAACTAATGACGCCACATTCAGTATGGCAAAGAGCCGTCCGCTCGTCCTCCGCCTTCCCCTCTCTCCCCCCTCCCCCAGTTCGAGGCAGTCCCCCCTCTCCCTGCCAGCACCGCCCCCACTTCCTCCCGAGAGCGCCGGAGTAGGAGGCGTTGAGGACGGGAAGGAGGAAGGGGAAGAACACTTTCCCCTCCGAAGGCAAGCGGGCGGTGGTGCGGGAAGGGGAAGGGCGAGAGAGTTTTATGAATGAATACCCTCGCTCCGAGGTGGAGGGAAATGAAGATTGTGGGAGGGGACGGGCAGAGTAAGAAGGTTCTGGTGGCGGGTGGGGCAGCGTAGGGGAGGAAGGGAGGGGAGGGGGGTTTAAGGTACAACTCTCTCCTCCCTCCCAGCCCTCGAGCGGAAGGGAGAGAGAGAGAAAAAGAGGAAAGGAAAAGGGGAGGGAGGAGTGGATGTAGTAGAGGAAAGGAGGAAGCCTTGAGGGGTCCGGGAAGAAGAGGTGGTCAGCCCACTCTGTTGCACATGCTGTCGTGCGGATGAAGAACAAACGATTCGCGATGACTTATCGAGAACGGAATAAGATCATCGGTATTGAGGAACTCTAACCCCCTTTTTCCACAAACCTATGAAAACACTCGAGGCATACCCGAATTCATTTCTTAGATGCCTAAGAAGGGAGGAATACATCTTGGGATGTGTCCGAATGCGTTTTGCATCGTACCTATTTTTCTTCCCGAGTTCAGGGGCGAAGATAATTTTTTTCTCAGTTGGGGGTTCAGTTTATCAACATCTTTGAGCATCTTTGAATGTTGTTGAATTGTTAAGAGTATTGTTGCCCATGTAACCATTCTTGATCTTTAAATTATCGTATGATACCTTGCTGACGCATAATATGGAATTAGCGGATAATAAAGATTTTCAGACTTCCTAGTTATATATTCACATTCTTATTTTGCATAGGTATTTCTTGTTTGGGGGGTTCAGACACCCTCGACCTGTACGAGTTCAGTCATTTTTGTTTGCCTTCATCGAAGGGTGGAAGTTGGAATCCATCCTCATGTACTGAGTACCCAATAAGCCACCTTGAAAGTGTGACAGGGTTGAATAATCAAAGAAAATGCTGCTTAGATGTACTCAACGTCAGTTTGTAGTAAATATAAAACCCATTTTCCTCCTCCCTCTCATTGAAAGAGCCAAATCAAATTATTTGGAAGCAAACTTCCTTGAAAAGTAGCATAAAAATGGAATTCAAGAATTAATTTGGATAGCATAATACAACCAGCAAACCGTGAAATTCGTTATCCAATCAAGTGATAAACTTTCATTTCCATAATTGTCACCGCAAACCAGTATTTTAGTCACCCAGAATAACAGGTATCCCTGACGGTTCAACTTCCTGATGCCCCGATAAACTTATTCCTAACGCCAACGAATTCGGAAGAATCAAAAATAACCCACACACATGCAAAGACGGCAAGACCCTATTTCAGTGTAAATACATCACTGCCTGGCCTGCATCGCCGTATCGAAAACGGCTGGATGATAAATTATTTTTCCATGAACATCTTGGTATGTCCTCCTCCGTCTTCCGTATCCACTGAAGTTTGAAAAATGGACAAATAAGGCATGGGTTTGGAAACGGACATTAACGGAAGCATGCTGACTTTTGGATTTGGCACATAGATACCCCATAGATTTGGCTCCTAGATACCCCACCGAAAGATCTTCAAAATTGCCCACCGTAAAATTTTCCTGAAATAGATATGTCCACATCCATTGCAGCCTTGTCCACAATCCATCGACTATCTCTCACAAGAAATGTGTTCTTTTTAGCTAGTAGATATTTATTACCTATTTATTTTTGTGTTGTACCCAAACTAGTATTGGTTAAGGTTACGGCATTGCCTCGACTCAATTGTAAGGGCGAGATACTTCTGCATTGTTTAAAAAATTGTTTAAAAAAAGTTGAGACGCTGAACCTGAAATGGACGTATTTCATTGGAAACAGACAGAAAAGAGGCAAATTGATATATTTTCAATGAATGGTAGGTGCATATTGTCCTCATTCGAAAGAAGGCCAATATGCATGTAAATGGTGTATGTTTGGTGATCTTCATCCCCTGCTACACACCCTCGCAGCGGCTCGCAGGGTATTATGTAGATGTACATGTAGATAAAGAAAAAGCCGTGACAACAGAACACACCATAAATATTATTTCATGACGTTCTTCCCGTTCCAATTATGAAATCTCAGCTCCGAAATATTTTTAAAACGGGAGGATGCCTTTCAGAAAATATTCCGCTTTTTCCCTTCACTTAATTTTTTTTTATTCTGGCCCATATCGAATTGCGAGGCGGAGTCGGAGGATTGGGCTCACTCTCGAACTCGCCAGGCCTGCAATCGTAGGAGGATGAACCCGTTCAATCATTTTTTTTGCACTGAGAGTACTGGTTCGATCACGCCGTCCGATAGCGAGATCGCAACAAGGAAAGCGGCCCGCGGGCTAATTACGGCCCTCCCTGCCTCCTTCCCGCGCGCACACCCTTCTTTTTTTGTCATTTTCGGTAAATGGTTCCGGTTTAATGAACAAGCGTTTATAAGGAGAGCGCAAAAAAATCGAAAGATTGAGATGATGGGGTGAGGGGGGAAAAACTCGCTCAATTTTCATGCGCGCGCGCTGCTCCTGGAAGATGAAGTCCCTCTGAATCTTTCCGATGTAGAAATGATAACTTTATGCATATTCTATCGCGCCACTTACCTATTATCGACACGCAAGAGAAACGGACTGCGATGTTCGAGTATTAGGGCAAAAAATTTCAAATTGGGGCACCAATTTAGACTCTGGTAACTTACGAAAAGTTGTACTTCGAATAATAAACACCGTACTTCAATTCTTTCATTATCGTATTATTCTCCACGTACCATCTTCAAAGGAACTTGCATCCGTCTCTCGCATGGACATCCCTCCAATGGTCAAGAATGGTGCAATTTGAGCATCAGCTACAGTATTTAAAATCCACTGGGATAACGTAAATTGAATAAATTGGGTTACATATTTTCCAAAAGGGTTCGCTGATCATTGTCCTCCGTGGTTACATCGTATTGTGAGCATAACGGCTCAAGTAGATAATCCATTTCAATCAAAATGACGTAGATATCTTTCTTAATATATCATTTTCACATGCAAGTATTTGAGGATAGAAATGTAGAAGCGTACAACGTATTTGACCACCGGTAAAACTATAGCTGAGTTAGAGTATTTTACCCAGATTTCAAAAGGCTACTTAGTTGCTGTGGCTAAATTATTCATCGTTTCACGCATTATAATAATTAAATAACACGCAAGAGATTTTCAGGCATCAAACACTTTTTCCTGATAAAGTAAAATTAAGTTAGATATAAATCAAGGTTTATAAACACCAAATATCTTCCATGAATTCGTTCCATGGCGCAAGTTAAGAGAGCACCCCCGCGCCTCAAGTTCATAAACCAAAAGGACAAATGAGGGGCAGGCATTTTGTTTTCATAAAAAACGAATGGGATAATATTCCGCGTACACATTCGTCGTGGACGGGACGAAATGTAATCCGCGGCGGAAGCGGGCGAGCCGAAATAAGAATCGGAGTTAATGAGATTCAATTGGAGGGTGCCGACGACTAATGACAACCTTGACATACCGACGACGAGACGTGAGACGACCGCGCGACGGTTAATTGAATTAGAGGCGAAAGGCGGAGAGTCGCCTTCATCTCTTCTTGCAACGCACTCGTGGAGCCACCAACCGGATGGACTCCCAACTTCCGTTCCCAGCCCGCCCGCCTTCCATGAACGGTGCGCATTTTCGTGATAAGATTAGGGAGACTCGAGGGACCCCTTGCGGAGATTTGCTGCGATTGCCACCGCGATAGCATGAGGAAATTTCGGGTATTTCAGGGTGGGAAAGCCTTTTCCTTTTACATGGCCTAATGCCTATGATTGGCTGACCGTTCGGAACAGAGAGATACTGCCTGAAAGTCGCATAATCCCACTCTTACAAAATAAAGAATTTTTCTTAGAACATCGACAAAAAAAACAGAATTCTTCGTGTGACTTCACTCCGGAGGAATACTGACTTTATCGGGACGCCATTTTTGAGGAAATTACGTACAAATTCCAATATTCCGAACAACATGAATGCGGGAAAGTACTTATCATCATGATATACCATCAAGATTCACCTCCCGAGTACTGGAAAACTACCCTAGGGAAAACTAGCACATCAGGATAAGAGCCAGTCGGAGAAAGATACTATTTTTTTCGACCAACATCCGTAAGTTTCTTCGGCGTAATAGACATTGAAAGTCTTCAGATCAAGAATACGTACTTTCAAGACCTTTCATTTTCATTGACTGTGTGGTCTATCAGTAAAAACTCTTTCCTATCGTATGATGTACACTGAGAATGAAACAAAGGAAACCAATTCTATTATTATTTCAAAAGTATATTTCCCAGCTATTTAAACGTAAATCTCCTGACTATGAAGATAATTGAATGAAACGCCCAGATATACATGTAGAAGTTTTGCTCAGAGGTGAATGGGTACAAGCGAGTTCTAAGTATATTATTTTCATCCTTTATAGAGACAAAAAAGGATAAATACTGTACTTAACTCTTCTATTGACCACTACTTTAGTTCAACGCGATCAACTCCGTTTCTAAGGCCCAACATCACGCCATTTCGGGAAGGAAGATTTGAGGGAAAACGAGCAGGCTTTTAACTAGGGAAGAGCGAACGCCTTCCACACCCGAAATCCACTGCCGGATACTCTAGCCTCGAAAGGAGGGGAAGAATGAGAGAGAGGACGAATTAATTGCGCGGAGGAAGAGATCTTGGACGCTCTCTGAACCCAAGACGCGAAGATCGCCGACCCTTCCGGAAAAAAAACTACTCCCCTGAAGCAAGCGAACTTTTCTTCCTCCCCAGAAGATGACCCGTTACTTCACGAGAAGAGGACAGGTGCCCCGAGGAGGTCCAGGGGGAGAGAGCGATAGCGGAATGGGCGGAGGGACGGAGGGGGAGCAGGGGAGAGAAGAAGGAGGCGGCGCCAGGCGGGATGCTGGGCAACTAGGAACGCCACGAAGAGATCACACCTCAGGAACGGGATGAGTTAGCAAGAGGAGGAAGGGGTGTTGGGAGGAAATGGAGGTGGATCCACCTTTTTTTCCAAAAGGAATTAGGCCAAAGCTCCCTCCTCCCCAGCGGCTAACGCATCAACCTCCCATCCGAAATAAAACAAACGGGTAAAACTCGCAAACATCTCTTCTCCAGGCTCGTCCTCCCTTCATTCGTGCTCTCCGCAGAGAAATTTGGTCTCTGGACCCCACTCTCCAACCGTTCCCCTCCAGTCCATTCATCCAAAAAAAGCCCTCCGTCCCCACTCCCTCGACTCCTAACCCCTTCTCCGTTTCGACCTTGTTGGCTTATTTTTCAGAAATCTCTCTCTCCATTCCGCGGCCTCCAAAAACACCACCTCTCTCCCACAACTTCACCCCGTTCGATACGGCGGAGGTCGAGTTGTGCTCCGAAGGAATGAACCGGAAAGAATGATCGAAACACTGCCATTCAGAAACTTGGTCATAATCCTTGGGGTGAATAATGAACGGAACGTCTCCTTTCATAGTGGCATTTCAGCCGCCTGCGAGAGATAGACCATTTCACATCACTCCATTTGGTTAATCGCGACTATATTAGCCAAATATAAATGAAAAGGTGTACAACCTACTTCTGAACTTGCATGCTTCAACACCACTCTCACGATTACAGGATTATCAGGGCTAAGCCAGCAAGCTCAGATACAGTCATCACCAGCATTTGTGAGACAAGGGACACTTTTTCAGCACTTAACTTCCCTAACACTTCATGAAACAACAACAGTCCAAATCCACTCCGCAGTTGACGGTTATGGAGATATGGTGCCCCCACCGATGACTTGGGCATTGTGTTGATGTAGATAAGTCTGGACTGTGGGAAGAGGTTTGGGCCCTGCGTTCAAAGATAGAAGACGAGCAGGGTGGCGAACATATGTGGGCATCGTCGACGTCCACCCTCCGGGCGGGCGACACAATGGCGAGACCCGCGTCGAAGTCACAGGGCGCCGTGATTTATCGCCTTCCACACTCGCCCACACAGCAGTGCAGTCCAACGCCACGGACCTCAATGCCACAGAAGAGCAAGAGGGATGGTAGCGAACAGCTCTCTTCGCGGCGGGAATTGAAAATCAAGTGAGTCGTGAAAATAACAGTTACCCAATGGAAATAATATTAGTTTTCGGACAGCTAGAATTACAGCTGACAAAATCAAAATGTCCTTTTTTCCTCGTACAATTGGGGATATGAAAAGCGGTAAATATATCCCAAACAAGTGTGTCAATCGATAGCATAGGTAGTTTCATGTTGGCATAAGTACTTTAAGCTAACCCAACTAACAGCATGATATTGAATGCTCGCTTTGCTATTTTCATCTTTTTAAAAAATTGAAGATTAGACTAGTATATTATTAGTAATCCTTTTTATGCATGATATGTAATGCATATTTGGTGTGAGTTCACCCCCTGCCACATGCCTTTATGGTCGCTTGCAGGGTATTATGTAGATGAGATGCAGAATAAAATGACTGTGCGCGAAAGGAGTTCAGATGTGGATTAAAAGCTTTAGGAGCCCAAGGCAATACGGAAGGATTTCTCCGTACCGACAAAAAGGCGTAATTGCATCACAACGAGTTTAGAACTGAACGTACTTAGCCACAAGCAAAGTATAATTATTACAAATCATTATGCACCATTCTTCATAATAAATTCACTAAGTTTTTTCAGCGAAATGCAATCTCCACGACCAGTGCCCTAATACCCCTTGCCATACGCCCATGTGTGACTCGCGGGGTAACAATTACATGTAGCAGTAGATTCACCCATTTCAACTAGGCTCAACTTATCGCTACACTATTTACATTTATCCTAGACTTAGTTTTTTAATTGCTCCAACTGCTTAGATTATATCGCACCCTCTATGTTAATCATAACCCTGGGTCAACAAAAAATCATACCTGAGGCAAGATTCGAACATATTTGGGTTTCCAGGCTGGAATTTGAGCATAAATCTACAAATAACACTTAACAGTGTCTTGGAAGCTCTTAGTAGCATGTAAATGGTGTATGTTTTGTGATCTTCACCCCCTGCCACACATACTCGTAAGGTATTACGTAAATGCATACATCCACATCTACATAATACCCTGCAAGCCACCATAAATGTGTGTGGCAGGGGGTGAATTCTCACCAAATATGCACTACATAACATGCATAAAAAAGGATTACTATTTATATACTGTTCTAATATTCACTATTTAAAAAAAGATAAAAATAGCAAATCAAACACGCATAAACATGCTGTTAGTTGGGCTAGCTTCAAGTCCTTATACCTACATACAGCTACCAATGTTAGCCATTGCTACACTCGTATTGGATATATTTACCGTTATTCATATCCCTAATTGTACGAGGAAAAAAGGACATTTTGAATCTGTCAGTTCGGCAATGAATTTCTCTAATTTGGAAATTATGGTCCAGTCTACCATAGTAAGTTGGGGTTCGCAAAATATTTTTAACGCAGGGTATTACGAAAATACATATTATTATAAGTATTCTACCGGTGAAGGTAGGTTTTGGACATTTAATTCTTCCCACCCCCTAAATTTCACACGATGTCCCTCTTCAGCCCCACATACCTCCTGCCAACTATCATTCCATCCAAGCTACCCGTTCTTCTTCTCCCTCTTCCCCGCTTACCCAACGCTCTTCCCTCAATCACCTCCTTCAAAACACCATCCCCTTTTATTACCTTTTCCATCCACACCTTCTGCCTTCTCCTAATTTCATACTTCAAATTTCTTTCCTCTCCTACCAATTCTAGCACTTCATCGTTCGTCTTCCTTTCGACCCACTTTATTAAACTTATGAAAATACATATGCATAACGCAAAATCTTATTCACTCATATAGATAAATAGATGCAATTCAACACGCATATCGAGACACAGTCTTGTTCCCCGAGTGTCGAAAATCGGAGTGAAAGCATCGCAACAGCATTGGGCACAACCATGGCAACCCCGAAACTCAGCCTCTCCTCAACGGCCCCATTCCGAATCCAGAACGGCGAGAGGAGCCCTCCCATATATTCCCCGTTCCCAGCTACCCCGGGCGTGAGTCACGCATCCCCTACTTCCCTCCCTCCCGCCCCCAACAACACACACACATACGTACACACGAGCCCTTGAGGAGAACGGAGCGGTGGAACGGGGACAAGGAGATTGGAGAAGAGGGAGGGGCGGGGAGTCCTCCCCCACACTTTTAAAGGAGCAATTACCGGGTCCCAATCATCCCATTGCGGAGAATTGGGTTTTCTGTGTGATTGCCGCACGAATTGAGAGCGGGGGGGAGAGAGAAAGGGGGGGAGCGCGTAAACCTCACGAGTGACGCGGGGGCAGACGAGCCGGCTGTGAATCGAGAATGAGATGCATCACGCACGCAGAGCCCAACTTCTCCTCTTCATCAAAACAACGCGGGAAGAGGGAACAGACCGCCGCGTCGTAGAAACACCAAAGAGGTTAGACTGTACTGGAGGAGACATCGCAGTTGATTTGAGAAGCCAGCGGCCATCTTGGTAGGCACGGATATACGGGCTTGCTACTCGTACGGGCAGGCACGTAGGGGCAGGCAGGGGGTGGGGGGGGCTAAGTCTTGCTTAACATGAAACAAATCAGCCTTGCCCATTCGGTGCCAACATGTTACAAATATATTCCCTTAATTTTCAGTGCTTGGTATTTAATAACACAGAAAGAAAAACACTAGCCAAATCCACAAAAATAAACTTTACTACGACCCGGGTTTCACTGTGTTACAGCATCGTCAGCAGACCTTACGATGCTGTAATACATGTTCACTGCAGTGAAACCCGGGTCATAGTAAAGTTTATTTTTGTGGATTTGGCTCGTGTTTTTCTTTCTGTGTTATCATGTTTCGCTTCCACTCCATATCACCTGAATCTTCAGAATTTGCTTGGTATTTACTTTTACAGTGCCCATACTTAACTCTTCTCACTGGTAAAATTCTCTGCTAAAATCAGAACAACAAACCACGTGCCTGCGTACGGGTGAAGTTGTTTCCTACAAGCAGCAAAACTTAGAATAAGATACATAATTGAATGCATCATTAAAATTCGTCAAAAAAAAAGAAAACGGGCAAACATGCACAAAAGCGCCAAATATGCAGTTTCAATAGGTTAAATTTGAACTAGTTTTAATAACAAAATTAACTCCTAGGGTAATAAAATGCATTTGTACCCCGTTGAATACCACATGGAAGAATAACGATGTCGCTGCGATGAAAGTTCGGTACGATTTCATTATTTCCGTTTTAATACACATGCAGTCTCCATAACATGCCGTACAGAAGGCGTGTTTTGAACGGAATAGGTGGGGCCTAATCGTCCCCTAGCATCCCCATTCTGGCTTCATTGTTACCCATAGGCTAACATGCCAATGCCTCCTCCAGTACATTCCAACCTACGAGTACTTAAGTAACAGCGCGCACTTAACAGACGAGATCGCTGTGAGGAGGGTGCCGAGACCTTAAAACGACTTGAAATAATTCATTCAGCATCGCGAATCTAGCATTCATCTGTTTCTACTTCTATGTAGGAGAGATCAACATGCTACGTTACGTCGATTTTTCCACTATTTTCACCCGCTCTTCCATCCATGTAATATTCCAAAATATTCTCTAAGATTCCCTTCATAAATTACGTACCATGGCCAATGGACCCTCACCTTTTTGTGAGTTAAAAATGTTTATTTCTAGATACTATTATTTAATTGCTAATATTTACGCGTATCATCATCATCATTTGAACACGGTATAAGTGTATAACGTATATGTCTGCCAACATTACGGGAGGCGGGACCCCAATCCCCTCTCTGCAGACAGTGCCGGTATCGCAACAGCTTGCCCGATACCTCTCCCATTTAGCGTTACGTAATTTATGGATGACTCCCCTCAGTAGGAACCCTTCAGGACTCTCCAAGGGTATGGCAGGGGGGTGATTCCGCATCAGGCATGTTTCATTGACAATAAACAATCCTATTAACTCTACAGGTAACTCTACAGGTTTCACTGAACTAAATTCACTTTCACTTCATAGGGAAAACGGCTGCTTCACGTGGATTAAATAACTCCCATGAGTTATTTAACCATGACATGAGACATGATACTAACTACGGTACAGTAGGTTCAGTTGAAATGGTCATACACATGTATTATTTATTACTACGGCTTTCATGCTTGTCGTGTTTGATCTACTACAAGCCAATACGTTGACCACAAATATTCCTCACAAACTTCGATCCCTACGTCGTGTCTTTGATACAATGCAAGACATGGATTTGGGATTGTAAACGGGAGGCACCTGTTTAAGCGAGAGCGCAGAATCCAGTACCATGCTCTTGCACTGAAACGCACATGCATTAATGGAAGCGAACATCAAGAAATACAACGAGATGCATCAGATAATGTCCAGGTGGATTTCGAATAAGACGATCCTATCTTGATTGATGCGCTGGAATAGGCCCAAGACTTTCCCCTCGTCAACGTAACCACGAATTAAATAATACATCAAGTGCTCCATGAGGCTAAAGATAAAGCAATGTCCTAAGGCAGACTACGGTTAATTCCACACCCTACACCTATAATAATTGACATTCAACTCGAAGAAATGGACATTTTCGTGCAATGACTGTCAAAACATTTTAACATTACTTCATCGAGTCACCTCAAGGGTCACATAATTAAATCGCATCAGATACGAGGGAAAATATAAATATAATGGAAAAGACGTTGCATTAATGCTAAGAGAATTCCTAAAAAATGGCAGTATCTAATCTGATGGTCATGCATATAATATTATTCAACTAATCCAAGGTAACGTAAATTAATTCACTTGGTAAAATTCCACAGACTTTTATTAAAACCGACCTAGGTTTCGACTTATACATTCATTATCAAGGACCTGGATAATGACTATATAACTCGAAACCTAGGTCGGTTTTAATAAAAGTCTGTGGAATTTTACTAAGCGAATTCGTTTACGTTATCAATATGTGGTTCCACAAAGTTAAGCCTAGCAATCTGTTATGTAATCCAAGGTCAGTTAAAAATAATCAAATTTCAAGAAATGCTTTTTACGTTCTACAAGTAGCAAACGTTACGAGCACTTAATTCCTTAAGTGATGATTACTGTATTACAATAGGTATTAGAAAAGGATTTCAAAGTAAGTATTATCGGCTGGAGGCAACTTTAGGAATGAGCTAAGGGATACTTAAATGAATTATGAAAGTTATCAACTTATGCACTGTAGCCTGCAAGGTACCTCAAGGTTGAGCAATTTTTTTCTTTATGGTCTGACCTGCGATAAAGTGATGGCGTTTTTTATGTATTCTGAATATTTCCCAAAAGGCGGACAACCTTAAATTTCTGAAAGACAATTAAGCTTGTACTTCTATCAACACTCTATTGAAGATTCACGACTTAATGCTTCAAGCAATTCAGACACACTGCTAAGGCAATTGGAGCTTCTTTCACAAAGCAAGATGCTGCTCGCTGTGAACTAACCAATTCCATGATGAAACCTACTTCATTGGAGACCGATATGCTGTCACTTCATACATGTTGGGGCCTAAAAAGTGAAAAGTGTGACCACTTCTTACCACCAAACGTTTCGTCCTCTCATCAGATTTTCCAAGTTTTTTTTCTTTTATTATTCGTAGCTTGCTGCTGACTTGTAAGTATACTTTCCGGAAGAGTTTCCTTTATGATAGGGATTCGGTATTTGTAACGCCTTGGACTTCTCAGGTCCACGATAAATATTTCAAATTTCCTGGTCTTCTTAGATCTCTTGAGGTGAATATTCTTTTCTTGATAAATTACAGTCACACAAATTTCTGGTTAGATTCCAACAACCATTTTCCCTTCCAAGTTTGAATTGCACTCAGATTCTTTGTCAGAGATTCCGCATATTCGCCATTAGAAATCTGTCCGCAACATCAGCAAAATATTGACTAGTCATACCTCATAATTTACCAGCTATATGAACGATTATTGATGGTTACATCCAAAAAGGAGGTCTAAAAACATGGTATTAATTACATGGCATTACATGGCATTAAAAACATGGTATTAACAGGCATACGAAAGAGACGTGTCGCAAGCTATAAAAAACACTATTTCATAAACTCAACAATATCAATTCTTCATTTTTAGCTACAACAGCGCATCGAGAAAGAAAACTGGGATTTATGAACGAACTCGCTAGGGAAATAAAACTTGAGGAAGAGCAGCATCATTAAATGGCACCTCGTTTATGTGTTGAGGCATCAGTGCTCCTCTGATGTGACTGGGAGTTTTCGAGCTCAAAAAATAAATAAAATATAAACCCGCGACGAAACTCCTTTGAGAAAACAAGACAGATATCGTCAAATTGCGCGAAAACGTTTAATTCCCTCCATTAAGTTCAATCATTTTTTTTCTCTCTCCAGCTTTACATCAGAAAAACCATTAACCCATGAAACGTAAACAAGGCATGTCAAGGCAGAGGAATTATGCTTTATTTTACTATTTGGATGGGAAAAATAAGACCAGGCGCTGACATTGATTGTGAGACCTCGTATACCTCGTCTAGTAGATCTCGTAGACCTCATATACCTCGTCTCAAGCACCATACGAAAGCTGCCCGTCGAAGGCATAACTGTTAGCAGGGACACGACTGTACAAATACGTGAAGACTTCGTGCATACCCAGTGGGTATTACCCACGTTTATAAGTTTTTTACGAGTCTTAAGAGATAGGGGAGGGTGTACGAGCTCTTGAATGAGAGCATTCGCCCCGGGAAGGCTCCGATTCGCGTCCTCTGGGTCGTTCTGACGGTCTTCTGTGCCCCATTTCCCCACCCGCGCCCCCCCCCCCTCCGCAATCCTCAAAGTCCTGGACCAATTCCAGCACTGAGAGAGATAGAGAGGGAGTTATGGAAAAAGGCCAAATGGTGCCAACCTCACGGAGATTCTGGGTTCGAGCTAGGAGGGAGAGAAGATTTGAAAAGAAAGGGATATCGAGGCAGTCGAAATGTGTAGCGAACTGGGAACATTCCGTTCAGGCTTACAAGAGGGACGAAAATCCTCAAAACAAACATTTTCCCTAAAAACGAATGCCATGTTATAGAAAAGACATTCGTAAGGAACTTTGGATATCGGCAATAAATGCAGAATTATGCTATAAAATTGAACGATGCATTGACTTCTACCAATGATAAACATTACTTTCACAAACGGTTAGCAACTCCTTTAGAAAATAAACCACAGAAAATGACCTGCGATTTTTGAGAAGTAAATATGGAGCTTACTGATGGTTTTCCTTTCTTTGACTTGATTCTTATTGAGAAATCACGGAAATTGTGCATCGCGGAGGGCATTAAAGATATTCTTCGAGTCTCACGGATGGATGATTTTAGGGGGGAAATGCCTAATTATACTTCGACGTCTCCACATCATTAAAATTTCTAGGGGGCTTCAAATAATTTCTAGTAAAATATAATCGGATGATTTTGGAATCAATACACGGGGCTTTATCATAAATCTTTTACTGATGCATATGTCCAGGGAAGTACGCCCATTATGGATGACGGCCTATAATATAACTGTTGGAAGAAGTCATTCCGCACTTTCACAATCTCTAGTTACATTAAAACTCGTCTAACATAGGTTACTAAACAGCTAGAGTATATGAGCAATTTCAGAAAAAAGGTTAACGATTCTACCTGCCATCAATTATTAAACCAGCATCATTGAAACTAAAGACGAGTATTACTTCTAATTCGGTACACTCCTCAAGAATGCAGTAATGTTTTTATGAACAGGATCATTAGTTTCCGGATCAATTTTGTAGCTTTGACATTTTCAACAGCACCACGCTACTCTAACTTAGTCACTTATATTCGTTTAAAAAAAGTGCTCAACGAAGATTCAGTAACATAAACGAAGTGCATTAAAAGAACCGCAAAGTTACCTCTCAATTTGGAGAGTTGACGTGGAAAAGCCATTGTCGTAAAATTTTACCGCAAACACAAGCAAGCGTATTTGCGCTAGGAATTTGCGGACCGTTATAAGTTCTCGAGACCATAACTGGCTGAAAACCATTAGAATTAGGGCCACGAATGGGCAAAAACTTTTACCATTACGGCGGAGGCAAACTAAGAAGAGTACCGCGACAGAGAGAGTGGAAATTGAGATCCCGGTTCATCATTAAGGTCAGATTATAGCAACGTAATTCCACCGCGTTTTGCACCAACAGATAAAGCCATATTAAAGTCAATCACTCGACGCACAGCTTACGAGGAAGGGCGGATATAAAACAAGAGTGGAGAACACAAAAACGAAGACGAGTTGGAACTTCAACATTAGTCCTATTGAAAAAATTATCAACTTTCGACGAGAGAGAAAGACGGGCGTTAGGGATCGTAATCCTGACCTTCAACAAGTTTTAAGAATATTCTATTTGAGCTTTAGATGCCAAAACTTTCCACATCATTGGAATGTAATGAATCCGAACTATCAACTTACTGATAGCCAACTGATTAACCTGAGCCAAGAGATGGTTTCCTAATCTTAATTATTTAAAACCAATAACCCTAATAGTTCAACTGTATGAAGCCATTATCTGTGTATAGATAGGAATAGGAATAATAGTTAAATATTCATCATGATAATAAATTAGTAAAAAGACCACTGGACAGGGAGTGCAAATTACTTTCACTACCAATCATATAAAGCTCAACTATTTACATAACGTGGTAACGATCTGGGGCCCGAACGCCCTCGCTCGCATTGTCGCTGCTTTTTAATAATTATATTAATAAAAGGTCTTCATTGGGGCGAGATTGAGACAAACTGTCCCTTCTGCCACCTAACCCTTCGTAAAAATAATAAAAAATACATAAAACATATAATTGCCAATACTGAAAACAATTACAATCTGAGGTTAAAAAAAACATTCAAGGACATACTTCAAGGAATTAAAGAATGACAAATGAACAAAAAGATATATATACACAATATATCATTATTAAACAATAAATACACTATGGTGTTTGAAAGTATTTACAACTGTGGGAAACGTGAGGATTATTATACTTACATCCTTTACGGAAAAACCCACTGCAGGAAAACACCTACACAAAAAGGGGGTGTGAAAACCCTGCAAAATCCTACTGATCGTGTAGCTAGTGTTTAAATCAAATTAAATATAATAGTAAATAGTAATGTAATTTAATTATACTCGAAATCGGAGATCGACACGTGATCGCAATTCTTCATATTTTGTCTAGCGATTCCATTAACCAAAATCTACATCTACGCAATATTTCGCCAGCCGCCGCTAGGGCGAGTGGCGGGGGTGTACTCGGATGTCAGTATTCCATTACCTATCGCTACTAATTCTCTCAAAAATATTTTTAACTATCGGTTGCAATTGAATCACTATAATTTTGTACAGGTCCCGAATAGGAGGCGGGAAGAATGAGATTTCGATCTTTCCGCCGAGGCGTCTATATCGTTTATCTCACTAGCGTGGCTGAATGTACTGATATATGTGACTATGAAAGCAGTAAGTATTTAAAGGAGTTAATGTTTTTGATAGCGATTACGACCGAGAGCGTGAAAAAGGTTCGAAAAAAACGATCCAGCCCCTGCAGTCACTTTCAGTGCACGACCATTCCTCACTGTCCTTTGAGAGGATTAACTGCGCCTATTTCATGTACTCCGATAATTTCCGACGATGCTTCTTCAATTTGAGACCAAAGCCTAGGGCAATAATCCACGCCGGGAAAGAAGACTAAAAGGACCAAGAACCGTAAAGACTGTGTAGACGGTAAGGAGGAGGATGAGTGGGGAGTTGAGGTACGGTTGTTTATTCTATTTTCTCTCGTCCAGGGGTATTCTGTAAATGGGTTGACGACACCTTGACATCTCTTTTATCTGCCGGCCCGCAAACACGTCGTAAAAACCATCCAGAGATATCCCCACGAGAGAAATTCGAGTCGCGAGTGTGAAGTCGTCCGGACATTTTATCTCCACCCGCAGCGACAAATTTGGGGCCGGCGGGGTTGCAAGGGAGGTGAGGAAGAGGACGGAGAAAGAGGCGTGCGGAGGGAGAAGCGAAAATCCTTCGCTTCCCTCGGGAAAGCCTGCGCTGCAGTGATTAGGAAGTCGAGGGACGATGTGGGCTTGAAAGAGAGCGGTCAGATTAAAGACATGACCACAAGGACCCGTGAACAGTAAAATTCGGTCTTACAAGTGGAGGGTCTTCCCATTCCGAGGACCCGAGTTAGGACCCCGTTAGAAGCAGCTTTTTTTCTGTGGAAACCTGGTCCCGACTTCAGTATCCCGAGGAGAGCACCTGAAGTTCAATACACCGTCCGTCGGAATTGACGTTCAGAAGTGGATGCTTTGGTGTCTTACGTTAAGAACAAGCCGAGATCCTGACGCCGAGTTTGTCTCCAGCATAACTTCACTCCCTAAAATTACTCAGTCTTCCCAAAAAAACGCAATAATCGGTAATGAAGCAAATGACTATAGTAGCCAATCGCCTCCTCAACCAACAACGAAACACCGGCATAACACCCGACAGCAAAATCATTTTTCCAATTTAAATATGGTCGACTAGAAATGTTGATTCCAGTTAACAGGATTTCCACCCAAAAAACAGTAGTAATAATGTAATTTGTTCGAATTACTGACTATTCAAATTGTTTAAAATAATCCCATTAGCTCGGCCGAAAACGTGTGCATTTATATTAAATAGTCGCTTACTGTGATGAGCACACCCATATCTATATTTTCGATTCACCATCATAATTATTTTTCATACAGAGATATTTTGCAAGGCGCATCCGGGTTTGGTTTATTTCGTATAATGCGACACACAATTGGTTCTATCGTCATGGGATTCGAGACACGCATCATGCCGAAGAGAAGCGACAGAGGGATTCAAAAATGGAGACATAATATTAGAATAATTTGAGTTTAAGCACTCCTACAGCCAACGTCAATCCTAAGCAGACTGAGAGAAATTACATTTCGTAGGCGAGCTTCGATTCTTGAACTTTTTAGTTTGGCATTTCAGCAACGTTACCGACCCTATCATCGCCACTGACAGTGAAGATAACAAAGCAGACCGAGCTGGTGGAAATTTCTTAAGGCCGTTTTACACGAAACTATGAAATAGGAAAGTAGCTGTGCAGTTTAGCCGTGAAGTAGCAGAATTGTGGCTCTTAGTTGCATTTAAGCAGTGCAGTAGCATGTAAGCAATGCTTGATGATCTTTATCCTCTGCAACTAACCCTCGCGGTGGCCCGCAGGTATTACGCAGTTGTAGACAAATGAATTGCGCAGTAATAAGTAACGTCAAGCCGCGGAAAATTCACGGAAACGAAAGTGGGACAACTTTCCCAGCAGCCGATTATTAAATTTTTAAAAATCCTTGCTTTTCCCTACTTTACAACATGCAGTTGACACTGCACATATTTCCATTACTTTTCATACGCAGTCATGATAATATAATTCCATAAACATTCAATAATAACTTGATTCCCGTTCTATCACTCAGTGATTCAACCCGAAGCTTCGCGAAGGTTGGTTTGGATAGGTGAGGGTAGAGTTCACCCCGAACTAAGCCACAGGCATGTGAAATTCACACATTCAGGGTAGGGGGGGGGGGGGGGGGGGGGCAGTTACTTTCCCTGGGCCACCTCGCACTCTGAGGATTTTTCGTTCGGGGGCGTCCAAAGGCTTCACCCGGATTTGAACCCGGGACCCTTCGATCAGTAGCTCAGCGCTCTACCCTCAAGGCCACTTGATTCCCGAAGCGGCAAAATACAATCCATTACTTTTGAGCTCGACATATCTTTGCATTCTCATTTCTTCATTATATTGAGATCAATAAAAGGTGCCAAGCCCTGAAGCTAATGACAAAATTTTCATTGTAAATCTCTCTACTCTTAGGAGGAGTGAAATTTAGATAACAGGGTGTGCGGTGTCGTCTAACCTAAATCAGTCCCAAGACAATAACAACAACCATAACCGAGGCGGTGTTTGAAACCGTGACCATTGAGTTGCCCGGCCGGCGCGTTACCTACCGCTAAACCGTGACGTCCTCCTAATTCGTTCATTAATCTTTGTTGCGCGAAAATTCCTAAACCTGCCAGCTTCGCATGATTGATAATCTATCATCCCCAATGCCCCCTGGTTATCTATCATCCCCGAAGCCATAGTACAGACTGCTTCCTCTAGTTTCGCTGGGCACTGTAGAGCCGAGCAACGAGAAATGTGTGAAGGAGTCATTCCTTGCCGAGCGCATCTTACGACCAGCACCCGCGGGGTCTCGGCTGGGCCAAGTGGACCCACACCCCTACCTCCGGCAAAACCCTTCCCACACAGCACGCCCAGAGGCAAGGAGACTCCTCCTTCCCCTCACCAGCCTTCTAACCCCTCCCTCCCTCCCCTCCGCGGTGCCACGCTGGCCGGAAGCCCTGAGGGAATGGCGAAAATGGAACTGGAGGGGGGACCCTGCGTGAGAGGCTAGTCCCTCTTCGGTGCAGATGAATGGAGGGCACAGGGGTGGGAGAGGGACCTAAGAGGGGAGGGGCGGAAAAAAAAGAGGGTGAGGCGTGAGGGGAAAGGGTGAGGGGTTGAGAGAGTGGGAGGGGGGAGCGAGGGTAGGGGCAAGCAGAGGTAAATAAAGCGAAACCTTTTGCTGGATCACACGCGGCTCTCCCCCTCGACTTCTGGTCTGCATCTTCGGATGAAACGAAAGGAAATCCGTGATATTCCGCCATAAATTAGGGTGAAAACTACACACTTCGGACATTCGGCGTCCGACGCCGGAGTTCCGTGGGCTGGTGCACCTGAAGACGCCTTCAAAATCATCGCAAGTTAACAAACAATCCTACGACTAGAAAGAAACTGCATGAAAGGGACGGATTTCGCCTCCATGTCGTATTTTCTCGCAAACTTGGAAGCAGAATAACCAACAGTGGACGTAGCAAGAAGTAAACAATCAGGGGATTAGCACAGAATTAACAATCAGATGGGAGTACACACTAGTAAGACTTCTACTAGAAGAACTAGTAACAAACTTGAAAAACTTCACAAGAGAGCACATATGGAGCATGGCCATCAATGACAGCGAAACAGCCGCAGAATGTAGTCTAATTGTAAGGCTGGAAGTATTTGAAATGTGGTGTCACAGAAGAATGGCGAAGATCTAATGCACAATCCGAGTAAGTAACGAGGAGATTCTCACAAGAGTACGAGAAATAGAATTCTTATACAATATTTATGGAAAGAAAAAGAAGAATTATATGACAATGATGAGGTTGGCACAAGAGAAATCGAGTTACGAGCAGCATCAAATTAATCCCAGGATTAATAATTAGTCATGATAAACATTCATTGCATATTAGAATACGTACGAGTGCCATTCTGCATCACTTACACGCTTTTTTATGTCTTACACCACTTGAGCTAAGGATAAAAAATTAACTATCATAATAAGATAATTTCTTATTCACTTCAAAATAAAAATCAAAACTAAACAAATAGAGATTACACAATCCTAATGCTAAAGATAAGGGCAAAGCAATGCTTTCGTATTTTACTTCTTCTGCAGATTATATGCAAACACATGCGAATATTTAAAGGTAATTCGAGAAAATCATGGTCGGCTCATTAAAAACAATTGTAAAATACACTCTCTAAAAGATTTTGAACTTATATCAGTAGGTTAAGGATGTAAAAGAGAGGAGCCACGTCAATATGAAGAGGTTGGTCGATAGAAGAATCGAGTGGAGGGCTGCATCAAACCAATCCTAGGATTGTTGACCGATGATGATGATGATCAGTAAGTTGCAGTATCATTTGATATTTGATGGAAAAGGAAAAGCATTTAGATTCCTTAGACAGTCGGATGAAAACATATCTTAAAAAGAAGTATATTTATGGAGATCTTATCTGAGAGAAGAATTGAGGGGAGTACTGCGTCAAACATTATTTGCATTGCATTTCAAACATTGTTAAATAAGTATCATTTGGCATTTGATGAAAAAGGAAAAGCATTCTCATTCCTAAGAGGGTCGCATGAAAACATATCTTAAAAATAAGTATATTTATGGAGATCTTAACTGAGAGAATAATTGAGGGGAGTGCTGCGTACCCTATGTTACGGTATACGACCAGGGTTGATGATCCCAGGCGTCAGTAACGTAAAAGGTATGGCGTAATTACGTTTTTGTCGAAATTGCCATAAACGTTATCACAGGGAGTTTCTGCACTTACGTCGGAGTTTTTATTATGTTTATCTCAACTAATTGAACTTAGACATAACGCGGAAAGTAGAACCAACACGCAGTGAATGAATACAACTCGATGCTGTTCACAGCCTTACAATGTCCATAGTCTCCATTTTTCGGCTAAGCCACCGTCCAACATCATCCGAGGCAGGCTTCTTTGGCTGGGGTAGCCATGTGGTCAACCAATTTCATCGGTTCGTAGATTCATCGGTCATTTCACCCGCGAAGTGTTTCATGTAAACGAAACGTGTTAAGGGAGAGGCAGGGGTGCCCAAAACACGCCGACTAAAAGCCAACACCAACATGGCCTCCTCAGAAGTGGTGCAGTCCTTTTATAGAGGCGAGTTACGTCCTCGTCTCTCGCACTTCTTCACATGATTCATTCACTCCTAAGATCAACTCATCCACGCCCTGATCGGCTCATAGTCTTCCACACTTCCCTTCCCAACATCCTAATTCGACTCTCTAAGTAGAGTAAATCATCTCCCCCAAATGCGATATCACGCTATCTCTAATGAACATGATGGGCGGGCGGCGTAATATTCTAAGTATGATTAGTGGTCAACAGCAAGAGGGGCCTTCAATTTCAATTACATCCACCGTGAATATAACATCGCTAAGATTTAATAGCCGATAAAAATGTTCTACCACCACCGATTAAATGTATTGAGTAAACAATTGAGACATTTCAATTACGCAACTGCTACTATATCGAGGGTTACCAAGAGGAAGGGGTAAATATGTATGTAATATGCCAAATAAGAACCTTAACACTAGCACATTGCTAAGCCACCTTAGGAGAGAACATATTTGGGAGCAAGAGAATATATGGCGGAGAGTGGAAATAAGGAAGATAACTTTTTCTATAATATCATCAACAAAACAATTTCTACAAAATTAGGCCAAATAAATATAGCTACGAGATACTGAGAATGTATATATTCCTTCGTATCAGGTAACAGACTAATTTTAATACAGTTTACCACATGTATCATTGATCATTGCGCTCATAATACGAGAGAACTTGGCCAAGTTGCTGTTATCTGTCCCATTTACCTTACCTCAAGTTATATTTTAATCGGGATTTAATTTTAATTGGAGAATTAACTCAAAAAAGATTTATTAGTAAAAAGTAAAGCAAATGAGGTAAAAAGATCCCGATACGAAGTGTAATTAAGTACGTGTGAGTGATTAATACGTACGTAAGTAAAGAATGAACAAAAACTTGTAGCACCTTTTAAATTTCAGAAAAAGTGTCCAAAAGAGAAGATAAAACATACTCCAATGTTCTAGAACTACTTAAATATGCTCCAATGTGTTAATCAACTGGAATAAAATTGGGTAGGGAAATGTTTCAAATTTTTAGCCATCAATGGAAGTAACCAGGCTTTGATGAACAGCAGGTTACTAAATTAATATTATAAAGTAGTTTGGGAAAATTTTAAAAAAAATCCCAGCAATAGGGATACACATTTCCAATAGATTTCATTTCGGAGAGTTGGTGCTGCCAAACTGATGCGGATCGCCCAACTTTCCCATACCTAACTTAACGCTCATTTTACTGTTTGAAAACGTGATGAGGTTAAAATTCTACAGCGATAAAACTAAACCACCCAAAAGTACATGGGGATTAAATGATTTTAAAAGGATAATAACTTTGATTTTAAGCGGTCACATTACAGCCACACCGATTAATGTCTTTCTTTACTTTCATTCACGCGATTACGATTTACTACACAAAAATAAAACTGCTTCGTAATAACTCAGCACTTCTACTCATAATTAACTTTTTTATGCATAAGCCTTTCACGAAACAAAGTTCAAGCTTATGTTTTTCGTAAACAAAGAAGGATAACCACTAAGGTACGGAGATGAAGTACAATCTAGGTTTGATCAGAGAACTAGACAGTGTGCAGCGTAGAGCAGCTAGGTTCGATAAAAGGTGTAGTGCATGAGCTATCGCTAATGCACTACAGACTAATATAATCCCTTAAACATTATAGTTATTAACAATCTAGTTGCATGAGACCCTATAGTTGCTTGTTTGCATGTCAATAGTGCGTGCTTGGTGATCTTCATCCCCTGCCACACACCCTCGCGGTGGCTTGCAGGGTATCGCGTAAATGTAGATGTACAATTTCGTCAATTAACATCAGAAAAATTGAGAATGAGCTATTCACAAGTCTTGGTTATAGAGTTAGTTCTGGCAAAATTCGACGTAAAAAGCGAAGTCTACTGAAAATTAAATTAGGTTCGGCATGAAGAATAAAAAAATCTTCGCTTATCTATGCTAGTTAAATCACCAATTAGCAATAGGAAAGGATGTCTTTTGATCAACATTGAATACAATTTTGGGAAATCATACTCCTTATTCTAACACTCAAGGGCAAGAAAATGGATTCTGTAGTGTAAAGGTGCATGAAATAATAACAATGAACAACATTCAGTTAAACAAGAAGTTAAGACCCGGCCGAAATTGAGCATACATAAATTTCAGGTTCAGGTTCCTTTCTGAGCCGTTTTCAACCGCACACCACGCCGTACGGAAGACAGGTAGGTTGCGTGATAATTCTGCCAGTCGCGGAAACATAGCACTCGGCTTATTACATTTTTAACATTGCTTACGCAACGACACCGCCTTTCTGCTCGCAGATGCATGAATAAGCAGTAAAAACTACGCGTAAAGCTTTCCGAGCCTTACGGCCGCATCCTGTAATAAAACTCTTGGCAATACATGTACGTATGTAGTGCGTATCTGTACATGGGGCATATATATGTACATACTGACAAACCTATGTGACAAACAGCACTTTCCAATCTGAGAATGGCAGGTGTTTCAAAACCATAAGGAGAATCACTGAAGCGCAGCCGAAACGAGTTCGGCAAACCTAATGCCTCTCCAAAATTAAAGAAAATGAAGGAGGAATGGGTATCTCCAACAGTTCGGCAAAGAAAGTTTGGCCTTCAAGAAGGAACACGGCGGCGTGGCATTACTGAGGTAATTCCTTAAATAAAATCGAAAGAAAGGAACAACAATCAAGAAAACAATCTGTGAAACTACGCAGAAAAACAACGATGGAGAAAGGAAGTTAAGCGTACTATTTTTATCACCTAACGTAATGTTCCAGTTGGTGTTACTTAGCCAATTCCTTCGATGTAGGCGGCTAGCATTAATGGCCGGAAGCAATGCAATGCCAATATAATGAGCCCGTCAGTAGCCTAACTTTCGTCGCTTAGGATAAAGATACTTATGCCTACTGATTGTATGGAGTATGATACCTGAACTGCAGTCCCATACGCCATCATAACGCGTCATTATGGCATTGAAATTAGTAGTTATTTGGCCAACTCATGTTACCCTAAGCTACGATCCATATTAGTCAAGCCTTGTAATTTACCTAAGCCGAATGCATTCAGTTCAACGTTCCACTAAAAACAAAGAATTACATGCTGATAAAGAGGGAGTACAATGCCAGGGAACTCATTTCCGAAGGTATGTGGGTTTCTTTTGGAGATTACACCAAGTAAACGTAGCCTTTGGTGCATCATAAGTTACATTTGAATATCTAGTTTAACAACGCGAACCAAAGTTTAACTTTGGGGCACATTTACGCTCTCAATACGACATGACTGAAGCCACATTTCAAAAAAGTTCCACAATAAATTCCAAATGGATCCGTTCGATGACTTTCATTGAGAAATAAATATCTCCTCAAAACCACGAAAAAATTGAATGGAGAAACAATGGCGTATCCGCTCAAGCTTTGTAAGAAAAATTTCTCAGACCCTCCGTCAACGTATAGTGCGGTACACAAGACAGAGTGCGGATTGAACTTGACCAAAGATTTTTATCATACGGGGATAAGTGACTCAACTTTGTGCTGCGTTTGACGGTGGCGGAACGAAAACCGTGACTCGAAAACACTCGAAGCGGAGGAAGCATACCACGGTCCTTGATCGTGGTGACGAAATCCATTTGGAAAGAGCTTCATCGAGACTCCTTGGCGGCTATTATCTGCCACTGATCGTCTTAAACCGAATACATCAGTCGAGACGTAGGAGCTGGATTTAATTGTTGCGAACACCGAGCGTAACAATATATGAGGGAAAAACTCCATTGGCCCACACAACCTTGGCAAAAAAAGGTATCTGCGGATATTTTATCTGTTTTCATGGTTAGGAAACGGTGAGATTTTTTTTCATCTCCAAAGCAGGGGTGATCAACGATACAGCACAAGTAAAAAACATTTGGAAACTAATAGTTTTGCAAAACCTCCAAACAAACAAGGATCTAGGCCGGCGAGGGATATTAAGGTAAAACCTCGGGTCTTAATTATCTTTCGTCTTGGGAGTCATTAAATGATTGCGTCTCAAATCGTTATATCTCACCGTACCGGCGGTGATTTTCTAGAAAGAATCAACTCCCACCGAGACGAAATTTAATATCGCATTGGCGCTGGCATCGTTTACACTCCGAAGGACGGAAACGGCGCTGATGGCCCATTATTCACTCATGTTGTCTGATCACAACTTTAGGTCGCAACCACACGCCGGCGTGATAAACATAAGATTCCTTTGGGATTATTCGGATGTTACAACACTGTTGTCAATGAGGAGAGAGATAGAATAGCGAGCGCCGACATGAAGAGGCCATTAATTTGAAACTCATCATCTTAAACAATCACGAAAAGGGAACCATAGAAAATCACTGATCACGGTAGCTCTTGCTTTGAGCCGTATAGAACTGATCGCATCTTTATATCTTTTTCCTTGTCAACAGTTGTTTTCTATTTCCTTCACATAGACCTATTATAGGATATGCCAGGGTAAAGATTTTCTTTTTCGTAATCTATTAAGTTTGTTTTACACGAAGCAAAAAATTGCACAACTTCAAATACCTCCAAATCATTAGTGGTTGCATGCATGGAAATAGAAAAGGTTATATTCCCCGAGCATTAGTTCATGCATTTCGAGATTTTTTCATGAAATTTTTTGCTTTACACGACGCAATTTTCTTATCGTGCGCCAGTTCAGTGTGTCCAATCTTTAGGCGCGCAACCACCACTACTCTTTCTGTTTCGCCTCAAAGCTTCATCAAAAAAATTTATTTGCAAAGAAAAAATGTACCGTGACCCATAGGATAATCGGACAATTTATGTCGATGGAGGCAGACGATACGTGGTGGAACTTAGTTGCACTGAACATGTTAAGTAAATAACAATGACGCTCAGACGTCGAAATCGATTGGTAAAATAAATTGAAATTGTGGAAGGTTATTTTTCTTAACATGCTCAGACAATTACATCACCGGATTGGACAGACCCTGATATTGTTAACCCGTTCAGCAGAGCAGTATTTCCGAAGAGCACGACTCCGTTTCCATAAACAATGCAACAATAGACAAATTTCTGTAAAGAGCGCGACTATCATGCAAGATAGTAAAATCTATCAAACAGATTCTCGACGAGTCAGATGTTTTTAATCAAACGCTAAGTCGGTTCTTGGAATTTACCGAAAGCTTGGTGAAGATAATCAAACTCTTACGACTATCGAGGCGATTCAGTAACTTTAGTAAATTGAATAGTGTCCTATCAAACATGTTCGGTTGTATCTGGCAAACTATATTTTTCCGTGTGATTGGTATAGCCCGGGAAGAATGAAATATAACGGAACGCTTTGAAAATATTCCGACATCAGGAAGGTGTCACATCAAAACCAAAATTAGTAGCCCGAGGAATCTTCTAGATGCAAAAATGAGAGGCGAGCGTGGATAGGCGTTGGGTGTAACACGATGTAACAAGGGGATAGCAGACCTACTGACGAATGAGAGGCGGAGGAAAACAAAGGATTGGAGAGCAAGGTTAAACAGTGAGCTTGAATGAAGGTATCTGAGGAGGGGAGAAGACCGAGAATAGACCAATCGACTGGAATGAAGTCTAGTTACGGAAACTATGGGTGGCGGGGCTGGGGACCAGCAGCCAGACGCTTACGTTAACAAGAGTCCCCTGAGATGAATATCCACAAGTGGAGCGAAGGCTGTTGGGGTCCTAACACTTAGCGCAGTTAACAGCCTCGTGCATCGTTCTACGCTAGGATTTAACTAGCTAATTGGATGAATTGGTCCACTGGTCCACATACTTATGAACCGATGCTAGCTAGAAACGTGCTGAGCATCAACCTAGTCAAGAATGAAAATTACTCCGGTCACGCCACGTCTGTAATGGCTTGAATTAAACTTCTTGCATCTATGAAACATGGTGGTATGTAAGTGTGTAAGTTTCACTGTGAGAAGATTAAGTCACAGTGTAGAAAGGACTTATTTGCTAAATCATTTGTGATGCATTTCCGAGAAATTATTCCCAAAAAAAATCCCGATTTGGACACCTACGGGGATTATACCCAAGATTATTCCAAGTTTATTGTAAAGGCCACTTTATACGCTACAATTTTTGTACAAGGTCTTGTACAAACGCATGCATAAACGAAAAGAAATTCTATGTTTGTCTGAATGGAAATAGAACAGGTTCTATTTCCCGTTCAGTCATTCAGACAATCGCACAAGCTTTCGTACAAGTTGCCGCTTTACACGGTACAATTTCCTCATACAAGAGTTTGTACAAGAAATTGTACAAAAATTGTATCGTGTAAAGCGGCCTTAACAGAAGATTTTGATTGAAAAATATTATGTGGGCACTACTACCAAAAGCGGCGCAACGAGCAGAGAACAAATCGCCAATTCAAAAGTTCAAAAGTCAGAAAAACTGGTATTACTATGTCGAGGACTCACTGAAACGGGAAACTACTATCCTTGTGGACTGTAAACTTCGAAATACTCAGGCACAAATAATTGAACTACCTCAGGCACCAGAAAAATCGTATGAAAATTCCACATTTTCCGTTCATGAAAATGTAGATATTTTCGTATTATTCAAAGCATGGGAGACTGTCCACAGCCAGATTTCTGCAAGAGTATCACTCCATAATACAAGCAAACAAAAGTCCTCATGTAGTTTTTAAAATAAATTACCACGTCTGAAACAATATGAATGAACGTCAGAATTAATACTTGTTCTTGCAAATATTGCAAGGACGCCAGGATACATACGTAATGACAGCTGATAGCACCTTTCACTTCTCCAACGCAGGAAAGCCTTGATTATTATGGTGAGTGCTTATCATCTTATTTACGATGGATGATTTGTGCTTCTATCAAAATAAAATAAAACCCTCCTTGCTTCACTTCACAGAGTTAACGAAGGCACGATGAGAACCCAGCCCAAAAAAACGCAAATTCCGGTACACTCAAATTTAGTGAAGGAATGATAGGGGTGAGGATAATTTTTTAGGGGTGAGACGGGTGGCGAGAGGGGAAGCTTTTGGGGTGTTTTCGGAAGGAGGGTGAGCGGCGAGATTCTAGGGTGCGGGGGTGGGAAGCGAAAATGACGGTCAGATGAGGTTTTTTTTCTCAGGGAGAGGGAAGGGGATATAGCAGTAGCTGGGTTGTGGGGGGACCGAATGAGGCGAAAGGGCAAGGGGGTGAGTGGGAGGGAGATGGCTGGTGCACTGGCAACGCTTCATACGTCACCGGAAACCATCCATCATCCCCCCACCACCATTTCTTTACCCAAAACCCCTTTCCACAGAGGTGTATGGCTGCGGCGGTATGGGTAACGCGGGATCCTCGCAAGGCATGATGGGATGGGGAGACTCGGTGCTTTGCCTACTACGGCTGTGTAGAGAGGCATGTGTGTTGGGCCGAAGGAGAGAGGGTAAATGCAAAACTTTGTACCACATACGGATACTTATTCCCAAGTACATACGTGTATATACAGATGCACAAGAATACACCAATATGTACTGCTTAATCGTATTCGCATACAAATAAGTATGCATGCATCAACATAGAGACACTATTACATATGTACTTACATGCAGTGAATATATCTAAAATGGATCAGAAATACTACACGCATAATTACGGATAAAAGTGGGGTATTGCTGATCCCAATCCGTGGCAGAGTATTCGATGTAAGGAGACGTGAAAGACAATTCTAAATAAAATTGTAATACTTCGACCTGAAAAAAGATACCAGGCAAGAATTGATTTTTTTCCACCAGTTGCTCCATTGCTTTACATGACATAAAAAACGTGCTTATGGATAATAGATACAAACTATGCCTGAATTCACCCATTCCTAAAGACCTGGTGAAGAACCACCACACATATACCTAAATACCCCCTCTAAAGGGAATAAGTAATTTTGGAGAGTATGGGAATTTTTAGAGTCAACAAACGGAGCCGCCAAATTTAGTCATGTAATGCTGCTGTCAACGAAGGAACATCGGATTAATTTTTATGACCCTATTTGCAATTACAATTATTACAATGTTTTCTAGATAATTGTTAAAGACCAAGCGACAGTAATTGGCCAGCAAATGATAATACTAATAAAAAACAAGAGGTAGGAAACATAATTGGCAACATAAAACTACCGTCAAATGTGGATATTTGTTCGTCCTCATTAACGCTAACTTTCATCATTATAAGAGCCATACTAAACTTTTGACGAGATGTACCTTTGATAACTTATTGGAAAATGGTTAGCTCCTACGCATGATGAACTCGAAAACAGCTTAGCATTCCAGTACGTATGAGCGCATGAAATATAATATTGCAACCAATTTAAATACTGAAAGAAGCCGAAACCTAAATCACAGATTCTGAATCCATAAACTTAAATCAAGAACCTTAGCTACTGGTTAATACTTATTGTTAGCTGCAATATTTTAATAGTAACATCAGACTCTCTTCGCGAATATATTTCAAAATGATATCTTTCAACATGAATGCAAACAAAAATTTTTTAAATCTCTGGCCCTTTAAATATATTTATTTTAAATGTATTTGAAGGTAAAATGGAGTCGAAGAACTATTACTATTCCCACAAATGTTTTTTTCATTAATCACAGGAAATTGAAGAGGGACTAGGTGGAATTAGGAGTGAATGGATCCACTTCATACTTCGATCTTTTATTGGCTTACTTTCGATCTGTAAGAAGAAAAAGTTCGACTCGCAAGGGATATGAGGTCAAAAGCACTTGATTCAAAGAACATCATTGCAACTGTTGCTTAATAAACTTGTTTCCAAAGAATGAAAAAGATGAGAAAATTATTGACATCGTTCTGAAGAACAATAGATGACTGAGGAGAGCAATGGATTGCTCAATTGGTAGGAAGAGCTTAGAGGGAGGCCAAGGTGAAATCAATCAAGATAAAAACAGAAGACATAAATAAGAAATACATACGAAAAATAGAAAGGATTGACAAATCATATTAGAGGTTATGAGAATGCAGGACACCTGTGAGAGAATAGTTTGATATTATGATGATGCTGCCCAGGAATGTCTCTTAAAAATAAGCGTGACCTTACTTAAGAGAATACCTCATGCCCCGAGCAAAGAGCAGAGCGTAAAATGGGAACTATTAGCAGTACGAGTTTAACGTTGTGTCAAAGATAGGATATCAATCGCATAGGCGCAGAAAACTATTAACGATACTACGATATTATTCCATTTTCATATCACTCTTCCGAAATCTTCAGGTAAGTAGGTATATATTGGAAATAGTGACAAAAAGTAGCGAAAACTTTCGAAGAAAATAGTACTTCTTAGCAGATTTTATTATTTACACAACGCAACACGCTCGTCTTCGTTTGTTCCGATTTAGATTACGATACATTATAATAATTAATTGATAACAGTATTATACCGGTCAAGTTAGGACTACGTGTGCATACAATATTTCCTATATATCTTATAAATACTCCTCGTTAGCTCTTCTTAAAGTTCCTGCATCGGAAGTGCCTGTTCATCTCCTTATTTCCATCATGAGAGTTAAATTACAGTAAACTCCCGATTATCCGTGCATCGCCAATCTATTAAGTGCAAAGAGTAGTGCAGTTTAGTTTAGTGTAGTGTAGTCTGCAGTGGTTTCAAAGGTACGTAAACTTTTATTCTGTTCCTCCAATCGTGACTTTCACTACGGCCCTACCGACTGGTCCGATGTCTTACGCCAGGCTTCGTGCCGCCACCCGAGGCTTGCAAACATTTCATTGCGGCCGGGACAGCTCTACTGGATTCTTTCTTGTCTTTAAATGCCATTATATACAATGAGGATCTTTTCATTGGTAGATTGTGTATTTTCTTAGGGAGTTGATTTATTTTGGCGTCGCACAGTAGAGAAATAAATCCGGCAAGAACCTTAACTGGCGATTATCCGTTTTTCTCGATTATCTATACACTAATATACTAACAATCTAGTTGCATGAGACCCTATAGTTGCTTGTTTGCATGTCAATAGTGCGTGCTTGGTGATCTTCACCCCCTGCCACACACCATCGCGGTGGCTTACAGGGCATCGTGTAGATGTAGATTATCCGTGCACCCTTTACCAGTCGTTATCACGGAAAATCGGGAGTTTACTTCACAGGTAATATTACATTTTTAAAATTCAAAGCAGGATGCAAATGATCAAAAAACTAAATAGCGAGAATGGATCCTCAAGTAGACTACTCATCCTCTCTTATATATTGCCAAATTACAAATAAAACCGCCATTTAGATGCCATGATCTCCATGAACTCAAGTCGTGGTGTTTCCATTACGTAAGGACAAATTTCCTTGCTTAAGTTAGCTGCCATCTTTTTTAAGGTCATTAATAAGAGCCATGAATGATTTCTACTAGTGGAGAAAGCTAACATAAAATTCATTAAGGTCTATTACACCTCAAAAGCTCAATTATGACCTATCAATCCCTGAAAGTAGTCCTAAAAGGAAAATGAAACGTAATCTCAAAGAAACTCATTGAAAGTATGGCTAAAAAGGCGTAATTGGTTCTGATTCGTTAATGACACAAGTGCGGCTTGTTTCTTAGATGAACAAAATCAATCCATTTTTATCCTCCTCAAGCCTAATTTATTTAGGCAGCTACACATTCATACAATGGAACCATGAGAGAGAACCGAGAGTCAGGTTCAAATTTTGGAAATATAAGGAACGCGGAGAAGATGTGGGAAACATGCGAAAGACCTATATGATAATTGTGTCACAGTCTAAAGTTTATTATAGCAACTAGGAAAGGGGTCATTATCAGATCTCAGGTTACAAGTCGACAGAAGTTTTGAAGTAAGTTCGAGGCAGATCTGATCCAACAACGTGAAAATAAAATCTTTGGATGACGGTAGATTTGGCCATGAAAAGGATAAAAGCTTAGTACGCATAGTAAAGTTGAAAATATCTATCTCTCTGCGAACGCCAAGGGACCAGACAAGGCGTTGTAAAGATGAGATAGATAGATGATCTGTAGGTGGCAACAAACCGTAGCAAAATAAGTTGGTAACAAAGGAATGGCACGAGTGCTTAAACCAAATATTAGTAGAAAGAACAAACTCGAAAAAATTCCATAATAAGAACAATCAAGACAAAGTAATGAGAAAAACACGAACAAGGTAAAAGGTGCACTACGTCAACCATCGTTCAATAACGGATCACAACGATACTCGAGGCGCATACAGTTTTTCTCATACGGTCGGTAACTGAATCCAACTCATGAAAACCATTACATGGGTTGCCTGTCACTGTTCATTTATACATGAGTATTTCTATGCTTTAGCAATGGAAGATTTTACTGAAATGGAACTAACTTATGCTCATGGCCTATAGTATTACCTCTATCGATAGATCTGAAGTTGCTAAATGCCGCTAATCATACAACGTTCGTATATAGCCTGAGCCCGGCTGGAAAATGTAAAAAAAAAGGCGCAGTCAGGGGAAAAAACCGACTTAGCGCAAAGAAAAAAATGGAGGTGGTGTCAGACACGACCCTTAAAAAAAAACGTAAAAATAGGCGTCTACCACTCCCTGGCGATAATGCGACCACCCCTTTCTTCTCGCCCACCCTCGTGTTCCTACTTTTCAACCCCCCCCTTACGTCTAAGGACCTCCCCTTCTGCTCCTTCCTCTACGATGGGGAGAGGAGAAAGAAATGATCCTTTGAAGAAGGGTTTGGAATGCGTTTGTGAGCGGGCGAGCGCGCTATGGGCGCGGGCAACAAGGGAACCGGGGGAAAAGAGGGTGGAGAGGCGAATGAGGGTGGTCGGGGGAGGGAGGGGTGGGAGGATGGAGGTAGAGGAGGTGGGAGCAGGGAAGAGGAGTGGGGGGGAGGGGTTGGTTGTCGTCTTTGGAGTGAAGGGGGAAGGTTTGGGGGGGGGAGGCAAGGGGGAGTGGGGAGAAAAAGCATGAATGGATGAGAGAAAGGCGTAGCTCGGGACGGGTGAACGATTCCGCTGGCACAATTGCATTGGATTCTAGACGGGGGGAGGTGGGGGGAGTGGAGAATGATGGGAAGGCTGCCGATCTGTGGGGAAGGGAGAGGAGGGGAAGTGAAGGCAGGGGGGCACTGAGGGAGTTGGGGCGGAGTAGAAATAGATCACGAAAAGCCATTCCTTTTTTGTATATTCATAGATTCAATAATGTCCAACGGGGAACTTGCGATGCGATATCTAACTTAGAAACCTCATTTTTGATCAAAAATAGCAACACAATAGCCAAATAATCTTCTTATTTATTAGTCTTTCTAAAAATTAAAAAGAAAACTTAATTTTAAATCTTAGAAGAAGACAATTTAAATCCGATGTAAAATTAATACAATGAGTAATGTTTTTTCCATTCTTAGTGCGATGCAATAATATTTCTTTATTCTTAATTAGAGCGCACATGGGAAGCATGTGGTTGCTCCCATTCAAAATAATAAATCCTTAAGAAACCGTTCAATTCCTAACGCAAAAATGATTACCTTGCTAATTCTTACGGATTCAGTTTATGTACAGACACCCGTTGATACTCACGGATATTGACGTTTCAAAGAAGTTGACGGAAACTATTACAATTTTTACAAAATGGAGGCTATTCAATCGACGATTCTCAATTTTAAACCCATCATTAGTTTGTACCAATTAATTACATTCGTTCATGCTATTTTCAAAGTTAAGGCGGTTTTCTCTCTTTGATCTTAACAAACATTACACTAGGTTCAACACGACCCCTCGGGAGAAAAACGAATAGGGCAGCTGTTTAACTTGATGGGCAGAAGAAAATACCTGACAGGAGCAGAATAATTTAACTTTTATTTGGATGAAAAATGATTATTTTTATGGTTTGATGAGTGCATTGCGTTTTACTCGGGTGTCCCCAAGCTATTTCTGACGACACCAGTAAATTCTACTCTGTGTTACGGCAGAGGATTTTGAAAAGACAAGTTTTTATAGAGGGGGATGGAGATGTAGTGGGGCGTAGAGATAAGACGCCTAACACGGTTCGAGATGACGAACGGCACCGCTATGGGATGTCAGCAAAGGGAGAGGGAGAAATCAGTCAGTCACGGGGGACGATTGGGTGCCCAGGATATTCTGTAGAAGGTTCCTTGCGACTCTAAGGAAGTTAGGCGACCGGAAAATGGCCGTGGGTGGGACACTACACACTTTCGCCCTCTTTCTCAGAAAGCAACTATTTCTTCACTCAAATATAGCTGATGTTACCTCCATACACCTACCTGTGAAGTGCTGGGGTTATTAAAGGAAGCTGAAAGATATGAAACGTTGCTAACCATGGCAAGGTAAACAGCACACCGGCATCTGTATTCCGGTCGGAACATTGTAGTACAGGGTTCTTACCCCTACTCGAGTAGGGATGCTTTGCTACTTCCTAAGTTGTCTGCTATCTATACCGCAGATGTATTTTGATTTATGCAGGGTTAAGAGCAAATAAAATATCTTAATTTTCTTCGAACAATCTACCGTAAATTATAGCGGACAGAGCACATTCTTCGGCGTCAATTTCTTCAAAACCCTGTAATTGCTGTGTGGAATGCATAAGAGTGGATGGATATGTCATGCATGCAAAGTACAAATCATCCCCTTCACTATCACCTAACATCGAAGTACTATCCACACAAATAAAATTTTGACAAAACTGAGCCATTTAAGTGAAACCTTAGCAAAATAATTAGAAAGGATTTAGGACTTTGCACGCCTCCTACGCGGCTAAATAATCTCAGATGTCAGTTATCCGTAAAAACTGAAGGATAAAAATTATATAAGATTAAGTTACTGAGACGCAATAGTGTCAAAAAACCTTAGACACGATTTTTATGGTTCGCTTATCAAAGGAATTTTTTCTCGAGAAACATTCCATCCACACGGTACCTCAGGTTTTAGAATCGATAATCATAGTGGCAGCGCCCTAATTTTTATCATCGCTAAATATATTCAATACGTTTATCGATAATTGTATTATTTTCTCTCAAACACAAAAAGCAACCATATTACCGTTTAAATACAGAGATTTGTAGATTTAACTATTTAACTAATAGGTTTCTCGGCTACTTAGAGCAGTAAAATGAGCCATTATAATTCCCATACGTTCAAGAAGGCGTGAAGTAATAATGATTGAATTACTTTTTGCGATATCCGCAGCTGACACCTATAACGACACCACCAGCAATACAAAAAAGATCCGCCAGCACTCGTTCTAGCGGATCCAAAAGACGGAGGGACCTGCGCAAAAAGTCGTTGGTTTCATGGACCGACGGTCAGCGGAGGTGTAATGGAATCCGTCGGGTGGCAACAAAACTCCAGACCGCACAACGTGGCGACACAAATTTGGCCGTGGGGGACAAAAGTTTACCCAAAAACACTCCCGTGAAATGGGATGGCGTTCGACTCAGGTACACGCATACGGAACGCTCCTCGATCCGTATCTATGGATCCGTCATCATCCGTCGAACCACCGCTGTCAGAGCCAAATTGGTCGTGTCCGCGTATGGACACGGGGTCCTTTGAACGAGACCGCTTAGGACTCGGCTGATATTTGAGTCTGGGGTGTCGCGTCAAGACGTACGCCTAGACGAAGGTCGACATGGACACTTTTTGAGTGCGGTCCATCAAGGGGGAAACCGCAGACCCAGCGTTTCCGGATTTCGAACCTGATTGCAGTCTGTTTTCAGTGCATCCTGTAAACACATTTGTCTAACGCTAAATGTCCCGACCCCAACGATAGGAGGGGTGATAAGGTGTGTAGCAATTTGGTTTTAGGTGCTCTAAAAGAAAGAGATAACCCATACAAACACCTTCTTCCTACCTGCCTCCTTTGATGGGTCTGAGGCAGAGTCCCTCTAGTTGGCGAACTTAATTCCCGAAGTTTCAGTCTCCCTTGAGAATTTTTCCCCTTGCTGGTTTATTTAGCTAGAAAACACGCAAACTTAGTAACGAAGCTAGAGCCTCCGTGAGGCAATAGGCGTTTTGAAGTGCATACATATCATGCACTCGGGGCGAAATGGATTACCGTTTTAAGGCAAAGTATTTACAAAGGTTTCCAATAATAAAGAACACGAAACGGGAGTTGCTGGTCAGTCAATTTCAATCCCGCACATTTCTCATCAACTTTAAGAACTATTCATTCAGTGAGGCCAATGACGGAAGGCCATTCCTTATTAAGGTGCGATGAAATAAACAGAAAAGAACGTCTTCGAGGACAATGAGCCAAAATAAAAGAACTCAAGTAGAGGGAGATTTCGTTTTTTGTATTCTCACCGCTAAGGTTGTTTCGCACTGTCTCACCTATAATCTTCACCCTAAGATAAAAAGAACTTCCATGCTTTGCGCGGGATTTGAACCCGGTCCGTCAAAGACCTGGCCATTACAAACACCGAAAGATCTTGAGATCTTTTCGGTAGTTCGGCCACGGTAACTACGCCTGTACCGACCCCGATAACAACTAGAAATGCAATAGGTCCTCTTCGTAAAAGTTGGCTTAAAATATGTAATTATAACTTCTCGGAAGCGACAGGTATCAAATAAGTCACTCATTAATTTCCCCAAAGAAATTTTCAAACCCCGATTTAGGTACACAAGATCATCAACGAGAATTGCTTCGATAAACAATTATGCTATTACAGTACTTGGAATAACAGGAAAAGACTAAATTTAAGCTGGTTTACGATAGCAGTGGAAAACCCATTAACTCTTGCTCATCAGAATTTTTCTTCACACCCACAGGGGATGGTTCTAAGCGGAAGTTCTTACCACTGTATGGTCTTCTCGGACGTGACCTCGGCAAGGCTTGGGACCGCAAGCTGTCGCAGCCACTGCGCCGACGTCCTAACAACTGGAGAACACCCCCAGAGATGGCTGCGATCTTTTATCGCCCAAAAACTGACAGGCTTCCGAGGTCCCGAAAGGATTTTCCGGCGAAAAGGATCTTTACTTCGTTTCGGAGACGATTTCCCAGTAACCCAACCCCCTCGAGACGTAGTCCCCCCGCCTCACCACCCAAAAAGAAAACCCTTGATGCTTAGGGCAAGTTTTATCACAAATTTTCCCACGGCAAGTTAATTGTGCACGGACGCCGGCCGATAAGGGCCGCTAGGAAAGCGCTGCGGCGAAGAGAGCTGACTAATTAGAAGGGAGGAGATCGGCCTAAAGGCAACTGGTGTCTTGCACCAGGGAGATACACGGGAGAAAGGGGTAATCTTTTAGAAAGGCAAATGGACGAGGCAGATAGGGACCGAGACAAGGGACAGTGCGAAGAAATGCAGACGATTCCAAAGAGCCCGCGAGGCTCATCTAAAATTCTAGTTATTTATCAGGAGGGAAATTTTAGAAATTATACATAAAGCAAAAACATAAGATTCAAGAGAGGTAGATCGAAGGGTGTTCCAGACAAGTAAGAACCTACAAACTTCCATAAGAGGGATGCTTGGGTATTTTTCGAATAATGCATCGAATGCAGGCTGTGGTGAGTCATATGCTTAACCCAGAGGATAGTACGTCCATGGCAGCAGTCTACGAGGCTTCCACACGTAAAAAAATGTGTTCCAACCATTTAGGGAAATTCACTGGCCAGGGAAGTTAACACACATCTCAACCAAACGTGCAAACGTGCCTCTAAATAGATTACTCAAAACATTTATAGATCGGTCCGAGCAGAAACGTAGCACTATTGGCAGTAAAATGTGCATTAAAACCCCGAAATATTCCAGAAAGGGCTATTACGAATATTTATAATTGTCCGCTGAAATTTTCTGTTTTGGAAAAGTAAAACAGAGAAATTACTGGAAGAGTTACATCCGGAGAAGAATATACCTACTTCTTCCCGAGGAAAATGTAAAATTTCTATCTGCACAACAACTACTTCAGTATGCGTTTAAAATGCAGCAGTGCAATCCCACAGTATATTACCGAAGCATACTCCAAGAAAAACTAGTACATACTATATCTATTGCTTAATTATCTGACAAACAATTTGGTACCATTGAATCCACTAGTGCAAAATCTTAACATTTTAAGAAGTTTATGAATTTTCCATATTTATCACGGGGGCAGAGTTGTTATCAAGGGTACATTCGTAACTTACGTCATTAATGATTTTTGGGTGCAACTGCGTATAACACTTTCTCTCGCAGGGCGCATCTTCAGGATATACTGAAGATATATGGATATTCATATGGATACATGGATTCGTGGATATTCATATGGAAACATGGATACAAGGACATATTCAGGATATCTTCAATATATCATGAATATATCCATGTATCAATAGCTACGAAAGCTCGGCCGCTGACAAAGAGTTCTACGCAGCTGCACTCGAAAACTATCAATGACGACAGTACTCGCAGCGAAAACTTAACATCCAACATTAGTTTCCTAGTTGCCCATACGATTTCTTTACTATTTTCCAACATTTACGTACTCATAGTTGGTGGTACAAACCTAATGAGGGATTATTCCCTTGCTCACTCTAAAGCCATAAGTCCTAGTAGAACGTAAGTCCTTGTAGATCCTCCTTACACACACCCTAGAGGTAGTTGGCGGGGTAGTTAGTATATAGATATGAAGCCAAGACTTTAAGCGAAGAGCGCTCGACTAGAAGCTAACTTATGTCCTCCGATAAGGGCATACAAATCAAACGAGAGCGGGAAAGCATTACTCTGAGACAAGAAGGTGTCGATAAAGATTGAGGGCTGAGAGAGAAAGAGGGAGACAATGAGGGAGAAGCGTTGGGCGGATTCAGTTCGTGAGAAACCCATTTCGCCTTCGAGTGGCCGACGTTTCGAAGGGGGGGGAGGATGAAGCGATGATTATACGGTTGCTGGTCTGCAAAAGATTCGAGCGAAGGGATGAGGCCACGAGGCGAGTTCGATTGCCCCATTCCGTTGCACCATCGCACTCTGACTCGATATCGGTCAGTCTCGAAACGGATGCGACCCAAGGGAAAGGGCTCCGCAAATCAGCGGAGGCGAATCTACACCCTCCTTCCACCAAGTGATTGCATACGGCGAAATCCTTGAGGAAGCAAATATGCCTTCTCAAAGGTCCACATTGTAACTCGTCAACAGATGCACTGAATTTTCCAGCCAAACGGAGGGGTGGTACGTGCCTCTTTCCCTCAAGAAATTATGAACCAGTTCGGTTATCCTCATCCGAAACTACAGGTCTTGCACAAGAAAAGTTATGAATTAAAACACGTACCTTGAGGATGGGAGACATAACTTGATATGAAACCCATCAATGCATCAACAAATATATCTTTGAAATGAAATTGCCGGCCCCGGTGGCGGTGGGGTAAATCTCTCGCCTGTATTCTAGAGAGGCGGGTTCGAATTCTGCCTCGAGAGGTTTTTCACTACGATTGGTAGACTGGATTGGACTCGACAGTGGACTGGACTTTTCACTGGATGGTTGTGCATGTATCTGTTATTGGTTAAAAGTTACCGGTGTAAAAAGACCATATGTGCTGTTTTCGGGTCTATGATAAATAAATAAATACCTTTCAGGAGAAAAACGCGAATATAATCAAAAGGGACAAGTTAGGTATTTCCCCCAGTTGGCATCATAACGGCGCACAAAATGTCTTCGATTACTCACCATTCAGGAAATTGAATTGAAGATTTTAGTCAAAGCGGTGTAGTTATACCAAAGGAAAAATATGCTCCTGTTCCCGCAAGAAAAATGGATCCGATTAACATCCTCAGGTATTAAATATTATGCATAAATATCTACAATGATTCAGACTATTACAACAGCTATTCGACTCCACCTTGTACGCCAAGAACTTAACTACTGATCATCATCCACCAGAATGGCGGCTTAACTTGAAGGGCCAATACGAAATAACAAATAACAATGTCATTCTTTCTCACCTAAAATTCTAAACCATCATAAATGAGCTAAGATAGTTTTGATAAACATCTAACACTTTCAAAGTGTCGAATCAATATGTATGTAAACGCAAAAACCTGAATATTTTGGGAGCAGAGAAAAAGTCAAGAAATATGCGGTTAATGTACTTAATTAATTTTTACTCCGTTTATTCAACCGCAGGAGTCAAATATATGTATGTCAAATTAAACTACGAATTTTTAAGAGTCAAACGGGTCAAATTTTGACGATTATTATGTTAAGAACTAAAATCCACCGGGGGTTTTTGCATCGGAATCACTGTCTTCAAGATTGGAGAAGAAGTTATTGTTAAAATTACGCGAACTCTACAAATATGCGACGAAAATTTTAGAAAATTTCAGTTTTCTGCGTCGGAAAATTCACAGGAACGGCAAAGAATAATTACAAGTTCACACAGACAAAATCGGTACTTACATTTCACATGAACGTGCTTATCACTTTGAGTTTTTGAAAATCGGAGGAACCAGGTCGGAAGATCTTTCAACTTACCTGTAATGAAAGAAAATTATATGTTAAAATGATTAAACAACACTTTACAAAAATATCAATCACAACGATGCTGAGAAAAACCATTACCTTTAGGCATGTAAACTAGCTAGACCACTTGACAATACTTCTTCACGATATTTAACCGAGTTTAAGTATGAACTTACCGGTATATACTCCTGGTATATACATATACTCACATAGAGGAAACATAATGGCGACAATAAATATTGCTAATACTATGAAATTGAATCTAACAGATATGATCATAAAGCCTATTGTTTTATATTCTTATTTTTATTCATCTTTTCTTTCTTTATATATATCTTTATGCATAGGTTTTCCTTTGCAGTTCTCCTTAATACCACGGCGTCCCACGGAAATGGACCTCGTGAGATCATCATTTGTGTTCCCTTCTGCATTTAAAAATTTAAAAAAGTTTCATCATATTTCTCATTGCTACTCATCTTAGAATATGTTAGTTAGTACTTGAGTCATCCATTCAAGCTACATCAGTCTTCCGAAACGCCACATCTCTAATGCTACTTTTTCTCTCTTTAAGCATTGTGTTGCCTAACGTTGAAGGGACATATGTCAGGTACATGTTCTAATGAATTGTTGTCTTACCTCCAAGAACTGTGTTTATACCTTCTATACATTTATCTTGTGGTATATTTCCCTCTACATCTCTACTATTGTCTTCTCGGTTCGCTTACAGTTGGTAATTATACTTCTTAAATTACTACACTTTCCTATTTTATCAAGATTTTTTTCTTATTTACTATTGATGAAGAGACGTAAGACGATTTCGCTTCTATTTAGAGTTTATTTTGCATGCATGAATTTCTACGCAAGCCCAAATTTGATTCCTCCACGTGAAGTTCACTAAGGAGTAATGGTTCCTGTTCAAAATGGCATTTCATGGCGAGAAGCTAATTTTTGCGATGCCTACCATTACGTGGCATAATTTTGAACCACTTCTCGTTGGAATTTACCTTATAACGGTTGCGTGGTTGTAGATTATAACTGCGAACAAAGTCGGCGATCAGATTGCATTTGCGATTTAAAATGAGCTTAGCCATTACGATAATAACCGTAATTTATTGTAGTCAGGAAACAAACGAAATGTGTAATTTTAATGACCAATGACCGGTCAAAGTGGTCAGACTCGTACCTGCTCCACCATAAACTAATTATTTGCATGCGATTTCACGGTTCACTCCACGTGAAATCATTGCATTATCCCCCCAAATCTAGCCACGTAACTCAAGACTCCAATCCCCAAGGATCATTTCTCAACATCGGAAAGTAGGCTACCCCGACAAAACTTGAATGCACGGAAGAAGAACCTTAATCATTCGTCCTTTCAATAACTGGTATCTAAAAAATAGACGGCGGATTCAAATATTTAGGGACGAAAGGAGCAAAAAGTTTCGAAACATACGAATCAGTGCGTGTTGAATGGGACATGTCTGACCACCGTGGGGGAGAACAGTGGAAATTAGATTATTTTCTTAATGCATCAAAATTCGTCCTCATTTCACTCTATGTTATGACCTTAGAGTAACTTATGAGGAGAATTTTTCACATTATTCTGGAACTTTCATCACGATGCAACCTATTTCGATATATTTGCGGCACTGAGTTAAATTCTCTTATTTAAAAACAAATTGTTGGAGCGTGAAAAATTAAAAGAAATACCTTATATTATCCCAGTGTGAGTAGCATTAGTTTCATCGTGAGATAGTGGATAGTTCATCTGAGATTCTGCAAAGGATGATTTGATACACGACCTCAATCAGATACAAAGAAAAGCTGAATGTTCCGTTAAATATTCCTTCGGGGGTACAGGAAGTGTCACACAGTTTTTGGCAGGGCTTGGATTGAAATTTTGAAGATTGAAAACTAGATTAAGTAGCAGCATTTATTCGTGACAGCTAACGGAATGCTCGCCATTTAGAATAGGCTGGAAATTGGGTAAGAGATAGGAATTTTCCAGGGCACGGATCAAGGGTGTAGAGAGACACGGCGTCGTATTTAGCCTGCTTTTAAGTAAAGCCGCCAAGTGGACTACGGCCTAATGCCCTATCCGATGGACGGAATACTGAACTTGAAGTGCATTCCGCACGGCAATGAAGTAGGGACCATCACACCAAGAAAAAATCTCTGCCACTACTGGAATTCGAACCAGTGCTCTCGGGGTGGGAAGCCCGTACTCTAGTCACCTTAACAACCCGATATCCGCTAGATTTAGATTACTCCCAAAAATTCAAATGGTTTAGATGGTGATACGACAGACGTAATCCTGTCTCCACAATGCATCGGTAGATTTACAAAAACAACTGAATAAGAGATTTGAGTGTCGAAAAGATCGTTTCAAGCGATCTTATTTCCGCGACTATCGTGACGACAGTATGATAAATACAACGCAATGTGCAGATCAAAATCTTCCTATCAAATCATTGCACTAAAGACTCGTGATCCTTTTCCCCCACCTTCAACGGCTGGAGATTTACTTACACCCTGTTACACGCTATACAGTTCGTGTGAAGATGGGTAAATAATAGATGCACTTACCGGATCTGTTACATGCGGAATTCGAGAAAAACACGAATAATAATGTGTGCATGGCATGAAATTTCCATTACAATGAAAGAGTCGGTATTGCGTTTATCAAAATGTATTCGACGTACGCAACATTAACTCCTAGAAAGTTTTCACAAGGAAAAATGGGAATAATTCCGGGGAAATTAGATTGGTGCAGTCGCTTCTTTTCCCATATAAAAAGGCTCAGGGAATATGGTGTACCAGGTAGGGGACGGGTGGAACAGACTGGGGATTTATCAAGCACCGCGCGATGCAGGGCGGGTTCCGAGACATGGGTAGGCGGGGCGGCGGCCCCCCCCCCCCCCCCCCCCTGGGGCGAGAAGGAGGGAGGATGACGAGCAGAGGCCCTATGTCACCGGGGGCCGCGGGAGCAGGCTGGAAAGGGGTTTGTTGAGGGGGCGGGTGAGGAGGGGGTTTGGTCGGGGGGACCGGTGGAGCGTATATCCGGCCGTGGGGCCTCGCGGAGTCGCCTCCGTGCTCGCCCTCCGTGACAGTGACCCCGCCCTCCTCTCTGCCCCCGGACGACCTCCGATACATCGGCGCCACCTCTCTCTCCCGTTGGCCCTCCCCCCCATTCCCCCTCCGGGGGCGCACCCAGACGAGCCAATGCACACACAGACACATGCACACCTGAGCTGTGCAAGCGGGCACCTTTCAGCCTTTGCAAACAGAATAGCTATCTCGTGACTTTCGTTCTTCTACGCAGGTCAAAGTGAGAAATCCACTCACGATGCAAGAGGTGACAGAGTAGTGGTAGAAGGGACAAACGCATTTTTCCATCAATGAAAGTTTGAATTCCCTACGACCTGATGATGTAGTTACACCAAAACCGCGATCTAAAGTATTAAAACTTATAGTCTTAATTAAAAATTACATTTGTTCTTCCAGTAAGTATGAAGTAAAGAAACTCCACTGTATCAACATAAAACGTCTTTTATTTCATTTTTTGACAACATTAAATCGCTAAGATTCAGATCGAAGAATATTTAAAAGCTGTTTTAATTCAATAAGTACCTCTACCATCAAAAATGTTCCATTGATTGGAAATAAATTCTATGCCTAGAATTTTTCCCTATATTTTTTTCGAATGACAACTATTACTTCCAATATCTTCATTCAACGTTTTATACGGAAATTTCACAGCAAAATTATTTCTTCGGGGTATCAAGTTTACCTATTTCTATCGAAGCAAACAATTACTAATCTAATGTAACGCAACCGTAATGAGGTCAGCAATACTTCACGTCGGAATCATCGAATCGTTTTGTGCGCCATTCTGAAATTAAACCACAATGGAGGAACGCAGATGGGGGGCAAATATAAAATAGGTGAAGTTAAAGGATGAAAATAGATACATATTAAGTAACTGATAGAGGGGCTTCTTCCATTATTCCACTTCTCTAGAAGCTTAAGAAATGTACAGATGGGCTACCCAAAATAAAAAGAATATTTTATTCTTCAAATATACGTAGACTAACGTGCCCAGGACAGCAGGGTAAGGCCTCTGGAAACAGAGCCAATGAAGACCCTTCAGGGGATTCAGATATGTGCAGCGGAAGGTGCAGTAGCCTCGAATAAAATTCAAATCATCATGGTCGAGAATTTTTCAGCACACTTTCCAACCCCAACCAAGTTTCGTGCTGGAGCACTTTTGAAAGTGAAACATATTGCTGAGATTAGCTTATTATATTTTTCTTCTCTTTTTTTATCAAAAGTAGACTGAAATAGAAGCTGGGTCGGAAGCTAATCTATCATACACAACCTAATTTCCACATTTAGTTTTCCGTAACGGATTGATCAATCAAACATGCAGTCCTTCAAACCAGGTGCTGAGATTTTATGCCCACATCCCCGAGAGTAAATAAATTTACAACCGCCAATCATCTGCCACCAGTAAAAAATACAAATTAAAATATCAAATTATGCGTAATTATAGACTCAATTAGAGCTGAATTTTTTGAAAGAGTAAGTTAACGGATTCAGGCATGATGCCACAAAACGGTATAGTCATAATCTAACACTACTGATTTTTATTTTGCTCCTCATGGAACGGATTTAATGCCATAAGAGCATGACCGAACTTGAGAGGATTTAAAAATGGACTCGGTGCATGGAGAAAATGACAATGAAACTGCCGAAGATAGGTCCGCCCAAACAGGTATTACTTTCCTCACCTCTCCCGAAACTCTTTTGAGGCCATCTGCGCAGAGCACAACACTCCAGGGAGGGAGGAGGAGACTCTGACCCCCCGCCCCCACCCTACTTCTCGCCCTGACATCTCGCACATCCATTGTTCTTTCTCCCCCGCCCTATTCAACAGCCCCAGAGGACGAATGAAGGGGTGAGGGAGGGGCGGACAGGGGATGTGGTTTGAGGAGGGTGCCGTGGAGGGGGGAAAGAAAGAAAACCCCTCCTCCCCCCCTCTTGATTGCTCATTCGCATGCACGCGAGATTCGAACGCCGCGCAACGGATGGAACGCGAACCACGGGGGCGTTCTATTTTCTGCCTATTATCATTATTATCGTTTCCAACAGTCGACGCTCCCATCTCGTCCACTCACTAATCTAGGCGAGTCCATCGGGAGTAAAAAAAAGAGGCGCAATTATCCCTAGGGATCGCTGAGATATTCCTTAGAACAAAAAAAGTTGGGAGGAAGGGGATTTTCAGATTTTGCCCGGCGAAGATGGCAGATGGCGCGGCAACGATTGACAAAACTTAACGACGCATCATGAAGAAGATTTTAAGGAAGGATATAAAATTCACGAAGTGTGACAATGGATAACCCGAAATTGCTGAACCTTTATAAGGGAATAGCCATATTCTTAAGTGTGAGGGGTGCATTTATTCACTAAAACAGTGAGAAAGAAGGAGACAGAATAGAATAATGAAGTTATTAGAAAGAGCAAGGTCGATTCACAAGTTTGACGGCATCATAAAAAAGTATTTATGGGATTTTAGATGGGCAGTGTGACTTCAAGTAGCTGCCGATTCATCACCGCGCCTAATCAATATACCTACATTCTTCCGCACATTCGAATGTTCCTGAACATCTCCAAAATGACGAGTATAACTTAAGTTCTTTTGAGGATTATCGAAACGAGGTAAAATTATTTTATTTGGTGATGAATCCGAAAACGTCTTCTTTCGCAAATTTTTAGACATGAGTACGGTGTGGTGGAGGTTGCTGCTTATTCGACTAAGCTGTGCGTGCATTTTTTCGTATTCCTGCTGAGGAATAGAGGGTAAAATAGAAATTTCACTCGTTACGTGAGAGCATTATCTGAACGTTAGTCGTGTAACATTCAAATTTAGCGAGCGTTCCTTATATTATGAAGACCATCCTCTCACCCTATGAAAAAATTGGACCTAGAAGAAGTAGGTACCGGAAAATTAGGGGCGTAAAACTATACGTATTTCCTCATGTGAAATTTCATCTTCACTCAGCGGGAGACATATAATTTTCTCCTTAAGGGATATCAAAACGTCGATACTTCCCTAATGTAGCCTTTAGATTAAAAATTTCTCCACCTCTTTGGAAGAGTGGATAAGTTGATATGAGTTATATTCACCTCTCTCCCCCCCCTGTTTTTCCCTATTCGCACCCCCTTGCATATTTTCGGTCTCATCCCCCTCTTTCTCGTTTACCCCCTGCAGTGTATGCTCTTGGAGAGCCAATAATGCCTCCACTCCCGAGCCCTGCTTGCCCTTTGGCGGAGGCACTGCCGCCCATTCTGCCCCACCTGTTGCGGGGAGGGAGCTAAGAGATTAAGGGGGGGCAAGGCAATCGCCTGTTGTGTACGTGCTGTGACCGAGGAGGGGTGGGCACGAGCGGTTTTGGGGGTTGCGTTCGAGGGTTCTTGTCTCCGTCAGGGTTACCGATGCGTGGCCAATCAAGTCCCCTCTCCGTTTTTAAATCTTTTCCGACGTCTACCCTTTTTTTTCGAAATTTTTTTCTAGTTTCTCACGCAAATCCGTCCGTTGATCGTTAGTATAGACTCGAGAAAGGGTTACAGTTGAAGAGTTATTTTCTTTCTGAAGTGCTCGTTCAACCGTAATTGAATATGTCCATATATTTTAAATTAAAAGTTTCCACAGCCTCTTCCTACATGAATTATGCCCGTAGCTACGCGTATGTACTTTTTTTGACACGAAGATATGTTATTACACGTGCCTATTTTGTGACTAATTACGATTACTAAGATATAAATATAAGGGAGACTAAAGGGGAGAGAACCTTTTTTGACACTATATATTTTATCACTCCGGATGAAATTAATTAATTTTTAATCTCTTTGTTAATAGGAATTAATATCGTTAAGTGCATAAAGAAAAGTAGCTGTTTATTGTTAAAATTAGCAGGCGAAAACGTGTAGTAACGTGAATTTATCAACCATTAACCAGGATAATTCTCAATTCCGTCATTGATGAACGATTTATAGTAAGTCTATTCCATGTAGAGGAAGTATTAGCCTAATAGTGAAAGGAAATTGAGAGGAGAAAAAAGTGATTTATAGGGAGAGAATTACCTGATGACCAAATTAGCTTTCTAATCATTAAATAATATTGCACTAATTTTATGGATTGACAAGTATTAGCATTATGCTTTAAGAGTGTATAGAATGCTAATGGACAAACCCGCGAGCTGGCATAGACTATTACTAATATCAATCCTATGATGAACACAACATCCGATCCAACAATCATGGCGGGATCCGATTCCGTGAGCTTTCGGTTGACAAGCTGACGCTTGATCGACTTCATTACCGGGGCCACCTCTCACTCATTGAATCACATTTATATTACACCACTTTAATGTCGCGAAGTAAAATGCACTCTTTCCATCGTCATTTACAGATGAACAATTGCCGATATTTTGCCACTACTGAAACGGGTCCTGTCAGCCATATGCTACACATCGCAGCCTCATATTACACCCTCTCACCTTTGCATCTCCTGAGGCTAGCAACGCATCACCCTGAGAACTAGACCTTCCCGACGTGGGGGGTCCGCACTTATGACACTCGGCTGGAGGATGATACCCCTTTCCCCAACCCATCCTTAATACCCGGCCACTGGCCCGGAAGGCCCTTACCGACCCACCCACCGGGGTGAGGGTGGGGGGAGGGGGTGACTGGGGGAAAGAAATAAGGAGGGAAGATCACACAGTCGGAGGAAGGTGTCATTAAGACGACCCCCGCGGGCCGGGCTCAATGAGGGCCCCGGCCCCGCCCCCTCTCCACAATTCCCCCAACATTACCTACCCTTTCCCTTTCCGCCCGGACTCGCCACACATGAGCGACAGGACAGGATGAATATGGGATCGCTCTGGTATACTATCGGACTGAGCTGATAATTGCTCATAAGACGTGGGAATCGCTGTAGGACCCCTAAAGCCTTTTCCCATCACTGGTTCGGGTGGAAATCAATCAAGATACAACACTCAATTCAACGATGGAGATCTAATCCATGTTATAGAACGAAACCAAATACAGAATTTGAGGTTTGTTCTTTACTGCCGTCTAATTCACGCTTCTAAATGTACATACAGTAAACTTCCGATTATCCGTGAGTGCGTTATCTAGGCTGCGGATTATCCGTTCATCGCCAATCTATTCAGTGTTACGGCATAGGTCTCAAAGATAAATAAACTTTTGCTATTTTCCTCCAATCCTTTCACTGCGGCCCTGCCGACTGGTTCGATGTTTTACGCCAGGCTTCGTGCCGCCACTCGAGGCTTGAAAACATTTACTTTCAGCTCTGGTGCTGGGACAGCTCTACTGGATTCTTTTTTGTCATGAAATGCTATTATGTACAGCGAGGATTTTTTCATTGGCAGATTGTGCTATTTCCTTAGGGAATTTATTTATTTTGGCGGCGAACCGTACGGAAATGAATCTGCCGTGTTTCCCGGTTATCCGTGAACTCTTTACGAGTTATTAGCACGGAAAATCGGGAGTTTACTTAAAAAAGAAGTAGCTACTACCTTGTGGCTTCGTTTGGCTAACGACGACCCCACGAATCAGCAAAGACTCTTTTGCACTAAGAATGTTGTAGAGAGAAATTCCTATATAGCATCAATACTCTAGATCCCTAAGAAAAGAATCTCGATCTCAGCATCATTTTTTTCCATATTGAAAAGAGAAACAGCAATACTATTCTATTTCTTTTCACAACGAATATCAAGCACTCTCATCCATAATACTTATACTCAGAGCAGATAGTCATTATTCTCCCTCAATCCCCTATTTTCACATCGCTACTCTGTCGCACATTCCCTTCTTTATATCAGTCCTAAATACAATTATTCCTTCCATCATTAATATCATTTGAATCTGAGAACACATTGACTGGAGAATAAATCATATTGGACTATCATTTCAGGGGCAATTACCTAACTTTAACCATTCACATTATCGGTAAGACGTCTTTCATGCAAATAAAAATCTTTCCTCTGTATTTCAATAAAATTAAATAAACCGAAACACGACGTTACTTTGAGAGCGGTACCCGTTAAACTTCCTTCAACGACAGCCAATTACGCTACTGACTTGATCAAGGGGTCATCGTCAGTTAACGGTAGTGGCTTCTCACCCGAAATGATAACAACACTCATTAGGGTCCAGAAATTTTCCAACTCACTCCCCCGCCACCGAATAGCGCCACTGAATAATCCAGCAGAGGAAAAACTCCACAGCCATCTCGTAAATTCACTTTTACGATCATTTTTTACGCTGAATATCCCGCAGACTTCTCACCGGCAATTTCAAGCGATCCGGAGGCAATGAATACCCCTTAAACGACATCTGCACTTCTTCCACTGCACTCACTCCTCCCACCAAGATATTTTTCTTTCCTTTCACCGCCGAAAGAAGGAATTAAATTTTTCCCCAATCTCATGTTTTTGCACGACATATTCGCCGCACGAGAACTAATGATCATTTTCGAGGACTTCTTATTACCAAGACCGGTGGGCGCATGCAGAGAGACGATCCGATTTCTATTAGCGATCCCCAGAGGCATTCAACGACCATAAACCGAGATTAATATCTTCGCCTCAGGAAGGGGAGCGGTGGAATGCTGAAACGACACAAGGTGAACAGAAACCGACCAAAAAATCTTGAAAAAATACTGAAAATTCGGGAGTAGAAACGACTCACCAAAGTAGGAGGCAAGACACTCCTAAAAATGCCTCATGACTTAAGAGAGTTCGGCATCATTCACGGATATTTTTTTCCGCAACATCCCTTAAGTTTTAAGGGGATGAGGAAGGAAAGTCCTCCTTAGGCTTAAAAGCATGCAATTACGCGCCCTATCTGCACTTTTTCATGCGATCAAACGGGGAGATTTTTCGATTCGCCACAGATGAAGATTGCTTTTTTCGTCGGATGCCCCATGAAGTTTTCACGAAAACTCCTCGCATGGAATTGACCTGTAGGCTCCGGGGGGAAAGGGAGGGTGGAAGGCCTAAAATCATTCCATTAATGTTTTTGCCTTTTTTCCCCTCTTCGCAGCCGGTGGCGCCAACTTCGTGGGTGGCCCTTTTTATAACTAATAAATCTGGCGCGCGGATACGAAACGTTGTTAGGTTTCACATGCTCAGATTTGACGCTCTGAGTCGTTTGAATCGGATTGCTACCGATAATAAACACAAAGTACCTTAGAACTGTACGTATTTTAAGGGCAATATACAATGTCTAGGCCATGATTCTGGCCAAAAGATAAGAGAATATTATAGCTAAGAGTAAAAAATGATCAAAACATATGGCGTATCGAAATGAAAAATTAGTAGGGACATTTTAATTTCAGAATTAAAGATAAGATGGATTAATCTAAAAAAATGACACTTTTTCGTTTCTATCTCTGTCGATTAGAAAAGGAATCCTCCACCAACCATTCATATCAGCGACTATCTTCACATAATTATTTCCTCACTTCTGCCATTTCTTACTTCATCTATTAGATTGGTGTAATTCCTCTGCACCTTTACAAACTGAACAAATACGATACAGTATAACGTATCCAGTATGATCCCTACGTCTAAGATCTACTATATTTAATTCTGAGTTTTACTCATCAGTAATATATGAAGATGATGTAATTAGAGGAAGGGTGTTCTTATATTGAAAATTTACAGAGAAATGGAACTAGAAGCTGAGGTATTCCTGAAAACACACCTAATTATAGTTTCATAATAAATAGCATTTGCATCATTAATTACTCTTATTCTTTAACCATATTCTCTACGCTGGACACACAGGAATCATTCTATCCTAAAAATTATAACTAAATACTTTGAGATGATGTTCTGTTTTCTAGCAATAATAACTTTATGAAAAATTCCGCTGCTTGCGAAAATAATATGCCACTCAACATGAGCCGAGATATGTCGGCATCCTAGGCCGAATAAAATTGGCTGTCATATTTGTTTTCCTAGTATCGCGTTGAAAGATGTTCACCGCAATCGTTGCCTTTATAAAACTTACATTAATTTTTCCATGCATAAATTTAAAGGAAAAGGCACGTGATTTAAAAAATCATCCTAAATAATCACGACTCGTGAGCTCACATGCCGCCAAAGGCAAAGTCTTATCTTGTAGCTGATTAATTGGTAATCAAACCCAATCAATTAATATTATAGCCTCTCTACCTGGATAATGGTATAGCCCAAGGCTTCGATCGAATAATGGTCCAACTGTCGCCTCCAAATCCAAGCGAGCAACCTTATAGGCTTCGAGATTAGGATTTTGGGCGTAGGGAGTGAGGAGGCAGTGTGGCCACCAGACGAGATTACAGGGAAGGACCCCTTTATATCGGCGTGAGTAATTGCGTTCGGTGGGCCTTTTGATGTTTCGCCCACTTAGGAGATCACCATAGGCATCCTTGGGGGTTGGAGCAGGATACAGAGGAAAGGGGAGGGTCGGGACCCTTCCTTGAGACTCGACTGGCAAGCCCTCGTGGCTAATATAATGGCACTCTCAATCCGAATGTCACTTCCTCCGTAGCTGTTACCCCCATTTCACCCAGGGAGAGAGAGCAGGGGCGCGAGGGTTTGGGGATAATTGGCAACAAGAGGAGCTGTGTCAGGCTTCCGATGATAGGCGACGAAATTCAGGCTCCACTAGCACACTACGCGTGAGTGAAACCACGAACCCTTTAGGCTCAAATAATGGCATCTATATATCATCTAGTCAAACAACATTCCCAAAGATCTGAGCAGAGGCCCATGCAAACCATGCAAAAATTTCAGATTTTAACTTTGTATACCACCATAGCAGGGTTGCATACGTTACCATTTTCCCCAATTAATAATCCTCACAGTTCAAATGGAAATTTGTCCCACAATAAGCCTAACCAAAGGTATATAAACGATGAAATATTATGCAACATAAAAAGGCAATGTGTAAACCTAAAAGGGCTAATTTTAATTACATATTCAATGCTTAATCATTATAAGTATTGACGCAAGATGACTTAGAGTGGAAAGTTTCAATGAAACGTTGGATTGGAACACCATTTAGTAGATCACAGCGACAAACTTCACCTGAAAAATGATATGACATCTCCTAAAAAGGTGGATACAATTTAAATGGACCCGCCTACGTTTTGACCACAACGCCCATTTCTGTGGCATGTAACGGTCAAACACGAATCGTAAATATAAAATCTGCTTATCATTAGTACCATTTTTTACTTAATTCGGACTGAAAAAATATTGAAGAGGGATCGTTAATGCATGCTCATCCGAGTGTTTAATTATATCAGACTCTCCACTACGTATATGCCACCCCCTTTGTATCTTAACTACTTTCAACGCCAATTTAACAACATAAAAGCACCTCTGACGAGCTACGGCTCCGTTCTCTAGTTGGCGTTAATTTAATTTTACAAAAGTGGACGCTTTTTATTCGAGTCGTCCGCCCGGGGGAGGATAGATAATCCCAGTAGATAATAAAAAAGAGCGAGGGGTATTTCGTCCGGGGGAATTCATCCCGAATACCCGCCTAAATTTGAGATCCTGAAGGTTTTCTGATCTTTCGAGCGAGGAAGAATGGGCCGCGCGGAGGGAAATTACGGACTGAGTGAGAATATAACGACGTTGGACTCGATGATCGTTTTCGGAAGGTAGAAGCCTAAGGGGATGCTCCCACTCCCTTTTCTCCTTCCTACCACTATTCTCCACTACGGATCCACACCCGTCGACAGAGATTTGGTCTCCAGAAACACCTACCTCACCACAGAAGAGGTATTAACGCGACCAAAGTGGATATTTATACCTAATTGACGCCCGACCGGAGCAACCTCCTCGAATATTCAGGAGCGTTTGGAGTTTTCGAGAGAAAATTACGAGCCGCGGAAGACGAGGGGTTGTGCAGTGGGATAAAAACACCAGTCGGGGTGGTTTTCGGATTTCCCAAAGGGGACAGAATCTGAGGTGATAGCAGGTAGCAAAAGTGAAAAAAAGACATGATGAGGAATGAGAGGGAGAAGAAGATAAATTTTAAGTGAATCCTCTTCCTCCCAACCACTCGACTCGAAGAGAGGACCAGCCCCCAGGGTAAAAAAAGGGAAGGATTCAGTCCCTTAGGGCGTCTTGAACGCACAGTAAGACTCCAATGTATCCATTACTACGGGTCCGAATACATGGTCGATCCTATCGCAATTACTGGAGCCATTCCGTGCTAATACCCTAGATGACAATTGCCGGAAGGTTAAAGTACTCGCAAAAGGAGTTGAAAGTTTGTTCGGAACAACGAAAACAAAATTAACATTTTCTCAGGAGAAAAAGGGAATTTCCATTCAAATACTTGGGTGCGATCACATTTGAAAATAACTCTTAGAGAACATATAAAATCCTATCACAAGTTAACAGTCCCTATATGAAAAACAGGGCTAAAATTAAAAAAAAATAAATTTGAATAATTATCTTGGCGCTCGACTGGAAGTAGGTACTACAATTTTACTGGAGGCACTTTTTTACTAGAGCCTTTTATACCTTTTACTGGAGCCACTAAAGGCACTTTGCAGTGGAGAAAATCTGACACGCGGGCCAAACATAAGGAATATTTTTGGACGTTCTTTGCTTTACCGGCGTTTCTTAAAATGTAATTGAAATCTTCTCCATCCACAAGGTAGATATATAGAGAAAGGAGAAAAGTAAATTTAAATCGTTTTCAATGCTGGGACAATAACCGCGGCTATCGAATTCTGCAGCCAATTAGTGCACAGAATTAAATCCCAAAGTACCCTGGCCTGATAACGGTAAAAAACTAGTTTCATTACTTCGAGAAAAGATTTTTTAAATCGACTTTTGTGATAAACGCATTAAAGCCTGATACCTTCTTATAATACGTCAATGGTGGAACCGATGAGGCTTAAAAGGTAGAGATTTTGCACTGGATAGTCCTTGATTCGGATTACATAAATACTACAAACTAATATTTTAAAATTCTCATCCGCGTGATTTTCAGGAAATCATAAGAGGCTGAGAAATCGTCCAGAAGAAAGGTAAAAGATTGCTCCTACATCCCGAATACATGAATGATAAACCAAACCAACAATTAAAGAGGAAATCCTCAGGCTTCACTTGGTGGAACCGCATAGTAAATAAAATGATCACTTGGTAAGATTCCACAAATTTTATTTTTCCCGACCTAGGTTTCCATTGGTTTGACAATCATTATCAAGGTAATAATAATGATTGTCAAACCAATCGAAACTTAGGTCGGGAAAAATAAAATTTGTGGAATCTTACCAAGTGATCATTTTATAAACCAACAATTAATTGATTCGTGGATTGGCAACTACGGCCAAAAGGTAAACAGTATTACCACTAATACGCAATTACGTTTAATAACAACGCGTATTAAAATTACAACGCCAGCAAACTGTCATTATCCACAATCGTAGGGAGACGGCTCTTTCATATTCATAATTAGGAGAAATGGGAAATCCGTATTGGTGTACCAGTGATTTTGATGTTATGGAGGAGAAATTAATGAGATGAGGAGGGGGGAAGAGAACAATATTCAAGGGAGAGATAGAGTGTGGGAAAGGGGAGGATAAGAGAAGCCGATTACCGACACCCACCCCAATAATCTTCCAGAAACCTTTTCGGGATCTCGGAATGCCTGCCGGTATCAATTAGAGAGAGAGTCCCCTACCTTTCTCCTGCTCAACATCCATACCCACTCACCGTGGAACAGACTCGGCACCAATGCTAACTCTCGATATCTGTCCCCAAAGAGGGCGAGAGAGGGGAACCACCCTCCTTTGAAGTGATCCACGGCGCGAAGCAAATTAATCGAAGGAGGAGACTTGGTAGAGCGGGGTCGGGGGTTAGGGTGGTAGAAAATGAACGGGGGGAGGGATGAACACGGAAGGCATTTGCACAGTTTGGGGCGGTTTAGATGTGGGAGGATGAAGTCGAGCATTTCACCAGGCCTTCCCCCGGTGGTACAGAAGGCTGCGAAGGAGAGGAGAGGGTGCGGTATATCATCTCGGGAGACTATGACTCGAGACAGGGAGGGTGGCAGGGGGACGGGGAGGGGGAAGGGCAATTTTCCTATTGAGGGGCGGTAGAGCCAGGAGACGGAAAGGCGAGGATCGAGCCTGAGGAAGCACGGAATGGGGATGGAAGAGTGAAAAAATTTTCCTTCGCGAGAATAAGCCGTCACCGCAGAGCAGCCGTTGGAAATCCAAATCCATTCTTAACACACATTAAAAAACTCTACTTCTAGTAGGTTCCACAATACTGCTGGAATAAAAATGTATTTTGACATGGATGTACTCAACGAAAATAACCTACCAAGTACTAATAATGCCTCACTGTCACTTAGCATGAAATCTCGATTCTAATGAAGTGATTCATTGGCCGCTGAATGGCGAACGTTTCGGTAAAATTAGAGCCGTTTTAAAATTGAGAAACCAACCTACACAAATTGAAATATTATAATAACGCTTAGTGGTAATGAGAATGAGAGCTTGCGTAAAATGTAATAATTTACGATTAAATTAGTGTGATCCGATTCTAAATAATATTTTGAGTCATTTCGGCACCAGCTTTTGTTCTTTTCCACTCGTTCATACGCCGAAAATTGACAAATAATAACACAATTTTATTCATACACGACATTGTGAGAAATGTTGCTAATAAGTCACCACTGTTATTTTCAATCACCCATCGTGAGGCATCCAAATGATAAACCCTCCAAGACATAAGCGAGGGTCCGTATAACTTTCCATCTATTAGGAACCACCCACTGGCAGTTGGATTTCCCCTCCACTAACGACAGCCTGAACGGGAATCCAAGAAGGCAGAAGCTTCCAAGAAATGGTTTTTATAAGGTGAGACGATGCCGAAAATCGCTTTCCGAGTTGAATAATTGAGCCTCGCTCGTTGACGTTAATCATATTTACACATTTCCAGCTCTTCTTAGGTTTATTGTCGACGCAGGCCATTGTCGTCGAAAGAAAAGGAGTCTGTTGATGCTCACGGGGACCGCAATAATAGCGATCCGCCAAAGGTTGAAAAAAAACCATCTACACACTAAATTCTCTCAATTTTGGTGCTGAATGCGCACGTCAAAGCCTAAAACAAGGTTTGAATCAATCCTAGGTCTACCTAGATTGCCATTTGTTCTAAACTTGATGTCACGATGTCAAATTTTAATTACATACTCTATTATATCATTTTTAAAGCTCGCAAATAAACAGAAAACACGTCACTGACTATTCTAAGTTGTTCACTGAGTGTAAGGTATCGATCTACGAGTCACTAATGCCTTCAAAGAGTAATCAGCTCGTGAGGTCAGCTTCGATTCTCTTCAAGAAACAAATCTACCATTACCTTTCAAATTCATCCAATCTTCTTAATGATTTACGATGCTATAAATATGATATGTTAGTAACAGGTATCAAGATGTGAAACGTAGGTACCAGAGCCGACTGAATATAAAGAAAGTTCTCCCCATCGCTAGTTAACGTGCTTAAAAAAAATAATCACAACAATCACTTGGCAGTAGACACTAGATTTTCTTCATTATCACTTGAATAATAAAAAATCGTCTGTTATTAAACTTAAGGGACCCAAATGAAAATCATGGCACAACACATAAAGGAAAAAAAACGTTAGGTGCACAGTCCTTCCTACCTACGCCACGCCTATCTATACTCAATAGAATGATGATAATAAAGAAAATTAAATATACCTGCTAGCAAATAGCATATAAGGAAAAAAACAAGAGTATCTACTCAGAAGATGGAAGGACCAAAGTGAAAGAATGAAAAATAATGGAGAAGAAAAGACTAGTCCAAAAACAAATTGTTCCACGCGGTCCACACTAGGCCAATTCGAAAATGAAGAATAGTCAAATCAGGGATTGAGATAAATAAAAAAAACAGCAATTGACAGTCATCATATCTTCCGAGTTAGATTCGGATGATCCGTAAGCCCAAAAATCTCCTCAAGACGGTTATTTCAGGTGAAATTCTCACTTGACTGCCCGGACGACACCAACCAGACCACAATTGGAGGGATTTTTAGTAATTCAAAAACAAGGGAGGATGGTTTCGACTAAAGTGTGAGTGAGAGGTTGTTGAAGGGAGGAAAGTTTCCCCCGCGATCTTTCAAGTCACTCTATGGGGAGACGGCGAGGCGGAAAGGGTCGAAATCTCGTTCGCAACTGGCCAGAAATGAGAGGAAGGGATGGAGCGATAGGAAAGTTTCTAATTAACATACGGACTGGAGAGCAGAGGGGAGAGGAAAGGGAATCAAAAGGGCGTTTGAGCTACCCAGGGAATGTCATCGGACTCAGGGGGAAGAGAGGGATTCTTCGCACCACCCACCCTTCAGAAAGAGATTCCTTTTAATGTCTCCCCCCGCGAACCGTTCGTTTGTTCCCATCGTACCGAACTCCCCAAAGCCCCTCCACCCTCCATTCGTTTACGATTATTTTTCCTGTCTCATCCCCTTCTAACGTTCCACCTTCTGCTCCTTCACCTCCCACAATTCCAACTTTTCCCTCCTCACCCCACCTCCTATATTTCGAGGCAAGGTACCAACCCCGTCACCTCATAATTCACCCCCCACCAACCCCATCTCCTTTCTCTTAAAATCCTCACACGTTAATTACGCTTCGCAGCCCCACACCAAGGAAACGGCCGTGGCTCTCGACCCTTAGCGTTTCGATCTCGGGCGGATTTAATTTGCAAACCATTGAAAAACCTCTTTCACCCTACCCGCTCGGCGCCCACCCCGGCAACTTCTGCTCCTTTATGCCCGCTCATCTTCTCTCATCCATCGTCCTTTAGGGAGAACCCTTCTTCCTTTACCTCCTCTCGTTTTCGACCGAGAAAAAGGTGCAGCGAAGAGTATTGGACCGCGATCTTTCCTCGCCCAAAGAGACCGCATTTGTTTGTCGCTTCTGCCGCCTCGATGATCTCCTTCCCACACGCTCACAAGAGACGAACAAATCATGAGGACGCACAGCAGTCCCTACCAAGTTCTTCGCTCCCAATTCATTTGCATGACTTTCGTCAGCGTCAGAAGCTGGAGGGATGGTAGATACGCAAAAAAATGATGATAATCATACAGAATTATCTTGTTCACTTTATGCTTGTCATTTTTTCCGCAATCATTTTTATACTTGAGAAATATCATAACTGTACGATTGGGAAATGTAGTGCCAATCAATTATAGTTCTTGGAACAGTTATCTATTTTCTTCACACGAAGAAAAATGCAAGATGTTGAACAGGACTGTTGCAATCCGCCGCTAAATTTTGCTCCCTTTTCTACTCATTAAGTTCTACTAAATTAATGGAAAAAAAAGTCCACTTCTTTTCAAGAAATATATCATTTTAGACCCCATGGATTTAAAACTTCAGGATTTATCTTAACTGAACCGAAATGTCAAAGCCTCATTCCTGAAAGGAACGACCTTTAGTGGTGCCAATATCGGCAATTCGAAGCCACAACATTAAAAACTGTTATATTAAAGATCCGTGTAAAACTAGACGATGTGATGATATTACCCACAACCTACGACATGAAGCCTTAAGTATAAGAGCTTAAAGCTATTAGTTAATGTGAAGTTGGCTTCCTTTTCAGAACATTCATGTTTAGCATTTAGCGAGTTATCCAATTAAAAATGCTGTTAAATTTTACTTAGAAAGGGAGTAATGGAATCAGGAGTATCCTGATTTTATGGCCGCATGCAGCCAAATCACGATATGATGAAATAGGGAGAAAATAACAGTAATCATTCCTCATTATCCATTGCTACAACATTATGCGAATTTCAAAATTACGTGTGAGACTTGTCTTACCTTATCATAGACATGTATCACGGATGAGGGAAATAAAAAGTAATTAAAATAAATTATTTTCATTAAAAATGCATGCAGACTGACGCCATTGCAAAAATAATAAAATGTTCCCCGCTAACCAGAAAAATATATGGCACGATGAGGGAAGGGGAATAAAATTGCTTTCGGATGAGATGTCCCCGAGAAAGAGAACATGGGAGTTTAGAGCTGAGAGGAACACTTTCACAAGAAATTGTTATTTTATTTTTTTACCTATCATGAATTTTGCACTTAATTCCGACGTGATTGATGAGGGGGTCTCATTTTCTTTAAAATGTTAACGCGATATGCATACAATCGCGGCCACTAAGTATGTTTTTATGGTATAATTAGTCCTTGCCACTCATGACAACACCTCTCCTCCTAAGTTCAGAGCCGTAAAATGTGGGGCGGGAGGGAATATCCACCAAACGCACCGAAGCAAATCGCGATCATCAACAGCAAGGCAAAGATATGTCGATAGGAGTACCCGACAAAGAAAGTGTCCCGAGCACTAACTCATAAAATTAATGGGCGTTTTCTCCGATATAATTCATGGTATTACGACCAAATTGTGGTCAGAAGGTGAAGCGTATGTTGAACGGAACGCTGTAGCTCTACACTACAGGTGACGCTAAAGGTAAACCGTATTTGCGTTATTCACTAGCACAAGAATGCAGTGACAATAACTTTTACATGAAAACACTATCATACAAAGACGTAGACATGGCTGGGAACTGTGATCGCACGCGGTATTTGGATATCGTTGACTTGCAACTTATGCATCTGGTTGGTGCGGCAGGGAGAGCGCTGGTCTCCCATCCCAATGGCCCTTGTTCGAACTCTGACAATATCTTCTTAGTAAAGCCGGTCCACAATTGACGGTGACCTATATGGAGAGAACTTGAAGTGCCGAATTACTAACAGAGATTGGGACGTAATACTCTGCACCTCTTAGTGCCTTTGTTGTGAGTAGGCTTATATAGAGGTCTGGTTTCCCTGCAAAATTCCTCTACTCTAAAATGTCCTACTTAAATTCGCCTACTTATTAATCCTTGACAGTGTAAAATACTTCAGCAGCCAATAACCTCCAATCATTGAAAAAACTTAATAAAACTTTACTTGAGGGTGTGATATGGGTATAACAGATAGTTAACTATATATTAGTTACAGATAGATAGTTAACATAACTAAGGCTCCGGTTAATTTGGTAGTTTAAGTACTGTCTCTGGGATGTACCAGCCTTTAGTTGACTGCGATGAGGTCCGTTGATGAAATACAAGTTCAGTAATCCATCCGACGAATGGGACGTAAAACAGGGTACCCCGTGGCGCGATTTGTTAAGGATAGGCAACACCGACGGGTTATTACCACTGAAACAGTTCCCTAACTTCTTACCTAACTTACTTAACTACTTGCATCCTAACTTCTTCTAAATACCGTCCTATCCTTAACGGAACAAATGTACTTAGAAGTCGATCGCCTACCCTAATAGAAATAACAACAGCCAACCCTGAAAAACACTGTTAAGCTGCATATCTCCTTCACGTCTTCGCAACTACTCGCAGGAAGACATTTATATGTTGAGTACCATCCGTATTGCCAACAGTCATCCATATTATTCCGCTAGGACTGCTGGAAAATAAGCTAGATTCCCCTAGAATTTCCAAAAATATTATCCCACAGGATAATACATACATATACTCATGTATATGTAAATAAAGTCGTTTAGCATACAAAAATTGTAATAATATTTCAAATCTATGGAATGAATATCTTTTACAAACTTTACACTGAAAGCAAGACTATAAGATATTCAGCCAGCTCCAAAGTAACCAACTTAAGTTAAACACTTCAAGTACTGAGCACTTCGACGAATTCTGAAAATAAATTCTGTATTTCTGCGAATAAATTTTAAAGTGCCCCGCAATTATTATTTCGTAAATATCCTTGGGCCATTGGCTAATGAGAAATCTGGCTGTTTTAAAAAAATCCTTACATTTTTGCATACTAATGAAAGTATATATCATTTTATTCGCAAAAATCCGGAAATAACTCAATTTCATAATAAGAATAGATGTAGTTGGGCAGTTATTTTGGGGAGGCGAACGAAAACTGAGGCCACGGGCACAATTAGGATACGTGGGTAACTGGGCTAAGGTAGGAGTTTTCAGGGAACAGAGGATAGGTGGAGAGAAACCCGGAGTCGGAATTAGCTTGCTTTTAATGAAAGGCGCCAAGAAGACCGCCTATTCGAAGTACGGAGTACCTACTGTTTGAAACCGTAGGAATTATCTGTAATAGGTAACCAAGGAGTCATGTGGTATAAACACGAATGTTTCACTAATGAGGAGCGTTAAAACCGCTGATTATAACGTCATTCCTTTTTTACACTATGGTTTTTCTCATGTCTCCACTATAGAGCCCCTAGATGATATAAAACAAAGGTGTAAACAATTAATGATATTGTAACGAGCGATTCAGGCAAACGAAATTTGCAAACCATTCGTGCTTGTACCACGTGACCCATTGGTTACCTGTTCGAGATTATCCCGACGGTTTTAAACACACCCCTCCTGGACTCGAAGCGCTCGCCACAGGGCACTCATGTAAGGATCGACATACAAATAACATAACATCCGCCTCTGCCGGGACTCGAACCCTTATAATGGGAGGCCAGTATTCTAGCCACCATACCGACCCGATCCCCTAAAAATAATAAGCCAGAAAATCCGCTATCCCCTAGTCAACATTTTTCTACCCCAGACGGTTATGAAATACCAAAGGTATAACTAGCGGAAAATCCCCAAGTTGGCAACGCTGAATAGCGGAGACAATGGACGAAACATGCACAGGTACACAGTTCAACACGAATGGCTTCAACTACGAGCCGCAGCGTCGCGTGATGATCGCTCTGGATCCCGTCTCTCCTGCCACAACGGCTCCAGGGCACACCACCCAAACAGATTCGCGCGATTACGGTACGGGGCCCCGGGGCGGAACGGACCCTGGGTGGGCGGGACCTTGAAGGGGTGTGGCGGCACCCCTCCCGACCACTGTGGCGAGACGATTATGATTGTTTAATTAATGCGTCCAGAGTCGAGTGGGACATTAGCGGGCGGGCGGGAGAGGGGGAAAGGGGAGGGGCTGAAACGCGTTCGAAGGCTAGGGAGACGGAGTTGGGCCCGTCGCAGGGGTGATGTGTGGACGGGAATAATGGAAGGGTGGTGGAATGGCTTTCGTACAGGAATGAGGGGAGAAAGGAGGGCAGCTTCGGGCCCCAAGGCAGGTGCAGTCCCGACAGCGCTGCTATTCATGACGCGGCGGGGGACGAAATGAAAAAAACGCGACCGCCTTTTTCCCGCGACAAGCCCGAGAAAGGCGGGGGAGGGAAGGGAGGGAATAAACGAGCATCGCGGCCATTTGGTAGATTTTTTAGGGACGATAATAAAGGCTCTAGGTGAAGGGGGGAGGGAGGAGGGAGAGGAGAGATGGCAGCTAAAACATCCACGCGGTCACAAACTGTATCGCGGGGACACGCAACAATGGGGTATGAGTGGAGGGGGGGGGGTCATTAAAGGAAAAAAATGAGGGTTAGAGGTGGGTGAGCTCAGAGGGAGAGGCGTATTAGTATGCGAAGGTGGGGGAAACGCGTTGGGGCAGGAATGGACGAGAGGGGTCGTGGGAGTGAATGCAAGTGGGGGGTGAGGAGACGAGGGGGTCAATCGGGTCAGGGGGTCGTGTGAGGGGAGGGGATTCACCGGAAGGGTTGGTGGGGGGGACTTGACCGTGCCTAGCCTTCTCTCCACCTCCCGACCCCGTCTTCCGTGGCAACTGATCAAACATCTCGATCATCTCATTCGAACGCCGAGAAGTAGGAGGGAGAAATTCAAAAGAGCGTGCACATGAGTGCACTTAACAGCCTCGCCATGATCATACGCTCTAAGATCTTTCGAGGAACGATAAGTGGCGGAACATTGCATTCCCCGAATTTATCATACTGGAACCTTGCTTCGGTTGAAATTTGGCACTTATCCAGAATCATGGAAACAGTATTCCATTTAGAGTGCTAGAAAAAATTCGTAACAATCATTCCTATATGTTCAAGTTCATTTTTTAATTATTATCATTCACCGCATATGGCAAGGGACTAATAAAAATCAGTAAAAACTATGGAAGGCATGATGTAATGTTACTATTTCACTATTTTTCCTTATTATCGTGAATGCTTCATAGGTTGAAAATTGAAATATTTTTTGAGGCGTTCCAAACTCAATCTCTTCCTCTCTTCACAGCTCGAGCTGGATATTTTTCTACACAACATTTGCATTTTCTTCTCTGTAGATACATCCAGCAATTTAATTTTACGGATACTATGCTCTGAAAGTATTTTCACTCGATTAATGACGTAATTTTCAAAACCAAACACCATCGTATGAACTAGACTGGAGGTTATCCACGAAGGACAGAATATTTAACTGAGGCAATTGGCTAATGAATTCACGCATATTACTACCAGCAACAACCTACCTTAGATAGTGCGACAATGGAAATTTTACTCACCTCGAATACGGACGAATGCGTACTGAAAGATTCAGGAGTATGAAAAATAGTAGTAGTACGGAAGACATTAAACACGAGACAATAGGGAAAAAAAGCTACCGTGGGACTAAAGACTAGTAAAAAAATGTATCGCTCGACGGTAGAAAACTGTTTAACCAGAGAGTACCCTAGAGCACTATGGTGACGACTGTATGAATAATCCAAAATAATTATGGCGATGACCACAATATTTCTCAGTTCTATTCTACTTCGGATTTCAACGGTGAGATCTGGCACGTTCATGAATATGTTGATGGGAGTAATTCTTTCGTGCATTAATCCGATGGAGTTAGATGAGGGAATATCTGATCCAATGCCATACTATACTGATTATTAGACGGAGCTAACAAGTACTGCTGGCACAAATGACTGAATTTACCGGTTACAAGCGAATGTCGTCGACGTCTAATTTCCTTAAAAGAGCCAATTTTTCCGCCATCACATTTCAGAAATTTTTTATCGTTTGGAAAAAATTACACCGGTAGAGGCAATGTAATTTTCTACTCGAAAGTACCTATATGATATAAAAGATTGTAAATAATCACCTTCTCCTGCAGAGCGTCCTTCGTAATTATGAACAAAACTATTGGTTAATGAAAAACCATATGCACCACCACTGATTATGTATCCCACTTAGAATATTTTCATAAGCTAATATTAATGGTAAAGTTTTTTTGATGATGTAAAATACCTAATTGCAAAATCAATAATAATGTTTCTTCCAACCAAACACTTTGAATATATTAACATAATAAAAAGAGTTCCGCTAGAAAAAAAATGAATTTAAGCGAAAAATGAGCCTACAAAATAAAGCTGGACGCCCTGCAAACAGAAGAACATAAAGATTTCTCATGTAACGATTATAGTACTACTACTTATATTTTGAAATGCATTTAATTCATGATGGACGCCTATTTTGAGGCAAATTCATGTAGAAGGACCGAAATGCAATTATTGAGGGCAATTGTGTCAATGTTGTTAGGTCCTATGGGACTAATACTCTGAACGATGGGCTTAACCAATCCCACCGCGGTACTAAACCTCTGTTATGATGGCTTAACATGCTTTATCCTTCCCTGGTATGTCCCCTTGGATTAGCTAACAAGATAATCGCAGTTCCTGGCTTGTCTTTATATCACTCGTTGAGGTCGTTCTACGACGAAGATCCACAGCGGTCAAGGAGGACGACAAGTCCACATAAAAATTCTATAAGGTTGCCGGACGGTGCGAGAATTTCGGACACCTGGGTTGTATACGTGAAATGAGATAACCATCCCGCGTTTCCATGCGCATAATTTTTTATGCCCACGTATTCAAATTTATTTCAACGAAATAAAAAGGTGTTTTCCGCCAAGGCAAGTAGCGCCGGGTGGACGGGGGGAGAACTTGAGACCCCGAGCGGAAACTGCGATGCGAGTAGATTTTTGAGCGAAAAACATTTTAAAATGAACGCGATTATGGGAAAGCGTTCCAAGTGTGAACAAGGCACGACAGAACCCGATTCCATTTGTCTCGTTCTGGAAAACCACCAGCGATGACAAAACAAAACGGGTATCACGATCGTTTTGCTTCCGCTACTATCTTGAGGTGTACTCCCACACAAAGCGTCAGTAACCAGAAAATAAGGGAAGGAATACGATGTGGCAATTCATTTCTGGAATTTGTTAGATACCACACTTAGTGGTTGTGAAAGAGCATTACCGGAAGATCTGAGAAAAACAAATGAAATCTTGCAGCACACAAATAATTAGACAAGTAGTATGTGGAATTGAAACATAAGTAATTCACATTTGGAAAAATACTGTGAATTGAATCTCTACTCCAGTTGGTAATAAAAATAGAACGTAGTAAGAGTATATAAAATTAGTAACACGAAGATCGAAAACGTAGAAACCATAAGATATTTAGGTGTAACAATCACTAAGGATTTATCGTGGGGAAGACACATTACGGAAATATGCGGCCGAGCGAAGAGAAAGCTAGGATTTATAAAAAGAGTACTTGGGAAATGTCATGAGAAGACAAAAGAGCGCTGTTACTTTTCACTAGTTAGGCCCCACCTTGAGTATGCAGCCAGTGTATGGGATCCTAATGAATTAGGTTTTATCAGAGAACTAGACAGTGTGCAGCGTAGAGAAGCTAGGTTCGTTAAAAGGTGTTACGACAGGTTGAGTAGCGCTTCAGAATTAATAAAAGAATTAGGGTGGGAATCATTACCAGAGCGTAGGTTAAAGTACAAATTAAATCTATTAGAGAAATTTCAATCGGATTGCTTTATTGAAGATGTTAGGCACATATTACAAAAACCAGCGTATTATGCTAGATTCGACCAGATAAATAAGATTAGAGAGATAGATTGTCGTACCGATAGATTCAAAATGGCATTTTTCCCCCGTACTATAAGAGAACAGAATAGCCAGCATAGCAAATGGATAGGTAGGGGAAATATTTTAGAGTATTCTGTAGTGCATGATGCATGTATTAATCCCTCAAATACTATAGATACTAACGATATACTTGCATGAGACACTTTGGTTGCTTGTTTGCATGTTAATAGTGCATGCTCGGTGATCTTCACCCCATGCCACACACCCTCGCGGTGGCTTGCAGGGTATCGTGTAGATGAGATCTAGATGTATTTTTGGCATTGTATTTTTCCTTCCGTTTTTTTGTGTATTCGACGCGCCAAAGCTACGTTATTTGCAAAACAAGGTGAATACTTCAAAACCCTTTTGTTTTTCGTGGTTGAAATGTTAATGGTAGATCGAGGAACTTCAGATCAAATGTGCATTTCGAGTATTTCGTTCCTATCATGAACCCAGATTCTAATGCATTTCTCTCAAATATTTCCTGATGAGGTCCCAAAGATTAGTGTTAGATTAGGCATCCATTTCTAAGTCCGTGATTAAGACATAAGGATTTTATTTGGGAAATGAACACGGAAGAGGATCAGTGAATATTTAGAAAAAACATGTAAAAAGTGCATTTTATTATCTTTCGCGTTAATTTTAAAACTGACCCATGGATTTCCACAGATTGTGTTGGGATATGAAGGACAAGGATACGAATCGATCTATCATCGCCGTCGTGAATAAATTTTTGGTTTAACGCAAGCGAACGAATCATTTAACCCAAAGTAGGCAAAGGCTGAGCAAATACTGTCAGTAACAGGATTTTTATTGCCAAAAAAAATACTTTTTACCTATGACAGTAAAACATATTTTGGATCCATTTAAATACAGGAAGGAAGGCTTAAAAAGCCATATTACGCCTCAGAATATTTCCTACTGCAGTTTCGCTGATGCTGCAACACAGTGATCACGACGCGAGCGATGTTTTCACCTTATCAGCGCAGTGACTACCTGCATTTCTGTATGCACGCACAAAAATAAACCGAGACTTCGCCAACCGCCGCAGGTCATGTTCCGTTGGAGGAGGTTCCAATACCGTCCGCACTCCCGAGTGTCGCATGGCGCGCCGAAACTCCTCCTCTACGTGGTGGAGGAAAAGAAAGAGTCCACCCATCCCTAATCCACGGATTCCCCCTTTCTTGCTCATTCAAGCCGGCCTTTTATTTCTCGAGCGCCTTTTTTCCTTTCCCCCGCTTTCCCCGGAATTCCACCTGCAAGACCCCCGAAAGCATCAGAATCTCACTCATTGTGCACGAAAGGAGTCGTCGCTTACTTGCCTTTTATAAACGTTTATTATTTTTTTGCTTCAAAGAGGAGAAAAAATAAATGAACGAAGAAACGTAGACGTGGATGGAGGATTCCTACAATACATTCCCACTGTTAGCAGGGCTTTTGACTCGATCGCGGGAAAAACAGAACGCATACCTACATTTGTTTACTGAGGAGGGAAGCCTCTAGCATGGCATTCTTATTATTTTTTTGGGGCCACAACCGAATTGCAGGAAAAAAAACCTCGAGTGCGCGAACGTCAGAGGTAAATGCCCTATCCGACATTGCTACCACCGTCGCTTACAAGAGGGCAACCCAAAGGTCAGGTAGGGTTCCTCGGGCATGGCATATTATGTCCTTTTTATTTGTTATGATCCTGATAAATTAGTTCATAAAATTTGTAGTGTAGACACTAAAATATGATCGTTTATTCGTCGACAATGAACGCCTAGTCCGGACTCACCCCTGCCACACACCCTTGTGGCGACTTGCCGAGAGCACTGTAGATGAATATTATGTTAAGCTTAGATATCACTACCAACTTCATCGGTTGTAGCACCTGAAACCTAGTTATGCCATTACATTTTTACTTTTTTTCTGTCTCCAGCTCGTTTTCGGGAAAAATTAACGTATTATCTTACACAAAATGAAATGCTCAGGATAAATTCACCCGAGATAACACACGTGGGATCCATCAATTTAGAATTCACTCATTTATCTGCACGCTCGCTCGTTTTCCTCTATTATCATTCGGAGACCGAATAGGAATGAGGTGTCATCGGAACGGAAGATGAGAGCGGGGTTATTGAAAGACAGGATGAGTGCGGGGGAGAAGAGTGGCAGATAAAAGCTTTTATTTATTTTGGAGGGAAGGGACAAGGTTTTTTTTTTCTCTTCTTCCCTCCTCTCCACGAATGTTGGCGGAGAAATGGGTGGTTGAATGCGCGAAGGAGGAATTGGCCGCCCCTATTACGGGGAGGAGACGGGAGCTTTCTTTCCTCCGCCCGAGTGTGTTAAAGCGTTTGCGTGATATGGGGAGGGGGGATTTCGTGGTGGAGGCGGACGAACGTTAAGGGAGGGAGGGAGGACAACGCGGCCAGGTGCGAATGCGAATAATGGAGAGTCGCTTCGGAGAGAGAAAGGGAGAGAGAGAGAGTGAGAGACAAGAGTGGGAGGGAGGAGGGCTTAAAAGCGGGCAAAGAACGCGCTGCGGAGAGGGAGAGGTAATGGCGAAAGGGGGTGGGAGGGAGACAGACGTAGTGGGAGAGTGGGTTGCAAGGCGGGGGAATGTCGGTGTGGGACTTTGGTGAAAATGTGAGTTCGTGATGGGGGGAGGGGGAGAAAGGAGAGGCGGTGGGGAACAGGGGTTCGGACTGCAGACGTAAGAGAAGAGGGGGACGGCAGGTGAGATAATTATGCGTGGGAAATTTGTGACTCCCCCGCTACGTGTCCCCCACGACTCTCCCCCGCCCTGCCTTCCCATAATTCCTCAACGCCACCCCCTCGCGGCCTTTTCACGTCTACAGAGCCCCTCCATTATATCGGACGCATCCCACAAACCCCCTCCCCTCATTCACGGCGACTCCCACCTTCGGGAATTCTCTCCCACACTGAGTACGGGGAGAGGGGAGTTTGGAGGGAAGGGGTAGATCGACTATATTCAGGCGCAGGTGCGTCAACTCCCTTCTCCCCCTCCACCCCTTAGACCCTCCCACTCCACTATATTAATACCCCCTCCACTTCATCCCTCCCTTTTTTTTACACTCTCCCCTCCCCCAGCTCAACGGCAGCACAATTCAATTAGTGACTTCTCCAGAAAATCTTGGGGCCCAACATATTCGACGAGGAATTCGTGGAATTCTGGTAGAAAGCAAACGGTTCGACACTAAGTTGAAAGATTCACGAAGTTCGTCACATGCAATCACATTGAAGCAAGGCATTAATAATGAATAATGACGCTATTTTTGAATCGTTGAGGATGTACTGCTTCACCGCAAGGGCTCAAGAGATCTACCAAGAAATCTAATGCGCTTCATAAAAGTCGACCTCATAGGTAAACACTGCAAATGATTCATTTTATCATTCGTGGCAATCAAAGGCTAACACTAGCAATGCTTTACATAACTTTATATAATACTGACACTCACCCTATAAGACAATGATCCGTTTAGGAATAGGAGTAAAAAATTATTTAGAGGAGAGATACCCTAGGCTAATAGATTTTAGACAAAACTCCGATACAGGTTTCCCGGTAACCAAAGATTATCCGCGGTGAAAATCTGTAAAAGTATTTCTTTTCCCTAAAAAACTAATAGAAAAAACAGTTGGCGATGTAGATATTTGGAAATTGAATCTAATTACGACAATCGCATTTGCCTACTTTCTGTAGTTTTATGCTATTTAACAGGAGGTTACATCGATAGCGAGGCTCCAAAGTTGCTGCCAATCGAAGGATTTCCAAAAAGTTGCTGTTTCGGTTACCCCACTTTTTTTCCAAACTAATTAAATTGCAATTGGAACAAACATGTCTGACAGCTAACACCTTAAAAATTTGATGAAAAGCAATGAAATATGAAATCTTGCCGATGCTAATTATGTTTAAAACGAACTCAATTTCAACAATGCAGCAGTATAAGAAGTGCTAAGCATTTGCAAAGTATGCATTGGATGGACAAAAACGGTATTTGATGACGCTTGTAGGAGCTTCGGTTTCGGGGATAGGAACATGAAAATACTCTAACTCTGCGTACCTATTGCATTACTGGGGGCCAAATATTATTGGCACGTAAACTGTTTCAAAAACTGGAGAATTTTAATGATTTTCAAATTTGACTGCAGGCTCTAATACTTACTACGACTACGGATAGGCACCCCAAAATTCGTTCATCACCCTTTTCAGGCTAACTAAAGGCTACCGTGGGAGCCTTCACACAGGTTCGCAGCTTGGGTAGCGATGACCCCTACCATTCTAAAGAGGGCTGATTAATTAACGATTAAAGGAATAAAATTCCTGGACAGGTTCGGAGGGAAACAGGAATTATAGATTCACAGGGAGATAAATTTACAGAATGTTTTGCCTCCTAAGGCTTCGCCAGTTACTACGGCTCCTTAGAGATAAATATATAAATTGAGTAGTTTCTTAAATTATAATTGTTAACGAAAATCAATCGAAGAATAGCGGCAGAGAAATGAGAAGCTTAAAATATATCATGAAGGTCACACTATAATCTGACTTATGGTATTTTTTAAATTGCTGAGGAAAAGAGATGACCGTTAAATGCTGCATACATAAAAATCAAATATTAAAGCTATTTAATTTTTAGTTTTAACCGGTAACCAAGTCGTAATCAACCTGTTAATGACAAGATTAATCTGTGGTAAATTGCATATTTTGTCTTCTTTTCGATATGCTCGAAAACCACTCAATATCGCCTGAATCTACAGGATTTACACAGCTGAAATACTTAGCAAACAGCATTTCAGGTGCATCCAATTGAAAATGCGGCCGGAAATTTTTATTTCTTCTGCAACGCGTGTCAACTTGTATCAGCTCTATCATGAGACAGATCACCTTACTAAGGAATTCTATGAATCTGGCTAAAGGAAAGGATAGGCCTTGGAAGCGGATTTGCGGCCTAGCAATGAAATAAAAGGAAATCCAAACATGAGGGGTGGTGTAGATATTGGGCATCAACATTCATAGATACAGAGGAGAGTTGAGCAATCATTAAGGATTCCTTGAAAACCATTGAGATAGTACCTCCTTTGAGATAAACAATTGGCGAAAAAGGAAACACCCTCCACCTCTGGAAGTTACCGGCACAAGTAAGTAGATTAGAGTAGACGAGAGAGCTTTCCCTCACACTTCTAAGGTGCAGGGGCATGAAGAGTTCTGAGATCAAGACTTTCAGGAAGGCCGTACCCGCTGGAAGCAATAAATTAGAGATCATATAGTTCAATGGGATCATAAAGCAACTCGTGACTTCATTGAAATCCCACGAAGAGGAAGCACAGCAAGGAAGGAGAGAAACAATCATAGGAAGAACCTCAATCATCACTCTGGGAACATTTACCTCTGAACCCGGCTTACTTCACTCTTCCTTGAAAGGCATGCTGCTAACGTACGAAACCCATGGAAGAAATTGGAGAATCCGATTTTTAAAAGGTTCATTATCTAGCAAAAAAATCAGTAAAAGCTAAGTTATGGCTATTTCCTGAGCGCCGTTAAATATGCAAGCAAGGATGCGAAAATTCAGAGGCCCAATTTTCATGAATTTTAATGGAGTGTTCATTAACCCTTGATTCAATGATGTGGAGTCACTTGGTCGTGCGACCAACGTTTAGAGATATTAAAATCATAATGACCAACAATTAAAAATATCAATAATTACTCCACTAAACAATCAAATTTGTGGTAGGGTGATACAGTCAATGTGTACAATATTTTCAGCAGAAACAAAATACACACAGAAAGAAGAATTTAAACTAATTTTCCCTACCATTTCTCTCCCGCCGTCTCTTTCTCAGCCTTTCCACTTTTTCCCCAAGGGAGCTCTCCCACGCACACAGTGAAGAATATCCCAGCCTACTTGATATCCATAATTCTCTCAACTATTACAGAGTCCGCCCACCGTCAAACTCATGCCCCGCAGTTGTTCTGCGAGGAATCCTAACAATTTCAGAGAGAACGTGAAGTTTAAATCCGATCTTAAACAACCAATGCCTTCCAATAGACGTAACGTATACAGTCATCTCAATTTGAAAGCGTTCTCCTCTCCGATAGTCTCCGATTATCCCCACAATAGAACTCTCTCCGTTCATGATCGAAAGCCGTGCTGGTATAAGAATGTGATCAACGCTGTACAGCCAAATATTAGCTTCGTGAAACTGGAGTTTCATAGAGTACGAACCTGGAAGCTGGATATGTGGACTACTTTCCACAAATGTAGGCAGATTGACTTTATGGTTTACTGTGGCTTCGAATCGAAAAGATTACATTATATCCCTGATTTTAATGAATGGAAAAAATGAAGAAAAGCGAAGAAAAGGCTGCCTACACTCAACTTTTAATTGCAGACGCCACTTTTCTCACATCAGAGGTATTTGAAAAAAATAAGGAAAAATACAAAAGACCCATTCAATCGAAACTGACTTGTCCTTTTTAAGGTCGCTAAGTATGCAATGTAAAGGTAGATGATTCCTCTCAAAACTAATGCTACACTTCTCTTTTTATCGGTCAGATCCGAATGGTAGGAGCTCTTATTGCCAACACCTAGACTCTGGGTACGACTCCCAATACCAGGTATTGAGCACTGCTGTCAGATGCTGGAATAGAAATCTCTGGAGGGAATATTAACATTTATCTTATAGGTAGAAATATTTTCTCACTGAAGGCATAAGGAGAAGTTATTCCTGATATTTAAATGTACGCAGTCACACAACGTGTGCCAACGTGTCGCATGTTAGATTGGTTTCACGAAGGATACCTAACCAGGCGTATTTCTTTAGTCTTATGCATGTTCAAGATAAGATAATCGAATCTGTACCCTATTTCCCTCATAATAATCTTCAACCTACAGCTACGGCCAATATTAAAGTTCATAGCATACTGTTAACATTCTGAGCAAAACCAGCAATTAAATAATACTAGCAACGCAGTGATATTTGTGAATAAACTTCAAGCACTACATGAAACTTTAGTAATAACGTTAGATATAATTTTTACTGTTCTGCATTACTTAGCTTCTGATATGCTTGTTGCAATCCTAATATTAGGATATTGACCGCTGGTTCCAATAGGAAACATTTGGTGAATATTGAAAGGCGTTAGGAAATGATGAATAGTCTCCTCTCCATATAATTCAATACTCCTTGAATCCCCCTACAGGGACGCATATGATTTGAGTGCTCAGCCACTACCTATAATTTTCATAGCATTTAAGCCACTTGTGAACACGGCAAAAAAAGGTAATTAAAATTACCCTTTGTATGAGAGATAAATGTTGATGTTGTTACATAAGTTTCGTACTTATCACGTTTATTTTAGTCCTAAATAGCTATTGTATTTTTTTCCAACTGATTTCTGGCGTTCACGGCCAATCCTTCGATGATACGGATAAAAATATGTTCTCCTCCGATCTTTCCAGTGACCGCAAGATGGGATACCAATGCAATTTAAATGTCAACCTGACATTGTATGTTACGTATTGGGGGAAAAATGTACAATCCGATTTTTTTCTTCGGCGCATCAATAAGAAAAGAAATGGTTGGCGAGTTTACATTGCGGAAGTTAGTTTTCATTTTAATAATGAAAAAACTTAGTTCTTTTCCATTGTAATTTACAGTGTAATTTTGAGAATGGCCTGAGAAGGCCGAAACCGGTAGAGATGTTTAAATATATTAGTGGAAAAGAACTAAGTTTTTTCATTTTTTTAAATAAGTCAAACTCGGATATAACGAGATCCAAGGGACCAAATGATTTTGCTCGTTATATCCGTTACGAGTAGCAACATGTACTGTCACTCACTATCTTTCCTCTCTCACGCCCACACGCGCGCTCACACACATACTATTCTAATGCAGAGGTGATAAAATAACAAAGATTAATATAAGATGATTAAAATTAAGAAATGAACAATTTATTCAGTAAACTATCCACACAGATGCTAAATTTACAAATAAAAGTCCTTGGTACGACAGTACAGCCACTTCATTTGGATTTGCTCGTTATAACCGTAAGGCTCTCTAATACAGTCTCGTTTTAACCGTTATATATTGCTCATAAAATTCATTATTTCCAAACAACGCTTCTCTCTTTCCTCGCAATAGCCGAAATCTCGTTTTAACCGTGCTCGTTATAAATGAGTTTGACTGTACATCAATAAGAACCGAGAGAGCGGTCACAATTAGCACACTCCATGAGTACATCTCGATCTGCGCAGCGAAGATATTTGCCGACCGCTCTCCCGCAGTCCCTGTCGTCGGCATGCCCGGTATCCCCGAGGGAGGACGGCGAGCAGGACATAACACCGCCCGGCCCCATAGATCGGCCGGGATCGGGCCGAGGAGGTTCCCACGGTGGTCTTCGCAGGTGCGATCGGGTGGAAGGGATAATGCTCTAAATGTGTCGTGCATATAGGAGGCCATTTTAAATTTGGGGGGGATAGGGGCAGGAGTAGAATGAAACGGCGACAAATCAAGGGGAAACGAGAGGGGAACATCCAAAGGAAGCGATTAATTACTCACGCGGTATTAAAATTAGGACTTTCCCTCAGGTGGCCGGAGACATTTAATTTTTACACGTGCGTGTCAGTTCCCCAACAAGTTTATTCCACTCAAGTATTCCACCACCCGGTTCCAAAAAACAACAACAACTAAACGACAACCATCACTAATTTAAACTTAGCGAAATAATTTGAAGAAAAAACGGTGAGATTATGATTAGTTACAACCGTTCTAACAAGCTTTCCAAGTCCCATTTCCTCGTACACACGAACGTTAAAAGCTTCTCCGTTTTATGCATAAATAAATATCAGCTACCATCTTTCCGTCCACTACCGTAGGAGCGTACCTAATAGGCTCGCGAGCCAGGTGGTTTTAGTCCTGGGAACCGAAAATTTGGTTCTGGAGATCGGATCAAAGTTTAATTCCCAAAAAAAGACAATCTTATCTGTGCCCTGGTATCTCCCCGATGGTCTCATATTAGCGTCTCGAGATAGCTCCGAATAGGGCCTCTTAAGACCGGTGATGGAGACGAATCACCAAGGCACGAACACCTGACAGGACTACAAGCACACAATTTAGACAGCATCCCAATAATCATCACCGTACGATCCGCCATCAAAACGCCTACCACGAATCGAATTGAAAAGATGAGCTTCCATCAAGATTTGGGGAGGGAAACCTTATGGTGACTTGGTTGAATTACTGCTTTCAAATTTGATAAGGCACCTCAGGGAATACTTGAGATGTCTCGAGAAGGTGCAAGTAAAAATGTTTTGATCTGAGGGGTAAAATAATGCAAAAGGTCTCTAAAGAGAGTATTCGAACCACATGATATTCATCACGCTTAAAGGCAAGTATTATCACATTATTCATCTCGATATCGAAATAATGAGGCGGTGCTACGAATGTGGGGTAAGTTTTTTTGAAGTGTATTTTCATTCCTCTCAGTTTCATATTCTTTTGTACATACATACTAACATACAGGATTAAAAAATTCTCGAGAGTGATATGCACACGACCACCATGATCCACAACCAATGAGTACATTCCACTTAAAATAAAAAATCATAACTCAAGGAACTTAAGCAGGGACCAGTATACTAATGAAAAATCAGTCGTTGCCGATATTCGAACCCAGGCACACGGAATTTGAGGACAGTACTCTTGCCACACCCGATCCCAAAATGGAGAAGAGTGAAGGAATAAATTGCTATACTTAAGGATCCGCTTTCAGTACCCTAGGTCTTGACCTAGCTCGGACAGGAAGCCACGGGGCCCTAAGGGGATGAAGGCATCATGCTCAAGGGGGGAGAAAGGGGAATAATAGACGAAGATTAGGCGACATGGAGAGGGGATATTAGACCGGGAGGCAACGCCGCGCGGAGAAGGAGGAGTACGGGAGAAAATTGAATTTCGGGATACAGGGGCGAGAGAGTATGTGGGGAGCTTGGGTGAGGGAGAGTAAGGGGCAGAAGTGAAACATGTGAAGGTGTGATTGCGCGCCATCCATCCACCAATCGGACGCCGCTGGGGGAGAGCAAGAGGGGCACAAGGAAACGATTTCTCGCTAACAATAAGATACTCACCGTCTCGAGGTAAAAGGTACAGTTTCCTCCCCCAGAGCTGGGTACGAGAGGAATAAGGAAAAGAGAGTGAGTGTAAGGGAAGGGAAAGATTCCGTTTTTCCAAAGGGGGACGTTCAAAGAATCCTACGAGAAGTGCTCGCTCCGAGATGCGAAAAATCAAGATGGGCAAATTTTATTCCTATTTCGTTCCCGGTCACAATGACGGCAGCGAGGATATAGAAAAAATACACATGTGCCCACACGTCTTCACCTACACCCACACAAGTGCGAGCCCGGAGTCGAACGAACCCGATTCATTCCCGTCGGCATTGTGTCTGACTCACTCGACAAGGGAGGGAGTAGGTGAGGAAGAAAAAACTCGCCGTGTACCCGTCGCACTTTCGCGAAAATTCCTGCAAGACGAAGTTATCCGTCTGCTCGGAGGGAAACTAATAATATGAATACGTCGCGTATGAAATATGCTTCCGCAACCGATGCGCATATTATTCGAGCGCATGAATGAAAGTGCTTCTCAAGGGGCTGAACAGACCCAAACGTTAGGGATTGACATGAGACGACGAGAGCCATGATGCAGCGGACTGAAGTCTCTCGTCGCCCGTCCTCATTCGATTTGATTCAAACCTTCTTCTTCCCATTCTATTCACTTCTTTCATCAACTCGCAAGCGATGTCTGGACGTTCAAGGAGAAGAATCCCCAATCCCCTCGACAAAATCATGAAGGAAAGGTTTCCCAATTTCATCCAACTGTAGGAATCTGAACTCAGAGTGATGACGTATGTACCAAAAGGGACACGATTTACTCCCGAAACGCAGGAGTTAGTTCACTTTACTAGCTGAATATCGTCTGATTTCGCTAAGTAAATAGCTTAAAATGAGTTTTTAAATTAAGACGTACTGAGAGGGAAATGGCCCCATGGCTCCCAAGAAAGTTTGTCTTATGTGAGTGAAACGGGAACATTAACGTCACCCAGAGGGAAAAACGATTTGCCATTGCGTATTACCGGGCCACATTCCGTCTTCCTTCCCAGGCAGTTCCAAGGAACCAAATTTAAATACCTTCCATTGACTAGACAACTTTTGGTACAATTATTGAGTCAAGATAAATTACAAAAATATTGGTCACCTTAATTTTTTTTTTACAGATCATTTATCTGGAAATTTATCATAGGCGTAGAACAATTAAAACTATATAAATGTATGACGCGTATTACCTGTTTTCCGTGTTAAGCGTAATAATATTATTAACTCTCGCTAGGGAAATTATCGATTTAATCTTCGAGGATAGTTGAAAATCGTCCACAGCAATATAAATTATGTATTCATAGTAGTATTAGTAGTCAAATTATGTTGCAAGGCACTCTAACTGTCACGGTTACCGATATAGCACCATCTTCATTTTGAGGCTAATACTAAGTAAGATACAGAAAAAAGAAGCGGAAGTAACAAAATTCATATCCATGGATAACAGAATTTTTATACCAGAAAAGGCAACAAACAACTAGCATGTCCAAACATGGAAACTGCACATTATGTGAGATATGCAGAAGAAGGAAAGGGGGGTAATCCCAGATTAAAGGAGAAAGACTGAAAAATCACACATGATATTATTTCACAATGATACCCTCTTTGGAGTTGGGACCTAAACGTTGGTCACCGTCTGTTCGTCGTTAATTTATATGTCAGGAAAAGATTATTAAAATTGTTATTCGCATCCACATTATGAAAATTAACCAAATGAAAACACGCAAAGACATATGAAAGGAACGTAACGAGGCGTAGGATATAAGAGAAAGAAAGCTCTGGATAAAATTAGATGAGATAAGAAAGTCACCTACCAGTGAGAATCAAGGAGGGTACGGTGTGGAAATAAGGAAGGAGTTAGGGGAGAAAGAAGTACGCTGGATATTAGGGGAGATGGCCGATGAGGAAAAACTCTCTGCGTGTGCATGTATGTTTTGGAATAGACTTTCTCAACAGTGAGCCGAGACCACTTCCGCTGGTGAGATCCAACGAATCACTTTCCCTCCTCATCTCTTCGACTCCCCCTTCGACTTCCTCTGTTTATTCAAGACCCGTAGGTCTCCATTATTTGTGTACGATACAAATAATATATCTCGTATAACATAAAAAATATACAAATATCCTGAAACCAATAGCTCACAAATATCAAAACATCGTTGCCCTGCAAAACGTATAAGATAATAATAGTTTTAAATGGAACGGAAGGTTTGGGTTAGCAATAATGTTCCCGAGAGACGTAAAGCACTGGAAGGGGCATAAAAATCTCTCCGAAATACTAAAAATCTCATTCAATCGCCCAATAATACAGGCTGGTGCAACAGAAGAGTGTCACAATATTTTCCCGAAGATAATGTTAAAAAGTTCAAGCTCCAGCACACCGCTCGTCTACATCTGTACCTGAATGACTGCATGAAAACTGGAATATGGTTAAGTTAGGACAAAAAGCTACGATTATGTTACGGTAGAGGAGTTCGAACTCGCATTATGAAGTGAAAGGAAACGAGGGATGACAGAAGGATCTATTTGCTGTTTAATACACATTCTAAGCCTCGATTGCTAACTTGGAGAATGGTGCAATGGACAAAACATTGATGAAGTTAGATGTTTCTGGAGTCCATTTCTCGTTGCCATTCCATCCTTAAGGACCCTGGTACGATTCCCAACACTGGCAATTTATTTTTTATTCCTATACCGGTCCCTACTCGAGTGCTCTCTGGGGGCGTAAATCTAGTTCAGCATTCGTCCGTCGGTTAGGATGTAAAACATTTATCAACGATTTGTCGCCTTTTATTCAGAGAAGGAGTTACGGAGCAGCTAATGTCGACGCCGGAATTATCCCCCCCCCCCCCCATATTCACTTCATTAATTCCTACCACTTTCTGATTGCACACTCACCTTTGCTATTGGTCTTCTTGCCCAATAAATAATATACCTGCTTCTCGTTTTCTTCATGCATATTATATCAAAGGTCACTTGATTTTTAAATGTTTGAATTACTCAAGCCGTTGTGATTATACTTCATCCTCTAACCCCAGACTTATTCTTACAATGAGCTCGACATTTGCCCTCGTGGTAAGATTAAAATCCGCAATTATTAGACTGCTAGGAAGGTGCTTAATGATTACACTACCTTGGAAAGCTATTAACAAATAATCATTACTATCGGGAGTAAAATTTCATTCCCTATTTTGCATTAATAATTTATTTCGATATGTAATTCCAATGGATCTGTAAGCTCCAATCTGTCTTCAACAACAGAACAAGGAACCTCTGGCAGACTAATTTCAGAAAAATCTTTTTTTTTACTTCTATCAATCTTAAATAATAATTATTCTCGTTTACTGAACCACAGATCAAATTATAAAAATAAAAGTGAGTGCTAATTTTCAGAAGATAGAATGAAAGATCGCAGTATATTTCCATAAAAATAGAAGTATCCAGAATGAAAATTTGCTTTGTGCCACTTTGTGGACCCAGACGACATATCCTTACTCCGGACCCCAAAACCCAATAATCCTATATAGTACCTATATATAAATATCTATCCGCGGATTTACAAGGTAATATTTTAGCAATGAGGAGAGTAAGTACTTAACGTCATTTATTCAAAGAAGAGAAGACTTGAGAATCTTCCGTTTCAATAATCATAACAACAAATTTCAAAGATATAAATAAAAAACACATCTGGAAGAGAGTAAAAGAAGAATAATGTGAATTACCTAAAATGTAACGGGATCACCGGTTAGATACAGGTAAGTACAAATGTATTTATTTTATGCACTTGGAAAATCATTCCGTAACCATATAGAAAATTGAAAAGAATCTCTTCGAGATAGTACTTTAAATACATTAAGTGCCATAAATGCTAATCAGTACGGTGACTTACCGTGTAATTTCTACATGGGCAAACCAACTAGAGATACTGAAAGAAATAAAAATGAGGCGACAGATATGAGGCAAATGGTGGAGGACGGAAAAAATGTTAGCCGTACGAGGCTGGGGAAAAGGAAAGGAAATACGGCCTCTTTTGATTAGTGAGCATCGGTCGGTACAAGCTCATTTTAAAATAATAAGTTGACAAAAGGGATTTTTTTTGTTTCGTCGATCGTAATCTCACATCCGCAAAGCTGGAGTTGTAAAGATAGTTCGGAGGGAGAAAATGGGGGAGGGGGAATCGTTTGCCCGCGGTGGTGGTAGAAATAAAGACTTTTTGCTCCAATCCATTACAACGACTTCTGTTCAACCATTTCATTCCTTGACTTCCCCACGACGGTCGCTTTTTTCCACCCCAACTCCCGATACACACAAGCTTCACGCTGCGCGATACATTTCTTCGCATGCATTATGGGTATTTTCCCGACCGTTCGAGCAATCATAATAAAGCGAGTTCTACAAGGAGTGAACCCATTTGGCCGTGAAAAATCCAATATAATCCCTCCGCGTGGGCTGCCAACTCAAATCAACAATTCTCTTCATAAAGGGATGGAGATGTTGATCGCGCTCGGTTCTTGCGATAAAAATCAGTTGACGCTACCGATCGTTATCTCACTCATATGATCTGGGAAGGAGACTAATTCAATAGCAAAGCGAGTGTTTCATACAAATCCACAAGTCCGACAAGGAAGAAAGAAAAGGTTGAGAATGAGAGGTAAAAATAATGAGCCATTAATATTTTATGTGGCAATTCCATTCTTTTTATTATTTATCCTTACTTAAGCAACAGCATCGTGGAACAATAAGGTGCTTTTTTATGAATGACCACGTTTACGAATCTCTACGGCTCCTTGGAATCGAAAATAATTTTATTCACTGCCACTTCACATATACAATGGGCCTTTAAACGCTTAAGAAGAAATACGTGAAAACCTGATTTTTATTGGTGAGACGTGATAGTAAGTAATTTTTGAGCCTGTAATAGATCACTGTCAATATTCAGTAAAGAAAAGCAGCGCAATTAACAGGCTTACTTTGAGACATATCTACATTATTAATAAACAATAGGCAAGTACGGAAGACTATAATAAATATAAAAATATTCGTCTTAAGCTTCAGTAGAGGATCACAAGTTCTGGAGTATTTCCAGTAAAAACCTACTGACGGTAGCAATAAGTATAATATGACAAAAATGATACTCATTTTTTTTTAAAGTTCGAACCTAATGCTGCCACGTCAGACTTATGGCATCAAACGTGAACTATCATTCTCTTCGATGAAAGTTGGCAAAAAACTCAACTCCCAACATAATAAATTGAAGATAATTCACTCTTTTTGAAGACAAAAAAATGAAGGATCGAATCAGATTTGGCAAAGAATTGAAAATATTATTTCTCACTATGATTACGACGCTACACTAATGTTTTGTAAACTCTCGTTTGGTGACTCCACAATCAAATAGCGCGTCTCATTTCCCAAAAAATTTCTTCTCTGGTAGAGCAATAAATGACCAAAAAAAAGTCCAGTGAACGGTGGCGCTAGAGGTCATATTGACGCTCATATTTGGATAACACGACGTATTGTTTACCTAAATGGAGAGAGAAATATGTTGTTGGTAAGAACGACTGCAGATAACAGAAAGAAATTAAATCACGACAAGACATCGTCAAGACTGGCCGAAAGAAACTAACGTCCAGAATCCCAGGTAGAAAATCGTCACCCGAGGTATTTGTTTGGAATTGTAAAAAGCATAGCAAATGTATTATTATGGCAATACTATATTTATAACATTAACGGGGCGGCATCGTCCACTATTAAAATATAAAACTTATCCTTAGGCCGAAGTTCAAGAGAGTTAATGTAGATTAGGAATTTACCACGAAAAAAGAACTAAAATTTTCCATACCGCAAAGTTCAGTAAACGCTCCAGAGTGAGATTGAATTGTCCTAGATTGGAAAGGTCCGTTGCTGAAATCCAACTGGTTTCAGCGACAATCCTAACAGTCCCTGTCACTGATTTCCGACTGCCAGAAAGCTTTGAGTAATGTGATTATATCTTCGGTCCACCTCGCTTGTTGCCAATCAATGCCTTCCTTCGCAACAGGATTTTGCGGAAGTATACGCCGAAGAAACTGGCCACGAAACCGGAGGGCGGATGAGCAACTGAGATCCCATTGCGACAAGTTACCTTTAAGGTAACACCATGAAATTCTTTTTTATTTGTATAACCTTCTTTCAAGCCCTGTCTCATGGCCGGAAATTAAATGTTAGACTAGCTGTCTTCACCATCTTCACATTTTGATACACCGTTTCCTCAGTCGGGTTCATTTAAATTTCGCCGTTTAAATTCGATGCCTGAGCTGATTTCCATATATGTTTCAACATACTCCTTCCTTAGATTTAAAAGGTACACGCCCCGCAAAAGTTGACCGTTTCAGGTGTGCTAGTCTAGAATCGACACAAACAATTGATCAAATTCCAGTATAGAATCGACAAGTATGTCTAAAGCATATGCAGTTCAAGCAAATAGGTAAAGCTAAGAGAGAATACTAAAACTGACATAATAAATGTGGTCTAATAAGCGTAAATTCAACCGGAAATTATTTTTGGGAAAATTTGCAGTGTGAGGGCCGCTTTATTGAGTAAATTTGAAAGGCAAATGAGACTTTTGTAGCGTGAAATCAAACATGCTAAATGCAAAGGTCACTTCGAGGGGAAGGGAAAGAATCGAAGGCTCTTATTGCTTCAGAATCCAAACGGCTCGTTAACTTTATTCGTTACGGAGTTCTAAGAAGCCCCAGACCCTTTTTCTACGATGGGTTATTCAAATTTATTGATGGGGTCGATGTTGTGGTTATGGTACTAACTTACCACAAACAGGACCCGAGTTCGAATCCTGGCAGTGGCAAATATTTTTCCTTAGTGAACCAGCCCCTATTTCAGTGCTGTGTAAGCTCATTACTATATCCGTCGAATGGGACGTTAAGCCCTGGTTCCCCTTCGTGACTTTGCCCAAGAGCCGACGCCAGGTTTCTCCCACCCTTCGTACTAACCCTCCCACACTGATCCTTGCACCTTTCCTACCTGTCTGAAGTGTCTATAAGTGCGGAGGGATTTGAAACCATAGGTGAGGTCCTATATGGACCGAGACTTGGAGAATATGTGCAGTGAGAAAAGTGCGGCCGAAAAACCTCCCCCTCAATGATCGCCGCGTTTCGGGAGACGCTGAATATTTCCGGAAATCAGTTGACACGATTAGCCTATCGCTTTCGTATCATACGCTGTCCGTGCAAGGAAAACTTTCCACTGAACCGTTACTTCCTGGTTTTCCGCTGTGTAAAACCTGACTACTCCAAACTGGACATGAAGACTGAGAGGCAGGATGGATTCATTTTCGAGCCTATTCCCAAAATCCCTTTCCCACACTAAGTGCATTTCATTCCAAATTTCATATTCTAATTCTTTAGAACCGCTTTGGTCCGCGCAGCATGGAGGCCTACATCGCGTAGTGAAACGAGCACCACGCTAAAAAAGAGAAGATGCAACCAACCCGTCGACGTGAGAAAGTTGATGGCACGTATACATGCAAGAGATTTCCGATTTAATTAATTGTCAGCGGCATCAACTGTTTTTGGAAGCGTAAGCATTTATTGTAAAGGCTCCTCCAAAAATTATATTCTTCAGCCGCTGTTGGAAGTCAACAGAATAATAGTCATGATATAAATGTATAGTTAGCACTAAACATTAATATGTTTTCGTCGGTTTGATACCAACGATCAAATCGTAACACAATCTTTCAAGGGACTAGAGCACTTATTTCACATCTCAAAGAAGAAGTTACATTGTTAGTGCACGTAAATCCTACTGAATCAGTATACTAGCAATGGACACTTAAATCGAACGGAGTTTAGGATAAATTACACGTTTTTGGGGTTAAATGCAAACTACGTATCTAAATTTCAGCGAGGGAGAAACGTGACAGGAGGCTTAAATGGCGTAGTTATTCCAAGAAGTACAAATGGTTTTCGGTGCGTCGTTAAACTAGGTAATCTAAACAATCTAGAGGATCAATTTATTTACGTCGCCACAAGATAATGAAATCCGTCCACGGCTTTCGTTATGCCAGGCGTTCAAGGCTTATGTTGCAACCCACTACGAATTTTATTCCTCTAGAGCAGGGCATGGTACCTACCTATATAATAAGAATAAATGACAAATTGGGGCCTGGTAATAATGGCGAAGTGTGACGGCTCCAGAAAGCAATACCCTTCCGAGGCAACATGTCAGACACAAATTAAGATACAATCGGCCTTAGACGATGGTGCAACAATTTACATTACTTTTTCGGAATTAAGGGACTTGATATTCTTGTGATCGATTCGCATTCACGGCTGAAATGCCACAAATATGATAAGGTCGGATATGGTCTAAAGCATAGTAGTGCATATTAGCATATACCGCAAGATATGCCACCAAGCGATTCATTCGAGAGAAAAATACGGCGAGAAAGCTGGTAGGGGGTTGATGAGGAAATCGACGTTTCGAAAAGCATAATTCTTTTGTAAACGCTTCCTATCCTCAAGAAATTGATACCCATTTTGCTTTTATTATGATTTTCCCAATGCTAGTAAGCCATATTTCTTCCAAACAAAGGATCGGGTAGGCTCGGCGGAGTACTGGCTTCCAATCCTGAGGTCCCGGGTTCAAATCACGGCCGAGGTAGATTTTTCATTGTTATATTGGTCCACACTTGGATGCTGTATGGAGAATACATCATGTTCAGCACTCCGTCCGTCGGATGAGACATTAAACTATGGACCCCTTGGCGCCTTTCGTTACAAGCAGGCAGATCCCGACGCCAGGGGGGCTGCGTTTGAAACCATCGGGATCATCTCCAATAGGTAACCAAGGAGTCACGTGGTATAAACACGAATGGTTAGCAAATTTCGGTGTGTTAAAACCGCTGATTACAACCACATTCATTTTTTATATTTGTGTTTACTCTCATTTGGGGGCTCTATAGTTGATACAGATGAGAAAAACTCAAGTGAAAACAATTAATGATATTGTAACGAGTGATTCATACACACTAAATTTGCAAACCATTCGTGTTTGTGCCACGTGACTCGTTGGTTACCTATTCGACATTTTCAAACACAAATCCCAGGGTTCTCTACAACCTAACTTCGTTTCTTTAAAAAATTCCTACCCTTATTCCATTTCCCAGCTATCCACTATGGGTAACGCGCTGGCATGAAATCACAAAGTTCGTGAGAACACATTAGTTATTCGGTGCGACAATGAGATATGACCTAGCAGTTGGAATACCTTGGAAACTAATTTTAAAAGTTTTCCAACCCTCAAAACATCGTGGGCTCCATCAGATCTGTCCATTCCAATGACGACTCTTTTCGACGGGAGACGTGGATCTTCTTATCGCGTCGTCGCTAAAGTTAGCGAAAGCATTCACACTTGTAAAAGCAGAACGCAAACAGTAAACATCTCAGCAGTTCACTCCATACATTAAGATTGGCTGTTTGAAGCAACGGCTATGATTTTAACAAAGGCGATCACGTTTTTGCCTTGAAACGAAAATTGAAAAAATAAAAAAACGATAAGTCGTTAAAACTTTCGCGGTCCATATTATGTCTTGTTATATGTTTTTTGGGTTGTCCGCGTCTTGTTAACTGGTTTGAGGGTGGCCGACGTTTCCTCTCCTTTGCCGGAGACTTCCTCAGGGCTACTGAGGAAGCCCTGGAAGAGGAGTAGCCCTGAGGAAGTCTCCGGCAAAGGAGAGGAAACGTCGGCCACCCTCAAACCAGCTAACAAGACGCGGACAACCCAAAAAACATATAACAAGTCAAAAAAAAACGATAGTTTCGGTGCGCACATCATAAGACCCGTGGTCCGTTAAATTGAAATTTAAATGAATGGAACGCAAGTATGTATCGCTTGATAAATAGCACCGTCTGGGCAATGGGAAATCCACAAAATTCTGCCACCACGAGGGGAACCATCTCGAAATTAAAAAATAATAGTAACGCAGAAAAACAAATTAACCGTTCCAACATTTCCTGGAGAAGTAATTGACACTATCTCTGTTCCCTCTCTCGCATATATTTTTCCTAGTCTCGTTTCGAAACGCTTGCGGTTACGTCCTCTCCTTTTTAAGAGGAGGCTTTCGAAGGAGAGCCAAGGGGTTGGCGCACCAACAGAGGGGATCTGTAGGGAGGCTCGCAAACCACATTCCTTTTTTTCCTCTTATCGCGGGACCAGGGCGACCACTTCCTCCCAAGAGCTGAGATGACGCGTAATCTGCGCTCGAAAACGAGGATTTATCTGGAGAAGTCTTGCGCATCTCAGGAGTAGGGAAAGGGGCATGAAAGATAGAGGGAAAGAGGAGAAATCGAGGTGGCCTGTCCAACCCATTACATTTCAGCGTATTTCTTCACTTTGTAAGAAGAGGAAAGAAGACGGGCAAACCAAAGCATTGAAGTGGACGAGTGAAAAATCAAGATGAGAAAAAAAATTTGGGAAAATGTAACCTTCCCAGCAAGTGAAACTTTTCAAGATCGCAAGATCCATCATACCAACAGTATCATCCAAGGGGTGAAATTTCATATGCATAAGGATTCAGTGGTATTGAGTTTAGCACCAGGGTAATCGCTAAAGGGTAGCTCAAACGAATACTACATCAACATTTTCTTTGTGGCTTATTAGACTGAAGTAGATGCACCACTAGCTACTAAAGAGGTTAAAGATAATGTTCTGATAGGTACAGACATAAGTGGGTAACGATAGGTATTCATTTGTAATTATATCAAAGATACCACGTAGTCGGCGAATAATTTGGTTCGTCGGAGTGGTTAAATTTTTCTAAAAAAAAAGACAGAATGCATATTGATTTTTCTAATTGGATACATCCATGAAAAATGGGCATAAATGCTCCCCACAGTAGAGAATGTTAAACTATGCAAAATCTCGCAAAATAAAGATCGATAATTTTAAAGAGGTTAATGCGGATTTTCACGAAGTGTCCCTTAATTTCTTTGTACTGATTTTACTTAATGTCTCCTTTCCCACGCCTTTTCAATCCCCATATCAGCATATTTCCTAGCTTTCTTCGCAATCATCATTAAACATTTTCTTTTTCTTCCTCATCCTCGCTAACCCACCATCCTATCTTCAATAACAGTCTTCAGCATCCCATTTTTGCGTAATCACAAGTTCTATCCAACAATTCTGCTTCCTCCACATTTTCTCCAATAATCTTCTTTCCTTCTTTCACCATGCTCAACATTTCATCATTCGCCGTCTATTTTCGTCGATGCATATAACTTTTTCCATACCCTCTGTGACCATATATATAAATCTTCCAACACACTGAATAAAAATAGAGGACTGTATAATTCCAAAGATAAGGAATTAAAAGTTGTAATATTTTCTCATCCACTGACTGATATTTAGAGGAAGGTACAAGTGAAGTAATTAAAATTGATATTTTCCTTCACTCAGGCAATATAAAAAAGCAGCAGAAGAATAAATATAAAATCGATACATAAGTATATAAAATAGGCAAAAGCACAAGTGCTTATTCCATGTTTTTCGATATCTCATCCAATCTCATCACAAAAATGGATCATTTCCATTCTTTTAACATTCGCTCATTTTACACGAGTGAAACTGTTGGATGGACTACGTTCCCCTGAAAATGAGAGGCAATGGGTGGAGCTATTCTAGGAAATATCGCATTAACCTATCGCGACGACGGAGTTAAAACGTTCCGTTTCTTAATTATCGCCTCTGATAAGCGACCGCTTCTTTTATCTCTATGCGCAGCCAAAATACGGTTAGAGGGACACGGAATAGACGCATGGTCAGTAATGTCCGTGAAATGTTTCCAATGTTTCCCTTTGATATTAAAATTACTTCTGCAATGTAATCCTTAGTCGAAAAAATTATAGTTCTGCCTGGATATATAAGAACGCCAGGGAAAGTTATAGGCTACCACGTCTCAGCGTCATGTACAATAAAGAATATGCTGACCATATTACATAAAATATCACCATACACCATATAAAACCATATAACATACTTCAAAATTAATATAGAAAGCACAGCTACCTATTTTTTATTCATTCATTATAGATGCATTCAATATTTCATGATTTTTCGAGAGTTTAGGTTCTTTTTTTGAAAATGAAAAATATTTAACTTTTGGCCGACGTCTCGCAAAATGTATTTTTTCTTATTCAGGGCTTTAGTTCTATAAGGTGAATTTGTTTAGTTTATTTAATTAATTTAATTTAAAAAAACGACCTAAACTCCCGAAAAATCATCCATATATTTAATAAGAAAGAGGTCTGGAATTTAACTTACCAATTAAAAAATAAAGATAGACCGAACAAATTCAGAATATTCCGGCGAAATTGTGTGGATTTTGAAATATCGTATATCGTATTATGAAATAAATTTAAGCAATTAAAAAGATTAAACTTTTTCAAGTCCTCGGTGCCAAAGTAAACGGATCACCTTAAAAAGATGTATTTACATTCAGAACATAATTTTCTGTTCATGGTGAGCCGTTGTCATCATAAGCAAAGTAAACTTTCGCCTTACATTTATATTTTACAGACGTCACGAAGCTTCGGGAACTCTGTTCCACCAAGAAAAATATCTTTGCCTCGAAAGCATAGGAAAACTGGGATTACTTGGCTTGAAAGTCGAAAAACTCTGACTGGTGAGCACACAAGTATATTGATCTGGGAAATATCAGGAGCCGTCAATGGCTATCCACTCAAAATGAAACTGCTACTTTAAGAAACTAAATCTGCTAGCCATTGCAAGTTAAATTGGGAATTTAATTCTATCAGGTTTGGAGAACAAAAAATTGATTATAATAGCAACAGTAGAGAAGTAAATACGCAAAACAAGAGAAGTCGCCTTCATAAAAAGATTATCATGAATAGTTTCTCTCCCCAGAATTTGAACCAAAGACACGGCTATTATGTCTGCACTTCCTAAAATTGCAAACGATTGTTTTATTTTTACGTATCCATAAATGATGTACGTATTAAAAATGACTCAGTCAACCACAGATAGGTGCATTATATAATATTCATAATATGCATTCCATTCATTTTTCCACAGTACTCTTTCTCTAGCTCCTCTCCCTTCTTTACCCTTTTTGACCTCCTTTTTAAAGCATAACAACTAATTCAATGATTCAAGGGCTCAGGAGAGTGGCTTCATCAATCCTTACGATATTCCATACAAAATTCGGGGAAACAAACAATTGTTATGCCCCGAAAGGAATATCAATACTCACGGCAAAGAACTTTTGAAATATTCCGACCAAGTGCCACAACTCGAACTTGCATGGCTTGCATGCGATTCAAAAAGGAACCATAAATTCAGACTTCATCTACATCTACATAATACCCTGCAAGCCACCACAAGGGTGTGTGGCAGGGGGTGATTGATCACCAAACATGCACTACATATCATGCATAAAAAAGGAATAGTATTAATATAGTAGTCAGAACTACACTTAGCAACCGTTATATATTTATCCCAGCATGGTGTCTCTATGGTACTTGCATGAAGAAGAAAAGTAAAAAAGCTCAATGCTCCAACCTCCACACATAAAATCCATTGCGGAAAGTTACTTTTTCAGCTTCCAGAGCCGGCGCCACTGCAGCGAGAACGAAAAATCTTTTGAGAGCGTGTCGGAACGATCGGAAAACATCGGCCGCGATTAAGTACCATCTGCTCCATACAGGATGAGCATGAGCCCGCGATTGCGACGGGTGTAAAGACGAGAGAGAAAAAGAAAGTAACAACAGGTTGGCTCGATCAAAAGAGTTGGCCACCAATGGTTGTCATTTTCACGCAGCACAGTGCCCCCAATTATGATCTCACGCCCCAAGATGCTGCAAGGGAGCTCGAGGAGTGAGGGACGAAGACATTACGACCCAAATGATGGCAGGAAATAAGACTCCCAAGGAGACCAGAAAGGATGTGGCCTGGGAGGTCGGGAGGGGACGGGAACGCGCTGAGAGTGGAGTGAGTCGCAGAAAAACCCAGTGAGGTTAAACTCGGCACGGAACAAATACACCGACACTCCTTGGCACGAGGGAATGCACGAGTCGAAAAGTTACCATCCGTCGACCATTCATGGAGTAACGGAAAGAGAGACGGCGAAAAACTCATTCAGAGATTTGAAGAGCAGGGCGGAACAATCTTCGTACCGTTTGCATCAAGACCGCGAGCTCCAATCCTCACTACGGTGGAAATACTTTTAAAATTAAGCGGGACCAAATTGTATACTGGGGAAAGAGATCCCAAATGCCACTTTTCAAGAAAACAGTTTTGAGTAAGAGCCTCCTTGACTTACTAAGGAGAGCAGGGGTGAATTTTGAAACTTAAAGTGTTAATGAGATTAAGGAAAAGAAGATATCATATCAAAGGAATGCGTAATTAGAGAAAATCGTGGTTGACTACGGAAAACAAGTTAAACTATTTTTTCTGCGAAAAGCGTAACGGTAGCCCACCAAAGTATTGCAGAGAAGCAAAAAAAAACTTTAATAAAAGCTAAGTAGTCTATGAAAGTAACATTAACTCTAGCAGAGTTTAAGTTTCGGGGGACCACGAGAGCATAAGCAGAGTAAGAAGAATATCAAAAAACATTCTCCCTTACGCAATCCTGCTCTACTTTTTTACTTCTTAAACACCTTTCCACCAATGTACATACCATGGTGCTCCAATTCCTATCATGATCTTTGTTATGATCCAGGCCCATCAACCATTTTCACTTCAAGAGTATTACCTCCGTTTCGTCCCATTCCTCCAAACAAGATGGAAAGATTACATTTGAAGCTCATTACAAAAAATCCTCTATCTCACAATTAATTATAATAAGCCCGATTCTCTATTATCCTTCTACTGGTAAACGTTATATTCGATGAAGCAATCCCATATTTGAAGGGATTCAAAGAAGTTGAAAACTAAGGATAAAATTATGATTGTATAGTAACATGAAGATTATTAATTCAATATTTATAATGAAAGTGTTTTGCAAGTTACCTTAGATTTTACCGACATTTTTCGTCGACTACAGTCAGGAAACTTACAGCAAGCAAATCAGTAAACAATTACGATTGAACGACGACGAAATTAAAAGTGATCCCTTTAATTACAAAACAAACGTTCTTTTAATTCTGTTTGCTTAATTAGTGGCCCAGAAGACAAGCTATTTCATATGATCATATATATATCAATAAGATTAAATAAAATCAAAATCAAATAAATCCAATACTTTTATTCTTAATATTCCAATTATGAGAAAGGATTTGGCAAGCAAATTAGTTGCTTAGTCAAGCACCTTGTTGCTTGAAAATTCCCATTTCACGCTTTTTGTCAGAGCAAAATTAAAATATACCAAAACATGCGAGCCATTCAATAGCGAAATGGATTATAATCAGTAAGAATGTGCGAAGACGCTCCGACAGAATATGATTTTATTGCGGAAGGCGGAAAGCCCCGTTGTCATCAGGGTGCCGCAAAAAAAAACTCGCACATCAAAATGGTTGCAAACAAGAACTCTATCGCGTGACTACGTCATTAAAACGAACGAGATAGCACAATCGCGGGCACAACTCAAGTCATGGACTGAAAAAAGAACCGTCCCAGCTCCCGTTCACGGAAACCCCGGAGAATGAGAGGAGATTACTTCGGCGCCGCGGCACACGAAGCATTTCAAACGATCACCAACGGCAGTGACGTTGGAACTAACGACAAGGACGGAGGGCTTCCAGATGCAATACAGGAATCAGTAGCTTGGACATGCTACCGAATCACATCACAAAAACTATAGGATTTGAACCAATTGGATACCAAAAGATGCACCTACACGGCAATGTAAACCTCAAATACGTTGATCTATTTCCGCTACATGAATTTGGTAGCACAGTCAACGCATAGGAAGAAGTGAAGTGACGGCTTGAGAAACTTCATCCAAGTAAATAAAACGTCGTCAATTACTGTTATAAGATAGGATTATATTGGAGAAACAGAATAACCATTATGAATCCATGTAAAAGTTATACTACAGAAATAGAAATTAAGGGCCATTAAAAAGAAGTTAAACTAGGAAGAGACGTATCACAGGGCTGCCCATTATCACCTTACAGCTTAACTTATACATCGAAGAGGCAATATCACCTACTAACATATGGATGCAGGACGCGGGCTGTAAGAAAAAGTGAAAAATCTAGAGATGAAGCAGCTAAAATGTGGTTTTACAGGAGGCTTGCAAGGCCAAGTTGTACAGATAAGAAAACCAACACACAGGGGTTAGAACAAATACATGCTAAAAGGGAACTGCTGGAAATAATTAGAAAAAAAGTGAAGCCCTCTGGGCACCTACTCAGATATGAAAACTTTATATCAAACATCTTGGAAAAGAAAATTCCAAGCAGGATACCAAGAAGATGACTGATAACGTCAATTTTAAAAGTAATTATCCTTACAATTGGATGCAGGGCATACAATGAAATGAGGAGAATGGCAGAGAATCGCAATGGCTGTGGCGACAGACTTGCTTTAGGAAGTGAACAAGTGAATGAAAATTGCTTTCATTATTAGGGGAGACGACCGTCATCTAAGGACTTTCATGCTAGTAATTAAATGGGAAAGATTTTTGGGAGGGGAGGCAGGGAGGAGAGAAACCCGGCGTCGACACCGGTGGATTCGCGTGCGAAAACAGTAGAATAGGAAGTATTACATACTGCTGAGAAGCTAAAAAATTCTTTGATTTCGTGGAGAAAAACATCTTTGCCTATTGGCAAAACTACCATTTACAATGAATTTGTGATAATACAGCCCATCCTCATAGAACCAATAGTAGTTCTAACACGATTCACTTTCCAAATGTACCGAAGCAAAGGTTACTTCCGTAATGTAACTGAAACTATACTAGAATTTCACTTTCATATCACAAAACGGGCGATAAAGAATGGCGGGGCAGATCTATTAAAGTTTACATTAACCAGCAAGTTTTATTTTTCAATTTTGACTATTAAATTCGATGTTTATCAATTGAACATATCACCATGACATAAATGAGTTCGGATTAACCATCGGACGTCTTGAGATTAAAACTAATGGTAATTAGTGGTTAAATGTTGAAAATCATAATCAGAAGCAAAAGATAAAATGCATTATAAACTTTACAAGAGTTAGATTTCTTCAGTGATCACAAAGATCACTTGAAACAACGCACTTTAGCCTAAGATGCATCACCAAGTGCTTTTGAGAAAGCATGGGAGAAGTGAAATTCCTCGCAGGCAAAGGATACAAGGGAAAATATTTAAGAAATGTCAACACTGGAATCTGTACAAATGTGGTGCTACCGAAAAATGATTAAGATGAAAAGGAAAAACGACAAAATGACAAACGAAGACGTCTTAAGAAGAATGGGAGAAAAGAGAGGTCTGCTGAAAACTCTAAAAAGAAGATCGGCCATTCCTTAAGACACGAAGGCCTGATGAAGACAATCGCCGAGGGAAAAGTGAACGGGAAGAATGGAAAAGGCAGGTCTCGTATGAGATTTTTGGAACAAGTTGTGAAGGATGTACACGAAAAGAATTACGTCAATATGAAGAGGTTGGCCAATAGGAGAATCAAGTGGATGGCTGCGTTAAACAAATATTAGGATTTTCGACATTTGATAATGAGAAAATATCTTGCAAGCGACATTTACCAGGCATAGAACAAGCGGACAAAAAATATTTCCTAGGCATCTATAAAATATCCTCAAGTTATTAGTTGGTGTTTCCTTAAGAGTAGAAGGCATTTTAGAATTTTGTAGATATTTTAATTATCCTGCACTAATTGGTAAGGTATTTGAGAATTGCTTCAATATGTTATTTTTTATATTTTGCGTAAGATCCAATTCGGTCACATTTCCATCTTGACCACTACAAAACCGCAAAGTGCTCGGGGTACGTAAGTGGACGAGACTGAATCCGTGAGTGAGAAAATCGCGACTAGCAGGGAGAAAGAGAGAAGGGCTGGCATCAATAGCAACAATTCCGACAGCCTCAGACAATCTCAACCTCCAGTGTTGGACAACGTGCGTGGGAGGCGAGGAGATGGTGGAAGGGGGTGGATGCACTTGGTTAGGGGAAGGGGGAGACCGGAGGAGAGGAGTGGGAGGGGAGTTGGAGACGGAGGAAGGGAGAACCTTCCCACGCTACAAGGGGGGAAAGGGGGGACTCGATGGCTCGTATCTCCAAGCGCGGACGTCGGTACCCTACCTGCTTGCGAGGGGTCGGCCACATGGAGTCCCCTGTTGCCCTGGGGCCTTCCTCAGTCCAGGGTTTTGCGACGGGACGGGGGTTTTCCCCCAGAAGTAGAGCCGGCGGTTTTTTTCGGCCGCTAAGGAAGGAGATGGCTGTCCACTCGGCGTGGACACGGCAGACACTGCTCCCACCATTCCCGTCTCCCGAAAGGCCCTCCCCTCTCCTTCATCTCCCCCCCCTCTTTTCTTAATGCCTCCCCTCCAACAATATTTCTCCATACACTTCCTCCGACCCCCCTCCATTCTGTAATCTTTCACCGCAGCTAGCTGGTATCTTAAGCCCCGAAGACGCGATTCTAGCGAAGATGGTAGCAAACGATGGGGAGGCGAGAACGCAAGTCAACAATGATGAAAATCGCAATAGCATCAGTACTGGTTCCCACTGGGAAAGGCAACCGAAGCTGAGGATATTTTTCGGGCAAGAATAAAATTTTTGGCAACGGATAAAACTCGACGTTGGCACTCGCCTACTAACAACGAACTAAGCCAAGTATTTCCATCCACTACGACGAACATCATGCTGTAGTAGAAGTGGCACAATACACTTCTGAATTGGGGTATGCCGCTGAAAAATCACAACCATAGACAGGATTCTAACCAGAGCACTCGGGGTTGGCACTCCATGCATCACACTATTCCGACCTTCACGTAAATCGCTCCAGACAGAATCACAGCATGATTTCCACGCGATATTAGCAATGTAATAATGAAGTCCCTACGAAGACCTCCATTGACAGTGAATTCCACATTTGTAAATGGATTACTGATGCTTACTTTGGCATGCAAATGCTGCAGGCCACAAAGTGACAAGAAAGCAAAAACGAGCACTAACTAATCGCTGCACTTAACGACACTGCCATTCATTACCTTTCATTCTATGAACCAACAAAGTATTTTTTAATCATTTCCATGTTTTAATGACGAGTGGTCATAATTATGCACTTTCTAGAGGGTGCTTCGCACCAAGTTTCGTAAAGGAATTGGTTTAGTTCAGCACTATATCAGTATTGTACTATAATTTTATAGAATGATTCATATTGAAGTACAGAATTTTTAGGACGTTCAGGAACGCTGGTGCATCACTAGAAATGCACATAATAAGAATACTACATGTGAACATAGCACATTTGTACTGATAGAAAATTTAGCATAAATCCGGTTCAGCGAAATTAATTTTTTTGCGAAAAATATTTTTAGGCAAATTTTCATTTGCGGTATTATGCTTCGAGACAAAGAAAAAGCACGCATACTTGACGTATCAATATATGTGGGGCAGATTAGTAGAAACTGTACTCATATTAACCAAAATAATGTGCTAATAGCTACTTAACTCATTAATTAATGCAGATTAATGCATTCTAAATGACTTAAGATATTGCTCATTTCCATGAACTATTGTTTTTCGAAAAAAAAGTAATGCATGTGCCAATATGCATGAGTGCTGTGAACGCTATCCCGTTTACAAACCTCTAACATCTTCCGAAAATTCCAGGGACGTATTTGACAGTGACCATATTAGTCGCTGGTGTGATAAAAGAAGGAAAGAATATTACAAAATTGGGGGGAATGATATTTCAAATATTAGACAGTGAATCAACATGACTTTCAATCACGTTTCTCCTTTGCGAGCTGGCCAAAATTTCATGCGGAAGGAAAGCCTTTGATAAAAACTAAAGCGCTTGCCTAAAGTGATTCAGATTCGGAATCCCACGCTTGCGAGTGGCGAGGACAGACGAGAATGACAGTGAACGCGATAATGGGTGACAGAAAGGTGCGGCTGCCAACCTTCAAGGACTTGTCAGTTCGGTGTGAATCCAAATACAAACTGATATGGGGCCTGACCCTTCCTCAGTTCCCACTCTCTCATATCTTTAGGCGCGAGCGAGGTCGGAAACCAATCCCCTTATCCGTGTGGCCCGAGACGTTCCCTTCGACTAATCGTTTTCACCATCGACTGCCACCGCGCGGTCGCACAAAAGGCGTTGCGCGGCTCGCATTTCTCCCTTCTTCCTTTTTTACCCTTCCCCACCACGGGCTTTTGTGGTGATCCCCTTCAGTCTTGGGAACAATGGTTGGACCAATGGCGAGATAGAGCGAGAGAGAGAAGGACGCAGGGTGTGAGGAATGTTAGGGGAAGTTGGAGAGGGTGAGGTAGAAGGAGATAAGAAAGAAGCAAGACAGAGAAGTTGGTGGTGGAGGGGTTGAGTGGGAAAGGGAGGAGGGAGCAGGGGAGTTAAGGGACTTCAGGACCAATGGGAGAGCGCGTTACTATCACAGAGGCAAGCCCACAATGCACAGCGCAAGTCCACTGGTTTCATCCCCCCCTCAGAGCCGTTGTCAACAAATTCACTCGTGACTGAAGGAGAATCAAACCCAGCAGCGCAGTTTAGTCAAAATGAGATCAAACTTTTTGTTTTAGTCTAGTTTTTTTTCCTGAGCGTTAAGACGGTATAAGACGGAAAACCAACGGCATAATTCCATTTACAAAATATTCCCTTTTGCGGTAAGAACAGCCAAAATGGCTTCAATTGCAGATTACGGACTCTTTTACCCGATTATGGAACATGAGACACGTATGTGCGTGACGCAGTGTAAAAAAATTCCTTTTATAACTAATTTTCTCATCACAGCCTAATCCTCCGGTTCCACAGCATACTTCGGTTACAACCCCTGCCGCACTCCCTTACAGCGGCTCGCGGGGTAACGTGTAGACATAACAACCACCATATAATTGCACTACTTCAGTGTCCCTTGAGTTAGAGTCAACACATATCCCTCCTAGAGTCATCGCTTTCTGTCCTCTCTAGAGAGACCTTTCACTTCCGTCAAGTAAATTTATGATTCTTATAATGTTGCTCACAGTAGTGATGGAGGCGTAACCATTGTGTTTAAGTGGAGTATTAGCTTAGAAATTATCATCATCATCCATCATCATCATCATCGGTCAGAAATCCTAGGATTGGTTTGACGCAGCCCTCCACTCGATTCTTCTATCGGCCAACCTCTTCATATTAACGTAGCTCCTCTCTTGAGCACCCAATGATAGACCAATACCACCTCAGAGTGCCGCCGCTTTTTGTCCACGACTGCTCGCAGAGTTAACTCGCTTATTTTGCAGCAAACCTCTATATCTAGAGGTCGACTGATAATCCGCAACCCGGTGGACGCACTCGGTGGCTTTAAGCTCAGCTCTGACGTAGAAGTCATCAAAAAATAAAAACTACTGGTAAAATAAAAGTTAGTTTGCCAAAGTATCAGCCTGTTTGTAGCTTGCTTGAAGGATACCTCCGTAAAATTTGCTTTAATGTGTCTGAGATCTCATTTTAATCAGGTACTTTATGTTAAGTTTGCTTTTCGTGGGGGTCAAAACCGGGAACCATGGGGGTTGTTTTTTCAATTAACCTTAATAAGATATTATTTAGTGACTTATAAACAAAATAATTTTCACTTTTTTAATCCCATCATGGGTCAACATGTCAGGAAATACTGTGTTTCAGACACATCGGCCAATTTTTTAAATAATTCAGATTTGAATCCGGTAGCGTGGGCAAACGCTGGGATTTAAATCCTCCGGATATAAGCCCCGTGCACGGGGACAACTAGCGCCGCGAGTGACCACTTTCTACATATCTGTGAGGAGTCGTCTCGTGAGGCCGGTAAGGTAATGCGAAATATTGAAAATACTAAGTGATATTTGCATTTTTGGCTATGGGCTAAGCCGGGCGGTTAAGAAATGGAGGACATAGTCTGAAATGCGTGAAAACGGTTGGCATTGAACTAAATTAGTGGAGAAGTGACGGAAATTACATGCAAAAAACATGGAAATAGAATAAATGGATAGAAATTGACAGAAATGGATAGAAATGGACAGAAATGATTAGAAATGGACAGAAATAGATAGAAATGGACAGATGTGGATAGAAATGGACAGATGTGGATAGAAATGGACAGATATGGATAGAAATGGACAGAAATGGATAGAAATTGACAGAAATGAACAGAAATGGATATAAATGGGCAGCAACGGATAGAAATGGACAGAAATGGATGAAATGGAAATGTGGTGTACACTTTTTTTCGGAGTTGCGTACCCCTCGTTAAAACCAATGACCAGGCAATATCAACCTTTCCTCAAAAATACTCATCAATAGGTAGGTACGCCTACTAATTCAAATTATGGTAACAAGAAATATATCCGCAAGTCAAATAGGAAAAGAAATGTTGTACATTTTATCATCAAGAGATTAGCAGTAACATCCAGCTCTTACTGTGGCAATTGCAGCTTATTAGAGCGCGCGGGAAAGGAAAGCCCTGTCTCCTACTACTACGCACCAATGCCAACATCTTATGCAAAGCGGAAATTAAATACGAACAGATGATTACAAGCAAGAGATTGAGTCTCTTTGCGAAATTTACTTTACATTTCTAATGTTAATTAATCCCACAGATACTTGCGTTGAATTGTAAAATAAAATACCGGGTAAAACTAGAAACACGGAAATGGCGAGTAAATGAGACCAAGACCACGAGATGCAACGGAGCACGAAAATCGGTTTAATTATATACAAAGGTCGTTTAGAACTGGGGGCAAAGATGTATTAGAAAGTTGAGATACACGGTTTGTGTTACCGCCGACGGCAAAATAATCGCTAAAGTGGCTCGTTCACAGTCTAGAGGGCAGCCTCCCCCGATGTAAGAGTGCATAACTGCAACATTTTCAAGATGTTTCATTTATATGTTCACATATATGTGGTACGAAATATAGATGCTCGGAACATATTGAAATACACTAGAGCTTTAGAAAATTAGAAATATAGAAAAGATCGACTATTATATACTGACAGCATTAATTCCAGCGAAAGGGTATAAAAATATCCATTCTTTTAGTTATTCTATTAAATGAACACGGGAATAGCACTCACTTGTTTAAGTGATAATGGTTGCAGGATTATCAATATTCAAAATTTGGTGGGTGGTAATTCATAATGCTCAATGAAAAATTAATTTAGCAAAATCCACGAACTTTGGAGGATATAAAAAAGTTGTCTTTTCTTTATAAGACGCTGGAAAAAGAAACATTGTATTATAGAGTTGAAAGCCTTTCTCGTTCTCTGTGCACCACAGCTAGCAATACAATGCGAGAGCTACGGACGCAGATCATGCCACTTTTTTACGAATTCGATGAAGTAAACACTCAATGAAATCAGACAAGCAGGGCCGATCTACGGAGAAAAGAGGCTGACACCGAATTCAGCTCCAGGTTGAAGCTTCTCTTTACTGTAAGCGGAAGCAGTCCGGTGAGAGAGGCCAGCATCGTCTCTCTCCCTGCGGGAGGTTTTTGCGGGATTATCTCGGGCGGAAACAACAAGGAAGTTTTTTGCATACAATGACTCAAATGTCTATTATTGTGTCATTTAGGGAAACCCGGGGTAAATAAGATGCCTCGTAAGCCAGTTTTGGGAAAGATAGAAGAAATTGGGAGCATGAGAGGGGCTCAATTTTCTCTCGATACGAATCACTGAGACGGCGTCTAAGAACATAATTAAATAAAAATAGTCCACTTTTATTCTTGACTCACCAGCTCGTTGATAAAAACTGTTACCTAATTTGAATAAGTTGAGATAAATGATTTACCTGAAAGAAACAAATTAAGATTGTGTCTCGTCCATTAGGGCAAAAAACTATACCGGAGAGAGAATACCTATTGAAACGGAAAAGTAATTACTACCCCTCGAAGGTGAGTAATCGATTGATCTTTAAATGAAATACCTTGAGACGAAGCAGAACTCCTACATGTAAAGCAGTATATGAAGATAGACTAAGGTAATTACGCACAAAAGAAAAAAATGAACATGTTTATGATTCGACCCGCTGCAGCGCAAAAAAACCTAATGAACTACGTCGAAGCCGATTAGGCATGCGTACAAATTGTTTTGGATTACGTCTCGTTTATCATTGCACCCGAGGGTTATCAGATGGTTCGCTGCACCAGGTGGGTCCTGTGAAAAAAAATTGATGAAGAAGAGACGAGAGTCGTAGGAATTATATTTTTGGGACCAACCATTCATATTCCTAGGTATCCAAATATACATTAATATTTGACTATACAAACCGACGACACTGATAATTTCTATACATAAGTTTTCCCATTTAAAAGTCCATACCATAAAACCATTCCTTATATTCCGACATTGTTTCAGAACTAACGATGACGGAATAAATATCCTAGTATGATAAAAATATTCCACGATTAATCCTTTCTTATAATATTTGAAACACCGGCAGCTTAGGCTATTGTCGCCATTTAGGATAGGAAGGTAATTGGGAAGAGGTAGTAACTTTTCAGGGAACGAAGCAAGGGTGGAGAGAAATCCGGCGTCGACATTAGTGTTCTCTTAACGAAAGGAGTGCACGGTCCCAAGTCCCATCCAACGGACGGAGTTCTGAATTCGAAGTGCTCCACACACAGCACCCAAAAGGGGACCGATATAACGATGAAAAAGGATAAAAACATCTTTTGTAAGAAATCCCACAGTAGAAATTAGTCATAGCCTAGTACGGAAACGTCTTTAATGAGATTAGCTGCCGATGAAATTTGAAATCTACATCGCTTTTGAAATTATACTGCAATGTTGTGTAGCAACATATGTTTAAGGTTAAGTGTTGAGGATGTTTACGTATCTATTAAATAACTCATAACTTCCCCACGGGAATGAAAAGATACTACGATATCGACTCCGATGTCATGATACTCCACAAACTCTGAAAAAATAAGACTGTATGTATGGATTACGGGGACTCATATCATCTGAATCAATGGATGATTCTGATCCTTGTAGCAATTTCCACGTACTTAATTGTTTTACATTTATCGACTTTACTCCACCATTCACATAGAATATTGCCGAAAATTTTGAGGATACAGTGGAGGCGAGCAATGGGTATCGATGAGGCTGCCTCAAAGCATGTCAAGCAAAACAGCCCGCGCTCCAAAAACGACAGACGCCCATTTATCGGGTGGGTTTCTTCACTTAACCCGTGTTCGACATGACTGTAGGGAAAAGGGATGTACCCAGCGTTGCCCTCGTCCACGACAGAAGTATGCCCAGCGGCCGATTTTCTAGAAAAGAATACTACTACCCAAGGGAAATAAGAGCAACCACCGTAAAACGTTTTCTCGGGTCCAGACGCGGATGTTATAAGGGACCTGGAGTCCCATTGGCTTATACTACCGCAGCGTTGCCACGTCCGCGGTCTTGCGATAACAGTGCGGATCTTTCATCTCGAAGTCTTTCTCGCCGGGGGCAAAAATTGCGACAGTTTGGCAACAGAGAAGCGAGAAGAGAAGTGGATCCCGAACTGAAAAAAATACACGCTTCGGAGGAAACGTTTCATTCTTTCCCACTCTCCGAGAGGTAACACTTTGGATAATCATTTTTTTACCCTCCCTCCCCACCTTGGTGGGAGGAGAAAGAGAGAAAAAACACAAAAGAACATGGAAACAGACGGAACGGCGAACAAAGGAAGGGGAGGAAGGCGCAAGGAGGAGGCACCAAGAGCGGCGAACATGTCGCGAGAGGATAAAAGATGATCGGCCGCTCTCCCGCAACAAGGAGCATCTGCTTCTTCCTGCCTTCGGATGAATGAGGTGTCATTTGCACGCACAGGTGAAAAAAGCCACACGGTAGCGCCGTCCCGGTCGGCATAAAACATTGTGTTTTACTGTGCAGGAGAATGCATTATCATTAATAACAAAGCACGACCGTTATTTTTATACACTCCCGGGTTTCGCCAGTATTTCGCTATGACAACGGATACACATTGCCTCGAGTTCCATTCCTTGACTTGAGAAGACAGCTCTTGAAAAGGGGTCTTTAATTCTTTGTCTTCCCTAAAATGCCATCTTGTGCAACTACAGAGCTTCGCGGACAACGATTAATGTAGCACACGCTGGAAGGATTTCATACGCGGGCACGAACATAAATTTCCTAGAAAGCCTTTGACACGATGCACCATAACAACACGGGATTGGCTGAGGATAACGCCTCCAAAAGCATAGGAATGGGGATGATTACGAGGGAATAGAATGGTATGGTTTAGCTTCGGAATACCGGAATTAGATGCGGAGGCAAGCAAATTTGCATTTAGGTTTAATTAAAAAGGATTTTAAAGACAAATAATTTTCAAAGAACCAACAAAATCACGTTGATATACCTAGGAATATCACGAAAAGAGTTAAGTGGTTTGCGGAAAATTTAATTGTTACTGCACATGCCGCGTTATTTTAATTATATTTGAGTTTTCTACACTTTGGGTAGGTTTTAATGAAGATTCCTATCTTGTTGATCATTGATTTTTACCAAATGGCTCTCGCCTGAAATTTTTGTTTCTTTGGATTATCATCATCCGTGGGTTTTCAAGTATATAGGTACTTGCTCTTAAAGTTACTTCAGACCGGGAGGAACGGTGTATAGGGATAGAAATTGAAGGGTAGAGAGAAAATAAGAACATAATTGCATAAGTTTGCGATCTTATTTTATCTCAAGATATTTCAGAGATACCTCAAGATTACAGGTGTATCTCAAGAGATATATCTGTAACTTGAAGGACGCAATGGTTTTCGAAACAGCTAATTTTCGTACTCTCTATGGGTTTAAAACATTGGTGAAAATATACACATATTAATACGTGACTAATAAAAACCTGACAAGTTCGAACTCGGGGATTCAGTTTTGAAGTTTCCGGCGAAAAAAAATGTAATCAACGCAGGGAAAATTCGGGGGGGTGCAATTTGCATCGCTGATCCACTTGCCCTCGCGCAAACAAGGAGAGCTCGTGGAGATTGGCCTTTCTACTCCATTCCTTTCTCGGAACAGCGACGAAATCCGGTGATCATTAAAGGGTGAGAAGCGACAGGAAGCTCTAATAAAACGGCGGGGTCCGCAGGAAATGAAGAAGGAAGAATTCCATTTTGGGTCGATAAATGGTAAGAGATAAATCCACTAACCCCCTCCCAAATAATCAGTTCTTTTTATCTGAGCAAAGTGATTTGAGAAGGGAAGGGTGCTTTCGAACCGGGGAGTGGACCGGGTGCAGGGCAGAGCAGCACGAGAAGAGCCTCCGAAATGTGTTTCAAGGGCGCTCTCCGCCAACTATAAGCGTAATTATTAGACCAGGTAGTACCTGCAATAAATGCAGATTGCAGTGGGCCAACTAACAAAGTAACAGATGGTCATATTTAGTCACAAATAGAGTGCAATTCAGGTCTTGAAATGACAAAATGGATACGTAAAATGAAATTACCATGGCCGCTGACCACATAGCAAGTGCGATAGTTAGTTGAGAGTTCAATAAAAATCGAAAACTAGAAAATAACCATATATGTAATATGTATGCGCTCATTTTTCAATTTTTATCAATCTTCTTCTTCTTCTTCTTGCTTTCCATGTTTATGCAATTTGCCTGTTCCGGCTTCACCGCCGTAATCTCGGTCTCCCAACATTTCTCCCTAAGGCTTATAATCTAAAGCAATTCTGGGAATTCTTTTTTAGAGGCATGTGCTCAACATGTTCTTTCCATCTTTTCTAGTAATTTTTTTGCTACTTCTGCTGGGGTTGTACTTCTAGTTCTTTCCTTATTGTTTTAATTTTTTATGTGGTCTAGACGTGTACAGCCTTTCACAGATCTAAGGAATTTTATCTACGACGTTTCAATCTGTTTGATGTTTTTTTATTTTTGAAGTTATTTTTATCAATAGAAATTGTAAAAACGAAGGCAAGTTTAACATTGAAAAATTGGATTGCTAGCAATTTGATTAAATGAATGACTGGCTTTCCCAGGATAACCCAGCAACTATTTTTCGACTTCGCCCATCAAAATAATAAATCGTAGATTTCTAGATTCTAGTGCAGTTATGCTTTACATGTTACAGGAAGCATCTGAGTAATTAATTCAATTTCTCTGATAAGGTATTGAATACTACCTTAATACTCATTCGTCATTAATTAACAATTCAACATATCATTCGTTATTTTTACTTGGGTAAAAAACTCAGCTGGATTCATGATGTATTTAAGGATTTCCCTTGCCTTCAACCCCTGAGTTGCATGCTACCCACAAAATCCACATAAAAAATCATATAGCTATAGATGATAATTCAGAGTAATACTTTATGTACCTTACCTATGTGCCTTATATATAATCCATTAACTTATTCAGACGAAGAACATACAGTCGCCAGATGGCAGTAACGCGATTCACGCCCATAACCGGGACCACATTCGTATCGAAGCACAAAACCGATTGGGAGCCGTGAGGCGAACAGAAACAGGTCACGAAAATTAATAAACTATCTAATATCCGCGACCGGAAAAAAACGAACCATGACGCCTCGTCCAGATAGGAGGATTAAAAAAAAAGAGTCACGAAAAAGAAGAAGCGTAACTTCTCGTAAAGAAGTGAACCCCATAAAAGCGCTGATTACAAGACATTGGCGATAAATGATTGAGGTTCTCGCGGAAGATGACGGAATCGAAGAATCAGGAGGAAAAAAAACAAGGATCTCGGATGCGTCCACCGCATACGTTCACAGTTAGTCTCGCTTAGTTGACCTCGTCAATTGACCGACTCGTGCCGAAAAGAGCCTCCTCTCCCTCACACCCACGATATCGAGGGGTTTCGGTACATGGATAGGGAGAGACAGCCACATGATTCGATTCACTTGAGCCCGAGGCGGAAAAGGAACGGAAGGAGGAAAAAAAGAAGGATAGGGAGCGACAAAAGAGAAGCCTTGGGGCCGGGAATTCCCGCAGCAAGGAAATAAAGTGGTGCTGGGAAGTGAAAACGGAGGTGGAAGAAAAGACTGCCCATAATCGATGTGCACTGCATAAATAAGGGTGTTAACTATCTTCTTTCCCTCTCCCTCAAATTAATAACATGCCGAAATGATTCTCGAATAAAGGTCTGTTTAGCTAGGAGTATTTCTCGGGTTGGGCGCGTCACGAATACAGTGGCGGAAACCATCACTTCGAACAAAGATAAATTTCCTATTTCATATTCATGGATTTGTACATAATTAGAAGATGGCACCTATAATGAACCACACCGCACTGATTTTCCACATCGCGTTAGAAGCATCGGTTAGCCATTTCCGAGGTATTGCTACAATTAAGTTATTTAAAGAAAATAAAAGAGAGCCTCCAGTATAATTAACAGCCCCACTGGTTTTCTAATGGCATGGTAATTTCAAAATTGCATGCATAGTGCTCACATTTTTCTTAATTTTATTTTTATCCGTGACGTAATCCAAAATTTTAGTTAAAAAGATATGCAAGTCATTAAAAATATCAATGGTTGGAAGTGATCTTTATGCATAAACAAATTCCTAGAATATTCTGTGACGTACCACAAGCAAATGCTTTATAATATTACAAAAATGAAATTAGTTTGAATGTCAGCAGTAGTAGTTAAAACAAGTGACATATATAGAAAGAAAGACAAAAAGAAAAAATTCAACGCAAGAAAGCCCGAACTATAAAACTATAGAATTTGAACAAAACAAAGATTCCGGACGCTATCATTTCCTCTTTGATATTGGAGAAGACTCTGATAGCTCAGTGGACAACAGCCCCTTGGGGTCAACGACAAAAATACAGTGACAAAATTAATTTTGACATCCTCCACCCCCTCAGGTGATATCGCACCGTCTACCCTAAGCATGCACCTAAGACCAACAAAATTTACGCACCATTCCAGACTCCAATCCGCCACTTGAAGTTTGCAAGGTTGGCACGCTACAGTTCCAGCAACCGAGCGTCTGAGCTATAATTGGAATGGATTGGGCGCCACCTGCGCTATGGATACGCAATGCTTTTTTATTTTCAGTAGTTTATAAAGTAAAAAAACAACTAAACGAGCGAACGGCAGGAGAACAGCAACTATTATTTTACCTTCCTTAAATCCATGACTGAAAATAAAAGTACTCTGGGATCAAATGACAGAGCAGGACTACTAATGTCGATTTTTTATCAAATCCATTCAAGAAATCTAACGCTCAGATGGAAGATAGGAAACGATACAAAGGAGCCCGTACTCTCCTGGACCACCCATTTTCTCCCGCACCAGCGGAGTAGGTAGTGGTGGATGGAAGAGCCTTTTTGCACTTCTAATAGATTAAATGAATAGGGCCAAGAACACTTTTTTTACGAGGGATTTAGAATGAGACATCAGCCAACGCACACTTTCGGCCAACGCATTTTCATCACCTACGCCAAAACAGGTCTCAGCTCTGATACGAGAGAGGAAAGGAGAGGGGGAGGACTAACCAAAACGAGGGAGAGACGTAGGCAGGATTGGGGTGGGGAAGTCCAAATAGCGATTTCCGGCAGGAGGAGAGAAGGTGGAATTATATATATAAAAAAAAGCTCGTGGAATGACCGAAAAAAAAATCCACGCACCGCTCTCGCGCGATTCCAGGTCGAGGAGCAGGGGGAGCGAAAATCTCGGTTCTGGTCCATTCCCACGGCCCCCGATGGAGCTTCCCCTTCCTCCAGCCCCTCCCCCACCTCCGCCGACCTCTCCATTCAAGAAAACAGCTCCCCGGTACATGCATAACCTGTTCTCCACGCGTATCAATCCCCCACACCGCCCGACCGCCTCCTCCCCCTCCCTTTTACCCAGCTATTACCCTCTCGCCCCATTCTGCGGCGACCGCGGGACTCTCTTCCGCCCCCTCCCGCCCCGAACCCACCCCCGACATCACCTCCCCAACCCCCCACACCCCCTGCCAACCACCGTCCGACTACCGCGGCGGCTGATCGCCGCGTCCCCGAGGGCGACGGATGAATGGGGAGACACGCGGGAAGGAGGCAGGGTGGAGTGGGGTTCCTAGCCTGCCCCTGGGCGAATTTCCAATGCTTAACTATTTTCCTTCTCCCTCGCCCTTTTACGTCTCGCTTCGATAACGAGTGTCCGTTTGAATGGGTTTGAAACGGCTTAAGTTAGTAGTAGACAGTACTAGGATTCGGTTTCAGGTGCCCCAACTGCTTTGTTTAATTTAACCCCAAAGTGTATGTCTTTCCGTTTTTCTTTCGTTACTACCTATTAGAAACAGGTAGAAGAGCCATTTTCGTGCACAATTGCATATTCATAGATCATTTTGTGAATTAAATCTTGTAAAACAATAATACAAGCTAAAGTCATCTAGTGATAACCAGTACATCCATTGTTAGGAAAGTTTTAATGATTCGCCGAAATACGTCATTTTTGGCAGTCAAATATACTTCTTGCGTCGTGGTGGCCTATTGGGTACAGCACTGGGCTACTGACCGGCGGGTCCCGGGTTCAAATCCCGGGCAAGAGCCTTTCTGGACACCCCCATCTATAATTCGCGATTCGTATTTCTGCGTATCAGAACTTCTTAGGAAATCGCAGGTGGCCCAGGGAAAGGAACTAGCCCCCCTACCCTGAACGTGTGAATTCCACACGCTATTGGCTTAGTACGGGGTGAGCTCTACTCTCACCAACCTTCGGGTTGAATCTGAGTGAAGTGTATGTCCCACAGTCTGATACTATTTTTATTTCAACCAAACGCATTCCTTCCAAATTTTGGATGAAGCAAAAATGGTATTTCCCATGGCACAACATACTGAACCAAATTAGTTCTACGAATGAAATACAAGGAAATGGGGGGGAAATATGATTCCGACAATTGAATATGAAAAAGCTGTTGTAATAGCTATTTTAGCTGTGTGAATCGTGCATGAATTAAACTAAGTTTACATTTAAAAATCGGGATTTTGGAAGCGTATACAAATGCATCTTTTTCATGCACTTAATAACGACAATAACTGCCTCAGGGCTCCATAATTAAGTCATTTCCATCTGTACCGTGATCGCAATATTTCAATTCAAACTAGCTCCATCACAACACTCACACAAAGTACAGCGATGCTCACTTATTTGGAATTCCCTGATTGGCTGGTTTCACACATTCGGATGGAAATTTATCTGCTTGGTCCCACAGATTCGTATACAAAATTTTGAACTAAACCTATTTTAACACAATTCCTACATATCACACGGTACACATCAGCTGCATCTTAATTGTGTCGAAAACTGTATCCAAATTTGATCGTGTGACATCGGCGTAATTTTAAACTTAATACTAACTCTCCATAATCACTCAATTAAGGAATTTCTACTAAAAAATCTCAACACATCAGAGATTCGAGTACGGTCCCTCGAGATTTCCTCTTCTGGTACCTCCAAATTGTTTCGTAGTAGTAGTTTAATCAATGTTCGTTGCCAGATGCCCCAATCTGCTCATTTATACAGCATCATCTTACTTAACAATAAACTTAACCCTAAGATGTTCACAACATCCAAGCCCTAGGCAAGGATTCGAACTTCAATTCAAAATAATAGTTTTAAATGAATTTGTGTCGCGCCATAAGCCTTTCGTATATTCAACACCAATACGTCGTACCTTAACAAAGAATTTAAAGCACTGTTTTGCATTAGTACACCTCGGATCTTCCCCCAGAAATACATCATAAAATCACGCCAAAACAAAAACTGCATTCCGAGTTCTTCTTCAAAATGTCAGGATTTATCGAAATCGCAAATTCTTATACATGGTTCTGGATTCTCGAAGTTCATCGATTTACATTTATTGTTAATTTTACGCCAATAACGGATACGTCTCTAGCTATTGAGGCTCAGCGCTACTTATAATCTCACGAGGAAATAGCAAATTTTCTAAATTTCGAGAAAATCCACTCATATTTCCACAAATTTGTTGGTGTTCAGCAACGGACGACACATTTTTTGTTGGGAAATCTATTAAGTAACATAATCTCTTTCCTCATTTAGAGGTCATGCAAGCACCATCCTACTGGAGAAAGAATAAATATGACTACAACGTCAAATAAGGGGTGATTTCTAAGTTACTGTTCATTTATGAGACGGAAATTCAACGATAAGGGACAAGACCTCGCCATTTAAAGCGATCAAAAAAATCCTTTGTCACACACAATCCTTGAAAGCAGTATTTCACAGCAGAAAAATACATCGGGAAAGAAAGGCACATCATTAAACTACAAAATATTGCAAATCACTTTTACTCGAAAATATCAATTAATTTTTAAAATTCAAATAAATTTTGATTTATAGAAATTATTCAAGACAACCGATTTGAAAAACGAACGATCCATTTATCCCTCAGTTTCTAATAAGGCCATAATGATACTGATTGGAAGAAAATTAAGGGCAGCTCTGGAGAAGGATATCCGATATGCGAGGAACATGTATTAAGATTATATTAGGCCAATTTAATGCTTTTTACTTAAAAGTAGCGACAAGCTAACATAACATGTTAATTTTGCTGAGAAATCACAAACTAAAATACATTACACGAAAAAAGGTATCTAAAAATCACCATCGATAAATAAATCGAGGTAATTCACCCAAGGTCCATAGCTTTCAAAGAGCCAATCACATTGCTAAAGGTCCTTCTCCGGATTAATCGATCAACCTAGAAACACTTTTCTAATTGGGACAGGAAAATGCATGTTTTTTCACTCAATGACATCGAAATTGGAAAACTACCCAACGTTAAACTCGGGAGTCACAGTGGAGACCATCACCCCGAAGCGATACACCAGACCGTTTCGACAAACTAAAAAAAAGCGTACTTGGAGAATTTTACGCCAAGTGAGCACCACACTGGCAGTATCACTCGTGCTCGGACCACCCACGGTTTCCAGAACTGCTTTCAGAGGGTAGAAAAAGCTGCGCATGCCTCATTAACCCTTTGAATTCCGAGCAAGAATTTTGGCTGGTCCCATCTCCGCTGGAAAACGAGCCTTATGAATGCGGACAGCACTTATAAAGGCGTTCCGACAGAAGTTGGGCGACAATCGCGATGTACATACATACATTTCCGGTTATTCAAGTAGGTATGCGATTTTTAGGACGAATTAAACCCACGCCGTTCAATAAAACACGAATAGTTTATAATTAATTCCAGAGAAAAATGAATAAATACAACAAGGTCCAAGCCATAAAATACACATTCACTCTAATTATCCGTCCTCTCTCATTCCTGACATATTTTGTACCCCATACCATGTGTGGTCGTATACTAACTAATTATCTCATTTCCATATTTCTCAGGTTAAATTTACCATTTGGAGAAATTAAAACCGACTACAAGAGAGGACAGGTCGTAAAAACAACTATTAAAGGTTAATCTAATTATGAATAATACTCGAAAACCATTTTATATCCTTTCAGTCAGAGGCAATACATACAAACTGATGGTAATGGAAACTTGTTAGGAACGGCGACCATAAATTGTTGTATTTCAAGCAGAATTGCCGGTTCCTGTCTTAAGTAAAGTCTGAGACAGAAAAAAAGTAAGAAGGGTTCATATTCTGGAAAACCGATGAAACTGTAATTGAAAATAAAATTTTTTATGAATTAGAATCGCAAAATACTTACCACGTACTACTCAATATTTTCCTAAATAATGCTCATTTTGATTTAATTCATGTGGGACAAAAGACCGAAAAAATTATAAAATACTACTCCAGGCATAAGCAACCTTGAATTATTATCAACCTATTTTTATTAATCATTTGGCAGTAAAATTATTATGATTATTCATGATTCACAAAATATTCACTTTATTTGTAATATGTAATAGAGAGCATACTGTTATTTCAGGACAATAATGCCTTAAAAGGTTTATCTCATATTTCGCTCACTTTTCGCATTCACTCCGTGGCTAACGGAGTGTAGAGACCTGATTAGTGAAGGACATTGAGACCCAGCCTATCAAACATCAAGACATATCCAGTCAAGTAAATGGATGAGACTAATACTGACAGCTACCATTTCCGTTCAAAGGAAACTGTTTTTAAAGGATGAAAACTGATTTTAATCAGACGTAATTTAAAGGATAAGTCTCGAGATATACACAGAAATTCAATTAATCCACCAGTGGCTGGACGCGATTGAGAAACCTAATTACACGCTATCTAAATTGCATTGGAATTGCAAATCCTGGGTGGAGAGAACAAGCTCGCTCTCGTTAAATCATAAGATTAGATAAAAATTAAACAGAAGAGCGAAGCCTCGCCATTGGTTACTTTTTTGCGTAGGAACATGCCCTTTCGCTGGAAATAGCTGTTTAGACGCGGATTTCGTAATTCCGACTCGCGCGGAGTTTAATTTCATTAGAGGCTTCCCTGGCCAACCGATATGATACGGAGACATGATTCCGTCATTTACTTATCGTCATGAGGCGTTGGGGAAGAGCGTGGGTTCCTTTAGCTTTGCGAAGGAAAGAGGGTGATTACGGCAGGATGGGAGGAAGAGGGGAAAGAAAGGATACGCTGGCAAATCGGCGGTCAACGCGGCAATAAGATGAAACCGCGGCCACGCTTAAAGTCTGTCACGCACACACGAAAGCGGGAAACGAGAGGAAAAAAACATGAAATTGCGACGCAATCACGGTAGTTAATTTTTTCGGGGGGAGGAGAAGAAAACTACATGAAACCTGTTCAGGTAATCACCTACAAAGGAAGTTAGAAATAAAGGTATTTGAAAATAATATTTTCAATAAAACAACTTAGATAAATTTGAAGTTTTCAGGATTCACTTGATGGACTCACAACATGTCGGAAAAACTTTACGAAGTCACTGCCGTGTATTTATTTTAGAAAAATTTTGCGTCGATCATCGCAATCGGCATCGTAACTATTACATAATGTTAACAGTAAAAAAATAAATTCAAAATAATTCTGTTTCAAATCCAAAGTCTCCGTCCAAAAAAAACTGAAGACTGAAAGGTGATAAGTTCATGACGGCGTTCTGAGGAAGTGAATGCAAATAAGCGGTGCATTTGTTGACGAACACACATTTCAATAAATAAACATCCGCACGAAATTCATAAAAAATAAATACCATGCATAATAATCACTGCGATTCCTGAAAAATCACTTGATAGGCACCGACCTCAGGCTTATGCATAGAAAACAGTATCTGATCATCCACACATGGAGGGCCTTCTTTCACTATGGAAATAAGTGGTGACCCTTCACGGAAAACATTGCTTACGAAAAAATGTTCTGGAATCGCTGACACAACCACAGGCAGAGCGCCCATTGAGTAAAGCAAGCCTCAAGGTCCCTGTTCCAACCTTCTACACCTCAAAATTACCCGCAGATTTTTAGCCAGGACAGGCGGTCACTTAGTCCTCGCTGGCGATTCATCTAACTCCAGTTTACATGATGTTGATTCTCGAATTCTATAGAGCATTGTTCAGAGAGGATGACTGTCCTTTTCGTGAGAGTGAACCCGAAGGTCTTGAGCAAGCCTCTCTCATTTCGATCCAATTATCCTCCGCAGGAACTAACCAAAGGTGGACGATAGGGAGGAGAGGGTGGGTGAGTGAGGAAGGAGGGGGGTAGTGGAGAGAAGGTATCGAGAGAAAGCAACGCGGAGGTTGCGAAACTCCTCTCATTGAGCCAGAGGAGGGTGGCAGCGGGGGCCTCGAACCGTTAGGCACAGGGGAGTCGCCACTGTCGCTCCCTTTTTTTCCGGACTCTTTTCTGCATTTTCTCCCGCCTCCATCAGACGTTTTCTCAATGGAAGGGAAAAGGCGAGGGCCGCGGAGCGAGCGAATGAATTGAACGGTCGAGAGAGAGGGAACAATGTGTAGTGAACGGAGGTTTCGCGACGGAAAAAAAATGTTTCATTTCGGGGAAGAAATTGGATTCGAGGTGTCGGAGGCTTTGAAAAAGCCAACTGCGGCACTCTTGGTAAGCGACCCGTGAGATAAAACAGCGGGGAGCGCTCAAGAAAAAATACTGCTTTTTATGAGCAATCACAGAAAATCACCCAAAAAATTACGCGACAGTGCGCGACAGCGTTTTATCAACAATTATTTTGAAAATGTCCGAAGACTAGAAAATCCAAATGCCAAATTAATTATGGAAAACGATATCTCCATATTGTTAGTCATTTGGATTTTCTAGTCTTCGGACATTTTCAATTAAGCCAAATTAGAAGCTCTCATTATTTCATCTAACAATTATTTTAAATACTTGTGGTAATTTCTCCGTCTCCACTAAAACCAATGCATACATGCAAGGCTTATCGATTGTTCCTAGCTTTACCAACAGCATTTAACCTGTTAAATACAATTTATCCTCTACCAATCACCTTTTCCTCAATATCCAAGGGTGTGCTATGGAAGATTTAAGGCACTTAACCGCAGTACATAATGGAGAAAAGTCAGATATTTTTACACAAAATATTCATACAGAAAAAAAACTAAGCCTACTCCAAACTGTGAGGAGTTTTTAGGCATTTCCAGAACGTAAAAGTGTTATTTAGCAATTGGAAGGTAGTAACAGTAACTAACAAAACAATTACTGTAAATTAGATGCATTGAATGTATATCCCTAAACCAATACAAGGTATTTTCCTGGTTTTTTTGCCTACAACATAACACCCATGTAATCTCGTTTATCTAAAAAGCGATGTAACCTCATTTCACTTACAAGAATTCAGCGAATTAAGAATAGATCAAGATAGGCACAAAAAAGCAAGGCCGGCAACGATGGGCATATAAGAGCATTCGGGAGGAATTAAAAACCCAACAGGATAAAACTTAATTTTTGCACAATAGGTATGCATACACTAGAGAATGCTATTCGCAACAATGACTAACTTTCAAATAACTATTTACAAGAACTACAACTTTTATTACAATAAATTGTACATTGTAATTTAGTTATTATTTCTACTGTCTTTGGATAGGTGACCGTTAGCTGAGGTAATTTGAACGACATCGTGAAAACCCAAGCACGCATTTTCGTTAGTTATTCATTACTGTTACTTCTTTCTGCGATATCGTGCTTTATGTCTCCATCCAATCTCTAATTAGGCATATGTTTATGAACTATATTTCACAGCAAGTTTAGAGTACTGAATAGTGGGAATCGTCCATAAAAGTGCCACGCTTCATAAATTATTATAAATCACCGCTTTATACATCCATGATTTATTGATCAATACGCTGGTAAATCAGGGCCACGCGAACAAAAACGAGAAAGTAATGCGAGGCGAAGAGAATCGAATACGCGCGCCCCGTGGCGGAAGCCATTAAGTATCCCCATTCTCCAGCGAGAAAACCAAGCAAAGATTTACATAATTCCCCGCAAAAAATACCACCTTAAGGATAAGGACTAGAACGCCAACCAACCACCCGAGGAGTTTGATTAACTATTCCATTAGGCATCACGACCGGGAAGGCGGGATGCTCGGTGTAACCCTTTTCTCCTCTCCAAGCAGAGGAAGATGAGCGAACTCCGCACCACCTGGCGGAGCCTAGTAGAAACCATGACCTCAGTAAGAACACCCTCGGGCCAGTAAAGTAAAAAGAAAAGAAAAACAATCGCGGATAATAAAGCGAAGGGGAATGAGGCTGGGGCAAGCGGGTGGATGGGAGAGGAAGGAGGTTGGAGGGAAGTGAGGACCTCATTCTATAAGTTATCATCAGGCAGACAAACCAGTCCGGCCGGCAGCCCCATCCCACTCGTCCGCATTACCCAGCATCCCCTGCGCGGGCCCGCTTGCCCCAGGAAGGAGCCTCCGCCACCTCACCCGGCTCCACGTAAGTACTCCCGCCAAAAGGAACATATACTCGCCCATTCATGCCATCCGACATCACCCCACCACGGCCACTCGCAATCCCACCCCCCTAACACAACCACTCCTCGCCCATTCAATCTTCTTCTCACCACCCTCCTCTCAGCCCGCTCCCTCTCCTCTCCATCCCCACTCCTGAGGACCCCGGAGGCTTGGACGGTGTCCGGCCGATGAACCGGGTACGCTCAGGCCACCGCCGCCGCCATCTCCACACGTCACACGGGCGCCGTGATTTCCCTACGCACGACCTCTGTCTCCCTCCCCCTCCCTCCTCTCCCAAGGCTTCCTCTCTTACGCGCTCACGCACGCAAGGGCAACCTTCACCCCACACCACCGCCCACCACTCTCCCGCATCCGAAAAGCCGTTTCCCACCCATCCTGCCCGTCCTTCCCCGGCGTCTGAGGCGAGGCGGTCGGCGTACCACAAGGCAGCGAGACGGTCCTCATGAATTTTTGGCCTCCACCCAGGGCGGAAGCGAGCAAAGTTATCCGCGGGCCTCCTTTATGTTTACAAGCGGCGACAATATCATTAACAAACATCATTCCCACACTTTTAACCTACGTTAAGACGCGTATTTCGGACGAGATACGTAATGAAAAACAGTGACTTAAATCAATTCCTCCCCTATATGTCAAACTTCTCTCCACAGGAAACATATTTCCATAGCCATTCCGACTTGCACCGCCAGTAACCAGATTTTTTCCGCAGACACTTTACATTCTTTTTCACGAGATTGTTTCGGATTTTTTTGAAGTTCAAAACACAAAAAACTAGAGCGGAATGGCAATTCATGCCATATTATTTCCAAAACTACCAATTGGAAAATCCTAAATTTATGTTGCGGACCAATTCAATGCATATATTTACAAAGAAGGGCAGGACAATAACTAATATTCACATAATTTTTATCATGAATGGGAAAACTGGATTGTTTTCATTCCAACGTGTGATTGACCACGAAGAGATTTTTATGAATAATGTTTGACAGTTTTACGAAACATAAATGCAACCTGTGGTCTTATATTATTACAGTTCTCTCAATACATTTCACAGTAATGTACTTTCCTTGTCTCTTTTCCATGAATACGTAACTACCTGGAAAAAGATATCTATTGCAACTTTTCTCAGCTCGAAGACTTATGTTATCAATTCTCTCCAAGGTCCAAAGTAAGACAAAAAATACCCGAAAATCTGCCACTCTGAAGATGGCTTCGACACTAGTAAATTTTAATCAAGAAATTAGCACGTCTGCGGTAACACTTGATATGGTGACCTCAAACACCAAACTTACCATTCGTCCCAACTTTGAAAACCGTTAGAAGAAAAGGGCCTTTCTTTCGGACATATGGAACTGGATTCTGGTTTTTCCCATCTTGCCCATGTCCATACACTAATATTTTGGAAGAGGGTATTTTGATTACTATTTTTAGAAAGGCAAAGTTTAACGGCAAAGGCAAAAGTTTTTGGCATCAGTCTCACATAGCGGTACGATAACTATACGTAACCAGTCTATTAAATTAATTAAAATGGGAATCATTGTCAGATCGCAGGTTGAAATTTAGATTTAATCTCTTAAATTAATTCCAAGATAATATTTTCAGTGATGACGTTAAAAATATTTTGCGAACCCCAACTTACTACGATAGACTGGACCATAATCACAAAGTTACAGAAATTGATAGCCGAATTGACTGATTTAAATGTCTTTTTTTCCTCGTACAATTAGGGATGTGAATAGTGGTAAATATAACCAATACGAGTGTATCAATAGATAGCTTGCAGGGTATTATGTAGATATAGATATTGCAGACAGAATTCCGTGCTATCATAATAATTATGAAAGCATATAGATAGCATCATGCTCAAAATGCTCATTTTGGGTTAATTACCCAGAGCGTTACCTCAACGGTGAATACTACGGCATAGCAAATAAATAAGAAGCAACGATGAGGAAGAAACAATGATATTTCTTGGCGTTTTTTTTTGTAATTTGGACCTCATGAAATAGGTGGTAATAAATTGAGAATTTCTATTAAATAAAACAACTAGAAAAATCTGAACAGCTAAAGAGACATGCCAGAATATCTTAGGTATTGGGACCCAAGTCAAGCTACCCCCGTTCTCTTATCAAATGTGGCCAAACACTATCGGAGAGTAAGATAATCTTTCGTTGAGAACTGATTGCAAAAACATCAATGGTCTGGATGCAGGTTGAATAATGGATGTCTCAGGCACTTAAACAACTGGGTTAAAAAATATCAGGCAAACATTTTCGTACCAAACGGACTGCACTTTTTGATAAATGATTTTCAACCACCTCTATTCGTTTCATGAAAGAAAAACACCACTTTCGGTAGCAACTTATTATGTTTCCGCGTAACGTAAACTAAAATACTCTTCAGGGCATTCGGTTTTAGCAAGCCTTCATTCTGTTTCATGTACTTCACCTCATCTATCATCGCTTTCAACGGTCATTTCGTATAATAATTCTGAGTATTTTCTCCGCTTTTTCCATCAATTCTCATCCACGGTCATTTTCTTTGCCCATTCTTAACAGAAATCCTCCATTAACCTGCCCGACTGTGCGCTCATTTGAACAAGCGACTGAAAGAGGGTTTTCGCGCGAGTAATTGACGGGAGAGGGAAGTAAGCTGGACGAAAATCAAACGCAAATCCGTTACGAGCCGAGGAGTTAAGCCTGCTCAGGTGCCACATCACCGTAGATGAGCCCGCTTCCTGTGATTCTCGACTTGCACTCAGCGCGTATTCCCTTCGCCCAACTACATTACTCTGCCCTCCCCCCTAGTCTGTCCACACGTCCCTTCATTCAGTCCGCATCCAGGGCGTGAACAAACACTCCACCCCCTCCCTCCTCAAATGCCTCCGCACCAAGGCAACCTCGTACCGAGGCACTCCGACAGAGTGCCTCTTTCCTGCCACCCCAAAGCCTCCATCAAGCGGCAGCGGTCCCCGGAAATGACGTATGGGGACCGAAACTACCCGAAACTCACCCGATCTTTCACCCCCTCCCAACCTCAGCTACCCTCACCCGCCCCACTAGGTACCACACCCATGGGGGCTGGAAACCCGTTCCACCCCCCACATTACACCCTCTCCTCAACATCCTCTCCCGCTATCCCCCACTTTCCGCGATAAAGCGCTCTCACACCTATCTTCACCACCTCTTCCGTCCCATTCTCAACTTTTTGCCCTTTCGAAAAAAATAAATAAAGGCCCCTCATCTCAAAAAATAAATATTCCCTTCCTCCTTCACCATAACCTTCGCGGAAAGCATCGTAAAAGCGCATGAGGACTGAGATGAATGAAAAAAATAAATATGGACCCATCTAGGAATTCGCCAATTAAGCACATAAATGGCACACCCTCGAAGGGAGAAAAAAATCTTTAATCTCGTCCACACTCGTTATGCACAAATGTAGGCGTCATCCTCTACTGCAATCGTAAACGGAGGGCGAGTGTAACCTATTTGACGACACGTGGGGATTCGAGGAAAAGGTTTTAACCACGTTCCTCCTCGTTCTCTTTTAGGGAATAAAATTCAAATATTAAATCAACAAATATTTTTAAAAAACTCATGGACACACAACGAAATGGACACCAAAAACTTAAATTGACAACATGATACGGCCACCAAAATGTCATTATTCGTTCCTAAGAACGTTTACTTTTACCGCTAAAGTTGTCACCATCGACAGACGATATCGTTGATACCAAGTGTTTTAGGTGCATTGTTTCTGGAGTGAATACGGTCCATCATGATGAAACAGAAAACTTAGTCTTTCCGCTGGCAATATTTTGGGCGGAAAAACGGGGAAATAACAGTTTTCCGGGTCATTATTATTGTAGGTGCTTTCAATGACCTGTTCCAAACAGAATTTGGAAATGTTTCTGATACAGAAAGAGGAGAAGTTCGAACCCGAATCTTCACTTTCACACAGCCTCCACCGATTTACGCGATCGTCTATGAATCACAAAATGCCAAAGCCATGGAGGCCACCGGTACTTGAATACAATTCGCAATAGGACTCGGGCGGAGAACTCACGAGAATCCGAGACGCAGCAAAAAGTTTCCCTTGAGTGTATATGCACCTTTTCCGAGGGAATACTGAAACATTGCGATTGCGTTCTAACATGATGGGCTTCCTTAACACTCATCTACATCTACATCTACACGATACCCTGATAGCCACCGCGAGGGTGTGTGGCAGGGGGTTCGCCCTTTCGAAAAAAATAAATAAAGGCCCCTCATCTCAAAAAAATAAATATTCCCTTCCTCCTTCACCATAACCTTCGCGGAAAGCATCGTAAAAGCGTAAAAGACATTTTGGTGGCCGTATCATGTTGTCAATTTATGTTTTTGGTTTCCATTTCGTTGTGTGTCCAGGAGTTTTTAAAAAAATATTTGTTGATTTAATATTTGAATTTTATTCCCTAAAAGATAACGAGGAGGAACGTGGTTAAAACACACTGTCAAACCTACACACACCCAGCCACAGATTCTTGGACATGAAATTGATAAACCACCTCCAAATACGATACATTCATATGTGTACCTTTGAGAAAGCTTAGATGCAGTGAGAATGCTGTTGGGTGAAAAAATGAGAAAATGTGGAATAACAAACACGACTTCTGACGCATTGGGCGTCAGAAGTCGTGTTTGTTATTCCACAACTGTAATGTTGTACATTACTATTATAAAAGTTTACTAGTAGGTTAAATATAAAAAGAAGCATATAAAAGGGAATATAGTCGGGAAAATATATAGTGATTATCATAAGTCAACGATCCTGAGGTTGGTTTGACGCAGCTCTCCACTCGATTCTCCAATCAACTGATCTCTTCATATTTAAAGAAGCTCAACCCTGGGGATGACGTACGACACATACATCGAAACGTCGGCAGACTCATGGTAAACTTCACCAACTCTTCATATTTACGTAATTTCATATCCTTCCTTTTCATATCCTTCACCACTTGGTCCGAATAGCCCATACGCTTCCAACACATAGTAAGCTATATGTAAATAATAGAGAATATGATAGAGAATATGTAAATAAAAAGAAACTAAATCGGGAGGGAAAACAAAATTTTTGCGGTGAAATTTGAAAAAATAGGAGGAAACTGAAGATATTATTTTTGAAATATATTAGTCTGGATTCTGATAGTGCTACAAAGTATGACGGGCAGAATTCACGCGTCATAGAATGGGCACTGTGGTTAAAAAAAAAATTGGGTGACGTCTTAAGAATTAAAAGAGTAAAGCATAAAAGAATAAGAATTCCCAGGTGAATAAGAGAACGTTTACTCATGCTGTTTCTGTTCTTTCGAATTTCTCAAGAATCAATTAATACCGACACGAATACAACGTGGAGGGAGGATAATTTCTCTGGTACAACACCAGAAAAGTATATTTCTCACAACGTCCTAAGGAGTGAATGACCTCTCCATCGTTAACTTACCAGAGGAGAGCGAATCAATCCTGTCTCCATGGAAACTATCCAACAGTATTACAGCTTTCGAATCACACGTGTATAGCAAGAGAGGTATAAGGGGTGGGTGTCAGCGGAAACGACGTTTTTACACACATTAGCGCCCGACGTTGACATTTCACTTTCTCTTCATTTCACACCCTGCTCGCTTCCTGCAATGCAATTTCCTGTGAACCTACTTCGCCATTTCACCAAGTGTAAGCGATCACAGCGCAAGTTTCAAGTCCATGAATCCAGAAATCAGCTACAACCTGCGCGGCCGAGTGGAACTGTTATTTCCACAATATCTCCTCGGTCCTTTACTGGAACACGAGTGAACACCAATGCATTAAAAGTACTCTCACGCCATTCAAAAATAGGGGTTCGGATGCTGGCGGTAACTTAACAACATGACTCCATGGAAAGAAATAAAAAGTAGAATACCTCAGGTTAAGAGTGTGTTCCATCAGAGGAAGCTTCTACTTGTACAGCCGGAAATACAAACTTGGAAGGAAATTTTTCATAACAATATGTGTCTCCACAGAGGTATGGTAATAATAGTCGCAGACACGACATACTGAAAGTATTTTAAATGCGGTGTTCCAGAAGAAGTACAACGACCAAATATATTGATCGAGCGACTAACGAAGAACCAGTAAGAAGTGCTGCAGAAAAAAGAAGCCAGATGAATATTCTGAAACAGAGACAGGTCAACTTTATGAAACATATCTTGAGACATGATGGTCTGATGCAGACATTCGTCGAGGAATGGGTGAGTGGGAGGAAATGCGAAGGAAGATCTCTTATAAGAGTTATTGATAGAGTATTGAAAAAGACTACGTTAATATACAGAGTTTGACTTGCACAAGAATCGAGTGGACAGCTACACCGAAATACATAAATGATGAAGATTAGTTTAAAATTATTCACGTTTCCGCAAATATCTGATTACTCAACAAACTTTTAAAATATTCAGCAGCGTACGAATGCTTAGAGGTACGGAAGTGTTATATTGCTAATGATAACCGCACGCTCTTTATTTTGATAACATCTCACTTTCTCGATTCATCTGTCTAAAAAAATACCCCACCATGTTTAACACGAAAATTCTACATAGATTACGTAATTGGAGATTGTTAGAAGTAGTTCGGGATCGTTCGTTCTAACTTAACTGGCAAAGCTTCTTGCATAATAAATCAAAAATTATGTGCGCGAGAGAATTTAAAAAGGAAAATTCCAGACGAAATAAGAGTAGCTAAAAATAAATTTAGGGCCCCGGGGAAATTAAATTTGGTTAAAACAATAAAGATATAGATATCGTTAACTATATGCCATTTAAACAATAAAGATACAGCGAGTGATTTCGTTTCCCCAGCATGAGATAAAATAAAAATAACAGCAAGGCTGCTGTGGACCGATAGCGTAACATTTTGTAATATTTCAAATGTAACAGGGAAAATAAAGGGCGGAAGAGGGAGAGAAAAGTCGTGGGATTGAAACCAACTTAAGACCACTTTATGCTAATTGCCGTAAGTATCTTTCTCGCAGGAAATGAGATCCAAGGTCCATTCATCAGAGCGAAAACAAAAGCACTTGCTCCTCAAATCATCTGAATGAGATTTAAAGTTTTCCTGGATGTAATTCATACTTGCCTAAATGAGAAAGAAATAGACTCCTTCAGTGATCAACAAAAATCCACACGGTATGCAAAATCCACTACGAGCCAAATTGTTTGCCTATAAGTAAGAAGATATCGCCGAACTAAATTAAAGATCATTACACACTCTGGCATCCATTAATAGTGAGTACTTTAAAGTCACGAAAATGACAGACTTTTTAAGACCAAGATATGAATGTAAATTCTCGGAGTCTGTTGGCGATAATAGATTTCACGAACGAATATTTTGGTACATATGCGCACTAGCATAAAACTTAGAAATTTGGGCAAAGAATAGTAAAAACTTCGAGTCCATACTTTTAGTTTAAAAGTTTAAATGTCGAAAGTTTACTTTATATTTTTCTTCATCCGGGTATATTTTCATTTCAGCTTTTGACGAGTCCTTGCCATTTATATCGTTCTTTTTCTTTTCATTCATTATTCTGTGGTTTCAAGACTGTCACGCACTTCAGACCTAGAGGAAAGATACAGAGATGAGAATGGAAGGGTAAGGAGGAAGAGTGGAGAGAAAACCCGGCGTCGGCTTTAGCCTGCGTCTAGGCGGTAATCAAAGTTTAACGTCCCATCAAACGGACGGAGTACTGAACTGAACTCCACAGAGCACTCAGGTAGGAGACTGTTCACCGATGATAAATATCTTTCGCGGGATTCGATATCGGACCCTATGAGTGAAAGTTCAGTAGGTACTCTTAACTCCTACTACAACCCGACCCCCTAGCTTTTGTTTTTACTATTTTAGAAAATATACTTATAATTTGGACGCCATCCGGAACACATCAAACTTTTGTCTTCTGAAACCTACGGGAAATCACGAGAAGTTTGACGAATGTGATTCCAGAGCGGATTACTTTCGTCGGCCCATGCTTCCTCCATCAATGCTCGTGGACAAGGGATTTAGTGTCTAACTTTGCTACCAGACGCCCGGCTTCCTCGAGGACCTTCACTACCATCTGGCGGAGGAAGGAAGAACCGCTTTCGACGGGAGACGCAGGAATTCAGTGCAATGAATCAAAATTCGAATTATTCCGCACCAAAAACTGTTTATCGTTCACGGGAAGAATAACCCTCGAATACTACTACACGGGGATTAAGTTTGTGATGACATAAATGGTACTTCCGTGGAGTATTCACAATACTTTTCGCATGTTAAAGACCTTACTTGATGTTCGTAAAAAGCCACATCGACGCTTTGCCGCGAACAAAATCCAGTGAAAAACATTTTGAATAAAAAATTTGCCTACTTTGTCAATTATTCATTTATAAATTAACCTCTCTGATACCCAGAATGCTTTCTCCTCATAATTTTAACAATTTTCTTCCTGTTATCCCATCCTGTCATCGTCCATTCGATTTCTGTGCTTACTTTGTATACACCCAAGCAGTCTCCCCTCCCCACCTGCTAGGTGTAGGCCTGAAAAAGCATCCCGGAAATATTATGCAAACATTTAATCCATTACACTTCAGAATTTAAGCTATATTTGTCACACGGAATAAAATAATTCCAATAATTTTGTTCATGAAATAGACAACAATTGGTGTTTTTTTTTGCCCGGTGGGGTTTATTGTAAAATCGTCATGGTCAAAATTTGTGCAAGCCTTTCAAACTTAAAACTTTTACTAAAGACCTTACGTTGAAATAAATTTCATCTGAGATGTCAACTCCATCACTACGAGGAAGCCTTCTGAGAGAGCTTTTGTAAGTTTAATTGAAGATTTTTAAGCTTTTGTAAGTTTAATTAAAGATTTTTATGCTCTTAAATTACATCACCATCGTCATCATAGGTAAAAAAATTATAAGATTGGTTTGACGCAGCAATCCGCTTGATTCTCCTAAACTGTTTTCCTTGCTCTTTAACTCACTGATAATGTTATTTATGAAGTGTACGTAACTAATGCTTACTTTAACTTTACAGAGGCAAAGACTGCTATAGGAAAACCCCCGAGAGGGTTTGCAAGGTCTTAAAATATAAGTTTTAAGCCTCCGCGATTCTTATCCTTCAGCATGTAATTCAAATCATTTTAACCTCATCGCTCCAAGTCGAAGAGTTCATGCCGTCAAACTCCGCAGGGTGTACGGCGTTCGAACTACGAAGTGGCAGGTGCAAGGCGGACGGTGAGAAAGAACAGCATGAGTTATGGATGGCGATGGAGAGGCTATGTGGATGGAATAAACGGAATGTTCTCAACCCTCCTTCGTTTCCCCACCTCGCCCAGTTACCATGGTGTGGGGAAGGCATTTGAAATAACTAACGCTGCAATGAAGAATAACGAAAGATACAGTTCGTCTGGCAACTCCGCTCTGAAAGCAATACTTTTTTTATAATTTAGCTGCATTGTTGAAGAAAGCATTTCAAACGTATGACCCGACGTTGCAGTTGAGAGCTATTCTCGTTTTCGAAGGCTCTATTAGATGAGAAACACTCAAAAGAAATCACCATAAGATTAGGAAGAGGTTTCGGTAGCTGTTGGAGGGTCAGCATTGCCACCGATCAAATATACGCGGCTGTATCGGAACACTTGTTTCAGATAGCGGGACCTACAAAGGCGCGAGAAAAGTATAGTGATCCTCCTAACTGCGCTGAAAGTAATGTAACCTTCCTTTAAACACGTTTGAAAACGCTCTGGAAATCCCCCATGCCTTCAAGGCAGAATGAAATGGCCAGACGTCTTGAAGGAATGAGGAGCCTGGGAGACAATGGGGGAAAAACGAAGAAGAGGACAATGGCGAGCCAATTTTCTAGACGAATGATTGATGATAGCGAAGTTGTATGTTAACTGCGATTTGATAAAAGTTAACATAACTTTGGATCCACCTGATTATTTTTTTCTTCTTTACTCCATTGCTTCTACCAAAGTAGTGTAGCATACGGGAGAAAAACTGCTTGGAACGTTGACAGAAAAGGACAACATCCCAAACGTTTGGAATGGAAATTCCAGAGTAGGTAAGTAGTAGTGAAATGCGAAGCAGGTAAGGGAAAAGAGGAAATAGTTATTGGTATTCATCTACATCTATCTACATCAAGAAAATACTCTGCGACCCACCGCGAGGGTGTGTGGCAGGAGGTGAAGATCACCAAACACGCACTATTGACGTAGAATTAGGCTACTAGGCATTTATTTGGGGGTGGCGACCGATAACTGAAGCCATTTGCGCAAGAGAGGATAGATAGGAAGGAGTTTTCAGGGAACAAAGTAAGGGTGGAGAGAAACCCAGCGTCGGCATTAGCCTGCTATTAACGAAATATGCCACGGAGACCACGGCCTTGCGTCCCATCCGACGGACGGAGCACTGGACTCGAAGTGCTCTCCACAAGGGGGAAAACTAGCTTAGGAGTTAGTAAAAGCGTTGAGAGGTCGCGGCGGGAGGAAGAACGAGGAGAGGCCAGTTTGAAGACGGCGAATATAAAGGACGCTCGCATAATTTAAAACGGCGCATTGGTCACATAGTACGCCGCTCCACGACTCTAAGGAAGAAGGGGAGGGAAGCCAAAGCGCCCGAATGATCGCTACCTGTGATAATGGGCGAGCGAGTGCTTTTAAATGCTGCCAAAAACACTCAGGTGCACCACATTTTTAAGAAAGTGCACCCATTTCTGCCCGGCGTGGATTTTTATCTTCGCGACTCAAGAAAGACGGTGTTTGCACGCAGCCTAAGTATCCATTTACAAATAATGAAGAGGAGTGGGCTGAGCTGTCTGTCCGGAAGCACTTAGGTCATGCACTGAGTTGCCGCTGATGTCATTTTGGTGGGGAAAAATTGAAAAATATCATTCAATTTCATTTGCACAACTGAAACTGACTCACCAAAAATATATAACTCGGATCGCTTCAGAGGAATCTTATTGTTGCGAAAAATAAGTAGCAAGCAGGAAAAAAGTAGCAGTTACATCGGACACAGAATCAAAATAGATACTATGGTATATTTTTACAAACGTATTTACTCACCGAAATAAAAATAATAGAGGAAAATCAATAAGATCAAATTAAAAAGCAACAAAATACTTCCTTACTTGATCTCTCTTTTTCAAGGACAAAATTTTTCGGTTTACGCCGATAGAAAATACTGAAAAATGTGATAGCAATTCAGTTTTAATGCCATAGAGCTGAGGACCTCAGAGAATAATATAAATCATCAAACTAACACCGTTGGCTATAAGCTATGTTTTTCAAACCCAATTTAATAAATTACTCCCTGTGCCCCTTATATTGCCACACCTAAGAGGTCACATTTTACATTAAAACAGCCGTCATCTCCAGAAAGATTTCTAAAAAGCAAGAGAGGCAATCCGTTACTATCACATATCACACTAGCTATGGGGTTTCACGTATCAGAAGAGAATCTGGAAACTTCTATCGAAGCAGTGAACACCAACACAGAAATGGAATGAAAAGTTTACGAATACTCGTTGGCGTCACATAAATATCCAAATGAATTACCCAAGAAGCAGGTTTTCATCCGTGGACGTAAATACAAGGTGCTAGGATGAGCATCTATGCAGGGAGTTTAAAATAAAATTAAATTAATCTAAAGTCGTCCGACGAAGTACTCCAGCGTTGAAAAAAATAACGTCTTTATGCATTACTCTTGGTAAACTCTTTAACGGTTGTCTCTTCGGAAAAACCGGTTATCCAGAGGCTATTACTCTCGGTCGTATGGAATAAAATGCTAATAGTTACCACATCTCGGCTCCCGGAACGCCAAGCGGATTTGGATCGACTTGAGGGATTTGACTGAAGTCACTTCAGTGGATAGCGAAAGAAAAAAAGCTACTCCAAAACCACACACTTATTTTATCCTTGAACTGAGATTAGATTTGAGACGAGGGAAAAATCATTTGGTATCAAACGGGAAATTAAAGAAGATTAAATCCCACACGTAATGACTGGATCATGAAAAATAATTAGCCCGTAAATGAGATCTGATAGTTAACTCGCTTAGGTTGCCTTGGTGCTGATTGAATTTTTGACTTGATTTCTCGTGATTACCTAAAAACATATTCAACAAAATTACTTAATCATAACACAGAGCTTAATAAATGGTACAAATAAATGGTCGAATAAGTCACGTACTCGCTATATTATGCCTTTAGGAAATGGCTCGTTCTCGACTCAACTGATTTTCGTATTAACTGAGTGAAGATCCTACGGGTTCTCTACCAGGTCACGTCTTGCAGGGCTGTGCAAGACCGGACTTCCACGAGAGCCCTGCATGGGCTGGGCCCTGCAAGACCTGAACTGGTGGAGAACTCGAGATATCTTCACTGAAATCTAATGACCGTCTCCGATTCTTGAGTTATGACACAGGTTTCCTAGGCGCTTCTATCGGACTTCATTCTACCCATACTGTCTTTCGCACAGTGTGAAATCTATCTATCTTCACTCAACTAGGAATCGTTAAGTAACACGCACGCTGAGGCTGCTAACCAATTCACATTTTAACGAATTTTCCCCGTTTTTTTCTTTGCGAGCGCGATTTTCTGGAAGATTCTTTCTCAAAGGGTTCCACCCACCGCAAACACAAAAGCTGGTCATTTCGCAGAGAATTGAATTGGCTACGGGGACGAGCGGGGAGGGGAGTACTCGAGGTCGGAATTGAACGGATGGGGAGAGAGGGCAAAACTTCTCACAGCCTTGGGATTGCTGAGACGCGGCTCGGAGGACAAGGAAAGTAGCCATTGTTTCAAGAAAGCTCAAAAAGACCGGGGCGTGATATTCCAGATAGGACATCGAGCTCCGCTAACCCAGAGAGTAAGGGAGGAACATCAATGAAACCCCCAGCACTTTCCCGCCTTATGCGTAACTACCATTATCTACGACGATCAAACACAAGCCCACCTCTGTCTAGATCCGAGCGTTAATTACACGTCAAATAAAACTGTTTTGGAAGATACAATTTTGGGACGCTTCCGGATCGTTACGCAAAACGATCGTCATGAAATAAGAGCTCTCGCTCGCAATGATGCCTAAACATTTTTACAAAACCGAATATCCAAGCACCAACTACGATCTGGAATGCGTAGATAAGAAATTATTTAGCTCAATTTTTACTAAAGTATAGAGCCGAGGATCCGAGGAGGAAACGAGATAAAGTGCATTAATTTGGACAGCATGTAATTCCGACACCTTTACACCGGAAATGTTTCGATATACAAAGATACGACTGCAGTCCCTTTATCTTTGACAGCGATGACGTGTTAAACATAGGTCTTGCCACATATTTTTACATTTCAAACCAGATCCGTGTTTCCGGGATGACGGACTTTGGGAAACCCTTTACCACGACCATGGAGCTGATATAAGCGAGAGATTTTTTTCGGCAAAAACCGGAAACCAAAACAAAATGAGCCTGCTGAATGAGCTGGCAACCAGAGGAGAAGGATCAATTAGGCAGCTCTAAGGACGCCCTTCGAGGATGAGAGGAATGAATGGACTTGCTTTCGTCTACATCGTTCCTCCTCGCTCTGCAAGCCGGTCCCCCCGAGACGCGATCGACATGCAATGCCTCGACAGATAATGACTCCGGCATAGAAACGACTAATTGTTCGCGTACTCATGGGCTCAATTACCATACGTGCTCGATTGCCCAGACCATCGGCACCGACAACAAGGTCGCGGTTTAAACCGACCACTCCTGGGCGTGTTCCGCGACTATTGGATCATAGAAGATTGAGAGACTTCCATTTCCTTCTCTCCCATTCTATTATGCCCTAGTATTACCCAATTAGAAATCGAAAATATTATCCTGCACTACGCCCAACTACATGCTTCATTATTGATTGATTCCAAGCTGTTTCACTATGGCGTGAGAAATTTCCGAGGATTCCCGCATATTACGGTCGATTAGTTTACGAAAACAGGACTGAGGGATCCACTGCCTCGCGCATAGATTCAAGAGGACTTTTTTTAACAACCAACCTCCGACCAAATGATAATATAATAAGAATAACTATATCGTCAACTAGTTACCACAGTGTTTCATAAGCTTGCGATCACAAATAAACATATAGATGAGAAAAATAACGGGCGGAGATAATACGCAACGAGAGCCTAGTGAAAATACTTTTCGCTGGAGACACTTCTGTGATTCCATCGCGATATTTATACGACAGCAAATACAAGATACGAAAACACATTCAAAATTAGACTGGAATATGCGTTACACAAACCTTACTATGAATGAAGGAACAAAAAAATAAATTATCTATAAATAAATTATCTATAAATAAATTAATTTATAAATAAATATTTATCTAAAAATGAGGAAACACTTGTTCCGTATTGACTTGAGTAACTACTCGTAGAGAGAAAGCAAAACAATTCAGAATGACAATGCATTATGAGCAAATGGCAAGCAGTCTCTCTTTATAAACTGTCCAAGCCGGTTCTGATAATTTTCAGGAAAGCATCAACCTCTATATTTACTAGCACAGCTTCCAGTAGAACTTAGGATCAATTAACACAATGAAGCTCCCAATGGGTGGGTCAAATGATGAGGTTTGAGTCCTTCAATGCACAACAAAAGGTGCCTACGTTGAGAAAACTTTAACTGGGGCTCAATTGCCTAGACATTAAATGCGACTTGGATATTTCATTTCGCTAAATCGTAGCTGACATAAATTGCGCAGCCACAGGATTATTTGATCACATCTCAGCTTTTACTGCGTAGTACAAATTAAGCCAAGATTCCATCACGGAGATAATATTTTATTACAACCTAATGGAATCGTGAGATGCTTTTGGGCGATCCATTTCCATTGAGCATTCAAAACAAATTTTATTGCATTCCGAGAAAAATAACCGAGCCCAAATAATGGGAAAATATTTTTTAAAGGTACAGTTATGAGGTAGAAATATTTAGTCCGGGGCAGATTATTTTATAACGTCATCCATATTGGGCACGTAGCTTGCGGAGGGGAGCCAAAGAAGACACTGACACGCGTACGGGGAATCGTACGCCGGACCACGAGGCTGGCGGGCAAAGCAATGAATGAATCGATGAATGAACGGCGTTTTGCAATCCGCTGAGTCGCCGTGAGTGTAGGAGTGGGAGATCTGCCGTTCGGGATCATCGACGGGCGGAAGCTCGGAGGAGGAGAAAAAAACAGCACACACAAACACACACACACACACAAACACAGACTGACAAAACATGCAACAAGTCGGAGGAAGAAAAAAAAGGGGTGGAATGGAAATGGCGAGCGATTACGGAGGGGACTGAGGGCAGGAAAAGAAAATGTTCCCCCTCGCAACCTTTAAGGAACGCTATCGAAAGACGGACAACTTTTGTGTAAGCACCGCGTCGCACCAATGAGAAAGGCACCGTTATACCATCCACTTTCGCGCAATTATTTTTCAATTGCTCGAGACGATGCGGAGCCGAGTTCGCCGATGAAAGGAAAAACTCCCATCCGTAAGGACTTCTCAGCCATTAAATTATCTCCAAGAGGACTTCAATGATTTAAGACGACTTTCGCATCAACCTTTAACGGATGGCGATAATGGGGTCCCATCGCAAGGGCTCCCGAAAACAACATCTATATAAATTAAAATTCAAGATTAATTATCGTCCTTGCGAGGGAAAGCAATTGATGATGCAAACAGTGTCCAAGTATCAGTGGGGCCATCACTTCCTCCACTCAACTGATTCCCCCTCACCAAAAAAACCTTTCCCAAACAAAATTTATACTTTGGCGAAATTACGGCGACGAAAAGGTCAGAGTGTCATTCACATTGGTACCAATTTTCCGTTCTCTAGTAAGCAAAAAGCTGCAGAAAACGCCGAGGATGGAAAGGCTCGAAATTTGGTTTAATACAAGAATGAAGATAAGATAAATAGACCGAGTTACTACCGAAGAAGTCCTTCTACGAGTATTAGAAATAGAGGTCCAATGAGGAGAATCATCTACATCTACAAAATACCCTGCAAGCCACCATAAAGGTGTGACAGGACCTTAACGAACACATATCGATTCTGACATTAAGACGTATGGATGAGTTAATGAGAATTGTGGATAAAGAAGTATGAGATACGTGAAGCAAGTAGTGAAGGACGTAAAAGGAAGAATTATGTAAATATGAAGACAAAATTGAGCGGAGAGTACTGTATAACCAACATTAGTATTGACGACTAATGATGATGACGTCGCAGGAAAAATATGCTTTGATAACATGAACAGATATTTTTGTACTCTCATACGCAGTTAGAATTAATTCGACTACAGTATAGTATATTATTTTAACCCCATTCAACGTAAAGGTACACTGAAAACGTGATTTCTTAGATTTTTCTCATTAGAACACATCTAATATAATCTTAAATCCTTCCAACCACGTCCTCAGACTGTGAGGAAACGTAAAAAGGGTAAATATCGATGTAAAAGGGTAAAACTCTTTTTCTCGCGAAGCAGCGAAACTATTAATGTCAGCGAGTTGAAATTAGGAGGCAATTTCACTATTCTCTAAAGCTCTCCAACCCGTGGCAATAAATTCAAACCCGTAATGAGGTGGCAAATTAAGAGTAGGGATGACAAACCTCACATGAGTATTTTTTTGCCTGATAGTTGGGCGCACACATGAGAAGGCATAAGATCATACTTCTTATATGAACCGTCAGACTTAGAAATTACCCGCTCGCTCTCCTCAAGAAAGCTTCACCAAATCGGATCTCGTGCAAGTGTTTTTTGCACTATCGCTTCCGGAATTTCAGCGGAGGAAAATCGTCGAGAAGAAAAAAATACTTGTTTGAATAACCAGATAAAAGCTAACAACGAGAATACCTCTCGAACGCAGTGTCGTTTTGCAGGAACTACACGCGAACTTTAAAAAGGCCGGCCCTCGCATATTTCCGAGCAACAAAGGAAGAACAAGCATAGACGGAGCGGCAGATAAGAAGTCGCTCGACGCGATAAAAAATTAGTCTCGGAAGGGAGACTCGGGAGGACAGGAGAAGACGAAATGGAAGTAGCGAGAGAACGGGAGGGAATACTTCTTAGGACCTCAAGTGAGAGAGAAAGGCAAGGGGGGCAAAAAATTATTATAAAGCGAGGGTAATTGGTGTTGGAGCGACGGTGCTGCTGCCAGTGGCCGTACAGCATACCCCTCGGGGGTTCTCGACAAACCACCCATCCCCTCTCTCTCTCTCTCTCTTGAGGGGGTTCGTTGAGGAGTTGACTCATCCATTAGTGTGCCCGCCGGCTGTTTTTTCCCTTCGTCGGGCATTTGTCCGTTTTTTCTCGCCCTTTATCACGGCCTCCACTTCTCTCACCGTATTCCTCGAGCGCAGAAGATGAAGGTGAGTAAAGCGCGGTCGGAGAGGTATAGGACTGCAGGACACTCCGGAGTTAATTGAAAACTTTGAGGAACTGAGTACAAATAGGGAGCAACAAAAGATTTGCTATTTGTGAGGGAACTGAGTTACAGACTAGTATCTACAATCGAAATGTTCACATTTTCAAACACGAAAAAAGAGCCGAGAAGGTAGTAGTTCAATTACACTTTGGTGTTTAAGTGCTCCAACGGCTAAGGGTATATCGCACCGTCTAACATAAGCTCTTAAACCTATGACGGCCACAACATCCATGCTCGAAGCGAGTTTGAACCCTCGACTTGTTGACTGGCCGACTTGTTCAAAATATGGCTACAATGACCGCCTTCAATATTTTCCTCGAGTTAATTTTGCATTTAAAACACGCTATATCAATGACTGGATCTTTATATTGGCAAGAACTCTACGACGATAAAATGATATTAATACATGAGTGTGTGCTCCAATTAACTTACTGATTCTGGAATTCACAAACGCTAACTGAAATAAGACAAATGAATACGTCAGTAACATTCGACACTGTTTTCATGGAAGGGTAGAACAATTTAAGGAAATTATTTGTCCTGAGATTTCGCCCACCTTAAAATGAGGGGACAAACTTGAATAAACTTGAACTTGAAAAGGGAAATTAATTCAGCGAGAGCTAGTTACACATTTATGGGAAACACACTTCAACAAAACATTTGCATTAAAATTCATAGGGCGTGAGAAGAGGATTGCTCAAATGAATCAGCTCAGAATAATAGAGGAAAAGAGGGATGTTATGTCACGTATGTTCCTCTCTGCATTGAAGCAGCCGAAGGTGTGAGGGGGAATGAGCCAGCACATGGCACCCAAGCAGGGACGGATATTCTAGCGAAAATTCTCGGCTACCACAGGCTTAGAACCCGGACCTTCGGAATAGAATTCCACTACACCAGGCACTATATACTAACTGGAACCTCGGGGTCAGTGCTTCTTTCAATGCTCGACAAGCGAATAAAAAGACACGAGCATCGCTACAACTAAAAACCAGACCCTAAAAACTAAAGGGCCCCCATAAGATTTCCCTTAATGGTGCGATATTTATAGGGTCTTTATTGAAGATGGGATTGATATAAATTAAAACCCCAATGTGCATAATACGGTACACGTTATATCATAAAGAATAAATTAGACCGATACATGATACGACAGAAAGGTTTGAATTTTTTTTTCGCGTTCAATAACAGATCAAAATATACAATAGCCAAAGTTACCGGGGAGAGAATCCGGCTAGGTAATTTAGGTGATAGGTATTTTTTTTTAATATCAGCAAAAATAATTCATGAACCTGGTTTTTCTTAAATACATCCGTCATGTTTTGTAAAAAGTGAACTTTGGTTTATCTGTTACGTACGATAGTATTTATAATCTTTAATTGAGGGGGAGTTGAATCTAGCAATAGATGTTGTGTATTCACCCCCTGCCACACACCCTCGAGGTAGCTTGCAGATGTAGATGAAGGAGGACGCGGGTTACTACAAACGTTCGAGGGTGTGGGTGGGGTATAGCGGCCAGGTGCGAGGGAGGGGTGGGTTGGGTAGAGGAGGGAGGAGAGGGAGTGAGTGAGGGTGGAGGATGGCGGACGAAAACCGGTCCGACGGTAGCCTCCCTCCGCCGGCCGTGGGAGAAGGAAAAGGCGACGTAAGTGGGAGGAGGTGGATGAAGATGATGATGAGGAGGAGGGGATGGGGGAGAAGGCACACTGCCCGGTCGTGTGGGCTCGTGAGAAAGTCTTCAAGTGGCGCTAAAGGGGGCGGGCTAGGAGCTAGGAAGAGTTCGAGCCGGCAGGGAGGGGGAGGAGGGCAGGCCGGAGAGGAGGGAGGTTACATATCCAGGAGGGGAGCGAAGGCAGGTGTACGGGCCGTGCGTGCGTGGACGCGAAGGAAACTGTGCGTGAGTCCGCGTGCGTGCGCTCCTCCCTCACTCCCTCTGGGCGGACGACCGGAAATGGACGGTTCTCCGCAGCAGTGGTGCCAACCCGAGCGATTCCTTCCGCGGTAGGGGTGTGAGGAGAGGTAAGGAGGGAAGAAGACCTCGCACCTACCACGCGACTCCTTTATAACCAACACAACCCCCATTCCATCCCCTCCCCCTGACCCCAGTCCTCCCTCTCCACCTCCCTCCCCATCCCCTCCCTCCCCCAGGGCACGAAACAAAACCCCTTTATTCCCCACCCCTCCTCAAACGCGCTCAACCACCCACACATCCTCCTTTGCCTGAAAGAGAGTGTTTGGACCGCAGATCAAAACTCAACAGTGATGGTGCACTTAAGCGAGGGAATGGGAAGACTAAAAAAGGGAATAATATTAAACACGGACGGGATTAAAAGAATATGGGTCTAACGGTGCAAGAATATAATCCTGCGGCATAACTACACGCGCGCAATCTCGTTTTTCACAATAACAAAGATTTAAAACCAGTCACCTTCGTCTCTCTTCGTCTATACCCATTTCAGTTGACATATAGGATCAATGTTTTAGGGATATTTAAGGTCGATTACTTTCAAGAAGATCTTAAACATATGAAACTCCCGCTTACTGAGTTCGTTGAATCATAAAGAAAAAAATGAGAAAAACATACGACAAAATAGAGGAATATATGTTTAACATGAAATTTTTGTGCATAAAATGAGATACACTAACAAATATGATCGAAGTAATTGAGGAGATATTTGACGATAATAAATATTGAAGATTTTATGCTTTTTGCATGTACGGAAACTAATGATACCTATTTTTATAGGATTATTGTTGTGTACCGTATAATTATAGCTTGAAATTAGAAGCTGGATTTCATGTGAAGGTGCAGTACTTTCTTGGTAAAATTAGTTGACTTAGCAGTAAAACTTTTAATGTCAACACTAAAACTAGTAACTACGTGACTAGTACCACTTTAACAACAATTAGCGACGGTGTGCAGGATTGTATACTCCTTGACAATGCATATATTCTGTGGAGTAATCCCCTAAAAACATCCTTTTATGCCTTGAAGATTACTGCTTGGTTGTACATGATTATTTCTAGATCACCCGTAACACACTCCAGAATACCATTTCCTGCCCCTCTCAAATTGAATAATACATGATTATTCAATTTGAGAAAGGGAGAAGTAATGTTATGTGATTATTTCTTCAAAGTTACCATTATATAAGTCAAATTATATTAAGGATACATTATTCAAATCTAGTTTAATATTATGCGCATTATATGTTGATTTTCGCACTGTGGACACAAGTACAACAATTTTCACATCGCATATCGCATCAAAATATGATTAAAAAAATATGGTTCCATAAATAACCTATTACGGCACTTGAAATAATACAATGGATCTAGCGAGAGTTTCAAGAAATCATAAACACCGTGAATCAAAATGTCCATTATCCGCACCATGAACCGTCAAGAGCCAGACAAATCTGTTTACATAGCATTAATACATCGGCACAAAGAGAATGAATGAACGATTCACTAGATAATCAGTATCAGAGGGAAAATTCGAAATAAATCTCTTTTTCAATTTTTCTACGCGAAATATCCACAGGAAAAAAATAATCGAACCAATCTCTAGATCAACAATACTCGTGATACGTATCACAGGGAACGATACGTAATCAAAGCTATTTTTTTTCAATTTTCCACGCGAAACCCGAAAAGAAAAAAGAAAACTCCCTTCTGTTCCGATTGAAACAGCCCCAATCCCAAACCACTTCAACAGCCCAGCAGAATGACGGCCACCCACCCACCCTCGCCATCCCATTAAAATAGTCTTCGATGGACGAGATGGGCAGAGTGTGTTCCTTCATGTATCCATGCATGTAACCAACTCTCTCCTGTGTGTGATCCCCTTTACTTTTACCCGCCGGCTAAAACCAGTTCTCTCCTCGTACTAATCCCTATCCACCTTTTTTTATAGCTCGGCAGCACTGAGGAGAGAGAAGAACGGGAGGATGAAGACGGCGGAAGAGAGGAGGAAAGGAGGAGGAGAATCGGGAGAACGGTGTAAGATGGAAGGAGAGATGGAGTAGGAGGAGGTCGAAGGGAGGTGATTTCAAGATTTATTGGCCTCCCCTCTATACTTAGGCAACGGAGGAAAAGAGAGTTGTCGGGTGAAAGAAGGGGAAGAGGACTCACAGGAAAAAAATTAAAACTTCGTAACCACACCGCGCTTATTTTTTCCGTGATTCTTTTCAATTACTTATACTAGAATCGATTTTTATTTAATCATGACCCTACATCCGCTTCCGTGTGCGGGAGTGCGCACTTTGAGTACCAAGCGTACGGAGTCGCATGTAGTATTTTACGAATCATCAATTCCATATCCAACCTTCAATCTTACGGTGGTGTGCCTCGACTCATGCTTCAACGGAAATCCAACCTTTCGTGTACCTTTGTATGTATGCACTTATTGTTCACCGAAGGGTGAAAATACGTAGGACGTGGGCGTGGAATAACGCAATACTTTTTTTTCTTATTATTCGCTACGGGTAAAATTTCCAGCTCCACGCATCCCCGCGCGGGAGTATATTAATTTTTTTCCCATCCATCCCTTTTCGTTTCCCATATTATCAATGCCATTATCGTCGTTTCTTGAAAAATAAGTCTGCCTCCCAGTTTTTCCCACGTTCGCCAAGCCCCCTCATTTTGGAGTTACTTTTTCATCCGTTTCCAAAAGTGAAACGGCCTTCTCGTATTTTTTATTCGGGTGAGATGCTCCAGTATAAATCACTCGACCACACCGACTTCTGACTGATATTATTTTTGATGCGACCAAATTTTAGAGAACGGAACAGAAACTTCATTTATTTTTTTTGTCCGGTCGAATACTTCTCTCTCCATTGGGTATCTTTCGACCTTGCCGCTTTCTCAAGTAGCAATTTCGTTATTTTTCAAGAATAGTGATTGGCGGGTTGGTCATTGCCTAATAGTGGAACGATACGCAACTTTGGGACCCATTTTTTACCATGGACCCAAAGTATTACCTCAGGGTGAAAATGCATGCCCATTTACTGACTAACGTAAAATAAGAAACGATAATTTTTCACTTCCTTTGAATAATTTATCAATCGGAAATAAATCCATACCAATCTTTATACAAAGATAACTGTTGAAAATTATGAGCAGCATAACTGTCTCAATTCGTGTCATAATGTATACATATCGAGGGGAGGTTAAGGGCGTAGTTTCGTTTCTAAAGAACTCGTATCAGACATGGTGAAACTGGAATTTCTCGAAGGGTAGGCAAATAAGTAACAGTATCGAGTACGAAATTAAAAGCCGGCGACGATTTCAAAACTGATATGACACGGATGACGATATTTACTGATTAGTGTTTATTCTTAATAATTTAAATTGCTCACAAAGAATCAAGAGCATGAAGCTAGATGCAGCTTATCGATAAAAAATAAGGAATTGATGGTAAAAATAAATTTACAACACATCTCCTATATAAGGTTGGATTGAAACGAAAAATAATGGCTCAATCATACTGGAATCTTGTCCAAATTCTAAAATACTTGATAATACTTTACTAAATAAATATTAAGGCATCAACATAAACGCATATGATTTATACGATGATTAGAGATCTGATAATACGGAAAAGCATCGTTAATACTTTCAAAAGACATTAAGAATTCGGGTAGGAGAAGTCATCACACACAATCTTACATTTATCAGATTCAAGACATAAATGAATCGTGCTATTTAAACTCCTGAGATCTCTTATGATTACTATGATAACAGCATTTCATTCTTATACAAAAAAACCATTTCCGCTCTGGGCACGCATATAGGCATAAGAGGGCACCGGAGAAGAACAAATTCGTCAAGATGCACAAAATTAGACGGGCAGGAACTATCGTATCACCTACAATAAGTGCTCAAGCGCGGTATTAATGAAGTTAATACATGGGGAACACAAAAAACAAAGGTTAAACTTTCAGGACCCTCATAAAAAAGCTAAGGGTTATAGAGCTCGATAGAATGGGTCTGTGTTTTTGCTAACCAACGACAATGGGCTAACTATATCGTAAACGCACTCAAGAAAATCACATCAATAAGACAATATAACAGTACCCCACGGAAATTTCAGTAGAAACCAATCAAAATATTTCCCAATAGTTGGGCATGTAACCACATTCAAAGGCAGGAAGGAATGAAGAAAGTACTCTCGAATTCAACGTGAGAGTAAACATCAGCTGTAAGTTATCCATTAACGACTATAACTTAGGTCGGTTCGAAACCATTACTCAACTCTCCGGTTAAGAGGTGCCAAGGAAATTAAAATCTTCCAGTTTATAACGACCTCACCTCAAAAAGAGTCGCACTTTCAACAAGAATAGTACCGTTGACACACGAAAAATAGATGATTAAAAACGCCAAAGGTGATCAAATAAAGAGCTAAGACATTCAGGAAGTCACGAAATGTAAATGTCAATGGGACTTTCTCACAATCATCCACTCGTCGTTAACGTCATCTTTCGTGAAGTATATGAGAGCATAAATTCATTATACCCCCTCCAAAAACTCAACTCTGCGCTGATTGCATTATTTATTCCCCGCATCCTGTTCGGAGAGTTCGTAAAAAAAACAGAACGAAGAAAAAGGATCGCGGGAGGAAAAAACGGCGCTTGGAACACACTCCAGCACGGATTGAAAAACTCATGACGGGGCTGCGGAGGTGACGGCTTCCTGCATACTGATGGGTGGGCGGGGAGGTAGGAGAGGGAGATATCAAGAAGAGGGGAGTTTGGCATCCTGTCCCGTTACTAAAAGGTGGCCGCGCGGCAGGATGAGAGGGGGGGGGTCAGGGTATTGGAAGGGGGGAAACCTGACAAGAGACGGGGAGGGGGAGGAGGAAATAGCTGGGAAGGGGGGCGCCCTTAAGCGCCGGGGTTCGGCGTGGGGAGGAAGTTACGACCGTCGTGAATGGACGAGTTAACTTTCTTCTCCTCAGGAGAAGGAAGGGGAGATGGAGCTCTCTTAAAACTTCCCCGTACCGTTGCTAAGCTAAAGGAGAGGACGCTAAATAGCTCGCGGCTCTCCGGATGCGGTCTTTTTATTTTTCCACTTCGAGAGAAATAAAAATCACCAATCCCACCCCCACACCGCCCTCTCCCCCTTGTTTGTCCAGCGTGATCAATGGGGTGACCACGGAGGATTATAAGGGGTTACGGGGTGCGGGCAGGAAAAGGAAACCGACGAGGGGTGGATATGGGCGCTTCTCGGGCACCCCTCTTTCAGTTCACATAAGATATAGTCTCTCGCGGCGTGCAACACCAAGACAGAAGCGCTTCATCGGATTCTCCCAGGAAAAAACTCATTACTGGACAGTGGGACGTCCCACTCTTTGTAGAACCATATAGCAAAAAACTACAGCTATGGAAAAAATGTGGAGTGAAACAAAGAAATGAGAGAATGGAAAATTTGATGTTCTTCTATTCTAGGAAGGTTAGGACGAACCCCCAAAGACCATTAATAATGTTATACGTGATATCTAAAAACCACTCTTTTCCTTCCGTTTACAAAATATTCTCCTCTTCGTCGCAATGCTTACCGTAAAGTACTTTACCACTTAACCACTCCCTAAATTCATTTTTTATTTCTTCTAAGCATTTCCCCCGATTATTTCATTTTTTTCGTTACCTACCTAATGCCTCTTCGTTTCTTTTTCTACCTGATTTTCGTTTTCAAAGTTCGAATAAAACTAATCAACCTTTAATTGAGTTTACACTACAAGTAGAAACAAAATGATAGTGAAAACTGTACAGCGTATATTATAAAAAAATCTTCCACCTAAATTTACACACTAGTGCATGCGGAGATGTCAAATAATATTCTTTAAAATTACTTGATCACAATCGTTTACGAAAGGATTAATATTATATATTTCTCTACTAAACCGTTGCTTATCACTAAAATGAAAAAAACATAAGGATTTTATGCTATTGTGGCTCAAACAGCTTCTATATCACAACCATCCATGCCACTCATGATTTAATCCTGTGAATTTCTTCACCTTAAAATTGATTAATCATTTCAGTCACAACATCTTCAGCTCAGGCGGCAATGAAAAGAAAAAAGTGACGAACAACTACAACCGAAGGTTGGTGATAAAAATGAAGCCACTGTACCACAACACGAAGAATGATAATGAGAAACAAACTGGAAATAAAGGATTAAACCATGATCTGATTAAACCAGGAGATGGTACACCGATATGGGATAAACCTCGAGCATCATTTTGCATGATAAAATAAGGACGGGCGGAGATTCGAAGTAAGACTTCCCGCCAGCGAAGCTAGAAGTAGCGCGTCGTGTTTGAACGAGATGCAGATTCACACGCCGACTCGAGAGGAGATTAATTATTTCCTCTCACCAATCCCGTAACATGTTTTTTATATACATATCTTGCCCTCGCGGATCTATTTCGGTACCTACCTGGACCGGTTAGGTGTGTCGGGAGGGCGGAAGAACGCCTCCCCTACCTCCCATTCCTTCATCCCACCTCCCTTGTTTCGACACTTGATTGTTGCCCACAGGCTATCTCCAACGAGGAAAGCGGCTCAGGAGAGAGTGGGGGAATCACGGAGAATCGAACCCGGGACCTCTACGTGCCGTGGCCAATACCTTCCGGCCATCCAACTAGACAGGATATCCCCTCGATAACCCAGGAGATTCCGAGCGCAAATCGCCCGAGGGTCTCGTTGTTCCGAATGCGTGCGAACGGACATCACTTACGTTTTAATGACTGCTGCGAACGGTCAGCGCGGGACGGCGCTTTGTTTCCAAGTGGCAAGCGAGACGTCCATGGACGCGCTCGACAGATCGGAACAGTGAGATCAAAAGGGGATTCGAATTACCGAATGAATAGGGGCAGTAGTTCTTAAGGAACTGATATACGGTCAGCCAAATTTACAGTCCTCGAGGAATAGTAACCCTCCGGGAATAAAACTACAAAAGCGCTAAACTAGGAACATTGAGATACTAAGTTAAAACTATCAATCTACGGCACTAGAAAAAATCATAAGGAATGAGGAGGGATTACAATTAAATTCATACTCCAGAAATGCAAGAACGTGACCGTCGCTATTTCCTGCACATATTTAGAATAACTTTTTTGGAGGATTGTTTTTTTTACTACCATACACGTATTATAGCATAATCTGATTACTGAATGTATGAATGAGGGCTCAAAGAAGCAAGAAACGGAAATAAAGCAAAAGAAAAGAAGAAAAAAATAAACGCGACTGAGGTAGCAAATAATGTAGGAGACCTATGGAGAAAAAAAAGAGTAATCTTTAGTTATTAACATTCCATAGTGATGAAGTTTTTACGACGATAAAAAGAGAAGTACGCTTGATCAACCTGAAGGGGTCCAGAATCACGAATAGGAGAGGAAAATGAAAATCTGAAACTAGCAAGATAATTCCTCAAAATGGCAGTAACGAGCGAATCCAGCAAACAAACCGTTCTCTTGCTAAGTGTCAATAAGGCGAAACATGATATCTGAAAAGAAGCAGGCATCCGATATTCTTCAGCTATGAAAATACCCATAAACTGAGGCACTCCATTTAAAAAAAAAAAGAATATGCCGATATCAACAAGAACAGGATTACTGTTCACCATAATTAGAAATTCGCTCATTGACTACACTAAATATTCCTCTGAGCGGAATGCATGAAGGAATAGTGTATCAGAATAAAACTTCTACATAAATCCATAACAATCAAATTAAGCATGCGTCATCATGTACTAAGAAAATCACGTCGTATCCCAGAATAACGGAACGAGGATCCCGATGTTGAAAGCCAGTAAACTAAAATCCTGTTGCTCCTTAGTCCAGGATTCCAATCCTTGACCATCGTATAATTTCGGTCACATTTCATATCCTTAAAAATTCGCCCGCGAACCGAACCCGAGGAGGCGTTCACCTGCCGTCTTTTGTCGACGCTTCGCGATGGGCGGCGGGGGAGCGAAGCCTTTGAGGAAAGCCGCCCACCGAAATACGGCACGATAAACCCGAACCATTCCACAGACGAGCGAAATAAATCTCAGAGCGGCCCAATTTATCGCTTTGCGCATCGTCCGAATCCCAAAGGATGTTCGAAACCCCTCGCGGGAAGGAAAAATAAAGGCTGGGAGGGTGGGGGTAGAACATTAAGGGGCCGACGGAACAAAGAGGATGGGAATGAAAAAAACCTACACCCCCAAACGAGACAAAATACCTCGTCGATATAAAACCAAAAATAGAGACGTCGGCGGTGGGTTAGATGTGAAAAAAAGGGGAGAGACGAAAAATACTTTCCTCCTTGGAGAGAATAAAATAGATATACGACTTCCGGGAACACCATTCACTTTTGCGCGAGACCTGCTACCCACCGACCGTACGAAAAGAGCGCCTTTGAATTTATTTCCGCGCAAGGCTAGAATGTCACTAGTGCACTTTTTTCTATTAATAATAAGAACGTTAAACTGCATTCGAGACTGATTCCAACTTTGCATAGGCTTGCACATGAGATATAACATTCTTGGAGCAAAAATGCAAAAGTAAAAGGGATATTTACGCAGAAATAAATCACAGAGCGAAAGCAGTCCAAAAAATTCAAGTATTACGTCAAAGCAGGATACGCCCAAACGTTAGAGAAACTAGAGTAGAACTGTAAAGGATTCTACGAAGGAGGCGACCAAGAGATAGTCGTTCATGATGAGATAAGGGAATGACAGTAGAGAGAAATTACGACGTTAATTGGGCAAGTTCTTACGATTCATAGGCAAAAACGAAAAATAACGAGTGAGTTGCGAGTTAACTTACTACTTAACTTACGGAAAATGAGAGTTAACTTACTACTCCAACAGATAAAGAAATCAGTCATGCGATCAAATAAAATGGATCAACTCTGAAAAATAGCTAGTTAAAATGAGGCGTAGGTAATATCATCGGCAGAGTTGGCCTAATAGTTTCTAAAGCATGACTTTTTACGTACCTAACCTTTTTTCTATTATTAATGTCAATGAAAGACTATGCTAGGTTATGAGGTCTAACAAGGGAAAAAAAGTGTAGTTTAGAACAGTATATAAATACTGATCCTTTTTTATGCATGATATGTAATACATTTTTGGTGTGAGTTCACCCCCTGCCAACCACTTTTATGGTGGCTCGCAGGGTATTATGTAGATGTATAGGAAGCCAGTACTCTTATCTGCCACACCAACCCGAACCCCAGAACGTGTACAACAGATAAGTGTGACTAAGGTGTTGACTACTTGTTGGTTGGCAACGACCAAAGAATATTTTTTAAAATGGGAATTCATGGCATCCTTCTCACTGGGTGTAACACAAAAAAGGTAAGTTTCTCTCGTTTTCTACAGAATCACGAAATACGCTCCAATGTAAGACCTCGTAGCATGACATCACACATCCTTTATAAAGAAGAAAGTATCGGGTTCCGTCCACCTCACCCCAAGCACCGGGCACACCCTCTTCCGCTAAATCAACCCTAACCCACCTCTCAGCGCCCTCCCCCACGCCAAAAGTTGAACGAGAATGGGTCCGACCCTCCATTCATGCTTTTTTTTCCTCCCCGAAGCTGAAATTCTCCACCGTTGGAAAGGTATTAATCCCCTTGCGGAGGGGGAGTGGTGAAAGGAGTGTTTCGGCTCACCCCGCGGGTGCCAACGGGTGCCAGCCGCGTTCACCGGATGGATCGGGTGGTAAGCACCACGCAAAATCGACAGGGGTTTGGAAAAGAGAGCGCCTGGAAGGGAGAGGGGGTTTGAAAAGAGTTTAAATCAAAACAACAATCGCTTTCTCCTCTGGAGAGAGAAAAAATTAACACGGCATTTCGACGCACGAATCATAGGTGGCGGCACGAGTTTCCGTTCTGCACAGCACACGTAAGGGAGCAAAGGGGTCATCTACACAAACCCTCCAAGACAGCGTCTTTTTCATTCATTGAAATCGATTATCTTTTTCAAATGCAGGCCAGAAAAAATTGAGAAAGTAATCACGACTTCGCCGCCTGGCCTTTTGACACGAAGTTCAGAAGAGAGCGAGTTAAAATAAGAAACTGAACTATATCAGGATTGAGAAAATCACGTTAGAAGTCATTTAATTAAAAGGTCAGAATCGCATCAGAAATCGCATCTAATCTTTCAATTTGCGAGCTACGTACGTTTAATTTTTTTTATTACCACTATACGAATATAACTTATTACCTGAATGTCATACCATGCTCAAATCATCGTCCTCAAAAGACGAGGAGTGTATTACATCTCAGAGCGAGATTAGTTGTCAGCGACGAATATCTCAGGTGCTCGTTAATTCATGAATATAACTTCTCGGTGGCGAGATTTAACATCTAAAACTACAAGACAGTAACACATCCACTACATTACCTCTGTCAGGCTAAAGGGTAATACGTAGTCAAGTGCGAGGACTTGAGGTTAAATAAATACAAGAAAATTATATTAAATGTCAAACTGGATACGAAAAATGTAAACAGTTGTGGTATCACTTACATCCTCAGAGTAACAGTTTGGGCATGTGAAAAAAATATCACTATCGACAAATACATCTCAAAATTAGAGGGGAAAAGCTGAAGTTTATTAGCACCATTATCCCAAACAAGAAACTATTGAGGGGTTTAAGCTCTAAAAACGGAAATTTTCAACAGACATTACGGTCACAAGGAAACAGAATCATTCTGACAATAAGCAGCTATTAAGAAGCTAGTCTGTAACTTCGCAAAATGAAAGCTTTCAATCTAGTTGGGTACTCAAGATCTCCCTCTTACCAAAATCTTAACGGAAGCAAAAACACGATTGAATCGATTTCCTGATGATGAAAGTATACGCGATTATGAAACCAGGGCCAGAAAAAGTAAAACAACCCACACTCTGAGGGACCAAGTAATGAGGCGTATTAACAGAAGAGGGCAGGGAGGGAGAAGTACAGCTGGAGAGGGCTGAGAGCTAAAAATGACCCACGCAGCCATTACAAGATAGATCTCCTTTCAATTAATACTGGATGCGCGCCTGCGAGAGAGAAATAGAGTTGAAAAAAAATTGGAAAACTCAAGGCATTTGTGTTCATCCAACCATTACTTTCCATCTCACCCTCCAAGACGAGCAACCCTTCATTTTTCGCCCTCATGGTAACTTCCTCCGGAGTCAAATTAGTTCAAACATTACGACAACATCTATTTCACGGGGGGATGGGGCAACGGGGAGGTCGCGGCAATTTCATTGGAACCGCCTCCGATTCTCATTTTTTTTAAACAATCCCGGTTCCCGAAGGAAATTGCCGCTAATTAAATCTTTAATACCGTCGGTTCTCTTCGTCACGTCAACCCATTGACGGAATGGAAGGAGACGTGGAGAGGGAGATGCGGTAAGGGAGGGAGTTCGAGTGAGGGTTCGGTGGTGGGGCGAGGGCATGAATGGAACCCAAGACGAATGGGGAGGGGAGAGAGAGAGGGAGGGAGGGAAGGAAACAGACGAAGGTGAAGAGGAGGGGGGAGAGGGAGGAGTGGTCGGTTTGTAAAAAGGACAGTGTAGCCAACCGAGGGGAAAATTACACCAAGTCCCGGAGCCGCTTTCGCACGACAGAAAAATCTTTCCTTAGGATTTCATTCATTCATTAAGTAACTCGGGAGCCATGAATAGAGGCGACGTCACAGAGGTCTTTCTTGCTGGGGGGCGAACGCACGGGCGATTTCAGAGGTCGTCAAGTCACCTTCGAGAGCAATGCTCACGATCTGGTGAATGGACGTAGAGAATCTTTTGGCCCTGAGGGCCGAACTTGGCCAGGTGAAGGGATTTAATGTTCCACATAGGAGGCACGTCTTCGCTTCCCAAAATGAATTTTCTTAATTCAAATTTCAATAAACACAAAAAATATTTTACGTATGTAAATGTGTGAAGAGGTAGGCTGTTACAAGAATTCAGTGGAGAGCTGCGTCAAACCAATTTCAGGATTGATGACTGATGATGATGATACAACATATGCCTGAATTGATGCGGTGGAACTTATATATCAGGAGAGAAGAAAAACTTTTGCCCAGTTTGTCACTTAAAAACTATACAATTTTTGCATCACCGGGTCGAGCCTATGTTCCTTTTCACGGTATATTTACTTACTTGAAAAGTTATGGAGAAAATTGTAGAAATCCTTCTTTCGCGGCTTGATGAAATGCTTCAGCGCTCAAATTGCTGTCCCACATATTGCGTTTGGCAAGACGTACGCAACTTTTCTCATGTGCAGTTTCGTCGAGGACATTATTCTCCTACCATGTCAATAATTAGGAGCTATTGTTGATTTAACATGAAAAAATCACACTTTATAATTCCATAAAATTACTTACACCGTATTTCACGAACCGGTTTCTTTACATAGAAACATCTTAAAGCAATGCACCGAAACCAGTCTTAAAATTAATTACGATAATGTTAAATTGAAAAGAGTTCTTTCGCATTTAAATCTTGAAGTAATTACACAATACATTCTATCAGCAACATTTTCTTAATTATTGACCAGAAAAAGTCTGAAAGTGCAGTCGGTTCCGCATTTTACGCTATTTCAAGAGAAATTTACCTTTCCACCGGGGACTTGACATACTATTAACTCATTTCAATTTCTTAGAATCAATGGTCTAACAATGTAACTTTCCATTCGTATCACCGATTCCTTTTTTATGACACAACTGAAAGAGCCTAGGTGAAATTTTCCAAGAGTGGAGGAAAGCTAACCATAGTATATAACGTGCCGCCTACAGAACATCCAAATCACCTCACATAATCATTTTAAATAATTTTTATAAGCAATAAAAAATACCTTACTCACTTCTCCACACAATTTCGTCCATCAAATCAAGTTTTTGTACGTAAAATCAACAGGATATTTGACTAGTAAATGGAATTATGCAATGACGTATGGATGGTTTCCTCTACTACACAAAGAAGACATAACGAAAGGGATTTCTCACATTAACCCAAGTGTAGTGGTAGTTGTTTCGGAAATAGGTACTTCGTGACAAGAAGTTGTAAAGGTCGTTAAATAAGTGCAAAAATATTTTCAGAAAAAATCAGGAACATGGTGATACATGAATTCTATTATCAGGCAAATTTAAGAAACGGGGTGCTGCTATCCGTTCATATTCTTGTGTTAATTTGCATGAGTGATCTATAATGATTTAAATTTTTTATTACCAAAATATAATATGTATGCAGCGAGTTGTGAAGTATCTAAAAGAGAAAAATTACGTTGATATAAAGAGGTTTGCCGATAGAAGAATCGAGTGTAGGGCTGCGTCAAACAAATCCTAAGATTGTTGACCGATGATGATGATTAGGTACTGATGTGACCAACTCCTATGGCAGGAATATCTAATTCCTCGATAAAATGACTAAAACGGATACTTGAGTCATTTTTTACTCCCTATCATGAACTGACCCCACCTTTAATGCATCAGTCAGTTTGTTAAAAAACACTAAAAAACTATGTTGAAATTGAGAATAAAAAATTATTACACTATGTAATGGTCCACTATAAAGGTTTATTGTTACAACCCGGGTTTTGTACACTTAGTGACATATTCAGGTACATCTTCGTGACAATAAACCTTTATAGTGGACAAATACATAGTGAAATAATTTTTTATTCTCAATTTCATCATGGAGAGGTTCCACATAGTAAGGCCTGAAGTCATTACCAAACACCTATGTGCTTACGAGAACGAACGCGGTAGTACTCTCCCCGCTGGTAGTTCTGTTTTAAATATTTTTTTCCATTTATCAAATATGTTTATCTTCCCTTAATTTGGATTTCCGTTCCTTTAAAATACTGACAGGATAACGGAGGGGTAAATACAAGGCTTTGAGAAAAACTAAAATTAGCAATTGAGAGCTAAAAGATAATATATCATGGGCATGGCTATCACGAAATAAGCAGGCGTCCAACTCCCATGGTCTTGCTCTAATGATCACCATGCACTCATCCCACAGATAAGATGGGTTCCTCCAAGATGCCGAAATGGAGCGCGGAGCGAATCGCTTCGGAGGTCGATTGCGAATTTCTCCCATCCCCCATTTAATCCCTTCAGCAATTTCATTCCGCTCGGAGCGTGACCCCAAAGAAAAAGAGCAACGAAAGAAATAACCCTCGATCCCATCGATTTCTCCGACAATAACAACGCCCAAGATATTTGGTGCCCCAAGTAAGTACTACTTGAAGATAACACCCCTTGGCTCTCTTAGCTACGCCGAAACCACTCAGAATCGGACGAATGATGCCACTTACATGGGTGTGTAGGACCTTAATTTTTCAGGCGGCGAAGACGATTAATACTGCGAAAAAGTACATGAACGAGTATGCAGTATAAAAAAATACGCACAGAGTGTGGTACCATTTTAGGTAGCAGCGAAATAAATTGAGGCCCAGAAAGAGTATGATTCGACATTTAGCGGTCAACACGATTCCTGGATATCTAGTGCTGAAACGGAATGAGGTGGTAGAGCAGAAAGAAATACAATCAGTAGACATCAGCAGACATAAATCATTTACAGCACTTTCTGATCAAGATTCAGAACCAAAAATAGATTCTCTACATATAATATCGCTCGATGTTTACAAAATTTGTCTGGACCGATGTACAAGAGTAACGTGGAGGCTAACAACGCCGAATATTGAAATAAAAAAATCTACACTAAACGATAACTTAGGTTAGGCACAATGGTTGGATTACAGATATCTCAAAAAAAGGCATTTTAAAAAGAATGAAATGAAGATTCCTCAAGAAATCGTGTGCTGCAAAATTGACAAAAAATGCGACATTCCTCGTTTGATAAGAAATACTGACGTGACGAAAGCTCAGGAGTGTATTGATGATCATGAACAAAGCAGTAAAATTATCGAAGTAGGGAAACAAAAAAATACAATGTGTCGTTTAGTGAGCTGGTGGGAACGCATTTTTCAACTAATATGAGCGACGGCGAGGAAGCAGAGAGGCAGTTTATTTTAAAACTGAAGGCCGACAAGCTTCCTGTGCGAATAATCTTATCACTTCAGTAAACACTACTTTTGTCCATCGAAATTAATCAGGGGATAAATAAAGGCTTACGTGGAAAATTTCTGAATTTTAGCTTGAGGTGAGCGAACTTTATTTTTACTTAGCAGGTAAGCACCCATTTACTTGTGGAAATTTAACCGTCACCTATTCATCAGCAACGAGAACAAGCATGGTGCCAATACACAACACCTGGGGTGGAATCACGGATGTATCTTTTGCGTTACCCCAAGAGAAGCGCAGGGTTAACAATAACCGTCTATAAAATTTGCTCCACTGATTGAGATACCTAAGCGATTTGATGTGGTGTGCGAAAAAAAGAAAAACGGAGATCAAGTTCTCTCTAACACAAGTTAAATTAAAAAAATAACGAGAACGCTAGCGCAAGCCTTATGAAGATCCATGATCGAGGCCCTGGGATGTTATAAGGCAACAAAACTTGCGATTAATAAGGGCATGTTGAGAGAGGAAAGCTAAACTAGGACAATTAAAACCTCCGACGAATGCTCAAAAAGGGAAAGAGTTCCCAAGCACCTCTTTCTCCTATAGCTCTACCGTATTAGGTAAGGAAAGCCCCCGTGCATACATCTCGGGATACACCATTGAGCAGACAGTAATGATAGACCACATAAGGAAAGGTATGTAATCTCTATGATATTAATTATTCCCTGAATCTAATTTCCTTCGCCGAGAAGGCCAGAAAAGCAGAAATCACTCGACCTCACCATAATTTATATGTATGTTATTCAACAAATGTTTGCTCTGATGGCGTGTTATTTCTCATAATAATTAACTAAACAAACGCAGATTATGGTAATATAATATTTGCACATGTAAATCCCCTCATTAACGGCTGTGGCGCGTAACGCCTCTGGATATTCGCCAATCTCAGAACTATGCTGTGAATAAATGAATGTGACCATCAGTATAAAACACTGACTTTTAGCCACTGCCGGGATAGAATACGGAGGAGTAAGAGGGCGGAAGTCTTTAGACGCGATGGAGATGAGGAGACGATATAAAGACTTGAGGGAGGGGGAAGGGGTGGTTTGGGGAGGAAAACCAAAGGGTGAGTGAGAGAGGAGAGGGATATGAGGTCGGCGCCTAACCCTAAAACTCCTCCCCCTCCCCCACACTTCTTCAAACCTTTAATAACCGCCCCAGCCCCATTCCTTGGCGCAAACGAGGGACGGACAGGTTTTGCTTCCTGCGATTTACACGGGGAGGGGGAGGAGTGGACGAGGGAGAGGGCGGGGGAGATAGTAGGAGGGGGGAGGGTTCTCTCTGGAGGTGAATGGAGACCCTCGGGGACAAGGACAGAGCAGAGGAGGGAAGTTGTACGCGTCGACGCGAGCGGATGAGACGGAGAGGGGAAGGAAACGTGGGAGGAGGAAATTAATGGAGAGCGCACACAAACCTCCGAATAGAACTGTGAGGACAGTCCCAATCAAAAGTATATTAGCAATAAAACGACATGTTCACTTCCCTGTGTGCTATTCCCTACCAATTTAGGTTCCCGTTTCTCTTTCTAACCGATCCACAATCAATCAAAATAATCTACCATTGTGGAAATTAATATACTTTGTACTATTTCACATAAATATTTCATGATCCCGATAGATTTCAACTATTTCTGGTCATTAACAAAGGGATAACACTTCCAAGGTGGAGATATCACCGTCATTGTCACCCTAGAGATATCACCCGTTTGATAGTGACGCGAAAGCGTCGAAACCGGCTGGGATCATAAAATACTAGCGTGGAATAGTATAAAGTTTTATTATATTATAGTATATTTATTTAAATCATGTCTCTGTGCAAAAAAATACAAATTTGTCCTCAGATTCAATCTAACCTAATCTACCATGGTTTGTGAATGTTCCCTGCCTCCTATTCTCCACTTAATTAGGTCGCCTGTAACTTAGTGCAATCCAGAATCAGTCAACTAAAATAATATTACATGGTTTACTAATAATCCCAACCTACTATACCGCACCTATCTACATATCCTCTTGTCTTCCTTCCTAATCAATACATGTTACCGTAATCAAATCCTCATGCCATTTTCTAGCTGCTCTCATGAAATCACAATTACTAATCTTTTCTTACCTCTTATCTGCTTATGGTCGATAATTTCGAGGCATCGGATTTCAATTGCAATTTCAAGCTCAGCATTAATTCAGTCCACTACATCGATAGCTATCGCATCCAATTAAATTACGCACAAATTTTTTTGATGAAAAAATTCTGGGGCTCTTAAAGTAGTCAACCCCATTTTTCTTAGGTAAGAAGAAACGACCTGCTTAAATTCTTGAGAAGATCTTTCACATCACCGTTAACAAAATCAACTCACGTTATCAAGAAAAGAATAGAAGGTATCATGTACTAGCAGAATAGTTCCGAGCATTGCCACTGTAAACAATTTTCATGTCTCACATTTACCACACACCTCCGCATCTTTCATTTTGAGAACGCACTGTTTATAAGCATGAGAAATAAGAGACGCATATTTAGTAATCTTTTTAAGACCGATATTATGGCACATCGATGACGGAACGGAAACTATTTTTTCACTAATGAAAATTCGATTTTTTTGACGAGAATTACGTCACATCGTCAGTCGAGCGTTTCGATTCTTAGCCTCCAACGACAACAATGAAGGAGAGGTTAGAAGAAGGAAGAAGGGGAACGGGGGACTTTGGAAAATGCTCAATGAATCGGAGAGAGAGTGACATGTTTGCGGGGATAAAAAAAAAGGAGACAACGGAAACTCGAGTGCGTACTTCACATGCGCATGTGACCACTCGCGTGTGGGTGTGTAAATGTTTCATAATTGATTGCCGGGACGACCGAGGCTCGTTAAGCTGAACTAGACCGTGCCGGAGAAGTCGTGAGAAAATAACCGCATACCGCCGCCCGAGCGCGGAAACGGATTGAAACTGAGAGTGAACGGTGAATATGCTTTTCCGGACCGAAAGACCCATCCCGTGCGGCTGCCGCCCTTACGGAAACTTAGGCGTCTCCCCAGAGGAGCACTTCTTTCTCCCTACTTTTCTCAGATAACGGATGCTGCAGCCCGGAATGAATGGCTATTCGCATGGTGGATTAAAAGGCCATCTCTTTCCTTAGCTGACTTGCATTTTGCGCCGGACACGGAAAGGTCGTCAAAGGCGATTAATGTATGCACACAATCTTCCCAGAGGAGGAGAACGCTATCCGGTAGAGTTACGACGAAAATTGCGGCTAATGCATTCAAGATGTCCACACCAGAGAGAATATAAGATTTATTTATTCATTTATAAATGACTTCATAGCGACAGTTTATGAGCTCCTCTATTAGGTTCACAGAATACGGAACCACTTAAGTCAAATGGACATCATGCTTGCCGCAAATAGAGGTGCATTATGGAACTAGCCTGGTTCCGGGTTCAAATACGGGCGATAGCATTAGATATCCCGATAAATCTATGCGGCATGATGTCCTCAGCGTCAAAACTTGTGGCGAATGATGAAGAATACTGCCTGAGTGACAAATAGAAAGTATTTGATAACCCTACCCTAAATACAAGACCTACGCACGCCTTTAAGTTTACCATTAGGTGAGAATCCACTTTCACCTACCAAAATAAGTTCCAGATTCATTAATGCCCGTGTGTTAGCTGTCACGTAAAGGTATATAAGGTAATAATGTTGATTTCTCCTGTAATACATCCAGACTGCTAATAAGAAGGACACCAGCGATAGAAATGCATTTCCAAATACATGAGATTAATAACTATTTCTCAGACGAAGAATCAATCTAAGCCATCGCCATCATAAAGTGGTCTATCTCTCCATAATATTGTTGCGTCCGTATCCCCTGATCTTCTTATTATCCTAGTAATCTTTCGTAAGTTGATTAAATGGCTGTCATTCGAATCAGGCATTGACCGATAAAAAGAAATAAATTGGCGTACCCATCGTCGAAAAGAAAAAAGATGACCTTGCCGTAATGTCACGATTGCTGTTTCACTAAAGGTTAGAATGATTCCATTATCAGCGCTGCTGCCTACTTTCAACAAATATAGTAATAATTTCTATTTCACAAAACTAATCTCTTTTAAAATCCATGGTGGCAAGATAAGTAGTACAAAGTCAAAGCAATGCATGAGGTCTTAATATTTTTTATTCGTTCCAAAATGAATTCATCCGTAAAATCGGTTAGTTAACCCGAAAAGACAAAAGGCGGGAGGAAATAAGTTTTAGGCCAGTAACCCAACAAAAATATCACCACATAATTTACGTAGCACAGCCATGCAAGACAACTACGAATAATGAAATATGGTAATCAATTTTAGGCAGGCATATGTAATATTGTAAAATAGGAAAAACTTACAAAGTACATTTAAAATATTCGAATAACCAATTATGATACGAGTCTCTCTCTCTATTGGTCTTCAAACAACAAAAAACAGTTTCGTTTCTTTTCGTTATTTCCGACTTTTGGGTCAGTCTAATCTACATTAGGGCAACCATTGTCCACGAGTTTGATTTCCCACCCCGATCGCTCGAGTAATCACCAAAAAATATATTCTGACATTTAAAAAAATATTAAAACAGCCGAGACGAAAATAAAAAAGGTAATCTCTTCACCATTTCCATGCGCGAGCAAGTCCTCATTCACAAAACAAGAAGTCGGGAGGAGTTTTATCTCTGCCTTGTTATCTGCCAGATCGTGGTTCCCATGCCGACGAAGGAGATCAGCCTTGAATAAAAAGAAATCGCTGCATATTTTATAAACTTTCCGTTCGATGATCGCCCGTCTTCCCTTTCTCCACTGACGGAGATCCGCGAGATTAAGACGGATACTTACACCCGCGAGGACTACCAGACCCAGTCCACGTCTCCGCGTTCCGAAAAGAAAAAAAGTTAACTATTATTGGATTTCTCCCTCACACGCGATAACCTGGTCCACTCCAATCAAATCATTCGAAATTATATTATTTTTCATCTGCCGAGATGCCAATTAACTGGTGGAAGGAGGGTAACTTTCCATCCAAAAGGAACCCAATTGCAGTCCAAATGCGCCGTTGCCGATAGCAATCTCTAGTTGAGCACACACGACTCAACCGATCGAGAGAGATGGAAATAACTCCCCGCCAGTTCAAAACTGATTCACGTTAAGAAAACGAATCAATCTACTGGATGAAAATATACCCTACTCACCACGTGGGAAATCATTGCAACGCATGGAGAACTTACGTCGGGTACCTTCTAAATATAGTATTACAAATCTCATAGCTACTGTAACGCTCAAAAATAGCTTTTGTAGAATATCACGCAGTGTAAGTTCAGAGGAACATAAATTGAATGAAACTATTTATGCCTGCTGCAATGCAGTGCGCTTGACAAATATTTTCGAAGAGGAATTGTTATGTCAGCAATACACGAGGGAATGAGAAAAATGTTGATAGCATATAGGGCAAAAAATATAATTCTCCTATTTGAAACTAGAGTCCAAGAACTAGTTAAAAGATGAATTATGCAATTGCATGTACTTTTATATGTCACATTAATCAATCATCACATAGTTAAACCTCGAAATAATGATAAAAAAAATGTAAAAAAAGAATACGAGAAAAAGTAAAAACAAATTAAATATGCAGTCGTACCCATAGTCACTGGAAGTTGGAGGAGATTTCGTAGCCCATTTTAACATGTAAAAAGTAAACTATTTTAAAACTGCCATAGTACACATTATAAATATTCAGATTAAAATTTTTAAATTAACTAATATAAAAATAAATTTTGGTCTTCAAGCATGAGATCTAGTATAAATAATCTTCTACCTCACCGGAAGACTAATTTTGCCTCGTATCCTCGCAAGATGATAATATCCTCTCAACACCGCTTGGCCGAACAGATTTCAGTATAATGTCTTAATTACAGTCAATCCCTTCACATTTCCTGTCTCCTCCAATGAAAAAATATCCCGTCGTCTCTGATAGCAACAGATGAAGAAACATCACATCCGATTTCCCGTGATGCGACACTTCGGCCCCCGCGACCCGAAATCTAAAAATAATCGGACCTCCATCGCCACTGTCCTCAATCTTCTCCCCACACTGCCCAACATATCGTTCCCACAGGATAGCATATAATTCAATCCCCGTCACACAACGACATTAGCGTCCTGGGATTTAAAAGAGCGATGAGGACCACGCGAAAAAGGAGAAATAAAATATATATTACCGATACATCCATCCCCTTGCCCCTCCCAACAGCTAGCATTATGTTAATGAGGGACCACGAGGAACATCAATTCCGTCCGCCTCGGCGGGTTGTCGAGATGGATTTTGATGGTAGATGTCCTCCCCCCACCCCTTAACGCCCTGGACCACCTCCCTACCGGCGGCCATTCCCCCGAGATGCTATCCAGAACCCAGCGTCTTGAGAGAGTACGACGAACCGCCCGAAAAGTGCTCACCTTCCCCCCGCACCGCCCCCAGTTACAGCAGATGATGATGACGGAGCAAGAAGGGAGAAAAATCACGGACGGTCGAGTAGGAGATTGGAAAGTATACGCTGGCGAGATGATGCGATTGGGGACCCTGATGAAGTTTTCACGTGGGGGCCGGGGAGGGAAAGGTAGGTCGATGACAACGGAAGCCCCGAGACGTACAAACACGCCCCGAGGAACATTATAGTTACATTAACTAGGAGAAGCTGTGATAATAATGTTTTGACTCCGTTATTGTTTTTTCTTCGCGCCTGATGAGCGATCTGGTGGCTGTGATTCATTACACCCGAGATAGATTTATGACCCGGTGAAAAATTTCGCGCTGAGCACACATGTGCAACTGCGTGAGTGCTAATTAAGGAATTAGACTAATTTCAACGCAGCAACCCTTTATTAATGCTGAAAACGATTTAAGTTTTGAAAGACCATTACGGAAGCTCACAGACTAAGTTGTTATCTACGTGGCCAACTGTCCCAAGAAGCTTAGATAATTCGATGTTAGATCAATCAGCCGAAATTTCGAGGGTGCCCAGACTTGAAGGTCCAACATCGAGAATGATTTATTCCTACGCAATTTTCATACTACAAACACTTTAAGTACTATCGTACACGCATACGGATGGTGAGCAAAATTATAAGGATGAAAAAATAGATCGGGTAGAATTAATATTAAATTGGGATGATGTTTCCATTCATTTCACAGACGGTTTAAATCTCCAACTTCCGACAACTCACATCTGACGTCGTGGGAATCATCTATAATCCTAATTTTGAGGCTTGGCTCAGTGGACAAATTATAAAGAACTAATTCGTTCAAAGAATCGTCAGATACTGAATCTCATTCGTCAGAGTCTTAATCAACGGGAACCATAAATCCATGGAAATTTCATCATCCAAATCGAAAAGAAAAAGTCCTGATTTCATCTACTCCGGATGACTTTAACAGCAAGTACGGCAAAATGTGAATTTTTCCAAGTTGCGCAACAATTTGTTTTATCCAGAGCCGACGAAAACTAAGGAATGAGCCTTCTGACAAATACTTAGGGCAACCCAAGGCAAATATATCTCAGTCATGTGAAATTATGAGGAATATTATCAACATTAATGTGGACAGAAGTCTGCAGAAACTGGGAATATATTTAATAAATGGAATAAAATTGGTTTCCATGATAATGAATCCAAAGATTTACCATAAAAAACTTCACCATTCTCCTAGCCATTGGCGTAACACGTCGAATGCTGAAATCGCACACTGATGGAATTGAAACGAATACAGATAGTTACAGGATTAAAACACAACATCCCGAAAATGTACTTCAATTAGCGTAACTTACTGGCTCTGAAACGAAGCATATTTAGAATTCATATATAAATATTTTTCATGTAGTATGCAAATAAATATGATTCTTCTAGCCACTCTACGTATTTTACACGTGTCCCTTAAAGTAAAGCCCTTACATCGTCCATAATTTAGAAAAACAATCAGTTGAAAGTATGAGCGGATAAAAACCCTAATCCCCATCGACATGGCACAAAAATACCTAAATATCTGTAAATCTGTAGCCCTACGTCACAACTAACTGCGGACAACAAAATTTTCTTAGGTGAACCAAAACAGTGCGCAATAATATCATCAGAATTACTCATAAAATCCCACGTTTTATCGAGAAGCCACAGCCAAGGTCGTAGGCCAAGAGAGGAGTACAGAAAAATGGACAAACACAAGGTGCAGACAAACGAATCGGAAACCTCAGTCACCACTTAATTAGCACTTCCGAGATTGTATAAAACTAAAGTGCCCCAAGTTCACCCATGGGAGAAGAGGTCAAATGCTCACTTCCTCTCGGGCACTCGTTCGTGAACGGCTAGCGGGGTCACCTGGGAATTAGGGATTAGAGGAGAAAAAGAAAGAGATGTTAGATGTAAATTTTCGGTACGCTACGAGGAAAATTAGAACGACTCCAGGGATGCAATATTGAGCCTCGACATAATGAACTGAACATTTTTAAGTGTTCCTTCATGAAAATAAGCATTTCATAGCAAAAACATTTTTGCTTATAAGACCCAGGTACTGCAATTGTAGAGGCATTAATGGTATTAATAACAGCGTGGAAAATTAACGTACGGAACCCAACTCTGCTAAGAAAAAAACTAACGGGCAACTCCAGTATATTGCGATTCTGAAAGAGATTAAAGTGTGCATAGCAACACTAACATCTACAGGGAAAATTATTTCAGACTTTTCTGGTAGTTGTGCAGTATTTTAGAATGCTTCGTCACATAATTCTAAAAAAAAAAAAACAAGCGAACTGATTTCATTCAGTTGCCTAATCTAACTTTTCTGAAATATAACTATCTGATGATGGACCTAAATTTATAAAAAAAAGATAATAATCAACTACTATTGAACACGAATAATTGAAACCAATGCACAATGTATTAAATTTCCCTATGTTAAAGATTGTAATGCATCATATTGTATGCAAAGATGGTAACCAAGCCATTCACAAGTTTAAAGGTGGACATAGGAGTTGTTGAAGGAGGAGTACGAACGGAAACATTGCACCCCAATCATACAAAGAAACGATATGAACTAACAGGCTGCAAGGCACGCTTGCAGCTACACTCAGAGAATAACAGTATCTTAACTCTTTAACATTCACAGCTTCTTCTACCGAAACGAATAGCCCATGTGGAATTAACGATAATATCCCCACATGAATTAATTATTATGATACAAGAGAGACAGGTTTTTCTGCTCTGATGAAATTCACTCCTTTCTTAAATCTTCCACATTGTTTTTTTCTTAATAGCAGGTGATCCCATGCAGAGGATTAGATTTTTTCGAAACTATGCGGAAAAGACGTTTCGTAAATCCCCCACCCAAAAAGCTATAAATAGAAGTCAAGGGGATGTCAATATCCCCTCGGGAAAGGGTGAATATCCCCTCCTACTTACGAGAAGGAAAGAGAAAGAATTAAAAGAAAATATAAGCGACTCTGCATAACTTCCTCGCCACTGAAATCTCATTCACGAGTGAATGGAAGTCGTTAGTTGAAGGACCCGAGGGGGATTAAAGGACCATCAACCGGGCGGCTAAGTCTAACACGAGTAGTTACATAATTCTCAAGAGTGACAAGTTAGTTCTCACAAATCGTAAAATGCAAATTCAGTCGGCCTGGTCTAAAATGGCTTTGGCAGTCGGACGAAAGCACATTTAACGAATAATAATTATTTCGCACGGGAAAAATAAGCAGAAATGCTCGTAATGACATTTGCAAAATGCTCATGAATATGGATCGCCGAGTATGCATTAAATTTCCATGAAAACAAAACGAGAAATCTCTTCTACAATTAGATGAGGGGTCCGAATGAAAAAGAACATAAAAATTCTACTTCTTGAGGAACTGTTCAGTAATGAAATAAATACTAACTACCACACTAGTTTTATCTTCATTCATGGTGAATTTGAGTCGTGACTTTGAACCAAACACCTTGATTTTTACATTTTCAAGTCAAATGATGCAATTATTAGAGCTCACTTTCGGTTTATCTATAAATATGAATTTCCAGTAGCACTCCACGTGTTTTCTCAGTCGTAATATAAAGACCTAATGCATGCATACCGTGAAATTCACAAAATATTTCGATCCAAAACACTACCGATCGTTGATATTAAGTCAATTGTATCTAGCAAATTTCTAATAATTAAGAGAACCCTTCATTAAAACATATCGGTAATTTGCTATTTACGGCAGTGACACATTGACGATTACTGCTAATGCCAGACTGGAAACATTCAAAATGTGGTGTTACAGAAAAAGTATGATAAAAAGGATCGGCAGAGTAGTGAACGAGAAAGTCCTGAGAAGAGTTGAAACAAAGGTAAGTGTCCTAAGATCTTTAAACATAGGTACGACGGAACAACCTAATTGGCCAAATCTTGAGACATAATGGTCGGATAAAGACAATTGTCGAGACAATAGTGAATGATATTAACGAGGGAATATAATTGGCACAGGAAATCCTTGTACGAAGTATTCAGAGCAAGTAGTGAAGGGTGCTAAATAGAAGATATATGTATAATATAAATATGTATATTTGAAGAGGTAAGCTGATAGAAGAACCTAGTGGAGAGCGTAGTTAATCAATCTTAGCATAATGATACAAGCCATTAATCCATCTTCTTTAAGAGTGAATGAAAAAGGCTTGATAAATATTTTCAAAAGATATTTTAATGAAACTGTAATGTATTAATTCACTATTATAATGTTAGCCATTTTTGTAAACTAAAAAATACAAAAAAATAAGAATTGAACTAATTACTAAAAACACAACTGGAACTTTGAATTTAAGTTTCGGCTTCAAAACGAGAAATTTATGGGCATTTAATAATATTAATTTCAATGCAAGAACACTAAACTCACACTGGAATATAAAATACGAATCTATGCTTAGCTGAAACAATTTTTCCCCGCTTTTGTGCATACTGAGTCACAAATGTTATTTGTCACTGGGGTCCCCGTACTGCGTGGTTGCCGTAGTAGGGGACAAGGCGGTGTGTGAAAGGTAGGAGAGACCAGACGGGGAAAGGACTTCACTGGCAAAGATCTGGGCGGGTGATAGCGCGAAAATAATGCCCACACCCCGGGATTGGATATGCATATTTAAAAACATCGCTTCTTTAATAGACTTCCTCACACCAGCGGCGACATAACGGAACGGTGGCACTTCAATTTACGAAAACTTGGCTCGAAAACTATCCATTACCCTGTGATAATTTTGCAGGTCCATAACTGGTGACAGCATAATTACATTTTATTTAGCTTCTACATCTGTTATTACTCATGCACACGGGTATAATTTATTTCAGACGAATGAACAGATATCCAACAAACACATCCGCCGATGGACACATTAATCTATTGCCGAAAAAATAATATACATTTTTGAGGTAGCACAAAACCTAGTCCATCTTTAAGTAGCAGACGATTTCCACTAACTAAAGGCATTCAAATGCCATAAACTAAATGAACCACACGTACATGCAAATGTTCACAGTTTGTTTCTCAGAAATACTTCAATCAGACCGTTGCGAAATATTTAATTCTATAAAATTGAGCCCGCTCAAATATTTTCTGTACTAAAACAGACACTCAATTTTACGAAAAAAATTTACCGATGCAAAAATTACGAGGCGAAATTTTCTGCAGTAATTTTTAATCGCTTTGTAGGAAAATAAAAGAAACAAATGTTACGATAAAATTTATCGGGAGGTATGGAGTCAACCCGAAGGAAATATCTATGCGAACAATGACTCACTCACAATTACATGAGTCAGCTGGTGGGTAATTGCAGCATATGCCATGACAACAGAAAATATTTTCTTTCACTAAGGCCTTATAGAGAAGATGAATATGAACGCCATTCTCTAATGACCACCAAGTGCATTAACTGAAAGTCCTTCGAAAAGCAACGCCCCTATGACCAGCTGTTTCAAATTTAAAAAATACCTTTTGTTGTTAAAGTATATTGCGGCTCATGTATCAGTTGCCTAGGTTGTCCAGCTTTCTAAGCGACTACGGAGTCTTCGCTATGTGAATTGCTTTCGATCGAATTACACGTAGTAAAGCTGTCACGATATGAATCAACGATACGGTATGGACAACGTTAGAATGGTCGCTGAGACACTGGACGAAAAGCGGATCGTCACGAACGGACTTGCTGATAACCAAGATTCAAAACGTCGTCCACCAAAACGTCCTTCAATAAACCATCCCTATCGCTAGCATTTGGCCTAAATCCAGTCGTGATGAAGCCGAGCAACGTTTTGGCATATTACGGGCCCACAAAAGCGACGGGGGAAGACGAAGAAGACGAAAGAGACAGAAAAAATAGGGGAAAACACACCAGGAGATGGGAGGGGAGGTGTAGTGTCAGAGTGTGGGGCGGAGGAGGTGGAAAATGGGGGGGGAGAGGAGGGGAAAGAGGTCTGGAGAAGGGAGGAGAGGGGGCGGGGGGTGTCCGCCCCGGCAGACATCGGTTCCCACCTGTTGCAGCTCCCAGACCGTGAGAAAGCCCACGCCGCCTCCGAGGGCAGGAGAAATGGGGCTGGAGGGGAAGGGTGTGGGGTGGATGAGTTTTCGTAGGGCATGGTGGGGTGGGGAGAGCAGAAGGACGAAATAGGACGGGGGTGGACTGAGCCGGGGGGAAGAAAAGAAGTTAAAAGGGAGGAGTTTGGCACAGGGAGGGTTGGAAGCGGCGTGAAAGCAAGGGCAAATGAAGGGTTTAGGGGGAGGGTGGCAGAGAACAGGATAAGGGCTCGCAATGATATCACAAATCGCCAGGTGAAATCCTCTGACCCTGATATCAAAAATAGCATCATCGATGAGTAACTATAAGAATAAGCGCAAACGGAAACTACGTAACTTACTCAAACTGCCTCGGGCTAAGCCTCGCGGAACCGCTCCAGTATTAAAATCGAAGGTCACACTGTAACAGCGTTAAAACAGCACAAAAAAGAGGCTTCTGATACAAGGCGTAATGAAAGTCCTGTACGTCTAATAATAGCGCTAGCACTCTCGGTACACATTTTATGGCGAGCGAGTAAATTGGATACGAAGTGGAAGGGGAAGTGAGGGAAAACAACCACCCCAATCCGCTGGTTCGAACTCGACCCTGAAGTCGTGGGATCTGACTGATTGATTCAAACATCCCTTGATTGCGATGCTGGGGTGAGCACACTTTTCGACGCATGAAACCACAAAGCCAAGAACAATCCCATCGTTTTCCATTGAGCCAATTTTCTTTTTTAATGCCGCGTTAGCATCTCTACTGCCCTTACTATCCCTCCTAATTAACAAATATTAGGTATCCATTAGCCAAAACTGATTGCAGAAATAATGAGACTTCCTTGAGCATACTACCTCGTATACCAGTTCTAAAATGTAAGGCAAAAATTAAATACAGATCTCATTACCAAGCGGAACTACAAAACCAAGTTCGGGCTCCGGCAAGCCACCGCCAATTATTTTATATGTAATCTCCAAGGCCAATAATTAAATTAAAAGAAATGTAATCTTCATTTGGCCTTAGAGAGGGCACTTTCACGCATTTGGATATTTCGAAATAATCAATTTGTGGCTGCAGCAATCACCATAACAAGGTAGTAATATATGCTTGGGTACATTAATTGCTGATAACATCCGAATGATAAATTGATCATACGAAAGGTCTACACTTAATTCTCTTGATTCATAATGCCATATTGACATGATTATTTGCTGAAAATACTCAATAAAATCCCAGTGAATTTAAAATGAGAGGAGTAATCTCTGGTGTGATCTTGAAGGCAACGTGAGCTTTTAGCAGAGACTTGCGCTAAAGACAAAAGGAACTTGACCTAACTCCCCTTGCTAAGACCAAAGTGTTAAGATCTAAATGTGGTCTACCTTCAACCCTTAAACCAACATTCGAGTAAAAGATTGTCGTCTTGAGATACAGCTTAGGATACACCGTGCAAAATAAACACGGTTGGTGTGCTGGCTTGAGTACTGGCCTCCCACTCAGAGAGCTCGGTTTTGAATTCCCAACATGGAGGGCATTTTATAGCATCAACCCAGCAATTACTTGAGCTATAAACAAAGAGTACGTCATGATCAGTGCTTAGTCTACCGAATGGGAGGAACTACGAAATCCTTGATGCCTTTTTTTAGGAGCAGACTAATGTCAACACCAGCATTCTCTCTACTTTCTTCAGCTTCGAAAAATTATTAATGGTTCCGCCAATAACCAACAACTCACTTATCCTTAACGGCTCAAACCACCCTGGTTGTCAGTCGCATCCCCAAATGATAAGAAAGACGGTGTGATATACCTCGAGCAGTTGGAGGACCTCATAAGCTAATGCTACCACTAAAACTACAGTCCCAATCCGGCGATGATGAAGTTCTCACTTCCGTTCGGTTCATTTCGCGTCACACGTGCAGTAAAACAAAATCAACTCGCTCGCTTCTTCCGCCACCTCCCCCCCAAACAGACAGCAATACAGTCATAATTCATGACAAGGGTCAAGGGCCATCGCTCATGGGAGACCCCGCGTACGTGACTACGGGGTCTCGTGGCGGGTAGTAAGATCGGGAACCCGGATGGTTTCATTCTTGAGATCCAGCCGAGGAAAATCTGAATGGACGTGACGTCACACGACCGCTTACGAGAGAGAGAAGGAAGGGAGATATTCCCCGCTTTTTTTCTTTTGGCCGACTGATTTCCTTCCACTCCTCCGGCGCGAGGAGTGGCTCGCTCCATCCTCAGAGCAGCCGGGGAAGAAAACGGAGGAAAAAATTCCGACGCGAAGACGTTAGGAAGGGAGCAGACGAGAATCGCGGATGTTTCAGCGAACCACGGCCGCCTCAGAAGAGCCGGGGCATTTAGGTCGACGTGAGTAATTGTTCGCGGAGAGAATTATTTCTTCCCCTGTCATACCCCCTGCGACCGCAGACTATACATGCGCACTTTTTTTCCACGGTGATGAGACAGGAAGAGCAACTTAAATGGCGACAAGCGACAATGATGGTGGCCGTTTACCATTAAAAATTACGCGAGCGCAAGGCCTCGCTTCGTGGAAGTTTTGGATATTGGTCGCGAAAAAAAATTAGCTCTTCGCATATTTTCCCACAGATTCACTCAGACGTTATGTCACGCTGCTTCCCATGAAACCGTGACGAGGAATTCCCGAACGAAAAAATGCCATATAATGAATGTATGATGCGGAAAAGAGACTGAAGTGGTTCTCGCATATCTGGCATCGATCCGAGAGATAAACGATGGTAATGGTGTCCGAGCTTAATAAACCAGCTACCCGAATTTTGCAGCAAGACAGGTTACGCCGTGTATGGTGAAAAGACAACACTTTTGCCAGAATTCTCTTCGGCGTTTTCAGGTCGGAATTATTGTCATTTCACCATAAATAACGCCTCGAATCCCATCATGACGCAAAATATAGCACATCAACACCGCGGAAACTTACGCCTCAACACATCAGATACCCATCATAAGGAACTACTTTCTCAGTGTATCTTCTCATGACCACAACCAAACAAACCAATACTGAAACTCATTGAAAACAATAATGGAGTTAACTGGGGAAATGTTTCACCAGATCTTTTTAAAATTCACCTCGCATTGGGACCGCTAAAATTTATGAAAAAGCGACTCCTTCCCAGGAAAGGAATTTTCGCTACGCAGGGGTAATGTCATCCTTTAATTTAGACATCCTTTAAAACAGCATTACTCTTTCCGAAGAATTCGAACTCGGGCTCTTCAGCTGTGAAGTCAGTACTCTAGCACATCAAACCGTCCTCCTTCAATAAAGAATCCATTCTAATATACCAGGTTCCATCAAATGGGATGAAAAATCGATAAGCATTATGCCAAGGTTGTGATACAACTCACATATAAGACAGAGAATCTAAAATCGTTTTTCATGAGCACACCTAACTTGCACATATGTATTTCATCGAAGATCAACGGTAGTTCATATGATTCTTGAAATTGCTCTGGGCTCAAATGAATAATATGCCATGTTGAATGAGCGAGCCAGGTATTACCTCCTTGTTGGAAGTTAAATATTTTTAAGCACGCTACTGAGCAGAGGAATTATTTAAAAATGATTTCAAATAAAAATGTAATTGTGAACTCCAACAAATTGGAATGAATACTCCTTGCGATATTGTCTTTACCCACATTATTTATATCCTCCAGAAAGAAAAAATTCAAGCTGAAATTAATGAAGATTCGATGATAAAATCTGTGAGATCTGCCGCACAATCAATTCGCTTTGGTCGATTGCTCTAACTGACAACACCACGCGATCGAGATATTAAACCGACACCCTCATTCACGCGCAACAAATCGTTATCGCATCGATGAACCCGCCATCGATGACCGATTCTCCACCAGCTCACACCAAGAACGATTCAGGAAGAAAGATCCGTTCTTCTCTCCCGCAATGGTGGTGGGTTGGAAGATGAAGGAGGGCAGAGGAGTTATATTTTTTCTCCATTTTTTTCAGAGGAGGGATGGACGTCTCCCACTACGGGATGGGGAGGGGGGACGTAGCGTGGGGGAGGGGAAAGAAGAACGGGAACACCCAAGCCCAAAGGCTTGGAATCACCAGGGCTGGGTGGGAAGAAGATGGTTTTGATGCGAGCAGCGCCCCGCGGATTCCTGAATCCATTAAGAGAGGCGGATCGAATCGGGAAGTCGAGGAGGAGAGAGGGAAGAGGAGGAGGAAGAGAGCCACTCGAACACTCTCGAACGCTGAGCGCCCTGCGGAGAAATTAATACGTAAGCGAGAACATAAAACGAAGGAATATGACAGTTTATCAATCTAATCATCATTCGTCCTTTGCCTGTTCCTCATCGCTGCGAAACTGTTTCGAAACAATTGCCACATCAAATTTGGCGAAGAGATCGAAAAGTTCCCATGGATGACCGACTGTTTTCATTTATACTTCATCTACATCTACATGATACCCTGCAAGCCACCACAAGGGTGTGTGGCAGGGGGTGAAGATCACCAATAATTCACTACATACATGCAAACAAGCAACTAATGACTTCCATGAATAATGACTACAACTTCCATGAACACTGACCGTGTTTCATACGAAGTCTACTCTAACATTTTACTTGTTTAATAAATTCGTAGTCTGAGTATTGTTGCCGTCGTTCATCATTCCATTAGCCAAGACCGCACAATAACAAATACATGATTGGGCATTAGCATTACCTCAATTAGACATATGAATAGCAATAAATATATCCAATACGAGTGTAGCAATGGATAACATTGGTAGCTGCACGTTGGTATAAGGGCTTGAAGCTAACCCAACTAACAGCATGTTTTTGCATGTTTGCTTTGCTATTTTTATCTTTTTTTAAATAGTGAAGTTTAGAACAGTATATAAATATTAATCCTTTTTTATGCATGATATGTTGTGCATGTTTGGTGAGAATTCACCCCCTGCCACACACCTTTATGGTGGCTTGCAGGGTATTATGTAGATGTAGCATATGGTAAAGATCAACTTACTACTGTATCAATGTTTAAAAAATAGCTGAGACTTCTCTAGTCACTATCTTATTCTGTTTTACAAATTTCCGAGAAGTGATTTGAATTTTAAAACACCTAGAGAATACCCTTATTTGCCTTTCGGGTCAAAGTGCAATTAGTTAAGATTGCGAGGTCAAACAAATGTTGGGGTATAAGAGTATAAGAGGTTTTAAGAAGCAATATCCAAACTGTAAGAATAACTACGCCCATCATAAAAAAAATGAACTAGCCTAATGGGATTCATTCTATGGACGTCGCCCTGAACCGGAGTAGAACTTCTCCACATATAACTTCCAATTCAAATTATTCTCAAGTGGACCAGAGACATACCTCATCCATGTTACCTCCGACCCGATGCGCGAACAATCTTGGCTGCCGTGACTAAACTTGATATCTTTCGGCAATTTTCTCTCCTTTACTTCATCCTCGTTGCCCAACTACTCTAGTCTTTACTACACCCCGTCGTGTGCGGAAGTGAATGAAAACACCATCAATCATATCGGAGTTAATTAGTTAGTTATTCAGGGGAGGCGACCGACAGCTGAGGTCATTTGCGCCATTTAGATTGGGTAATGGAAGGAGTTTTCAGGGAACGGAGGAAGGGTGGAGAGTAACCCGTCGTCGGCGCTAGCCTACTCTTAACGACAGGCGCCAAGGGGACCACGGCTCAACGTCCCATCCGACGGACGGAGTACTGCACCTGAAATGCCCTCCACTAGGCACTCAAGTGGGGACCGGTTTGCCACTGAAAAATCCACCACTGCCGGGAATCGAACCCAGGCCCTCGTGATGGGAGGCCAGTACTCTAGCCACCACACCAACCCGATCCCAATCATAACGGATATATTGATTTATTTGGAGATTTAAAAAAAACGAAATACAAGAGATCATACTCATCATAGGAAAGGATATTTATTATGCGGTATGTTTCCAGATTACGCGTCCAATGCACTATAAAATAAGTAGTATTCTCTCAAACTATTACTATGTTAATCCGAGCAACAAAGGAGAAAAGTCCAATTTTGTCGACTGTCTCTGCAACAGAAAAAATACTTTCAAATGACCTTCAAATGGCCGAGTTATTCTAAATTGCTGTCTTCAACAGACTGATTGGACAATGATCCTATCAAAACAGTGAGGTACGTTTAATGACTGAGAAGTGTATCGCCATATTACCTATTCCACACAAACGGGGTAGAATAAACAAGGAGAATACACTTAGCCATAATTTACTCGGTGCAAAGAGCGAGAATACAGTGGTTGGAACCAGGAATCACTAATTCACGACTACTATAAGACAGAACATGCATTTCAGAGTTCTCTCTCTTATGAAAATATCATTGAACGGCAAGTAGTGATAATGAGATGACTGAAGGAAGAGAAACAGAAGTGCTGGGGGCGTCTGCTATGGACCATACATCATCGCTCGACAGCACGCTATCTCCATGGTGGAACCTCTTTGTAGCCAATACTATACAGAAAACCTTCCAAGACACGAAGGAACGGCTGCATAATACAAATAATATGCGCAGTAACGACGACGGCATTGTACTATAAATACGAATGTGTGTGCGACCCATGCCGTACTATGCCTGTCGCAAAAGACATGTCGAGACTAAGGATGACCTTGGAAATTTCGTCGAAGTACAGAGCTTCCATAATAAAAACGCCTTCCTTGAAGCTGAAAAATGTTTGGAAAGAAGTTTTTCATATTGAAAGTATATCAACAAAACATTCTCAAATCTAACTTTTCGCCAAGAATAACTCAAACTTTAGATAAGTGGGAAAAATTATTTTTCCCATTAACGATAAAGAGGAGGGGGTTTTCATATAGCTCGAACCATTGCCACAGACAAGGTACGTAAATAATAGCTTGAATAGAACGCAATTTTAGACAATCCTGAGAGAATAGATAAAAATAATTTAGGTAAAAACACTGAATACTAAGGATTTCTAGGGGCCTTGGATCGATAGATACGACCCTGACATTTCGTACTTCATTCACCTTTATCCTAACAGCAACATCACGCCCCAACAAATGTATTTACAAGAGTAATGGATTAACTACTTAGATACTAAAATAAAAGCTCATCCGAAAATGTTTCTTTTCATGTAATTGCAACCAAAATGGTGGTATCGTTTATTTTCTATGCAGCTAAATTTAAAGCGAACGAATACAATATTTTTTGAGTTTGAAATAAATATACAATAAGATGTATTAGGCTAAAGTGGTTACAAAATACGATAAACGTTATCATTTTGGACCGCAATACTTTTTTACCGAAACCTGACTTTTTCCAGAAAAGAAGGCGCTCAAAATTTACGGAAAGCTCCCGCGAGCGTCCAAGGTGAAAGCCTTGAGATAACCTCGGGAGCTTTAAACCGGAGCGTCTTCCAGCGAAATAGTTATTGAAAAAAATAAGACAATAAAAAGACGCCATCGGCGCCAGGACTCGGAAGAAGTACGACGGAGTGGCGGGGTCACGCGCGAGCAAGGACCTCCTTCCAGCGCCGACCTCCACGCCATCCGCCGGAGAAACGTCGAACTATTAACAGTCCGCTGGGATGCGCGCACCACCTAGCGTCGGCGGAGGGAACTACGTGCAAAAACTTCCACCCAAGGCCGCACCTGCAGGCGGGGGAGCGATATTTAAAATAAAAAAGTGGTGCATTTTTTCCCCACCCCCCCTTCAAGACCGCCCTTACCAGCTTTAACACTCACCCACCTCTCCCCGACCTCCCTCTCTCAGATCTCAACTCACCCAGCGTCCCCTCACGCACACACACGAACACACATACTCCCGGTCGGGACGAGCAGAAACAAAAAAAAAAGTAAAAAGTGTAGAGAACTTCATGAATGAACGGCATGAAAAAACCGCGCGGAGGGGAGTTTTCGCGCGGGGCGAGAGGGGTGGTGGCGCACCCTGCGCGACAGGGCGTGGAACTAATTTCAGTACGGAGGCGGCGTAGGCTTGGGTTAGTCGTCTGCAAGTCTGCGTGTGGAAGCCGAACGCTCCAGCGTCCGCGACTGGATTTATAATCGAGTTGGGACGCGGTTTCGCGTGGGACGTCCCTCGAGATCCAAGCAAACGGCGTGGGTTTGGACGTCGTCGGGGCACGTTCGGTCTGACCAGCTCACTTGCTCCCTCCCTCGTCGCTAAACACCCCCGCGCATTTGCCAGACGCTTCAATTAAACGAGCGAGAGAGAGAATGAGTAGAACAAATACGGTAAATGATCACCCACATGCACGCGATGAGCTCGAAAACTTGGGACAGTGTGGCTTGATGGCGCATCTGCCGATTACATCTCGTGCTACGAGTCACCAAGTCCGAAATTCCTCGGAACTGACTGAGGGACACTATTCTTGTTCGCTGAAATGACCGTCAAAACGGTGACTGGAAAAAATTCAACGAACCAATTAACTTAAGCAACTAGGGACCGCGGTGGAATCTCCTGCATCTCGCGTGAATACGAAAAGCTAGCAGTGTATGAATGAAATCGGCAATTCGTGCACAGAGCCACCAAGGCTGGGGCACCGTAATCACGAGAGTGTATCTTCTGACTATGGAAAAGGCGCTCACAGTCAGGCATGTTATCTAATGATGACTAACTGCATTAGGACAAGTGCAAACATTTGACGATAGCGATAATTCTCAACAAACAGAAATTCTGCAGGGGACATCTTCCACACACACTCAAGTACAATGTCTCCTTGAAACGGGAAATTGCGGCGGTTCCAGAATCGTGTCATTTAGAGAATTAGTGCACTACTGAAAACAACAAGGGTAGAATTGAGCCCAATTACGGTACCTGGAGCCATTTTTGTCTAAATTCAGATATAGCTTTGTATAGGTGTCCTTACTAGTGATAGCATTGGGTAAAAGTAAAAAAAAGCACTTTATCGATTTGACGCTTTTTTTAACTTGTAACCTTAGTTTAGTTATAATCCGAGAGCTAATGAACAGATTTTCTTCTGAATATAAAATATTAAATAGCATATTATTTTAATGACGACTGGCAAATATGTCGCTGTCACATGGACTCAAAAGTACAAAAAGCATATCTAAATATAACTTTCACCTTCGAATGTCGTGCTGAAACTACCAACGGTAGCCATGACATTCTCTATTTTGCTAAGCCATAACATGCTTTGATTAATGCAAAAACGCAATTTTAAAATTTTTGTACAATTTTCATAATGGCATGTACGGTACCGAATAATAAGCTGTACTTTAATTAATCCTATTATTTTTTCGACATACTTGAAAAATTATTAGATTGTACTCTCAATAATCTATGATTAACGCCCCAGTCACCTTAACCATATCAAGCAAAATAACAAAGCCCAGTCCGATATCAACAACCATCATTTCAGCCCAGAAAGCTAACATCAATGAGTAAACAAAAATATACTTTTTTGAGCCCTACAAAGCAAATGTCAGCATATCATGGTCGGTATCTAACAGCTGCGAGAACAAATACCCCTTCCATGTTTGTGATCAAAATGTGGTTCCAATAATGCTTAGAATTTTTCTTTTTGGTTTCATCTACATCTCTGATCAACATGATACCCTGCAATTCACCATAAAGGAGCGTGGCAGGGGGCCAATTCACATCAAACATGCATTACATTGAATCTGTCAGTTCTGCAATCAATTTCTCTAATTTGGTGATTATAGTACAGTCTATCGTAGTAAGTTGGAGTTCGCAAAATATTTTTAACGTCATCAGTGAAAATATTATCTTAGAATTTATTTAAGAGATTAAGTCTAAATTTCAACCCACGATCTGACAATTATTCCCAATTTAATTCATGCAATAGACTGTTTACGCTAATATAGTTGTCGTGCCGTCCCTTTACAAATCTTGCCGATCTTCAATACACACGTTCAAGTTCATTATTTAGGCCTATTTCATATGGTTTGATTGCTTGCAGTCCATCAACTATTCACGGTTGAATAACTTCCCATGGCTTTATTATATTGGAGAAAGGATATCTTTTCATGAGTACCATCTATGACCAGAGAAAAACAATGACAATAGATTTCAATGCATAATTAATTCTACGCTATCAGAATGGGAGTGGTATTGGTATATATAATATTATTTAACCACATTTGCTTATCTTCAAAGAAAACACAGGTGCTGCCGTAAATCAATTGATAACGGCAATTAGCCGAATTAACATCCGAAAGGATTCAACCATGTACATAGTCAATGGTTGGAGGAGCACCATGCATAATTGATGACGAACACAATCTATAATTAAGTTTCAATTATCTTCTCACCGGGGATATGTGCGTTTAGAAGTCATCATGGAGGAGGAAAACCACTCGCAACAAACTGTTACGAAACCGCAAGCTGAAAAAATTTGCTGTAATGAGTCACTTTACGAGCGGAATACCAAAAATTCAGAGAGGAAGAGCATGCTTTATCTAACATCATCAAACACACCAATTATGACTTCGAGGCGTAGGTACGCTCGCCTACCATCAGCACGTATCTATACGAGAAGATAGCATGGATTAATTCCATCTATATAAAGTGATCCGTCGTCCAACACACTCTTATTTAGGAAACAAGGTACTCACTATGAAATTCTGAAGTATCGTACCACTACCCTGAAACTATTACTCTAGTTAAGTACGTCAATCTATTCCTGAAACTAGTACCAGTCAGTGAAACAAGGGGATCGAATGCTGACGATTCTGATATAACAACGTGAAGTAAGCGAGGAAACCAGGCAAAAATAAGACATTCTGGATGAGACGAAGAGAGATTAAAAGTATGCAGAACTTGAGAAGGAAAAGGTGAGAAGGATAAGAAGAATTAGAGTTTATGTCCAATTAGAGAGAAAGAGAAGAATAAGTTTATGTCCATTTTAAACCATCATGATCAGTAGGACGTAAATAACAACAAAATAATTTGGAAATTTTTCTGTTACATCCGTGACGCACACTCTCAATACGTTTGTGCTTGTCCACTGTTATCGTTCACACACACTCATACATTTCGTGCGGACGCGACTGAAGACGAATGGACGCCCGAAAAAGAGTCAATATTTTGGACCTCGTAAATAATGACTGTCGACATGCACACAAACATGTTACGTGAGGTCCCTGAATACTTGACCGCTATGATTTGAACTCGGAGATACACATTGGTGGCGAAAAGATCTGACGAGTTGGCAACCGCGGCGCGGGTGGACGGGGGCGGAGGAGGACCTTTTCTGGGAGGACGCGTTGCGTTGCTTTTGTTTCCCGAAAGACGAGAGAAGCGTGGAGAGGAGATGAAAGATATAGAGAGGTCACATACGGGAACTTGGAAAAAGATTAAAAATAAACTCCAGAGGGGAAGAAAAGCAACGTATTGCGCACCAATGTGGACCCAACATATTACAATGCGGGGTCCATGCAGTATTTCTACGACACGTCAGTTAAAGAGAAAACTGTAGGCAAAGACCTTACTGTTTCGTTCGCGTATTCTCAACAATTGCATTGAAAATGGAGATAATGCTAGTACCCTCAACATTGCTTCTTACTGAATAAATACGGGTAAACTTTCTAACCAATGCTCATTTTTCTGTTGTAAAAAATCAGCCCATGCCGACAAATATTGGTGCCGACAAATAGTCGGCACTAATTTAGGGAAGGAAAAGAATGAAAGTGTACCTTAGTGAAATTCATATTTTCATTTCTACTTTACCCCCGGGAAAGGAAGAAATAAAATATTACTTTAAAGATTTTTTTATGACGCGCAAAGGAGGTGGAACGGGAATAAGTGAGGAATTTGCTAGTCGAGTAAAAGGATCAAGACGAAGAGAAATGGATCGAAGGCGTCGTATTTTGCTAGACGGATGAGTGAGACGACGAGAAGCGTGGGCAGTGCCCTGGATTTATGAAAAGGCGTCTCACTTCCACAGGTAGACATGACAACGTAAAATTCATTCATTTCGACACCAGAGCAGGTACCACCGTCAGCGTACGTAACCTCTAAGGGAAGCTTAAACCCTAAGGGAAAACAATATTCACGATGAACAAAACGCACGAATTAACGCGAGCTGCATGAATTCAGGCAGCTTTTATTATTATAGGCATTTAACTGTAAAAATCAGAACGGAGATATTACAAGAGAGTATTCTAAATACGATACCACGCTATTCAAACCAGAATCTTTCTTCGTTTCAAAATCGTACTTATTTCCCATGTTTTATTTGCATGGTAAGTACGGCGCAGTATTTTAATTCAAAGTTAGGTTACCCTTTATTGCATTCAAGTATATACCGAGAAATTCAAATTTTTGAGCTTCCTAAAAATGTTATCTTTCCTCGTTTTAATATTCGTTCCAACCATATACTGATACATAATAATATTCTCACGTACAAAATTGATTTACATGCATATTTTACCCATTACTTTTCAAAAGATGGCTTTAACTGATCAATGAAGAAGTATGTTAAAAAAATGGCATTACGCTTGAATTAGCATACCGATAAATGCTCAGCTTATTTTTGGCGAGGAGAAAGTGGTATTGATAATTGCTTCAATTAGAGTGTAATCTCACAATGACCGACTGTATGCTAAGCATAACGATTTTGCAGTCAACAGGGAGAGAGCAAAGGGGGACACTGGAAACGTAATAAGATGTAAATGAAAAATATGGCTAATGCTTGAGATAATGAAAATAAAGATGCCTCATGCTAATAAGGCACATAAAAAAATTCACTTTGTATGAACGTAGCTCATTACGGTGATGAACTCGGTTGGATATAATTAAATCTCACCGACCAAGTTTCATTTAGGTTGTGCGCATGTACGGCATAGTATTTTTGCATTACTGCACGACATCTGCTATTTTAACTCTTTTTTGATCTAAAATGCACGCCTTACGATGGTTCACCCCCTGACACACATGTATACCCTTGAGCATACTTATATGTCCCCTTGTGGTGTCTTTCAGGGTATTATGTAGATGTAGATTTATAGTTGAAGAGAAGGATTTGTTCACTAGTGTGTAAAGTAGGGCATCAATATTAATCGTATCCTTACTGAACGCAAATGCACTCCTCCAACCTTGGGGATGGGTTTCTCAGCTCTCGATTTAGCGATAGTTTTAGGTCCAGATGAGGGAAAAGGGAGAAATAAACCACAAGGGTAGGACAACAACGATAAGATATGAGGAATATAATACACCACAGATAAGTTCAAATATTCGTTCTTTCCTCAAAAAATTCGCCACCGAAACGACTTCAAGACTTCTCACACAATGAAATAAATTTATACTAACAATAAAATGAAATTGATCGCATTAAATTGATACGGATTAATGAAACAAACAGAGATTAATTGAATTGTGGATTTTTAAAAGTTTAAAATTTAAGCATGCCATCATGAAATATTAATATGTGTACTGCGTGCCTGTAGTGCTTCTCAAATGTTTCCTTGCATTTTGGATGAAAAGTAGAACTGGTAATGCGCTTCCAACATTATTCATATAAATCTCTCCTTACGTACGTAGCATAAGTTAACTTTAGCGCATGTTTGGCGAATAATATCCCGCTGCCATACACCCTCGAGGTGCCTTGCAGGGCAATCAGTTGGTGCAGATGTAAAAAAAGAGCTCAAGACGCATTGCGCGCTACACTCTTTCTCCCTCCCGCCAATCCACTTTTTTCCGCGAATCTGGCACAGATGGGGAGATGGGGTAAAGCAAGGGAATAAGGGCTGGTGGGAGGTACCGTAGAAAGATGGTGAAAGACGCGGAGGAGGTGGAGACGTGGAGAGTGACTGCGCGTGGGAAATGCTTGACTGGAGCCGATTGAGATGAATGAGCGGGAGGGTGAAGCGGAGGGTGGGAGAGCGGGACGAGTAACCCAACCCCCACCACTCTCCCCCCAGACCGTAATGCTCTCCGCTACGAACCACCCCCGTCTCGCGCAACGCGCGGAGGCAAGCGGCAGAGCGAGGGGAGTGCTATAATAGAATAATCAGCCCCATCCTCATTAGCAGCGAGGCTGACTGACCCTCAATAAATGCGGAGAGCGGGGGCAACCAGCACCTATAAAACACCACAGCCACCAACCGACACAAGGCCCTCCCCCTCCACCCCCTTCTCAGACTCCCCAACTCTCTGCCCCACAATCACGGCTGGGCGTCACCCGTAAACGACCGACCACATATGTACATACATGTACCTAGCACATGAAATACAGAAAATCCAGACCTCCGATGACGTCGAGAGGAATTCCAACATTTCCATCTTCGCTCCCGGAGAAAAATGCGGGCGAGAGAACAAATGACACTCGAAAATTTCCACCACAATCAGGGCAGTCCACTGTCGAGTACATATCGACTCCCTCTCAGCATTTATCTGGGCCAAAATCCTGTCCCTATTTCTCCAATGGATACTTCATTGGAAACACCGTAACGGGACGAAATCAGAATTCCAATGCTTGAATTATTGTAATACTATACCTTAACCGGGGTCGTGGTGGCCTAGTGGGTAGAGCACTGAGCTACTGACCGGAGGGTCCCGGGCTCAAATTCCGAGCAAGAGCCTTTCTGGACATCCCATCTAAAATCCTCGCGATTCGATTTTCTGCTTCGTAGTCAGAACTTCGTAGGAAATCGCAGGTGGCCCAGGGAAAGGAACTAGCCCCCCTACCCTGAATGTGTGAATTTCACACGCCGTTGGCTTAGTACGAAATGAGCACCTTATACTCCCTTCACCTATCAAAACCAGCCCTCGGGTTGAATCACTGAGTGAGTGATACCTTAACACAGTGAGTTTTAAATACGTGACCAAAGACCACGCCCAAAATTTACAAATAATAAGTACAAAAAACGCGATGCTTGCAAGCAATAATAAAGATTTCCTGTATTACTCCGGATTAGATTGAGTTTCCCTTGAGAAAGGAGGGGCACCCATAAGGAATTTTCAAACCTAAATGTCTACTTCTGCACAAATATATAAATTCAAATCACAATCTGAAGCACGCAATCCTGTTAGCAGGAAATAACGGTTTCGCAGATTATTTAGAGACTTAAAACTTTAGTTTTGCACCATCAGGAAATTAGCATTTATGCGACTGGGCAATATGGTACAAGTCATCCGCTTCGAGTTCATGTTACTCTTACGCGGCTCAGGTTGCTTAGCAAAAGCGAGTACAGAGATTTCAGTATGATGCTGTTTGTGGGTATACAATGAAACTGAGATTAATCCGTTAAGATTTTAGGTATGATGGGAATATGTCCCTCAATGTTTCCCTTCGGTTTGGAGTCGTATTTATAGACGGTATATTCTCCTTCTTCATGCAAAGTTATAACTACAAAGCAACAGAAAAAATTGAAATAAGCGTTTGTACAAGTCAAAGTATGCAAAGAATGAATTGAAAGTCTAAATAAATTGAGGTGAAGACGGAAAGTTAAAATAACCTCCTAGTAGATACCGCCCTAGATAATAATAATAATAATAAACAAGTCAAAGTGTTGAATTTCGATGTGCTGGATGTCAATTTTTTGTAGATGGTGTTATCGGCCGTTACTTGGTGGAAACGATTAATTATAATACACATGAATAAACTTGATTTTTCCACAAATTTTATTTCCTTCCACTACCCAGGTTTCGACGGTTAACTCATCATCAGGTGTATACTACAGAAACAGTTTTTCCAGGAAGTATATATACCAAAAAGTGAAGAGGTTTGTTACCCCCACCCCTCTTCCTAACAAACCTAAACACGCTCCAGATACCCCATAGTATATAAGTTACATCTTAAGTCCAACACACAGCAATTAATCGTGCTAAGAAGTTGGAAGAGTATAACTGCGCACCCTCAGAACGACGTTATTTCCAGCGCAGTTATAAATATATGTATAGACAGAATTTGAAGTTCACTTCATGGGGTATAACCCCAGTTCCAACATTGGGAGGATTATGAAGGGTAATTTTGTTACACGGGTGGCATCAAAGGAAAAACACCTTATATTTCTGAGATCCCACACGTCAAAGCATATTTCCGGCGCTGGCGACAGTAGCATTTCCGCTTTCGCTTTCTAATTCAGAGATCACGGGTTCGAAAATTGTGCCAGTGGAACTTTCTCTCCTCCTGCCAAGAGTTAGGTAATTCGTGTCTAACAGTTGAGTGGGATGATTCCCCAAAAAATGGAAGGAACATGAGGATGAAACTTAGGTAAGTATTAATGCATGTCCATTTAAATTATATTTAAATAAACTCCGAGGAGTTTAAAGGGAGAAAATAAGTCACTTGGTACGTGATGTTCCGTCTACAACGAAATGAAAATAATGCCTGCATGCGTATAAAATACATTTTCAAAAAGTATCCAATCTATTGATACTTCCTAGAGAATAGTACTGTATTGGATCCAACAAGCAGCTCCCTGACATTTTCAATATCATTCCACACAATTTTAATACCGTAAATAGCTTAATGTTTAATGTCCAGGATCAGTCAGTTCACCTGTACCATTACTAATCCAGACCCTCCAATCTATCCAATGATTTCTCTCATCGAGAGAAATAAGGGTTATCTCGAAAGGACATTCTATTGACACCTGGCATGTTAAAACCATATAAGAGGCAGTAAAGGATAATTATATCGTGACAACAATAATCTTTTAAGACACGAGAAGGTGTTTTCAATAACCCCAATGCATACTTTCCTTCATAAGTGAATGATATATTATCTTATATTTCACTATGCTAAGAACTATCTTTGGATATGCGATTAGGGTTAATATAAATCTGGATGAAAAGTACGTGACGAATGTCTTTTGATAATTTATCTAAATAATTTTATCTATTTTATTAATTTTTTATTTGCGACCATAAAATAATGCATGTCATAGATGGTTCTCCCTCGCCTATACGAAAATGTACTCCTACAATAATAAAACACCGGAATCAAGACATCCCCGCTTTGTTGTCCACACCATTAACTTCCTTTCCTTGTTTCTTTTCCATCCTTTTCCTCCGAACTCAATTCCCCGAATCACTTTTGGTTCCCGCGAAAATCGCGCGCCAGCTCAGCTTTCTTGTTTGTTTACATCCGTCGAGGGCGAGTGGGAGGGAGGATGGGGGATGATGGGGGGGTGGGGGGGGAAGGAAGCAAGCCCGTGACCGGTGGAATGCTTCAAGAGCACCATACTTCTCGAGTTCGCCTCTCCCGCACCTTGAACCCCGAGAGTTACGCCTTGAGTGGGCGACTCGAGAGGGTCAAGATGCTCGAGATGGGAGGCTGGCCCCTGCTTGGGGGAGAAATTGATTTTCGTCCCCACGTGGAGAGAGACGAGGGAAGGATCGAGGAGGGCGGCATATTGCCTACCTACGAGGGGAACTTGAGTGGGGTGGGTGAGTATTATTAACACAGCCCGGGATGGGGGAGAATTAGGGAGAGAAAAGGAGGTGGAGGAAAAGAGAAAAGGGTGTTGATGACGCTCATGAGGGGAGGGGGGGACACCCTAATGATGGGTTCTCTGTTACCACGGCGACCAAGCCTCTACGAAACAAGCGGATCGGGTTGGTGTGGTCGCTAGGGTACTGAGTTCCCATCCCGGCTACAATTCGAGTCCCAGCAGTGACTGAAATTTTTTTGTACATTATCGGTCCCGCGTAGAGGATACTTAGGGGCCATCCATAAATTACGTTCTAGTTGCCTACTACTAACAATCTAGTTGACTGAGACCCTATAGTAGCATGTTTGCATTCTTGGTGATCTTCACCCCCTGCCACACACCCTCGCGGTGGCTTGCAGGGTATCGCGTAAATGTAGATGTACGTAACCCTAAAGGGGGGAGGTGTTAGGTCAACCTACGAGTACACGATGACCTATATAACCTCGTATACTTTACTAGTAGAGGAGGACCCAGCCTTACGTTACGTCGGGAGAAAATTAGAAAGAAAAAGCCTTGTTTGTTCAAATAATAATAACATCAATTATGTGCCCCTACGAAATTGCTGGCATTATCGGAGATGAACGTCACCTGGGAGGAAAAAGCAGTGAACAGGCTAAAACACCTACAAACCAAAATCACGCTGAAAACACAATAGGCAAGGAGAACTTTGTGAGTGAAGGAATTTCAATATACGGTCGGGCTTTCACTCTGAATGTAAAGGGTATCGCAAGTGCTCTCCGGAGAAACCATCACACATAATGTGCAGCATATTCTCAAGAAGCACGAGGTGATAGAGTTTGGACCCTAACAACGGAAAGAAAAAGCAGGTAAATAGGATCAAAGCCAGTAAAGAGAACTCCACCTTTTCCCTTCAGCCTCTTACGACCTCCTCTGCCTGTCTTCGAAACACCACCAGAAGTGAAACGCTTCTGAAAGCCAATCTACGAGACCCCGAAGCACGATAATTAGTGAATAGATAATACTTTAAAGTAATTAATAGTGTATTTATAAAATAAATCCTATTTTATCATTCACAAAAAGATATGTTTCATTGACGGGGTACGTAAAATATGAGGTAGGCTATTTGGGAATGCTACGGAGCCTTTTAGGGGAGGAGAAGGGGTCAAAAAGATGAAAATCAATGAAATTTATTGACCCTTAGGCTTCTTTCCAGGCTAGACAACGCCAGAATTCCCTCCACCTATCATTCATTCTCAATGCATCCTATCAACACCCATACATCCACTTGTACTTAATGGCAATTGCTGTTTAGCCTCCTTCTAGCGGCTTAGCTAGAAAAACTATAAGTAAACATTGGCATAGAAAAGAGCAGATACAGTGGGCTTAAGGATAGGAGGTAGCTGAAAGTGTGCGTCCGATTCACGCCCAGCATCGATACGCCGGAGATATCAACAGATAAGCTTTCTGCAGCTCTTGTAAACGTCTGTCATTTTACCGAGGGCAAACACACAATAAAGTGAACCTAACGTGAGTACAAATGAATAAATACATCAACTACCCACTCCTGGATCCTCAGAACGAATAATATAGCGGGAGTTTACGCTGGTAATGAGCTACTGTGATAGCTACTTTATAACTAGATACACAGGCAACACGCCTATCATGTACCGAAAAAAAATTCGATACCTTGTAGCGCATGCCGCATGCATGATCGAGCGAAAAGGTTTGGTGATCCATGAGACTGGCTATTTAGGAATGCTGAACCTTGACATTCACCCTCATAGAAACGGAGGAAGACCTTTCCAAAAGAGAACTAGAGAAATTCACACTTACACCAGGGGAAGAGATATCTCACTTTTTCCATTCCTGTAAAAATGTCGTCCAATATTGGTTTATTCCTCCGCCCTTGCAATACCATTACGCCCGTCACCGTTATGTATTTGCGAAAACTGATGACTTGGAAGTTGTGAGTATGGCACCACTAGGTACCACATCCGAAGTTCTGAGTCAAATCGTGAAGGTGAGGCGATTTATAACGGGGAGTCTATCAACGATATTCTTACTACATAGACAATAATGCCATCGAGTATCGACCATAATCATTTAAAATATCCGATCCAGTACATGCGCATAAGTAGAAAATAATCAAGAATTACTTGTTGTAAATGCTACCTAAGTTTTCAAAACCTGGAATGGTTTACGAGATGAAATTTCGTTATGCATTACTAGGAATAGGATGAAAGGCAGCTAAAAGTGTAAATGCGCAAAATAGTATTCCAGGTAATTCGGAAACGGAAATGACGATGCTTTTCATGATAGCTTGTCTACGGAAAATTCACCAGCAGTTTTGTTTCATGTTTGTGGATTATCTATTGTAACGGAGTGATGGTTGATTGTTCGTCGATGATCAATCTCCGCAGTCACTTACCTTTTCTGGGGAAGCCGCGGTGTTTAAAGAACAAGACAAACAAGAACAAAAAATATACACAGGATGCTAAGAAAACAAGAATATAAAGAATAAAATGACAACACTATTGATCAACAATTCTATGCAGCTGGTATACATTAGCTAAACTTATCCTAAAACTGTACCGGAGAATCGACTGATAAAAACTACACAAATTCTACTAAAATAATGACTAATGACATACTCTTTCCAGATTCAGGCTAGGCTTCTTAGAGTAAATCGCTATTTATTGCACTGCCTTAATAACAAAACAGAAGGCTAATGCGTAAGTTAGTTACGAAAAAACAATAAGAAATAATGACAGTGACGATTTTGAATAGCGAATAGCTTTTCAGCTTGCTTGCGAAACTAAAACGTAGGAGCTAGCCCGCCTACTTCTGATATCTACACACAAGATGTCCACCCTACTTTCGAAAACAATTATTTGGAATATACGGAATCAAGGCAAGATATGAGATGTAAAAAATATAAAGTAATAAAATAGATAGTAAAAAAACGAGAGCTGGTAACATCTAAATTGCCTTGATTTCGGCGAAAGACGAGCTATAAGTATCAACAGTGTATTAATAGCCTCCTTAAAACACTATTGCTAAGGGCAGGAGGCCATATTATATCAATTATTGCTTTCAAGACAAAATATGAAGCATAAAAAGTGTTGCGTAAGAGAATTGATAATAACATTAAAAATCGAGAGCTGGTTATACCTGAATTTTCTTGATATAGGTGAAGGTGACGATTTGAGCAGGAAGCATTAAAATGAAATAACTGCATTCTACTTATCCCATTGTTACGGGAAGGAGTTTATATGTAACTTTCTCTTTCTCCGACTACAATTCGTTCGAGATGCGAAGTGCGATGTGGATAAAGTGGTCTATCAAAGGAGTCGCGGCCTATCGAAATATAACCTAGGCAGGAGTAAGAAAAGGCGAAAAATGGTAAAAGGTTCGGTACTTACCAAGAGAGCTTTCAGCATCGGATAAGTCGCTGAGAGAAGGCACTTTCTGGATGGAACTGATGGATCGGGGACCTTCGGGCACAGGAACCAAGGCCTCTTCCTCGCTGCTCCCGGTAGGTGTGGACCCTCCGCCCCCAGAGGGTCCGGGGGGTCCCGGGCGAGGCATCCTGCTCCCGCGGAACCCGCGAGATGCGGACCCCTTGGTGCCGGAGGGGCCCAGCTGGACAGACACCGTCTGAACGATTGGAAAGAGAAAGGGTATAATGGTAACTGCTGCACTTGGATAAGCTGGATAATGTTTTATCAATATATCAGCATTTCTGACCCCATCCGACGTTTTAGGACTGGAATCACTACCAGATCGCAGGTTAAAATTCAGACAAAACCTATTAAGTGAAACATACTAAGAACCAGTGAGGCACCAGAAATTTTTATGGAGGGAGGAGGCACCATCTGCCCGATCCTTTGCTAAGTGTAAGCAAAATGTTATTTTAATCAGTATCTTTTGAATGTTATAATAGGCCATATAAGTTGTCACATGAATGCATCCTATGAGCAGCCACATCAGATTTACAGACAAAAATAGCCATTAACTTTTAGGCCTATGGTAAGTTAGTTATGTGTCACAGCATAGATAAAAGAGCCTTTCTTTTATCTTTGATCAAGTCATGCTCGAGTAAAATGATGCGACGAGTTTTTCCTATTTTTCCAACTGCTGCCACCATGTGACTGTGTCTTGTCAATTAAAGATTAATTTGTGATTTGTAGAGAACTAAGGGGAGGGGCTGGGCCCCTCTGGCCCTCCCCGTGGGTGCGCCACTGCTAAGAACGACTGCCAATTACGCTAAATTTCATCTAAAAAAACAAGATTAGAGATATAGACTGCCGCACCAATAGATTTAAAATATCATTTTTCCCGCGTAGTAAAAAATCACAATAGGCGACATAATAAACTGATAGGTAGGTGGAATACTGATAGCCTGCGGTGCATGAAGTATGTTTATCTAACATGTTTCCATACGGTGGTAACATTGTTGTACCTATAATTTGCATGTGGAGTGATCTTTCACCCCCTGCCACACACCCTTACAGTGGCTCGCAGTGTATTACGTAGGTGTAGATCGTGACGAAGATAGGACCAATCGTTCGGGAACAAGAATATTCGGAAGTGCTAGTATGAAAAGGCCATCCCAAGAGCTAGGATTCAAATCTGGGTTTTTTTTAAAATTGTCACTAGCACACCAGTCCCAAATTCACTTCTACGTGAAGAGCGCTTCAAATTCAATGAAGCCTCTACCAGATGGGACATGATACCAAGGACCCCTTTGCGCCTTTTGTTAAAATTAGGCTGATTCCATTGACAGGTTTCACTCTACTAATTAAAATCAATTACCTATTTAAAAAATATTCACGCATAAGGAATCAATTTACCACCTAAAAGTGGATGACGCTTCCTCTAATCTACATTTCCATCAAGCAAACCGATTCTAGAATGACCAATGGCATCCCTAGGCCGATGACCTACAGTCACCATATTTTATTTGCAATCATCAAAGGCTTTCATGCCGCAAAATGAAAAATCAATCCCACAATGACCTACATTTTTGAAAGATAATGTTAGAAAATTAATTGATGAATTAGGAATAGCACGATGGTTACATTTCCTCCACGAGAATGAAAACCTTCGTTCTCCAGAGAGCTAAGAATTGGAGCTATAAAGCCTTTTCACTCAATGTGGTTGGTTAATGCTGCATTGTCACGCAAAGAAACGCTTCGCATTTAAAAAATATATATTCTAGATATGATTTTCAAAATAAATACACTGCATCCATATGGTATATCAAAACAGATGTTATCGATAGCAGAAAGGCTTAAAGCCTTGGTAGCGGCAGACGCACTCTAAGGCTGGCCTAAAGATAATCTTTGCGAAAGACTTCTGGACAAGGTAATTTTTCCCTCCAAGAAAGCCATTACATCGGAGAAAGAAAGGCACTGCGAAGGAAAAATCTCATGAAAATGACGTTGATTAACCATCAATCTTACAAGTTCCATGTTCTTCAGAAGCAGACGGGGCATATTAATTGATGGCCTTCAAAGTGGATCATATTGAATGCTCTCCGTTGCTAATTACCGTAGAAAAATAATTATATTTACTGTTAAAGCTATGCTCGAGAGACCAACCAACAAATAAAAGCAGACACCGATCTTAGAACTAGTAAAGCGTAAAACCGTCACTAATTCAAAAGTGAATTAGGAGATTTATTTATTTAAGGCATGAATTATTAACATCTATATTCATTTAGCCACAATGAAACGTTCTGGGGTAATGAATACGATGATGTTGTAGACCTAATTCAACACCTAATCAACCATTCAGAATGACATATACCTAAATATGGAAATTAGTAAGAAAATTTAAGTACAAAACGAACCCCATTTATCAATCAGGAAATGTATCGCAATTGAACGAAGACTCTTGGGAAGATTGATCGAAATAAATTCTATCTTAAATAGTAAGACACCCCATAGAGAAAAAGAGACCCAAGTTAAAGGAAAATACTTCGCTAAATTCAAGTTGTACTCCATTATATCTCTTCCTGCGAAGTTTCTAAATGGTGGCTGAACAAAACGGTAGTCAACTTCCTACTACAAGTAGTCCCTCCCATCTGGTTCTTAATAAAAGCAAGACAAGTTGATGTAAACGTCCTTGAATAAGTTTTTTGGTCGGATATCCCGAGATAAAAGTTACTTAAAGGCCTGTCTGCCCTTATGCGAACTGGTAGCGATCTCTTGTGATGGTATTTTCACGTAATTATCAGTCTCAATGATATTCAAGTGAGAAATATTGGCAGGGTGACATTTTACAAGACAAGAAAAAACATTTACAAGATGCCATCAGAATCCACAAACTCCACATCACAAATTGATAATTTATTTAAACTTCTCAAACACACTAAACTTCTCAAACACACTAACATTCTCTAACACCAAAGAATTTTTTTCCATATTCCTGAGACTTAATCATCGCTCAAGGTAAAATATGAGTCACCTGTTGAAAATTAAAAAGTCATTTACTACATTTCAGATAATAGTATCCTGAGGTAGAGTTTATTAATGACGGACAACAAAGGAGAATTAATGTGGGGGCAGGGTTGGTGTAGTGATAGGAGCATGGGCCTCTCACATGGGCCTTGTGAACAGAATTTGAATACAGTACTCCGTCCGTCGGATGGGACGTTAAACCTCGGTTCCTTTGGCGCCTTTCGTTAAGAGCAGGCTAATGTCGACGCCGGATTTCTCTCCTCCCCTTCTTCCTTTCCCTTCTACTCCTATCCGTATACACATCTCCCCGGTCTGAAGTGCTTATGAGTTCGGGGACGGACTTGAAAACACAGATGAGTACTGCTGAGAATTGTTGAATTAGAACTGTTGAGGATGCAAACAGTTTGACTACACCTTTATGACTGAAGTTTAACTACAACCCAAAAAGGTCATATCGCGAAGACGAATTGAAATTTCATGGACATAATAATGACTTCTCTTGGATAACTATAGCAACGGATGTCAGGAAATAAATACCGAAATTAGTAATGATTTCGTATTATAGGCAAATTTCCTGTTTGCTATTCATAGAATTCTCTCTTTACCTAGATGGTATAAATAAAAATTAGCACGTTTCTGGTGACAACTCAACCCCTGCCATACACCCTCGAAAAGGCCTGCAGGGTAGCTGGCGAATATTAATATAAAGATCATCCAGACAAAATCATAGTTTTTCGTTACTTTGATAATAGTTCTGGTTATCCTTGTATCTTCGGCTACCCCTTAGGCTAGTCATCAGATTTCTCAGCTCAAAAAGTACACAAAATGTTTTCAGTTATTTGCAATAGCTTAATCAAGTTTTTGACCGATAATATTCAAATACAAATCCAATTATCCAGATGTAAATACCTATCTGTTCAATCTTCAAGGAAAAATAACCTTTTTCATGCCCAGATAGCGCAGATGATTCGACAGCTAGCAGCTTGACGTAGGTAAATATAAAAAAAGGAGGAATCAGCTGTGAAACTGACGCGGTTATCGTTAGAGCAGCGAAAGCGGTTCTAATGGACAGTTGGATTTGAACAAGCAGCCAAGAGTCCAACTGGACAACTCTTTCGAGGCAGGCGGCGGTCAGCATTTACAAGTCGTAACACTAACCTCTACGGGACAGTTTTCAAGTTCTTGGACATGCCGACCCACCTCCTTCTCCCCTATCAACCGCTCAGAACGAAGCGACTCGACGTATTCCTTAAAACTGGTTCCCTTCGTCGGAGACAAGATATAAAAACCACTCCATTACTCCGTTCGGTCAATGAGGTTGACTGTTCAAGGCAACCCATTGGCATAGGACGAGTTCTTCATCGAAACAGATCTAGGGCTTCAAAAAATAGCGTACATGGTAAATCAACACGTGCTTGTGTTTTTCTACAAGCATCAAGCACGGAAGAGTACCTACACTCATGAAGATTTGTGTTCGTAAGGAAATAATTTCATAAAAAATCGAAGTGAACGAACAATATAAATCGTGACCAGCGTGAAGTCAGTGATACGTTTCCGTAATAATGCAGATAGAACGGATTATATTAAGAAAAAAAGCCTTTTTATCCCATCATAGCAACCTCATATTCTCGCCACACTTACACCACATTAGAAACAACCTTCAACTTACTTGCGCACACATACAACTCAACTAATCAGCATCCAAGTCGGCACCGTATATGATAAGAATATCTGCATCTAATAGACACAAGACAAATTATGCACACGCATGGAGACAGCACTCTTCCTCACCTGAATTCCTCATTTTCCTGATCGTTGAAACATAAATTGTAACACTATCCAATACAAGAATAGCTGCGCTTCCTGAAAACCACACTTAGAACCCTGATCAGGGGTATACACACTATACAATCACATCGACATAATCGCAAATAATTAACCAGTATTGGTTAAGTACATTATTTATTTACTCTTCTGGTGGAAGAAGGAAATCAAATTATATGCTTCTTGTTGCACTGTGTGTTATGATGGATGTAAAAATCATTCAAAAAGCTCAAAATAATCGGGACATAAGTTGTCACTAGAACGTAGCTTCATGCTAAGTGGTAAGAACTCTAAAAGCATCCGAGATGTAATGTTAACCATAAGGAGACCTGAACACCATTTTCTCCTATAAAAGTAGACAGATTTCGCTATATAAAGGCCTTTAAATTAGCTAACTAGGATATTTAGCAACCTGAAATGGTACGATATAGAGGTTATGCCATGGATTTTGTGCAGTAAATACATAAACCTGTAGATAGCATAATATTAGGGAATGATGAATCGCATTGCCAGATCTTCCATCACCCGTACACTCTTCATTAAAATCCTTGTCCATGACCACGAATGTTATGAATACGAACGTCACATTTCACCGCGGCACGCAACAGAGTTGAACGAGATGGCTTTGATAGCTTATGAGGCAGATTCGCGAGCGAGCCTCCTTTTCCATTTGCCCCGATATCACTCTTCCTCGCCATCTTTCCTCTCTGGAGATACGCCGAGCGAGAGATGTCCTTGCACGGCCAAGGGCGAACTCCTCTGAAACTCCCAGAGTTCATTGAGAATCCATCACCATGGGAATGGAGTCGGGGGAGAAGGGGGAAGTACATCCAAAGCACGTGTCAGACCCCACTGTCCTCCCCTTCCCGCCCCTAAAAATTCCTCCCCCCCAACCCACCCACCCTGCCCTTCTCCTCCTTTCGCGATTGGAGAAACAGTTCGCACTCGTGAGGGGAAAACAATGGAATCCGGTGTTGAGAGCACAGCAGCCTATCCGCTCGTCTTTTTTTTTCCCTTTCGTTCCCCTTTTCGTCTCCCATGGGCAATCGGATTTCATTCATGAAGATGGCATGGCACATAGCAGGGGTACCGGAATCTTTTGGGTTTTTTCTCCACCCACGGACGCCATCGCTCGGATGTCAACGGAGAGAGCGGCTGTGGCGGTGGACATGACCAAAATTTCGACGCTTTTCCTTCCTTTACGCCCAACGACAGTCTGAAGGGCGCCGGCCCGGATTTAAAGCAGTGGAGGCCAATAAAATGACTAGCAGTGGAGCACCATCTCCGCAAAAAATAACAACAGGGTCAAAGAAATAAATGATTATAAATGGCCTTGGAAAATGGAAAAGTTCCAAGCGTAAATTTGAGGAATTCAAATGTACATGGCATGGTTTATCAGACAAAAGATTTGATTTTATGCAAATGAAGAAAAAGAAATTACTTTTTGGAGGGATTTAAATTCTATGCGACACCAAAAAATAGCGCATTTTTTACCCAAAGGATACCATACCTCAGGATATTTTATTCAGATTCAAGATGGTAATTGTTAAGTTTAATTGGTTCAGTTGGTTTTTAGTTGATAAAATCTTTACACTGTGACAGAATCAAAGTTTTATAAAATGTTTACATCAATATTCATTTAACTATAGGAAAACGTTCTGAATTAATGAATGCGATGATATTGTGAAACATATTCAAGACCTAATCAACAATCCAGAATATAAATATTGATGCTAGTCAGAAAACAGCATATTTTACTAAATAACCCTCATATCTCAGGATGTTTTAGTAGGTTCGCCACAATTAAGCTAACATCCATTAACAATACCACCTTCTGTTATCTTAAGGTCGTATCATGCCAGTCTTCAGCTGTGAAGTTCACAGCCGGTGTATAAAAGTATCACTCGCTTCGCAAAGAATTGTGTCACGATAGCCTTTCACTAAAGCCTGCGCAGTGCATAGATAAGGGGACAAAAAGGTATAGATAGAAATCACAATGCATACGAAAAAATTAACACAATGTTGCGGTGAAATGAGAGTAAACGGAAAACTTCCACCCACTTCAAAATGTTAATCTTAATGATGTGATATTGACCTTTCATCGCCTGTCCAAGTCTAGTCAAATTCCCTTTATTTACCACGACTGAACAAAAAATTACACCTATTAGAAATAAATATCACGACGTATGTAGGCGTATCAAATCTGAATACGATAAATACTGACACGTTGGTGTTCATCTAGTTCTTCAGGGTGTGAGCTGATGAGGCTGTTAATGTGAGACAGCCGGGTCTCAAGACTACATGCGGACAATCCAATTGTATTCCTGTTTTTAAGTGAAAACTTTTCGTAAGTAATATTCAGTATGGAGTACATTAGTAAGAAACTATAAAAAATTAGTATAAGTATAACAGAATTCTATGTTTGGTTATTAATCATGCAACTAAATGAATACGAATGTTTTCGTAATTCGAATCTTGTATATCTGAATCTGTTCCATTGTTCAAGTTGCCACACCACAGAGTAAAGTGACATCGAACTTTCACATTCAAAATATTTAGATCATAATTCATTATTTCCTAGCGAATTAGAGGGAACAAAATTCGCTTAGTAGAAATGTACTCTTCTATTACTTCCCTCAATTCGGAGGTTACAGCGCCACCAATGCATTTATGAGAGAGCTATGGAAATTCTATCGGCCATCGGAAAAAGCAAGCCAGAGGTGGGTGAAATGACAACTGCGCACTGCGTACCTGATGTTACAACCCTTTTCGTTCAGCGCTTCCCCTTTAACGAACGGTTGCTTTTGTCCTCGTCACCTTTAACCCCAGACTGGGCCAATTTGAATGACAACACTACCTACTGAACGGAGTTATCGATTATTCATCAAGATGCAGGGCAGACTTTTATTCCCTTCCTCCTGGAAACATCTCCGCACCAGAAAACGGAAAAGGTTATACGTGTTCGCACAGAAACAACAAGCAGTCACCATCATATAAGCAAGATACGTAAAAGTCCTTGAAAGAGGGAAGTAACTACCTATCAGGAAAAAGATAAGACAATCCATTAATTGAATGAAAATATAAAATGATGGGACCGTTAAACGTCCAATAAAATACATAAGCATTCAACATAAATACGGTTTTATGAAGAATTACGCAGTTGTTTCTCATCAATGTACACCAAGGTTATTGGCATAATTTACTTTTAACGACCATGCATCAGCACCTTTGAATTTAATGTTCTAAAAGCATACGACAGGAAAATAGGCTGGAACGCGAGAAAAAGCTGGGGAAGCAAACCGAATCAGAATGAAAAGCTGGTACTCTCATAACTCAAGTTACTGATTAATAAATGTTTTTTAGTAGATAATTTCCACATTACTCATATATTGCAGCGTACTGCACATGACGCTGGACCACGAATAAATAGAAGGAAAACTGCTACATCATCGGCGATTTGATTTTTTTGGGTGCTTCGATAGCAAAGGTCATTCGCACGTCACATCGGATATGATAAAAGGTTAAATACGCACATACATGTTTTTGGAGATACATATGTATCAGCCAAGCTTACAAAGAATATATCGCTTATCGGACATTAATATACCCCATCGTATGAATTTAGCACGAAGGTCCTCTCAGACTTTCGGAGGATTTCCGGACCAAATCTGATATCACTTTTGGGATATCTATCTGCTGACCTTATGTCCATGACAACGTCTTTACTATGGAGAACTCCTATTGAGACGTCATCAAACATTAGAATCGTCAGGGGGAAAACCTGAATGCTCCATTACTCCATAAAGTGTACGAAGTATGTAAACGTGGTCGTTTTTTGGCCAAGTCATTTTCGCCAATTCTAATGGTCTCCAAAAAGGCTGTTGTCATGGTTATTACACGATGGGCCCGACAAATAAGGTAATGTGTATCATAAAGGGCAAATGAGTCTATGGAACGTAGAAAGAGTCATGCAGTCGAAAAAGGGTGGAGAGAAACCTGACGTCGACCTCGATCTGCTCTCCGCGAAAGGCGACAAGGGGTCTAGTGTTCAGTGTTTCACGTCCCTTCCAACGGACGAGGCACTGAACTTGAAGTACTCTCCAAACGGAGAACCCAACAATGGAATTCGATGATTCTCTGCCACTCACGAGATTCAAACCAGGGCCACCGTGATAATAGTACCAGTACTTCCACAACCTCCCGATCCCCACCTCAAAATTTATTGCTTCCCGCTCGTGAATATTTTCTGCAGCAAATTCGCACATTGCAGAACAACTGCATCCATCAATAATTTCGAACAACGAGGAATACCCACGCAGGAACTCACGTTTCCTCAAAATCACGGAATTAATCATAAATCGCCCCTGATAGGATTATGCTCTTCCTGGGGCAATACTGTCAATATGCGTACTACACCCCGCAGAAGGTGATGCGGGAGTCGTCAGGGTGGATAGGACTGCGTTGAAATTAGGACGAGCGTTTGCGTTCGCCGCTAGCTCCCTTAGAGTACGTGTGAGACAGGCGTGGGTAGATTGGGTTGTTAGGACAGGCCTCATTCCAGTCTCCCTTCCTACCTCCCATACCCACGACCACTCCCTCCCTCCCAGGCGTTGCCCTGGAGATCCCATTGTTCAGGAAGACCCTGAGGAACCCGATACCCCATTTGCAGCCACGGAAGGACGATATGAGTTTCGAGGACGCGTCGAGGGGGTCGATGGAGGCGTGGAAAATAATGGCCTTCTTTCTCTCCTACCCCATCGTGGTTAGTGTCTTGTCAACAAACAGATGATTACGTTGTTTATCTGCGTGGGAAGATGGTGAAAAAATGGATACTTAAGCCAATTTAACTCCATAATAGAGAGCAAACTTAATCTCCTAAAACCAATTACTCCTATAACATTTTTATGGTAATGTCCGTTTATCCGAATACATAATCCATGAAAAAACAAAGACGACGCTAGTAAACTGAACCTTACTTCAAATACTTCATTTAGGAATGAAATGAGTGCTAAAACTTATTTTTATAGTAAACTGTATTTCAGCAAATACGGGCGATGATGTAATTTCTGCCTCCAAACTAGACCAATTTCAAAAATGAAGATAAATCGTTAGTAATGATTAATTAGCTTCGTCACGGAAGAAGTTAGGGTTATTTTCAGGCAATGTTAATCTCTCGTGAAAAGTGATGTTTATTTTTTTTACAGCGGTACACCGAATAACATTGGAGTCAATGGTATGGTCGATCGCAAAAAGCGGATGAGATACGTTTGGGAAGATCGGCGGAGCTTATGCGCGCAATTTCAGAAAAACTTATCAGCTTAAAATGATCAATTCTTTTCTCAAGACGCCAAGAATATATTGAAAATGTCAGCGCACCATAGTGAGTTAGGTCACAAAAATAAAATGTTATTCAGTAAGACTTAATATGCCATTTGTTCCGCGTACAGTTATTTTATCATTATCCTGAGTTATCTACCGATGTAGGTAGGTATATGTGGACATTACAGTCTCCCCACGATCCTTAAATTTTCACATGATGTTCTAACTTAGGGGCAATGATATATTATCGTAATTAGAAGGTAGATAATGTAGATTTTCGCTTTTTTGCATGCTCCCAAAATATTCTAGTCGTACAACTCATGAGGTTAATAGTTATAGACGTCCCCACGAATGTTTAGCAAATTACCATGAATATTTGTTTAAAATTAGTCCAGAATCTGTCTCGCATGACGTTCGTTTGAAATTAGAAGCTGTATCGCATGTGAAGCTAACGTTTTTCCTAGGTGAATTCAGTTACCACAACAGTTAAACTGGTAACGTAGTTACTAGCGGTTTTACTGTTTACTCCACGGAAATGCATGCCTGGTGTGTATTCACCCCCTGCCACACACCTTTACTGCTGCTTGCATAGTGCTACGGAGATGAGATGCAGAATAGATAAGTGTGAGGAGGAGTCGCTGTTACTCCCCAATATTTTGTGTTTCAAATCACGGAGGGAGGAAAAGGGTGGGAAGTTTATTCGTGAAAACCCCCTTCCACTCCCCAGCATGACATAACCCTCCCTCTCATTCTCGTTTGTATCCAACCCTTACCCACCCCTCCGAAACCGCTCCACCGTTCAATGGCATGGGTCGTTTATCAATTCGAATTTTGATGACGGTAGGAGGAACAATGGCCCATCTATTCGACCGTTTGCCTCCTGTTTTTAAACTTCCCATACGCAAATATAAGAATAAACACACTCCAGAAAATTTATTCTAAGGTTTACGATCTCTTTAAGTGTATGAAAGAAACGAGTATATCTCTCACGCATAAACAATGGTTTCGATACTGCATGACTGGCGATTTCTTTACGAAGAGATGCCTCGGTTCAATACCGCACCCGATGTTATTCACTCACTGATTTCATCCCCTTGTGAATCATTCGCAATCACATTCACTCGTATCAATTACATCAGTGCAAATTTCCCAGGCTATCATAATTCATTGAGATGAATTACCTATGCCCTGATAATATATTTTTCGTCCCACTTCAAATTTAAAAAATCGAGTGTTATGAAAGGTAAAGAGCAATATACCAATTTCAGATTACTTAAAATTAAATTGAGGCATTACGTGTTCGGTCTTGGTATATTATACGCTCATGAAGCCTTAGCTGTCATTAACTTGAAAAATTACGTATTGATCCTGACACATTACATGCTCATGAAGCATTACTTGACACTAACTTGAAGAGTTACGTATCTAAATCTACACGATACTCTGAAAGCCACCGCTAGGGTGTGTGGCAGGGTGTGAAGATCACCAAACATGCAGTATTGACATGCAACAAGACTACCAAATGGAAAAAGGCTGCATGATGGGGTAAAATGCTACTAGATGGTTAGTATCCACACAGTAATAAAATAATTATTAATGGTATCGATCTTGACATATTATATGTCCATGAAGCCGCATATCCTACTCTTCATTTTTATTAATTTTGGAATGCTAGTATCCCCTTCCTTCTCAGAGGTAAAAATAGTTAGCCTTAAAATTTCACTGAATTAGCTACATATGAAAGGAGTAATTTTATTCCAAACGTTCTGTGATATGCGAAAGTTAACCAGAGTGCAAACCCTTTAATTGATAAAGAGGGTAACCATTCTGATATTACCTATATGTGTCTCAGATTGTCGTATTGGTACTGGCTGCAGTAGTCAGATTGGCAACACGGTGACATTACAGCTCAGAATTTGTTAGTTCGAATCCTGCCTTAGACAGGATTAATGGTAAAGTTACCTTAGACTGTTCGATACAACTTAGTAGGATCACCTTGAAACTCAATTTTTAAATTCTACTCGTATTGGTAAGAAAACTATTTTTAAGCTTCCTGCCCCGATAACGTTGGCATTGAGGTGATAGATATGGGAATTCACAGCATTTTTGCACGTCGCTAAGCCTAGATGAAATCTTCAATTTTGAAGCGGAAGCACTAGGAGAAATGAAATCGTCAGTATAAACGAACTATGAGCATGAAGCTCTATAGGTTGGAGAAAGGTTTTCCGATCCCTTCGAATGAAACGATAAACCAAAACGCGCAAAAAAATTTGGTCCCAACACGGCAGGGAAGCTGACGTATGAGGAGCGTGAAAATTCAACAACGTAAAAACGAACGCAATGAAGCCCTGCCGTTCCCGGAAGAAGTAATTGCTCCAAGAGTTCTCAGGGGAAGTCAGAGGCAGAGAAATGGGGCGGTCCTCTCGTCCAGGCTTGAAGGAAAAAGAAGGGGAAAACAACAATTACTTCGCCACTCTCCGATACCCTTTTCCCCCACCCTTCCTTCGCTACAGAAGCCGACCTAAGGATGATTTTCCACCGATATGCTATCGATCATTACTCGAAAAACGTTAGTCCCGTTTCCTGTTAACTTCTCTTCCATGGACGCAGCCTCCAGGAAGCCCTACATCCTTAGAGAATTTTCTCAACACTCACTAAGATCCCTAATCTCCCACGCCTCGCCCCACGTCAACACCCATGATAACTGTTCATTTGAGGAGCAATAAATAACAATCATGGGAAAAACAGGAAAGAAAATTATTATCAATATATCAATGCGGATTCCCCAAAATCTTCCCCAGTCAGAAGTTATCCCTTCTCGAAAAACAGGACAAGTCGTACGTGGGCGACAAATTTTTTGGAACAATTGGTGTTGTGGCACTGGCCTCATGGTTCAGCTGTTTTTATGATTTACATCCTAATCTCGCAAATAAGATTTAAATTTCAAAAAGGGGTAGGCGGAACGATAATACAACCCTTGTTCTCCCAAATTATAATTTTAGCAGTCTAAATTATTCATTAGATCCACATAAAAGCCGACTTAATCTTTTTATCAGATACTTCACCGTCATCACGACTTCTATTATATCTTCGTTCATCATTAATTCCCTGAGGACAGGGAAACTTGAACCCCCTACGATGTTTGGAGATCTAAGAAACTAGTCCAGAGTATTACTGCTTGAGTATAAATATTTTTTTACTCATAAAAATATTTTATTTCTACTCCAAAAATAAAAAAAATCTTGAAGACAACAGCCTCAATATATAACGGTAACTAACTTTTAGCTGTTGTAAGTAAATTCACCAAATACAGTAAAACGAATATAATAATGCGTTATAATTATGTTTTTTATCGAGATCATCGATATGGATAATTACCATGCTTTCCCAAAATGTAAATCATTAAGATTATGTTCTCTGCATTTTTTCTCGGGTTTTCTTCCGCGTCAGTTGGCTTTTGGACCACATGTCCACATGACCACACGTCCACAAGCCAACTGACGCGTGAGAAAACCGGAGAAAAAAAATGCAGAGATCAAACCATCACCGCGGAAACCTTCGTTCTAACATTAAAATTATGGTTTTTATCGAAACTATCGATATTGATATTCACTATGCTTTACCTTTTGCTTTTTTTCATACTTAGTGTAACAACTTTAGTATACATTAGATAACCTTATTTACACCAATCAAGTACTTCTGGGAATACATACGCATCCATATTTTCAATACTATAAAAAATATGGACAGTCGATTCAATTCAAACTTATAAATAAAGAGTGAATGTACAAATTAGGGCGATACATAATTTTCATAATCATTGCAGATTGTTTTGACATTAATGTGCTTTTTACTGAATCCGAAGGATCTGTAAGGCGGCCTTGTTAAAAATGATTAAATTAGCACTAATTAGAACCTGCCGGAACTTTATAATTTACATCGCTTCACCACGACAATTGCAATAGTCGAAAGTTAATTGAATCCGAGAGATTCCACGCCAATTACCACGATCGCGAAGCTCGTAAATTCGCCTCTGGAGGAACCCAACCCGTTGGGACGTCGAATCGAATCACGCTTTTTGCCGCAGGGATACCACCCCTCACGGTCAGAGTGGAGAGGAGTGTCGCGTGTATGTACGCGAGACGGGCGCCCACTAAGACGAGCGTGCGTGGAGGAGACGCGTAGGTACACGCATAAAGCGAAGAGCAGACCCGGAATTCAAATGAAGGGAGTGGGCAGACGAGGAGCGCTGAGACAAAAGCATATGGGACGCGGTCGTTTAGCGAGCCGTGTTTCGCCACCCAACCCACGATGCCCCCCCCCCTCCCTCACCTCCTGCTTCCCCTCCCTCCCCCAGGCGAACGATGCAGATGAGACGAAGGATGGTGGGAGGTGTGTCACCCGATTGGACGGCGGAGGTCACGTGGACGCATACCCACACGAAATTCTAAATAAAAAAAAGGCGAGAGCGAGTCACTAGCGCCATCGAATAATCCAAAGACTCGCGGAGGGCACGCTGGGATTCGACTGTCAACTACACCGGTGGCCTTCCACACCCCTCGAAATTATGGAGGTGAAACAAGCATAAGTATCGATGTCCAGGGAGCATTTGAAACGCTTCGATATAAATCCAGTGGTTGATCACATGACAGAGAGAAGAACGTTGAATAAACGGGGCAGAGGGAGATCGGGTTGGGGTGGTGGCGTGAGGGCCCGGGTTCGAGTTCCATCAGAGTCAGAGATTTTCAATTGGTTTGCCACCTTGAGTACAGTTTGAAGAACACTTCAAGTTCATTATTCCGTCCGTCGGACGGGACGTTGAACCGTGGCCCCCTTTGCGCCTTTTCTTTAGAGAAGATTAATGACGACGCTGAGTTTCTATCCACGCTTAGTCCGTTTTCTGAAAATTCTTACCTCAATCCAATTACCCACCTATCCTGAGTGGCGCAAATGACCTTAGCTGTTAGTCATCTCCCCAGTATAACTATGGTAACGGGATCGAAGGATGAGAAGAAAGTGGTAGTTCGGAAAGAATAATGAAAGATAGGAAGTATGCGGAACTATAAAGAAGGAATACGACAAATGGGCTGCATGAGAAGAATTGACCGTACATGTAACATTAGAACAACATTAATGGTCAGATCTAAAGAAACTGTATCTAACAATCAGCTAAATTTTTAAAACGATAACACGCTCAAAACGCAAATACGTATCAGAATTTTTTCCTTTTTATTTCTTCATGAAATTTTCAAACAGGCAGTACTTGGACACAGAATCTTATCAAAAGATAATTATTATGTGCAGTGCCAAGAGAGAATCGCTAAAAAAATTGACGCAATGTACATAAATGTAGCCAAGCAGAAACATTAACGGAACAGTAAGAAATTATGGCATGATTCGGAACTAAAAACCTCACGGTCATTTTCATTTCAGGTTTCAGAATAAAAATCACAATATATATATAATATCAATTGGTACAGACACTCCTGGCACACGTAATTGGTCTTGCACTACACGCGCGAAATCTAATTAACAGTGCAAACAATAACAACAATTAGAACAATAATTGGATAAAATTTTACTAACAAATTTCCGAAAGAAATGATTTCTTGAGTTTAGAATATTTTCCAAAATATCATACGACAACTTACACAATTTCCATTGACAAAGTTTCTGTAATCGACAAAATGTACGGCCAACACATTAACAGTCAGGAAATTGATTACACAGTTCATTACAGCTACGAATGCAAAGATAAATTATTTTCGAGAAATAATAAGGTTAAGGAGTTTTGCTTTGTTTCTTCCTATTTAAAACTACTCGCTGCTACGCTGGTCTAGTTTTAATCTTAGCATGGGAGCCGGTCACCAACTTGTGAAATCGATGAGTGAGAACTGTGTCATTGGAAAATTTAGGTAATCTGATAAGAACACATAAAGTAAATAGAAGGATTACGTCAGATTTTAAACACAAAAAGACTGAAAATTCCTATTGCAACCAGTAATATTAACTGACGAATAAATACATAAGATGTTCCATAGAATTTCAGCGCTTTTTTCAAAGTTTACTAAGTTTGGACTTTCCAAAAGCTTGAGGTATACAGTCTATTTTTCCCACATAAAAGAAATAATGAAATACTTTTGGCCTCTCGACATTGGTAAGTATTGCGTCATGAACTTTTAACAATGATTAAGGCTAATCGGCACAAGTTGATACTGACGAGCACACAAACGCACCAATTTGAATTTCATATGAGGTCGGATATTTCCCATCATTGCCCTGATTCCAGATTGATTTTCCCTGACATTTTCTAGCGTTCTCTGATGCTCCAATATTAATTACAATTTCCTTGATCACCCGGCTCATTCGCCACCATTTTTATCGGTCATCGATCCGCGGGAAGATAAAATAGGGTCAGCTACCTCTAAACCCCGCTTCACATCCCATCCTTCTAAGTTCATTTTTTTCCCAACTTCTCCCGACTCCGACCCAATAGAAAGCCAGACGGCGAGCGACAAATCGGCAAGAGATGAAAGCAACAATTCATAGGGAAAAGGAACGTCGTAAAGTATTATCTCGAGAAGCGAACAAAAAATGTAAAAGTCACGCCGTCTTTGTATTTGAACTTATGTTCTGATATATATATTTTTTTTCCTCCGATCCCACTCGTTGGTTTGCGGCCAAGACTCCTCCCGGTGTCATTTAGAGGGCAAAATGACACGGACACTATTACGATCCGCCTCCACCTTATCTCTTCGTTTCGTGGAAATCTCGTTAACGCATCGCAAATGCTATCTGCGAAACGTGTGTACACCGAAGAGTTAACTGCCGGCTTCAAAGCGAGTCTGAGGAGGAAAGTACGCTCAACTTGAGATGAGTGGTGAACCAAAGCCATCGAATGATCAGTGATGATAAAAATTGATGGCCACTTCATATTTGTTTCTGTCACATGCAAGTAGTAAAGATGAGATATTTCCTTGCGTGAATGAATACACGGTCGAATAGTTTTTAAAAAAATTGGAGATAGTTTTGGAATTAGGGAATGGGAAAATTAGTAATGATAAAATGACCCAAAAGTTTGACTTAATCGACAATGACACTAACTGACATTAACGTGTAAGTTTCAATGTTGCTTTTCCCTGTACCCGGAAAACATTTGGCTTCTCAGATTCCAAAGGGTGTATTTTATCCACATCATAGTCGTCTCCGTCGCGAAATATTTCACGCATAAAAAACATGGCCCGTAATGTTCTTCATAAAAAAGCTTAAAATTGGAACAATAAACACAAAAAAGTAAATCAAAAATCCATTGAGGTGCACTGTTTTTATAAGTATCTACTTTTTATAACTTTTTCTATAAGTTCTTACTTTTATCTAAAAATTTACGATATCATCATTTACACTTACACAAGAGACAATTTATTCAATTCTATTTCAATATTAAATAAAATTACACTGGGAGCATTGATTGCTAAGTCAAGCATTTGGTTTGTTCTTATGCACCAGTCAAGGTTAACAAAACCTTCCATTCGCCGGTTAAAGATGTCATGGCATTAAAGATATGGCATGAGTAATGTGAGTACACAATGTAAGCAAACGCTTGACACAATCACGAGTCTTTTGTCGAGCTTTGGAATCACTTTGAACGATTTTATGGGTATCTCGTAAGTTCTTACGGTACCTGCTATAAACGCCTACCATATAAGATAGAAACATTAGAAATAAACTTTTTATGAGAGTTTAATTGATGACAGGATATCATTTCGAAAAGATGCAGCAAGATGCAGCGGTACGCAGAGCCGAGCAATAACGAACGAATACTGAAAGTACCGAAATCCTCGGCATCGGAAAGCTTTCTCTAATGTAAGAGTTAGGGGCAGCAATGTGATTTTACTAATGTTAAATAGTCATATCAGGGGGACTGGTAGTTGAAATGGTGTTAGTTAAAATTATCGTTATTTCTGTGTACTGAATCAGAACGGCACAAAGCCTCAAACGCCTTGGGACCACGTAAGCGACTCAATACTCCCTTAAACTGGCTCACATATAAGGAGTGTCGTACTTATCTTTTAATAACTTTGGCCTTCAGCAACTTGACTAGAGGTAATCCACCTTACCTGTATGAGAGGTTTGTGAGAAAATCAGAGCTACACAGCATATCCACCAGAAACCATGTCAATGACCTCCATATCCCTCAGCACCGCACCTCTCACATGAATAAATCTTTCGTAGTAACCGCCTCTCAAGTCTGGAATCCTCTACCCATTCAGTTAAGACAGGCCAAAACCCCTAATCAATTTAAATACAAAGTGCATAAGGTAACCTGTATAAGTGTGTGATAAGTGCAAAAGGGTGATCTTACGCATAACAATAACTAAGAAAAACCTACAGTTAAAGATTTTATAATGTCTCTAAATATGCATGTAATATTGAACTACCTCTTCTTTGTACGTGTATTGTTTGTGTATTATTAACTAATGAAATGTAAAGATGTACGAAATCTATTGCATAACCTTATTATGTTATATCTGTTAACCGTACGCACACAATGTTCTTGTCTATAAGTGTTTTTTTTTCTCTTTTTATGTAAAATTATATTGTTTAATTATTTTACTCAATTATTGAGTCCACCAATTTAAATCTACTGTAATTGCCTCATAAACCGATGGCTCACGGAATCAAATGAAATTTATAATAATAAAAGTATTCTGCATAAAATTTCCCATGGATATTCAAATTAAAAAAATTGATACTTTAGTAATCTTATTTTGTGTTAAAAAGCATCCATTCAATGAAATTATTGAAATGAATGTGAATTCTCTCCGGTCAAGAGATTCAGCAAATGATAAGGATTATTTCCTCAGATGAAGAGATCGCACGAAGGTTCGAACCCACGGCCTTTAGAATAGCAAGCGAGGGAGTTATTCATTCCTCCTCTCCTACTGAACTCGATAATAAGAATGCAGGGTATGAGTTATGCAAAATGTTACTGCAGGGGTTTTCCCGAAATTGAGACTGGGTTGGTGTGATGGCCTCTCACCCCGAGGGCCCGAAATCGAACCCCGGGTGTGGCAGATATTTTTCATTGGCTAACCGGGCTGTGTGGAGTGTACTTCGAGTTCAGCACTCCGTCCGTCGGATGGGACGTACCTCTGGCACCTTTTGTTAAGAGCAGGCTAATACCGACGCCGGTTTCTCTCCACCCTCCCTCCTTACCGTTGCATGCACCTTTTCTCACGGTCTGAAGACCCCCTAAGTGCCAGGACAGACTTGGAACTACAGATGATGTTCCCAAATTTTTGTACGCTATTCCTTAAACCCGTATTACGCAAAGCAATAAATTGTAGTTCAAAACACAATCAAAGAGTGGAAACTATAAGAAGCATCACAAGGCAAATTGTCCGCATGAAACTAGAACCGAGAACTTTACTTAGCGCACGGTCGTTAGTGTATTTCGGATGCGGACTTATGCCTCGTATTAGTCGGAATACTGTTCCAATGCGACGTTGCCAAGTAACCCACCTTAGCCACTAAATTGGTGGGGCAGGTGGAGGGTGCAGCGGCAGAGAACATAGAGAACCCATTCAAACGCTCCAATCGACGCGGGTGAAAGATAATGCGATACCACCTTAGGGGCAGGGAAAAGAGAGAGGAAAGATTGAGAAGAACCGATGGAGAAACCATTTTCGGATCAATTTTAACACCAAAGGCAGGCAAACTTTCGCAGTTCTAAAGGAAGGAGTTTGATAATTGATGACGTACAAACTCCTATGAACGTACAAAAAGTATCACTCGATTACTGGAAGAGCTTTGTGGGGGAACCCTAGGGACTAGTACGATGCTCGCAAGATTAAAATTGCTCGAGTGATTCAAGTCACCCGATTTCACATCTGACACTCCAGATCTACCCCTACACCAGCGGAACAGATAGAAGAAGAGATATGATCTTTCGGACGTAGAAATACAAGAATTCGTTTTTCCTCCGCAGGTTTCCTGGCCACAACGCAAACTATGTACAATCCTTACAAATAAATTAAAATTAACACTATATTTAAACTCCCAACGATTTTTTAATGCTAAACCCAAAGTAAATTTACGGCTGGTGAGCTACCACCCCCAGCCACACGCCCTTGCAGCGGCTCGCATGTTAAAATATAGGTGTAGATGAGATGAATAAGGGAAACTGATTTAGTAAATTGACATGAAAAAATCCACTGGACAACAGGAACAGCTTTATCGCACTATATTTCTCACAATCCTTCGATGCCCCTACTCCAGTCAAGGTAACCTTATTGGTTTCGGATTGACCTTTGGGAAATGAGGACGAACGTGGGTTGAAGGGTTTCGAAATGTGGTTTAGGAAGACAAAATAGATAGGGTGTAGTGGGAAGATAGTATAAGGAAGGAAGAAGCTTTAGACGTTGTAAAGGAGAGGGGGTTACTGGGAGTAACTCCATTCTTAAGAGGTAAAAAAGTGGAAATTGAGAAAGAATTAACAGGCAGCGGATTCCTCAAGGCAGCGAATGAGAAGGGAACGATGGCTAAGAAAGGGAAAGAAAGTCTCTTCTAGTGGAACTACAAGCAGCTTGATAAGTTGAAGTTCATGATCTTTATTAATATTGAAACGGGGTCCCATAAGGAACTACATATAGAGCATTAAAATTGAGAAACGTTGAATCCAAGGTGGAATCGAAGTGTTCCTCATCATGGGAGATTATTAATTAGCCCACATTAATGGCATAAGATATTAATATGAGAGTTTACTTCACTCCCTCAATGATTCAACCCGAAGGTTGGTTTTGATAGTTGAGAGTAGAGTTCACCCCGTACTAAGCCAAAGACGTGTAAAATTCACACATTCAGGGTAGGGGGGCCAGTTCCTTTCCCTGGGCCACCTGCGATTTCCTACGAAGTTCTGACACGCAGAAAATCGAGTGTTTAAGATGGGGATGTCTAGAAAGGCTCTTGCCCGGAATTTGAACCCGGGACCCTCCGGTCAGTAGCTAAGTGCTCTACCCACTAGGTCACCACGACCCCGTGTTTACTTGTAATACATTAAATTAAATGATTCTGGGTTTGATATTTTTGGAAACCAACTTCAGATACATTGTCCAATAATTTTGCGTGTTATACATATCTGTGAAATATAACCATTAATAAAAATTATCATTAAATTTGCCAGTAGAGAAGATCAATGTTTGTAGTATTTGTCCATGTAACCTGAAATCTTGTCTCTCCCAAGCGCGAAGCCGCCTTCCACCTCACGCAAACCGGAGCACAAAGAGTGAATGGGGAAGTGGACGTAGGAGGCAAATGGAGAAGGAGCTTTTGAGATTTTGAGAACTTAAAGACACATTTCAAAATAGAGAGACTCATGGATCGTTATAAATTCTTTACAGGTTTTAGCAAAATAATAAATCACCACCGATCTCCTGTAGCTGTGTAACCATAGCCCATGATTTCAAAGCTATGACGTGCCTTCTCCGATTTCTTTACAGGTTTTAACAAAATAATAAACAACACCACCGACCATTAATTCATTTGGTAGGAGTCCCAACAGACATCAAACACCGATTCATTGGCTTTAAAAAGTTTACCTTCCTCAACACAATGGCTAGACCACTTTTCTAGGAATCACAAAAGGAAAAAATCAGATAATTGGAACTTAATGGAATATTGGGATGTTTTAGCAAAATGACGAAATAATATAATTCCGAGGAGTCTACCAAAGGGTAATCAAAAACAACACGAGATTATTTTTCCACTCCTTCCACTGTTATATCGAAGTCAATTTCATAGGAAGCGTCCGTAAACCTTGCGGTTCTAAAAGTGTTAAATTCTTCAAACGGAACTTTTTCACGACTGAGCTATCGAACTCTACCTAACAGCCATTGCTATTTTTACATCAGTTGGAGGCGGAGTATGTTGTACTCATAAATGAGATAGTGCCACGATAAGCCTGCAGAGATAATTTACGCTTCGAGTATCGCCGGAAATGCGTTTGATCCGCAAAGAAACCATTAATATATCAGAAGAAGCTGCCCACAGAAATAAGCTATGGGTTCCACAAGAACGTACCACTACGGAGCTAGAAATAAGTTCACTTGATTAGTTACTTGAAAACTTCAAAAACACCTATTTGTTCTCTTTAAGACAGCCACGGTCTGCTACCTGTAAACAACTATCACGGTATAAATTAATATTCGAAGTAAGCAGTATTATCGTCATGTTCGATGGTTTGTATTATTATCAATCAAGTACCTGGAGCCATGATTCTGATGAGATATCACATAAAAGGAGATCAAATAATAACAAAAATGTGTTGCATAACATGATAAAGTCTTGCACATCAAATGCAATACTCCGACAAGGATAGACTACTTTGACGAAATAATATAATGACTGTCTGTGCCCCCATTGACGTCATTCGTATCGTGTAGTAGGCTAATGCCGCCTCTGCGTTTTTTTCTACCGATCTTCCGCCCCTAATAAATCTTCTTTCTCATAACTACACCGAACATATTTAATGGAGCGCTAAACCTTCGCTTTTGATCGCCTTCCTCCAAGAGAACAATACCAATACTACCTTACTGCTGAGTAAGGTTGTAGCATTTATTTTGTTACAATTTCATTTTCTGGACAAATACACTAATATCATATTTTTGTAAGACTCACGTATTACCCATTCATAAAACAATTGTACACCCTAAGCTATTCCCTACAGGTCAGTGTATTTACATGGACAGAGCTCTAGAAAAGTGATACGGATACGTAAGATTCTGCTGACATACGAAAGCAGACGATACTTTTTTCTTTGAGTATCAAATCAACACAAAATGTGGTAGGAGCGTTCTATTAAAACTCACTTCTAATGGTAAAAGACATTCCACCAATCATTACCAAATATGCGAACAAAAGTTTCATTCACTTTACGGTCTGACTATTTCGAAGGAAAGTTAGCAAGTATCACAATATGCACGGAGTTTGAAGCGAACTCTACCCTAGCCTATGGCAACTACTCGACAATCATGGCTGATGACTATGGGGGTGGCCCCTGATGGGAAGTCGTGAAAGTAATCTAGGACCCAGGAAGGAAAAACTTCCCTTCATCCACGGCCGAGAAGGACAAAAAAAACAGATTAGGGCACGGCGAGCCTCCCCCAACTCACACAGGAAGAAGGGAAGGATATTTCTTCCGCAGCAGGAGAGAGACGTTGAGACGGTTAGAGGGAAGGAGGAAAAAAAGCATATCTCCGCACATTATGGAGAAGCAGACCCCTTTTCACCCTCAGCCGTTAGTATTTGTGTGCGTATACGGAGTGGGAAGAGGGTGGAATGAAAATAGTGAAAGGGGAGTGGCAGTTACGTGTTTTAACCTTGGGAGGAGTTTGAGAGACTAGGAAGGAGGGCGGAAATCGGGAGAACTTAATATCATTCGCAGTAAAATTAGTTCGGGAGAGGAGGGCGTGTGAGGGGAGAGGGGGAGGAGGGGGGGGGGGGGCAAAGGGCCGGAAATCGCCTCTAATGTTTGGGAGAGGGGGGGGGGGGGATTGACGGAAGTGACGTTGCAGAGCTTCGTGTTGTTGTGTACACCACTCAACAGAGTGTCGTATACCTGCATACCTCTACGCCCCCAGCCTGCTACCGTCGACTTCAACCTGACGTCATCCGCTCCATTCTCTTGGGGTTACAAGCTTTCTCAAGTGGATTTTTTTCCCGGCAGCACCTGCCGTTTGCCGATCGAATGAACGACTGCTGGATGAATCTCCTCGGCTAATCGCATTCGCGTAGTAGTTCAGCAATTAATCAGTTGAATGATGGTTACAAGGACTCGCTCATTCAACGGTCCCCGGCCGGGTAGCGGAGCTACCTTATATTCCGCACCACCGGAGAGTAAATTTGGTTACGAGTCGACATGCGCCTTTCAACCAACTCCCTTTAGCAATTGATTTCTCTCTAGATTAACAGGAAACTAAGGATAAAACCACAGTGTTAAATCCTAGAATCCTAATAAAACTATCTCCTTTTATGAAATAAGAACTGAGGAGAAAATTATGTAAACAATAGACGACCGCTGTAAGCGTAATAACCGTATAGCTAGGCTCAATGTAGGTTCAGTAGTCTATAATATGATCCTAAGATTACTAACTCATGCTATCGACACCTTTAAATGCCTTATGAAAATTATAAATTAATTTATTTACAAAAATATCTTGCCCAATCTTTCTCTATGATTCGCAATCGGTAGATTATTTGCGGCTGTTGTTGTTTTCTCCTTTTTTCCGATCTCGCGCACGTTTGATTCCTTTTATAATCATCACTCCATATTATATTTAGCCTTCCGTAAACAATAGTAATTTATTTGCACGTTTCTGGTGGATGCATAAGTAACATCTTTATCTTATAGTGTAATATTTTAACTATTAGGGAGCGTAGAGGAAATTTTCAGATAATATATCATTTTTATTAGATTTAGAAGGAATTGTCAGATTGTCTTGAGATGATCGGGAAGTCACTTCATGACCTTGCCGTAACGCTTTGGATTCATATACAACATTTGAAGGATATACCAGCTGCCCTGCCACACAGCCTCGCGGTGGCTTGCAGGGTATCATGTAGACGTAGATGTAGATATATTTAGATTCACAGTGTTCCTATATTAAGGCCACAGCATTACACTAGGAACGCTAGGGACGCTACGACTTTTCTGTTGAGAGGAAGCTACATTTATCTACCTCTATTCTTATTTCACTGTTACTTTTTACTTAAAAAGTAAACTGTAGGTTAAAACTGAATTGTGTAATTCAAAAGTGAATTGCGAAACGAAACCGCGATTCGAAACCATCCGCAAAAACTAAACTACTAAAAATTCGTTCCCAAAATGCTTTCTGGGGCTCCAAATTGTTTCACGTGGCGTTCCACGCCGGTAGTTCGAGTGCGAGTGAACATCGCCCGCACCATTTTTTTCAGTTCGTTCTCCAGTCCAGCGTTACACCCAGCCAACAAAAACGGAGATGTCACGCAAAGGAATGACTACGCATTCTTCCGAGAAAGAAAGTACACCTAGGAAAAGGGAAGGATTACGAAGAGTGTAACACTGTGGAATTCCTGACATGTATCAATTATGAACCCGAAGCTTTAAATTGCAAAGGCACCTGAGTAAAATCAAGCCATTAAACACGGAAAAATCATTAGATTTGTTGCAAATGAGCGGAATTTCCACATACACATTAGATACGAGAGATTTAGTGTGTTTTCTTTGGTACGATAAGTTCCAGAACTGATCTCCTTTTAATTTTCATCGCCCATACCTTTCTCCCCACCCAAAAGGTTAGAGCTCCTCTACTAGAAGGCAACCAGAGTATTTTGCTCGCATGCAGACACCCATAGAATGAAATAATATTTTAATCAGGCTAAAATCACCACCAAAATTTTGCTTCGATCACTATTGGATGGTTACGTGGTGGGACACATTTTAAAAACCCATGCCGTAACTCAACGTTTTTTTCTCGTTGTAACGAGAAAGGTTCGACGTTGGGATAAAGTGATGTGGTCATAGTCATTAAACTACTATATTCCTGGAGAAAAACTGACAAAACAATCATTTCCATGACAGTTAAAAGATTTTTGAAATTCTTCTTCCAGTAAGAATCAGCAAATATTATCCTGCAGCACTCCAACATTAAGACTGATTACTTTCATATATATCTTACTTCCCAGACAATGCCGTTTTATTTACACCCACATTATCTAATCCTACATACTATCTCTCTCTTTTACCGAGTAGCTACTTTTTAGTTTCCATCTATGTGATTACCCTTTGTAAATCTTGTAAAACTAGTAGTGTCCAGTTCATATTCATTGACAAATACTTGTTTATCAATGATTAATTACAATGGCCAGTTATTTTTAAACCATACGTTTTTTAATGGATTGTTAACAGTTGTCAATCATTATACAATCATTACAGTTCTGATGATGGATACATAAATATCCGAAAGTACAAAATTATAAAATAAATATCCGAAAGGCATAAAGTTTTCACTTTTTTATCCTAAGGATCTTAACTCCTGATTTAAAAAAATATATAAATATTAAAATAAGAGGTCAAGAAAACAGACCATATCAAGAACTATCAGTACATATCTAGGGATGTTTCACCTCTTGTCACACAACATCGAGGTGGTTGGCAGTGTACTCGGTAGATTTAGATGAAGTCTGGGGCAGGACCACACCACACTGGCAACCCCCTCCCTATGCCAACCCATCCAGCCCGCTTCCTCCGTATCGAGTTCCAACCCTTCCTCACCCACCCGGGCACCGCCACATACATCGAAATGTGGAGAGGGGAGCCGTTGCTTTGGCAAAAGGGGCATCGACACAGTACACTTGGCGACAGATGGGGGAGGGGAAAGCGGCGCGACCCTGACGGACTTACCCCCACAACTCCGCCCCCACCGAGCGGGAATCCGAGATCGGGGAGTTGCGGGGCATCCTAGATAGAATGTCGCCCCAGGGTCGAGGCGCAGGCAAGCCACCTGCCGTCCACCCCTTCCCGATTCTCTCCAAGGAGTGGGAAAGGCGAATAAGAAACGTGGTTCATCACGGGGAAGGCCGCTAGAAGGAGGCTTGTGCAGGAGAAACGCATGTACCTGGAGCAGTTTCCGGAATAGGTGGAACCCGAAGTTTCCGCCCTTTTTTAGGCGGGGTGGGAGGAAACAGGACTCCATTAGGAAAAATGCTTGTACGATACCCAAAAGCGTAATGTACACCTCATGAATCAGCTCATTAAACCTCAGCCATTAAGGAGGCTCCACCGAATTATGAAGTACATGTCATTTTTGTGAAAATTTCAGGACACACAATATTTTGGCCCTTCTATCGATTGGCAATAAAATAAGGAGGCTTTTCCATAATATTTTTTAAGAAAAAAAACGTCTAAAATCAACTATTTTATACGTAGTTACACGACAGAGCATGGCTCTTGCAGTAAAATTTTCAATTTAATTATGTGAATAGAAATGTTGTTTTGACGAAAAATAATATAAGATGCACAATTTTATGTAGAATTTAGCATTGTAAAAAATTGCTCGCCTTACCACTCTTGTTTAATTGCTATTAATAAATGTTTGCTTGAAAAAAAAAAGCAGAAAAGCCTTGGTTACATGAAAGTGGCGCTACAGTATGTTGTCATCATTGGCAACGGTACTTGTGACGGAACGTACTCACAAGCCTATTTACTAATGTAATTAAGGAATATACCTTACCAAGGTCCTTCTTATATTTTGTATGTAATTTAAATATGTCATTGGTTATTGACATGGTGTAAATAATACCAATGCTTCCAAATGGTAGCAGCATCATTGTTGCCAAACAGTTTTCAAAAACATCAATATTAATAAAATTCAAAACAAAGAGTTGCATGTGCAAGGGAACAGTTTAAAACTAACTAAGAAAATATTTAACCTATTTCAGAACACATATTAGCGGGATTAAGCATGTATTCTCACTTTATAAATTAAACGGGGCAACACCACGTCAGTCATGTTCTGAAGACAAAATGAGTTAAAAGAGCTTGTAAAAAATAGAATCAACGCGAACAACAACGCGAAAATATAAAAGAATACTCATACAATTATTGTGTATGCGTTATCGCCCTATAGATGATTTTACATATAGATGTTTTTCTGGATCGGTATTTATTCATGAAATAATATAGCTCTTTTACGAGAGTTTGAATCGCGGTGAGGAGTCGTTGACATCGCAATTATTTTGCAAGTACGTCGAAAAAATATTAGGACCACATTTCATTAAAGTACAACTAAGTAAAGTACTTATAATGCCATTATGGTAACTATACAAGAATTTTAGATTGGATTTTTTCCTTAATTAAAGCTAGTTTTGACTTGGCAGGACAAAGAATGCCATGGCTACTATTGGCAGGTTTCCGCGCGATATTCAAATTAAGGCGAAAGTTATGTTTTAAAATGTTTTCAGCAACTTTGAGTCGGTGTGACTCCGTGATATTTGATAAATATTTATAATAATATAGGTACTATTTATTACTTTAAATTAAGACAAAAATCTCTACATTAGCTATCGAATTATAACGAAATGTATCTCATTCACCATAAGGTTACGTGTTGATAAAGCGTCGAGTTACCTAAAAATTAAATCGTTAAAGTGCATTTTTTTTACGCTTACCCCATAGTTATCACTTATACGGACGCGTATATAAAGAATCACGCAAATCTGTACATAGAAAAAAATCACTCCAGCCACCTTAATTACGCCAAAGCACAATTATCTCACGAAGCCAGATAACAAAGCAACACGGTGTGAAAGATAAAATGTAAACATTAATCCCTAAACGTTATAAATGTAAAGTTATTCATTTTCATTATCTTGCTATTGATGTTTTGTTACTGTCTTGGATTGATTGTTTGCTTATTTCCTGGTCTCATGGCTTTTTTTATCCTGTTTTTATTTTTGCTGCTTTTTATTAAAATTAGTTCAAAATCACGCCGAGTTTTATTTTTTCATGTAGTCCAGCATGATCTATAAGGATCTGCTGCTATAATAAACTCAAATTCCAAAATTGCGAATGGTAAACATTTTGAACTGAGTTTAATAGTGCTCCATAAACATTCCAATTAATTACTTTCACTCAGCCCTATCACGATCCCCATTGCAAAAATCTCCATTAGTTTGCATGCTTAAAGCCAAAATGGAAATTTAAAAAAATTTCAAATGAAATCTATTAATGAACATTCAAACGATTATGAAGCTAAGGATATAAACCTTATGAATGAAAAAATGTAATAGATGCAGTTCACAAGAATGTTAGTTCGGCGTAGAGATAAATTAAATTACTTATTTTGCCATAAAAGATCAGAATGGTCAATTATATTTTAAATCGAAACGGATATCCTCAGTCACCATGGAATGAGTAGGCTACTACAAATGCCTTCCAAAAGAAACTATTTACCAAAACCGAGCGAGGCAAGAGCTACAAGGGGTACGCGTTACTGCCACATGCATAAAACCTCAAAGCGGCGAGTTTATATGCGCTTATATGAGTGATATTTCCATTTCACGTTTACATAATCCACATTCCGAGTCGCACTGAACTAATACCGAAATTATAAAAGCGAAAACTGGGACATGAGCCATAAGCATACGCGGGATCGGTGGTAAAAATCAAGGAGAGAATATCTGCCACTTTCAGAGGAATATACCCGAGTATATGTATAGGGATGTGTTCATTTTTCGTGGAAACACGTAAAACGACATGAAGTGTCGAGATGGCTCTTCCAAATACTTTGGGAGGTTTACTTTATTTTCAAAGAGTGACATTTCCGGTCGATAGTATATTATCGCGTCGTCCCTAATTGCTATTTAAGTATCTCCTAATCCCTAGGCTTACGAGTATACTGAAAAAGGGTGATGTTGAGGGGCCACGTGCCAAGCAAAACTAGTAAGTAACTCCATCCGTCTCCAAGGGCCACCCTAACACGGTCGCGGAGGACTCATCATCGTCCGGGCGCTCGACCAGGAAGTCTTCCAAAACATCAATACCTCTTCAATCAACACCAGAAAAGAAACGCATTAGCAATAAAATGAGAAAGGACACTTCGCACAATTTTGTTGTTGTCACTGAGACTTCTATTGTCTGAGAGACTGACTCAGCAGAGTGTTTTCCATGAAAAATATTAAGCCAAATGTTATTTATCGACTGAAAGGTTGTTGCTTTGAGGAACATTGTTCACGATTACAAAAAACTTCTCAGTCTTGTCGGTAACTTATAATTTTCTAAATCGCACTATATTCAACTATTGATTGCGTTTTCCTTACATTCTTGATAGTAAAAAATCATCACCGGAAATTATTACATCTCTCTGCCCCACCAACTAAATAAAGTCCTCCCTGTCGCATCCTCAAAAAACGAGTACCTATACTAGCTGATTTTTTCCGGTTTCATCGAGAAGACTCCCCAAAAATCCATGTTCCCTAAACCGAAAACATGACTGATAGCCCCGAACAATGTTTGGGGCTACATGACTAAAGATCGCTGATTCAATCCCGCAAAGGGGTTGGATTCTGTGTTCACCTTAGGATTACGTCTAGTTTTAAGTTAAGGAATATGATGCGATATATCCTAAGAAGTTGGAGCATCTTAAAACTCATTCCTAAAATAACTATATGATCGTCTTGCTCTTGATAAGAAAATAATAATTAAAGGTAAATATCATGACGAAATTTAAGAATTTCAATATTTAAATTACAAATCCATTATTAAAATGAACTTGGATGACTTTTGCAGAATGACAATTCCAAAAAAAAAAACCCTCCGGCACATAATAGAATAAAAAACCATAAGATGATCAGAAACAGAATATTCTGATGGATTATCAACAAATTTATGCTTTTTTTAGCCTGAAAATTGTAGGTTAAATAGTATGTTACAGTAAAATGAGTCGAGAGACTGAAAAAACAAAATTTTTCCTTCGAGAATAATCAACAACATGAATTTATCGGATATGGCACACGCACAGAGAACTGCGTAGGAGGTTGAGGAATACACTTAATATGTATCTAAGCCTTACCCATTTGATTTATCCCGCGTCTGAAATACTTCCGTTTGAAGGGGATTGAGAGAAGGAAAGGTTAAGTATAGATGAGTCACCCCTTGAGGGTTTAAATGGGAGGCTGAAAATAGAACAAGAGGGTGATTTCTCGACAGAAGTTGTTTCCTGTTTCGCCCGGCAGAGTTGTTTTCCTAAAAGAAGAATGCGCACGATGACGCATTGATTGGGAAAAGTAACTTATGGGTTCCAATTTACGGACGCCGTCAGTAAAAACATTCATTGGTTAACACAATAACACAAATGACCTCAGACGTCGGTCACCCTCCTTAATAACAACAACGGTATATCAATGGGGATAGGTTTGGTGCGGTAGCTTGATTACTGTCCTTCCTACCCGACGGCCCTTCTCCAAATCCCGGTAATGGGAGAGGCTTTCACACTGAAGTCCCGATCCCTTTTTGACTGCCATGAATGACCCCTTAAGCGCCATTAGTTAAGAATAGGTTAAATCAGACACCGGGTTTCCCTCCACCATTACTTCCTCCCCAGAAATTCTAATCGAACCCAGCAACCCACGTAGGTGGCGCAATGTACCTCAGTTGTCGGTACCATCTCAATCAATATTAATATTAAAATAATTATTGTGTATAAAGAATTAGTTCTCGAAATGGCCCCGTGTCTTAAAGTAATATTTAAAAAATCCCTAGAAGAACACGCGGTTCCCAAAGACTGGAAGATAGCAAACGTGACCCCGATTTTTAAAAGCGGCGATAGGGAACAGCCATGTAATTATAGACCAATATTATTAACGTCACTATCATGTAAAATTATAGAGCATATAATAGTTACATCAATAATGGGACAACTCGATAGCCAGGGTTTATTGATAACAAACCAGCATGGGTTCAAAAAGGGACGGTCTTGCGAAATTCAATGCTTTTTCTGGTTCATGATATTTTAGTTTCCGGATAAGGTAATGTACATGTAGACGCAGCGTTTCTTGACTTTAGAAAAGCGTTCCCAACTGTAAACCACACGCGAAGACAGAATCAGGATGGGATTTACTATCAGAACGCAGGTTAAAATTTAGGTTAAACCTTTTAAGTAAATTCGAAACCGATTTTTTCACAGATGATGTTAGATATATATTAAGAACCCCTGCGTATTATAATAGGTTTGATTAGATTAACAAGATTAGAGAGATAGAATGTACCGATAAATTTAAAATGTCATTTTTCCCGCGTACCATAAGAGAAAACAATAGGCAAGGTAGCAAAGGGATAGGTAGGTGAAATATAGTCAGAGTATTCTGTAGTGCATGATGCATGTAATAACAACCAATAATCCCTTTCTTATTTCGGTGATATTAACCATCTTGCTGCATGTGACCCTATTATCTAGCATGTCTCCATTGAATATCCTAGTTGTATGTCAATAATACATGTTTGGTGATCTTCATCCCCTGCCACACACCCTCGTGATGGCTCGCAGGGTATGGCGTAGATGTAGATGTAATAACTCAAATATATACGCGGATAGCACGCAATAAAATAGTAAATAATAGTATGAAAAAAGGAGTATCGTAGGAGTAGCTGACCACGAAAAGAATTAAAATGTCTCATGATTATCTTCTTACTAAGATGATAAATATGTTTATGACGGGCTTAAAAAAACTAATACCGTCAAATTAGACACCTATCAGTAGATAATATATCAGAAGCAGATCATCCATATTCAACATTCTCACGAGAAGGCCTCACTATCTTGCAAGTTGCGAACTCCATCTTTATCACACCAGAAATTTCATCATTCAATCCATAGGTACTTCATTTCTGTTATGCAACTTTTCCCCATCGATTTAAGATATTTTTAAGATCGTTTAGTGAGGTAATGATACAGTTAATGACGCTTAACAACAAACGATAAAAAGGATGAATTTAAATTACTTACTTTAAATATAATTTCTAGCTGCTAACCAACACTGTGATTCCCTAGAATATTAAAAAGTATTTCGCAAAAGGAATTAGGGAAGAAATGTCTTCTAAACCTTCGAATTAACAGACTCTAGAATCAGGAAGTAAAACGGGAAAGTCGATTCTCTAAATACATAGGTAGTACATGCTAGATTCAATTTTGTACACACGGGTACCCACTACTTGGCATTGAGAACAAATCAGCAAAGTTAGTAATATCGTAATGAAAGCAACATCATGTCAAATACACCAGAAGAAACATCATTTGGAGCTCAGCAGCCATCATAGTACATTTTTCCACGTGAAGTTGATTGTTTAGATGAAAAAGATCACAGGATCAAACAATATGTATCGTAACTTTAAATACAACTACTTCCATATGTTCTGACGCCTTCTATCCAGCTCCCAAGAAGTACGTACATACATGCGAGGTTGGAACTGATGTTAAGATGAAGTTGTGGTCACCCACGGAGCTTCCATGTAAACAAGGCGTGGACAGTGACAAATGGGAACGCCCCCATCCCAAACGTCTGACACCGGGTCGAGGGGTAAGTGAATGAGTCGGAGATGCTATTCTTTTAAGGGATGACCGCTCTTCATCAAGAGATCAGCGTGGTCGAGTCCGCGCCGGTTTGTGGGGCAGAGGCCGTACGTTCAACACATGCGTCATCGCTGCGAAGTGGGCAGATGCATGCCCATGTGAAACGCCCAGCCAATCAAAGGCATTCAGAGAGTAACTCCACAATCCCTAATAAAATCCCTATAAGGATAACTTGAGCACATTTGTGGAACAAAAACGCTTCCACGGTTTCCAGAGCCTTACAATATGAGATATTATCCACACCAAGATATGAATTTTAAAAAATCCAATTTTCTTGCAATTTTTACTTGATTCTTAAATCTTATTCACGCCGCTGATCGAAAGATTTCAATACTGAAATCGAACCAGAATTGATACACCATAGATATTTCATACCATCACCTAGTCATCTTCAACTCCTCTAAACAAGTTGTTAACTTCCCCCATGATTTCATCTCAAGCTGTCCTATTTTGCATTTATTTAGGACTTATAAAATCTATTTCCATTTCCCTGTCCACTCTTTCCCAACATCCCCTCCTTCTTCACCCTCTCAAACATGCCGTCACGCTCTAAACTGGCCTCATCCATTTCCACTACACTACAACCTCCACTCCTCACTACCATACACACTATTCAACACGTCGTCGATTTCTGCTCCTGTTAGCGAATATGACTAAAACAGAAAGAATAACTCTCTATTTTTCTCCAAACCCCCATGTCAAGGCCTTCCATCCTTGCCTTCCATGTTCCTTTCGCGTAATCAAATTTCTGAACAACAAGACTCCATATTATGAGCAAAAATAATCTTCTCTTCAAATAAGTTACCCTCATGATTAATTGAGATTTCCTAAAGGACAGTCGTTATTGATATAAGAAACTATAGCTGGCTCTACGCAGTGGAACTCCTTCATGATACACTTGGAAAAATACTTTTCAATTCCACAGAGGACTCTGAGGAATTGCAGAAGCGTGTCCTCAGGAGTATGTCTGTGGATTTATTCAAGTACATACATAATTGATATGCATAAAATGCTCAAAATTACCCAGTGAGTTTAAGATGAAGAGAAGTAAGGAACTTTTACACATCTTGCATTTTCCACGGCACACATACCTATTAGTGCACATACGTATGGCATGATTGGTATTTATTCATGCCCACCCATACCTAAACCTTACAGGTGAGTTCTCCATAGATGTAGATCAAGTGATCGGTATGACACCATCGGTAAAACGTGCGCAGCGCTGAAATAGTTTTGAACATGCCGTGACGAGAGCTTTTAACTGGTACCTGCGATGATGAGACACCCGAAGGATGATAAATACTGCTCCAGAACTAACAGCTCGCTGGAGTCATTTTTCGTCGTACGCCCGGCCTCCCCGCGGGGAAGATCTTGAGAACGGAGCGCAGAGCGCGTCGCTTTTCGCGGTCTCCGAGAAGTGGAGAGAAGTTCGTGGGTCGTCTGAGTACAAGGGACTCACTTCTCGCGGGAGGATCGTTTGAGCAGTCGTGGATCACACCCCAATCAGTTGTGCCGACAACACGTCGATCGCTTTTTTATTGGGTGGCTGGAGTCACGGAGATGAGAAAGCAAACATAGGAAAACGCCAAAGTCGTCAACCTATTCCAAAACGATTTTCACCCAAGCGCTTCGGTTCGCACCAGAGTGCTCCATTTTTTCCCCTCAATCTTAATGAGAAAACTCCCCCGAAGAGCAACTAATTTCCCATCTGGAAGAGTAATTTTCTGCTCCATTATTTTTTTTCTCCCCGTTTCGTCGGCTGCTGAACCTGGGACCACCTACACGACGGAGGAATACCAATGGGAAGGCAACATTTTATCGCTTTACTAATTAAAACAAGCATTATTTCGGGCGTAATAAAGATTGGTTGCGATAATTACGTGATTTTCTGTCAGGGATCTCATTCCCACTTATGGCTTACGAATGTTCAACTTCGCTATTGTCATGGGAGACAAGGCACGGCCAAAGCACGACAATCCTAGGCAGAAATCAATCAAATTGAATGATATATTCAATTTTCAGCAGATAAAAACTACACATTTATTATTCAATGTGCGTACCTACCGAACTTGTTTCACGAGGGCGGTCTGTATTAACCGAGTAACGGAGTTCCGTGATTATAGAATGAAATTTTTTAGAATTATTGCAAGGAATATGTAGGTGAGATATTTTTTGGGGGTGAAAATAGGTTTTTGACTCCTCTGAGGTATACACACTGAGATATATACACTCCCTTTGTGGCCTTATTTTGCAACAGACTCGCCTGGTTGAATTCGAAACATTTACCATTCAGAACAGTGCAATTATAATACTAAGCGCACAATTTACATCTAACTGTTAATGAATCTAAAAGGTGCACAAAGAAAGAAAGGTTCGATTTCGGTAATGAAAGTTGCTGAATTGCTGTAGAGTCCACTAAGATATTTTCATGTATCCATAATGGAAAACTTCCACAATATCTCGTCGGAATTTGTTTCCTCTATTCGGTTTCGAAGTTAGTAACACGCCGGCCTCGCAACGGACAGGTCACGAGTTCAATTCCGGACGGAGTAAAACCGTGACCTGCTTTTAGTTAAATTTACTACGGTAATCAGAAGGTGTGACGTAATCTCTAATAACGAGTGTCTACAACTACTGAAAGAGAAGGGGAAAGCACACTTTCTCACATAGAAACAACTGTATGCGAGGAAACGCTGCCAGCAACTAATTTCAAAAGCGCTTTTTGGCATCTAGTGTGATAGAGAGGAAAGTTACTGCAGAGAAGTCAAGCTGAAACTTGGGAAGACTTACAAATTTATATCGCGTGGATTTCGGAGACAGAGTAGACTAATGTAGACCCTGACTCCATTATCTTCTGTTGCGCGCCTGGGCATTGACGTGTCCGCTATACTGAAGCCCATTAAGGCTGGGGTTGAGTACAATAAAAAGTCATCTCAATATACGACTTTAATAACATTTCCCTCCTCAAAGCCAAGGGAAAGTGATGATTTTTGCGTTTTAATGAGTTTTTCTCAGCTCACGAGATTCCATAAAGGCATTTAGTATGACTTGAATTCATGGTGACCATGGCGACAGAAACAATACTACAAACTTGAAGCCATTCGATGCATCGTGTTTTTTTCCGTAATAATTCTGATGACCGACATGGAACACTGAAGGCAAAGTTAAACAAAGACAACAACTTATTGATTTCTCGATTAACAGCCACATCTCCAGCAAATAACCTGATGCGCCGGTAAATGTATTATTAATATCATTGGTATAGGCATGGAATAAGGCGGGAGCTATTATGCATCCTTGTGGGACACCTAAGGACACCTGAACCGTATCGGAGCTGCTTCCACTAAATACTACTATTCGCTAAGGATTCGATATCAAGTCACCAATCTAATTAATTACTCTTTCAGTCATGCGCAATACCGTAGTTTAAACGTAGCCTGTGGAACATGGTTGAAGAATTTTTAAAAATCCAAGGAAACTTCGCAGTTGCTTTTCGGCTGATTTATGGGCATCATGGAGAAAAAAGACAAGCTGGATCTTAAAAAGTTTAATTTTGAGGAAACAGCGTTGATTTCTACTGAATACAAAGCCAATATATTAGTAACTCCTTAATAAGTATAGCAGAGTCTATACACAATATTTTTATCAGTAAAAATAATTTTTTTGACTCTCAAACGCCAAACGTGTCCACACCTACATTATTAGAGTTAATTGTTTTATCACCTCCTGCCTAAAGTTATCGAAGAAGATCGCAAGCCACAACACATACTTTAATTTATGAACAGAACAAATTTATGAAATTTATCTCATTTCAGGACCTGCAGGGACATTGAAACCGCACATGCTACAGATAACGAAGTGCTACGGGTGGTTGCCAACTTTCGCAATGGTTACGGTATCGAACCATTACATCTTCCTTTTCGCGCATCAGCTTATCATACTTAACAGGAGTGATAGAGGGAGGGAGGGAGTACACTTGGCAACCCCGCGCTTGGCGGCTCGGCTGCTCGCCTCCTCCTCCCCAACCTCCCTTCCTTCCAGCAAGCTGCACATCCATTCATAACACGCTCTGCCCCCCCTCCACCCTCTCTTCATCTCCCCGCCCCCTTCTCCCAAATAACCCCTTCCCGCAGACTACGTCCTCTTTAATCCTCACCGCCCCTACCTTGAGCACACACACCACACTCGACAACATCCCCTGCCGTCGGCCTTCCTCTCCACGGCCCCGAGGGAGGGCGACTCTCGACGGACGCCCACGTCTCCCCGGAGTTTACTTTGTAAGTCACACTATGGGGCTGAATGACACTTCGACATGTCGACGACCGCCACCATCGAAATGTCTCTCCGTCGAGTTATCGTCATGTCACCTTCCGAACCAGAGGTACCTAATTGGTAGTAAGAGTAATGACTACCCGCACTTAGAGACGGTATCTAGTTTGAAATCCGGTGAAATTGCAATTGGGCCCTTATTTTTACACCATAAGGAGAACCTATTTCCTATCGGAGAGTAGCAATGAATAGCATTGGTAGCTGCATGTTGGTATGAGTACTTAAAGCTAACCCTACTAACAGAATGTTTTTGCATGTTTGCTTTGCAATTTCTATCTTTTTTAAATAGTGTAGTTCTGACTACTATATTAATACTATTCCTTTTTTATGCATGATATGTAGTGCATGTTTGGTGAGCAATCACCCCCTGCCACACACCCTTGTGGTGGCTTGCAGGGTATTATGTAGATAGATGTAGATGTATTTCAAGTTCAGTGCTCCGCCCGTCGGATGGGACGTTTAGCTATGACCGATGGTATCTATTAGTGCATGTTTGCTGCTTACGCACAACTTGTCACACACCCTCGACCTAGTTTTCACAGTACTTTGTATATACATCTGTATCTACATAATACCCTGCAATCCACCATAAAGGTGTGTGGCAGGAGGTGAAATCACACCAAACATGCATTACATATCACGCATTAAAAAGGATTAGTATTAATATATTAGTCTAAACATCACAATTTAAAAAAGAAAAATATAGCAAAGCAAGCATGCAAGATCATGCTGTTAGTTGGGTTAGCATAAAGTCCTTATGCCAGCATGCAATTACCTATGCTAGACTATTATCTATGCTATCTATACTAGACTATTATCTATGCTAGATGCTATTGATACACTCGTATTTAAACTATTGGTTATATTTACAGCTATTCATATCCTTCATTGTACGAGGAAAGAAGGATATTTTTATGTTTTTTTCTGCCATTTCGCAATAAATTTCTCTAATTTTGTGACTATGATCCAGTCTACTATACCAAGTTGGAGTTCGCAAAATATCTTCAAATTCAGCGGATATTGCGTCAGAGGCCAACGATTAAATGGCCACTTTATCAATAATGTCAGCTAGGCCCGAATACATATGGTGTCCTTTCCTCCTCACTTCTAATACAAAAAACTCTCCTTTATTTATAAGTGTAGCTTAGAGGAAAAGAAATATCATGAACATGAGGAACCAAAACATCAATTGAAACATTGCCTACTTCAAAAAACCCCAAAAAATCGAGAACTTCAGAAATGACATTTCAAAAATGAATCTGCATCAATGGAGATTTATTTTAGGTCAGCACATGGAGTCGTCACAAAATTAAGGAGAAGGGGTACATAATAAACAAGATACATAATGAGGGATACATAATGAACATACTTGCGCTAAATTTCGAAAACGAGAGAAGACTAAGACCTTATCTCGAACTCCTTCATTAAGATTAGATAACAGACAGCATAGTGAAATAGGAATGACCACGTTTTCCTCAAGGCCAAGATAAATTAATATTCATACATCTTCCGAATCCGTAGTAAGGTGAAGTTATAAACCTTTGTGGAAAAACACGGAAGAAATTTAACGCGGTGTATACATATTTGGTCGTACATAAGAACGGTGACGACGTGCATGTATGAAACAACCTTGCGCCCAAAAACTCTTCTAATATTCTACATCCTGTGTTAATAGTAACAAAAATTTATGCCCCACCAAAATTTTAAACAGAAGAATAATTTGTAATATTGCTAATTAGGTTATAATCTTCCCCAACTAAGCATGTTATTCCCCCATGTCAAAGGGGGGTTTGGGAGATGCTCTTTAAGAGGTGGGGCAAAATGCATCCCAGGAATAAGTGATAAGGCCACTCACTTTACTGTTGGTCATGTGCATACAGGCGCCTAATATTTTAGGGTAATTTTTGGTGTTTTTAGGAGTTTCCATTATTTAAAAACAAGAATAATGAAAAGGAGGTCTTACTTGATTATCGATGTCACTGTTAATAAGAAGTAAAGAGCGTGGGCAGCCTTGCTGCAGAGACAAAATACGGCAAATCACTGCACTGGAGACTAAAAACGGCGATAAATGGCCTTAAAGCCTCGCCTTAGCTCTAGAAACTAAGAACAGTACGAAAACTATGCGCCAAGCGAGTTTGTAACCCGTGATCCAATGGTAGTCAGCCCGACACTTTATCAACCTATCTTTTGTGGTTAGTAACTTGATAATCATTCTAAATTTATTACCCCCATCACCGCTTGTAAGGAGCACGGTTCTAGGTACTGTAAGTGTTACCTCACAATCAGCAAGGAAATTAATATTTCATTTAAATCCCGTCCCTCGAATCAAATGCAGACCTGGGCCATCGGAGTTCACACACAGCTTGTTTCCGGGTTGATCGGACGCACAGCTTACCAATGAAGCTTCATATGATAGACATTCATCCATGCTTATAATGATTCATAAATGATTCATACTCGCCCAAAATTATGCGCGTGACAATACGATGCACATTTGCGAAGGAAGTAAAAGAGCTTTTGGGGTGAAAACCCTCGGGTCTTCAACGTGCAAGACCAACGCCGGCATATCAATGTGAGCGGCAGGAGTTCGTGGGAACACCGGGACGCATAGACGCATGAACCATGATGATTCATGGGAACTTTTAGGAGGACCTGGTTATAAGAGAAACTTGGAGTACGCACCTATATTTGCATCGTTTTCAGGTCCAATCCTGTTGCTTATATATGAAGACTCACATCCTAAACAAACACGTCAGAAGTTACTGCCTTATTTCATGAAAAATCAGCATCCTTTCCATTAAGTACTCTTTCAAAGCCCAGAGATAATTATCACTTTCAAAATACTAATATCCTTACAAAACTAAAGTTTTCTATGATATCATAATTTAGTGATATGAGCGAATAGACCAATTAGCGTAGATAGAACAGGTACAACGGCAAAGTTGTTAAAAATAAGTAAGCAATAAACCAAGTAAAAAGATGCCTACTTAGAATGAGTTTCTTCCAACAAGAGAGAATTTTCATTTCGATAACCAGTAAATAGAAAATAATCAAATATTATGTCTCCTGTGCGTAGGATGACTACCCTATATGCGTTACTTTCAGGCTTCCAAATTATTCTATGAGAATGTGAATAGCCATTGCCGGTTGATTCTTGCAATACCGTACTCGAATTTCATCATGGGCGAAGACCTTCACATTTGGGAAAGAGGAAATAAAGGCCTGTGATGGGGTATATTCGCCCAGCTTTTCACGATTTCCTGCATTGGAGAAAGGAAAAAAATTACACTCTGCCAAAAATTTAAAGCCTTTCCGGGAGGATAATGAGGCAAAATCGCCTCTAACCGCAGGAAACCTGCAACTCAGGACGGTAAAGGATCTGCGGTGCAGACGGCGGCGGCTGTAGGAAGAGTGGCGAGACACACTCCTCCCGGAGCAACGGCCCGCGAGACTGGATGACCCGGTTCGACTCCTTAAAAGGACAGGACAGGGCTCTTGACCAAGAGGCAGAGAGCGAGAGAAAAACCAACAGAGAAGTGCTGCCAATCTAATGAATTCGTAACCTAGCGCAGGAACCTTCTCGCTGGCCTCAAAGCTGGAAAACCTTTGGCAACGATAGCGAGAGACAATTACCTCTAGGGCTACCTCACACACTAATCAGTGATTCATCTACATCTACACGATACCCTGCAAGCCACCGCGAGGGTGTGCGGCAGGGGGTGAAGATCACCAAGCATGCACTACTAACATGCAAACAAGCAACTAAAGTGTCTCATGCAACTAGATTGTTAGTATCTATAGTATTTGAGGGGTTAATACATGCGACATGCACTACAGAATAATCTAAAATATTTTCCCTACCTATCCCTTTCCTATGCTGCCTATTATGTTCTCTTATAGTACGGGGGAAAAATGCCATTTTGAATCTATCGGTACGACAATCTATCTCTCTAATCTTATTTGGTTGGTCGAATCTAGCATAATACGCTAGTGTTTTTAATATGTGCCAAACATCTTCAGTAAAGCTATCCGATTGAAATTTCTCTAATAGATTTAATCTGTACTTTAACCTACGCTCTGATTAAGTTCAACGGGGTATTTTTGTGGTGGTGAGTACTATTTTCAAAAGGAATAAAGAATAAACTTCATACATGTGATGAGACTGATCCGAAAAACGAAATTCAGACGATTCAATGAGTTCAAAAACTCTTAACTGAGAGTATGAGGTTTTACTCTGGAAGTCCAGTCATTTACTCAAACAGAAACAGGGACTGTAAGTTATAAGATAAAAAGCATGTCCTACACATTGAGGTTAACCCATACAATTCCTTTTTCTCAGCAAAAAAGTAGAATACCTACCACATTTAGAAGCCCAACATCTCAAAAACTACGATATCGTTGAGTGACTCTTGGGGTAGAAACGACAGCATCTGAAATCACTATCACGATCATGTTTCACGGTAGTCTCTAAAATCTTTGTTAAATAGAGTATAATTAGTTTTCAATATGCTCAAACGGCTAAGGTAATATTGCACTGTGGAACTTACGCTATCCTCAGACAAATACATCTATACCCGAGGCAGGATTCCAACTCGCGTATTTTTGAGTTGCCAGTCGCCACGTTACGTCGCGACGTTGCTACTGTGAGTAGTTATTTCTTTTCTTTTCCTCCGATTTCAGCCGAAGATCGGTACAAAAACCAGCAATGTCAGTCAGAAATAGTTTTCGAAGAAACAACGGTGATTCAGCTGTCCATTTAAAGCATAATCGAGGGTGTATGGCAGAGGGTAAATATTCACCATATATGCACCACGAACAGAAAGTAGTACTTTCAGTATTACGTAATTAGAGACTGCTATTGTAATCAGCTGGATAATCCAATGTTCAATTTTTACTTCACAAGCCACATGAAATAAAATTTTTACTAAACATTAATTATAGGTACATAAAGACATGAAAAGAAGCCTAATACATACATTTTGAAGCCTAATTACCTCCTAGGTAACTTCGATTCCATCAGTTACTGCTCTATATTGTACGCGAGAAACACGATATTTTAAACATATGTCTTACTATCTCTTCAACCTTAAGCCTGGTAGCATTGCTGAAAGAAGAATAAAGAAGACCAAATGGATGGACCGAGTGACTAACGAGTACTAAGAAGAAAAGAGACGTCTGTTGAAACCTTTTAAAGGAAGATGGGACAACTTTATCGGCCATTTCTTAAGATATGATGGCCTGATAAAGACAATCCGCGAGGGAAAAGTGAATGGGGAAAATGAAAAAGGAAGGCTTCGCATGAGATATATGGAGCAAGTTGTTAAGGGGAAGAATTACGTGAATATGAAGAGATTAGCCGATGATCGGGTGGATGTTTGCGTCAAAACAATCTTAGGTTTGTTGACTTATATCTTTCTGTGTTATTAGGTTTGTTGATTGATGATGATGATCGAACCTACCATAGGTTCAGTGTTTAATGTATCTTAAATACATTCAGTACAGGTATACAGGTATCCGGTTTAATTTTCTGCAAGTGATATGGTGTGCATTTCAAAGTTTGAAGTATTAGACTGGGAATTCCCACGCTAATTCTTCCAACACTTTGAAAACACCATTCAACTTATAATAGCATCTATTTACAAACCTAGCTTACCTCCGCTGTACACTATCCAATTCGAAAATCAAACCAACTACATCTCTATCCCACACAGTTGTCAACGAGACCGCGGAGTAATCCGACAGTCGATTTAAAAGAAGAGGGGGACAAGAGAAGGAGGAACGCGAAAAAGAAAAACGTGAATGACGCGCCCGTCACGCCACTCTCGACGGCGACAGAAGCTTCTACAATCCCCCTCCCTCCTCTATACACGCCTTCGTAAAGTAGAGAACGAACGGGTTGAATGGAAACAGAGAGGGGGAGGGAGAGAGAAAGAGAGAGAGATAAAAGTATAGATTGAAGGAGAGAGAAAGAGAGAGAGCTGAGGAGGGAGGTGCTTCGACGAGTGGGAGGAAAGCAAGGCAAGCGAGTAAGTGGGTGGGTGGTTTTCGGAATGAATGGAAGAGAGAGAGAGTGAATGAGAAGAGGAGAGGAGACCCTTTCTTTGAAGGAGGGTTGGGTGGGTGGCGAAAAGAATCGTTCGTGAGTGTAAGGGGATAGGGAGGAGTCCGAGGAAGGCGACAGCAGAAGAAATCCAGCCACTCGCGTGGATGATGTAGAGGGGGAAAATGCGCTGGGGCGTGTGTTTGCCTGTGAGTTTGTGTGTGTGTCAGTGTACATGAATAATATAAGGCAATGAAACGGGGATGCAGGACTGGCAAGACGATGAGTGGCGACGGAATCGAGGGTTGGGGTAAAGGTTAAAAAGCAGGAGGGGTGAGACCCCTATCGTCCGGGTGCACATTCAATTAATAAAACAGACGGCCCATTTAAATCGTGCAGTACAAATAAGCCAATTTCGAGGAGGGTTATTCTACAAAAACAAACCAGGGCTGCGACGCCGCAGAGGAGATTTGTTCACGTAAGGTTTCTCGATACCGGGCTTCTGAATGAAACTCGTCGATTCCGAAAGTAGCGTGAAAGTGTCCACAAAGAAGGTCGCGGAGCTCAATGAATCACATGAATTGGTATTACCCTCTAACTAATGCCACAAAAACACATTACTTAAAGAAAAAATAAGACTGAATTCACCAACACTGAAAAGACCCAAAGTGGTATCATTAACTATGAAGAAGATAACTCAAAGGAGCATCAACAACTAATGCTTCCTTAAAATCTCATTAAAAAACAGCAACAAAAAAGGAAGCATCTATCCCGGAAGAACGTCATATAACTGAAAAAGCAACCCGACACGATAGTGTTGATACCCAAGGAAAGGACACCCAGATTGTACGCTCGAAATCAATGAAGGAGCACAGCCTGGTCAATTACTTCCACTGCTGTACTTTGTAAGTGTCACCATCCAGGATGGATATAATTAGTCTTTCCCCGAAAGCAGAGGAGTTTACAACCACGCAAACAATTTTTCAACTTAAATGCGGATATAACACAAAATAATGAGAACAATCAAGAAATTGAAGAAGGAATGACGCAAAGGAAAAGTAGCGTGGAGTAAGAGGAAATATTGTAGATATTACCAACGATCAGTTATAAACTCTCAGGCAGAGATTATACAAAGGCCACCATGCATTAGCTAGACTATTGTGAACCTATTACGCGAGTTGGTGCCCAGAGTGATTAAAAATACATCGACGAAGGACGAAGATTGCTGAAAACTTTAATTCACATTCGTAAATGTGCCAATGCCGAACTTTAGATGAAGTAAAGCGCGACAAGTGTCAATCCAAAGCAACTATGTCCTCCGAAGAGCAACACGTTGAGAAGCAAACCCCGGGCTTCACATTGATGCACCCTCGATACGTGGGAACTCTACGACTGAAGCCAATGGGAGATCCCAAAGAATGGATGTTACGTGCCGGGACACAACTCTCGAGAGGACAAAAGAGGAATCGGAAACGTGAGCAGAAAGCAGCGGAGGAAGGGTGAACGGAGGACAGGGTTGAGTGCGTGGTTGATCATGGCTCGAATGTAAAAAAATGACACGAGTCGGACAAGAGCGGTTCCATATAAAAGTCCTCACTGCGATGGATAACATCCATTTCCCCAGGTGATAAAATTGACGATCAATGAGCAAAAAAAAATACGCCACAGATCCAAAATTAGAGATCGATCATGAGTGTGATACAAAATATTAATACGCAAGCGATGAAGCACTTTCCTAAAAACTATATAATGCTAGCGACTACAGGTGATTATAACTACAACGAGTAAAAAAACGATGAAGCACTTTCCAAAAATCTACATAATGCTAACGACTAAAGGTGATTATAACTACAACGAGTAAAAAAAACTTGCATGACCGCAACTAACAACTTTTAACATAGCCATTTCCTCATATACAGTAGTATGTCTAGTCCGTCAGATTTCTCGGGATATCGTCTAAATTGACGTAGCATCATTAGCCGGCAGCAGGATTTCGCGAAGGGCCGAGGAGATGAAAACGGTCGCGATGTAACGATGCTAAGGGTACGGAAAAATACGAAGGACATCTTGAACTTGAGAAGAGGAGAGAGGTTTCGGGTCATCATAATTTTCGATAGAAAGGGAGACGGGATCATGGGAGACAACAATAGTAATGGAGTGACGGTTGAGTTAGGGAGCAGGTGGGCGTAGCGGCAAGTATTGAGAGGAGAAAGAGCTCCATGTAAGAGACGGCATAAGGAAAAATGCGTGAGGGTCGTGTAAAATCGTATGGAACAATGCGTACGTAGACATTCACTGTCCAGAAAGCAACTTCGAGGAAGGTTTCCCAGCCGGATAAGAGCAAATTATAGTTTGGACATTACTTTTGCTTAAGGGAGAGATAGACAAAGGAATCGCGTAGAATAGAGAGTTCAGCATTCGAACAGGTGTTTCATTCACTTAGGGCGATGAGGGAGATATTAAGAAATACGACGGTACTTAATGTTCCTCCAAAACTTTTCGGTAGCTTCGAGTGGGCAAAAGATGTGATGCTTATTCCCGTAATGGGAGGATTACAACGCGTCCCATGTACATGCTTATGTCAACTTCACCTTAATGACAGCAGAACATTCTCTCCTTCAGAACGGCAACAGTTTGACGACAGAAAAAATCAAATTCCTGTTTTATTCCCTCTCAAGGAGTGACAGTACCATTCAATACAGGTCGACATCGAAATTAGAGTAAATGGAAAATTGAAAACTAGCAGATAGTGGGTTTTGGAAGTTTTCCAATTTCAATCGAATCCCGTGAATGAGGGCATTTTCTCGGAAACAAAATAGCTATTTCATACATGAAATCGTTAGAAATGAACTTTGGTGAATAAATTAACCTTTTAACCAGAGCCGGTCACTCATAACTTAAAAATTAAAATACGCCAAAGGTGACGCCCACTGGACGAGCTACACTAAAGACTTCTACGTCACCCATGTCCTCTCCTTTACTATTTGGCGTAAACACCAGCTCATGCGCATCCTGTTGATAACCCAAAATAAATGAACACCGAAATTCACAAAGTACTTTTGGTGTGTATTATGACGTGAATGAAAGTTCTTCGATGTTTACATAAATTTTTACAAATTACGATGCAGTTGAATATGTAGTGCCTTTCGAAATGCCCCGCATGAAGTCTAACAACCGCTTCTATTGGCAGAATCAGCAGTGTGTCCCCCATGATGGTCGGGCGAAGGAGCTGCGCAGTCTCAATTGCGATTGGACGAAGGGATGGTATACGAATCTTTCGCACGCCCACTCAAACGAAAGGATTAAAAACGTCAGTTTTTCACGAGAACTACCATACGAGCCAAGTATGGAGAAATAAAGGTCTTTCAATTTTACAAACCCTAACAGATTCGGGAGTTCGAAAAAAATATGGTAAACGACCCCATTCTCCGCTATTTCTCAGTCCTGTACACAGAGCGCTGCACAGCTACTTTGCCAGTATCCTTTCTTCACACGAATTCCTCCCTCTACGCTTTCACCTCATCCAGCACACCACGACGGACAGAACATCTTTCCAATTCTATTCCTAAACTTCCCGGTTTCCTTTTCTTTTTCTCAACCCCCCCTTTCCCCCTTCACTCCGACCCCCCCTACTGCCCTCCGTCAAATTAGCCAGGGGAAGAAGTGGTCTGTCTGGTCGAGTGTTAAATATACTCACGGATCCCCCAAACGGTGACAGAGATTTCCTAGATGCCTCCTCAGTCCTAGAAGAACACATGACGAGGGTGGAGAAAATCTTGGGTCAATGAAAAAAAGTTGAATCTTAAGCCTAGTAAGGGCACTGTTTACCCTTAGGCCGGGTTCAAAATCCGGTACGTTATTTCGTTAGAAACCTCGTAACTTGCGTGCTATGTGAAGAGCGTACCAAGTTCAGTACTCCGTCCGTCGAATGGGGCGTTAAGCAGTAGCCCTCTGGGCGCCTCTCGTTGAGAGAAGCCTCATGCCGACGCCGGGTTTCTCTCCAACATTCCCTTTAATCCTTCTACTTACATCCTCATACCTTTCCTGTCGCTCAGACACATATTTAAGCGTGGAACAGACTTGAAACCAATTATGAGCGAAGTTGATGCTTCACGAGGAAAGGATGAATAAATATCGTTAAAGCAAAAGAACATACGTATTGTATAGTTGGTAAGGGTCACCATTCTGGAATTGAGAAAATGGAGGTGTTCGTCCTGAAAATCCTTTGTAATTGGCTTTGTGCTGTTTTTGGACTATTTTTAATAAATAAATAAGGCCTCATCACGACGTTGTCAATTACTGCACTATTGAGTCTATAAAAAACGTAGTCGCATGAAATTAATAATACATAGAGATTTTTCTTTATAGTTTCCAGCGCATAAAGAAGTAAGGGGACATTCCTGCGATTGTTGATGAAATATGCTTACATATCATTGATATTAAGCGCTTTCCGATGCTTACATCGCGTGACTCCTGTTTCCTGTTACGCATGGAGAACTGATTTACTACACCCTTAATTCAACATACTCCACAGAAAGAATCATTCAATTGCGCCAGATGGATCGGGACTGCGTAATCTACAAATCGCATTATGTCGGAATCCGTAAGATAATTGAATCTTCGCTTAACTTTTTATCAAATTGTATCAATTTCACTCTCTATCGAACAGAAAATACGTGAAATCTTCCGATGAAAATATCGTCACTGACTACATCACGGGATGGAATATGCCAGAAATGGTTCCATTAAAAAATATGTGGGCGGTATTTATATCGTTTTATCAAGTCTAGGAGGACGAAGGAAGACCGTTTGTTTTAACGAGGAAGTGCGCCTCCTTCATAGGAATCATATAAAGGGGGTGAAAAGGCTTAACTACGTCTGTACTACCCGGAAAACCGTCTGTACCCGGCTGGCGTTGAGACACAATTTCGCGGGAGATTCTATGAGTAACATTTGGCATGGCCCTCCAAAGCAGGAGCACAAGCAAAACCTAATATAATCCTTAAGGTTTATAAGGGTATAAAATTGGGATGGAGGAGAATACTAGCCTCAGATATCGCCTTCTTTTTTCCATCTTCCATTGTACAATACTGCTGTACTATTCCCAACTGGACAATATAGTGCAGGTATGCACGGGAATATAATTAATTACCAAATAAATACCTACATAACATTGAAAGTTCACGGATTCCAAATGTGTCGCACTATATACCACCGAAGGAAATATTGAAGCGAAACGAAATCTATAGCCGGCCGTGGTATCCAGGTTGGTAACGCGCTGACCCAGCAACTAAAAGGGTGCGGGTTCGAATCCCGCATAGGGCATGAATGTTCCGTTCGTCCAAGGATCTAAGGTTATACAGTGCAATATAATCTCAGCAGCTGGAACACCTAAAACCCAAGAATACCGCTACTAAACGCGTGAAATATACGTATAAAATTTGCTGTCGCTCATTAAAATGTGCTGTTCGCGGTCTACTGAAGACTGAGACATGAACTTAAGTGAACAATTAAGGCCAGAGCTGAGCGATGACGAAGCAGAGATTCTGGAGCCAGTTTGCAAGAAGACAACGGGACTCCCCGAGTGCAGACGGTTGAGTCAGGGAGCCTCCGCGACAAAGTCTAGCCTCCAAGCGAAGGCCCCTCCTCTCTCCATCCTCACTCAATCTCTCCCTCCGCCACTTTCAACAGTTTAAGGATTAGCTTCCATCCCAGGAGGAACTTTTTTTGCTGTCGGCGACTCGTCGGATTACGGGAATATATTACGTAGCTGCAGGGAAAGATGAAGCTGGCGACAAGGTAGGGAGAAGCTTCACCGCACCAGGCTGACATGACGGAGAAATGGTGATGGAAATCACATACAACAGAGGTGAGGCGACGGAACTCACGACATATTTTGATACCTGAAGATAATCACTCCAACATATGATCTGAAGTTTTGAGTGTAAATTGCAATCGTTGACAGAAAAATTTTACACCAGCTGAATTTTATAATATTTAGCACACCTAGACGAGTTTCTTTCCAAATCTCCAACAGGTGTGGCACACAATATTAAGGGCAAAATTCGAGGAATTAATGAAGGTTCTGAAGCAGTAATAGCACTTCAGACCTGGTTCTTTGGACAACTTATTGTTCAACCTAGAGCAATCCTTTGAACTAGATATCATATATGAACAAATAATTATGACTCATGAGGGTTTATAACATGGCCAGCTTCCACAGCCACTTCCACCATTAAAATTAACTAATTTCACCAAAATTATTACCCGATAAAATCCGCAGATATCGCATTCATGAACTAAATCTATCAAAGGATACTGAAAAATTATTCATGAAAACGACTGAAGGTAAGATATGATTCGATACATTAAAACCCGAAAAAGATACCAGAAAATAATTTATCTCGTTATATTACTACATCGTATTCGTGGACCGCAAGTAAGTTTTCCCTCCTCTTATACCATTCTCTTCCCGCTATGATGGAGACAGTAGTTTCCCTTTCCATGGCGCGCAAACCAATTTGACCGAAGAAGACATGCATCGTAAAACACCTTTGGGATTTCCTGCCACCCAAGAGAACGTCGTTACAACCATTTGTTTCCTCGGATCGCAAAAGATACGGACTCGTAATTGTCCCTGCGCCGACCTAAGTTAAATTCGAGCCCTTTTTCACGGCATTTACACTTCCCCCTCATCAACACGGTCGTTTTTAACACACTCTCAAACAGCAAGCGATAAGGGTGTTACAAGGGTCAGTCTTTCTGCCCTACCCACCTCCCACATCTTCCCAGGGGCAACCCCTCCACTTGGAAAACTACCCCGACTATCCCTCGCCTACCCCTGTGAGCCACCCTCCCTCTCCGGTCCTTTTTACACCTCCCCCTTCCCTTTCCCGAAGCCCTAAAAAGGACGACCGACGCCCCTATGCCCGCCCCACCCCTTCTGAAACCCCCTCGTCTAAGGGACTCGAGATGAAGTGTGTCGCATCGCCGTGGGAACTGAAGAGGGGGCAAGTCCCGCCCCCTCTTGAGAAGGCGCGAGGGGAGCGAAGAGGGCGGTACAGGACAAAGGGAAGGGGTGAAATGAGGGTCGAAGGGGGAAGGTTGGTGCCAGGGGTTTGCGTCAGGGGTCTCTGCAGGGAGGGGGGAGAGGGAAGACACGGAATAGGGCGCCGCCGCCTTGGAAGTGGAAATGGAGACGCTGCTCCTATGCCAACACGCGATGATGTCTTGGGAAGATAGGACCAGGGTGGAGTGTGTGACTAGACTCGACACGGATAGAGCGGGCACAGGTGCAACTGCGAATACCAGCGTAAAATAAAATAACCACCGGGGATAACACCGCTGAAGAAAACCCCAAGAGACCGAAATTTTTTAACCTTTATTCTATCCTTTTCCATCATCTCCCTGCCGCATACCCTCGCGGTGGCTCGCAGGGTATTGCGTGGATGTAGATCATTTCGATCCGATATGCTAAACGAAAAATTTAACTTAGTCGCGCGTAACTATGTGGAACTAAAGCATACTGACGAAAGAAAAACACAAACTGTTAGTATGTACCTTACAAAGGAGTCCGTATTATTTCTCTTTCGCCATTATGAAAAACGAACGTAATCAATCCTTTCCTGCTTTGGGTAGGGTGAAAACAGCCCTTACCCACAATATTAATTTATGATGCATGCATGTATGTATTTCATCATCGGTCAACAATCCTAGGATTGGTTTGACGCAGCCCTCCACTCGATTCTTCTATCGGCCAACCTCTTCATATTGACGTAGCTCCTCTCTTTTACATCCTTCACAACATGCTCCATATACCTCATACGAGGCCTACCTTTTCCATTCTTCCCGTCCCTTTTCCCTCGACGATTGTGTTCATCAGGCCATCGTGTCTTAAGATGTGGCCCATTAAGTTGTCCCGTCATCTTTTTAAGGTTTTCAGTAGACATCTCTTCTCTCCCACTCTTCTTAAGACTTCTTCGTTTGTCACTCGATCGATCCATTTTAACTTCATCATTCTTCGGTAGCACCACATTTCAAATGCTTCCAGCCTGGACTCCTCTGCTGCTGTTATTGTCCATGATTTGCAGTCATATAGTAGAATGCTACACGTGTATGTTCTAATGAAATGTTTCCTCACTTCCACGCATGTATGCAATTATGAGTAATGAATTCGCCTCGAATTGCATCTACCTCAGTAAGTAGATGCCGTGATTCACACCTTCTAAGGATCCTTTCACAGTATAATTTAATGCACTATCTCGTATGTTTCATTCATTTGATTAAAATATTAAAAAATTGCTCATACCATAGAGCTGATCGAGAAAAAAAGCTTAAGTATGTATTTTCCGTACAAAAAGTTTACTAAAATGACGTCATAGTGCGCCAGTGACCTCAACCAATAATGTATACGACATGAAAAGTGGAACCATTTCAAATGTTTTTAAGTCCAACATCACAACACTGAAAAGTATGTACGGTTCAGATTCTTAGCAAGACGCAATGAATATCTAGTATGCAAGAATCAGATGGACCGTCGCTAACCCCCGTCACCATATTCGCGGGTAGTTGTGTCGTCTAAATGTTGGCAATGAGCTTTGACAAATTAGCGTAACCTTAGGCCAGTGGCTTTACAGATGGATTATTTCTTAGTCACTCTTGTCTTTCAACATTTTAAGGGTCAAGTCGACTGAGGTCCGTCCTTCCAAAATCTCTAGCACACACGATAGCAGTTCACCCCAAAATACCTGCAGTTGCTAAGCGACCAGGAAGTGAGGTGAGTCCCGAAGCTAAGAAATGAAAGGTGCTGGGGTAAAGAAGAGCCGGTAAGCGAAAGCGATGCCTTGGAATAGAAAAAACGAGGTCGTTCGCTCACTGAAGATCTTATTTCACGTCTCCAACAAAGAATTCGTCCAAATACAATAAACCCTAGAAAGGGGACTGGCCATGCTTTTGGTACGGATCATTACTCCGGATAAATCTGCGCTCAAACAGGCGATACGGTGCAATAAAAAAAGGTTCTCGTGATTCCCTGAACCGTGGGAATTTTTGCTTTTTCTACTTGGTCAGGATTTCTGGCACTCCCAATGAAATGACCGATTTCTAGTGAAGAGCTTCATTGGAAGGACAGCATAGCCAAAGTGTAAACGAATTATATTTCGTGAATTGCACTCTAAGATGTGCCTACATACATGCATAACCACTATGGCCATGAGCCTGAAATATGATAAACTCAATAAAATTATAATTTCCGCAGGCATTGTTTTAGACTGCACCGTCAGAAACAAAAAACGGGCTGCGCCAGAAGTAGTGCAAACGTATTCAACACGGTGTTCGTGATGGCAGTGCATGCCTGGTGTGAAGTCACCCCGTACCACACACCCTTGAGGTGGTTTTCAGTCCATTATGTATACAATATATTCCACGGCCAAAGTTACGGAATATCCATCGTCATTACCACTCAGCGGAGATCGGGATGATTTGGTGGCTATAGTGCTGGCCTGCCATCCGAGAGCCCGGGTTTGAGTCCCGATGGCGGAAGAAATTTTTTATCTCTATACCGGTTCCCATTTTGGTGCTGTGGGAGGTGAAGTCCTTGGGTGAGCACTTAACGTGCAGTGCTCCATCCGTCGGAAAGGACGTTATACCGTGGTCCCTTGGACATATTTTGGAGGCCGGGATACACTCCACACTTTTAAAATTATCACCCCCCTCCATCATACACCCATCACTTTCATCACTTGAATGTTGAAAATGACCAGGGTTGTCGGTCACCTTTCCCGAAAACTTATTGCTACTACTCTTCTGCGGTATTACATCAGCCATTATTATCGAAACCTGATTATTAATCTCATTTAATGCTACAAGAGGTGAACTAGTATTGCTATATGGGAAGCCGAATAACGAGAGATGGATGAAGCTAGAAGTAAACAGTCAGTAGAAGAGCCAGGCGAAGAAGACATTCCACCTACTGAAGCATCTACTCAGATCTGGAAACACAAGCGTGGAAGTAAGAAAGGAATTCATTGGAACATAATCTGGAGCACACTTTTTTATGAAAGTGAGGTATGGACGACAAGGGCAGAGAAGAAGTCAAGGCAGGAACCATTAGAAATTGGTGCTACAGAAGAATTATAAAGATAAAATGGATCGCCCCAGTGACGAACGAAGAAGTCCTGAGAAGAGTGGAAGAAAATAAAAGTCTGCTGAAATCATAAAGAAGAAGGCGGGACAGCTCAATCGGCCATATGTCTTGAGACATGAATTACTGATGAAGACAGTCGCCGAGGGACAAGTGAATGGGAATAATGGTAAACGAAGGCCTCGAATGAGATATATGGAACAAGTAGAGAACGATGTGAAGGAGAAGAATTATGCAAATATGAAGGGGCTAGCTGATGAGAAAATCGAGTGGAGAGTTTCCTCAACCCAATCTAAGGATTGTTGACCTATGATGACGATATAATCCGTAGCGACCAAACCTACTTGAGCAAAAATTTGACATGAGGCTTCCTCATCGCTATTTGTCACATCTTTAATGGTCGTACAAATTTGAACATAGCTCTAACAACCTTCAGCCTGGATTACAATCGACGTTTCCTGACAGATACACACGGTGACTTTCGGTAAGCTTGACAAGAGCATACGGTGGCGATTGATGGAGGTTGACACAGCCATCAACAGACGCTGAGTAAACCTTATTGAAGTCCAAATGCTCCGTTACCTCACTTCGTGTAGGTCACTTATAGGAGGCGCATACTATTCGCATTTTCGCGGAATACCACTCATACGATCAAGAAAGGCTCTACAGCATTAAATAACTAGTAAAAAGAAATCAAGCCACATGAAGAAGACTATATAAGACTATATACTTCGGTGATTACAAAGCCATGTACTAACTACAAGCTTTATTGAAGAAGGCAGCTGAATTATATTGTCAAAGGTAACCGTACTCCACTCCAACGCAACAGACACCAGCTTGAAATTAAAATTCTGGAGAGCAAGGATTTATTGCGAGAAATTGTGAAATAAAGTATGCAATTTTTCACAAAAATAAAACTCTAAACTCGATCTAATTTTTAATATAGGGACACAATCATTATTCAATATATATACATCATCATTGCATGTTGATGCCTGTATCTACATTGAAACTAAGGTCGTGATTAAATTTCTATTTCGAATAAAATTTCACAATAATCCTGCCTGACTCTCGGTCATCGTGGATACGCTTCCGCTGTGCGCTATCATTGAGTCAGGAAACATAGGTCAGAACCCCGGCTCAAGGCTGTGGTAACAAGTGGGAGAAAGTATCCTCCCGAATCCCGAACTTTAAGACTATAAACTTCGGTGTTAACAAAGCTTTGAGCAAACTATAAGCTCAATACAATAAGATAGACAAATACGATGGTCAAAGTTGATCATACTCCACTCGATCATAACAATAACCTGCTTGGCAATGAAGTGAGCTTGCTGGCAGTGAGAAAATTTTGGGGATAATAATACCGATGCCAAAAGGTATGCGAAGACTCCTATACCGATATTTTGGTCAACTGGGTGTCCATCAACGGGGATATAGGTTTGGGAGGCACTTGTCTCGGGAAGATCTTAGTGGTGGGTCACTGTCCAAGAGCAAGTTCACCGAATGATCCCCGTTGATGGTCAACCAGTTGACCGAAATATCGGTATATGAGTCTTCGAATATATATTATATACCTGTTGGCATCGGTATTATTCACTCACTCGGTGATTCAACCCGAAGGTTGGTTTTGAAGGTTCGTTATTATTCTCCTAAAAAAAACATGCTTGATGAAATTCAGAATACTAAGGCATTATTGTGCGGAATTAGGACATAATTATGAAATACAGTATGAAAAATGTTCACAAAAATAAAACTTTAAACTCGATCCTGTTTCAATATAGGTTCAATTAGGGCTGTGCGATATGCTGTTTTGAATATCGCACGACGCGTCGTCGCGATATCAGAATGATATCGTCGCGACGATATCATTCTGATATCGCGGATTCGCCGATAAATCGGTTTCGCGATATAAAAAGGCAATATCGTGATATGGACATATCGGGATATCAACATATCTGGATATCGACATATCGGATATCGGCATATCGGGATATCGACATATCGTGATATCTCGTTTCGAAATATCGACTCCCGATATCAAGTGCATATCGAGTATCGTCGACGATATATCGTGGTATCGCCCTAGGTTCAATGTAAGTTCATCATCATCACCTGTTGGTGCTTTTTTTGTATCTCCAGTGAACTTGGGAAGTGATTAAATTTTTATTTCGAGTAAAATTTCATGATGACCCAACCTGAATCGCAGACGACGTGAAAATGCTTCCGCCGCGACGTCTTTCTGGAAACGTAGGTCAGAACGCCGACTCAAGAATGTGGTAGGTAACGAGTGAGAGAAAGTCTCCTCCATGAATCCCGGTATATTTCCCCATCGAGGCGAGGGGACGAATCTCTGGCTCTCAAGGAGTGTCCCATGGCCCACGGCCTCGGGGCTCTCCCGCGGTTTCTGTCGCCGCCGGTAGGATGTGGCCAACCGACGACGGAAGAGGCGGTCGAGGGAGAGGGTGGGGGCGGGAGAGGCGACGGCGGAGGGGTGTGCGTGGGTGCAAAGACCAACGCTGCATGCCAACGACACCAACCCACTCTCCCTTCTCTCTCACCTCCTTTCCGGCCGCGAATTCGGGCAAATAACCCGCCGAGCGGAGCTGGGAGGGGCTCTCGAACCCCGCCCTCGGAGACAACAACCTCCGCCATGCAAGAACCGACTCCGCAACCCTTCAGGTGGGAAGGAGTTCGGGAGATGGGAAACCCGCCATCGCCCTCTGTCAAATCGTCACCTCGCGGTGCCTTACGAACAAGAGAGGCTTCACAAAGAATATGCGGCATTGAAAAAAGGTCCTTAAAAGGTGAGGTGAGACAGAACTACATTACGAAGAAACCTTCCATGTAAGGGATAAAAATTATACTACAAAATAAGCGAGTGCTTCTGTCAAGTTCATCTAGGGGTAATGGTTCAGAAGGTACCGGCGATATTGTGGAATTAGAACATAATAACGGAAAAAAATACATTTTCCACAAAAACATCCCTTTATTCAACCTAAATTAAGTACCTGTTTCAATCACTGGATCATGATTTACCAACATAGCAAACTAAGTACATTTTTGGAGAAAACTGCACACTATTATTTTACAAAATTAGGCTAGTAAATATTTTCACCCATTATTCGTATCGAATTATATATGTCTTTGCAATTGTAATCTGAATGAAACGATTCTTATTAATTACGCTAAAGATAATTCTGCCAAACTAAACAAAGAGGCTGAATAGAACATAAACTTACGATGCATATAAACATCACTCACTCAAAAGTATAAGGTAGCATGTGAATGGCCTGACAAAAAGGAATAAAATACCACTCCGCTGTGATATGATTATTATTGACTTCACACAAGTATTAGGCCAATAATACATTCAAATTTCTCATTACTAAAAATTGATATTACCATGGGAACATAATAACCTTCATGTGTGCGCGAGGCCGAGCGAGCTCTTGAACGAAAACGTTTTCCGACGGTGACTATTATAAAAACCATAGCTCCCGACCCCACCCTCACAGTGTGACGGCCACAGATCAACAAACCAACCATTGAAATCACCACGGGAGTGTCAGCTCGCAAATTACCTGTACGTTGTCGTTTTGGAGATACTGGGGGAAGGGATGAAATAAGAAACAACCCGCATGCAAGAAATAGAAGATTGAATGACCTGCGACAAAGGGGTAGGCTAGGAACTAAATGGCGAGCGTCTTGTAAACTTGAATTCACGTGAGTGAGAGATGGAAATAAGAGACAGGCGAGTACAAGATAGGCCAGATAACTAGAAGAGACTAAAAAAACACGAGATAGAACCTTTTTCTAGGTCTAAAACCAAAACTTGCCCTTTGATTCGTCCTGCTCCAAAATAGGGCACAGTGGAGGGTACGACAATTTGCTTGAGGCGCCGTTACGATTAGGTTTCAACTCGTCCTCCCTTGTGAAAGAAATAGAAAATAAAAAGGGAGTAATAAAAATTAGGCGAGCACAAAGGGAGGGAAGTTTTTTCGACCGTAAAACAGCGGTGAGTTCGTTTCATCCTCACCGTTTCCCGTCTGTCTAAGGGTTCTTCGGTATCCTCATCACCCCCCGCCATGAGTATTTCCCGCTGATCCCTCGAGGTGATCAGAACAAAGGGACGGGGGTGAGGAAAAAAAGAAACTAGCGAGATCCAGAGGGAAGAGCGGCCTGGTAAGCCTTCAAAACAGGAGCGGAGTGGATAATAATGTAATTGGACCAATAATTGCCCCGTAATTGGCTCCCGTTTCTGATTTCAAAAGGAGAAAAAAATTTGAACGCGAACAGCGCTCGTAGAGATCACAAAAAGTGAGATTATCTTTGTACTTTTCCGACATTGCGCAGTTCTTTTCTTCTCCGCTCATGCCACGTCGTGGAGTCCTTGAAGGAAATGTTCGCCAGGATGCCTGATGAATGGTAGCCGCTCCTTCGAAGCTGGTATATTGGTCCTAGGTACCAATTACTTTCTGCCTTCGTAACTTCCTCTCAAACACGCTGACTGCCACCCGCATCCATGCAAGGACACAGGTCGTTACCGAGCCTATTTATGGGATCCTACCGAGAAATATTTTATTTCTTGTGTGAGAAAAAGTCAATCCAAAAAAATCCACATCACTGAAGACTCATCATCATCATTAGTCATCAATCCTCAGATTGGTTTGACGCAGCTCTCCACTGAATTCTTCTATCAGCTAATCTCTTCATATTTACCTATTTCTTCTCTTTCACATCCTTCATCACGTGTTCCATATATCTTACCTGAGTACTTCCTTCGCCATTCTTCCCATCCATTTGTCCTTCAACGATTGTCTTCATCAGGCCATCGTGTCTTAAGATATGGCCAATTAAGTTATCCCGTCTTCTCAGAGTTTTCAGCAGGCTTCTCTTTTCTTCCACTCTACTTAAGACTTCTTCGTTTGTCACTCGGTTCGATCCATTTTATCTTCAATATTCTTCTCATTGAAGACTGCACTGATGAAATGTATTCTCTCCATAATGATCTGCCCCGACAAAATAATCACTGCGTTTCCGAAATGGTAAGTATCGAAAAGATAGCGCTCACAAACGTGGGTTCCTATAGAAGACGATGGTACAAATATAGCAAGTTGTTGTTTACAAAGGTGGTGACCGACAAGTAAGGTCATTTGCACCATTGATGGTACGATGGTGTATGGGTAGAGGAAGGAATATTTACGGAGAGAAGGAAGAGTGAAGAGAAACCCGGCGTCGGCTTTAGCCTATTCTTAAGGAAATATGCCAAGGGGTCTTCAGTTTAACGTCTCATCCGACGGACGGAGTACTACAATCAAAGTGCTCTCCAAATAGTGCTCAAGTACGAATCCGCAAACTACTGAAAAATGAGTCGTACCCGGGCCCTCAGGATGGGAAACCAGTACTCTAGTCACCACACCAACACGATCCTCGAAAACAACAAGTTAGGATAATTCCAAATAAGAGAGCATTTCACATCACATCACATCTTTCCCTTCTGATGTTAGCATTTCAAAATCAAGTAATAATTGGTGTATCAATAATATTTCCTGTTTAAGTTCTCAAATTTGACACATTCAAATTAATACCTTTATAATCACGGAAAATTCATAAACTGCGGGTGATGTTACACCGCTTACCACGAATAAAAATTAAATTTTGACTTGTTAACAGGAGTTACGACTGTTTCCGTTTCAAGATGCTCTAAATGCACCGGCAAAGAGCCCTAAATCAAATCAGATTTGAATATATTTATACGAGCAACAAATGTCTAAAAGAAGAGCATAATTGCGAACAATGTTAGAGCTGGTTGACAAGCGTTTAATAAGGCGTGAAAACGAATGTGAAAGTTAAGCGTAAATCGGGGAACCACAGGATTTCATAATAATTGCAATGAAACCGTCTAAATAGCAATCAAGCAAATTCTATCGAAATCCAATGGCAAAATATCTCAATTGAGGTACTTCAGTGGTGCAAACTCATCTACATCTACGCAATACACAGTAAACCACCGGAAAGTGTGTGGCAGGGGGGTGAAGATCACCAAACATGCACTATTGACATGGAACTAGGTTACTACATGGAAGCATGTTAATTAATAGGGTCACACGCAGTTAGTATCTACTTAGTAATGCATATATTAATGCCGCATGTGAGGTCATCATTAGCTGCAACTACACAAAAATAATGTACTTACTTGAAGCAATTCTGAATACCAGAAACCAATTAAGTACTAATTACGTTTCTAAGATAAATTCAGTTCAAAATATTCACTATATGACTAGAGAGCTGCTAACATGGCAACGGCCACGGAACTCGACAACAGTCCATTGGAAAGACAGAGGCGAAAAAGGGATGAATGTAAATCGGAACCAGACCAGGGCGGAGATTTATACCACCGTTGCAGACGGATGCACGCACAAACCAGAACTTCAGTCCTCCCCACTTTTTTCCACCCTGAGGAACACCTGAGGCATAGGGGGAAGGGAGGGAGTTCCCCTGACGAGCTAAACGAACACGCAAAGGGAGAAAGTGCACTGCCACATGACCGTTCAGCTCTCCTGCACAGGCGTGGTCGTACGACTATACCACAGAAATTAGTAATCACACGCAATGGCTCCCTCGGAAGTGGCACTGACTGACGAGCTGCTTTTTTGAACCCGCCCAGAAAACGGAAAAACTTCAGTGGTGGGCATGAGGCTTGCACAACGGCTCCTTCACGCTTCGATAAGAACCTCAACAATCGACCTGCCTACAAGCACAACCCTTTACGTATTTTTCTTGCGTACCTATCTTAGGGGTTAGAAAAGAAATATGGCAACGACATACTTGAAGAAGAATCGCCCATCATGTCAGTTCCTCAAATATTTCGTTTGGGACCACGCCACACTACACGACTTCAATAGGGTAGTTACCTATTTTTTTGCTGTCTTTATCGAAAGATTATAACCTCTGGAGCACGTATTTGAAGCCGTTCGATTTTCAAATGACGTTAAGTATTTTTCCTCATTAATTAAGAAGTGAAAAAATACAACGGCATGAAAACGCGACGGCAAATTATTGCATGCCGGTAACTTATACGTGTGACGTGACACTCTTTCCTCTACCTGCCACTAGGTGGTGCTGCGGACGCTTCTAAGCAGACGGTTCACTTCGTTAAAGCTTATTAACTAGTATCTGAGGTACATTTATTCAGTTAATGTATTATGATTTACTTTTATTTATTTGAATAGAAATTATTTATTCAGCTGCTTCATTTAAAAACAGATAGTATTCATTTTACTATGCGTACTGTGAAGCTGGCCCATAGTCGTGTGAAATTCACGCCATTCTTTCCAGTAGCATAGCACTCCACGAGCAGGAATCTTAGGAGCCTATAAAAGGACTATTAATGATATGTTCAACGTAGGAGACCTTTCAAGGTTTGATATATTTCATAGGCGATTAATAACACATGTTTACTAGAGCTTCTGAAATACAATGGTAGATAGATAGATTGTTGTTGTGGTGGAGTTCCTCCCAGGAGGCACTGAGGCACTTAGACCTATTGGCCCATTGTGCCGACCACCCTTCTAGAGAAATCACCCATATAGCCCAATCGCCTAGCTGAAGATCAACAGCTCCCCTATGGGGATTTCCCTTACCTCCCTGGATTCCAGAAATGGTGAACCCAGGTACCTATTTCGAGTCCTCAAAACAGCAGGGCACTCGTATAATATGTGGGATGTGGTTTCATCCCCTTCTTCGCACCACCCGCATCTAGGTGAATCTACGATTTCCATGAGGTGCAGGTGCCTCATCACCTGGAAGTGCCCAGTGAGGAGTCACACTACCGTTCGTAATTGGCCCCTGTGTAGTGACAGAAGTCTTTTGGCAAGCCTAAGACTGGGTTCTCCAATATGTAGTTTGGCGTGCCTAAGATTTGGTGTAGTTCGCCAGATCTCAGAATGCCAGGCAATACAATGGTAAGTTTAGAAGACGAATACTCCCTATGCCTCGCAACGTAAACTATAAACCCGTTACGTCAGCAAGAAGGCTATGCCGTCGCGCCATTACGAGCTCTTTCAAATTAACTTAAAATGAACATTTGATTTTCTAGAAAGCTAAGATTTCTCAAACCAAATTATTTGCGTATAATGAATACATGTATGGTGAGGCACGATTCGCACATAATGAATTATGTTCTCTTTGATGAAGGAAAATACCCTATTCTATGAACACTCTGGTTGGTGAAGGCTGTACCACTCCCAAAGGTGTGTGAAATTCATGCATCAGAGTAGGGGAAGAGTTCCAACCTCTCTGCCACCTGTGGCTTCCGAAAAAGATCGGGGGCACAGAATATCATTCAACTTGCGTTTTGCCCGACGTCTTCTCGGAGACTTCTCCGAGATTTGATCCCCAAACCTAAAATCAGTAGCCAAATGCTCTACTGCCTATGCTACAACGCCATCCTAGCACCGTAAGGATAAAAATTCAAACGGCTCGTATATGCCCTTCATATCCCTCCGGCGTTTTATAGCCACAATATATACAAGTCTATTAGAGACTGCAAATTCAGCAAACATTACCGTAAAAGCAGATCGACTCCACTTCCTTTTTTATACTCTATACCCAATTTTTGCGTACATATTCTGCCCCAATCATATTTTATACGAACATGCTTCATAAAATCTTTGTTTGTAAAGTGTCCTCTGACGTCTCTCCTACTACTTCCACCCTTAGTAAGCTAGATCCACCCGTTAATTTATGGGTATTTACTACTTAACCAAATAAATGTTAATTTTGAGAATAACACATTAAGTATTTACTTACGATGTTAAAAATATAACACTTTTTTCACAAGAAGATGCAAGAGTTTTAATCCAGGCTTGAAGTAAGATGTGTTTGCGAAATATTAAATGATTTGCGAGAATTGAAGAATAAGGCAACATCAATACTCAAATTGTACACAAAGAGACAATGTCTGAGACCAATAGCATGATATTTGCGACCATTTTAAAAGGATGATGGCTATCCTAGGTTCAGAAGCAGCCTTTAAGGGAAGAGTATGAACTTCGATTGGAGCATAGTTAAAAAAACTGACGAATTAAGGTTGGAGGCTCCACATGAGAATGCATGACGATACAGAGAAAAGAAGCTACAAAGAGACCTACTATAACAAAAAATAAAAAGATTAACATGAATGGAGGATCCGAAAAAATATGTACTGGTCGAAGGAAGGAGAATAATTGAATATACCTATTTTAAGAGTCGAGAACGTGGAGGACGTGACCACGTCATCTGGGAGTTATTGACTATGGGAAAGAAACATTTGGTGGTAATCTATGTCCAATCACCCGGATATTTATTGCTGAGAGAGAAAACATGGCGAACACCAACAAACGACGATAAGGTACGAGCATAGAGTAGGCAAGGCTTCGCAAAAGTAACGAGATGCACGAAGCGAGTATCACGGCTCGCCGCAACGAGTCTGACAGAGGGAGGAAGTGTTAAAGCGGCGGGAGAGTTGAAAGTGGGTTGAGGGTCTGTTGAAGGGAGAGGGGAGGAGAAGGGGATTGGCGTGATGTGAGCGGGAGGAGGCGCTCGAACGTGCGGGCCCCTGCTTTCGGACACTCCCTTGAATTCGAAAAAGCAACGTGCGCACATGAATACCGAACCGAGACAGGGTCCTCGGCGGAACGGGCGAGAACCCCTGACCGCGGACGGACGCATGTGCGCGCCAGAATGCGTTGTTACGCTCGCTCATTCAAAAATCAGTTTTCATAACTGACAAAATAATGTTGTGGTGGAGAATGAACAAAAATGGCCACCTGCAGCGGATAAAATAATTAAAATACTTCACTGCAGTTTAACACCAGTAATATATAGGATATATCACCTACGTGGAAATTAAAATAAGAGAATATTATTATATTATACATTACTTTCAGGTAGCGTAGATACTCAGAGAGTAGACCGCTGGACAACAAAGCGGAGATACCGAGTTCTAATCCGGGTGAGGCCGCTTTGGCACACCCGGTGTGCCAAAGCCTGTTTTGACCTGTGATGCGAAGTTTTATGGATACCAGATCTTACCATAAGTGGCAAAGGATAGGCCATAAGTGGCAAAAGATCTTATGGATACCAGACCATAAGTGGCAAAGAAACGGTAATAATGCACCTACCCAGAACCGTGACTATTTGACACCGAAGGGTTCAATTCTTGGTAAGTACAACCAATACCACCAAAGAGGAGTAGGTCCAGCCCTCACCAGCAGCGCAGCTTTCGGGTTACACATCTGTGAGTTACACACTGTTGTGCTGAATATTACTTTTAAGGCTTTTGTCCACAAAATTCCATTCTCAAACAAAGTATAGCTAAAAAAAATTCAGCGAGTTGGTTAACTACCGATGACAGACATCAATTTCTCTCGAGCACATGGTAATTTTACCATACGTCCTTTAACTAGGATACATATTCGATCTGATTAAAACAAAGCCTCCTAGTTTTCAAGGACTTTCAAATCTCGCCTCTTAATTTCTTTCTACAACCCTTCTCATTGTTCCGTAATAATTTTCATTTTTACCAACCCATTTCCTTCCCAAACCCCAATCACCGATCGTTTGCCTCACACCTTCAATTCCTACCTAAAATTTTCTCCTGAAATACAATCTATGCATGCACTCTTTACATCTTTCACAACACAATCCATAGACCTTTCTTACAACGAAATATAGCTGTGTTGACTTGCTCACATTACTTAACAACAAAATTCATCGTTGCACACTCTTATAACTGTAGTTTATAACCGAAAACCTTCTAAAATCACATTAAAAAGCCAATGTGTCTATTACTGAATTGTAGAATATGACTGAATAAATAACAAAACGATTACAGTTCATCTGGAACAAATGATTTTTGGGAGAAACAGAAGCCGCAAGAAAGGCCACTTCACGATAGGAGTTTCAATGATGCTCGCCTTTCCGACCACACCCGTAGCGAGCAAACGATGCGGGTACGCCCACGGTCGCAATGCCAAAGATGGAGACATTGACGGGAATAATAGACAATGCCTCGTCTTAAATTTTCAGGACGTGGGCTCTCGCTAAACATCGGCCTGGATGACATAGGTGCTTTCCCCATGCTTTCCTCAGGGTCAGTCCCGATAATCATGTCTCCTCGAAAAAGCTCAGCGATTAATTAACACCTGAGCACACGTGACGAGTGAAAGATAGAATTAATAATCCGTCATGCCACTCGAGCACTGTCGATTAATTCGACTTGCCTTGGCGCCAGTCGAAGGCATTCGATCTCTGGGGACAGCTTGACCACCCCAAACCAGTAGAAAATGAACACGGATAAAATACTGTTCGTGAATCTTTTGAGAAACGTGTGGGACGGTGGACTCAGAATGTCAACGGTGCGTCACGAATTGTGGAAGGCAGTTTCGAGCCGAAACGTATATTTATCGGCGTCAAAATATTTGAACAATGAAACTTCACTCATGTTACCATTATAGTTAAACCAAAAAGAAAGACAGTGACTATGAAACTACATGAAACTACCTCGTATTTATATCACGACAGAGTGAGCTATGAGTGCCGTCACCAGTACGTGTTTGGAGATGTATGCCTTGCAACACTATTCCCACAATTTTGAAATATTCAGCATTTTGAGAAAGGCCAGTATTCAAAGTCTTCAGTATTAAGTAAAGTCTTCAGTATTAAGTAAAGGCTTCAGTATTTAATTGGAGCTGGCGACAGAAACACTCGAGCTGTTATTATCTGGATAGCTTAAAAAACTGGAATTCAAAACGGTACGGCTTAATGAGCATCCAACCGAAAACTACGCATTATCTCCCGCAGTAATGCTAACAGTAAATTACGCTCTTTCTGCCTTTAATGAACTCGACACTATACATTAAATAACTGCACGGATCCCAGTTGAAATCCGGAAAAACCTCGGCACACACCAGGAACACAACTAAGTTGCGAGATTTTATGGGCAATAAAATGTACAGATAAAAAGCAGAAAGGAATAGTGAGAGTAACTGTCACACTCACACGCCTGATGAGTATTATACATAATTCAGGTTTCGTGAAGGCTCTATGCTCACGCAACACAAGAGTATCTGGCAGGGTACGAGTCGTACAAAAAGATTTGTTTTCAATTATCATAACTCATTTTCATCGATAAACAACTCAGACGCAGAATATGCTCAGTTCACACCACAATCAAACCCTTTTCACCGGTGAATGAATAATGAAGGATATGTCTTCAACACAAAGTGATATTACCAGGAGATGACCACGTCTTAATTCAGGTTTCCCACCGCGAAGCGATGGCAGTTGTGGAGACTTGTGAGTCCTCGAGTCTTCATGAGATACGCCTCGTCTACAGCGCAACGTCAGCGAAGAGATGGACGATTCTCCGAGCGGCGGTGTGCAGTTTCGCTCGTACATGAGTCTACATTTCGCACTTCGCTCCACAGTAACGCGAGTAGGAGTGGTTGAGAAGTTGGCTTCAGATAAGGATTGAAGCATAGAACCCGCGCTCCCGAGCTACTTGCGCACCTTTCGGTGAGTTGATGGTGAAAAAGTAAAGGAAAATTTATTTAAATCATTACCGCTCAAAATTATCGTGCCCTATTTCTTGATGCAATGATTTCTCACGCTTTTCGCTTTCCGGCTGAGCTCTATTTCATCAGTATAAATACCAATCAATATAAATTAAACGCATTTATTGAAATATTGGACAATCACATATTAAAAACGGGTCGGACATGTGGATTACAACGCCACACAGAACAAAATTCTACGACACCCCAGTTTTCAAGAGCTAACTTTTAATATAATTGATAACAACTTTTTCCTATTAAAGATACAAACTTGAAACTTATTGCAGCATGATAAACATGTCTATCTAACAATTATTGAACTTGGTTTGTAATTGAATAAGTTGTTGTTGGGTTACGAATCATCAGTCGGCGATTTGCTCGACAACCGTCATAAACTGGGACTTTTTAAGATACACCCGATGTAAAAAATATTAAAACGTACCTCAAAAATGTTAATTTATCATGAAATAACGCAGAATTAAATGAGAAAAATTATGGTTTGATTAGTTTTTCTGTAAGCCTTTCTGTTATTTTGTTATTTGTATCCAAACTCGAGTGCACGTAATTTCTGCGCAGGCAGTAGGTAACGCATTATTAAAATTAATCCGATCTAAATACTAACAAACATTACTTTGCGCGTTATTAGCACGTAATTTCTGCGCAGGCAGTAGGTAACGCATTATTAAAATTAATCCGATCTAAATACTAACAAACATTACTCTGTACGAGAAATCAGCTACTTTTCCCTTGTAAGACCTCATTTGGAATATGCTGCCAGTGTATGGGATCCCTACGAAATCGGTCTAAATAACGAACTTGAACGTATGCAGCGAAGATCGGCAAGATTTGGTAAAGGGACGGTACGATAACCTTATTAGCGTAACCAGTCTATTAAATGAATTAAATTGGGAATCATTGTCAGATGCCTCTAACTCGCAAGCTTTTAACTACCAGCCCTGGTTACATTTTCATCTTGGCAGCACCATCCTCTGTTATTAATTTTCCTAGAACCTCGTTCTTTGATGCCGACCAAAAAACTCGAAATTGTAAAATGTTGAAAAAAAAAAAGGAGAAGACTGAGAGAGATATATCGTTTTAGGAGCGAGGTATCATAATCACAACCGTTGCGTAGTGATTGTGTAGATTTCTTTCTTTTCTCCTACCGGGTGTTTTTATTTTCCTTTTTACAATCGCCGGAATAAAAAGAGGACCGATGATTTTTATGAGTCGGGTTTCGGGTCGGGCAAGTTGGTCGTAGTAGGGGGATGATGCATCATTTTTTGCCCTCTTATTATTATTTAATCGCGCGCCCCATCCCCCCCTGCTCGTTTGCGCGCTTGAGCGGTCATCCAAATGGACGCCCTTGAACGGACGACTCGATTATACGGAGGAGTCGATTACCGCCGCCTCGTTCCTTTGTGCTTTCACTCTCCGCCGCCCGTTCGGTCCGTGGGCGCGAAAGTTATGATTTTCCTCCGCGGCTGGCTTTAACCGCGATTGTCTGCCTTAGATTGAAACTTCTACGGGAATCTCTCCCGTCCCTTACTAGAAGAGTATTAGACTTACCTATGCGACTTACCAATTACGCATCCGGCTACAGCCTTAATTTACCCCAACTTCACAAAACATATCGCTTCCTCCTATGGATGGAAGCTGGGCTCTAAATATAACTCGAGATACTACACAGAGAGATGGTAGCATTGAGGAAATTGTTAAATGGAGAACTTCTTTTCTATGTGTAAACGATAAAGGGAAGGGTGCCATATTTAACACGTTCGCTGCGGCGTGACCCACCGGTGGGTCACGCTAATCCTTCTAGCGCCGCGGCCGTAAAATTCTGTGAATTGTCTCAACTTGCGAGGAGTATTGTGAGAGTAGGAATCGAGATCTTCTCGAGTGACTTCACCCAGAGGTTAGTCACAGTTCAAATAACAGACTGCTATGTGTCACTTAGTGTGACCCACCGGTGGGTCACGCCGCCCCTCCTGAAACTTTTTTCACCGTGAGCGGTGTGACCCACCGGTGGGTCACGAACAAATTTACATATTAGCGTATTATATCCAAAATACGTTTATTTTTTGCTTTCTTTTTGTTTTTTTCATGTTTATGCGATTTTTATACATAAGGATGAACAATACTCGATATAGTAAAACATATCAACTTATTAAAAATAATGAAAATGTTTAGGACAATTTTTTCTCCTCACCTCTTGGCTGTCCGTCAGTTGCTCGAAACTAAACAGTCCGAACTGCACTCGCCCGGCTGTGTGAGAGATTGACTCTCTCTCTTCCCTTCACCCCCCCCCCTCTACGGAAGGGCAATTGGGAAAGAGTCGCGTAGCGTTCTTGAGCCAATCCCTCAGTGGTGGATGAGTGACCATGCCCTTGCCGGGTGATCGTCTTCCGAATTGCAGACAATACTTTTTTCTGAGTGAGACAAACCACTATGTACTCTTTCCAAAGGATCCCACTTCCCTTTTCTCATAGTGTGAGCAGGGCTGAGGAATCGGTACGCACGGACGGGCGTCTACGTCTCACAGACGGGCGCGAACAAGGGCAGGCGCAATAAACAGAGACGGGTGGGTGTCTCCTGGGTTTTCCGAACGTCAGCAAATCTTTACCACATGCATTGTATTGTTGGCCCTCTCTTCCCCCATCCCACGCCAGGGTCTAGCTGATAGCGTGCCCCACGTGGCCGGGGGAGGGGTGGGCTCGGGGCGGAGCTGGGAGTAGCCTCCCCCAGCCTTCCTCTAATCTCAGGAAACAGCTGAGTGTTGCCGCTTCAACCACCATCCCTCGGCAGTGGCCAGAAGCTCGGTAGGACTGTGACCCACCGGTGGGTCACACCGCCCATGCAAAAGGCTGAGTGTGACCCACCGGTGGGTCACGCCGCGCTGTGGGGAGTAGGGCTTTAAACAGCTCCGCAGTGAACGTGTTAAACAGCCGCATGAAAATTGTCATGGAATTTTGCAAGGTAGAGCGAACCATTGCCCATTAGTTCTAAAGCAGAAACACCACCGAGTAGCTACCATTGATATTTTTTAAAGTTTTCGGAGAGGAAAAAGGAAAAAATAGGGGAAACTTCCACATCTATCAAGTTCAAATTTTAAACTGCAAACATTTTCTCAGAAAAATATTAGCAGCATGCAGCTATTTGGTCATATGAGACTTTTCTTAACTAAGCGCATATATTTCTTTACGGATTGGGCACAGTTCACACGCCACCTTTTACGACAATGGTAGGTATTCCATTGGAAAACAAAGTATGTGGAATAATTGGTAATTAGTCGAGAAAACGTGCGCAAGCTCCACAGTTTTTTGCAATTGGTACCGACATAAATAAGGTTACTCGGTTTGTATCTCGAAGAGCAAGTGAAAATATATGTACGCTCTTCGAACGCTACTGAAAATGAACGTATATGAGTTCAGGAATGAATAATTTCACTATAGTTGGTGTCAAATAGACAAAAATATTTCAAAGCATAAGTTAGTAGCGAATATAACCTTGGTACGCTTTCTCTAATAAGCTTGTATGAAATGGTTAAGGTTTTTTAAAGGGTGTTCCCTGACTAAAAATCATGAAGGATGAGGTAGGTGCGTCAAATGCCGAGGTAGGCATAAAAATGTTAACAATTGTGCTCGTGGACTGAAAGCAAATACAAACACGATCCAAATCCAAGAGCGAAGAAATGACACAATGGCCGTCCATTAAATACGCAGCAGGAGCAAAACTGAAACACAATGGCACTCTCCACCCGATATCTTGCACTCCGTGACGCATGGACGTGTTCCGAAGGGGCACATAGGTCTGAGTTAAGAACATGCGGTATTATGAAGTGCCGAAGAGTGAAACCAAAATCATAAAGAGGGTGATCTTTTCCGTTGCTGCTTCTGCTATAAGGAAGAGCGACGGACAGCTTCGATCATTTACGAAGAATATTTTCAATTAATTCAGCTAAACCTACATAAAAATTAGAATAAAAAAAACCTACATAAAAAAGAAGACAAGGAACCAATTCCACTCATTAATAATGCAATGGTAGTAACTAAATCTTCTGTCCAGTGTCAGAGTCTTTATGAACTCCAACTTACAATGTAAATGGATCATGAACGTAAAATTAGGGAAATAGATTCCCAAACCGACAGGTTTTTTACTTCCTTCCCTCGTACCATTTGGTATGTGAATAGTTGTGAATATATGTTACCTATAATATAACACAAGTGTTTAATTTCATGTAAATTCTAAGCTGATTCATTAACATATGACGTTAGATAAATATTAAAAAACCATGCGTATTTCACTAGGTTAAATTAGAAAAACAAAATTCGAGAGATAGATTGTCGAACCGATTGATTTAATACATAATTTTTCCCGCGGTCCATAATAGAACACAATACCCAGCATAGCAACAGAATAGGTAGGTAAACAATTGTTGGGAGTACTCTGTGGTGCATGAATCATGTTTTAATATTACTAATCTATGCATGCTAGGGAAATACATAAAAAATGTTAGTGGAAATCTTTATAACGAGTAAGCACTTCGTTACTATGTAGGCACTGACTATATAGTTGAACATAACTCTTATGCCTAACTTGTTTCCATGCAATAGTACCATTAGTTGTCTGTCAAGGGTGAATGTATGGTGATCTTCACCCCTACCACACACTATTGCAGTGACTTGCAGGCAGGCACGTAGCCAGAAATTTGCTTCGTTGGGGGGGGGGGGGGGGGGGGTAAGTCTAGCTTAGAAACAAATCAGCCTTGCCCGTTTGGTCCCGAAACGTTACAAATCTCTTAATTTTCAGAGCTTGGTATTTACTTTCACGGTGCCCATTTCCATCTCTTCTCACTGGTTCGGTTCACTGTTACCTTGTTATGAAGCAGTTAATTTGACCGGCCTCAAAACAGAAGTTCAACGCATGCATACATATCAGATTGAAAAAAAACAATTATTAACAACACATATGCATCAAACTGGCAATCACGTTTCTAGACACTTAACACTTGAATTAAGCGCTGTGTAATAAGGATTATCATGCCCAGTTAAAATCAGAACCACAAAATTATTGGGAAAAAATTTCGGGGGGGGGCGAAGGGGGGCGGAAGTGAGGGGCTGACGCCCCAGAAGCACCCCCCTTGGCTACGTGCCTGCTTGCAGGGTAATACCTAGATGTAGATGTAAATATTCAGACGAATGAATGTGCTTACTGTTACTTCCTCAATCATTACACTTTCTTCCAATACCACTATCCATCACGCGCGTAACTTGAAGGGTTACGCGAACCACTGGTTGCGAATCACTACCATTGAGGAATTTCATCCCCTACCCCCCATCAACCTTCCTTACCACTCTCAACGTTCCCACCCTTCCCAACTTCGGGTTCGCCACGCGCTCGAGACATAAGTAGGGAGAGGGCAACAGTCGATGGAATGAGGAGGGAGGAGGAGTAAGCGCCTTATCGGAAATAAACAATCGGTGAGTCGGATGAGCACGGAGACGGTGGAGGGAGAGAGAGAGATGGTCACGAATGCTGGGGAAAGAAAAGGAGTGAATGAGATATGCGGCAGATAAATACGTCGCCCACGGAAGCAAGCCGACCGTGAGCAGGAGGCAACACGTTTACGTCTCCCAGCTCACCATTAAACCTCCACCCCCCTCCTCCCCCTCCAGTTCCTTCCTCTTCTTTCATCCCCTTGACAAGAGCATTAGAGCGTCGTTAACGTCATTTTAGGCTCCCGTCCGGATCGTCGAAATCGCTTGGAAAGCCGTTTAGCAGAAGCGAGTTGGATAGGCTCTTTTGTGGAACCAGAAGTCATGCTTGAGTTCCTCGGCAATTAATTAAATTTCTGGGATTGTGATACCGTCGGCAAAATTATCTTTCGCCAAACTGCGTTCGACACTAGATTAGTCAGTACAAATATCATAGTTAGCACGGGGCACAGTAGTGGTATAGACGTTATTATTGAGTTATATCGCAATGCGTGATGATTATTCCATTCCCAAGACCCACTCCCATAAAAATGGTACCAAGAAAATGGTGCATTTAGCATTTATTTAAAATAATATACCATTCACATCAATTTAGCTTTCGTGTGAAATTGATGTTGCGAAAAGCGATATGAAACACGATGTCAACAATATGCATCAAAAATACGTCGCCAGGATGTAGACACGATACTATGTGGAAATGGATGCATTAAATTTAAATCGAACAAAAATGTCCCTCTCCCAAAAGAATAAAATGCCTTAAGTTTTTAAAAAGAAATTATCTCGGGACTAATAAAGTAATTTATCAATCAATCATGCAAACGCATTAAAATTAACACGTTGAAAGTCCAATTCTTGTCATTATAATTTTGATTAATTAATTCATTACAAAGGAAATGGGGGTCTTAAAGACCATTTAGACTGTAATAGCAATTACTGGAAGGAAAGCATTGAAAGGTATTCATGCGCAAGATATTTCATTCATATGTAAATGATTTTTGCATTCTTACAGCAGCCTTGACGAGAATCATAACATATATACTTATGTATTTTTAAAGGACTGAACTAAAGAGCAATGAAATAAACGTGCAAACGAATATCCAAGAATCGCAAGAATTCCAGGAATAGAATAATTGGCTCGTGAATTTTCACCCATAGAATTTTTACTCAGGAGAATATGAAGGAGGAAGAGGAGCTAACCACTTCTTCCGGAATGGGTAATTTTACGCACTGCTTGCTCTACTAACTCCTCCATCCTATCGCCTGTTAAAAACAAACGTCGGGTCAGACGATTATGGCACCCTAAAGATAATGCCCCGAAATTCAAAAAAATACTTTCTCTGCCTCGCTTAAATTCTTTACGTCGCAAAGAGGAATCCCGGAACAACATTCCAAGCCCAGATTATAAGGTCAGAAGTGTATAATTAAGTGTAATATGGAATTTGACGCGGAATAATTTTTGCGTTCATTTATTGAACCCCTACTGGCAAACAAAAATGGATAATTATGATTAATCTCCTTACAGGAATAGAAAACCAACTGCCCCTAACAACATACATCCGTTCAAGAGCCACTGACGGCGTATTTGAGATGGGATATGGCCGAAATTGCTACGCTTTCACTTGGAAAGGAATCAATTGCTAAAAATTTAAGAACGCAATTTCATGTCCTGTCGCGTTATAAGGCTGACATAAAATACAACTCTCCAATTGATCCAAAACTGCAAGACTCGCATTATAAGAGAGTATAAAACGTTGACGCTAGTGGAGAATATTGTATTTAGTATCAGGAAATGTAGCAATGTGAAAAATATTTCAGCACTGTAAAGAATTACCCAAGTTGGTAGCAACACCCAACACATTACATTAGTAGTCTATTAAATACTACTTTCGTGAAAATTCCGAAATTTGAATCGAAAATTCTCAGGCATAGTGATATCGTCTTCTGTATTAGAGCTAAGGTTTAACTAATTATTTTATAAATGGTAAAACTTTCTATTTTCAGGATTTTAAAAATGTTGGTACTGTTTTTGAGTCCATCTATGATTCACTTCTGCGTTTTTAACTCCCCAATCAATGGCTAAGAAAAGTTCAAATTTGTTTTGCTGATCTAGGAATTACAAGAAACACGTAGCATTATTGTCTGAGCAAAAATTCCTAAAGCACTTTACAGGAAGTAAATTTCTCTTAGAGAAAGAAAGAGTGAACTACGATAAACAGTGCGGTTTTTCTAACCTGTAGACGTTGGGTCTGCTCTACTCCTTACCCATTTCTTTGCAGAATAGATTGAAATTATTATAATGTCGTTTTCGTACTAAATAGTAGGTATGTCAGGTTTTGCGTTCATAAATATATCTTATCACACACTGATTTAACCAAAAATCAAGTGCGTGGGCTTAATTATCTCACAAGTTGCGCTTTCAATGTTACCGACAATCAGGTGGAGACTAAGGAGGTTAGAATGAATTAAAGGAGGCATCGCAGCTGATTTGAGAATCTATCCACCGTATTAATAGGTACGGACACATGGGATTGCTACTCGCGACACTCATGCGGATGAAGTTGTTTTTGCACGCGGTAAGACAAAGAGTATTACGTTAAATTATGGAATGCATTATTAAAAGTCGCCGAAGAAACAGAGGAAAGGGCGCAAGTATGCATGCATAACAAGCGCCAAATATGTAGATTAATTAAGGCGAGCTTCTAATTTGGCTTAATTGAAAATGTCCGAAGACCAGAATATCCAAATGCCAAATTAAAGATTTTCTTTAATTTAGCATTTGGTAAATCTGGTCTTCGGCCAAATACGTAGGTTAAATAGTTTATATTCGAACTAGTTTTAGAAATAAAATTAACTCCCAGGGTTAAAAAAATGAATTAATACTTCCCTTAAATACCCTTGGGAGGATTAAGGGACACTAATGCAATACATTTTGGATGTTTTTTCATTGTAATTAATGATTTAGTACATATGCAGTCCCTATTTTTAATCTCTTAAACAAATTCCAAGGCAATATTTTCAGTGATGATGTTAAAAATATTTTGCGAATCCCAACTTACTATGGCAGACTGGACCATAATCATAAAATTAGAGAAATTGACTGCCGAACTGACCGATTCAAAATGACCTTTTTCCCTCGTACAATTAGAGATACGAATAACGGTAAATATGTCCTATCGGAGAGTAGCAATGAATAGCATTGGTAGCTGCATGTTGGTATGAGTACTTAAAGCTAACCATACTAACAGAATGTTTTTGCATGTTTGCTTTGCAATTTCTATCTTTTTTAAATAGTGTAGATCTGACTACTATATTAATACTATTCCTTTTTTATGCATGATATGTAGTGCATGTTTGGTGAGAAATCACCCCCTGCCACACACCCTTGTGGTGGCTTGCAGGGTATTATGTAGATGTAGATGTATTTGATGCCAGTATAAAACGCAATGTTTTATTTGAAGGGGGCAGGTCCTAACCGTTCCCAAGCACCCCCAATCTGGCTTAATTGCTTAGGGTTGGATATCAATGCCTCCTCCGGTGCATTATAACCTTCTTGAAGGAGACGACGTAAACTTAAGTCACTCACCTTACGCAATTCGCGCAGGCCTTAGGAGCCATCAGGTGTGTTGGAGTGGAAGCAAGACTTTAAATAAAAATATCCGTCCCCACGTTCGCGCACAAAGAAGGATTCGACGAGCTCGATGCAGAGGTAGCAGTGGGGCAGCAGAGGATGAATACCGATGGTCACTTCAACGCATTAATTGGAGCACAACAATGCAAGGATAGGGGGGGATTCAAAAGGGGGGTAAAAAATTGTTCCGACCAGGGTTTCGTGAATGGAACAAGAGATTGACGGGGGTAATATGGGTTAGGGGAGAAGAGAATGAAGTAATAAAAGCCGGCAAGGGAACACAGCAAGACAGAGTGGGAATGGGGGGAGAGGGTTAAATTGCGTCACTCGCGCGAACTTACCCCGGCACGTAAGCCGATATCCCCAAAAACGCTGACATCGCGCAAGACGAAGTCAGACAGCTTATATATACGTACGTACGTCGAGGCATGACTGTTACCTCACCTTGGAGGAAATTCGCTAGCTTTTCCGATGTAAAGGAATCTCGAGTTTCTGCTTCCAACGTAAACGAATTAGGACGCTCAGAAGTGCAATTTAAGGACTATTTCTAAAAGATGGCCTAAGAAGTCAAAACCGGTTATGATATATAAATATATAGCGGAAAAACGTTGCGTTCGTCCATTGATAATGAATCTCTCCTTCCAAGTCACAGCCGATACGATCGAGTAATTTTCGAAAGATGTCAACGGATTTCCATAACCGCTTAAAGCGTAAAGTACAATATTTGGTAACGAGTACGATCGAGGAGTTACACTGCTTCCATTCCCATCTCCAGAATCCACAGAAATCGAAGACCTTTCGGGTCTCTGAATTCTGGACGGCGGAATCGAAACGGAAATGAAGCGCTCCTACAGGAAATTACAGAACGAACAGAAACTAAACGGAACTTCAAGATAAAAATACATCCTTACTACTGCCGATTCTACTATTTTCAGTTTTCTGGAGCGATGGAGTTCCGAAGACGATAAAAGAAGGCTAACAAAGAGGAGAATAGAATGGGTATTTTAAACAGAATACAAAGGGAAAAGAAGAATGCGAATCTGAGGGGAAATATGGAGAAGACAAATGGGCATTCGAGAAAAGTTGGAAGATGTAAAGCATATTAGGAATACTCCAATACCTACCCTACTCATAGAATGCGAAATAATATGTAACTCTACTTCATACTTTATGCTTGAACGAAGTTGAGAGTATATAAGGATTTGACTTGAAGACAATTTGATCCAGCATTCGTGGGAACCAGAACGCTAGCGACGCATCAACCGCCTTATCTCACACATTCCGAGGGAAGGATAAATGTAAAACTACAATCAATTCCGGTCAATCAGGTAGATATTAGACGCAGATAGACGTAGATATTTTGCGAGCGAAAAAAATAATGAAACTGGAATTCTCTGCCACCTCAAAAATTCACAATGCGGTCCTTGAATTGTTTGCAAACGGCAATCTTTCAACTAAGGGAAGGAAAGGGGGTGCGAGAGAAAGCAACACAGGCGTCAAGCAAGATGTGAAAAGTCTACGCCCCTCCGCGGGTGCCAAGAGGACGATCCTGCATCCAAACGCCTCTCGATGACAGCACTCAATAACTGCTTCAAAAACTTGCAAATATTCCAACTTGGAGAGTGAAAAGTTTACCGAAACTGAAAACTTGGGGAGGCAACAGAAGAATTTGACAGTCGCAAAATATTTTCAAAAATAACGAATCCAAGATGAATCCGAGGGATTCTCGGGCAATCTATTTCATCATTGCCAGTAATTTAAACCACCATCTTCTAAAATGTGTCCATAAAATCGAACATCCAATGGGTAAGAACATTCTCAACCCCATTTATCGTCAAAAATAAATCGTCAGCAGAAGACTACGACAAATATGAGTAGTTCGATCAAAAAATTGCTTCAGCTCGAGAGCCAAAATAATACCATGTGTATTAACCCTGACAGCCGTGCAATGGGAAAAGAGTTCCCAGAGTCCCGCATTCTTTAGGATCTCTAGTCATACGAAGAATAAACGTAACGATATTATTTATTATACCTGTTCTTTCATAGTCATAAATAAATTTTATTTTGTAAATAAAACTGAATTTATAATTCTGGGCTCGAGTTTCTACATTTTTTCGGGAATATAAACCATAGTTGCCCATGGCCACGCAAGTTCGTGTTCTTGACTAGTCTAACCTAATATACCTACTTATTGTTTCGCAAAGCACCAATTATTAGTTAATAACGTAAACCATATTATTTTTGAGAAATACATTGGATTCCAAGCGTTTTACAATGGCAAAGGAATGTCTTAACTGAACAGCTTTTTATACGAACTGATGAATCAAGTTTCAGCAGTGAGTAAAATTCCTCACCATCAATACCTTGATGAGTGAGGAAAATAGATCCGCCGAAAACAACTATTTCCAATCAAAATTTTTGAAACCTTAGCAACTCTGTCACGCCAAAAGACATTTAGCTGTTATCTTTTTTCGATGAATCGATTATCAGATTACGATTAATGCCAATTGGCATTTAGGAACTTGAACAGTGGCGGACCTGACTGCGATTGAGCACTAAAATTATTTATGGTGCAGTTTATATATGAATGCTTTGACCATAAGATAGAAGATATGGGTACCTTATAGTCCCTTGAGTCCCACGTGATCCTATGTTCTTCGACACTTTGTAACCATGACCAAACTTCAGGACCAAAACCTTTCCGGCGACACCGGACGTGGTTGCCCCACTAACAGCAACTTTCCCAGTGTCCGATCCATTAACCGCAGTGAAACCCGAAACTTTTTTCATCCTCGAAGTCGGATTTTTACTGATATTCTTATAATATAAATGTCCTTCCGGTCAAGGTAGCTTTAGATGGATAAAAACAACGTCCACACCTCATCCAACAGCCAGGTATGTCCATGTCTTACGTGATATCCTACTTTATATCCACACTCTTCATCCCTACCTGCATCCATCCCACAAAATCACTGTCTCTCATCACTCTTATCAGCTTCCATAACATTCTCCCCTCTATTTCGTTCTTCAAAAAATTATTTGTTCCCTACTGCCTCCATCATTTCCTTCCTCTGACCCCCGACTTCCTTCATTATCGTCTTGCCCTCACACTGAAGTCAAATATCCATGTCTAATACGTTATAGTGTATCTTTCTATCAATCTCTCACTATCATTCACCAAACCCTCATTGACATCTCTGCCATATGGTTTTCATCACAGTACCATCAATTTCTATGCTAAGGCAAACTACACTAAAACTTCAGTAGCCGACTCTCCAACAGGCTTTTCTTAACAACCTTATAATAAGCAACAAGTAAATTACAGCAAGTTACAATAAAGCCTAGAATGATGATGGTCAGCGACTGGCTTCGTTGGAGAATCAAATGAAGCACACAGCACGTCAACCACCGCTATCGCAACATTGCAGACTAGTTGGAGAGCTGAGTCCACTGCAAACAACGCGAGAGGGCAGATAAGATAAACAAACAAGCAAAGAGGCAGGCCGTAATGAGAGATATTACTCTCGAGCACTCCTACTCCACCCTGCGCTTCAATAAAGGACTGGCATCGGAGGTGTAGGGGTAGAAAAAAATGAGGAGGATCAATACCAACCCTCCCGACTTACATACTACCCTTCCGCGTTGCTTTCGAGGCAGAAGAAAAATATCGAGATATTTGGTCTATGGCTAATGACTCTATATTGACTTTCTTCCCGCGATTGAGAAACGTATTTCTACCAGATAAGTCTTCAACATTCCAATAATATTTAGTAAGATATTCAAATATAATATTTTCTGGGCCAGATAAAAACACTGATGTGTAATGTGAAGCTCCAAAATATCAGGAAAAGTCATGCAACATTATTTTATAATCAATTTCAGCCATGATGCAGCATCAGAAAGATACCTAGGTTGTGAAAAATAATTCTCATGTGGACACTCATGTAATCATTTGCCATTTCATAAAGTAGGAATTCCACAAGCCAGAAATAATTAAATTAAAAATATTTCGTCGCGACTTTCTTAATCTACCTCGAGTAGATAATACAAAACATTTAAATCCGGTATTAACCAATTGCTATCAATTTTATGGTTTAACTATGAACCAGCACAGAAATATATGAAATTTTAAGATTCGTGGCAGCGTCCTCACAGTCAGGAAATCCTCAAGGTGAACTCACTTCCGCTTCATGAGGTTTTCATTCTTAAAATTCAAATACTTTAAAAATTTTGGCGTTTTCCCAACCAGTTACGGCACGAAGAATAAGAAGTGAGGCCCTGACGAAGGGTACAACGCCTTCGGCAACAAAACATAAGAAGTCATAATGAAAAGAAAATATACTTGATTATTCCACATAAATTGCACGATTTATGTGGAATAACCAATATATTTTCTGTTCATTATGCGTTTAAAATTTCACGAAGTCACGCCCGAATTCATCTACAACATGAGAAGGTTAATTAGATTCCTAAGTATTAAATATAGAGGTATTCGCAGAACGACGATTGCCAAAACATTTTTTTTCCAAGCGACCAATCGCAGTTGGTTGTTTACGATGATATTAACGAATCACTTTTGCGAGAGAGTTCACTCATATCAGTCAAAACGGAGAAGCGCAGACTTGTTCTCCAGAGTCGTTGATTTATGAACAATGGAAAGTGGTACGCCCTTATTTCCTGTATGTTATTATCCTCCAGTTAAGAATTCGCTACCGAGTCTCCAGTAAAAAAGTAAAGAGTCATCAAATGGTTAAGACGTGCATTGATTAGTCATGAGTCGGACGGTAGGGAAAGTTCGCTACTATTGGAAACGACGAGGCTTCAGTATAGAAATTACGAGTTGTGTAAAAGATGCTATCTTAATTCCATGCAAGGAAACACTTTCTAAGGAACATAGTAACGCAATGCGTAATTGTGCAGGAGGCCCTACGCTTCCGTTCCTTAAGCCTAATCTAATTAAAAATGGATTTTGGCTCTAAGAGTGGGACTTTCTCATAAAAGTAACCGAGCCCACAATTTTGGACCAAAGGGCTCAAAAAAATTTCTATAAGAAACTAAAGGAAAGGCTAAGTGGAGTCAACTTCACTTAAAAGCATTTCACAAGATACTGAAAATAAAAGATACAGCAAACTTTAGCAAATTTGAACTTTTTCGATCGAAAAAATACGAGCGATCACGCAAGTACAGCTCGGATTCTTTATACACAGATTACAACTTGATGCTTCAAAAACATTCTTTGACCGCATTTAAGTCCTTTTTATAATCTGCAGATTTCCCATGTCAACGCTCCTAAAAATCTTAATACAGTAACTACAACAGTGTATAAAAAGAAAAATTCCTGCGCACTGATATTCGAAAAATAATAAATATTAGAAGCAATTGCGCTCTAATTAGTGATCCGTAAACAAAAACCACACACGGTGTGGGAAACATGAATATTTGTACTGCTCCGTGGCTATTATTGTTCCTGACTGCGCGCAGAAAAATAATATTTTGACTCCCCCCAGTCTTACTATCTATTCTTCTAATTTCATCTCCATAATCTTGCGCGATAGCAGAATTTAGCTTCTATGAATGCTGCCGTAAGTTCTCGATCCTTGAATTTATAATCTTGCCTACCAATATACGCTGGGGTTTTTAATTTACTCGCTGCCTCTTCAGTAAGGTATCAGTCCTTAAATTTATTCAGGAGATAGTCTGTAGTAGTAAATAGAACAATCACTTTGTAAGATTCCACAACATTTTTATTTTAACACCGACCTAGGTTTCGATTGGTTTACCAATCATCTTCAAGGTCGAATCATCGAAACCTAGGTCGGTGTTAAAATAAAAATTTTGTGGAATCTTACAAAGTGATTGTTCTATTTACTACTATCATGCAGTTCCACCAAGTGAAGCCTGACGACTTCCTCTTTAGATAGTCTGTACTTCAACTACGATCTAATACGAACTATTCTTCAACTACGAACTGATTCCAAAGCTATAAATGTACTTCTAACAATTTATTCACACGTCTAAACTTACCATAATATCCAAATACTAGAGGAAGCGGTCTAGGAACGTGCTAGGAATAAATATCGAAGCCAGACGAGATAGCCAAGTGTGGAATCTCGCTCTGAGCATGGATGTTGTGTTAGCCCTTGGGTTAGGATCTCAGGTTAGTACTAGAATTAAGATCTTAGGTCAGTCCTATGATCAAGACCTTAGGTTAGTCCTAAGATTAAGATCGTACGTTAGTCCTAGAATTAAGATCTGAAGTTAGTCCTAGGATGCAGATCTTAAGTCAGTCCTATGATTAAGATTTAAGTTGGTACTAGGATTAAGATCTTAAATCAGTCCTAGGATTAAGATCTTAAGTTAGTCACAGTATTAAAATCTTTAGTTAACCTTAACATTTGGCGAACCTTGAACCAAAGACTGACACTGAATACTACGAATATCGACAGCCTGAGAGGAACCCATCACAGGCCGGAGCCACGTTACCGTCAGGCCTAAGTTTCATCGCTGGGCAAACACCGCGCGCTATGGCACACAGAGGCGATATCTCCGTGGGTTGGCGAGATCGGGGAGCGGTCCCGCGCGGTGGTTCGAGCCTCACGGATGGGAATGTCTTGAATGAGAAGAGAAAGGGAGGCGGAGGGGTGCGGAGGGGAGAGATATTCGGGTGCGGGGTGAAGGACGACGGTGGGGAAGGCATGAATGAGCGGCCGTAGAGAATGTATGAATGGAGGGGAGCATTAAAAGATGGAGGGGGGAGGTTAGGAGAAGGCTGTTTGGGGGAGGGGGAGGGGAGTTTGATACGAGGGGGTAAAGAGAGAGAGAAAGGCACGGACGGCAGAGAAGACAGAATTGACGCCCACGCCTTGGGTGTCTGGGTGTGAGAGGCGGCTCTCCTCCCGTGGATCAGCCTTAGCTCGCCTATTCCCCTCCTTTTCCAAGAGTGGGGAGCCGTTGTCAAGAAGCTCAGGGGAGGAGAAGTGGGGGAAAAGAAGGAGAAAAGGAGAAGAGACGAGTGTGAAGCAGGAGAGCGGTTCGGAGATGATGGCCCTGCGAGAGGCGGGGAGGACGGAAAACTTTAAAAAAAAGATGCTGGGTTGGGATAGGAGTGAGGGGAGGAAGAGAGGAACCTTGATGTTGCCAGATTGCTCCAGTTTCCAGTTTTGCCGAGGAGGAGGGAGTCCTCGGCTGGCCGCTGTCTTGCTCGCTGCCGATTGAACTCACGGGCGGGAAGTTCAAGAGTTTCCAGTCCCTGGTGTTGAGGGGGAAGGAGGTCATACAGGAATAGGGCAAATCCAAAAATGTACGCTCATTTCACCGAGTTCACGTCGTCAGTACTTAATCCAAGATTGGTAAACTGAAGCTCTCCATTCCTCCCTATTCCGTGCCAGCTCTTTCACTCCCCTGCAATTCTTCTTGCCAAAACCCCTCTTGGTTTCTGCAAATTATTTCTCTTCTCCTTCCAAAAATTTCGTCAGACCCACAGACTTGAAAATAACCAGGGTTAACCCTAAAATTCTTTGTCCGCTTGAAAACGACAAGCTGATCTCCGACGATCTCTAGCTGATGACAAATTACCGAGAAAATCTACCTGGTATAATAAATATTCCACAAGTTTTGCTGAAAAAGCACAACTATTTCCCATATTGCCTCTACGATAAATTAGGGAAATTTAGTGAGGAGCAAATCACTCACGAAAAACACGCCGGCTCAAGAATGACAGGCGTAAACTATAAAAATAAATACCTTAATTACCCATAACAGATAATCAAGGTAGACGGATGACCTCGCCTTTAGAACATCTCGAGGACCCTGTTACGGCTGATCATTATCAATATTCAACCACGAATGGAACGGTGACTTGCATATAAGACACATGCGTGACGAAAGCACTATATGCGTATAACCTACTTAAAAAAAACACCTAGGCGGCAGGAAATGATTATCTCCAGGCCAAAATAAAACAGCATCCTCTTGGGATGAGCAATATCCTCCGGGTGGTCTACATAACTGCATCAGAACTACACGTGGAACGACATAGATTTCTATGCAGAGTTAAAGACACATGATCTTTCCTGGGGTAAACACATTCGTGAAATAATGGGTCAAGCGAATCGTAAACTGGGATTCGTCAAAAGAGTACTGGGTAAATGTGACGATCATGTACGAGAAATCAGCTACTTTTCCCTTGTAAGACCTCATTTGGAATATGCTGCCAGTGTATGGGATCCCTACGAAATCGGTCTAAATAACGAACTTGAACGTGTGCAGCGAAGATCGGCAAGATTTGTAAAGGGCCGGTATGATAACCTTATTAGCGTAACCAGTCTATTAAATGAATTAAGTTGGGAATCATTGTCAGATCAAAGGTTGAAATTTAGACTTAATCTCTTAAATAAATTCCAAGACCATATTTTCAGTGATGATGTTAAAAATATTTTGCGGAACCCAACTTACTATGGTAGACTGGACCATAATCACAAAATTAGATAAATAGATTGCCGAACGGACAGATTCACTTTCTTCCTCGTACTATTAGGGATATGAATAACGGTAAATGTATTTAGTACGAATGTAGCAATTGATAACATTGGTAGCTGCATGTTGGTATAAGGAATTAAAGCTAACCCAACTAACAGCATGTTTTTGCATGTATGCTTTGTTATTTTAATTTTCAATTACAAATTTCATACATGATATGTAGTGCATGTTTGGTGAGAGTTCACCCCCTGCCACACACCTTTATGGTGGCTTTCAGGGGTATTATGTAGATGTAAAGGTGTCCCTTACCTCCACGACCATATTAACTCAAACGGACATACATATCAAAGATGCAATTATATTACAATTCCCATATGACCGTGATACATGTTGAATTAAGTTTTGAACTATGGTATAAAATTGAAAAATCCAGCAATGAATAAGAACGATACCAAAAAAAGGCTTAGCACCAACAAACTATATAAGGTGACTACGATAACCGTGAGATATTTGGGAATGGAACAGTAGCTCCAGAAAACATTTCTGGGAAATATCTTTCTCTTTTTACTTATCCTAATGGATAAGTAAGCCAAATTAGAAGCTTACATTATTTCATCCAATTACTACTGAGAGATGGAAGCAAAGGGGACCCGCTCTTATAAAACTTTTCTTCCTGGGACGGAAGAACAAGTGTTGAGGAAGACGGTACAAAAGATTTTTTTGCAAGATATGAAGGAGGAGCTGCCCATTCCCAAAAAGGAGCAAAAAATACCAGAGGACCGGAGGTTTAGATAGGAAAGAAAAATGGTCGCTAGAGGAGATGAGAAGGTTGGAGGGTATCGATGAAATTACTAAAAGCGATAAAAGGGCGAATGAACCAACGAAGGGCATAGACTGGGTCACGGACCCTTGAAAATAAACATGAAATGAGGTAGAGCGATAGGGCAAGTAGATATGGTCACAGTACACCTGGTACCGGGGAATTTTCTGACATTCAGATGCCCATCTTCTAAGCCCATCTGCCCTATCTTCTAAGAAAGAATTTAAGAAAAGATTGCTTCCACTGTGCATAAGATCGAATCAAAATCGCCCAACTTTCCGTCAACGACCATCAATAAGGTAAAAAAAGTCATTTTAATTTCAAGTATTTATCTGTTTATTTGTGTGCCTAATTATTCTCTCGCCAATGCATTCACTTACACAGCTTCATGACAGAGCACATTATTCATAACCAACTTCAAAAACTCCCTGATCAACTATGAATCGTGGAGGGCACTCAAAAATTCGCTTCTTAAGCCTTGCTGCGACAAACTGTGAATCGATTGCCAACATTGTAAATGACAACTGCCACAAAACAAGCAAAAGCTTAAATCCAAAACGACACGAATAACATGTTATTTTTCTAATAAGGGGAATGGACTTCCCCAATTCCATAATCCAATTGAGGACGTCAGTTGCGTCAATATGTTCCTTAGTGCATAACTGGTAATGACTCACCCACTGACACACGTCTTAGGGGTGGCTAGCAGAGTAATCTGCAGATGCCAATGGAGAAAACTGACACGACAATAAAAAACGAAAGATTGATGGCAAAATTGTGATATACACTCACCTAATATGGACGCAATACTCCGTTTGTCGAGCAAAACCTTAAAAACACACTATGGCAAAAGAATATCCACCGCATTTGGCTTATTTTTTCCTAGAAAGTCAGTGACTCGCGTGACTAATTGTGGACGATAGGTTGGATCTTCAATTTCATCGCCGGTGTTATAAAGCAATCATCCCTGAAAAAGTCTCTTACTTTGGAAAAATTACTCATTTCAATATGCCGAAATCGTAAAAAATACCAGAGGACGGGATTGTAGACGATTTAGAGCTACGAGGCAATAATTTTGTGAAATTTTTAACACCTGCCTGCGTTTGACAAAAGCGGCCCAATAACGCACGAAAAAGTCTTGAGATTTTGGCCACTGACCTGACGCCATGCTGGGAGTGGTAGAAGCCATAAAACAACTGAAAGTCCACATAAATAATGAGGTGTCCGGGAGACATTGTTGAAACTTCGAGCCATTAGCGTGAAAGCCACACCACGGCATCCACCGGAGGATTATGATCCTATTCTTAAAGAAAAACCTTATTGAAATACATCTTGGGGTCGTAAAAACTCCGTGAGGACGGCGGCATGGCTAGTATTCTAGAGGACCGTAAAACCGGAGCGAAGGATGGGAAGGCTGAGAAGGAAAAAGGGGAAAATATTAAGAATCGAGGGGCTCTTGGGAAGATGTAGAGTGAAAAAAATAAGTCTCTGAGGGTTGGCAGGAGTGGGAGAAGAGGAGGGTTGGGGAGCTACGAGGGATGGTAGAGAGGGAAATGGAAGAACGGTGGCCAGCCCGCCACCGTAATGACATCTCCTCCCCCCACCTCCCCAAACCCCTTCCTCCGGACACAGGGTTGCCAACTCAACAGTGACACATTCCCCCATCGGGACTGGCATGGGCGAGTTGAGGGAGGAATGGTTAGGGAGAAGAAGGGTGGAGTGGGGGCAGAGAAGGCCGTGATCGAACACATGTTGTGCGCTGTCTTCAGAAAGGAGGATGGGGGGAAAGAGTTGTGGGGCCAAATGAAGAGGGGAGAGTGGGAGGGAGAGAGGAGAGGGAAGGAAAAGGGACTACTTTTTATCCAAAGACCTCTCGAAGGATCGAGACGCAATCTCGTTACACTTCTGTGAGGTATCAACGAATGATCGCGTACGCGTACGAAAGTTCTGTTTCCGAAGTGTCGAAGGCGCAAAGTACAATCATTTCAAACGATCTAAATTCATGCAACGATTTCATAATCATTTAACGTAACCAAATCAGACACTTCTCACCGGATAAGGGCCCATAATCTCAGGAGCTGAGGGAATAATTAACCCTGAAATTTAATTGCACGAATAAGTGTCGTATACTATATAATAATCGTGTCTTGGTTGTCAATAATAATAACTCCTACCGATGACGAGCCTAGTTAAATGGCAATTCGGCATTTGATTATGAAGCACATAGATAAGCTGAGGGATGATAAAGAAGAAACGCACATTGCCAGCAAGTAAAAAGTCTACGTAGCCAATTCCAGTTTTTCAACGAATTTGTCTTCCCTTACGAATAATAATGATTTAACTGACAGCGTTCAAAATTAAATCGGTATCGTAGCATTGACCATTGTATTATAGTCATCATCGATTCAACTTCAATCACGCTAGATGAAAGGAGGAATTCCCATTGGTAAAATGTTTAAAGAACAACGATAACAAATTGGGCGTAACAGCAACTAAGATAACAGTAGAAACCGACGATGGAAGAATCATGGAGAAGAATGGAATAAAAAAATTACGTAATAAATTCAACGATAGTAAATTGAGACGTGATTGCTCGATTTGTGGAAAACAGGTAGAATTCTGGATAATCGTGGACGAGGAGAGGGAGAAATGGGAAAGGCATTATGGATCATTTGAAGAGAGGCAAGAAAAATGCCGATCTGAAGAGAGTATTTGCGTAGAAAAAGAGCCATCAGAGAATGAAATGCATAATAGTAGAGTCACTCCATCAAAACCTATCCTAACCAGTAGAGGCTAGCAATCGATATATTCCCTAACTCCTTTTGAGCATGACGTCTTTCTGTATCGTGGGCTGACACAGGGAAAAGAATGTTTTGACGACGAAGTAGACGAAAGTGCGCGTGAAAAGTATCCCGTGGTGATAAATGTCCGGGATAAGAAGAATCGAAAGAAACACCGTGTTATCTCTAGTCTCCTAAGCCGAGAACTCCAACCACCCCCATATCGGCGCCTGACGCCGCTTTGACAAGGATAACGTAAAGGCCTGTGTCTTACAAGAGCCCATATTCCCCGAAGAGGAATTCAAAACATGAGGGGATGAGCTCCTCTCCGGGTCTTTTTATCTCGGCTTCCATCTTACCACCACGCAGACATATCTGAGCAGACGGAGGAAGAAAGAAAGCGCTACCTATTCCAAACAACGCGTAGGCCAAACACAAGACCCTAACATCAAACAGCAACACTACAGTTGTAAAATTATGGATGTAAAAAACACCATCCGAAGGGTATATTATCATAACATGTTTTGCTTTAAAATGAAATTGCATTTGATGTGCAAAACGCTGTATTTACTTCAAAAAATCCATGGCGATAGTTAGTGTTTCGAACCCTTCAGTGAGATAATATGACATTGCGATGGGAAGCAGAAAAATCACCCCTCACATTCCTACTCTTCAAAATAACATTTCTCTGATTTCATGAAGGAATGGATAGTAAAATTCCAGAACGCAGCGATAATCTAAAGCGGTGGATACTCACTTATCGCAAGCTCAACAAATAATAAAAATGAGGCTAAAACATTGGGCTTAGAGAAATAGAAAAACGTATAAAACGCAGCTTAATAAATAGCAAGAAAATATCAAATTTCTATAAACGCAAAAGCTTTCGCATTCAAGCGATAATAATTGAGTTCTAGTAGGTTCTGTCGCGGTACGCAGGGCATTCCTTCTGAGAGAATCCGAAAGATGTTTACCCAACACAATAAGGGATAAAAAGTGAAAGAACACCATCGAGGCAGCGTCCACGCCAGAAAACGGCTCCAGTTTCTTCGCGACCTACACACCATCTGTCGAAAATTCCTTTCCCACACTGTGCACACATTTCTCCAAGACAGATACGAAATGAACCTCTTCAAACATCAGCGACGCCAAAAAATAAAAGACGGGCAATGGATCATTCTGTGCTTCATAGCTGAGGACATGCACGATACGATTGAACACTGAATAGGGTATAGTTTCCTTCATCAAAGAAATCGAAATTGAATAATTGCGATTCGTGGCCTACCGGAAATGTATTACTACGTAATGTATGTAATATGTGCAAATAATTTATATTATGAAATTCCAGTGTATATGAAAATTACATGTTAGTTATAAGTTCATTATGGGAAGCCCAGATTTGGCTGGACTGTGGCTGCCTTGTTGATGCCGTAACAGATCCATTGTTTTCATTGCGAGGTGTAGGGAATATTCGTCGCCTGAACTTGCACTTGTATTTCAGAGTTCCTGAGCTCTGGTACACATGAATGTGTTAAAAATTGTCTATGCAAATTTTCAAAGGTCTAGAAGACTCCTCTACTGAATATGGGATTAATTTCTAACCCCCTACGTTCCCTGCTAAGAGTCTACTGCAAACATGAAGCCCGGCTGCTCTACTTGTAGAGTTAGTTTATAGTTTCTACTATGTGTGGTACTGTTGTATTATAATGAATAAACTGAATAAACAATTAAAAATTAAATAAATACATTTTTATTAACTGAATAACTGTTTTTCAGTTCCTTGTTAGTATGTTTCACAGAGTGCATCGACTGAAGCGACATTCGCAACACCACCTAGCGGCAGAGTGAATAAAGTGTGTACCTTTGACGTCACACGTAGAATTGACCGGCATGCAATTATTTCCCGCCGTTTTTCGCTCTCCTGGAATGTTCCCCTTAACGATTAATAAGGAAAAATATTTAACGTCATTTTTAAATGAAACGACTTACTTCTATGTACGTACTCCAGGAGAAAATTTTGATGAAGACAATAAAAAAACAAGAAACTACCCTTTGTTGAACAGCTACGATTCGAAGGAATTATTGTAGCTTACCTGAAAGGCCCACTGCAATAACATTTAGTCATTGATGAGCAGAATATAATTGTAAGATGACAAGCACCTACCTTATTCATGTGGTCCTTGGAGTATTTCCGAGGACTGGACGCGTAGAAATCTTGATTCTCCAGGTTGAAGTCTGCATACAAGGACTCCAAGTCCATGATCACTGCTGCAAAAAAGAATACACAAAACATGAGATCAACATGAACTAGAGAGTCGACAAAATGGGAACACTTACAGTATAGCAGAATATTACGTAAAGCGCTGATCTACCACGTTCTTACGTTGCTAGGAGCTTGGGAATGACAGAGAAGAACCGCCAAACATAATCCTCGTAGTGTTTTACAAAAATGATGATTACTACTCGAATAATGGAATAAAATAACCAGGATATTTCACCTTCATGCTTATTCGACTCAAAGACGATTAAGGCCTCCAAGAAATCGGAGAATACCTACCTTGATGAAAAGACAAAATAGCGGTGTTACTTTTCACTAGTTAGGCCCCACCTTCAATATGTAGCCAGTGTATGGGATCCGAATAAATTAGGTTAGATCAGAGAACTAGACAGTGGTGCAGCGTAGAGCAGCTAGGTTCATTAAAATATGTTACGATAGGTTTAGTAGTGTATCAGAATTAATACGAGAATTAGGGTGGGAATCATTATCAGAGCGTAGGTTAAAGTAAAGATTAAATCTCTTACTGAAATTTAAATCGGATAGCTTTACTGAAGATGGTAGGCATATATTAAAAACACCAGCGTATTATGCTAGATTCGACCAGATAAATAAGTTTAGAGAAATAGATTGTCGTACTGATAGATTCAAAATGTCATTTTTCACCCTTACTACAAGAGAACAGAATAGGCAGTATAGCAAAGGGATAGAGGGTTAATATTTTAGAGTAGTCTGTAGTGCATGATGTATGTATTAACAACCAATTCCTTTTTACTATGTAGATACTAACAACCTAGTTGCCGGAGACCCAACAGTAGCATGTTTTTAGTGCACCCCCTGCCACACACCCTCGCGGTGGCTTGCAGGGTATCGTGTTGGTGCAGATGTAGACACCTCTCTGCTTAGAATAGCCGGAAATAATTAACATATGGCAAAAGCCATTCAATTACTAAATACCTACTAATGCCTCTAATTAGCAAATAAAGGAAATTACACAATTCCAATGGGGACTCCTGCCACGAAACTTCAGGGTTAATCCATCCATTGGCCTGATTTCGAAAGATATTTACGGCCCAGTCCATATCGATTCAGGCAGCCAAAGAAAAAATCTTACCTTCATAGTCTCAGATGTTATTGAATTTAACATATGTCAAACTTCAGGACGAAGTAAGTAATACGTATATTTTAGTTTTGTCCAAAAAAATTTTTGGCCCGAGATACAGTCCACCGAACATGGGCCCGCGAGCGCTATTTTTCAAATGCGATTTTTGACAAAATACTAAAATGCTCATATCTCAGGAACGGTTCAAGATATTTTGCTCCTTTTTGTTTTATTTGAAAGATAATAATTTTGTGATTAAAATGATATCCTTGATTTGAAAATGTATGTCCACATTCTCTTGCTGCAACTTTTTTATTTTATTTATTTTTATTTAAAAAAATTGTTTTTCTTAAAAACGCCAATCCTAAAAATTTTTATTTTTTTACTGTTTATCGGCACCATAGATTACTACAATCCCTGAAAAGGAGAACTTCCACTTTTCAGTTTAACAAGTTTTAAAAACAATTCAAAAAATTTCCAAACATTAAGCCAGTTTCCATTACCACATTCTCAGATATTGGTCACATAAAATCAAAGTCTCTAGTCTTACTTGACATTTTTTTCTTCTTAAATATGGGTCACAGACACAAGTTTCAAACATCAATAGCTTTCAAAATATATGTGCAGGTTAAAAAATGTACGAAGCATACTTCTGTGCACTCTGCTTAGAACTGAATTTAGCAATTTAATGAACTAAAAATTTGTTCAACCGCATCAGTATCTTCCTTTGATATTAAGTGATGTCTTCCTGTTGAACCAATAGGAGCTGGGGCACCCAAAATTTTCAATACATCGCGAATTGGAAGTGAGCACAGGTGGTGGTGTTGCTGTCTTTCATCTGGGAATCTATACCCAGCAGCCGGTCCATGTGGCAGCATAAAGTTAACAATGATGTCACTTAACTCACAACTAATATCTATAATCTCTGCAATCCACCAGTCACAGTCATACACACAGGCCACAAACATTCCTTTTTGTAGTTCGTGAATTTGAATATTCTCTTGGCATTTATGAGATCTTGGTTGGACAAATGAAATTTCTTCTTTCTTGCTCTTTAAAGTTCGTGCAATACAAGTTCGCCCATCAATTTGAGTCCAGACATGTGTCTTCTGAATTCCTTTCACAGGGGTAGTTTGGTTCGACCATTCTTTTATTTTCTGCTGGTGGAATTCTTCAACTTCCTCTTTGGGCAACAGGATCAGGTTTATTGATGTGTGTGACTGCACCACTCTTGTAAACTCCTTGGCATTCTGAATTGCAGCTGTACTTGGGCTGGAAAGATTATGTTTTGTTGCATGGTGCTTCAGCAGGCCTCCTACACCATCCTAGGGCCCCTTACCATGTCCAGTAGCACTGTATACCCACTCCATTGGAACAAGAGACTTTGCAAGTTCAAATAGTTGGTAACGGTTTTTGGAGTGACTAGGGGCACCATCAGAAATAATTATGATCTTTTCTACCTGTGATTGCAGTGGTTAAATAATTTTGTGTGTTGCCAACAATGCATGTGCTGAGTCATGTCCTCTGTCATCACTTATAACTGCAACACTTGTGGTCTTGTTCTGAAAATATGTCACTCCTGTAAAAATTGAAACTTGGTCATTACTCCAGTGATATCCTTGAACTTCTTGTGGTAGAACCACAGACCAGTTCTCAGCAAAATCACAGTGAAGCACTAAACATGCAGCCTCTACCCATCCCTTCACTTCTGCAATGTGTTCTTGTTGCAATTTCTTCAGATGTTGGTGTGTTACTGCTTTCACTGTCCACCTCCCAAGTTCGTCTAAGAAGGTATCAATGGCAACAGTTTTCTTAATGAGTTTATTTTCTTCCCATGTTGCATATGTAACTTCAGAAGAGTTATCTGCTACACTATCCAGACCAAGTGTCTGTAAGTCGAGTCCCCCCTTTCCAGGGCAGTCACCACAGTCCTGAAACAAACATATCTCTCGTTCTATGTCACAGACCACTGACGACTTCACATGTCCAACCAAGGTGTCATATGTCATATCTTCAAGTATGTTCTTCAAAGCTACCACACAGTTTAAAATTTGCACAGTAAAAACATAAACAGACATCTCTAGGTGGATGTGGAACAACCCACTTAGGTCGTAATGCATAAAATTTTGATCTTCCAATCTGCAATGTTGAATGTTCCTTCTTATATATGGTGAAAGTTTCTTTAATGCTGCGGGTCATGTATCTTTTCACTTTCACAACTTTTTCTCCTGCAACTGTCATAGTCATAATGTCTTTTTTGTTGGCACTCTGGCGAGAACAGTCCCACATATCTTCCAGATAAAATGACTGTGCAATTTGAACATTTGCTTCATTCACAGGATGACCATAAAATGGATCTGGTTTTCCAAAAACTCCTTTTGCTGACCTCAAATTTCTTGTCTTGTCCACCATGTATTTTGATGCAGATGGAATATGGTGCAAAATTTGGTTCTTTGTAAAAGATACTGGGATAATTGTTAGAACTTGAACCTTATCATTGTAGGATGCAAATGATTCAACAGCTGAACTGATGTTTGATAAAAACTCTTGGCAGGTTGCACAAGCTCCTATTGGTTCATTTTATTCTGAAGTTGAAATTTCTACTTTGAAGAGTTTGGTCAGTTTTGTTCTGGTATGCTCATCCACTGCTCCAGAAATTTCTCTGTGTTTTCTTGATGCATACATCTCATGAATTGACTTTACTGACCATGGTTTCTTAACAGGACTAACACCAACCTCTGTAGCTGACTGATTCAGGATATGTAGTTCTTCCTCTGCAGTTACAAAATCTGCATCACACACAACATGGGGGGCTTCTTGTTCACTTATTGTCATGTTTGATATTGTGTTAAAGCATTTAGAACACAAAAAGTCATTACTGGAAACATTTTCACTTTGAAACAGAGTCTTAAAATGAGCACTCTTATTTCCAACCTGAAGTCTTTTTGCTAGTCTTATATATCACTCTTTTATGGATATGAAAATAGTCAGCACACTTCACTCTCCTATCGCCCCAGTCGGAAGATATTTCAAATTGTCTTTTCCACAAACACCACAACCCAGTTAGTCAGCAGAATTCTCAAAAACCTTCACAGGTACTGTTAACAAAAAAAATTTTTAACTACTCTCTTTGTTTGACTGTTGACAACTGAACTGTCAGTTCATGTGTCCTCCCTTTTATATGCTAGGTCAAACATTTAGAATTTTCTGGTTAGTTTCAGATTGTTCTAGAAAGTTCTGTTACATTCTTTAATTATGTGGAAGGTTCCACATTGTCCTCAGAGGTTTTCGGAAGTTATCTGGAAGCTTCCACATTGTTCTAGAGTATTTTGTTACATTCTGGAATTATTTGCAAGTTTGTAGATTGTTGAAGTGTGTTCTATTATGATCTGAAATTATCTGGAAGCTTCCAAATTGTTCTAGAAGGATCCGTTACGTTTTGGAATCATCTAGAATCTTCCACATTATTCCAGAAGATCATTAATGATATGGAAGGTTATTAATAAAGAAAATCTAAAAAATTATCAACATTTAACTAGTTCCTAACTTTGTTTCATTTGTTGTTTTTAGTTAATCACAAACAGTACAAATTTTTTGAGATTGGTGTTTTAAAATAACAAAATTATAAAAACTTGCAATCAAGAAATTCACCATGGAAGGTCAAAAATTACATTAATTTATAAAACCTGTTAAACTGAAAAGTGGAAGTTCTTCTTTTCAGGGATTGTAGTACTCTATGGTACTGATAAACAGTAAAAAAATCAAAATTTTTAGGATTGGCGTTTTTAAGAAAAACAATTTTTTTAAATAAAAAAAAATAAAATAAAAAAATTGCAGCAAGAGAATGTGGACACACATTTTCAAATCAAGGATATCATTTTAATCACAAAATTATCATCTTTCATATAAAACAAAAAGGAGCAAAATATATTGAACCGTTCCTGAGATATGAGCATTTTAGTATTTTGTCAAAAATCGCATTTGAAAAATAGCGCTCGCGGGCCCATGTTCGGTGGACTGTATCTCGGGCCAAAAATTTTTTTGGACAAAACTAAAATATACGTATTACTTACTTTGTCCTGAAGTTTGACATATGTTAAATTCAATAACATCTGAGACTATGAAGGTAAGGCCCCTGCCTGAATCGATATGGACTGGGCCTTACCTATATCAACTGCCTACTCAACGGGCGGATTACTGAAATTAGGCAACCGAGTTGCAACAGATATTGCAGGATCCCGTTTAGATTAAACTTCATTTTTCCTGGGAAATGAAAAGGGAGGAATATCTACATCCTCAAAAATTAGTAATAACCACATTTTCTTGTAACTTCAGCTCACTCACACGATTAAAACGAGCCTGATTTGAAATAGCTCACCAAGCGTGGTTTCTCAACCCTAGGGTACGAGAAATCTTAACTGATACCTATCATATGCACATACATGAAAGAAATCCAACTTAACGAGGTTATTTACTTCTGTTTATAATTAAACAAAGGTATAGAAAATAAGCATAATGAACTAATTTTCTCTTCTCAATAGTGGACATTGTTTAAAACTCGGAAAGCAATAATTAAAAGTGCGCTCTGGGAAATATTTGAGGTTCCAATAAAGCAGAGCAACGAAAAAAGCACAGTGCAAAATATATTAAATAGATAGCTTTTATAACTCATCTTAGATAAAACGTGCCACAAACCACAGTCACATACTACGAGCTATATCCTCCAAGGATTAAATTAAAACATGGAGCCTAACGCAAGGAAATAAAAAATGTGCTCGCCAGTGCGCTTAATACTGAGAAGGGTAATATTTTTCTCGCTAAAAAGGCTAATCCAACAAGGAAGGCTGTGCGGAGCGTTGAATTTCCACAAGGGCAGATGTGAATTCTGAGCAATGGGCGCCATGCGTCATCAACGAAATAAGAAAGAAAAATAGAAGAGAGAAAAGGCGTCACTGTAAATTACCCATGAGCGATGGTGTTTTTTTTCTGAGGACTAAACACATTTGAATATGAAAAAATGAAAGGAAATGAAAAGCACACTGAACGAAAAGAAGAACGAGCGTCTAAGATTCTATCGGAATACACTGTATTTTTTTAGTTTTGCGGAGGAAAGTTTATTACATTGAAAAAATTAGCAAATGACCGAACAATAGTTACCCAGTTAGCTAAGGGGTACCAAATGATTCTAGATGCGTGGCACCACGAATGCGAAAGATAAGGAATAAAGACGACTAAACTTTCCACAATAAATAAGTTTATAGAGAATATTAAAGTAAATAACATAAATTAAAGCGTGCGGAATAAATTAGCTACTTAAATATAATGCTAGGAGGAATTGGATAAAGCACCCGAGCAGGAACGTAGCCGGGGGGGGGGGGGTTCTGGGGCTCCGCCCCCCCCCCCAAATTTTTCCAAATTATTTTGTCTTTCTGCTTTTAACTGGGCATGATGATCTGGATCACACTGGGTATAATTCAAGTGTTTAAGCGTCTTAAAACGTGATAACTAACTTGGAATGTGTGTGGTTAATAATTGTTCTTTTCAATCTGATATGGTATGCATGCGTTGAACTTCTGATCTGGGGCTTGTCAAATAAACTGCTTCATTACCAGGCAAGAACTGAAATTGCACTGAAAATTAGGAGTTGTACCATGTCGGCACCTAACGGGCAAGGCTGATTTGTTTCAAGTTTCGCTACATCAGACTTAGCTCCCCCTCCTCCCCCCCTCCCCCCGAAACAAATTTCTGGCTACGTGCCTGCACGCGAGACGTTGTTCGTAAAATTGTTTCAGCAAAATGAGGTTTTTATTCACAGTCCAGAGCGAAAGGCAGAAGTAGTAGGGACGATGAGAAAAGACTGAAGAATCTGATATAGGGGCATTGGATTGAGCCGAAACGTGGGCATCAAAAAGTAAAGTAATAAAATTAGACAGGCGGCTTTTGATGCGTAGGCATGCAGGATGAATAAGGTAACGTGGGCGGAGAGGAAGATAAACGAGGAAGTGCTGGGAATGGTAGAGGAGGATAGAGGGTTGCCTGAGGAAACTAGGAGACATCGTGAGGGGATAGGGCAGGTGGATAAAGACGATGAAGTTTTGAGGCCGTGACAGCCGAGAGAATGAAAGGGAAAGGCTCGAAAGAGGTAGAAAGAGAATACGCTTTTTGGATGGAATTATGAAAGGTAGGAAGCATGCGGAGGTAAAGAAGATCATCAAGGGGAAGATTAGTGTATCCTGCTGCTTGGAGGCATTTGGAAGTATTTGATGTCCACCCAAACCTAATATAACCAGTGGAGCCTTAATTATTAGTTCTATAATTAAGTTCTAGTTAATAGTTCAGCGATGATGAGGAAGAGTCGTGAACCAAAAATAAAAATAGTGATTCTGAAAATAGGCTAACGTGCTGAGAAATGCGACTCCACCAGGGGTTCAAAAATTGGAGGCGTTTGTGGAAGGAATTTTTAGATTGACCAGCGAAAAGAATATGGATGGAAAAGACGGAACAACAGGGAGAGAAGCTATGAGGGAAAGTACAGTGGAGGGAAACCACTGCGTTCAACCCTGAGGTCTGTCTGGCTGGTGAGGAAAGAGCTCACCAAACAAAGGCCCTACTGCGTCTGGATCTCACATATCACCAGACCCTTTCCTAGTGCTGCCCGGGGTGCTGATCCTAGGATGGTGTATTCGAAACCGTCGGGATTATCTCGAATAGGTAACCATGAAGTCACGTGGTACAAACACGAATGGTTTGCACATTTAGTGTGCCTGAATCGCTCGTTACAATATCACTAACTATTTTCACTTGAGTTTTTCTCATCCATCTCGAATATAGAGCCCACAGATGAGATAAAACACTAATGTAAACAATGCTTGAGGTTGTAATCAGTGGTTTTAACGCACCAAATTTGTGAACATTTCGCATTTATACACGAGATTCCTTGGTTACCTATTCGAGATAATCACGACGGTTTCAAACAACCCCCCTGGCTGGCCTGGTCGGTATCTCGCCGGTCGGATAACCCATGGTCTCGGTTTTGAATCCCACCTTGGGCACGGGCATGGACTTCGGGTAAGGTAATGGTACGGTACTATATCACCTCAGCAATATAAGCAACTTCAAACATATATCTACATCTCCCTTCCCTGTACAGCCTACGGTTTTCTAGAAAGATCTGGTACCCTGTACATCACACAGATTAGGTTTCACTGGACGTTTGGAGAGAACACAGTTCCGGATTCGAACCCAAAACCTCTGGTCAGTAGCTCAAAGCACTATTCCCTGAGGTATCACATCATCATTGTGGAGGCGGTAGTTAGAGAAAATCGAGAAGATGAGAACGATTTTAACAAATTATTGCGATGGCATATGCAGATGTGGATATGGAGGAGGAGGAAGTACGGGGATCCTCTCGGATGTGAAAGAGAAGGAGGAAGAGAAGATGGAGGCTCAGGAGGGAGACGGGAGGAAGGGGTTCGGTTAGCGCGGCAGTTGAGGTCGCTTCGCTGTGGGGTGGACAATTGCGGATGCTTACGGGACACTCGGAATATGTCGATTAATTGGCTGGAATTGGTGGTGGCACTACATGGGCGAGGGTAGGAAGGCCCTCGCAGCTTCTGTCCCTGCACGCATTTCCCCACACCATCACTTCCCACCCACTCCTGCTCCCGCTCCTGAAACCACTTCCTACACCACCCTTCCCACACCCACTCACACACATCGTCCACCGTATCGCCGTAGCAAACAGTAAGGGAGATCGGCGGAAAGCGGGAAGTGGAGCAAACAAACACCCTCGCAGTGCGAGACGAGAAAGACTTCACCGCGTCAAACGATATATTTATTCCTTAAATTATTCCAAAGAAGTCATGGGAAAAATGATCGAAACGAAAAGTCAGCTTAAAACTTGAAAAAGAAGACAGGTACGCCTAATCGGCCATAACTTAGGACACGATGGTCAATTGAAACATTGATGATAAAATGGATCGCCCGAGTGGCAAACGAAGAGTTAAAAGAGTGGGAGAAAAGAGAAATCTGAAAACTTTTAGAAGACGATGGGGCCACTTAATCTACATCTACACGATACCCTGCAAGCCACCGCAAGGGTGTGTGGCAGGGGGCCTCGTCATGAGACATGACGGTCTTATGAAAGCAATCATCGAGGGAAAAGTGAATGGAAAGAATGGCAAAGGAAGACCATATTTGAGATAAATGGAACAACCGTGGAGGATGTAAAAGTGAAGATTTATACAAGTGCGAAGATTTTAGATGATATGAGTATTTAGTGATGAACTGTAGGTATATAGTGCCCTGCGAGCTACCGCAGAAGGTGCTTCGATCCAAACATACGCCGTTCCCGAAAAACTTAGTACACAATATTCATCTACGTAATACCCTGCGAGCAACCGCGAGGGTGTTTAATATTGCTTCAAAAAGGATTGCAAAGAATTCAAAAAGCTTAATAATTTTTGTCCCCACCAATGAAGTAGTTCCCGACATTTTTTTATGATATACTGATCACCAGTCACCATTTTTGGAATTTTCCACCATAAAGTTCGAGGTATTCAAAATATCCACAACGAGCTACGATTAAGAGTTGCTGCTATATGCAAGCAAGTTTTACTCAGATATCGAGTCGATATTTAGATCCACGTATTATACCGAGATCGTTAACATCTCTTTCCAGATGCTTTTTATAGCTCTCCTCCTACCACTTACAAAATAAGTAATAATGAATTAACAAACGTGGAATCCATTAAATATCTTGGAATAAGACTGACAAATGATCTTTCCTGGGGTAAACACATTCGTGAAATAATGGGTCAAGCGAATCGCAAACTGGGTTTCATTAAAAGAGTATTGGGTAAATGTGACGATCATGTACGAGAAATCAGCTACTTTTCCCTTGTTAGACCTCATTTGGAATATGCTGCCAGTGTATGGGATCCCTAAGAAATCGGTCTAAGTAATGAACTTGAACGTGTGCAGCGAAGATCGGCAAGATTTGTAAAGGGACGATACGATAATTATATTAGCGTAACCAGTCTATTAAATGAATTGAAATGGGAATCATTGTCAGATCGCAGGTTGAAATTTAGACTTAATCTGTTCCACAAATTCCAAGGCAATATTTTCAGTGATGATGTTAAAAATATTTTACGAACCCCAACTTACTATGGCAGACTGGACCATAATCATAAAGTTAGAGAAATTGATTGCCGAACTGACCGATTCAAAATGTCCTTTTTCCCTCGCACAATAAGAGATACGAATAACGGTAAATATGTCCTATCGGAGAGTAGCAATGAATAGCATTGGTAGCTGCATGTTGGTATGAGTACTTAAAGCTAACCCTACTAACAGAATGTTTTTGCATGTTTTCTTTGCAATTTCTATCTTTTTAAATAGTGTAGTTCTGACTACTATATTAATACTATTCCTTTTTTATGCATGTTTGGTGAGCAATCACCCCCTGCCACACACCCTTGTGGTGGCTTGCAGGGTATTATGTAGATGTAGATGTAGATGCAATAAGGGAAACACATTCCTCACGCCCCCTTGCAAGAGCTACATTTCCTCTCGGACGACTACAACGAAAAAGGAAGTAGTACTGTGCGCCGAGTCTGTTTACATCGATGCACCATATTTAGCCATTCCTGAAGGGTACAGATAACTCATCAATGCGCAATTAAAAATGTCGTACCATTACTCCAGACTACGAATCCTTACTGTGACTCGCAACGGATTCAAAGATGAAACTCTTTCACCATCCCCGCTCAAACTGTTGACACACACGGCTTCGTCGTTCGGGAGATTGCATCAGAATAGTGGCGGGAGGGCACTACTCCAGTTACGAGAGCCTTCTTCAAGTACGTGCTTTCCAGTGCTGAAACCCTACTTTTTTTTTCTACGGCCACGTGCAGCATATTCCCCCCTTCCTCCACTTGATCACCCCACCCGAAGGTGCACCAATGAATTTAACCTTCCACACCCACCCACACTCTCAGGCCTATTACAGCATTCATATACTCCTGGTTCACTCCGGGCGACGGAAAATTTACGGACTTCTTTCCCCAACGCGGGAGATCACTACGCCTCCCGGAGTTCAACTCATTCGATGAGTAATTGTGAGCGCGTTCCAACACTTCCGTGATGCCCACTCCATTTATCACAACTAAGCCTAAATGGAGGGGAGGAGCGGGGGGTCCAGCGGAGAGTAGCAGGGGGGGAGCTGATTTTACAGCACTAACGACGACCAAATGCGAGAGGAAGTTCTATAATAAACACGTCAAAATAATTCCCTGGAGGAAACATAAACATTCCCATGGATATTACAAATACCAACCAACGAATCAGAACGCTTGAACATAATAGTTATTTATGGGAAACTTATGACGTTAGTGCAATAAATGGCATTAATTTATTAGTAAAGATGAATTTGTTTAACTCCACAAAAACGGTTATCCTTATCAATACCACTACTTAGTGCAATACAATGCTTTGATTCACATGCCAAATAATATGGTGAAGTCACTCACATAAAGTCCTGCATCGGAGGAGTAGCTTATTCGAGGGTATACATCGACAGAAAAAAATACATTGCACTATAATATTTAATATTTCATGTTAAATATAATAGTGGATAAGTAAAATGATTTTCACTGGAAACTAATAATGAGTCAAGCACTGCCTGCTTCTTTAGAGGTTGTAAAGAGACGTATTGAGTGTACTACTAGTAAATATACTCAATAGCATATATACAAGTGTATCAATTGATATCATAGGTAGAGGCATGAAGGTGTAAGGACTTCAAGCTAACCCAAATAATAGCATGGTTGTGCATGCTTGCTTTGCATTTAAATCTTTTTAAATTGTTATGTTTCGACTAGAATATAGTTACTAATCCTTTTTAAGCATGATATGTTTAATGCGTGTTTGGTGTGAATTCACCCCCTGCCACATACCCTTGTGGTAACTTGTAGGTTATGATGTAGATTTTAAGAGCTTAATTGTAGCGATTGCAACTGTGGATGACCATCCGTATGGAATCCAAAGCACAATCTGTCTAGGGCAAAAAATAAAAATTTATTCATTTCAAATTTGCAAAAAACATGCACCATAATATAAAGATAGTTTCTGCAGGAGTTTAGGTCCTAGTAAAAATGAAGAAATTGAACTATTTGGCCGGCAATTCATTTTTACAAGGACCTAAACTCCAGAAAAAACCATCTATATATTTAAAAAAGAGGTCTCGAAATCAGCCTACCAATGCACCATAATCTTATATAAAATGGTTCCTCGACTTCATACCATTATTTTTGTAACTTGGAAGAGTCCATCTACTTCTACTATATCAGTCAGAGGAGGGTACTTGTCATATTTAATGATATCGATACCCGTTTCAACGATAAAACCCAAATAGGTGCAGATTTGTAACATATTGGAAAAATTTATAACTAAAAGGAAAGCATTAAACGAGCTAACTTACGAACTAATTCAAAAAGAGATGTTACATTTACTATTTAGGATTATTTTAGACGCATAACACATCATCACTCCTTCATAAGGTTTTCCAACTTGGTTTTAAAGAAACTAATTCTAAAAAATGCAATTATCGGCATTGGGTCATTTATCTAAACATGCTGGGGGTATAGAATCGACAAATTACTACACGAAATACGTAAATACGGTACATTTAAATCAGAATAGAATGTCAGAATTCTTGCTTACACCAGCGTCATTCGTTAAAAAGATCGTAAGCACCACATTATTAAATTTTATAGAAAAAATTAGCGCGAAATTAATTTAAGAACTTAACGAAAAATTAACTTAACGCCCCAGAGGCGTTAAGTTACAAATCAAGTAAGCAATAAATAAGTCAAGCAAGACCCTGAAATAATCGACTACGACAATGCACTCTAAAGTTAATTTCACGCTAATTCAAATTCGACTAATCCTTACGCTAAATCTTCCGTAACTTCAGGCGGGTTTCGTGATAAGTTTTTCTACGAACGCCACCATTGCCGCTAGGGTTCTCGAATCCTACGCAAAGTCTACACTAATGTTAATTTCAAGCTATTTTTTCTATAGACCTTCCTTAACGAGTAAAGCACCTGGAGGACCCTGAAAATGCCATTCATGTCGCAAACTGGCAAGTTTTAACGACCTTTTTTGCGAACGTTTCGGCAAGCATAATATCTCACAGCACAAGAATATTAATGACTCTCAATCCAATGGTTCACGCAGATGTCCGAGTCGGCTTTTGACCAACTGAAAGAGATTATTTGGCTTCAATGCGTAAGACCACGCACCGGGGTACCCATATAAAGCTAATAAAATGGACGCAGTGTACGATTAATCAGTGATGAAAATCTCTCTGAACTTTCAACAGGTGTCACCAGCAATGAAAGATCTTTACTATTTCTAGCTAATTTCAGAGAACAAGCTGAATGCAAGTTCAGGCTCAAAAAGCTTTTAAACACACTATTTATCTCATAACACCGCTTACACCCTTGTGCATGGTTAAAATCCCATTGCATTGAAATTAGCTTTTCCATACATTCCGTGGAATTAGAAGATGAATTGATTCCATCATATCTCCCATGAAACAACACCCTACCTACCATCCACGGAAGTTAAAAAGCTTAGTATATATCACCATATGTACTAGTAATTACTTAGTACATATGAACCATATATACTATTTTTTTTTAGTAATTCATTATTGAACGTCACAACGCGTTTTTACACACCGTAGACACTGTAGCGTACTAATGTGGGCGCACAAGCAATCAATCACCCATTCGCTATCAGTAGTAGTAGGCCGATAACCTACAGGCCCGAGTATCTAAGGCGGGCTGACCTTCGTGGAGACATTTTACTCAACTTCTGACAACGGCTTTAAGAGAAGCACCCAGGATATTTCACGTATAAGACAGGCCGAACGCGCAATCAACGACTTTTTAAATGTTTTTTGACAATAATCAAAACCTCCTGAACATGCCCTAAATGTGACTGAATACCACAGCTTTAACTCTGTACTTACATTTCGAAAGGAAAAAAAGAAGCCCGCAGAACGCATACTCAACAAATAAAGGAGGTAATCTAACGATGAAAGTATTACCTAGCAAATTACTGTTCTCAAAACGCTCAAATTGTTTGGTAGATTCCAGAAGAGAACGTCGGGCTGCAGTCCGGGAGGTACATGTTCAAATCCAGGTGAAGTCCCAACAAACTCGTCCTTCTATGCCTGATAAGAGTCATTTTATGGGGACTACGCATTTCTGGAAAACAAATATAAGCACATGTATCTGCAGCATCTTTCTTTACGGAAGTGAGGCATGGACGATGACAGCAGCGGACAAGAAAATGGTGGAAGCATTCGAAATATGGAGCTGCCGAAGAATGATGAAGATAAAATGGATCGACCGAGTGACAAATGAAGAAGTCCTAAGAAGAGTGAAAGAAAAGAGAAGTCTGCTGAAAACTATAAAAAGAAGACGGGACAACCTAATCGGCCATATCTTAAAATACAATGGCCTGATGAAGACAATCGTCGAAGGAAAAGTGAACGGGAAGAATGGAAAAGGCAGGCCTCATATGAGTTTTATAGAACAGGTCGTAAAGGACGTGAAAGAGAGGAACTACTTTATATGAAGAGGTGGGCCGATAGAAGAATCGAGTGGAGGGCTGCATCAAACCAATCCTAGCATTGTTGACCCATGATGATGTCGATGAATATAAGCACGCGACCTTTCTCACCTACCGTTAACCTTCTGCTTACTAGCAACTTTACGCATGAAACCAATCTTTGATAAGTAAATAAAAAGAGCATTGCAACGCTAGAGAACTGAATTATGTCAGGAAATGGTAAAGCAAAGCCGCTGATTTAATAGTAAACGAATCTCATCCGTATGAACGACAACAGGTTGAAAAAAGGCTCCTTACACAAGCTTGGGAACACTGAATCAAACCAAGCTGGCAAGCAAGATATTGCTGAAGAGTTGAGACCGATCAGGAAAATGAACAAGATGCTGTGGACTGAAATACCTATAGACAATAAATCAAGGACTGAAGGATTCTAAGGATGAAGTGAAGCCTGCGCGAAAACGATGGTCAGAGGAAATAAGAAACGCCCATATCATGAGAATGAAGGATATGTATTAAAGGATTCGTAAAAATGGCTGTAAGTCACGATAAACGTGGTACTAAAGAGATCATAACGGATTATAAAATTAATTTGCTATGTGTCCCATAGAGAAACTAAATAGTGGATACGGTAAGGAGGTGTTAAGGATATGTTAAGGAAATGGTAAGGATGTGGTAAGGATAGAAAAACTTTGCTTAATGAAAAGCATGTGAAGGACCACGGCGGATTCAGAAGCCGTCGTACGAACCCACCGCAATCGATACTCCTGCGAATCGCGTGCATATCTTTACCAGGTATCCACCAAGCCTTTTCCCATAAATGCAGTTAAGTCTGTAGCGAAGAAACGGGGATAAATCCGAGCGCGGTTAGCCTGTGGTTTGCAGAGAATACGGGCGGGGCCCTCTTATCGTGGCCCGAAAGCCGCGAGCCGAAAGACCAACAGCGCGCCAAGCCTTGTGATGGCCGTGAATTGAGAATCTTTCCACGAAAACTCCGATCGATAAAGAAATCCAGCAGACGTGAGGCGTGGGAAAACCCGTCGCAAGTCTTTACTCGAAAGAAGATTCATATTCCATACAAGCCGCCTTTCAGCAGAAGGAAAGGAAAGGGGAAGAGGAGATGGGTTGGGTGATTGCCGCGCCCAAAGAGAACATACGACTGCATACATAGAACTCCAAAAAAAATGGAACGGATCATCAATGTATCCACGTGTGCTTTACTATTACAATTATCGGATAAAACTTTGGGATGTGGTTAAACCTGCTGGGGACAGGAATGGATCGGTAGCTAGAGTCTAGTCCTCCAATATCTTGTGCATTAGTTCAAATCCAGGCAGTGCTGGAAAAGTTTCGTTCATACTTCCGGTTCCTACTTGGTGCTGTGAGGAGATATGTACTTAGTAGTCAGTGATCCGTCCCTCGGATGAGATGATAAAAAAAGGACGACTTGTCACCTTTCCTCAAGAGTAGGTAAATTCCGACGTTGGGTTTCTCTCCAGCATTCCATTATCCATAAGTCTACCTCTTTCGAAATAGCAACTGATTTTAAAATGTCTCAACCGAATAATAACTGCTACTAAAATTGTTGAATGGCTTCATTACCACAAGCAGTCAATTCTAAGCTTGATTTGACGAGGATCTTGGCTCGACTCCCGTAGCGGCTAACCTCTTTGCGTTAACATAATTCTCATTGCACCCTACATTGCCCTATACCTCTCATTCGAGTTCTTCCTTCACCATTGTTCCCATTAGCGACTTTGCATCCTTTCGTTCTGATGTTTTTGTTGGTGTCGTTAAATAAGACGACCGAGGATAACTGGGCATTTGGAAAGAGATAAGATCAGGAGTGAAGAGGAGGAGTGGAGAGAAACTCCCCATCGGTATATTCCTACCTTTAACGAAAGACGCCGCGGCGTCTGAGGCGCGTAGCCTCGCGCCGTAGGGTCCGCTGATTTTACGTCCAATTCGACGGTCGGGATGTTGAACTTGAAGTGCTCTCCGCACCGCACTCAAGTAGGAAATGGTATATTATTAAAACTTTGCCGCAGACGGGATTCAAAACGGGCCCTCGGGCTGTAAATCCAGTAGTCTCCGAAGAGAGAAACCTACGTATTTAGTTCCCGAAAGATTCAGAACTCTTGTATCTCCTCCTCTTGGATAATATGATAAGGCTCCACCTTAAAACAGCAGTAGATTAGAACACCCAAGGCGTTTTATCACGGAGCGCTGTCATCTACACGGGTTGCGCAAAAAATGTGAGTATGCTGTAAAATTTCGCACCCCATAGTCTTCGCTTCAAAGAGCAGATCAAAGTTTGAGGTATAAGCAAATGTACAAAAATCACAGGATAACTTTAGACAGAATACCTGAATTACTAATAATTTAAGACCTCTGGCTATCACATTGATTCAAATATACTTCTACTTCCAATATAAATCTTGACACCACTACGCTTGGCCGATCACGTTTAATGCGCAAGCATTTTTACGCAGACCCTTCCTACCAACACCCTTCTTTCCTACTCACAAGGCTTTACTCATCGAAATCATATCACCAAACAATTTTAGCCAAAGATACAACTGAACTCTAAGGTTGAAATGTAATACAGACATAAATAAAGAGGATTACAGCAGTTCTATTCAATGGAATACATAAACATAGTTAACTCTCTTTCAAGTCATTACGATTTCAATTAGAATAATTTCATATTTTACAAGTGTTCAGAATGATGTTTTGTAAAAAAATATCGTGCTACAATAAAATATGTCAAGGGAATATAATCAATACTACAACCTTTTCCAATATTTCCAATATCACTGGGATCCAGTAAAGATAGAACGTCCTTTTAGACTATTCACTGAAAATTTAAAACTAAACGCATTGAAAAACTCAGGAGTCGATTTAAAAAAATCTCATTATCAACAGCAACCCTTTTCTATTACCAAGTAAAAATAGGTATTGGAATACAATATAGTACCTTAGATATGTAGCCAGAAGCAATGCTTTTCAAAATTAAAGAAAAAACACTTTGAAGGATCTCATTTTTCCCGGCGAATAAACTGGAATAAGAGTTCTCGGGTTTCCAACCGGGTCCAAGTGTTTTTAGGCACCAACGTTTCGAAGGCTAAGTCCGCCATCGTCTTCAGGGTGAATGTATTATATTAGGGTGAGGTATTATATTCACCCTGAAGACGATGGCGGACTTAGCCTTCGAAACGTTGGTGCCTAAAAACACTTGGACCCGGTTGGAAACCCGAGAACTCTTCTTCCAAAAAACACTTTGTTTCCGATTTACCACAGGGTTTGGTAAACTAAAAAATAACTGTAGCTATTTCTCTTTAGCTACTTTGTCAATAAAGTACCAACTACTCTATTGACTACACATTCAAAAAATGTATCACCTATACTGCAGTTACTCGTAAAAATTATCCCTCAGTAACTTTCAGCTACTTTGTATCTACACTGTAAAGAAAGTAGAGTTTGAACTACTTCCTAAGCAAATGAGTTAAGTTGAACTGTGTACTTTTTAAGTTGGAGAAAACATATTTAATGAGCTTTGAGTTTTATAGAGCTAATTATGTATTAATTATTTTAGTATTCAATACCAAGCTCCACCTCACAAAATGATGGTAGATGAACAGCCTCCCTCAGACCTGATGGCACCTGAACGACAGTATTTCTGGTATTTAATCGCAATAAACTCAAAGCAGAGGGACCAAAACATTAGCATAGCTGCTGAATAAAAGCAGGTCTCTTGGTAAAATATAAACTCAAAAAACTGTAGAACTTTTGGTGAAGAGATCGTTGACGATGGCCCGTGTAAAATAATCACATCACGTACATAGAGGCAGAACTTTAAAAAGCTTTTAGAATAAAATAAAACCCGTAGCACCTACGCTTTATACATTTTCAGCAGCAATTTTGCCTCAAAATTTGAATCTAATATTTTACTCTTCGTGCGACTAAGCAATCTTTTTGGTTCAGAGAACATAGTCTCCACAGACGCACCTGATGATATTGATGTATTATGAATTATTAAATACATTATGTATTGTTAAATAAAGAAGCTGTTGAGAACATGTACATGCTACTGAAATCTTTTATAGCTACTACATTTAGAGCTGCTTCAAAAAGCGCGCTACACATACTGAATAAAGTAGCTGCTGCTCCCTGATTCACCACGCTCTCCGACAGCGTAAACTGAGCCACCGGCAAATGGGCACGCTTTGCATGAGTTGCAGAAATTATGTTTACTTTGGGCCATTGGTAACGCACCGTGAAACATCTGCTCGGCTCTCTCCTTAATCCACCCTGTCACCCCATCGTTCCACCACCCCTCTCGCCGAAAATAAAAAGAATTTAAAAAACTCACGCCCCATTGTACTTTTCAGAAAAGAGAAAAAATTTCACCTCCCTCTCTTCCTCCCCATCTGAGCTCGAAAGAGGGGAGGGAAAACGGGCAGCAAAGCCAAAAACACGGTTGTGGAGGGGGGGGAGGACTATGGGAAGGACCAGAAATAGGCAGTAGGTGAGGGAGTTCTCCCGAGGGCATAAGACGAGCAGGAGGGTTGTCTGGTGGGGGTAGCGTTGGGATGACTGGAGGGGGAGGAGGGGCAAGAACAAGCGAGGACCGGGAGGAAAAGGTTAAGAAGAACACGCCTCCGAATGAAAAGAAAAGGGAAACTAATATAAGGGGACGGTGTGCGTCCTAACCCCTTCCTTCTGTTATTCTATTCCAGGACGGAAGGCGCTCGCGTGTCCCCCTTCTTAGAGGGTGTGGGAAGGTGACTAAGATTAGCGGAGAGGGGGGACGTGGGCGGAAGGGGGAATGGAGAAACGAAGAATTGGGGGAGAATACTGGGGATGGTCCATGGGGTCCCGAATAGAGCTCAAGCGTCAACCCTCTCTCGCCCCGCCTCTCCCTTGCGACGGAAAAACCCACGCTCTGCGACGAACAACAAAAGGACATCCAATCCAAAAATCGACACGGAAGCTCAGAGCAGAAACCAAACGCTGATTGGAAATACGTCGCAGAACTTCGCAAAAATTCGAGACGCGCCTAAATTCAATCACAATCATCACCAGTCAATAATCCAATGATTAGTTTGACGCAGCTCTCTATTCGATTCACCTATTCGCTAGCACCTTCACATCTACATATTTCTTCATCTTCACATCCTTAAAAACATGCTCCACATATCTAAAACGAGGCCTTCTTCTCCATTCTTCCCGTTCACATTTTCCCCGACGATTTTCTTTATCGGGCCATCATGCCTCAAGAAATAGCCGATTAAGTTGTCCCGTCTTCTTTATTATGGTTTACAGCAGACCTCTTTTCTCTCGCTCTTTGTTAGTTACTCGTCAATCCATTTACTATCATCACTCTTCTGTGGCATCACACTTCAAATGCCGAAGTCCTCGTGGTGTCCTAGTGGGTATAGCGCTGGGCTACAGATCGGAGGGTCCCAGGTTCAAATCCCGGGAAGAAACCTTTTCCGACACTCCCACCTCGCGATTTGATTTCCAGTATGTCGCGGAAAATCGCATGTGGCCCAGGGAAAGGAACTGCCCCCCTATCCTGTATGTGTGAATTTTACAAGCCACTGGCTTAGTACAAGGTGAGCTCTACCCTTCCTATCGATCCAATCTTCGGATTGAACCCTGAGTAAGTGAGGGCCTTGACTTTTCGGCTTCTGTTATCATAAAGAATTGGACATGATCCATCCGTTAATAAAATATATTCCCGAAATCCTTGGCGACTAAAATTGTCCAGAGGCAACAACTAAGAAGACGAAAGATAACTTTCGCACAAGCGACAAACGGATTTCACATGTTGCCTTATTGCATAGCCTAAATTATATTTCCTGCTAATATCGTTATTAGTTTTTATTTGATGGCGAAATTGCATTTTCATGCCCACCGCGTTCCATTTGTAATGAGTTTTTAGGAGTAAAATTGTGATAAATGTCAGTCAGTCACTAATGTATTGTTAATGTAGTCACCCCTGGCGGTGTCGTGCAGGGTATAACGATGGTGTTTATATACCTACTCCTGTTGTTCCCTTTGCTGACCGTAACTACAAATGAATAAACCCGTCAAGAAAGGAATGCCTAACGAATTCGCACACAATTCATAATAGTCTCCTCCTCTCGAAAGAATCATTTGGGATCTCATTGACGTCCCACGGTGCTATTATCACGTAATACCAATACGTAGTATCGGTACGACGACACACGTTACTATTATCAATAGAATTCGTACTGGATGGACCACATATTTGCGGCCTAAAACAAAAGAACGTCCAAGAAAAAGAATAAACGTTTAATATTTAAGCACATCATAGTACTCAATAAATTATCATTAAAGTTACTACAAATTCCGTGGTTTAAAACAAGTACTGACAGATTGGAGTAGTACCATCAACCTCATCGGATTGACATTCAATGTAGTACGCAGAATCACGATTTCAAGTAACTTTAATTTTATTACAACTGTGTTTCAGGGAAACTTCCAAGGCATGGCGATCACCCTCCCTCATGAAATTTCATTGAGTTTAAGCAGCTAAAAATATTACTACAAATGATTCCAGCTACAATATCAATTCCTCAATCAAATCATCCAATCGCGCCAAAATCAGCAAATTGTATGTGATGTCATGCTAGGTTTGATGCTTTTATTATACACATCATAAACAGTTTATGGTAGCAATGAGGCGCTTTCTATAGGGTCGTCACTCCAGCCGTGAATTATGTTCACGCGTTACACTAGCACAAAAAAAGCGGAAGTCAGTATATCCCAAGAGGGAGAGAGGCGGTGTAAAAGCATGATTATGCTAATTAAATATCTATGGAGGAAAATAAATGCTTTTGCTAAAGCTATAAAATATGCCCACGGATCATTTATTGAGCAAAATGGATTTAGATACTTGATTAGCCATTAAAAAAACTGCCCAAACTTCCTATATTTCATAGCCGGGGGAAACGGGTCCTCCGCCGGGTTTACTTACTTTTGCGGACCCTTCTACCAGCAAGATGGAGTACACCTCGGGTATATTCTCCAAGAGGACTTGACTGAAGTCTGACAGCACATGGAAAATAATATCAAAATGCATGACGAGGGAAATGGACTTTTTCCAAAACTTACGCGAATCAGGCGTAAAAAGATAACTAAACTAACAGAACCCGACCAATTACTATGAGACAAACGCACAACATTTGGATTCGAAAAAACAAGGACCGATCATTTTTACGCATAATAAGCAAAGTAAAGAGTATTACAGAGGGTAACAAAGACGGGTAATAAACACATAAGACTAAAATCAATTTATTCTTTTTAATTAGATGCAATACTGGTTATGATTTAAGTAATTAAAAATCAATCCTAAGATTTGCCGACGACCTAATCGTCAGGGCAGGGACAGAAGAAAATCTCAGAACACTTTTCATCACATAAATAACACCGAAGAGTTATCCCTAGAGGATTAACAAAAAACAAACAGCCAGTAGCAAACGAGAAGAAGGCAATACAAATGTTTAACCAGGAGAAGAAAAGCTTGAAGAGGTGGAAGAGTGTTGTTATTTGGGAAGAAGAACAAGCAATGGACGAAACAAAGCAAGTAGAAGAGACTATTCTGCCATAAGAATCTAGTAACAGCTGGAAAACAACCTAGGAAGTAAGGATACAATTAGAAACTACACCTGGAAAATACTCCATAACGGCAATGATACTTTGATAACAACAGCCGCTGAAAAGATATAATGGAAAAATGTCGATGAAAAGAAAACGTGTGGAGGAGGAGGAATGATGGAGGTGAAAAGACTGAGAAACTAAAGCTGACGTTTTGAGAACAACGAGAGAAGAAATATGGCAGTAGGAAACTGAAAAGAAAAGGGACAACATTAAAAGGCGTCATGAAACATGATGGCCTCGTAGAGACAGTCTTCTTCAGACAGAAACAAAGAGAGGATATAATTAAAATGGATAGTACGGAGTGTATCGCACAAAGGCATATTCGGTGATGATGATGGTGATAATGTTTGGAGAAGATACCCCACCACACTTCCTTGAGGTGGCTTGCAGGAAACTAAGTAGATGTATACGAAGAAGAACAGTGAGTTGGCCTCATCAGATTTCTACAGCTGGGGTTGCCCGAAACAACCGCAACCACTCCTCAGAGATCCATCATCCCACTCTCCCAAGGATTCTCCCAGGCCGTCTGGCGACCCATTTTTTGGTGCCTTCGTCGCCCAGACTGAAAACGCTCGGCACACCTGTCACGCCTCGGTCGTCCCGAGTGTCGGACCAGCAAGCACCCTTCACGAAAGAGGGAGGTGGCGAGGGAGAAGACGGCCGCGAGGGGACAATACCGGGTTTTCTCTACGCGCCCATCCCTTCCCTTAAAACACGCCTCCAGCGACCGAAGTGCGCAGCTGCTAACTGTCTCCCCAAGAAAGCCTTTACCCGGTTCCGAAAACGCAAGCTTCAACCAACAAGCTCGGACTGGGAACTGAAGCGAGAGAGCGTCCCTGACCAGTCGTCCTCCTCCACACACGGTGTATCGGAGAACCCACGGATGATTCCGAGATATCAACAGTATTTCATCATCATCTTAAACTCGGGAATTAAAAGCTAGAAGAGGTCAATGAGTATAGCGATCCTGGAGGCCTGATAACAGGGTAGTTTGTTTCATCAAAGAAAAAAGTATTTATAAGTTGCGATCCGTGTACCAACAGAACTGTATAAATATTTTATGGCGAAAGAGCATACAGTGCGTCGTAAAATTAATAAATTTAATAAATTATTATAAAGTAAATAATAACATATTACTGAATCACAGAAAAAACGTTCCTTACATATTTGTTTATATGCTTTCACGGAGTACATTGCCCGCAGCACATAGGGGCAGGTAGAGGAAAGGTTGTATGTACCTTTGACGTCACAGGTGGAATAGGTAGGCATGAGTAGTTTGCCGTCACGTTTTCGGGTTGTTGAATATTTTCACTGTTTTATTAATTAGTAAAATTACTTTACGTAATTATCTTGTCATTTGCGGGAGACGACCGACAACTGAGTTCATTTGTGCTAGAGAGCATACGTGGATAACTGAGTAATCAGCCTGCTCATACGAAAGGCGCCAAGGGGACCACGGCTTAACGTCCCATCCGACGGATGGAGTATTGGTTGGTTATTTAGGGGAGGCGACCGACAGCTGAGGTCATTTGCGCCATATAGGATAGGATAGGTGGGGCAACGGTAGGAGTTTTTAGGGAACGGAGGAAGGGTGGAGAGAAACCCGGCGTCGGCATTAGCCTACTCTTAACGAAAGGCGCCAAGGGGACCACGGCTTAACGTCCCATCCGACGGACGGAGTACTGTACTTGAAATGCCCTCCACTAGGCACTCCACTCAAGTGGGGACCGGTTTTCCACTGAAAAATCTGCCACTGCCGGGAATCGAACCCGGGCCCTCGGGATGGGAGGCCAGTACTCTAGCCACCACACCAACCCGATCCCCCATGGAGTATTGGACTCGAAGTGCTCTCCGTACGGCTCAAGCAGGGACCGGAATACCAATGAAAAATAGCAGATATGTGCAATTTCAGCGGGTAACGCCTTTCAATTTTCGCGGATAGTTCGTGAACGTTGCGTTTACCATTGAAAAATCAGCCAGCGCCGGGAATTTAACCCAGTTCCTCGGAATGGAATTCCAGTAATCTAGCTACCACACCAACCCGATCCCCAACGAATTCTTATATCGAGCTGTTTCAAATACGTACTGCAGGGGTTACAAGTATTTAATCATATTAATAAAAAAATAGGAAACTCCTCAATCGGCGATGGACGAAACAATGAGAAAATATCAGTAGCATAGAACAGGATAAGAGGGCATTCTTCTTAAAGAAGGATACATTTACAGCCGGAAATACAAGCTTAGCTCTTAAACATATCATTAGAACTCATATCTTGAACATGATTCTTTATGACAGTGAGGTATGAGCGAAAACAACAGTAGAGAAATCAAGTTTGGATGCTACAGAAAAAATGAAGATAAAATGGATCGACTGAGTGAATAACGAAGCCGTGAGAATAGTAAGAGGAAAAAGAAATCTTCTGAAAACGCCAAAAAGAATACGAGACAACTTAATCGCCATATCCTGTGACACGTTGGCCTGACTAAGTCAATCCTAACCAGTAGCTAGTCTATTTGATGAGAGTAATCCGTAACCAATCTATTAGATGAACTAAAATGGGAATCATTATCAGACCGTAGGTTGAAATTTAGACTTTATCTCCCAACTTAATTCCAAACCAATATTTTCACTGATTACGATACAAATATTTTGCGAACTCTTACTTACGATGGTAGTCTAGACCATAATCATAAAATTAGAGATATTTATTGCTGACTGACAGATTGAACATGTCCTTGTTTCCTCGTACAATTAGGGATATGAATAACTGTAAATATGTTCAATAGTATATACGTATATATATACAAGTTTACCAACGAATAGCAAAGATAGTGGTATGTTGGTATAAGGACTTTAAGCTACCCCAACTTACAGCATATTTTTGCATGCTTGCTTTGCTATCTTTATCTTTTAAATTGTGAAGTTTAGACTACAATCTAGTAACTAATCCTTTTTACACATGATATGTAATGCATGTTTGGTGTGAATTCACCCCCTACCACACAATTTTATGGTGAATGGCAGGGATTTATGTAGGTGTAAAAGAATCGTTGGAGAACAAATGGGAAGAATGGAAAAGGAAGACATGAAGTATATAGTGCAAGTTGAAAATTATTAAGGGTGTGAAAGAGAAGAATTTCGTAAATATGAAGGGAGTAGCCCAATTTTGCCAAACCAATTTTAGCATTGTCGACCACCGGAAACGCTGATGAATTAAATAACTCTCGCGAAATATAAGGTTGAAAGAACATGCGTCTCATAAGTCTCTGAAGGTTAGGAAGACGCCCCATGGATTTACGTTCTGCATATCCCCAGGAGCAGGGCACCTTCAAGGAATATTTAGTGATGCCTCTCCGTTAAACCACTTACTTCCACGACAGGATTAATACCATCCATTGGCTGACATAAGATCCCATAGGCGATGTTTCATCCCAATACTGGCACGAAGTCGTTATAATGTCACGCTCCGGATTAACCAACGTGTTGCACGCCACTCAGCGCTCGTAGTGAAATGAGTTAACCGTTTGGGCGATGGAAAACTAAGGACGGCACCGTTTTCTCCTGCGATCATCATCATGATCCATATGAGCGATATTATCACTGGTATTTGAACCTACACCGCTCACCACCACATCACGTCACCCAGCCTTCTCACAAATCCACTCGGGGCTCCCACTTAACACATGACTTGTAAGGGAATTAACGCAGTTAGATTAACAAATGTTTGCGTAATCCACCGTATGGGAGAAGAGCTCGGAGGAGTTTTTCACGAGCGGCACGCCCACACGCTCAAGGGAACCGCGTAAAGACGGTATAAAATACGATCCGGAAGAGCACGGAGGCTCACATAAACATAGGAAAGCATCCACGCCCAAATGGAGTCAAGGGTCGTAATTCTTAGGGACAAAGCGATTGCTGCTTTGTTCAGCAATTGTTCAAATGTCGCAGGAAAACGTATGACCAAAAATGTCAGCGCACAAATGAGAATATATTCTCAATTCCATCATATATTTTTATGGTTCAAAATTAACGATCAAACCAGCGTTCCTCTCGGCTATACTTAAGCGACCATCGATCTTCCACTATTTGCTCGGATAAAAAATCACATTTAGTTAAGCTCTCTTACGCTAATGCCGTTGTCCCCATTAGAGCATTATCGTTTTATATGTGAAACTCACTCACAAACTCTCATATTGATGAAAAATAAATGCTGTTATTAATTACGGTAACAAAACCTACGGAATCTAAACAAAATTTAGTAGAGGCACGACACGTTTCACCACGCAGTGGCAACATGGTGAAACATCTCCATATTACCCACCGAGTCACCGCTAGGGCATGAGTAGATAGTTGGGTTTAGATGCGAGTATTGGTATCGGAGAAGAAAGGAAGGGAAACCCGGCGTTGGCATTAACACACTTTTAAAGAAAGGCGCCAAGGAGTCTAGATCTCTAATTACCATCCAGAGTGAGGGAGTGCAGGGGTTCCCCTCCCACACACCCCCGCGCTGGTCGCTGGGTATTATGTACATGTAGGTTCTCTCCTCACGGCACTACAGTATGGGCTGATACGTTTTAACACTTGAAGAGCCATAAAACCCAAATCTGCTGAAGTAAGTGCCGGGATCCTCTGAAAAAAACATTTTTTCCTGACGGGAAAACCCTCTAAATGAAAGGTAAGCACTGTATCAACCGTAGCTATCCGAAAACCTTGCATAAAAATCAGGTTTATCACGTCTTTAATGCCAGCCAAGGCCTCAATCAAAAGGAAAAACAATTGAAAATGTGTCAAAGAGGAATAGCCTCAATCACTACGCAATGCACAAGAAATTTCATTTTTAATAGCCTGTAACGTTGGACAGAGTGAAAAACCTCCTTGAACCTCTACAGCCGACTGTTCTCTCCTCTTAAATTATCGCGCTCATCTTCAGGGAGTGTTTCGGAACGTGACCCATGGTCTTTTCCACCGCTCAATGTTGCGCATTCCACTGGCTTCCTTTTTTTCAACTTCCCTCCGCGAGTCCACTTCATCAGTGATGCCCTACGTGCATCTGTTTAAGCGCCTTCCTGCCGCCTTTCAATGCAATCATCCTTCTCACGTATTCACGGGGCAGTTCCAACACCTGGGCCTTAACCCTACGACCGAAACTGCGGCAGGAGAAACCTTTCCAACGAGAAGGTAGGCTTGAAAACAAAATTCACTGAGGAAAATATAGCAGCCAATAGTAATCATCGCCGCCATCCATATATTAACTACCAATGCACGCAATAGGTAAGTTTGCTATAATGAATAGTTTTATAGTCGGAATAAACTAGATCTGGTAGAGTAGGTCGGTTAATTTGGGAACATATTAGATGAAAATATGTCCAGTAGTTGGGAAACCACCTGATGAATCGGGTTGGTCGTGGGAGTATTTGCAAAGGGGAAGGAATTGATGAGTGGAGATCTGAAGAAACTATTAGCAGAGCTCTTAGGGCCAAAGGAGGGGAGGTTAGTTAGGCGCAGAAGAGGGAGGAAAAGAAAACATCTTCGTGCCATCCTTCTGGTCGCGTGACCGTGGGGCAGAGAGTGGTGGGTCAGCTACCGTTGCAATGAAATTTTGTTGTAAAAGAACGGATGAGTTTTGGAAATAATATTGATGAACGATTCATATCTTTACCCAGAGAATAACAACTTGAGCCGAGAGTTGCTGTCGCATAATGTGCGCGGCAGAAACGAACTCCAGTATCTTTCATTCCGACCGTTAAATCTCTTTATTCGTCGCTTCCGTCCGTTCGGGCAGAAACTACGAAGATGTAAAAATATCAACTTAGGGAACGTGACAAAGGCTTGATACAATCAACACTAACTTGTAAAACCAATCAATACTGGTAGGATACGACAGTAAAAGCGCGAAAACGAGGCTTTCCTCCGCTACGGTGGACAAAAGCGAAGCAACGGCCAAAAGTCCTTATCATCGCCCTCTGATAAGCATTATTGTTGGAAATATAATATGTAAGGCATTATGAAACGGTTTTAAAAGCCAAATGCATTCATATGGAAACGGCCATTTAGACGAGGCCGTATTTCGTCACGATAGCTACTTTTAATTGTATGACGCTGTTTTCAATGCGTTCACCATCCTCTTGAGCAGAAATTGTAGGTAGTGGTACATACGTTAGAGGGCTCCGACCCCAAATGCTGAATAAATTACCTTCGAATAAGTACCGCATGAGAACAAAAGCCGCCTCGAACGGTGAAACAAGCCGTAGGTGAAATCCGAGATCTCTATCGCTCACAAGTACAAGTTACCTATCGCTCTCTTGGCAGCACATCGTATTAAATATCGCGAACGTACTTAACGTCATTAAAAAATAACTCCGCAGGCAGTTCTTGATGCTGACAAACAGGTTATGCAGAGAAAACGTATCTCGTCACACATGTTGGGGGTCGTGGTGTCCTAGTGGGTAGAGCACTGTACTACTGACTGGAGGGTCCCGGGTTCAAATCCCGCGAAAAATCCCGCGCATCTAAAATCCTCGCGATTCGATTTTCTGCGTGTCAGAACTTCGTAGGAAATCGCAGGTGGCCCAGGGAAAGGGACCAGCCCCCCGACCCTGAATGTGTTAATTTCACACGCCGTTGGCATAGTACGGGGTGAGCTCTACTCTCACCTATCAAACACCATCCTTCAGGTTGAATCACTGAGTGAGTGAGTCACATATGTATCTTTCTTTCAGGGGGATCACTCCACTGCAGCAAAAACCGATATTCGGTGAAGCAGTCGAGTTTATGACGATGTCAACTAAAAATGTTCCCTTAAATTTTATATAAACCTGTTATTGAGGTACACACAGGCCCGAAGAGCATGACCATAAGCAAAGTTTAGGTTTTTTCAATAGCAATTTTAGTAATTTTCAATAGTAATTTGGTTAAGAATGTTCCCTTCACTCCACAGAATTTGTTTGCATTCCAGCAGAGACAGATGCTACGCATGATCTTACTGAATGGGTCAATGGACAATAACGGCAATGGATTCTTCCGATAAAATACATTATTGAGCCCATTACTGAGAGCAGGAGGATAGATCTAAGGCTTTAAATTCACATATTCGACGGGAAGTGATTACTAATACCAACGCGATTTGCGTTTTGAGCAGCACCGATCCAAAGTTACCCACAAAAAAAGAACGCAACGGAGGGCAAATGGGGTCGTTTACCGTTTTTACTGCCGAATCTGATAGACTTAAGAAAATAAAAAGACCCGTATCTTTCCGTTTTTTGATCCGTAAATTATTTCTCGAGGTATAAGCGGCGAAAAACTGATGTTTTTAATCCTTTCGGAAAAGTGGGCGTGGTGCAACCTCTGACGTATATCGACTTCGTCCAATCACAACTGAGCCCGCGAAGCTACTTTGCCTTATCGCAATGCGGACAAAGCTGACACTGCCAATAGGAGCGGTTGCGACAGCATCTGTGCGAGCAGACCTTCCGAGAACCCCCCTCCACTCCCTGCCCCTAAAAGCAGTCAAGGACGGGAGGAAAATGACGTCAATGATATCAAAGCAGCTTTTTCGGTGGGCATCACCTTTTGCTTATTTTAATTTTTGATTAATGAGTGAATGGTTGTGGTTAGAACATAATATTTTTCACTCAAATTCTTTTTTCGTTTCCATGTAACGGTTTCGTGATAAAAATTGCGATTTCGGTTCCGAGTAAACGCCCCCATTGAAGACTGAGAAAATAGAGCGGAGGATATATATTAAAGCCAAGGCCCACTAGAGAATTTTCACAAACAAAATATCCCCTAATTATATCATACTTCGGGAACTTCAAGCAGCAGTTCTGAGATATTCCATCCTAAGACAGCGGCAAAGTCTCAAGCAAGGGGAACTGGAAAACTTATCCACTTGACAATAAAATCATTAAATTACGATTGATATCCTTCCGATTCAACCTCCCACCAAATTTAAGAGGCAATTACCACCAATTTTTCTTCGTAATTCCACGGTTGGGTTCTTCAAACAGGTTAAGTTGTTAATTATATACTCAGTATATCGGAGACTCCTTTATATAGGATCCAGAACCATCTCCCTTCCTTCTCTTTCCTCATCACCATCTTCCATTTTGGCAAAACCTCACGACATCCCCAACACACTGAATTTGACCACCATTGATCCCCCTTCCTTTCCTACTATACAAGGAAGAGGGGAAGAAAACCTTCGGAAAAATTCTTAGGAAGAGAAGAAACAGTGGGTTGGTTCATGTGGGTGTTTGTTTACTCAGAAAAATGCTTGCCAATTCTGGCTCAGAAACATATTGGCTGGGTCATCTATAATAGGAACTGCTAGCGAGAGGATCGGTTATCAATTTCGCAGCTGTCATGGAAAATGAGCGAAAACTGAGTAATTGTCAAAACCTTATCCTCAACAGCATGCGTCGATGTTTGTAAGATTTTTCACCCCAACATCTCATACAGTGGTTTTCACAAAGCGCAATATCTTCGTCAGCGCTGGCTTTCGAACCCAGGCCTCCGGAACGGAAAGTAACTAGGACTAGAGACACCAAATCATTGTGTTCCCCCCGTGTGATTAAGTCAATTAACCGTATACTTATTTGTATTTTGCGTGATCAATATGATCATATTGAAGTAAAATCATAATCATAAATCATAAAAAATAATTGTAGCCACTAGTGATTCACTGCAGTTCACTTCTTTAGGTATACATGGCAAAATCATAACACACAATACAACTCACAAACACACAAACTACTCTGGGCTCACATCTCCAACACAGCAGAAAGAAACAAAATCGTGTCGTACGAGAAGGGAGTTGAATTTTCCCTTTCTACCCTACTCAGCCTAATTGACACAATAACACTAACAAGAATGTCAAATTTTGTGCATGTGCTACGTATTCATCTGCTGGACTGCCAAAAAGTACTCAAGGTTTAGTTCTAAAAATAACTTCAAACTCAATTAATTTACTTGGATAATATTTCATCAATAAGAAATAGCATAATATCCAGCAATAACACTAGCAGTACAATCATTACATTCCCTGATATCTAGACACAAGGGATAAGGATAGCAACGAGGTTCACGAATAACATAAGAGTTGAGAGTAATATTAGCTTCGAAATTATGATATAAAATCTTGGCGAGTTAGGAATTCCATCTATCAACTCGATATCGACCAACCAAAGGGAGACATGAAGGGGGATTTTCCCGAAAGCCTGAGAGGGATGTACTCAATGGGGAAGGTTGAATGTACGTACATGCATTTCCATCCGTCAGCCCCAAGCGTACATCTGAGAATTACCAAAGCGGTATCCGAATGACGCAGGTCCTACAAAACTATGCATGCGTGATGAAAATGTGTCAAATGGCTATTGGATAAAACCCTTTGGGAAATGAGCACTAGTTTCCCCACTTCCACATCCGCAATCAAATCACAATCCAAGCATTCACAGGCACTCGTATCTTTCTTTTGCTCATATACCTTTCGGTCTGGAGTTCCAAGAGGTATCTTCGTTCAACCGCAATCGTTGTAGACTAAACTAGGTAAGGATAATCAAAAAACCATTCCTGTCTGCTCCTCTTCAGGCAGAAATTTATTACCTCTCGTTATTTTAAAAAAATCACTCCTCGTCTCCCATTTCTAACTCTTTTCATCCTAACTGGCATATGCCAATCCTAACTGGCACGTGGCCAAGGGGGAGGAGTGAGAGGGGGGCTTCAGCCCCCCGAAATTTTTTCCCAATAATTTAGTTGTTCTGATTTTAACTGGGCATGATAGTCCGGATTACGGATAAAGTGCCCCCAGGGTTATTCCTAAATTTCAGATTTCCCAGCTGCATCGAGCATGGAGCAGTTCCAGTAAAAAAAAATAAAGATTTCAAATTCATAAATTTCCAACAATTGTGCTGGGGAGGTTAGCCAGCTTAATTGGCTACTTTTAAACTCGATTCACAATCAGAGTAATAGTAGTAGCAATAGGAATTTCATTCTTCACCCACGAAAAAATTGGCCCACTAAACCTACGTCGGAGAGAAGATATTGTGATCATAACAGGGCGGTCCGAAGGGTACATAAATCCACCTGTCCTCCTCCACCATCTGAGAAAACGATCGGCCGCAACATTCGTGAAATCATTGAGCATATAGAATTACAAATCGAAGAAAAGCGAAGTCGGGATTCAGACGGTTTGTATCTTCGCTCATCAGCATTTAGAACGGCATGATTCCGGGCGTGTGACAACTGTAAGGGTGATGAATAGTCGATGTGACAACGTATCGGCAGTTGAAATACGCAGCGGGCCATAGATTTGCATCGCAATCATATTGTGGCTGTTTATGCGGAACGCCAATGTTCACTCAAGGTGCCTTTCACCCCGGAAATTGACGTTTTGAACTCTATACGGCCCGTGCCGAAGCTATTCGATCGAAAGGATGGAGAGGGGCCGCGCCGGTTGTCCGAAAGGACGGCAAGAGACGACATGACACAATGGAGCAAGTGAAACAAAAGCCCCGAAAAGTGCATATTTAGAAGAAAATATGCTATTCCCTGTGCGGAGAAACCGCGGGGGTTGCTGAGGTGGCAAATATAATAACCACCCTTCCTGTGTTCGCTAACCGGCTATAGCAGATTTTTCAGTGGAATACCTGTCCCTACTTGAGTACCATGTAGAGAACTCTTTCAATCCACTACTCTGTCCGTTGAATGGACCGTTGAACAGTAGACCCATAAGTGCTTTTCGTTGAGACTAGGCTAATTCCGACGCCGGATCTTTCCTTCACACCCTTTATTTTACCTCTACCCTCTACCTATAGCAAAGTAGGGACCGGTTTACCAATGAAAAATATCTTTCACTGAATTAAAACCCGGACCCTAGAGGTGAGAGATCAACTAATCTAATCTAATAACTACACCAACGCGACACCCAAACTAAGTCGTTCTTCTGCCCTAATACAACAAAGCAATCATGGCTTACTAGTGATTTGTCGAGTTAATTCATTCAGTAATGTTGACAGCGCTTTTGGAATTTATTCGCACGAAGCCACAGGTGACCCCGACCCTTTTTCACTTCTAATACCATAATTACAAGGTTTAAAGAATCCGTCACTATATCACACTATATTATATATTTTTTCCTACCCCCAATGCTCACGTAGCTAATGGAATCGCTTTCCTGTATTCGGTGCTTTCACCACCTTCCCTTACATCTTCTCTATTTCCCGCAAGAAAAGTTGAGCAGGTTCCAACGCATATTTTCTTGAATCAATCAAGAGAGGGAATTCCCTCAGAACCATATATTGTTCCCAAATAACTGTAGGAAAACAAGATTCGGGCGAAAACAAGAAAATATCTCCTTTTAGTAAGGACGATAATTATATTTTAATGCAGCCAGCAAACGCTCAAGACTCTTACCGTGCGGTACGAAGGTACGAGGGTCCATGAATAAAAATTCAAATTTTGCAGGGACCAACTCATTTGGGAAGCAAATCTTTGGGTGTCCCGCAAACAAGAGGCGGGCCACCCTTCCCCTACCGAAGGAGGTCTCTGCTATCTTCCGCAGCCCACTCCCTCCCCACCCCCGTCCCGCTGGCTGGCCTGAAAAATCTCTTGACGAGCTCGTCGGAAGGAAAGGTTGAGGGGAGAACGTGTTTCCCTCCGCGAACAGCACCTGTTCCACCGGAGCCGAACACGTAGTTCAGAGGGTGGGGAAGAGGATCGAGGGGCCTGGAAGGGGGAACTGAGAAAAAACAGGCTGCGGCGGTCGGTTGAAAGATTCTTCACTCTTCCAATGCATGCCCCAAGGCGATATAGATCGAAAACCCTACCGCCGAGCCTCGCAGAAAACATTGCGAAAAATATGACGGCACGCCGGAGCAAAGAGCATAGAAAAGGCTCAAGTCTCGAACTCGAGAGACAGTTTATACAGCCCCGCAGAACGGAGAAAAACGAGAACTGTGATAAGGAAACTAGGAGACGAATCCGTTGAGCAAAAAACATTCCTGAAGTCGAGAATTGATAGCGAGGATTTCCAATGGGGACATTAGGAAAATATGTTTTGAAAAACATTGTGAAAAACGTAATAAATGCCAGTTTTTAAGTGACCGACAGACGCGAAAGGCAATTTTACTTTTCAATCATTACATTTGACATATATTTAATACCTTAACAAATGTAGGTGTGGAGAAGGATGGGGCAAGGACGATGAACGTAAAAGCGAACGAATAAAGATGTGTTTGGAGACGATACATGAATGTAATTCAAAGTAGAGTATGAAAACTCCATCAAAACCTACCCTAACCGGTAGGAAACTGCCAATCAATAAGCGTATTACTTTCACGTACACGATTCAATTTTACACAGAGAAAAACCAGGAGAAATAAGGGTAACGAGGGGAGAAGCCGTGAGACCCCTAATAGCACAGAGAGTTAGGCGAACGGTCTGAAGTAGAGCGATTTTTACTTACATACACCGGAGAAAAATTAATTAAAAGAGAAAGATGAACGACTGGAATTAGGGATTAGATTAGGGTTGATAGATAGCGGAAAGCAGAAGTATTTGGACACCATAACGCTGGAGTTATCAACCAGAAACGTGTATGAAGGTACTATGAATAAGAAATCATTAAATTATCCAAGCAGTACGGTAAATATAATCCAAAGGTGGTTGTTGAGACAAAGTTAAGACAACCACTGAATCGTGGTGACACTTATTATGCCGGCGAAGCAATTTACAAATCGGCATAAATGCAGGGAAATGAGAACTACATTGAGGAAATTGGGAGACAAATCGCTTGAGTATAATAGCATGAACAAGGACGATATAATTGGCAACGGGTATTTCCAGGACATAAGGAAAAGACGTATTGAAGAACACTGTGAATAAAGTAATGCTAGATAGCTTTTAAACCCTTGTAGAAATATGATGAGGGTGGAGTTCTGGGGCGCAAGAATGGAGAAATGTACAGGAAGAAGCCCGTAGAGAGTAGTTGAGGAGGCAAACACAGAAGAACAAGATACGAGAAAGCAACAGGTGGTGATCCGGGGAGAAACACGTGTAAGAATGATTTATTTAAAAGCTAAGAAATTAACAGGTAAAGAGATGCTGACAGCTTTGACGGAAATCATAAAATTACTATAAGAATGGGAATGAGATAGGAAAGGAACGAACAAGTAGAAGAGGATATTAACGAGAAGGTATTGGCAGCATTACTAGTAATCACTACATTGGAGAACTAATGGTAAGAGATCGTCCACAACCTACCAGCAACCGGTATTATGCTAGGAGTAATGTGTGACGAGTGAGATTTACGATTGGATCCTATTATTGTCCGTTAAAGAAGGGAGGCGACTTCAAAACGATTTCAAATCTGTGTCTATTTTGGCCACCTACCCCAAATCGCTGACTCTCACATATCGATTTTCGATTAACTGCGATAAGAATCGCTTCATGTAACACGTCTAGACCCAATCCATCCTTCAAAATAGCCTTCCAACAAACACCAGTATTGACGATAATAATTAGACACTAAATACGACAGAGATAATGAGCGCTCACTGGACGCATTTGAAAATAATACACGTCACCCTATAAGAGGAGGTTGGAAAGCCTAAATTACGCAAAAACTAAAAAGAAATCACACAAGACGTCTCAGATTGTGAGTACTACTTAAAGCTCACGACCGAGTACTATACGTCGAGGAAAAATGCCTGAGATTAAAAGAGGCGTAAAGAAACTTCTCAAGTAACAGACGAAATAAACGAAAAATGTTATCATCACGGAAGAAAAGAATGATATTCACGATTTCAGCTTGTTAACGGGCATACAAAGCAGTTTTTCAAGATAGTAAAATCGGTAGTCAAGCCTTGGAAATGTCGTTTAACACGTTTGTCAAAAGAAAGTTTAAAAAAATTACCACATTTATTTTCAGCGCCATAAACCTTTAAACGAGAATGAATGAAAGGAGTAGGTATTACTACCCTGTGAAGTAAGTACCATGATGAAAAGGGACGAAGAAAATAAGATTCTGTTTCTTTAACTACCCAAAACTCAGGAGGGATTATCATTATCACATCATCAGCGATTTGTGAATTCATGATCTTTAATTCCTGGCGCAAGGATTTCCAGTTTTTTTTAACAACTTTCCCAATTCATATTAAAGAAACAAGGACCGTAGGCCACTCGGCGGATATTTAAACAACCTTTCCCGCGATAACTCAAGGAGCGGCAAATTACATGATTCCGAAAATTGACAAGTACGAGACTTTTATTATTGATGAATTAGGTCTTAATAAAGTAGGATAATGGTTATATACTAATAAAGTTGCCGTATTTTATATTACTGATCGTACCGCGGTTTCACCGTTCAGTTATAAAATTTAGGTACTGAACATTTTATGTAACGGGCTAGAAATTATATACTAAAAAAACGGCATTACTGCATGCATGTACACACTGACTTTTTGACTAGCAATGTTATGTTTAACCACCCTTTTAATTACAAAATCATTATATTGGAAAGTTCATGCTTCAGTTCCTCTACTATAACTTCTGGTTATATGTAAAACCCAAAGCGAAAAGAATCTGCAAAAATAGAGAATCGTTCCACGTGTGTTATTGGTTCAGGTCAGAGGTTTGTGACACATCACTATTCGTAGATTACGCGTAGTTATAAATTGTAAAACAGTAAAGGCACGAAAAACTCATAATTTATGTATGTACCAACGAGGAAGATTAATTTTCCCTTACGTCTAAGCTAGATCCTGTAATAATATTTCATTCGTTATTCTGCGGTGCTTTGAACAAAGGTAATATCATTCCAGTTCGTGACAGTATTTCCTCTCTTCCATTAAATTCATACTTTAAAAAAATCTTTGAAAGGTAATTTCAAGTCGAACACATACAGACAGACTTCTGACCTAAAATCGCTTCGACTCGTCAAAGCATTTCGGAGTACCATCATAGAGAGTAAAAGATGCTCAAAAAAATTAAGAAAGAGCTTTACTCAGGTACACAGCTATTCAACCGCAAACTTCCCAAAACATTCTCGCAATCACAGAAATAACCTTGAAAAGAGATCAAAGAAAAGGGCTAAACAACCTCCCAAACCAATAAACCGAAGAATGCCGAGGGACCAGAGCTGAAAATTCCAGAAAAAAACACATAAAAAGGAATATTTTGTCCGCTACACAGGCAGACTAACAAATCTTATAACAGCAAAAGGAAAAAAAACACTGACGTAGAATACAAAACCAGCCCTTAACTGGGGATGATAACCCCAATTGCCTACTGTTCATGCCACATAATGCCATAAACTCACTCGTTTTCAGCACAAAGCAACCACCGCGATGAGGCACGAAAGCTTCCAGTCTCGGCACTGCAGCCCAAATTTTAGCGTACGAAAGGCAACATATAATTTTTGGATAGGGAGAAAGTTGCTTACTATATCTTTTACTTATTAATATAGTAATAATATATTACTAAACAATAGACATCATGGAATGAAATGATAATTTAGAAAACAACCTTAAAAGTAATGATCAACCCTGTAAAATGTCTTTATCGTCAACTAAATATTGTTTTATATCTCCCGCATTGAGACTTGAAGTGTACACTACTTCTCTGGGCTGCTTTCTTCAAGCTTTTGTTCCCTTAAGTGACAACTATTAATGGATTTTTCGAAAAAGCCAGCAATCTAATACTGGGTTCCAGAGGTCAAAATTGTCCCTCCTCGTCCATTATAAACACCGTTCAACACGGGACGATAATAACATAATTTAAGCAGCGTCAAAATCCTGGACATTGGATGTACGAAAATAGAGCAGGAGTGACTTTTCGCACAATCGATCATGCGCTCGGAATTTTTCCACGTAGTTCGCTTCTTTATGTGATACAATTTTCAATGCGCATCTCGCCATTCATTAGACTGCACATTGACAATCATCGCGCGCCTTGATGTAGGACACTTGCAAAGCGCAATGGTGCACAACAGGATTGTGCTAGGGAACGGAACTGGTCTGTCGAATTCCTCGCATTTATTCCAGGAAGGACAGAGGATGAAGTAGTAACTTGAGTGTCGGCTGCCAGCTCCGACAGAGATACTTTTCAGCAGCATACCGATACCGTGCTGAAAGCTGTGCGAAGAGGTCTTCAAGTTCAAAACACTATCCGCCGGATGGGACGTCAAACCGAAAACCACTTTCGCCACGAGAAAGGCCAAAGCCGGGTTTCTCTCAACCCTCCATCCGTTCCCAGAAGAAGAACCAACCTTTACTCAATACCCACACATCCTTAATGGCGCAAATGACCTCAGCTATCGAATAGGCACCCTCAAATAACTCTTATTCTTAGAGAATCTTCAATCTTTCGGCAGGACAGGGGGACTATGCGTATTAGTGAACTCGAAACATGTATCTAAATAATGTCCCATGCATGATCAGATACCCCTCTGCGTAGGCAAGTGACAATTACAGATTACATCGATATTACTAGAAGATAATTCGGATAAGTAATGTCGATTTTAGTCCTTCTAGCGTATCTACAATACTCCATAGGTATATAAATGAATAAGTGTAGTATTTTTCGTGCCTTCTTGTATTTTCGGCACGCAACCAGAAATTATTTGAATAAGACTTCCGCGGAATCTGTTCTGTATCTATATGTTACTCTTAAGTAGGATGCTGCTAATGCTTTCAAGCAACATATGAAAATAAAAGGTACGATAAAACTACTTTATTAAAATGATGTAGCCAACCATATCTACACAATGCCATATAAATGTGAACTGAAGATTAGTGTCAATAGAATTAGTCTTGTAGTCACCATAAACATGGTTGGTTAAACGCATCTCTTTGTGTAAACTTTGTCAACGCGGTTAATTGCATCTCTTTGTGTTAACACCCCCCAACCACAAACCCTTGTGGTGGCTTTCCTTGTACAATGCAATGTAGACGGGCGTGCTTTATGAACTGCTATGATTACTTTACTGCGATACTTTTCCACGGCGTATTCTTAGTATGTCTTGACATTCGTGCGTGTTTAGTGATACCACTCACACCCCGCCACATACCCTCTAGGTGGATTGCAGTGTAGACCGCACATGTAGACAAGTCAGTCCTGCAGGTTGGAAGTACCTCCGCCCGCGTCCAAAAGACTACCGAACTCCCACGGGACTTCAATTACGACGACGGAAGAAGCGACCGCTAACCGCCGCGGTCTGCACTGACCGGCCACTGGGCCATCATCGCCGGCGGCCAATGCCATACCCCCCTTCCTCACCTTTCGACGCTCGAAATTTCCCCGACGAGAATTGAAAAACAGCGGAGAGGGAAGGAGCGATGGTCGGGAAGATCCCACGCAGCCCCTTGAGGGGGAGAATTAAAGAGTGGCGAGAAGGGAAGAGAAAGACCCCCTTGAGGAAGGTTTCAAAAATGAGGTTCCTCGGAGGGGTTTGCGGCCCCAGCGGCTGAGACAGGGAGGAGAATCAGTGGGATGAGGTGGGCCCTACCGGGGGTCCCTCCTTATATAGGGCTTCTTCTCCGCCTACTCCTCAGGGTCTGTGGAAAGGGCGGGCGGGGGCGGAGTGGTTGTGAGAATGGAGGGAGAGGGTAGGATGAGGGCGGAGGCGGTGTGGGCTTGGGTTTTCTGAGATCCGCACCCAAAGACCAGCGTCTGGAGGGAGAGTTATGGCCGTGGAAGGGAAACCCAACCTGTGCGGGGGGTCAGGGGTGCCAACCTAAAGGATATCGTACCTAACCTAACGGATAGCTGCCATAAGGATCTGAAGATCATGTATCTCTAATGTTTGCATAACCTTAATTGCACCAAGTCATCAGGGATTAATCATAATTGCTGCCATCTGACCGTGGAATAGTTTAACGACGCTACACTCAACAAGGACTGAGTTTCATCGTTAAAAGGGCCCATCCATGAAATTACTTACGCAAGGGAAGAGGTGGTATTCGGGCATAAAAATTTTAAGAAATCTGCACACAAATTTCATTTACTAATTAACCAGCCTGATATTCTCAAAGTCGAATATGAGAGGATACTTAAAGAACGAGAGCCGTTGCAGGGAAGTAAAGTAACTAGTATCGCAATACTCCAATTTTATCGATTATTCTCCCTTTTGTTATTCACAGAGAAAGTACTACCGGTAACCTATTTTACAAAGTTACGAGTAAAAGTGCATTACATGTGGTCAACCAGTTAAGGCTGATTTACACGGCCATGATTTCTATTAAGCAGAAACCATTTATCTTTTCATAATGTCCTTCAACTCCGCGTTCATTATATGCACTTATATTTCATCGTTACTTCCAAACTGCCAGTTCTACTTCTCCCCCTTCCCTGTTTACCTAATATTCTCCCCTCTTCCTTTAAAACCAAATTACCTTTTGTATACACAATCCACAAATAAGAATGAAAAACCATAAAACATTATCTAGCGATATGCATCCATGATAAGTGAGAAGACCAATGGGGTAGGAGTAAGAGTGAATTGCAGAGACACCTACTTAACACCCTGCAAGGCACTGCAAGGGCGTGCGACAAGGGGTGAACTATCACCAGGCAATAAATCACGATGACTGGAACGCTCACTAAAAACGAAGCCGAAGGGGTTCCTGAAAAGCCAGCGAGAGTACTTAGATGATTCAAACCGCAGATGGTGATATATATCTAAAGTTTGACATAATTATTTCATGCTTGGTAAAGATTCACTTCGTGCCACATATCGTCGAAATGGCTGCAGGGTAATGGACGGCAAGAGGTATGCATTATTCCAAAGAGAAAACGTAGTGAATAGGTCCACAATTCAAAAGAAAGTTTCGCGTATGAAAATGAGGGCTGACTGTGGTACGTGTTTTGACTATTCGTTGATCATCTCTGTACACTAACCCTCGCACTGCCACGGCCGATATACTTTTTCAATACACAATATAATCGTTATCATACTAATATATAAAAATGTAGTGGTCTGTCTGTCGGTTCTATATTCGTTACGCATATCCTCAAAAACTACTGAACCGATTGAGCTGAAATTGTGCAGGACCTTAGCGTAAACACTAGAAGGTGCTAAAGGCTATATAAAAAAGGCTCAAGGCCCGGGTTCGATTCCTGGCGCCAATTATGTATTTACATGGTTTCAATTGACTGTTTCAAATTATGGTAGCGCAAGAGTTTTTCTTTCGCTCAGTAAAATAAGCAGGCAAATATTAATCGATTTATTTCATTCTTTCTGTACTTATTGGGAAAATGATTAAAATTTCTTATTCTCTTAACCGATTTACACTTGGTCCTCGACGTTTCTCGGCAATGTGTAATTTATGTTAAAATTGACTCTTTTTTTCGGTTCTTGTCCGTGACGGAGGAATTAAGAGGTGGCTGGAGGGGAGGGAAGCGAGGGACGTACAGCAGCGGGTGTCTCAGTGGGTGGGTAATGGACAGGGTAGGGAAATTGCAGGAGGGGGGAACGTGAGGGATACAAATGATTGATACATTGACGAGCTTTTTTGAAGTGAGGAAACTCAAAATCTCCAGCTCCTATAAGGCGTCTAATCTTCCCTTCGAGATGAAATTTGGGATGAACTCACTGTTGTGGCCTTCGTCCAGCAAATGTTTGGCAAAATGGGAGTTCTCCTTCCTATTGATGAAGCAGGCTCGGTGTTCTGCTGCTCTGGTAGCGAATTTCCTCCCTGTTTGTCCGATATAAATGGCTTCGCAGTCCGAACACTCTAATCTGTAGACCCCGCTTTGCTGGTTTATCTTCTCCTTGTCTTTGGTGGATCCGAGTGATGTTGTTGTAAAAGGCTGCTCTTAGGAAGTAGCCGCTGTATTTTAAGGGACAAATTCCCTAAGAAATGAACTCTGCGCCACATTGCTCTGTTGTCTGGTGTGCTGGAGGTCCGGTATATGAATTCTCGTGCCATTTGGGCCCGTTTTCTCCTATACAGGGTGTCAACTAACTGGGTGGAGTAACCGTTGTTTAAAAGGAAAAGGAAACTGTTTTGATATACGCACATTTTAAGTAGGTCACACATTTCACTTATCACTGGGTAGGGAGTATGTGATTTGATGAGGGTGGCTTCCGTTAATCTGATCGCTTCAGTTCTGGGAACACTGGGATATAGGTTAATGACGTCAAAAGACACTAATATGTGCTTTTTAGGTAACACTTTTTGGGAGAGTAAGTTCACAACTTCGCAGGAATTCTTGATACTGTATTTGGGGGGAAATTTAGCATGGTATTTGATCAACTCATTTAACTTGTGTGACAGCAAGTGATTGGGGTCGGAAACACTGGGCACAATGGGCCTAATAGGGAGGTCCTTTTTATGTACTTTTGGCAGTCCATAAAACCTAGGTGACTTGGCATTCATTTGAATGACTTTGGACACTTCGCAGGGGCGGAATAACGTATTGATGAAGTTAACTTTTTGCACTCAGTCTGGTAGACGGGTGTCGGGTATTTATTTAAACATATGAAGTTGCTTGAAGCTAGGTAATCGTCACACTTCATCAGGTATATCTCTTTCTCCATTATCACTACTGCATTGCCCTTGTCCGCTTCGGATATGATAAGTCTATTTTCCGAAAGCGAATGCTTTAAGTCTGAGATAATTTGGTACTCACGGCATTGATAATAGCGTTTCTGGAGGGCCCAGTTTTGGTGATGTGCATGGATATATCAGCAGCGATCCGCTGTTTGCCCCTGATTTGTCATTTCCAAGGGCTAAATCCGTCTACGGCGAGGTACTTCAGCTGGTTGATGGATATTGGGATGTTGGGAGCGTATTTTAACCCTTTCTCAAGAATCCTCGGCTCATCGGGCTGCAAGTTGTGCTTGGAGAGATTAATTACTCTGGCGCTGAAGGTGTGGGTTGACAGCTTGGTGTCCGGAACACTCTTCTGATTTCTGGTCAGGTCCTCCAGCTTCTTTAACATGGTGATCTTCTCAATGTGGGCAATTTCGGGCCGCCGTACGCCCCTCGCTTCCCTCCCCTCCAGCCACCTCTTAACTCCTCCATCACGATTACCTTGCCTTGCCGTCCCTATTCTCTCCACCCCCTCTTCTTTTCCCCTCTTCGTTTTTCCTACATATTTTGCTATATATACTGGAAATTTTTGCTAAATGTTCACCTGATGATGTAGACTTGCTACAAAACCATGGTCGTGCCTAATAAACGTGTATGTGGAAACAGCAGTTTTCATAACTTTTCTCTTCCCATGAATAACTTCCACAAAGTTTTGCCTGAGACTGTGTCGTATAACAGACGATAGGTTAAAATACAGATTAAATTTATTACAGACATTTAAAACGGATAGCTTCACTGAAGATGTTAGATATATATTAAAAACACAAGCGTATTGTGCTATATTCGACCAGATACATAAGATTAGAGAGATAGATTGTCATACAGATAGATTTAAAATGTAATTTTCCCCCCTACTATTAGAGAGCACAATAGGCAGAATAGCAAAGGGATAGGTAGGGAAATATTACAGAGTAGTCTGTAGTGCATGACACATGTATTAACAACCAACCCCTTTGTTAATACGTAGATACTAACCATATAGCTGCATGGGAACCTATTATTAGCATGTTTTCATGCAGTACCCTAGTTGCAAGTCAATAGAGCATAATCGGTGATCTTCACCCCCTACCACACACCCTCGCGGTGGCTTGCAGGGTATCGCGTAGATGTGGATGAATCCCCCTTGATACTTAAATAAGGATTTCCCCCACAATCCCCAGCTACTCCTACCAAATCTCACAAGCGGATGACAGAAACTAGGGTAATTTTTAATGGAAGTGTGCAATACTACGCTTTGCAGCGAGTCTTTGACGAATGCTTGCCGTGTCTGGAAACATCGCGATAGAGAAACTGCACACCGCACCACAACCTTTGAAATAGAAACATATCCAAACCACGCCTATCCTCATGTTTATAGGGCCTACATCGGAAGAAACCGGGATAGGCAGTAGTGGATTGCATACGGTACGAGGCGCCCGCGCTTGAGCCTTCGGGCTGCGACAACCTCAAAGAAGGTGGGAGGAAGATGACACATGGCCAAGGATCATCCCGTCTGCAAGTCCCCTACAGGCCCGCCCGACAAGAGGAGAAAAAAAGAAGTCTTCTCTCCCCTCTCTTGAGGAGCAGAGGAGAGAGAGATGAGCGAACAAAACAAACATATTCTGCCTCTCCTCCTTCTGCCTCCCAGAGAGCTCAGCGAAGGAGGCTGGTGGGGATGCCGATGCGACGTTGCCGCCTCACGGAGAAAGGGTTTCTCGGAAGATTCTATCCGGAGAAGAAGCGATTGCAACGGTTTTCCCGAGTGAAGAGGGAGGGAATTGGGTGGAAAACACCCTTCCACACGAATGAGAGAAGAACAGCTGAGGACGGGCGGCCGAGTGAATCGAAGTTCACTTTCAATGAAGAGAGTGGCGACATAAATGTTTTCCATAGTGAATCTCGGCCTGGGAGTCGACGCGAAAACAATTTCGACTTGAGTGCGATGAGCGATCTAACCGATCGAACAAAAACACTGGAATGACAATAAAATTGGTGCCTCGACGACTTATCGACGGAAATCTAGTAGAACCGAAGAATCGTATGCCAACCATATTCCGACAACTTGAGCCAGGCTCCCGCGGGAGGAGGAAGGGAGGCGTTAGCAGATAAGAACAAAAAAATAATTTCGCCGGCTCGATACTCAAACTTACTACCTAGCAGAAATTTTTGATAAATGCGATCTAAAAATAAGCAAATCTGACTCAACGATTCATGCCAAATCATCACACACTAACGCAAGAATCACCTAACCATAAAAACAAGAATTAGTCATTGTAATTACAGTCATATCAATTATTTAAATTGGTGACCACAGTATTCTGTGTGTGGAAAAGACGATGTGCTCACAATTGATGATTAGATAAACAGTATGGCGACAAAATTAGAGAATTCATCAGAAAAGAAGCATGGGCCAAGCACGTATGAAACGATTACTATTCGCATAGAGCAAACCAGGGTTCAACAACGGCGGCTGGCGGCTACGTATGACGCTTTCAGTACGTACATGCTGCTCTAAATCAAAAATGAAAATAACTCTATCATCATTTAGGTTATATACTGGTGTGTCTTATTGTTAGAGCTTTAATTTATTTTTCCCAAACTTGCAATCATTAGTTTATGACTCAAAAATAATTTTTAAGTTGTAGCCAATAACAGATTGGAGCCCATTAGTCTCATACGTTTTATAAACACTGGACTAGACGGCAGAAAACACGTTTCATTTCTATTTATATAAATAATAAAATGAGGGGAGGAGAATTACTGAGCGATGAACTAAAGAGTCGAACGAAATTCAGTAGCAATAAAAGTAGGAAATTAATACCCACTGCGATCAACCGGAAAAAAGGAAAATCAAAAATTAAGTGATCCTCTATGAAATTGGAAGAATAAAATGCACGGAAAGTCATAAAAGATCCCAGTCCTCATCTCCATAACTTGCTTTTATCTGCTGCCTTGGAAAATGGAAGCCGCAAATACCTCCACTACAGCTGACGTCGGGGCTTGATTATAGGCGGAACACATAAAATAAATCGAATGCGTGCATAAAGTTCACTTGTCACACATCCCTCTAATAAATCACGACCGAAAATGAAAACGCGATCAAATTATGTGAGCGCACTAATGCTTTCTTCGCGCCGGATTTATATACGCTGTTCGGCGCATGGAAATTAACTGCACATTACATTTCGTCACAATTAAGGAGTGGTTCACGTAAAATTATGAAGAGTGATGAATTACCTGGACTTAGGAGAACAAATGCATGCATGGTCGACAACGCCGAAGACAACCGCGCAATTGGCGGGAACTGACGCCGACCTCAACAGGTTTCATTCAATGAAATCCGCACTTTCTTCATTATCTGCATCGTGTAAGGCGGACAACAATTAGAACACCTAAAGAATGCAGATGGAGACTTCATGATTGCCGAAGAGATGTAGTATAACCGAGGAATTCGGGCCCATATCTAAATTGACCCCCGCAGATTCAATTTTAAGCGAAACTACTACCTACTAATATTTGCATAATTGCCCTTTTTCACTTCAAAGTTCTTTTCTTTGAAGTGAAATAGAAATCATCAAAAGGTAGTGCATCAAAAAGAATGACCGCACGCTACATATTAAAAACGGGACGCACTTCATCTCAAGGCAGCTTAGAATTTTGGTTCTTAAAACCCACAAATTGGGAAACGAAAAAAGCTGACTTGGAAGAAGTATAGCAACTATTCCTGGGCAAACGGGAAGTTTTAACCAGAGGATGGATAATTGAGAGATGTCACAGGTTGGTATCAACGTTGATTTTAGACTTCGAACGTTATCATGTAGATTTCCTCTTGAAAAGCCCTCGAGGGCTTCTCAAGACTAAATAAAACAACCCAACTAATTAAATATCGGCACGCACTTCCTCGGTACATTGCACTCTGCCAACGAGAAGTATATTTCACGCCGCAAACTTGTTCCGTCAATTCCACCACGGCAACTTGGTAACTTAGTCGATTAAGGGAAGAGTAAACACGCTGAATCCAAGAATGGGTAGCAGAGCCACTCGTTGCCGGGTGATTACGGTGTCGAGCCGAGGGAGTGCCGAAAAATTATATCGTGATACTTTTTTACCCAAGGGCGTCGAACTGCGAACTTTATAGGCAACCCATATATCCAAACACATTCATATAATTACAATAACAGGATCACAAGGAACAGAGAAAATAATACAAGACTCGAAAAAAGAATGGCCGAATCCGAATAATGAGAATGCACTATCGTCAAAATACAAGAGTCGCATGCACTTGATGTTCCAATATTCCGTAAAATTCGATGATTACAGTGTAAAAGCGTAAAATAGAAACAACTCCGCAGAACTAATTCATGCTCAGGCTAGAATAATAAAAGCCGGCACTTTTCTGCCGTTTTATTGGAAGCTTACTGGCAAAACTTTAAACAAGATTGTCCCAGGGTCAAGACCTGTTTTTAGCTCTAAATAAATAATGTGAGTATTTTTAGTTTCCATAAAAAGGAGACCACATTCAAACTGCACCCACACACAACAAAATCGATAGCTATTTTACGTGCACAAAAATGTTTTGAAATTTTACGGCTAAACAGCAAAATAGCAGATTCAAACAGAACAAAGCACTGACAACCACATTTACCGGCAAAAATATTGAGACCTGATGGTAGAGAAATAAGCACACACCAATGACAGCAATAATCAAAGCAAATTACTAATATAAATAAAATTAAACGATAGCCCTAGAAATTTACGGCGCGTAAAATATTAATAAAAAGAAATAGAATTCTTACCGAAGAGTTGAGGCAGCGAATGGTGATATGCAAGTTTTAGGCACTTTAGGAGTAAAAAATATGTGGGTGTAAACAACTATAAACAACTGTTTGACACGAAAATTCACTAGCAGTCACACGACCCATGCACTACTCCAGAGGAGCAACAAGATTATGGCCGACTCGTTCCATGAATGAATGAGTTACGTAAAAGTCTTCCCTGATTGGTGGGCAGCCCAGGCCCGGCAGTGACATCACGAGGGACACTACACAAATTGCATTGAAAGAGAAATTTAAATATATTTCCATTAAATATTCTAAATCATGCTCAGAAACATATAAAATAATTAATTTAAGCTAGTAAAGCAGTAATTTTTAACTGATTGACTACTTAGAGCGATGACAATAAATCTACATGTTCACGTCGTTCTTCCTGTCGCCATCTTGAGCCGGAGAAGACGACAGAATAAAGGTAAGAGTAATTTAAGTCAACACTCGAAAATACCGTACTACAAGGTGTTAGTTTTTTATTTATTGATAAGGTTCCAATATTGACATAAGACCACGAATAGATGTCTTATCTGGTGCTTTGATTGTTTTTAGAAATTTCAATTTCCTTTGTGTTCGTTCATTGCAGAGATGCTTACTCAAATTATAATAAATTTACGGAGCCAAGCTCCTGTACTTCTTCGGAGAAATATAGGAATATGTGCTCCCGCGCTGCAGAAAGTGTCCGATCCAATTCAGCAACTATTCCTTGATAAAATTCGAGAATACTCCAAGAAGAGCAAGTAGGGTTTCTGCCATTTTACGTTGTGCTAATTGCTGAACATAAAATTGTTAATGACGTGAACTAATGTGGCCAATCTTGCAATTCAGGGCTGCTGGCGGGAAAATGGTCGAGCCATCCCCTGAAATTGAACGCGAAATGAAATCCGAATTGGACAAAGTAACCTTGCAATACGGCGGAGCATCTGGCGAAGACATGACCAAGTTCCCTGATTTTAAGTTCCAGGGTATGCTTCAGTTTCCTTCGCCTTTATAATTATGTATTCGTTTTTGATTGTAATGATTTCTTTCCTTTTTACAGACCCCAAGGTGGATCCTGCATAAGTGCCCATAACTAGGTAGAGTTGAAGTATGTGATTGTGTACAGCTGTTAAATAAATACTTATAGGTAATTATTAGCCATGTTTTCATTCAGTATGTAATTAAAATACTTAGGTAATCATCCTGTAGTTTTTTGCTTTTGACCAGTGGTGTGTCTCATTATTATTAGTCATAAGCATACAATACAGCATTAGGGTGGTGCCCGAAAATTTAACCTGCTTGCCGTGTAGGGCATTGTTCACTAAGTTCCATTACCTGCTACATTTTATCCCTGTTTAATGTGTCTGGTAAATGGTTACAGGGCATGGAATCTCCGTATATATCAAATTTCGTGGTTATCACTCCCATCTACTAACCGGGAGTATTTAGAAATACAACAAGTAGAAAACATTATAATGTGATTTCATTAGTGAAATGGATGGCAGCATTGACACTCGACGCCAACTACCGGTTAAAGTTAACCTAATAGTGTGACTATGGTTGTTAGTAATATTTTAAGCGTAACCCTAATTTTCAGCCATTTTATATTTCCTCTTTCTTGGTATTATGTTGCACTTCATGCCGTTACTGTTGTGCTATTGCTGGATAATTGTGATAAGAAAGTATTCTGTGGCATATGTTGGGTCTAGAATTTTACTGGCAGAGATTTCAAGGGAGAAGTATAATAAAAGAGGCAATTTAAAATTACCTATTGTGCATTCTTCCAGCTATTGCGGTGTGACAAGTTAATGTCATCCTTGCTCTGCCCTGCTGACTAGAGAATAATTACTGGGCAAGAATATTTTCGTTTGCATTTACCTTCAAACCTGGCAATAACCAGTAATTTTCCTTTTCTCATTTCACTCACCGCTTTAATGAATAGGTAATTTACTCGAGGTTGGCATTAAAGATAAAATGGGCTTGAACAAATTTCTGCTGATGTTAGTGTGTGTGCTGAATTATTATGTAATATTGCCATTTAACCATTACTATTAGACTCTTCATATGAAAGATTTTGAAATAGCCCCTCTCTCGCCAAATACATTGTTCAGTACTCTACCATCTCCTGCATCATTTACTTCATTTTAAACAGGCCATCTAAACAATCCGCCACGTGCAATTTCTTTTGTGCAAAAATATTGTCCAGCAGCAGACACTCATATCTTGTCATTTTTTAAGTTATTTATGAAAAGTAATAAAGGAAAATATTTTTTCTTAGTATACTTCTCTTTTTATAATGTTTACTGATGATATGAAAATTATGTGCAGTTAACAAGGGATAAATCTGCATCTCACTTTCATCACTCAGCATTTCATTTTATTATTCTTGAATTCATTCGGCATACCAATTCATTTGATCCTACTGCCCCACAGCAATTTATTTTTAGTTTTCTGAGATCACCGAAGAGTTCAAAGGAGGAAATAAAATTATCCATGATATGTTTGTGCCCTCTTCATTTCATTCTTTGCATTGTTTCAGTCTCATGGAGGCTGTCAAGTCATTTACTGCATTTTTCCCGTCTATCCATAGGTAAACAGTCATATCTACTGTATAGCCCACAGTCTTAGCTTATACATTTTTATTCCAAACCTCTTTGTTTTGGAATATTCCTTGAAAATCACTCAGCCCCTGGATGGAACAATAATTTCATCCACCATTACCCACCTCTGTACCCTGTAATGTATAGAATATTTTTCATTGAGATCATCAAAGAGTTATCTTCCAGAGTCTATTATAACTCATCATTACTGTTCAGTTCACTCTCATTGTTTGTGAAATGTAAAAGTTGAAAGATATGGAAGAACCTATTTTATGCAATTGCTTTACCATAGAAAGGGAAGTGAAACTGATCCAAAAGTCTTCTGCCAATCTAGGGTATCATGTCCTATTTGATGCCAAAAAGAGTTGCCAAAAAATTACCAATTTTGGAGTACATTATGTTGGATTCCAGAGATGATCCAAATTCTTTTTTCAGTAAAAACTGGGATATTAATATCTGTTCATCTCGAGCACTGGCAGAGGAATAACCAGTTGGAAATAGAGAAAAAATACTGTCCCAGGCGAGGAACCTGCCATGATATTAGGAGGTTCATGGTTCATTAGAGTTTGAACCACTTTTACCACCGGAAACAATGAATGGACAATGGAATACGTAGCTCAACTTTATTGCCCACTCCTTGGTCTGAATTTGAGCTAAATCTTAATCGATGCCACCATCCTCTCCCTTAGAGCAGTCGTTGTCATCTGTAATACATGCATCAAAATCGCTGTCAGTAGCAAAAAGTTTCTCTGTGATGGGGGTGTTAACTCAGAACCAAATTTGCTATTTCATTTGCGAATGCAATGCAATGCCTTTAGAAATACCCTGCATGGAGTCTTAACAACCATTTCCATAGGCAGAATCAGCTGTCTCTCCTCCATTGTGTTTGGTCGAAGGAGCTGCACTATCTCGGTTGTCATTGGACGAAAGAGTGACAAATGTCTTTCGCATGCCCACTTTTCTGAAAGGGCTAAAAACATTAGTTTTTCATCACTTATAACTCTGTGAAAAAAGTGGATAATTTTTTACTCTAACTTATCCCATTTTTACCCACTAACTTTTATTATCCCATTTCTCTCTCGTTATTCCATCTTGCCACCCATGGTGATTTGATAATGGTTTTCGCTGAGTAAAAATGAAGCAAATTAATACAAAAATATGCACATAAAAAGATTTTGTCCAGGTCCAAAAGATTGGTATTTGAAGGAAAATTTCCTTTACGGAATGTAAGCAATACATACCGAAACAAATGAGTCAATTATAACCCAGCCAAAGAATCAGGATGGTCAAGGAATTGCTTATAACACTGGGACCAATCTGATAGGACAGCTCACCATTGAAGTAGAAGGGGAACTAGGAAAATATTAACCCAGCACTGATGGTGCTCGGAGCAAGGGGAATCCAAGGCCAAGGTTAGTTATGACACACCCCAATTAAGGAACAGCCAGCCAGCATGTCAAAAGGAGCATGTGTTGAGAGGTAAGGCATCATCATGTGCCGTAAGCATCATCATAGGAGTAGCACACAAGTCAAATAAAGTGGGAACTAAAGTTCCCACTTGGCCACCAGAATCCACTCTTTACCAGGAACTAGTTTTCTTTTGTCCAATTAAGGACTACTGTCATACCAATAACACAAGTAATCAAACACCAATAGATGAATTCTTTCCTAATGGGTATATATAGAAGCATAATACCTTGAAATAGTAATAAATTTATTGTACAAAGTGCCTTGTATAAAGTATTGTACAAATTATTTGACTTGTGTGCTACTCCTATGATGATGCTTACGGCACATGATGATGCCTTACCTCTCAACACATGCTCCTTTTGACATGCTGGCTGGCTGTTCCTTAATTGGGGTGTGTCATAACTAACCTTGGCCTTGGATTCCCCTTGCTCCGAGTACAGGCACTCAGCCAGAGAAGAAAAAGAAATTCTTATTACTGCTAGGGATGAAACTAACCTTTCTGTTTCCTGCCAGAATAGAAAAGCCTTATCTCAGGAATCACACTTCATTGACTGAAATAGTACTTCTGGGTGACAGAGGGAATAATTAATTGATTTCCATCTTTACAGTTCCTTTTCCTGACACTGGCATGAATCAATGCTCATCACTCTGGGGTTAACTTTTCAATGAATTTCATATATGTTCAAAGGATTCATGCTTAACAACGTGGATATCTATAATCAACAGAAAAGTAACAATTTATCTTTCCACTAATTTATTTTTAGGGTGTTGCAACTAGTTTCAATGTTTCTGTGCCATAATCATTCATATTCATATGACCAATTCTCAGAGGGAATTGAAATGGAAAAATTTATTCCATTGGGCCAATAAGAGAATTACTTTCTAATTTATTAATTCAAACATTTTCTCCCCTGAACCAAATCTCACATTATATTATAATGTATAATTTTTAGGCATCTTAAAACAACTACTTATAATTGCATATGACTTTAACTTAGACATATGGCCTAGAGCTATGTCTCTGATGTTAGGTTTCATACTCAAGCTATTGTGTTTCAGGTTATTGTTTACTGTTAAGTCATGGTTATTTTACTTCGTGTTAGAGGAATTATTAAGATTTTAAAGAAAGCTATGTTGTTGGTCATTAGATGACCCCGTGCATAGCTTTCCTTTGTAAGCTGAGAACTAAGACAACTGTTAGTGTTAAAGTAGCAGACATAATTTTGAGGTTTCCAGTAGCTATGGTTAAATAAATCAAGTTCTTAACCCTAAAGGAAGTACAACTTTCAACTCACAAGTTGGTTTTCGAAATGATCTCTCTCCCACCAAGCCTGCACAGATTAGTGACCAAGGTACTACCATCCTCATCAGGGTCAAAGCAAGGAAGAAAGATGCTCAAGGCAAAATCGTCTGATGTTGAAAATATCAAAAGGCGTATTTAAAATATCCCCATGCACAGCAGGGAGTAGTTTCCATTTATTGAGACCCTTAAAAGAACAAAAAAGGGGCTACCACATATCCGAAGAAATAGTACTTCTGACAATCAACCTCTCTAAAAAAATACATACATACATTCACTCACAGATTATTTCCTCACTGAATCACTATTGCGAGATAATATCCACATCACATTTTCAAGCAAGAGAGGCATTTCAAAATGTTCTGCGATCACTTTAAATGTCCTGATCTGCCTCATTAAAACTTCAGCCTCATTTAAAACCTTAAAATTACCTGCACATGTACAATAGTCGGCCATGTTTTCCATTTTGATCTGAAAAAGAGAAGGCACAGATGTACAATCACTGATTTAATGTATCTGGGAGTAGTCACAAGACTAATAAAAGTGTAATAAATGCTAACTAAACAGGCACCACATTGCCTATTTTTATCAACAAATGTCATTCACCTAATAAAATCTTAGTTTGGTAACAACTTGTAATTAGACAAGACTTACACCAAGGAAAATTTTCTGAGCTGCACTGTTAATGAAAAACTAATTCTTTTATATGTGGTTACCATAAAATACTAATGCGATATGTTAATGCATGCAGTAATTACATATTAAGGAAATACAGTATCAATCAGCCTCGTTAAAAAGACTAATTTGAGAGCAACTGTCACACACTAAAGTTATTCAATTCAATTGAAGAAATTCAAAATTAAAGCCTGTAAATAATTACCTGATGACATTTTATGCACTGAAGGTCCTGCAACATATAAGCCATTGACTTCCTGTGCACAATGTCTAGTAAAGAATACTCAATTTCTGAGTTGTCATACGGTACTTGGCACAGGGGGCATATCCAAACATTCCTGTCAAATAAGACAAAAGATCTTCATGAGGATCCTCAAGCCATACATAATCATGCTCTTTTCACATTATATGATAATAACTATGTTAATGAACTGGAGGTTCAGTTATTGTTTCACATACATGTTACATTTGAAAACAGGAAGGTTACATGCACTATATATTTTGGCGACTGAACAGCAAGTCTGAACAAATAAAATTTGGCAACTAGGCATAAATGACTACCAGATTTGCAACGAATTCCATACAGCATATACTCTGGCACATTAATCATAGATTTTTGTGTTAATTGACTCATCATAAAATGGACATCAAAGCACGACAACAGTTAGTGAAGGATGATTTCAAACAGATACATACTAAGAAGTGGCACGATTTGACAATACACACCAAGGGTAAAAAGTTATTTGATATTCACTTCCTAATACATATTAATAATAATTTTTATTTGTCCAGAGAGTTGTTGCTATAAAAATATAGGGCACGCCTAGGCAAATACATAAAACAGTCAAATGCAAAAGTTAAAAATGAAGTTCATCAACAGAATATAATAAATTTCTCAATAGAAATTCACAGAGCTTACATTTGAAAAGGGCCATAGTCTTTGCCCTAACTTCTGAAGGAAGCTTATAAAAGAGCAAGAGGCCCATATGCCAAGGGGCATAACTAGAGTTTTTGGTTCTTACAAATGTTTGATGGTGGTTGGTAGAGCTTCTTGTAAAAAATAACTTTATTATTGGTTGCATAATTAGAAATATTCTTTTTTGCACAAACAATGGCAGCAAACATGTACACACAGGGAAGAGGTAAAATACAAAATTTCTGAAAAAGAGGGCAACATGGGGCATTAAGAGGTGCTTTACCTATCAGCCGCAGAACCCTCTTTTGAATTTTAAATATGTATTATTATAGAATTGGGTGTAAAGCCCCAGAAGAGGATGCTGTACATAATCAGGAAAAAGAACTCACCATAATAAATTGACAGCTGTACTAATTTGGCACATAAATGGAAGCACCTGATTAACACTTTCACTGCAGGCCCCAAGCATGAAATATGTTCGCCGTGAGCGGCAGTAATTTTTTTTAATGAATAGGTACTTATGATTCCTTTGATGCATAGGCCGTTTTACCTAGAAACTGCTGGCACTTTGACAAATTTCAGATTGCAATGGAGGAGCAGGAAGTAAATTGGAGGGCCGTAGCTGGAAATGGTAAAACCGCGGTGCAGTTGAAAAAGAGAAGACACAGGACACACGGAGGCATCCTTCGCTCATGGGGCTAGATTTAGGCAGACGCACCAGTGTGTCCTATGCACAGCGAAAGTGTTAAGTTCATCATTACCAACTGTTTCTATTTACCTTCCATTTTCCTCTGCCCTGTAATTGTCCTTGCAAAGGTCAATATCTCTGCAGTGATTACATGACCGACATATCACTTCAGGTAAAATGTATGATGTGCAGGGATCATGCCACTCAGCCTCTTTGCTGAATTCCCCCACACCAATGAGTCGGAGTAGATTCCTTCGTAATTTAGTTACTTCTTCAGATACACTACTGTCAAGAGAAAGGACCTGGAAAAAAATAATTAGAGGCAAGTACTTGATAAGGCACTAATTTACCTTCCATGGTGTGAGTACAAATACATCCAGTCTTATTATAAATAAATAAGTCTCTTGACAAAAAAAAATAGTGTTACATTGGATCACAATGCAAATGACCTAAGATGCACTTAAAAATGTGATTTTTCTAAAGTGCTTAGTTTAAGTTCGATAATTTAAAAGAGATGGCTACATACTCCCAAGAGAATATAGTGTAAAAATATTGCATGATAAGGTTGATAGGGAAAAAACCCTTTGCCTCACCTTACAAACAGCTTTAACAAAACCAAGAGCTGGACTTATTTTCTCATGTTCCAAACTCCATGCTGGAGAAAGTTCACTGTCTATGTCTTGAGTTGGCATCTTTTTGTGGATCTTCTGAGTTATTCTGTGGAAAGCCACATAAAACCATGAATATATAGTGAAAAACAAAAATGATTAATCATATTTCCTGGCCCATAATATCATGGTATATTACAATAGAACCTCACTTATGAAACTTTCAGTGGACAACCAAAAAAAGTTTCATAAGTGAGGAAGTTTCATAACAGATGTTTCATAGCAAGGGAACATGATGTAGTTTATTGCTGTCCATGTAGATGATTCCAACAGTGATAAATAAGAAAACTGCTCATGGTAAGGGTACTATGCACTAATGCTTGGAATCCCAGCTGTGCACCAGTAGTGCCATCTGTTGCCCGTGGAGCAAACTTTGTTTGGTTGCTTGAGCAACCCTATATAAATATGTTGTTTGTATTGTCAGCTGTTCTGTGTTGAAAGTTCTCAAGTTTGACCTAAAGATTAAAGAATCCAATAGCCGGGAGAGTTTCCAATAAATCTGCGTTTAATAAAACAACAGGTTATGGGCCCAGGATCCTGGTGGATATACGTAAACGCAGGTCAACGACGCAGATAAATTTACGCGATGAGCGACGCAAATTAGACAGTCGTCGAAAGTAAGTTTGACGAAGCCGTCAAGAAAGCAAGTTTGAAGTCGTCAAGAAAGTAAGTTTGACGAAGTCGCAAAGAAAGTAAGTTCGACGAACGTTAAGAGGGAAAGTTTGACTTAATCGTCAAGAAAGTAAGCTTGACTATGAATACGGACGAAAGGGAGGAATTCAGGCGCTCGATACTGAAGGCAGACGGATCGAATTATTATGCCTGGAGCAAGAGGATTGAAGCGCTAATGATCGATAAGAACTGCTGGACCGCGATAGATCCCGGATTTGGCGACGAAATCAACAGTGTTAAAGATGACGAACCAACCTTAATTAATCTTAATTCGGAACAAGCAAGAACAAATCGCCGGTCGAGAGCTATTCTCTATAATGCCCTGCAAGACTCAATGCTGCATGACGTTGGAGAGTTTGTGCTGGCTAAGAGAATTTGGACCACGCTGGAAGAAATGTACGGCACATTCAGCATGCTACATACCGTGGTTCACCTCAGGGAGCTAACTACTACGACAAAGGAGCCTGGAACACCGATGCAAGAGTATGTAAGTAAAATGCAGGAAACAATGCAGAAGGTACGAAAAGGGGGCGTGTCTTTCAGCGACCAGGCATTCGCGTATTTCTTGCTTCTCGGCCTCCCCATGCCGATGTATGAGGGTCTTGTTAGATCACTAGAAGATGGAGAAAATAGAGTCACGTCATCGATGGTCAAGTCGAAACTGATGCTGGAAGAAAAAAGAATGGAAAGGAACAGCAAGTTGATGGACGAGGACTCAGTCGCTCTAAGTGCGTCAAAAGACTTGAGAGGAACGCGACGCACTCCCAGGCGCAAGAAGGTTAACGACCCTATGGCCAGCGGAAGAGAGCTGACGAAGGGTTCTCCCTCAACCTTCAAGTGCTATACCTGCGACGAACCGGGTCACATGGCTAGGGAATGTCCTATTTGGGCGGAATTCAAGGAAAGAAGGACGAAGCAACGAATGGTGTGTGAGCCTAAGACTAACATCGCTTACAGTGAAGACTTGGAGGATGAGGACAGTGCCCTACTATTATCTGATTCATCACAACGTCCAAGGCGCGAAGACAAGTGGTACTTAGACTCGGGGGCCACTGAGCACATGTGCCACAATACCAAGGCTTTCATGAACCTAAAAACACTAGAAGAAGGAGCTGTGAAAATAGGAAACGGCGCAAAACTGCCCATTAAGGGCGAGGGAACCATCCTCTTGGATGCAAGAATGGAAGGAGGGGAAGGCAAGAAGCTGCGCCTACAAAGAGTTAAGCACGTACCTGGACTTTATTGCCACCTAATTTCCGTACCACAACTAACTGAAAAGGGTGTTGTTGTCACGTTCAACAATGACAATGCCCTCGGCATACTGAATGGAAAGGTAATATTTAGTGCAAGGAAAGCGGGAAATATGTATGAATTATGTACCAAAAACCCCAGCAAGCAAGAACTGGGGAGCCACCCTATCGCCCTGCATGCAGTGTCAACCAAGGAAATGTGGCACCGCCGGCTAGGTCACGTTCATGCTGAGGCATTAGAGAGGATCCCACCACTTGCTGCCCTCAAGAGAGAAGAAATGGGTGTATGCGACGTATGCGTCAAGGGCAAGATACAAAGGAGACCATTTCCTGTGAGCAATGCACATGCATCAAAACCCCTCGAATTAGTACACTCTGACACTATGGGAAGGTTCAACCCAGCATCCAAGGGTGGGTCTATGTATGCAGCCATATTCACTGATGATTTTTCTCGATACGTTGTCATGAAAACCATGAAGAATAAGACTGAGACACTTGCTAAGTTCAAGGAGTATAAAACTATGATGGAAATTATGACTGGCGAGAAGCTCATGGTACTGAGAACAGACAATGGAGGTGAATACTGCTCTGAGGAGTTTGAAGGTTACCTGAGAGAAAATGGAATAATTCATCAGAAGACAGTCCCATACTCGCCACAACAGAATGGTCGGGGAGAGCGACAAAACCGCACCCTCATGGAAATGGCAAGGTGCATGATTATCGAATCAGGTGCAACCAAGGACATGTGGGCAGAAGCTCTGAACACTGCTGCCTATGTAAGGAATCGTTGTCCCTGCCGTGCTATTGGTGATGGGATTCCCGTTTCCCAACTTTTGAAATCGGAAATCACTATGAAAGACCTATCTGATTTGAAACCCTTTGGTTGCAGAGCACAAGCCATAGTAGAAAATCGAAGAAAGCTCGATAGCAAGACTGAAGAATGCATCATGCTTGGTTACGGGGAAGGCACCAAAGGAGGATACAGACTCTGGAGCCTTACCAAAGCACGTGCCATCATAAGAAGGGATGTAGTGTTCCATGAAAGCACTTTCCCACTCAAGGAAGTAGAACTGGAATCGGTTGACCAGGGGAAGCAGGAGGAATCAACAAATGACAAATTCATGGGTGATGATGATCATGTACATATTCTGGATGAACCAGAAGAAGGCGAAGAACCGGTGGTTCACAAACAAACGGCAGAACCGCTTGACCCTAATGAATTGGTCAATACCCTGGACATTCGTCTGCCAGAAGATGACGCTGTAAATGATGCAATCGAAGAGGTACCAATCATTCCAAGGCGTTTGGGTAGATCACACAAACCAAAGTTTTGTGGCTGTACTGACTGCTACTCAGCTCTGGTGTCACTATCAGAAGAAGTCCCCTCTGAGCCTACAACTGTCGAGGAAGCAATGCATGGTCCTCATCAAGCCAAGTGGGTGACTGCCATAAAGGAGGAACTCAACAAGCTGAAGGAGAAAGGAACATGGGACCTCGTTCCAAGACCTCATAACAAGAAGGTGATAGGTTCAACTTGGAAGTTCCGTGTGAAGATCAGCAATGATGGAAATCCACCCAAGTGCAAGGCCAGACTTGTCGCCCAAGGCTTCGCTCAGATACACGGATATGATTATCTTGACACCTATAGCCCTGTAGTAAGACGTAAGACAATCAGGTTGATGTTAGCTATATCTGTTGAGCAAAATCTTATTGGAGAACATGTTGATGTAGTCTCTGCCTATGTAAACAGTGACTTAAAGGAGACTATCTTTTTGGAACAGCCCAGAGGATTCGAGGTAGGTGACAGAAATGAAACTGTGTGCAGGTTGAAAAAATGTTTATATGGATTGAAACAATCGGGAAAGGAATGGTATTCTATGATTAAGGGAATATTTCTGTCCATGGGATTCAACTCAACATACGGGGACCCTTGTTTATTTTTCTGCCTGCATCATGAAGCGTATGCTGCATTGTATGTTGATGACATAGCTATATGGAGTGCTAGCCAAGACAGTATAAATTGGTTCAAGTCAAATCTATCTAAGCATGTGGAGATCAGGTCCCTGGGAACTATTGCAAATTTCTTATCTTTGAGAATAAGAAGGCTGGATTGTAAATCTGTATCTGTTGATCAGTCACTATACATAGAGCAAATGTTATCTGAATTTGGCATGTCTGATGCAAAGTGTGTGTCATGTCCACTCAGTACAAGTGTAATGAAGGGGCTCAGTGAGTCAGATACTCCTGCTGATGAAGGTGAGTACAGGAAGGCAATAGGTATGCTCCTATATGTAGCAAATGGTACTCGCCCCGATATCTCATTCGCTGTATCATTTCTTAGCCAGTTTTGTTCCTGTCCCACAAGAAAATACTGGGCTGCTGTCAAACATCTGTTAAGATACGTTAAAGGCACTAGTGATTATTCTATTGTCTATCAGAAAAATAATTCATCGGTTCAGATTTTCAGTGATGCTGATTTCGCTGGAAATAAGGTTGACCGCAAATCATTCTCAGGTACTGTTGTGATGCTTGCTGGAGGACCCATCCATTGGCAATGCAAGAAACAAACTGTCGTTGCTAACTCCACACAAGAATCAGAGTATATCGCACTTGCATTAGCCACTAGAGAGACTTTGTGGTTAAGTAGTACTCTTAAGGAAGTAAAACTAAATTTTATGTGTGATATTCCTTGTGTTAAAGTTGATAACTTGCCTGCCATATTTCTAGCCAAGGATGATGGTCCAAGGCAATCGATATAAGATACCATTACATTAAGGATATTGTGTCTAAGGGATTAATTAAACTGGAGTATGTGCCTTCCCACCTTAACACTGCAGACCTGTTGACTAAGGGACTGAATGGGAAAAGGATCCAAGAACTATGCACAATGATAGGACTTATGCATATGTAATGAATTTACTATTTATGTGGTGTTTGTTGTAGTGATATTGTTCAGATAGAATTACTTAATTTTTATGATGATCCATGTCTCTTCAAGGGTTTGTTTATGTCCCATATTTCATTGTAACAAATGTTTCATGTGAGAGCTTACTTGTATAGAAGACGCCCACTGTATGGAATCAAGGGGAAGTGTAGTTTATTGCTGTCCATGTAGATGATTCCAACAGTGATAAATAAGAAAACTGCTCATGGTAAGGGTACTATTCACTAATGCTTGGAATCCCAGCTGTGCACCAGTAGTGCCATCTGTTGCCCGTGGAGCAAACTTTGTTTGGTTGCTTGAGCAACCCTATATAAATATGTTGTTTGTATTGTCAGCTGTTCTGTGTTGAAAGTTCTCAAGTTTGACCTAAAGATTAAAGAATCCAATAGCCGGGAGAGTTTCCAATAAATCTGCGTTTAATAAAACAACACATGAAACCCTTTTCAAATGTCCAATTTAGTCTTTTTTGTTTCATGTTTTCGGTTGTATGTTTAGATGCAGGCAAATGAAGCCTAATAATTTATTGTATTACAAGCAACTATACAAATAAATGTATGTTCATGACACCTAGACAGAAAATGTGTGCATTTGCAATCCTGAAGTAATGTAAGATCTGTTCCCAAAGTTGAATTTCTTGGAGTAATAGTTAGCATTCCTGGCACTTAATCAGCAGGGCCTAGTTTCAATTAATGCTTGGCACATTTTGTAATGGTGTTTATTGTCAGTTCATCTTCTACATACAAACACCAGCTTATTCAGGAGTATTGATTACTAAAAACTCGGCTGTGAATAATAGTTAATTTTTTTCCTTTACCAACTATTTTTCTTCTAAAACAGAATATCACTAGGTATGAACAGAGACCTAACTGAAAATAGTTTTAAGTTTATATTAAATATGAGAAACCATTTGGTATTAGAAGTTAGATATTGTTATTCATTCAGCCATTTTGAAATTATTATTTAATTACTAAGTTGGGATTGAAGGTCTGAGTGATTTCATGGTTTAAGAAAAGATCTTTTTTGAATGAGCATCATTTGTTTTCACCTTGTCGTGACCTTTTTTGGATTTGGATCCTTGCCTGGGTTTTGGATCTTTATCTTGGTTTTGGATCCTTAGTTTCGGATACTGGATTCTGAATTTCATTCCTTTTCGAATGCTACATTTTAAATATACCTAATTAGAGAAACAGCAACAATAGTATTTCCAAAATAACAAGTAAATTTATTGTAGAAAAACCTATTTCCTATCATCTACAGTCAAGCCCACTTATAACTAAGTTGAGGGGGATGAATATTTAATTCGTAATAACTAAACTTCGTTACATGGGGATCTCTTCAACGTGGAATAGCCTTCACTTCGTTATAACCGGAACTTCATTATAAACAGGTTAGATATAGGCAGACTAGACTGTATGTGGATAATATTTTCCTGGATATACTTCCTATCATCTACAGTCAAGCCTGTTTATAACGAAGTTGAGGGGGATGAATATTTACTTCGTAATAACAAAACTTCGTTATATGGGAATCTCTTCAACGTGGAAGAGCCTTCACTTCGTTATAACCGGAACTTCATTATAAACAGGTTTGATATAGGCAGGCTTGACTGTATGTGGATAATATTTTCCTGGACCAAAATTTACGGATGCAATAACAATATCTTATTACTTCTAATATAAAGTTCACTTTCCTTACTACATACTCATTAAACAGTACATTTTTTCAACCTGTTCAACTATTCTTTAGATTGCTGCTAGAAGAAACATTATAAGTTCAATTTAATTAATACATATTTGAATTATTTTCCACAATATAAGATCCTAGTGATGCTGTACGGTATCACCCTCTGTACAGAAAGGTTTAAATGCAATTATAGCAATAAGGCTTCCGAGCATATCACATGCCAAGAATAATATAATATAGAACATTAAATAATAAACAAAATCAAAAACCTAAAATTAATTCAGCACACAATCGTCATTGATGTGTTTAAATTAACTTGGGTAGCTGTTGTTAATAAAACCCTTGAATGCTTTCAAGTTATTTTTAGAAACAAAAACTTTTTAATGCCGTCAGGAGATTCGAAATATGGAATATCTGGAGATTCTATTTTAAAGACAGTAACATTGTAATAGAATATTTCAAACTGCTAAACTATTAATTTTGCAATGTCTTATTAATAATAACCTTTAAAATGATATTTGTGAGTTTTATACTCATAAGGAGAGGTTGTGTAACTGGGATCATGAAATGAGATGAGCCTTTTTTTCATGCTACTAGAAGCAAAATAAAGAAAAAATTGGCTTTTTTCTCCATTATTCGCAAGAAAAAAGGTAGAATGACATGCAGGGAGCCTGCATTCTCCAAATTCAGGTAAGCTGACAATAGCAGAGTGAGGTAATGTACTGCAGATAATGAAGTTCAATTATTATCACTGTTGAAAATTTTTCTTTCAGCCAATGAATCAAAAATTTTATCATCCTTAATTTTCAACCCTCGTATGTGGACACTATATTTTTGTACTTTTATTGCTTAAACTATATTTACAAATGCATCACTCAAAAATACATTATAAAGTTAATGTATTGATTCCACGATTTTAATTCTGAAATAAAATATTTTTCCATTCACTTTCACTGAGGTCAAATTTTATTAATTTTATGTTTGATATATTGACTTATAAACTGACATGCAATTCCTGATAATCAACTTTTTTTTAAATGCCTGCTTGCATTACCCTAGGGATACATCATGGACTGTATTCCCAGGCAGTGTTAAGGAACGAACTTGCAACCAGCAGTACACTAGCTCTCATTTTTAACAATTACGTTATCATCGGTTCATTCACCGGGTGACATTTTTCATTATTTTTTCCCCGCCTCTCCGGGCCCATGGAGAAAAAAGCCAAGACATCTATTTCTTTATTTTATTCTAGTGCACGGAAAAAAATTTCATCTCATTAGTGACCGGAGTTACAAATCCTCTCCTTATCAGTATCTACCATGCCTACATTCCATTCATGGGGTGCTTTGATTGCTAAGCCGCGAAATTCAAAAATCTCAGATCGGGATCCGAATTTATACTGTCTTCAGATTTTTCAGTAGAGAATGAAATGAAAGATCCATGAATCTTTAGATCCGGCCCGACCATCTTTAATTTTTGAGTGATACATTCGTAAATCTAATTTAAACAATAAAAGTATAAAAATGTGAGTATTCAGATGTAAGGGTTTGAAATTGAAGATAATAAAATTTTCGATGCAATGACTGAAAAATAAATTAAATGCGATAAGGATCGAACTTCACACATCTCTCATTGTTCACTTGATGCCGACGAATGTAGGATACCCGCGTGAAATTCTACATTTTTTTCTTGGCGATTCCAGGGTAAGGGGGAAAAAAGTCATATTTCTTATAAAAAATTGAAAAGGTGCATAAATGAAACTACGAGACTTATAATAGCCATGAACAAAAACTCAAATTCGATGTCTTTCTGTAGGTCAGTTACTGAAAAGTCACATAAGTGAGGACTTTCCTACCAAAGGACTGGAAAAAAACTGTTCATAATTGAGTTCGTCGCATAAATGAAAAGTTTCATAAGGGAAGCTGGAAAAACATGGGGTCTTATGGAGTTCTTCACCGGGCAAAAAAAAAGTTTATAAATGAGGTCGTCATATATCCAAGGTTCTACTGTAGATGTCTTTACATTGGTCAGTGACCAAAAAGTCATTTAAGTGAGGACTTTCCTACAAAGGGACTGGAAAAAAACTGTTTATAACCGAGGTTCGTCATATAAATGAAATTTTCATAAGCGAGCTTGGAAATACATGGGGTCTTATTTACCGGACAAAAAAAAACGGTGTATAAATGAGGTCGTCGCATACACGAGTCGTATAACCAAGGTTCTACTGTATATTATACCATAATATCAAGGCCCATATATGTCAATCTCTATCCACTGTAATTTTTCTGGTCGGATATTAGAAGAAATATGTAATTATGAAATTGCTAATGCTAACAATTCATAGAAAGAAAATGGGATTGTTAACTTTGAAATTATCCATTGTAGAATCCCAGAAAATAATTATTACTAATGAACACACCCTAAGCTCACTGGATAAATATAGTCAGTAGTGAAAGTATCAGTCAGGATGGACAACAACAACATTGCAAATTTGGATCCAATATTAGGATCCAAAACTTAAGATTTACCCTCAGTCCATGAGATGTGGGCCAATTTTAGAATGTACCCCCAATTATAGAAAGTGGATCTTGTGGGCTGGGAAATAGGGTAAGTGCTTTCTTCAAAAAGTAATGCATAGCACTTTTTCTCATTCCTAAAAATATGCTTACACTGATCAATAATGAATAATGCAATTCTCTACGGTGAAAAATTGGAGAATTGATTAAACATTTGGATTGGAAGTCCAACTCAGAACTATGTTACATTCATCACTATCCATTACAAAAGCTTGAGGTTATATGTACTGGCATTATGGGACATCATCAGGCAAGTATGATGAACACGAAGAATTTGAAGCAGGTAAGGGTTAGTATGGAAATTATTAAATTTTCACAACCTGAAATATCTGAGGAAACAACCTCCACAAATCATATACTGAGTAGCATCCTGGTGTGTAATTTAATGGAAAGAAAATTTGCTAACCTAGACAACTAGTCCTAAATGTCCACAAAACAACATGTTTTTGGACGAGATAATCATCATGGCCTGGCATACTTCCAATAGTCACTACAGTTAAATCTAGATAGAATATTCATTGCATTTAATACTACTAGTTATTTGAGAAGTAAATAAGATGACATACATATATGGTTTTCCATCAATAAAGGTGGACTAGGCCACTTCTAGTCCCTTTGCCTCCCCATGTATGCCCTTCTCCTATGATTCACTATCACTGTTCAAGTGTTGCACAGATAAAATCCACGAAAATTCAACGAAATTTCCAAAGAAAAGATTTGAACTAATCAGTCTTTAAGGACTGGTTTCACAATTATTTTGTCTCAAAATTTGATAAGCACCTTAAAGTACACTGGTATAACCTTTCCCTCCAAATTTCCAAAATGGATATTTTGGCAATGAATACAGTGAAACCTTGAATATAGTGAAATTTTAAGTACTCACTGAAAAAGTTTCTGAGACATATCACCACCTATGAGTTCTCGTGCAAAGTTTGGTGCTCCAGTGTGAACACCAAGGCCGAGGGGTTCTTGACTTGGTTGTGTCAACTGTGATGAGACTGACTCATGACGTTTCTTCCAAGGTCTCACTGGAGTCATACCTCCAACCTTGGCTCGATCTTCTGCTGCCTCCTTTAAGTGTCTATACACTGCACTGATGTAACCAGCAATCACTGTACTGAAACCAGCTTGAATGCTCACATCTGGCAGGTATTCCATCAAATTCCAGTTCATCACTATTTCTGGCTATAATATACAAAATAACATTACTGAATGGTGAATCAACCATCAGAAGGAAAGCACAGTCATAAAGCATTATCAGTATATCATACAAATACACAATCTCGACACTTAACAACATGAAGATGTTAGTTGTTTTACCCTGATAAAACAAAAAAAATACCACAGTACCTCCACAAAGACGTTAGCCAAGTGCTGTATTCATGTGGTAGATCATGTATTGGTAGAAAATGCAGAGCACAGTAAGCCCACTTTCTGTTACACATTATAAATTGTGAATTTCAGAGTGAAATAATCATTTACCTTGATAAAAATTTGAACCCAGTTTAATAAAAAGCGTCTCAACCACTTATGTCCCCCTGATCATCAATGGCTAGACATTTCAGGTCATGAGCCCACCTGATTACATAATAATCATTAAATCATATTTTAATTAATAGGCTCATAAATTTGATGCATGAATCTGCATTCATATCATAATAACTTATGTATATAGCAGTGACTAAGACAGTACCTAAAAAAGACACCGAAAATGATTTACAATAAATATGATACCAACATTATATACCCATGTAATGTAATACTAACCAAAGTGATCTAGCGATATGTAGGTATACTGGTGGGTCATGTTAGTGCACAATGTACTTAGGTTAATGGCATGCAAAAATTACACACCAGAATAGGGGCCTGGATTTTTTACCTAAGCCACCTGAGTTTGCCACAGAGATCTGGTACTAACCAGAAGAGTACACAGCTTAGATTTTAGAATCAAATATCGGTGCACTTTTCCACAAGTAATTTATTAATGCGTACGACGCGTTTCGGCTCACAGAGCCATCATCTGATACAAGACACCAACATACATGTTAACAGCGTATTTATACATAGGAGAAGGGGGGGGGGGGAAGTAAGAGGCAGAGGGAGGGGGGGGGGCGCAGGTACGGTTGGGGAAACAGTGAGAGACGGAAAAACCAAGGAAGTATGGAACGGGGGAGGAGGGGTTCTTGAATGAAGGGACGCGTGTCAAAAAGAAAGGGATACGAGGCGGCAGTTAGCGAGGCAAGGAGGAGGTGTGTGGGAAGTCCCCGAAAGGGAAACTGGGAAAGGAGTAAGGGTAAAGAGCAGGGGTTGGTGAAGGGATTATTGGCGGTAAAATGGTCAAAATAAGGTGGGGGGAGTGGGTGGGTGGACCGGAAAAAGAAAGAGAAAAACCCGATGAGGTGGAGTCGGTTGGCTATGGGGGGGGTGAAGTGGGAATTTGGTCGTTGCTTTTCGGGAAGGGGATGTTCAGGAGAGGAGAGTGTTTGACAAACACTTGATCATTCATAAGTACATTCGAATCTGATTGTAGAATTTCAAGTTGTTCCAAAATGTCTAGCCTGGAGCCCTTACTTTCAAGATGAAGAATTTCTGGATGGAATTGACAAGAGTGGGAAGTCTGCAATAAATGTTTGGCTAGAAGTGACTTGTCATCACAATTTTTCCAACATCTTTTGTGTTCTTTCATCCTAGTTTCAAAGTTTCTACCGGTCTGGCCTATGTAGCACATGTTGCAAGTATTACAATTCACTTTGTATATGCCGGATTGATGGTGGGGTTCAAATTTGTCTTTGTTACGGCAGAGAATTTTCCCGAGAGTACCGGGATTGTAAAGAGAGACATTGATTTTACAATACATTCCCGGTACCCCCCCCCCCCTTCTCCTATGTATAAATACGCTGTTAACATGTATGTTGGTGTCTTGTACCAGATGATGGCTCTGTGAGCCGAAACGCGTCGTATGCATTAATAAATTACTTGTGGAAAAGTGCACCGATATTTGATTCTAATATGTCAAACTTCCACTACATCTCGCCTGAATCAGTTGATTTTAGCTTAGATTTTGTTGGACAACTCAAAGACACCTCTCCCAGATTTGAACCTGGTACCTCCAGCCAGAAGCCTAATACTCAACCCACTGGGCTATCAAGCTATCACAGGTAATGTAACGTGCACACTCAAAAATGCTTTATTTTTAGCTAAAATCCTAGTCAGTATTATGTCACCGTATTGTGCAGGTTATTTGAGCAGTTGCACAAAGACTGAGTAAATGAACCATTGTATATTTTTAAGTTTTGCACAGAGTGAATACTGTTTTTTGCATGAATGATATTTTTGCACACTTCCTTGACCCAAGGTTGTATTTACTGTCAATGACATTAAATTTCATGTTAAATGTAATTATTTGGAAAACAAAACGTTGAATTTTGACGGTTAGCACCCCACACATTAGTAGAGGCAAGAATTTATGGTAAATAAAACTCTCAAATTTCGTCATTAAAAATGACCCATTTCGGGATAAAAAATGGGAAATAGCCCTAAATTTCGGTGTATAAAAAATATTGATTCATCCCAGATTTCTCAAACGCCATTTGGTGATACATTGCATTACTATATTGATGACTGTTCTGGAGAAAAGTTATTTTCATTTTAATGTATTTGAGTGAGTTTAATTTAGTTTCGGTTTAATTTAGTAATTCGGCAGTTGCAGTACTTGCACATTAATATTTTCTTCTGTTTATCAAAAACATAGAAACCTTCTCTACGAAACTGATTTTCGCGGTCAAACACAGTTACTGCTTTCGGCATTTTCCTTAGGGCAATTCACGCATCATAGAAATACTTCTGCTATCGATCTCTGATTAGCTATTAAATTAAGTCTCACGTAAATAACAAATAATATTGCATGTGGACAAACTGCAATAATCTCTAGAAAGCAAAAGTCTCAAGCCGAGTTCACATGGGGGCGGAATAGACGGAACAGGCAGAAAGCAGAAAAGCATCTAGCCAATCACAATCCGTTCCATCTATTCCACTCCCATGTGAACCCGGCTTCCACGGGGACTACAATGTAATGTACTGACTACAATGTAATCACTAATGCATCATTCGTGCCGGCTTCATGGATAATGTTCGAAATCGCGCTGCGAAAACGAGAAAAACAAAACAAACGAATATCGCTTGGCGACTATATGAAATTTAGGTGCTCGGACGAATGAAGATGAGATTACAAGAGGGATTATGATAAAAATAACTCCTTTGATGGTTTGATTCACAATTAAAGGTCAAAGAACCCTAAGATATATGAAATCATTGGATGCGTAGGTACATGTAAAACGCGTCTGATGATTAATATTGTACGGGCATTTGAATGAATTCAAATGGAAGGTTTCCATCAGCGGCTAAAATGACCGATTTTAATAGTCGGAAGCTGTAATATTTCGTGGAGAAATGAGAAAACAAGTGTGGGAGCAAGAACAAAAATTATCACCGAATATTCCATTCGGTGGAGGTAGTTTCGCGGTCTCGGGGGGTTCACTCTTAGTACAAAGTTCGGAGGTTTGTCGAAAATAATGTGGTACGATACAAAGATGTTTCCCTCTGTTACATGCTTGAATTTTGGCCGGTGATGAGGATTTTACGATGAAAAGATGTTCCATAGGTAGAGGTTTTACTATATATTCCACATTTTCGCAAAATAACCCGTAAAAATTCTAAAAAATCGCATTATTTTCGCTCAGGAGAATGTATTTCGCGTTATCCCAAATAATCTTCATATTTCGCGTCATTTCGCGAAAAAATCGTTTAGCGAAAAATTCGTGGCTCTACACATTAGTATACTTTCAAGAGTTTGAATTACGGTGCGGCAGCATTGGCTATAATGGGCAAAAACTTTGGAAACTATAAAATTGTCATATCTCTTGTGGAATATTCTCTAGATTATTTGAAATCATAATTGTTGCTAACAAGGCCATACACAAACAGTTCTAAGTTTCAAATTGAATTCCATTGAGTCGCACATGATATCTTCTTTCGTAATGACTGCTAGAGCCAACTATGTAATTTTTTGATAATAATGCCCTCCCACCTTGCCACTTTAGTATTACAGTTGAGCATCTTTTATCCGGCACAGTCGGGACCGAAGTGATGGCGGATTAGGGATTTTGCCGGACTATGGGTCATGCATGGCAACTGGTCTATTTTTGACGTCCAGGATGTTTTCATTGAAAGGAATCAATTATTTATGGTAAAATATATTCGTTTGCCATTTACTGAACATAATTATTAAAATAGTCACTGAAAATAATCAGAAAGAAATGGTTTCTTAATTCACAAAGTTACTAATTAAAAGTATCGAAGTTGCGCAGTGAGTGAAAATAACGGAAGTTAAGCATCCAGTGCATCATTTTGCTACAAATTTAAAAGTATAATATTATTATTGGAAAAGGGTTTATAGAATTATCCTGTGCTTCGCGCAACATATTTACTACCGCCCTTGGTTTGTTATCAGCTGATTCAGCATGATGTCAACCCATGGGTGTCGTCTGTATGACCGCCCATCACTACGTCGTGGGCGACTGGACTGGATGATTCTTTAAATATCATCATTAATAATAGTCTTCCTTCAACAATTTCAGGCTCATCATCTTCGAAATGTCGTGTGGTGAGAGTATCGTGGTCGCTAGCTATCCACTCTAAATTTAGCGATTCCATTTCCTTTAATTCAGGGTTATGGGTACTATTTGCACAGTCAACCAGCCTTTGAAATACCCACTTATTTCGTGTACATCAAACCTCAAAGTAGGCCACAATTTAAACCACGAGTGTTTTAGAGCAGATTGAAATACTATTCCTAGCACGCAAAATTTCCACTTTACGTCTTTTAGATTATATTTGTTTCTGAAATAGTTTAGCCTGCTCCATTAGCATTTGGCCAGAAATACTAACTAAGCCCTTCACTTTGATGCAATCGAAACCACGCGACCTAAATCAGCACTTTAATCTTCTTCCATAGTTTTTGACTCTGTTGTCTGTTTCTTCATGTCACTTAAACTGTAAAATTTTGAGGATTTTCTATGTCCACTTCTTAATGTGTTTTATGTTGTCGAAGATCCAACGCAATGTGTTTCGGACAAATACTTTACCGATTGGTGCAACGATGCAATGGCATCAAGCTTTTTCACAACTTGCACTTCTTCTGCAATTGTTAACATTTTGTACTGATGCTCACTCCTCTGCTGTTACTATAGATTACTACCACGACTATAGATTAGACATGATTAGGGAGAAACATAAGCAGATAACAAATAATCTTATCAAATTACGTCTAGTGGTCAATCAAAAATGCGCGCGCCATTGAAAGTGGCCGATCTGTAAACTAGTCGTAGTCTGTCTCGGCCATGTCTTCAATTTTGTATGTTTCGTTCAAGTTGCAGGATAATTCCAGTGTACACGAAGTACCAGAAATTAATATGTTTAAATTATTCTGATTCTCGGGAATGGGAAAATTAACGCTAAGAATGGGATAATAGAAGCAATGTTTCGGTAAAAAAATTTCGGCATTTTCCACAAAGCACTGGATAGGTGGTCATGGCAAAATTTCCGGATTATGGGTGTTCCCGGATTAAGGGTGCTCAACTGTAATTAATTAAACAAAGTTTTGATTTCATATCTAATGACTTACGTTTCCCAACCATGAAGTTGGCTCTTGGAGTGAACTGGTAGCAGAAGTGGGAGAATAACAAAAAAGCAGCAACAATCACACCAACTACCAAGAAACCACACCCGCACATACCAGTATGCCCAGAATGTCCTATGACAGATATGTACAGTTGACCACTAGGCAGAACTTTCAGTGGAAAAATTAGTTTCCATAATAATGCAAAGGGTAGACATCATGAGCACAAGCTTAGGCACTCACAACATGCTGTTTATTACTTGAATAATGAATGAACCTGGTGAAAGCAACTTTTGATTTTGTTATTACCATTCTACTTTACATACAAAACATAGGGTGATAAAGGGGGTAAGGGGTCAGTGACTCCAGGGAGGGACAAGGGCAGAACATGCCTATGGACCACCAAGACCGTCATGCGTGGTGAAGAGCCACATCCTCCTCGAGGTGCCCCTGGTATCGCTGAACATGACGGATCTAGACCTGGCGGTCAATAAACAGCTCCCATCACCATGGTGCGTCTCTGTGCTAAGGGTGACCGCATCTGCGGGGCGGAGGGTAAGAAGTCACTAACAGAGAGACTCCGGATACTGGGCGACCTCCGGTTTTATTTAGCCTTACCCATGCATGCGGGGCTCTGCATGGGCGGACACCATATTTCCCTAGCTACTCGTGGGACCAAACATGGAACCCTCAAACAAAACTATGGAGGGCGCTGACAGGCGCACTCTTCACATGGACTCTTGTAGTCTGTCTTCTTTCTTGGTGGATGCGATACCGGTGGAGAGCCCCGATGGGGATCCCAGTCGGGACGCTTCTTCCTTGGGGGATGCGATACCGGTGGAGAGCCCCGATGGGGATCCTAGTCGGGACGCACCCTCTACTACCTTAACCTTGCCTGTGGGGGTTCCTTCTGGGAGACCCACACATCCCAGTTGCCCCTCATACCCTTCGTGGGGAGAGGAGGACGACATCCTTTTCAACCTCTCTGGGCCCACCTTCAAGGAGGCACCAAGCCTGGTCTCCCCCATGGGGGTAGAGTCTGACTCGGGAGCCCCTGTGGGTAGTGGCCTAAGGGAAGGCTCCATACCCCCTCGAAGAGAAGGAGACAAGGGAGGAAGAAGATGTGGGCGGGGCCGAACCATGACTGGCATAGCCGTGCTTCAGGCCAACCTACAACACAGTAAGGCTGCCTCAGGGGTTCTGCAAAGGATACTCTCTGAAGGTATGGTCAAAATAGCTCTGATTCAGGAACCCTGGGCTTTCCAGGGAAGAGTCAGGGGCCTGAGCATGACAGGCGGAAAAATATATTACTGTACCACTGTTGATAGGCCTAGATCTTGTATCTATGTGAATGGGATAAGTGCCTTGCATCTATCGGAATTTACCACAAGGGATCAGACAGCAGTTCTGCTGACCCTGGGGGAAGGTGAGAACAGGAAGAGGGTGGTCATCTGCTCCTCCTACCTGCCATACGATGCACCGGCTCCTCCACCATCAAATGAGATGGAGAGGCTGGTGAGTCACTGTAAGACCAACAAGTGGGATCTTCTGATCGGTTGTGATGCTAACTCGCACCACATTGTGTGGGGGAGTGGGAGCACCAACGGAAGGGGAGAGGCACTGTTGGAGTATCTTATGTCTACGGAGTTACAAATACTCAATAAAGGATCACAACCTACCTTTGCAAATAGCATTAGGCAGGAGGTGATAGATATTACACTGTGCACCAGTTCTCTGCTGCACAGGATTGATGGGTGGAGAGTGTCAGGGGAGATAACTTTGTCCGACCACAGACACATACTCTTCACTCTTTTAGAATCCAATTACAGGGAAATAACATATAGAAACCCGAGGACTACCAATTGGGGACTATATCGAGAAAGGCTGGGAGCTGCCCTAGAGGGGGCACCTCAGTGCAAGTTTAGAAATGTGGATGAGGTAGATGCTGCTGTTGATTATCTACAGAGAAGCATCATCACATCCTACGAAGACAGCTGCCCCCTAAGGACCAGGAAGGAAGGGTGTAAATTACCCTGGTGGGGAGCAGAATTAGACGGTCTCCGCAGAGAGACTAGAAAACTCTTTAATAAAGCAAAGAGGACAAGAATGCCTCGGGATTGGGAAAACTTTAAGGTTGCCCAACGGAGGTACAAAGCAGCAATCAAGCTCTGTAAAAGGGACTCATGGAGGAGCTTCTGTGAGAGCGTAGAGACTGTTCCACAGATGGCAAGACTTCATAAGATCCTATCGAAAGACTCAGAAGCGGGGGTTGGTTCTCTGCTGCTTCCCTCGGGAGACTTCACGTCTTCCGACAAGGAAGCACTAAAGCTAATGCTGGAGACCCACTTTCCAGGCTCCAGGGAGTTGAGGGAGATGCATCATGGGAGGAATCCCATCCGTCCGGCTCGGACAGAATGGAGACTTTCCTCCAGCATCGTGACGTACACAGTTACAAAATGGGCAATCATGAGTTTTAGCCCCTTTAAGGCTGCTGGGGAGGATGGGGTATTTCCTGCACTCCTTCAGGAAGGGCAGGATCTGCTCCTCCTTCCAATGGTAAGAATATTTCGCTCCTGCCTGGCTTATGGATATGTTCCGAAAGCCTGGAGGGTCACCAAGGTGGTTTTCATACCTAAACCAGGTAAGACTGACTACACAAGAGCAGACTCCTTTCGAGGAATCAGTCTGATGTCTTTTCTACTGAAGACACTAGAAAAGATAGTGGATAGATACATAAGGGATGGGCCATTAAGGGATCACCCCCTGCACCTGTATCAACATGCCTACCAGAAGGGAAAATCCGTGGAGACAGCGCTCCACAATCTTGTTAGCAGGATTGAGGGAGTGCTGGAACACGGAATGTACGGACTAGGGGCATTTCTTGATGTCGAGGGAGCATTTAATAACACGTCCTTCGATCAAATATGCATTGCTGCAGGAAGACATGGTATCCATGCTCACATTGTGAGCTGGATTAGATACATGTTGGAACAAAGAACTGTAAAAGTAGTATTGAGAGACAGTTCAATGAAGGTAGCTGTGACTCGAGGCTGCCCTCAGGGAGGAGTGTTATCTCCACTCCTCTGGAATATGGTAGTCGACAGTCTTATTTTAGAATTGAATAGGACTGGCGCATACACTCAAGGGTACGCAGATGATGTGGCTATAATCATCACTGGAAAGTACCTTGATACTGTCTCTGGACTCATGCAGAAAGCCCTGGATAAGGCAATGGGGTGGTGTGCAGAAACAGGGCTGACTGTAAATCCGGAGAAAACTAAGCTTGTATTGTTTACCAATAGAAGGAAAATGGAGGGCTTTAGACCTCCCTCTTTGCAGGGAAAGGTTTTATATCCCTCACCATCGGTCAAGTATCTTGGGGTTATTCTGGACTCCAAGCTTAACTGGGGAGAGCATTTGGAGACCAAGGCAAAGAAAGCTTGTGCCTCCTTATGGATGTGCAGGAGGACCCTTGGTAAAACATGGGGACTTCAGCCAAAAGCCATTAGATGGATTTATACGGCAGTCATTAAACCTAGTTTCTTGTACTGCTCTATAGTTTGGTGGAAGAGAGTCCGGCTCAAAACTGCTGGGAACAAACTGAACCACCTTCAAAGATTGGCCTGTATGGGCATTTCAGGGGCTATGAGAACAACCCCAACTCTGGCGCTGGAAACACTGCTGAACCTCGCTCCACTCCATGTGGAAGCTGAGGTGCAGGCAAAGACAGCGGCTTATCGTCTCAAATGTATGGGACAGTGGTATGACAAAGGAAGTTCCTATGGTCACAGACAAGTTTGGACAGAGCTCATGAAGTCGAGTCCCATTCTCGGGATGGGCAGTGATGGAATGATAGCCAGGTTCAACCAAACACCCCCCTACTTCAAAACCCACTTCCCGGATAGGGAACAGTGGGCTAGAGGAAAGGGGAAAGAACTTCATTCTGGGGCCGAGGTATGGTATACGGACGGCTCTAGGAAAGAAGGAAGAGCGGGAGCAGGGGTCTACAGTTGTAGCACACCAAGGAAGCTCTCAATCCCTTTGGGAAAATATGCTACGGTGTTCCAGGCAGAGGTATATGCACTTCTGACCTGCGCGTATGCTATTAAGGAAATCGGGATGTTTAACAGACCGATACACATATGCACGGATAGTCAGGCAGCTTTAAAGGCGCTGACATCACCATGGTGCAAATCACAGCTGCTGCAGGAGTGTCGTGAGGCACTCAATGATATAGGCAGATGCGGCAAGGTGGAACTTTTCTGGGTGCCTGGTCATGCAGGCATATCTGGAAATGAGATGGCTGATGAGCTGGCAAGGGCCGGTTCCAGACGAGATCCGATTGGTCCAGAGCCAATCATACCTATTGCCACGTCGGTAGGGATGGCAGAAATTAGAATGTGGGGGCTAACCCGACATTCTGAGATCTGGCGAGCTGCACCAGGCCTTAGACAGGCCAAACTACACATTGAAGAGCCTAGGCCTGGGCTTGCCAAAAGACTCCTGTCACTAAACAGGGGTCAACTACGAACGGTAGTGGGACTCCTCACGGGGCACTACCAGGTGATGAGGCACATGCACCTCCTGGGAATCGTAGATTCCCCTAGATGTAGGTGGTGCGAAGAAGAGGATGAAACCACATCCCACATGTTATGCGAGTGCCCTGCGGTGATGAGGACTCGAAACAGGTACCTGGGCTCCCCATTTTTGGAACCCAGGGAGGTAAGGGAAATCCCCATCGGGGACCTGTTGGCCTTTAGCAGGGCGATCGGCCTTTATGGGTGACTTCTTCAAAAGGGTGGTTAGCACAATGGACCAATGGGTCTAAGTGCCTCAGGGCCTCCGTTGTGAGGAACTCCACCTCTATTACAATCTATCTATCTAGGGTGATAAATTGTCCATAGGCCATTCCTTGCTATATCGAACTTCTCTTTATATGCCATACTCATTATATGGGGCTTTTACAGTAATATTAGCAATGCAATGTGGGGGTTTTACAGTAAAGACCAACAAAAATTATTTATCAAGAGTTTTAGAAGTAAGAAATTTAAGGATATCTCAAGCCTGAAAAATAATTTCAGATCTACAAAACTGAAATTTTCATACCCCTTCATCTTGGTCATCATCTTCATTCAATACTTCTTCCCTATCCTGTCCCTCCTCATCATCATCATCCTCTGCATCTCCAGCTCTTCCCTTGTCCTTGACTGCCATGCTGTCATCAGCATCTCCTGTTTCACTAATGCCACCCAGTCCATCGGGCAGTTTTCCTTTCACACCAGCATGGTTAGCCTGTCAATGAGGGTAGAGTCAAACCTTGACTTCAAGTCAAATAATCACATGCAATAGATAAAGACCCAATTGAGGTCAGAGGAAAAGAAAATAAAGGAAGGTAAGATATTTTATGCTATAAAAATATTTTTCCTATCCCAACAAATATGAACCACTGGCATCTTCGACATTTACAAAAATTATTTTAAACTAATTAAATTTTAAAGCATTACAAAACTCAGGTAATGTTATAGAACTTTCTCTTTAGAGGTGAAAATGTGAAAACTTAAGCTAAAAATCACTCATTTTAAAATAGGCAATGATAGAGAAAGATTCGATCTGAGGTTTCCGCGGCGTTTCTCAACACTGGTAACGGCTTTCGGGCATTCCTCCACGTCGTGTTGTGTCAGGGTTTCGACAGTTTCTCCAGCCATCCTGCTGGCGTCTTCAGGTCATAGGTCCTTCTGACCTGAAGATGCCGCTGGAGAAACTGTCGTCACCCTGACATAACACGACGCGGAGGAACGCCCGAAAGCCATTACCAGTAATAGACAAAGATATTGCTTGAGTAGGCACAATGTCAGTAATTGGCTTTTGTGCATGCAATTTTAGCAATTCGCAAGTCTGCATATATTGTGCTAAATATTTTTTTTCCATAGTTATAAAAATGACAGTTTAATCAGCCATATCCTAAGACACAATGGCCTAATGAAGGTAATCATTGAGGAAAAAGTGAATGGGAAGAATAGAAAAGGCAGGCCTCGTATGAGATATATGGAGCAAGTTGTGAAGGATGTAAAAGAGAAAAATTATGTGGATATGAAGAGGTTGGCTGATAGAATAATCGAGCAGAAGGCTGAGTCAATCACCAATCCTAGGATTGCTGACCAATGATGTGTTATAAAGCTGTTAGATACCATATATCAAAAGAGAATAGACATTATTTCACATTTCAGCTAGCTACCAATTAAAATGGATATAAATACATTAAGTACACTAAAAGATATATCCAATAAATATTACAAATAAAATAAGATAAAATGCCCTTCCTTACAGGATCAAGCCACAGTAGGTACTCCCAACACTGCCTGTATGATATCTCAATGCTGTGGAATAGCTCCTTGTTCCGAATGCTCTGAACCACAAATTCCACATAAGCAATGGCATCTTCCACCTTTTTCTTCTTAGTGCAAATAATAATTTTATTGAAGTTCGCATACACAATCACAGAGCCAAGACGTTTGAATTCAGCCACTAACTGAATGTACAGCTTCTTCATTAGGCTGTGCAACGTACGTCTCAAGGCAGGATCATACAGCAGTGTGCTGGGAGTTCTCAACCACCTTTAAAGAAATACATAATGTTTTCTATGAGTTCAAGATTAAAGAAACAAACTAGGATCTTACATTGTTTCACAAGTTCAACAATAAATTAAGGAATACTATAAATATTTTTTAAGAAGCGCTGAATTCTTTCAAGTTTATAATTAATGATGATAAATAAATCCTGAAAAAATCTTGAGCAAGGATTACTAATTCATTACCCTAAGACAAAGTTATGATTGAATCAATTCCAAAATAACATTTATTATTTCGAAACATTCCAAAATATAACTTGAATGCTTGTAACACGTCAATGGAAGACTAATGAATAACAAATAGGGTTTCAATTAACATCTAACTTTAACTGATGGAAAAATAGCTGTAAATAAATATTCAGTACAAGAGCTGTATTCAGTAATTTCACACAACATTGCAGATCATCATCATCATCATCCATCAAAAATTGTAGGATTGGTTTGACGCAGCCCTCCACTCGATTCTTCTATTGGCCAACCTCTTCATATTGATGTAGCTCCTCTCTTTTACATCCTTCACAACTTACTCCATATACCTCAGACGAGGCCTGCCTTTTCCATTCTTCCCGTTCACTTTTCCCTCGACGATTGTCTTCATCAGGCCATCATGCCTTAAGATGTGGCCCATTACGTTGTCTCATCTTCTTTTTAAGGTTTTTAGTATACATCTCTTCTCTCCCACTCTTCTTAAAACTTCTTCCTTTGTCACTCCATTGATCCATTTTATCTTCATTATTCTTTGGTAGCACCATATTTCAAATGCTTCTAGCCTGGACTTCTCTGCTGCCGTTATTGTACATGCTTCGTTGCCATATAATAGAATGCTCCAGATGTATGTACTAATGAAATGTTTCCTCACTTCCTTGATTGTTTTGCAGCTGTAAGCAGAATCTTCTTCTGGTAAAATGCCCTTTTCGCTCAGGCAATTCTACTGGCGATTTCTCCTTTACTTCGTCCATCGCTGGTAATCAGCTTCCCAGGTAACCGAACTCTTCCACCTCCTTGATTTTTTGTTTTCCTAGTTTAACATTGGTCCTGGCTTCCCTTATTTTACTGCACACCAATACCTTACTTTTATTTATACTGCTATTCAGATGATATCTGGTCATTGTTCTTTCCATATTTCCTAGTTTCTTCTTTAAATCTCCTTCTGTTTCTGCCATGAGTGCTATATCATCGGCGAATCGTAGCATGCTGATTTTCTCCCCATGGACATTCACTCGCGGAGACCTCTCATTGACTTCTTGGATGGTTTTCTCGATGTAGACATTGAATAATACGGGAGACAGTGCACAGCCTTGTCTCACTCCTTTCTTCATGCTTGCTTCTGTACTGCTGGGTCCTGATTTGATTATGGCCACCTGGTTTTTATGCAAGCTTTGGATAACTCTTTGGTCATTGTATGATTATCCAATTTCTTTCAGAACCTTTAGCACCATATTCCAATCCACGTTGTCAAATGCCTTCTCCAAATCTACAAATGCAACAAACGTTGGTAGATTCTTCTCTATAAGTAGCCTGAGGGCCAAAATCGCTTCTCTTGTGCCCTTGTTCCTTCTGAACCCGAATTGATCCTCATCCAGGAACTCCTCAGCTCTTTGCTCTATTCTTCTATAGATGATTCTCATCAATATCTTTGAGGCATGTGTTGTCAGGCTTATGGTCCTAAAATGTTCCCAGTTCTCAGCCCTCTTCTTTTTGGCAATAGGATGATGATGTTCTTCTCAAAGTCCATGGGTATCTCTCCTGTTGAGTACATATTGCATATGGTTTTGTACAGCTGAGTAATAGTCTTCTCTCCGGCATTTTTAATTAGTTCGGCAGGAATATCATCTATTCCCGAAGCCTTATTTATCCTCAGATCCCTTACAGCTGCATCAAATTCTGATCTTAAGATTGGGGCTCCCAAATCATCCTTATCGACTTCATTTTCCTCTTCGATTATTTCCGTTCTAAGATAGCTTCCATTGTACAACTCTTCCAAGTATTCCTTCCATCTATTCACTTTATCCTCATGTTCAATTAAGAGTTCTCCATTCTTGTCCCTGATGCTGTTACATCTTGCAGCCCATTCCTTAAAGTGATTTCTCACCATCCTGTAGGTAACTTCCACATTTCCTTTTGCAAAGTTGCTTTGTACATCTTCGCATAGATCCTTCATTCACATTTCGCTTGCTTTTCTCGCTTTACAGTTTATTTCATTCCTGATTCTTTTGTAACGAAGTTGTCCTTCTTCAGTTTCCACATTTTTATATTTCTTTCTCTCTTCAATAAATTCTAAGACTTCTTCTGTAATCCATCGCTTCTTCTTGACAACTTTTCTTCTCCCCCAAGCTTCTTTTGCTGCTTCTTGTAGCCCGATTTTGATGTTCTCCCATCTCTTTTCCACTGATTTCACATTCAAATCCTCTTCCATTTTGTTTTCCACTGCCTTCTGAAAGGCCAGCCGTTGTCGAGGTTCCTTTAGTTTCTCTACTTTCCATACGTTCTTCATTGACTTCTTCAATTTCTTGAGTTTTAAGTGGCATTTCATCATCACTAAGTTGTGGTCACTGTCGATATCTGCACCCGGGTAGCTTTTGCAGTTTTTCACCTGGTTTCTGAACATCTGCTTCACTAAAATATATAGTCAATTGGAAATCTCTTTCTGTCTCCAGGCATTTTCCAGGGATATCTCCTCTGTTGGTGGTTTTTAAACAATGTGCTTGTCACCACCAACTTGTGTTTTGTGCAGAATTCTAAAAGACTTTCTCTCATTTCAATATCCCAAGCCATATTTTCCTGTTATTCTTCCATCTTTACCTTCGCCAATGACAGTGTTCCAATCTCCTAAAATAATTAAGTTTTCTTTCCCTTTTACGTGCTTTATTACTTCCATGATATCCTCATAGACGTCTTCCACTTCTTCATCTTTGTAGTCTGACGTAGGCATGTAAACTTGTACCACAATGGTATCTGTAGGCTTGGTCTCAATCTTCACTATTATAATCCTCTCACTGTACTGCGAATGCATATTATTTTCTTTTCTTCTTTCATAAAATGTAAATGAACCTTAAAAGTAAATCTCTTCTGAGCAATTTACATTACTTAGTAATAAGTTAGTTTTAAAATATATGCCCCTGCATGATAAGTACAATATTACTGACATTGCCAAGCAATTATTATTAGCTCAGAGAGACTGTCAATATTTAAAGCCACCCTTGTATACAATCAATCAGTTAAATACTATACCATTGCTAACCTATAAAAATGTACAATTTGGAAGTCAGCAAAAACATTGCGGTACACAGAGACATCTCGCAGCCACGTTCCAACCATGGTTCGCAGCACACGGAATGCACCACTGCAGAGCGCTGTCTCATCATACGAAGGGAGTACAGCCACCCCACCCTCTCCCATCATTTCCTCCAGGGACGCCTGTGGAATGGTGTCAAAGGACACACTGGAGCTGGTCCCTGATGTAATAAAGCAAAATGGTTTGTCCACTAATGAGACAGCAAACACAAATTGATTTTAATTGCACATAACTAAGTGAAATATAACTAAATGGGAGTTATTTCAATAACCCAATTAATTATAGAATCCACTGAGATTAAAAAGGACTTTACTTTAGGGCAATGAAACAGAAGTATGCATAAAAAAATGGGAGCATGGACATGCACCACAACTATCTATACACCCATACATTTTATAATCTCAGATACAAATCTTTCACATGTCTAGTGCAGGAGTTATACATACCATCAATATCATTCACATGGTGTGACTGGAGAAGAGTATTTACAGCAAGTCCATCAATATCAAGTTCTACACAAACAGTGCCATATGATCCAGGCTGGTTAGTTAGAATGCTAGAACTCTCCTCAAATTCAGTCAGCAACCTAAAAGAAAGAAGAGCAACATTAATATTTTCAAGCTATGAAACTTTTTACAGCAACTTCCAGAGACATTTTGCAAAACGCAGAGCACAAACATTTTAAAGCATTCAATATGAAATGCACTAACATAAAAAATTAAATTTCTCCTATTTCATATATCTCATGAAATACATATACACATCACATGAAATATTTAAGTCAATTCCATTGAATTAGATACTTGAGAAGGTTGTGATGTTTTTTTTAAATCTGAACTTGTTTCATAAAACATAGCATGTAAGGATTTTTTTGCTTTAAAGTTGTCAAATGAAAATGTTATTGATTCAATACAAGAGTAATAAAATCCTTTAATTCATAAGTTACATTTTTCAAATAGAGAGGATCGGGGTGATGTATGAGCATCACATTCTAAAGGTCAAGTTCAAGTTCTGGTAATGTCATTGATTTTCCAGGAAAGTACAGGACCAACTTGAATGCTTGTGCTTCACATTCATTACTTCATCAAGTGAAGGGGACAAAAAACTGAGGATCCCACAACACCTTTAGTTGTGAGTTTGCTACTAGCAACACTAAGATTCCCACCAATCCCAAAATCTTGTCTATATTAAATTACACATATATTGAAATAACAACAAGTAAACTTTTTAAAATATCAGTAAAATTTTACATGAATCTCTTAACAAAATTACAGAACCATTCATTCACAAGTAGGGGATCAGGTTGGTGTGGTGGCTAGTGTACTGGCCTCCCATACCAAGGGCCTGGGTTTGATTCCGGGCAGTGGTGGATTTTTCAGAGGCAAACGAGTCCCTACTTGAGAGCCTAGTGGAGGGCATTTCAGGTTCAGTACCCTGTCCGTCAGAAGGGACGTTAAGCCGTGGTCCCCTTGGAGCCTGTTGTTAAGAGTAGGCTAATGCCAATGCCGGGTTTCTCTCCACCCTTCCTCCATTCCCTGAAAAAATGCTACCATTACCCACCCATCCTAAATGGCACATATGACCTCAGGTGTCAGTCACCTCCCCTTATTAACATAACACATTCACAAGCGACAAGACTAGAAAATATGTAATTAACTTTGCACAAAAAAGAACAATCACCCATTATCATCAGCTTCACGACCCCCAAGGTCTGGTATTTCTGTAGGAGAGCACCAGAGGGTGAAGTTGTGACGTCTTAGGTGACGAGCAAAGAAGAGGTCAGCACCAAAGAGAGTTGGGTCCCGTGGGAGATTTCCAACAGGTACCCTGAAGTAACGGCACTGCTCAAGGGTGAGGCTCAACATTGACTCCGAGGACAAGTAATGACGGATCATGGCACGAGCCGCCCATCTCTGCCACTCCAGTGCCGGTGGTGGAGCAGTTGAGGATGAGTCACCCACAGAGTACAGCTGGACCACTGGGAACTCAGCAAGGCCAGGCATAAGGGATGTGAGGGTTTGGAGATCTGTGGAATTTAGTACACATCTGCACATTAATACGTAATCCTCCTACCAAATGTATATTCTAAACAGGGCTCCTATGAAACATTAGCTTAAATGGAATCAAGGAAATGGACCAGGCAGCAACATTCCCCAGGTTCCAGAATTAATGACATTTCAAAGAGTGATGTGTCTGACTGCCTCTAATTTGGTGGGAAAAACCACACAAGCTAAATGGCAGCATTTGATCATAAATATTTATCAGGGATGGGTCAGCTATTAAAAAAATTGTAGCTAGCTACTTTATAGCTCCTTTATCAAAAAAAAGTAGCAGCTATTAGCTACAAATTGAAAAAAATGTAGCAGCTACAATACAGATACTCATAAATTGGCTACTTTTTATGAGTATCTGTACTCTCTAGCAGAGTACTAGAGTTTGAACTACTTCTTAAGCAAATGAGTTGTTGAGCTGAACTCTTTATAAGCTTGAGAAAACATATTTAATCTAAGTTTTATAGAGCTAATTACGTATTTTTACTTTAGTTTTCTATACCAAGTTCCACCTCACAAAATGATGGTACAGGTGAACAGCCTCCCTCGGACCTGATAGAATCTGAACAACAGTATTTCTGGTATGTAATCGCAATGCACTCAAAGCAGAGGAACCAAAAAATTAACATATCTGCTGAATCAAAGCAAGTCTCTTAGTAAAAAATCAAATCCTAACACTGTAAAAGTTTTGGTGGGTAATGATGTCCCACATAATGTAATTATATCGGAAGCACAGGTGTATAACTTTAAAAAGATTATAGAAAAAAATTAAAACCCGTAGCACCTACGCTTTTATAGGGGAGAGCGGGGCTATATCGTACACTTAAGCAAGAATTGTTATATCTTAGTTAATATTGGGTATAAAATTATAAGAAAATAGGCTACTTGTAACATGGATCATTGGCTTCCATTTGGACACAAAGAAATTTGAATTATTTCATTGTTTATATTTTTAAATTAAATAATAAAAAAACATGTCCTTGTACGAAATAGCCCCGGGGGTCGGGGCTATTCCGTACAGTAGGAGGGGCTATACCGTACAGTTAAAAAATCACATGATTAGGGAAGTAAATAGTAATGAATTATTGCATACAGCACCTTTTATCACTTATTACTTAAGAAACGCAATTAATACACTATATAACGTAGGGCATTTAGTTCAACTGATAATGGTATAAAAGTGTTAGGTAAATGTTTATCAAAAAGTGATAAAATTTTATTAAACAAAAATGTTTAAAATTTTACATCAAAACAAAAATCACAAATAAAGTTGTCTGCAGACTCAGCAGCACTGCAAGCTGAGTGAACCCACCCTGAACACGTGCAGCACCTAAACCACAATTCTTAGTCCTTGCCAAATTCACCGCACATGAGGCATATGTCGTTTGAGCCCGAGGCTTCTCTTACCATCCATCCTCCTTGAAATGACTTCTGTGGGTCCATACCATCAAAAGAATCATCTTGACAAATTTTTATTTTGTCAGCAAGGTCATCATCTGATGACAAATCATCAAACATAATATTTCGACTTTTGGATTTCGAAGAAATATTTTGGACTTTGTTGGTCGTATTCCTAGAGCCTCTTTTAAAAGTGGCGATAGGGAGCAGCCATCTAACTACAGACCTATATCCCTCACATCCATTTCATGCAAGGTCCTAGAACATATAATTGTCAGTTCAGTCATGGGACACCTATATAGCCAGAATTTATGGTCCAATGTCCAGCATGGCTTCCGAAAGATCAGATCGTGTGAAACTCAACTTGCTCTCTTTTCCCACGATATTTTAGTTTCTGGCGAAAATAATATTCCAGTGGATGCTATATTTCTCGACTTCAAGAAGGCTTTTGGCAAGGTTTCTCACAGCAAACTAATTTTGAAGTTAAAATCTTATGAGTTAGACAGTAACATTATATCATGGATTAATGATTTTCTGCATGATCGGGTTCAAAGGGTTGTTTTGGATGGTGTTTCCTCACCGGCAATTAAAGTCACTTCGGGTGTCCCACAAGGTAGTGTGATAGGTCCACTCCTATTCCTTTTGTATATTAATGATATCCAAAAGGTGGTAAAAAGTAAGCTTCGTCTATTTGCCGATGACGCAGTAGTGTACAGGGAAATTCTATGCCCGAACGATAAAGAATATTTAAATATTGACCTACAAGCAATTGAAACTTGGTGTGATACATGGCAGTTAGAATTAAACTTTAAGAAATGTCTTGTAATGAATTTTTGAAAAAAGAATAGCTCTCCTCTTACCACTTACAAAATAAGTGATAATGAATTAACAAACGTGGAATCCATTAAATATCTTGGAATAAGACTGACAAATGATCTTTCCTGGGGTAAACACATTCGTGAAATAATGGGTCAAGCGAATCGCAAACTGGGTTTCATTAAAAGAGTATTGGGTAAATGTGACGATCATGTACGAGAAATCAGCTACTTTTCCCTTGTTAGACCTCATTTGGAATATGCTGTCAGTGTATGGGATCCCTACGAAATCGGTCTAAGTAATGAACTTGAACGTGTGCAGCGAAGATCGGCAAGATTTGTAAAGGGACGATACGATAATTATATTAGCGTAACCAGTCTATTAAATGAATTGAAATGGGAATCATTGTCAGATCGCAGGTTGAAATTTAGACTTAATCTCTTACACAAATTCCAAGGCAATATTTTCAGTGATGATGTTAAAAATATTTTACGAACCCCAACTTACTATGGCAGACTGGACCATAATCATAAAGTTAGAGAAATTGATTGCCGAACTGACCGATTCAAAATGTCCTTTTTCCCTCGCACAATAAGAGATACGAATAACGGTAAATATGTCCTATCGGAGAGTAGCAATGAATAGCATTGGTAGCTGCATGTTGGTATGAGTACTTAAAGCTAACCCTACTAACAGAATATTTTTGCATGTTTGCTTTGCAATTTCTATCTTTTTTAAATAGTGTAGTTCTGACTACTATATTAATACTATTCCTTTTTTATGCATGATATGTAGTGCATGTTTGGTGAGCAATCACCCCCTGCCACACACCCTTGTGGTGGCTTGCAGGGTATTATGTAGATGTAGATGTTAGCTTAGACATGGGTTTTCTTAGTTTAGAGTTTCTTTTAATTTTGATTAGACCTACCTTGTTATTTTTGTTTGATTGTTTTGCTCTTCTTTTGTAACTTTCATCTTGGCCTGCAGTTGTTGAATTTTTTGCTTTAATTCTTTCACTGTAGCCGACTCTTCCAATTTTGTTTTATTTGGGGACTTAGTAAAAATTACTGAATGTTGTTGTATTGAAGTTAGGCCTGCCTTCACTGTTTTCGACTGAGGTGTGGGGCAGAGAGATTTAAAAGATAGCTTAGCTTGAGGTCTTTTGCCCGTACAAGACGTGATTGGTGAATTCTACGTAGATCCCAAGTCTATTTGATCAGGAGTTGGGTCTTCGGTCATTTTCAAATCCATATGGGCTGTAGTAGGGCTGTTCACGTCTCCTGAGACCGATCTGTCGAACATACACCATCAGCAATACCATTGTCTTCTATTATAGGTAGTCTCTGTTCAACCCCTGACCGCACTGCAAAATCTTCTTCTGTGAATTTTTCCGGGTCAAGAGGGAATATCCCAGCCGATGAAAAACCACTTACACCTTCGCTATATTAGCCACCTTAGCATAGGCATTGTTAAAAATAGCAGCAATGTCATAAGGTGTTATCTTCTGATGATGATGTGACCTAAGAAAATTGTCACATTCCTTGTTGAATGCTGCTTTTAGGCTGCTAATCAAAGTGATGTAATGGCTGAAGGCGATGTGACGAGTGTGGTTGAAGTGTCACAACAATTATTCCATTTTCCTTGCAAACATTGTACGCTGTTAAGGTAGCGTGGGTTTTGTGGTTGTCCATTACGAGAAGTACGGGCTGCTCTTTAGTTGGCTTTGTATGGGAAATAAAATGGTGTTACCAGGAAACTAACAAATCTTCATTGATCCACCCATTGTGACTGCAATGGTAAATTGCAATTGGTAGTCCGCCTTTTACCAAATTAGGGCTCATTCTCTGCCGAGGGAAGATAAACATTGGTGGGATGTATTCACCTGCAGCGCTCATTGCATAGCCCACAGTGATATTTTTCCCCCGTTCCCAGCTTGTAGCAACACCCACTTGCTTAGTTCCTTTCGGGCCCAAACTTTTTCCCTGTTTATGAACCGTACATATCCCGGTTTCATCAAAATTATATATTTGTGATACGTGAAACTCGTGTTTGTCCATTTCAGATGTAAGGTTGGAGAAAAAAATAACCACTTCTTGTTTTGCATTGTAGGCAGTAATTCGCCTCATACTTGTTGATTCCGGTTTTCGAACGCTGATTCTTGGGTTCCGCTTCAAAAATCCATGAAGCCAATCTGGCCCTGCTAATTTAACTGCCTTGTAAAATGGGTGTGTATTGCCATTTTTCTCAGCATATTCAAAACTAAGCGGTGGAGTTCAACGGAGGAAATTCCATAAAACACTTAAGCGAGAGGTAAAACTTGTTCAGCAAATTAATTTTCCTGCACCTTTGTGAATACATTCCTATGCCCTAAAACCAACTTTTTTGAGTTATGAGTCCTAAGTCTACCACTCAGCGTCATTACTGGTACGTTGTAAGCCCTGGCTGCCTCCCTTAATTATTTAATGTTTTTATGACATCATCATGAGCGGACTTCATCCCTTCTTCGGTCCATGTAGCTCTTTTGGTTGTTCTGTGATATTTACGGACCATCTGGAAAAAAATTTATTGTTATTGCTACCAAATCATGTTTTTTGAATACAAATAAATAAGGTATTTCAAATAATATTTTTACGGTAATAAGTATTTCAACAAATATTTGTACTCCATAAAAAAGCTTGGTTGAATAGGGGGAAAGTAAGACTCATCATTGGTTTTCACGTAGCCCTCCACTCGATTCTTCTATCGGCCAACCTTTTCATATTGACGTAGCTCCTCTCTTTTACATCCTTCACATCTTGCTCCATATACCTCATACGAGGCCTGCCTTTGTTCCCGTTCACTTTTCACTCAACGATTGTCTTCATCAGGCCATCGTGTCTCGAGATGTGGCCCATTAAGTTGTCCCGTCTTCTTTTTAATGTTTTCAGTAGACATATCTTCTCTCCCACTCTTCTTAACACTTCTTCGTTTGTCATCGGTCGATCCATTTTATCTTCATCATTCTTCGGTAGCACCACATTTCAAATGCTTCCAGTCTGGACTTCACTGCTTCTGTTGTTGTCCATTCTTCACTGCCATATAGTAGAATGCTCCAGATGTATGTTCTAATAAAATGTTTCCTCACTTCAACGCTTGTATTTGCAGCTGTAATCAGAATCTTATTCTGGTAAAATGCCCTTTACGCTTTATGCCATTCTACTGGCAATTTCTCTTTTACTTCTTCCATCGCTGGTTACTTGGCTTCCCAAGTAACAGAACTCTTCCACCTCCTCGATCTTTTGTTTTCCTTGTTTAACATTGGTACTGGCTTCCTTTCTCCTACTGCATACCAATACCTTAGTTTTCTTTTTATTGATCTTCAGATGATATATTGTCATTGCTCTTTCCATATTCCTACTGTCTTCTTTAAATCTCCTCTTTCTGCCATGACTGCTATGTCATCGGCGAATCGTAGCATGCTGATTTTCTCTCCGCGGATATTCACTCCCGGAGACTTTTCTCTGACTTCTTGAATGGCTTTCTCGATGTAAGCATTGAATAATACGGGAAACAGTGCACATCCTTGCCTCACTCCTTTCTTTATGCTTGCTTCTGTACTGCTGGGTCCTGATTTGATTATGGCCACCTGGCTTTTATACAAGCTGTGGATAACTCTTCGGTCATTGTATGATACTCCAATTTCTTTCAGAACCTTTAGCGTCATATTCCAATTCACGTTGTAAAGTAAGCCTATAAAATTACAATATTTGTGATATTTCCTTCATAAATTCCAGCCTAATCATGATACCATAACAAACCATTAGGGGCTAAACCGTACAGAAGTGTACGGTTTAGCCCCATCCCGTACCTCGTGGGAATTTTGTAACATAACCTTGAAACCCATCACCTAATTAATCATAACTAGTGATCAAAAGATAGCTTTAGAACAGTAGTTTCTTATGGTCTGATAGTTACTAGTTTGAAAGTAAAGGTTCTCTACTTATCTCTTATTTGGCGTTGCCCCAAAATTATAAGAGAACGCACAAAAACAACTTTTTTCAGTGTAACACCGACAATCGTAAGCTCAGCAGAACGAACTGATTCCTGCAAACTTGCGTGGCCCGTCGCTAGACTGCGACACCTATCTGACTTCTCTAGCTTCAAATCTAGACCCGGAAATTGGGTGTACGGTTTAGCCCCGCTGTACGGTTTAACCCCGCTCTCCCCTACATTGTTATTAACTTTTAGCAGCCTCAAAATTAAGATCTAATATTTTAATACTCCTGCAACTAAGCAAATTTTTTGCTTCTGGGAATATTCTCTCCACAGGAGCACTTTGTGGCATTGATGTATTATGTTGAATAAACTTGATGCATTATGTTGAGAGGAGCTACTGAACTTTCTGTAGCTGCTACATTTATAACTACTTCAAAACTGTAAATGTAGCTGCTACATTTATAACTACTACAGCTACATGCTACCAAAAATTGTAGCATGTAGCTGTAGTGCACCACTACCAATTCCTGATACATAATACACTGCAGAGTCAAAGGCTTCTCTGGGTGGAAACACTTTACAATATAGAAACAACTAGATACATTAAATTCTCTTCTCTCTTTTTAATAGGTACTAATCCACAGCTAGTAAATTTATTCACCAACTAAAAAACAAACTTTTACACACAACTTGAAAGTTGCATTCAACTAGAAGGTTGGTGGATTACCAGGTAGGCACAACAATATTAGAGGACAGGAAGATAATAAACTAATTTAATTGCTAGGAGTTTCAACCTGCATGAGTGATACATCCTTAAAAATCCTTTCTCCCACCCGTGTTTCCCCTCTCCTTACTTACAGAGGTCCGATTTAAAAAAAATCCTGGTTAAAAATAGCTATTAGTTCACGTAGAGATGAAATTTATGTGGTGGTTGTTGACATTTGTGGTAACAAAAAGTGATTCAGACGACGTTAGTAAACATTAACAACAGAGTACATCCACAGAGGTTTGCATACAAAGAAAATATTTAACTAGACATGAAACCAGGTGTTAGACTATTCCTACAAGAATCATAGTGGGTGACAAAATTAAGCGATCAATTAGTACACTGTTGTCCTAGGAAATGTAAGTTTGCACAAGCCCATAGACATATCAACTTCATGAACTTTAACTGTGACCACCGAATAACAACAATAACATGCAAATAAAGAAGTAAAAAAGATGAGGGGGGGAAAAAAATATTCCCTAGCATACATAATAGGTATTCCCTTAATACCTGATGGAGAATGTAGGAGAATAAATGTAGGACCTCTCCTCTCATCACGATAATCCTGCAATGCTCTCTGCATGCTGCGGTATACACTACGAATTTCAGTTTCTACACGCACCTCGAAGGAATAATTTCCCCCAGGCGGAAGAGAACTCTCCACTTTCCCCTTGGCCAACCTGAAAAGTATTGACATGGTGATTACAGACAGCAAGTTAATAGATTCTCAACTTGCAGTAATGATAACCTATTTCTATCATTCAAACCTGAGATACTCCAGAAGTTTGTCAAAAGATAACACAGACAGATAAATAACAAAAGACTCACTTAGTTTCCCTCTCTGCACTAAGCATTGAGTTTAAATTGGGCATCCGATTAGTCCGAACAGCATCAAGGACATGAACAAACACCTTTTTCGCTATAGGCACAAAGAGAGCCAGTAGCATCCTTTTGGATGTAGCACCAATCTTTGAAGGCTGGATGCTAAGCAAGGGAGAAAGAAAATGAAATATGTATTTTAGTCAACATAACAGCAGACATTAGTATGATGAGCACAGAACCACTCACTCCAGTTGATAATTAAAAACAAAAATATTTTTCCAAAAACATTATTCATGTGAATTAAGCCATACAGCACAATCAAAGAACAAATTAACTGAAGATAAATACACATAAGTGTCCCATATCCTTCCAAAAATCTTCTATGGAACCAAATTATCAATATGGAGATGAAAAGAACTTCATACACTCCACACAAAATTTGATGAACGTAGACAAAACTTCAAGCAAACATTCGTCATGGGGTCGTTTACAATCTTTTTATTGCCGAATATGATAGAGTTTGTAAAATAAAAAGACCTGTAATTTTCCATTTTTTGATCCGTCAATTATTTTTCGAGTGATAAGTGGCAAAAAACTGAAGTTTTTAACCCTATCGGAAAAGTGGGCTTGGTGCAACCTGTTAGGTCATCGACTTTGTCCAATCACAACTGAGACTGTGAAGATACTTCGCCTTATCGCAATGGGGGAGACACAGCTGACTCTGCCAGCAGGAGCAGTTGCGACAGGATCTGTGCGAGCAGACCTTCCGAGAACACCCCTCCACTCCCTTCCCTTCCCCTATAAGCAGTCAAGGACGGGAGGAAAATGACGTCAATGATATCAAAGCAACTTCTTCAGTGGGCATCACCTTTTGCTTATTTTAATTTTTGATTTATGAGCGAATGGTAGTGGTTAGAAGATTAATTTTTTCTCTAAAATTCATTTTTCGTTTCCATCTAATGATTTCGTGAACAAAATAGTGATTTGGGTTCCGAGTAAACGCCTCCTCTCCCCCATTCCCAGGGAGATGATAACAAGGTAAGCCATGGTGAGAGGAATGGAAAGGGTTTGTGTAATATCAGAGCAAATGTCCACAATATGTCACAAAGGGAGGTGGGGAAGATTAAGGAGGAAATTCAGCAGCATCCAAGTTTGAGGTCAGAGTATCTGGTGAATGTAATCAACTAAATTCCTCCACATTAAATAAATTAAGGTATGGAAATGTTCAGGAATATTATCATCTACTACTTTACTATGATCAATAATAGAAGCGAAATTTCCGAAAAATAATATAAGGTTTTTAAATTCAATTATCACATTTCTGAGGTGGGCAATGTACTACATTTCAGTTGGACATTTCTTACCCCCCTTAAACAAATAGTCGACAGAGGAATCACTGATAAAATAAATCTAATATGTGCTCATAACTAGAATTGGGCTGATACTGATAGCGAGTATCTGGTATCAGCCACTTTCCCGATATTTCGATACTTTCGAGTATTCATTTTTTTTGGATACTTTTACTCTTAAGTATTCATCCAGTGAAATTCATCTAAAAACATAAAATTTTGAAATCCCGCCTTCTTCAACTAACTTACCAACGTGCATATTTGTTTACTTAGCTGCGATCTACTTGACAGTAAAAGTGAGACAAGTGCTTGGAATTGGCTATGGGAAAGCCTGAGGCGAAAAGCTCAATCTCCTCCGAAAAGTAGACAAAAATCCATGCACAAAGAAAGTTTGTTGAAATAGCAGCAAAAATTGAAGTTCTGCCGTCAACTCAAGTTCGTTATGCTCAATGCATACGTTGGTCAGTGTTTCAGCCTACATTCCAAGCTCGTTTTCTAAAAATATAAAATTCAAATATCGCGGCATGGTCAAGGGTTATGATGTTAATTTTTTCACATTAGAAATTTAAAAATGAAGACGAAGGTGTTTGTCACATGCCTCCAATGTTGCATACTTACCGAGAAAACCTGGTTTTGCAAATTGACTAGAATAACTTAAACGAATATAAGTAAATATTTAAAACTTAAAGAATGTCATGGCAAAAGTACGATTCATATTCTCCCAAAATTTCCTTTCATTTCTGCATTTCATTTTGTTACGACAATCTCCAAAGTGACGCTGGCCTCTCTGACTCTAAAAAAATATGCCATTTTTCATCCTCACTGCAAAAACATGCCTCAAAAGTAATAGTAAAAAAAGTCTGGTACCTGCATTAAACAAAAGGCTAAATTATCTATTTGATGATCTATGCTCTCTTAGAATTTCGCTTCTTCCTTTTTCGGGATATCAAGCCTCAAAATCGAGTCTTCATATACTTTTTGCGTGAATACTATACACAAAACGTGCTCTTTGGTCATTTACCTAGTCATCATTAATTATTTAGAGCGCATCAACGAGAGGTATCCTACGTATTTTTATGGCAGGCTTAATAATTGAAAATGAAACTTTGTTACAATAAATTAACGCCAGCAATGAACTAACTTGATGGCACACACATTGTTCCCCTGGAAATAATGCAACTCACAAATACGTCTTCAACGTAACCTGAGAAGGCCTAACCTGTTCACCAAGTTCTCCTTGTTACCATGTTCAGGATTTCGGGTCCCTACAAAAACGTGATAACGAGAGTCCACTGTATTTGGGTGTACTTGCAGGTTTACATTTTCCTGAGCAAATGTTTTCAGAAACTAGTGCTATGGTCCAGATGGAAGAACCTTCATAACTGCTGAGCATGTTCAGCAGCCATGTCAATAATATGTCAATGAGCAATACATTCAAATATGGGCTGCAGAGCAAGTTCAGCAGCTCTTTATTTCTTAAAAAGAATTTTCAGTACTTACAAATGCAAGAGGGCTTAGTGTATAAAATCCAATTCCAGCAATAATAATTATTGCTGGAATTGGATTTTATACAATTATTTTAATTTTATACAATTTTATACAATTAATGTATACAATTATTTTTTACAATTATTGTAAGAGTAGCAAAATAAAAGAGTTGTCACAATGTCATTTCTCTCAATAAGTGGTGCTCATCTCATTAGGTGCTCTTTTAAAACACGCTTGATTACTGAGTTGACTTCACAAGAAGGAAAGCACTTAACAAATTTTTTTGAGAAAAATAAGTAAGATATCGGCAAATACTACTATTGGTATCAGCCACTGGTATCAAGGTATCGGTTTGGTATCGGAAAAAGTGGTATCCGTACAAGTCTAATCATAACCCTCATCAAAACTTCTCATCTCCTAACTGTAAATAGGCATGATTTCAATGACCACAATGGCAATCAACAGTATTGTAACATGTTCAACCCATTACCTCTATAATTTTCTATCATATGGAGATGGATTGAGGGCAAAAATTTATTTAATGAACTAAGGAATACTACAGAAAATTTTAACACCATGCCGTGTAAAACAAATAATTTCCTTTCAAATTTCCAGTACTGGTCAAAAAAGAGGTGTACCATTTGAATTTTCCATTTTAATTGATTAAATACTTTTGATCAGTGAGATATTTTTATAATCTAAAAAAGTTTCAAATAAACAAAAAAAATACATTACATACTTCCCTAATTTCAAACAGCAAGCTACTAGTCAATCACTATTATTTGTGTCATATTGATTCTTATCTATAATTATACACAGCAGAAAATCAGGTGCAGTAAACTCACACCTAAATTATTCTCTAATAGGAGCCAAAGCATGACATTTTGTGCCTTACCTGTAATGATAGAGATATATATGTCTCAAGGAATCTATCTTCAGGTAAGGGTGAGAGGTGAGAGAAGATGGTGAGTGCAGCTGTTCCAAAAGAAAAGTTGAATCTGCAGCAGAGAGCGAATTGACAGATGGCTGTGACTGGTCCACTGCACATACCGTACCAAGCTGAAGAACAGCACGGAATTCCAATGGCACCTGTGTCTCATAGATACCCTCTATGTCAGGGGTAGATAAATCAGCTGTCAGCTCCCTAGATTAGAACAAAGGAGTCATATCTCAGAATCACATTCACTGTTAACTTTAGAAAACATTACATTATGAGGTGGATGATGAGGATCTTTTCTGCATGCATGGTGAGTGCAATTAGGTGAGGATCTTTTCTGTCACCAATTGAAATAATACAAACAAGTTACAAATTAAGCTGAAATTCCCCAGGGTTTCCATAATGTTCTGGGTCTCTCACACCATATACCTTTAAGTTTTGGCTCCCGCAGGACTTGCATTTGCTCATCAAAAATGAGAGAACATATTTAGCACAGCAGGAAATTTTTGTGACTAGAAACACAATCGCTTTGATCCAGAGAGGCTACTGTTGGTTTTTTGAACAAAAACCTAAAGTAGGCTCAAGGGTTGTGTCATGACATTTTATTCTTGTTTCTTAATGTTGAAAGTTTTAATTATAATTTAGTTTAGTGTTTTTATTACTCTTATAACTAATTATTAATCATACTAAAATTCAACTTATGAGATGAGTCATATTATTTTGAATCTGTTATGACATTTTTTATTTGATACCAAACATGTTTTGCTATTAAACATGGCATTGTTATTTCACATGCTCATGTAAAAAAATATATAACTCTTGTTTTATCAAACAGTTTTTATTTTCAAAATGTCCTCTTAGTGGAATATCAGAAGTTTTTCCCAAAGTAAATAGTATATTCAAATTTTTGGCCATCATAGAACAATGAAAAGAAGGTATCTACGGCTGTAATAAATAACAAATGAAGATTAAAATCCACAAAGCTGTTACAAACAACCATCACACACAAAATTAAGGGAATCAAGATAAAAATAAAAACAAACAGTGACTCACACAATCACTCACTCACTCAGGTTTGTATACAAAAAACAGTCACCTTTGTGAGTTCAATCACACACATAAGCAGGGTTTATACAAACAACCATCACACTCAAAATTAAGGGAATCAAGGTAAAAATAAAAACGAAGTGACTCACACAATCACTCACTCACTCAGGTTTGTATACAAAATACAGTCACCTTCGTGAGTTCAATCACACACACAAACAGGGTCACTGGAGGAGAAATCCTCATAAACTCTGCTTGTGTGTGTGATTGAACTCACAAAGGTGACTGTATTTTGTATACAAACCTGAGTGAGTGACTGTGTGAGTCACTGTTCATTTTTATTTTTACCTTGATTCCCTTAATTTTAACGTATATCTTAAATCATTCCTCATATCTGGCTCAAATCTCTGGAATTCATTGCCTTTGCCCATAAAAAACTCTGCCTCTCTACCAATCTTTAAGGGAAAACTTTTCGAATATTGTTTCAATGAGGACTTATAAATCATAAATGTAATTAAACCTGTGCATAAATTGTCAACAATTATTGTTTCCATGAGGACTTTAAATGTAACCTAACTATTGTATTATTTTGTATAAAATGTATGACATTATTGTAACTCAGTCTTTTCTGACAATATTGTTATTGTTTATAGTTTTTGACTTATTATTTGATGACTTGTTTGCTAGCTGTTTCTGTTGTGTTGTTTTTGTTGCGAACTTTATCGATGTTTTCTTTATGTACTGCTCTTATGGGGAAACCCAGAGCATGAAATAAATTCAATTCAATTCAATTCAATTAATTTTGAGTGTGACGGTTGTATGTAACATGTGAGTGTGCCAATATATCATTTACTACCACTTAAGTTTCTCCGTGTGCTTGATTTTGTATGTGTGATTGTGAGCTCCCTTACTTTGTACACACTCCTTCCTTCCCCCTCTCCCCCCTATTTTATTCCTTTGCCCCCTTATGGTTACAGCTTTGTGGATTTTAATCTTCATTTGTTAATCAAATTTTTGTTTCGTAAAATTGTATTTTTAGATTTCATGGAACACATAACAACAGTGTATAGGAAAACTAGGTAAAAAAACGTATATATGTATAGGTTGACGGTATCGAGAATCAATAAATTTTAGCTTCGACTCATCTCTAGTACTAAGTTTGAAATGATCATTGCTGTCCAATTATCCATCAAATCAAATCTAATCTATCAGCAATTGCAACATGAGAAAAACTGTAACATTAAAAAAGTAATAAATCAACCCTATAGAGAAAATCCCTTATCACCAGTATCATTTGGTGTAAGTCCTCAGATCACATCATATGCAACAGTTGATAACATTTCTCTTGATTCAAACAATTTATTGTGGTCACTGAATAATAAGTACGAAACTTATCATGAGATTTTTGGCTCATGAATTTGGTGTTGCCACAGTTTATTAAGAGAACAAGTGTCCCAATACATAAAATGCCACAAGGCAGCTAGCTTTCTTTCCAAACCTGTCATGAAAATCTAATGGCACAAAAAAGATAAAGCGGACAATGTGAATGCATATCTGTCTCCCCTACCATCACAAAAAACTGGTGAAATGTTATTTTTCCCAAGCACAAATGGCTTCATTTAAGGTAAGAACAGTTTTTAAGTCCCTTGGCTAAAAAAAACTAACTACTTATAACATTTTACGGTGGTATTTAGAATAAAAAAAAACTTCAGAAAACATTTTAATACTGTTTTTAAATGGTCTTTATAAAACCCCTTTTGAAAGATGAATAAATTCCAAAAACACCAATTGTGTGCATGTTTTTAAATGAATTATGCCCACTGATTGCTTTTGTTCTCTTGTTAACTGAAAGAACATTTTAATCAATTTGTGAATTCATTGTGGTGTAAATATTACATAATAACCATGGTGATGATTGTTATCATCTGTGTGGAAGTATAGGTACATAAAAACACAAATATGTATGCCTGTGAATGAAAATATTGGTCAATGTCATCAATAATTTACTCCCCCAGTTGATTTCATTTTTAGCCTCACAATTTTAGTTAGGTGCTCTATGCAGTCTATCCTGCAATACTGCCCATTATTGGTTCTCAGCAATAGTTGTCAAATAATTTAAACTGTAATTTATCTCACCAAGCTTTGAAAGAATATTAATTATGTATATTCATATTGGTCTTGTATATTTTTATCCCTGAAGTAAATATCAGGGGAATACTAACAGGGCAGAATCACTGCATTATCAGTAGAGGTCCATGAAAGTGGTTTTATTTTTGCTAAAAGTCGTTTTAAAACTATGTGATTTCGGTGTTATAGAAAATCTTGGCGGTGTTATTATAATGTTACAATTTTTGTGCATTTCTAGGCGTTTTATTATTTTTGGTACACATTTTGTGAATGCTTATACTTTTATTAAGCATTTTACATAACAAGAAAGGCAGTGAAAGAAGCACGCATAACTACACACAATCGGAAACAAAGAAACTTGAACTGGGGGTGTGTCAAAATGATTTTTTTTGCATTGAAGCTCAGTGGAGCACCGAATATCCGACGATCAACCGCCAATAAGTACCACCCCCTCTCCTCCTATCTTTTCTGTTACTTCCCCCCTTGCCTCAACTGCTAGCGCTTCTGTTCCCAGCCAGCAGTCGTGTTTAAGTCTACAAAATTGTTACATTAGGCCCGCACTAAAGGTTTTCCTGCAACAAGTTATCCAATTACGCTGTCTACTGCGTCGCGGTGAGTCACCGGAATTACTGCTCGGCATTGATGCGTGCCGGGCGCGTGAGCTTATATTTCCGCTCTTTTCGCGGCCGTGTTCAGCATATTATTGATTCAGAATATCTAATTCTTCAGGAGAGAAAGCGCGTCATTCTAGATATTTCCGAGAATTTCAGGATTGATAAATGTGAATCGAAGAGAGAGGCGGTGATTAATTTAACAGCAAATTCCGGCGAAGACATCACTAAAGTGCGCGATATTACGCGAATGCGATATGCTCGAGACAAAACAAGCCAATTTACCTTTGAATCGTAATGAGATAGAGCGAATGAACATCAGCAGCGTTAAACAATGAAGGCTTAGGCTTTAATCTATTACGACACTTTACATGTGATTTTTTCACTAATTAACGTAAAATTCGCGAAAAAGGCGAAATTTCGTTTTATTTTCCGATTTCACGGTATTTCGCGATATTGCATCTTGCGAATTTCACGGATCTCTAATTATCAGTCTTTTAAAATTAGTTCTTGTGAATACACTGTATCTGCATGCACTATGACAAATTCATAGCTACTGAGTGGCCGGAGTCATTAGATCATTATTATCCAATAATTTCATTGTTCATAACATTGGGTAAATGCTACACAATACCCACTTTAGAAAACAAAAGACATAAGCCATGGAATAACTGTCAATATTTTAGGTAAAGAAGCTCACACTGAAGAAAACAAGCAGTAAAATAAAAAAAAAGTACAAGTACTCACTGGCTATGCTCTTGAAATAGTTCTTCAGAAACTGAGTATTCATACAAGTTGAAAACAGGCCTGGATCGTGGCAGTATTCGAGTGCACTTCCTCCATAGCTTGCCAGTGGGATCTTCTTCACGAGGAGAGCGCTGGTTGACATAGAATATTCGTGGGATGACCAAGCGAATCTGGTGGAGTTCCTGTCCAACCAGAGCCCATAGACGGAAAACTCCTGGCTGTCCTGTTTCTAGCACCTGAGATGGAAATTCAAACCGGAGTTATAACCTACTGGTCATCATATTTCTTTTAATATTCATTAATAATTTGAATATGGATATTATGGATTTCAAATAATTCACTCTACCCTGAAGAGGCCTCCAGCAGTGGAGAGGAAAAGTAGGTGGACAACCATGACATCACGGGGCAACACAAAAAACCACATCACTAAAACCTTACAGATGTAAAGGTCCCACTTTCGGTCAAGTAACCAGTTTTGTAGCAGGGTTTCACAAATTTACTAACAAATTTAGCAAATTTTGACATTGATAAAAATTGTTTTCTTCTAATTGTCAAAAACATCATTGGCATTATTTTTATGAAATTTCAATAAAACATAATGACGAAATTTTAGAAACGTTTATCTAAGGTGACAAAAACATTTTTTTACCTAAATAAATGTAGAAATGAACATCCTATAAGATACATTTTACTGCATTAAAATTATTTTCCTCTTTTGGATGATATAGCTTCTCCAACTACGGGGTCTCAATGTATTTTTGATGGACAATAATTCATAATAAGAAAAGAATAGAGGCATGAGCTCCTAACAACTCTTACGTAAAATTCATTAGCTATTTGTGTCAGTACCATTTGGAAGAAAAGACAATCAGGTGCTCTACTATAAATTAAAGTTTAATATGTAGCAGAATAAAAGTGATAAAAGCTTTTATTCTTAACAAAGCTGGTATCACATGTCAACTATTTACGTTTAGAAACTTTCTTCAATTATGACTCATGACTAGCAGTGACCATTTTCATTGTGTCAATCATTTTGAAAAGAAAACACTTTTGTTATCCCATAATTTCAGTCTGAAAACTGAAACTGTTGTTGGTTTCCAGAATTTCATTCATTCTGTCTTTCTACTAAAGACCTACACATGGGCAGAAAATACGGGCAATCCTCATCTGCTTGTTTGACTGATAGAGAGAGGAACAATCTGAAGACATTCCATTGATCAGGGTTGGGTCATTACACGTAGAATATTATTTTTCTACATACACGTAGAAAATAGTGTAGATAATGTAGATTATGTAGAATATTATGTTGATTATTTTTTTGTTTGTAAAATAATGTTTTACGTTTAATAAAATGTAGAAAATCGCAATTAAAAAAATAAAGTAAAGTATTACATTGATTAGGTGTTGTGGTGGCTTAGCGGGTAGAGTGCTCAGCTACTGACTGGAGGGATCCGGGTTCAAATCCCGGGTGATGGAGATGGGTTGGAAGACCTAGCGAAATTCATGAGTCATAGCAAAGACAGTGTTATTCTAGAGCTGAGAAACAAGGGCATCAAAAGTCCATCAACCTTTTGGGAGATAATCTTGGAAATAATTTACTTAATGCCCCTGCATCTTCTGTGCAACTTGAAAGTGTTTAGTAATTCAGGGTGGCTACTGATATCCAATTTTCAAATTCCCTGACTTTTCCCTGATGGCCTTACCAATTTCCCTGACCGATCGCCAAAAGATCTGCTATTATTGGAATATTTTATTTCTGCTGAATTAAATTTTCGTCAAAGCTCAGAAAATGTTAAAAGCTGAAATCAATACATTAAAAGCTATAAGAATGAAAAAATACATTAAACCTTCAAAAGTTAAGCCCTCACACAAATTATACACACTTTTAATACATTTTTCACGGCCACATGTATGCGGTCGCATATCGTATTTCCGTGGCCGTGCATGTTTCCTTCGGTAAAATTACGAATTGACAATGTCTAATTCTTCAAGGAAGAGGTAGCGTGTCATGGTAATTCTGGGAAGTTTAAGATTACTGAAAAGGTATCGAAGGGAATGTTAATGGCGAATTAAGTGACGGACTCTGGCACAGGTTGCACGAAAAATACAAACCAAGCCCAAGTTGTTAGACTGGATCAAAATCGGATGGCACGAGTGACTTTTAGAAGAGAATAACAATTTGTTTAACGTGGTTATAACCCCTTGATTGTAAGAGGGAACCAAAAATGTAAAAATATTTGTATAAACAAACAAAACGTAATCGTGCCACTTCGAGTGAAAACAGGAGGCAATTAGCAATCGGCAGCATCATATTCAGGAATATTATATTTGAGGTGGTTTGTGACCAACCCAAATTGCTTTGAGACGGAGCTAAGGGGGCCATTCAATAATGACATTGAGCATGAAAGGAGGGGAGGAGGACACTTCTTGCTGTCTCACGAAGGGGGGTATGGGAATCGAAGATGATCTTACGGAAGATTTTGTTTACACGTGTGATCGTACTTGTATTACCATTTTAATAATCATCATCTCGTATTTTTAGAACTGCAAGCATGTATTTACTAAAAGCTAGTGTGCTGCAACTACCTCTTGACCTGAGTCTCGGAAGTTAATAAAAACACGATGTAAAATCTTCCGAACAACATAGCCTAGGATTCCTTGTGATGAGCGGAATACATGGTGATTATGAATTATAACACAACTAGGCAAATATCACATAGGATATATAAAAGAGATACATCACACCACAGATTCACAGCTAAATAACTAAGATTCACAACTGAATGTTCAATGAGTTGACAGGGTTTATTCTATGCACTTCGGCGATGGACATTTATTTTAGTTGGTGAAATAAAGGGTGGGAAAGACTGCCAGATAAATGCAATGGTAGAAAGATAGTGAGAATTTCCTATCTCAGTTTCTCCCTGACTGTTACGAGAATTCCCTGAATTTTCCAGATTACCAATTTTCCCTGACAATTCCAGGTTTTCCCTGACAATCGCCACCCTGTAATTGTTCATATGTACACTGCCCTGTACATGTAGAACCTTTAAGGAACAGCCTTAAGTCTTCAAGAGAAAGTTACCATCAAAAAACAACTTAAGAGCTGTTTTTTCTATGGTAACTTTCTCTTGACCTTGATAGAGGTGCAGTAATATACTTCCTATAATGTTTCACTTAGTGGCAATGGACATAATTTTACTTCAATTAAAATACCAGTTAATATAATCCTTAGTTTAGCCTACTGCATATATAACTAAATGCAAGTACTTGCGATAGAAAATTTAAAAAATGATATGAAGTGGTTACAAATGACTCAGGCCTACACCAATCTATCTAGAAAATATTGCTTTGACTCATGGATAATTTAGCATTTAGACAGTTCAGTCTTGGATAATTATCGATTACCTCACAGGCCTAGCAATGGTAGGCTTGTAATAGGCTATTTAAGTTGAAACTGCACTAAATATAGGTTTAATTATTAAAATATGTTGGTATAATGTTAAAATAATTTTCTACACGTAGAATATGTAACTATTAGCAATATTCTACATCACATATTCTACGGTAGAAAATACACGTAGATTACACATTTTCTACACAGAATATTCTACTGACCCAACCCTGCCATTGATTCAGATCGATGAAGACATTCGATCGATACAGATCATCCTTGCTATGAAAACCTACAACTGTCCTCACAAACCTCTACAGCGAGGATATTCATCAGCAAATGCGATGTAATTTTAAATCACCCTGAAGATGGGACCTGTAAAGGCCGCAAAAGCTTGGTTGACAAGGTGCCACACACAGCTGCTACTGAAAAAAACTGATGCAATTATCCTCGCTGCGAAAACCTATGAACAGCTTGGCATATTTCTCGAGGGCCTTTGCTGTTTGCAATTCCCAAGAAGTGAATTATCAGTTTACTCTTCTACTGCCCCTCATTTTTTCCAAGCACTGAAGGACCACCTAGGTTATGGGCAAACAGGAATGGTCAGATTCCTACGTCACACGGATGGGCAAGGGTCACTCATAATTTGCACCCATGTGCAGGCCTCAACTTTCCATCATAAATTACAAGGCGAAAACCATCAACTGACTCATATCTTCTTAGTCTTCTCACTGCACAAATAATGTACTACATCAACACACCAAATATAGTGGTGTATGGGTGGCTAATGGTGTACGGCCCGATATTTGAACTACTAGAATTTTTTCTTTCTGCATAATTATTCAAGTTTTCACAGTAGCATTCACACATCTCCAGAAATATTATCAGCTGCTGGAATATGCAATCGCTTAATGGTTTATTCTCAAGACATGCAATAAAAATAAGTGGGTATGCGGAACATCCCAGGCTCTCTCACAATACAATACAGACCTATATGGTGTTCATCAGAAAGCACTAAACCAAATACAATTCACAACTGCTAAAAAATCAAGCCTGACCTGAATGATTTGCCATGGAGTATTTAGCAAAGTCTCCTGTGCCTTTCTTAAAAATCCCCCAATAGTCCCAGCTCCAAGTAAGTTGCTTCTTTTGTTGCTCGGTCCACTTGCATTGCTCATGCCGCCACGATTCCCTGGTACCAACTGGGCACTCTTGGAAGCACTTCTTATTTCTCTTTGCAAGACCCACTTCTTCTTCATGAACTTAATCCACTCTATAATTTCGTCCTGGAAAATGCAGAATAGAAAATTGACAACAACATGCTGTTTATTTCCATCACAAAGCTAATATTAGCTTCATCTTACTATATTAATCCTAGCCCATTTCCAACAGAAAATATAATAATAATTGTAGTCTACAATGACTCTGTATAAAAAAGATAATGGCACAGGATTTAATTTGATATATTTATGCATCATAAACATAATTTCAATGAAAGGAAAAAGTGCCATACTTCTAGATAACCACCACAAAAATTACATTTGGCAAACACCAATAAATAACTAGGATAAGCTTAGGTTGCAAAGCACATAAAACCCAGGAGAAATTTTTTGAATCAGTATTTTGGAAAAAATTATGCATGTCCAATGAACCAATGAAAATGCATAGTAGTCATTTGTTAAAACTAGAGATGGGTCGGTTCCACTTTTTTCCGGTTCCGGTTCGGTTCTTAACTTCGGTTCTCGGTTCTGATTCTCGGTTCCGGTTCTTGATTTACCACTTACTTTGCATTGCTCAATGGTAAGATAAGGTAATCAATAATCATTTTCAGAGACTGAATTAGAATAATTCGCGACTTTGAAGCATCTAAGTGCACTATTGAACCAGGTTTTAATGTGAAGCCTCCACTTTCGGAGTGTGAGTAGGTTTCAAACTGGTTTTCGCGCCAATTATTTCGGTACCGACTATTTTTGGCCTCGGTTCCGGTTCCGGTTCTAAGCTCAAGAACCGGTGGAACCGAGAACCGAAGAACCGAACCGACCCATCCCTAGTTAAAACAAATACGCCTTCAACTATTAATCTCACCCTTGTGTTTCCCATGGAAGGCGGTGAGCCTAAAACTTCCCTCCAGCTACTAGGAGGCTTGTTCTTGGCGCCAGTCCTCTTCCACCCACTTCCTCCAGCCCCTGAGTCACCTTCCCCCTCAGACTGAACCCTCTTCCTTTTATTGCAAACCGGAACAGGTCCCCCAGCCAGCCTTGACAAGGGAACATCTTTGCCACTCCTCCCTATGTCTTCAATGTCCATTGCTGCAGCAGCACCACTATCAGATGGACCACTCTCACTATCATTCTAAACATCAGAAGAAATCCAGTAATATTAAAAGTTGACTGTTAGTGATAAGTGCAATCACCATGAAATTAACATATCAATAAAAAATAGGCATATGACTGATATCAAAGGTAAAGTCTGTATTTGTTTTTATTGATTTACAACACAAATAGGCAAAATTTGAACCATATATTTTGGTACAGCCTAAAATCTCCTAACCGAAAATGAATAATTACAAATACTTGAGGTTTTGCTATGATGTTTTCAAAATACATACATTTATATTAAAAGTTAAGTATACATTATACAAATTGCAGATATGTGAACCACACTATACTGAATTATGCTTAATGAAAGGATTAATTTTGGAAGAACCTATGGAAACTATGACCATGAATGCTCTGATGATCAAGAGTAATGCAAGCAGTGTGCATTATTTTGCTATCCCTTGACTACCACCAATGACAACGTTTACATTCTGATTACAATAAATACTAAATGTCAAATCAAAATTGAAGGGCCTCAAATATAAACTTCAGGTATTATTAACTCAGCATTAAAACAGTAAAAAATATGGGAAAACATTCCAATACCATTATTACATATCCAAGAAATTGCCTCTCTCACCTCAATGCCTCTGCTCTCACTATTCCCAGGCTTTATTGTAGTCTTGGTAAAAAGCTCATTGATTCTCCTCTGCTTCAATGTGTCATTTTTCTCCACCATTTTCTTGTGAAGCCAGTCAGGATGTCTAATGCGTGGAACTGGATTAGCAAGCTAAAAGTTTGAGCCAAAATTAAAACACATCACCTGAACAAATTATGCCTCAATAGAAAAAGCATTTGAAATATTGCATCCATGATCTTCTTAAAAATTAAGCTTTACGTTGTTAACTGAAAATGCTCATAATGTTGGACTCCATATAACATCGTCTTGATAAAGAACAACATCTCCAACGAACCAAATTCATGAAACCAAATTGAATTAAATAACTCTACTCGGTTTTAAACTACTGATCTAATTTATGTATTAATAGTTGAAACAAAAGACCCACGTATGGTAAAAAAAGTTTTGATAATGGTATCTATACAAATATTAACAAATGTTAAAATTGATGTTAATTTAAATGTATATATTTTGTTTCTTATTAGTTACACTAGCTATCCTAGGTTTTCCATCGTATTTCTTATGTAAATCATAATGAACTATTAAAATGTCACATAATTATTTTATAACAATCAAATCATTATTTTATTTATTTTTCATCAAGTAACTCCATTATTAATCACAATTACGTTTCAAGTAATCCTTAATTTGGATGAAAAGAACGTGCATTGTCCACTTTATTACACACGGTCTTTTAGACCGTGCACGACCTCTCCGGTCCCACTATACCAGGGGACCTATTGAGGGTTAACAACATGGAGTTGATAGAATACAAAAGATTAAAACTGAAGACAGGATTATTCAGCAAAATGTACTTCTTTGATATAAAAAGAGTAAAAAATTATCATAAAGAAATAAGGAGAAAAAATCATTCTCTTACCCCTTGCATTGCAGCCGGTATAGTTATTATTTTCTGCACAGTACCCCCAAGGCGCTCAATATAATAGTCCCAGTCAAGTACATCACGGATGTCCACATCATCTAGTGTTGAATCTTTAAGCCACTTCCGAAGGTAGTGCCGCTTTACACTAGGCTCGGATTGAAATATAGCTAGAGGTATTGCTCTAAAAATCAAAAAAATGAAAGTGGTGAGCAATCTTCACAAATTATTTGTTCAATAATAAATATCTTGGGAGCAAATTTAATAATGAGAGCATATTAAGATTGACAGACTCTCACTCATAAAAATACATGAAATTTATGATATATCATGGTTCATCAGCATAGAGAACAGAAAATGATGCAATGAAACAAAATCTCACAAACCTTTCTGTAACTGGAGCCCCTTCTGGCTTCCTGGAAATGATGAACTTGCATGCCAATCCCGCATCTTTTACCATTTGATCTCCAAGAAATTCTGCCAATCTTTTAGCTGTGCTGATAGAAGTGGACTTCTGAGCTCCATAATCTTCCAGTTTTTTAGACATGGACCGATTTTCAGAGATTAGTTCAAATAGTTCTGAATCTGGCATAGTGTTTGCCTGAGTGAAATCATAATAGATGAAAAATTAGCATCTTGTACACTCATTTCTAAGACCAATAATCCTAAGAATTTTACTCACTTTGCTATAAAGGACATCAAGCCAATAGTCAGCTACTTTAGCAACTGACTCATAGCATTGCTCCAATGTATCTCCTTTCAAGAATGACTCAAATACTGATGACTGGAAGATTTTAATGAGCTGCAGCTCACCTCTCCTCTTAACCTCAAAACTGAACAGGAAGATAGATGATTAATACAGGCATTTCTCAGCATTAATACTAAGAAGTCTTTTATCATCCCATAGCAGTCAATATCTTATAATTCAAGTAAAATTTACCATAGGTCTTTAATATCATTTTTTTTAAGAATAGCGATTGTGATCTCTTAAAACGTTTATCAAATAAAATAAAATATATTATTAAATAAAATATTCAAATATTTATATTTCTAGTCTTATTATCTTTGGTGAGTTACCTTATTTTCATTAATTAGATTTTTTATTTTGCTTTAAGAAAGGAAAAAAAGTTCTAAGTATAGTGGAAGAAAACAGAAGTATGATAAAAACTTAAAAGAAAATAAAAGACAATGTAATCAGCCATCTCTTGAGATATGGTGGTCTGACGAAGGCATGTCATGATGAAGATATAGCTGAGGAGGGAAAAGTGGGGAAGAATAGCAGAAGAAAGCCTCTTCTGAAATATATGGAGCATGTTAAGGTGTGAAGGCAGTTAAGACTTAAAAGTACATACATGTAAATAAAAAGAGGTTAGACAACGGGAAATAGAGTAGAGATCTGCATCAAACCAAACTTAGGATTGATTACTGGTGATGATTATTACTTTAAAATCACACGGACTATGTCATTAATTTAGTAGAATTTAATTAACATTTAATTAACAATACTATCAATCAGGAGTTTCAACAATAATTATTTAAACCCAGAGTTACAAGCTTGCTTGGTCTACAACTTTAGCACCCTTTAGGTATCACAAGTCCTAATGATCACACATTCAACACATCAACAGAGAAGTCTATCCCATGTCTTGCTTAATTTTCAACAGGTTAGCAGTAGTGAAAATATGAGTTGTATACTACACATTTTGTGTCTGCTTTACTAAAGATAATTCCACTCCTCTGCATAAAGATGTAAAACAATTTTTATGGAATAAAAAATACGACACATAACACCAAAAGTTTCAAGAACTCACCCCTTAAGTTCAGCTAATGATCCATCAAAATTGAAAACAGCATATCTCTTCTTGAGCCTCTTCCCTTCCTCTTTTGATGCAGGGAGAACCATAGCTAAGTATGGTCCATCTACTTCAAAGAAAATGGAATTTTCACTGCGTGTCGTATACACTAGGTTTTCAGGATCAACTAATTCTTGATACTGATCATTGGTATATGTGTCCTAAGTATGAAAATAAGAATAAAAACCTGAAGTATTATTACTAGCATTTAAATTAAAGAGATTGTACAGTGAAGACTGACTGATAGTACCAAACACATTTTTCCAAAGAGAAACTAAATGAGTTGAATTGTCTATGCATGATAGATGATGCAAATCAAAGCAAAGTTTTTCAATGACAGCTGTAATGAAGTACAGTGAAAACTAATAAATCCAAAATAAAAAAAGAAGAATTATGAAAAATTCAGGCCTTAGTTAAATGTGATCCAAGTTTGCAAAATTATTTCATTCCATTAAATTGTTAAATTCTTCTTGTAATTCTTCTAGCATAATGGATTGGCAACCATTATGTTATGCATGGAAGATAGACTGTTCATCAGCACTGACATGCCCCTGCATATAATCAACTTTCCAAATTCACAACAACAGAATTTTAACAGATTCAAATAACTGTTTGAAAGATAAAGAAGAAGCTCCTGTAAAGGCCACAGGATACAGATGATTGTGGTAGAACTGTAAATTCATAAAAACAAACACTTCCACATATTTTTAAAACAATTCAATAGTTACAGATCCCAATAAATTAACACCGTCTGTTATTCTTTCTTGATTTTCAAAACTAGTTATTAACACTCTAAGAGAAGAAATAGGCTTCCCTACATGCACTTTCTTCCATCTAGCAAGAATTATCAAAGGGAATGTGGAAGATACTGAAGTGATGCTGAGTATGGAAATGTTTCGATGTACGAAAAACCTAAACACAAAATAAGTTTTTTCAGATGAAATACCCTTACTCTATCCATTTCAACCATACTTAGAATTATAATTTCTCAAAAATCTACATCATATTTGGAAAACGATGCCAGATTTATAAGGTTCCATGGTACAATCAATGTTTATCTAGCATTAGAAATTGCTCACCTTAACCATTGAATTGAGCACAGCATTTGGGTATGATATTGTCACCTTGGGCTTCTTAGGATTTGTGGATGTTATCACAAAATTTTCAGGAAATGAAGCAGGTAAGACACACCAGATACCATCAGTATCCAGTTCCAATGGGCGACCAACTTGCTCAATAATTTCACGAGCTCGGCGGATGATTGAGGATCCTGTACAGCACACGATACCAGCCATTTCCATGCTGTGCCATCTTGCACTTTAAGATATCAAGAAATGAAAATGCAAACTAGAAATTATCTAAAAGAAAATATAATAACTTATACATCATATCCCTACGTACATAATACTGTCCTGACAAAGATCTTGTTAGGAAGATATTAGGTACATTTTCATGGCATAATTCAATGAGCCTTCAACAAGCTGACAGTGAAAATTCAGTGAATTAATTATAAAAATATAAATGACCCCACAAAGTCCACGGCACACCATGAGGTACCATAAAAACCCGTGTACCATGTACACCTTTTTTCCCAGAAATCGTAGTTGACCCAATGCTCTCTGAAACACCCTTTCACAGTATGTACATCGTGTTCCCTTCATGAATGAAGGGATGATGTGCTGATGTGCTGCAATGATGAATGTATGATGTGCTGGAATCGTGCATACGGAATTGGAGAAAGAGCATGGTTGCAGTGCTCCATTCTAATAGGAACAGAAAAGCCTTTAGGGGAAAATCTGCCAGTTATCCCATCTTAGAACATGTCTGAGTACATACATAAGAGATAGATTTTGATGCAGATTTGATGCCTAAAGGTGTTTCGTCGGCAAAAAGTTTCAATCATTTTTACGTAGCTTACACTTCAAAATTGGATGTAACTCTATGGCATTCGACAAATACTTCCTTGGTATCATTCATACTTAAACGCATCTTGTAAAATGTATACGTGGCTTGAAAAACAATGGCTGTATTCACTATGCATGTGCCATGTCGTACGCCACTACTACCGGTAGCTTACTATGCAACTTGGTCTTTGGTACTGGATGAAAGTTCTCAGGTCCCCAATACCTCACACTACAAGAATGAAGGAAGCCCCCAATTTTTTATATTTTTATGCTCAATAAAGCGGGGTGTGCGTCTTACATGGGTGCGCGTGGTACATGAGTTTATACGGTAATAAGATAATCCCATCACATTCTAGGCTGACATGGTTTTGTTACTCTGAGTAATTAGCAACGCTAGTGTTTTTGCTAGGATCAAATAACTTTCATTTTATGCGTGACATTTTTATTGAAAGGTTAATTTTAAGTCTTCAGCAAAAGAATGCCCCCAAGAATCCAGTCTTCAGTTTTTAGGGGCTCCAATTGCTAAGGTTATATCACCTATCTAACCTAAGATCTTAATCTTAGGACAAATACAACATCTACTCCCAGGGCAGAATTTGAAGCCATGACCTTTGAGTTGCCGGGCCAGAATGTTACCAACCCACCATGGTCAGTAGGATTCATAGAGAAATCTTGAATAAGCATTCATGATAATCAATGACTGGAACACTTCCTCCTCAGGACAAAGCCTGAAAACTATTGTCTCTTGATTTAAAAAGCTATGAAGGGATTTACACCTGGAGAAGGATTACAACTTTATACGTTCAGCTGTTAGGTCAACCTTGATATTTACATTGGATATCGAAACCATAGTCACAAAAATGAAGTATGGAACATTCAAAGCTACAATTATTTTCCTGTAAAGCAGTTCCATTAAGTCAAGCCTGTAACATTAAATTAGATTTACACCTAGCTATATGACTAATAACTCTCAACATACCCTTTCCTCATCACATATCCATAAAATGAGTTAAGGATGCACTTGTGTGCCAGTTGTAGTGAATCATAGAGCACCTCGCGATTCTTGGCAGATTTGATCTCAGCTGCATCCCCTTTAGCTAAAGCATCAGCAACTTGCTTCTTGGCCATCTTCACAACAGAAAAATATTTTAATGCACAAAATAAATCTCAGTTCATGTGAGTTATACCAGAATTTGGACATACACATGCTCATGCAAAAAATGCTTATTCTACTTCAAAAGTAGAATCAATGGTTTTCTCAATGAAGTAATTTCTTTTGTACATAAGTTACAATAACACAATTCACCCATCTGATTTAGAACTAGGTTCAAAAAGGGCGTCATTGGTAAGTCTCTACTCAAGTTCCTCCCGAGATGCTTCAACTGGGAGTATATCTTTCTGGACATCATGGACTATATCAGTAATTACCTTATTTAGGCCTTTGTACTCATATCGCCTGTCTCGAAATGCCCTAACTGTATCCACATAAAAACTGTTCTCCCGCTGACAAATTGTTGTAGATCGTTCCTCAGTTCGAGTAACCTTGGTTTTCCGATAAGCTTTCCGGCAATACTCCGAAAGACGCTTGCGTTCAAGCTCAGCACGTTCATTTTTTGGCAGCTGATGGAATGCCCTAGGGGGGCCTCCTGGGACTTCAGGTGGGAACCTCTCCATTTCCAACTGCTGTTGTATCCGCTGGTATTCACTCCTAGTGGCAGGCACTGTTGTTTGAGTAGTTACAGATATATCAGTGAAACAAGAGCAAATATCAGTTCTCCACAATAGACCAATATTGATCCAAAAATTTACTGTAAACCTACACCAATTCTAAAATAATTTAAAGGACAAGCTTCCTAAGTTTCATCCATTGACATAAATTCCTTCCTGTCCAATGATTCTCCCAACTATCACCATAACATTCTAATATGATCAATTTGTAATACTTGATTCCAGTAATGATTGCAGAATACCTTACTTTATATTTTAAAAGAGATAAGTCACAATTCCAATTTCAAAATAACAGACTTACCAGAGAGTAAACTGAATGCACTCTTTTAAAGCTAATGAGAACTTATAGTCATTGACGTATTAATAAATTTATGCGAGAAACACTTGAAAATCTCTACTCACTGAAATCACCCCTCCACAACCATGTCATACTCCTTTGACAAGTTGCACCAGGGCGATTGAAATCACATGCAGCACAAGTAGTTTCATCAACCATTGCTGAAGGCTGCAGACGATTTGTAAGGATGATATTTGGATACATTGCACCTGGAAATGATCAAACATACACCACATTAATTAATATTATTATTTTAATTATTTCTAATCATCATCATCATTAGTCGCCAATCCTGAGATTGGTTTGACACAGCTCTACACTGAATTCTTCTATCAGCTAATCTCTTCATATTTATGTATTTCTTCTCTTTCATATCCTTCATTACTTGCTCTATAAAAGTAGAGACTCGAAATTATGAAGTCAATGGGACCGGAAAAACCGAAAATTAATAATACAGTAAAACCCCTCTTTTACACTTTTGAGGGGAACTAGAGAAAAAAGTGTAAATCGCGGGAAAGTGTAATTTGAGGGTATGCAATTTTATATGAAAGTTATGCCTGAAAGAATAACTCCTTGCTTATTGATTTTGCCTGCCTAATTCTTGCTTTCATTGAATGACAAGTTTAAAATTGAAATATAGTTCCAACAAAACCTCTTTAATAATGCCAAAATCTCTTATTTGAAATGCATGGGGGCATGGGGAGGTATATTAACTAGATTACATATGGTTGGGCCAAGATTAGGAAGAGTGTGAAAAAATTGTACAGTTGTAAATTGGAGAGAATATCAGGAATTAGTTTACAGGTGTATGAGGGAAGATGCAGAACAGCAAGCAGTTGAGAAAGGATGGAGGGGGGGGATGGTGTAGTAGACACTAGAGTGGTCAAGACACTGTTCATTACTGTTAAGTCAGGAGAGCTGCTGATAGAACTTAACGAGATTCAGCATAGGGGTAAGGAAAATGTGAAAAGAACTGCATGGCATTAATGATAGACAAGGGAACTTGGGAATAGATGAGGAGAATGACATAGATAAGGATGAACTGAGGCCAGGAGTCTTGATCCAACCATGCTAGTAAGTTAGGGTAAATATTATGAGAAAAGAAGGTGTGGAGACTATAGTGATATTCTATCAAAGCTACTTAAGAATCGAGCTAGAGAAGAATGAGATGATTTTACGGGTGTGTTCGTAGGATATATGAGGATGAAATTTGGCTGGAGGATTTTTTAAAATCTGTATTAATTCCTCCAAAAAAGAAAGACAAGACCGCAAATGCTGAAAAGCATACACTTCTTAAATAAATGAAAAATTTCATCACCAATGCGATAGCATCAGCCATCCCGCGAGTTATGCAACCTGAACAACAATCGCGAGAAAAACGACGTACGTGTACTGTAATCCCTCGCGGCATTACAATTGCACAGATGAACGAGGTCACGATAAATGGTGTTATATCTGGGCAAATTTTATTTCTCTTTCATAGTGGTAACTTACTGCATGAGTTTATACTTTGTCTATCACGGAGCGTTGAGTCCAACCACTAGTTATGCAACCAGGACGACAATCACGGCAAAATCGTCTCGTAAAACGTAAATGGCGAACCATTAAAAAATTTGCTAGCGTGAATACAGGGAAGACGTTACATTGCGGATATATGGACATTATTAGGACATGAAGAAAAAGTCGTTAATTGCGGGAAAACGTAAATTGCGGGGTCGTAAAAGCGAGGTTTTACTGTACCAAATATCGTATGAACGAGTATCAATCATCGACATCGCGAGGAAGCTACCCTCCTGAAAAATATGCATTCGCACAATGCACTTGCATGATTTACCATGTTAAAATTCATGAATGTATCTATAAATGTATATTCATGCCAACAGAGTTCATAAAGTAAAACACAAATAACTTGACTCTTTTCTCCAATGAGTCAGAGATTAGCCAATCACGTGTCTTTGCAAAATTTTCATGCAGGTTGGACTTGGCCTATGAAGATACATTACTGCCTTTTTCTATACAGTTGAGCACCCTTAATCTGGGAATCCCTAATCCAGCAATTTTGCCATCACCAACTACCCAGTACTTAGTGGAAAATGCAGAAATTTTTTTACTGAAACATTGCTTCATAACCTGCCGAGATATTATCCCATTCTTAACGCTAATTTTCCAATTTCGAAACTTAGAATAATTTAAACATATTAATTTCTGGTACTTTGTGCACACTGGAATTATTCTGCAACTTGAACTAAACATAGAAAATTGAAGATATCACCGAGACGGACTACGACTAGTTTACAGATCGGCCACTTTCAATGGCGCGTGCATTTTTGATTGAGCACTGGATATAATTTGATAAAATTATTTGTCATCTGCTTATGTTTCTCCTTATTCATGTCTTATCTATACAATTGTGGCAACAGCAGAGGAGTAAGCATCAGTACCAAACTTTAACGATTGCAGAAGAGGTGCAAGTTGTGAAAAAGCTTGACACTGTTGCATCGATCAGCAAAGCGTTTGTCTGAATCATACTTCATTGGATCTTCGGCATTATAGCGATATAACATATTAAGAAATAGAAAGAGAAAATCCTTAAAATTTTACAGTTAAAGTGACACAAAGAAATGGATGACAGAGAGGAAAACTATGCAAGAAGATTTAAGTGTTTATTTAGATCGCGTGGTTTCAATTGCATCAAAGTGAAGGCCTTATTTAGTATTTCTGGCCAAATGTTAATGAAGCAGGCTAAACCATTTCAGAAACAGATATAATCTAAAAGACCTGACGTGGGAAATTCATGTGTAATTCATGAAATAGTGATTCACAGCCAGTTCTAAAATGAGCGTGGTTTAAATTGTGGCCTGTTTTGAGGTTTGATGTAGACGAAATAAGTGGGGATGTCAAAGGCTTTCATGTTTCTGAGGATAAACACATGATGATGGAGTTGATTGACTGTGCAAACAGCATCCATAACCCTGAACCAAAGGATGGGATTGGCAAATTTAAAGGAATGGATAGGTGGCGACCACAATACTCTCCCCAGACATTTCACTGATGATGAAATCACTGAAATGGTAATAAATAACAATAAATCTGAGTGGGGATGAAGATGAAGAAACTGAAATTGTTGAAGGAAGACTACTATCGATGACTGTCTTTAAACAATCATCCAGGCCGATCACCCGCGACGTAGTGATGGGCAGTCGTACAGATGACACCATGCATTGACATCGCGCTGAATCAGCTGATAACAAATCAAGCACAGTGGAAATATGTTGCCCGAAGCACATCATAAGAAATATCAAATTTTATATACCTACCCTTTTCCAATAATAATAGTACACTTTTAAATGTGCAGTAATATGATGCACACGATGCTAGCTTCTGTTATTTTCACTCACTGCGAAACTACAATACTTCTAAGTAATAACTTTGTGAATTTAGAAACCATTTCTTTTTGATTATTCTCTGGGAATCTTTTAATAATTATGTTCAGTAAATGGCAAACGAATATATTTTGTCATAAATAATTGACTCCTTTCAATGTAAACACCCCGGACGTCAAAAATTGACCAGTTGCCATGCATGACCCATAGTCTGGCAAAATCCCTAATCTGGCATCACTTCGGTACCGACTGTGCCAGATTAAAGAGACTCAACTGTATTACCTTAATCTCTACTGAGAAACTCATAACGTACACATGAGCTGTGCATTTATATTTTTCAACTCGTCATTTGCAACAAGATGCTGCTCCGGATATAGAATTTATAGGAAAGTAATTTCTGTTAGAAAAAATCTTATGCTCCATGTCTGGCATAATAGATTAGACCTAACTTAAGCTAAAGCAGTGAAAAGATTCTCTCACGGATGCTATGCCATTCATGTATTTCACACAAATAATCATATGCCCGTTAATTTCGCAGAATAGCAACCGTATTTTTCTCCCCTGGACTCAGCTTATCTTTGCGTGGTTATTCCCGAGATGAAGGCTCTGAAAGAGAGCTTAAAAAGGAGTTCAGCTTAAAGTTTACCTCCTTTCAAAAGTAGACTGTGCAAGCCACGGGCCTTAACAATGAAGGTGTGATAATTTCCTTTACCCTTCTTCAGCTACTAACGATGGTAACATTATAAATCAATACACAAATAATATAGGATTTTGTTCTTTCTCAGTGAATTATGTTAATTAATAATTCTCGAGTTTCAAGCGGAGTAAGATTTTGGGTTGCTGACGTTTTGATGGAACACTCCATCCTCCTCAGAGCAATAATGCTTGCAGGGCATTCTGCCTGCGCTTATATAGCCGTCTAATCCAGGGGGCATTGTTGTCTCCTTTTATTCCGTTATATTTCGAATTAACGGTTTCCATTCCCTGCTGAGGATATACCCAGAGTCCTGATTTAAGGTGTTATCTTCCAGCCTGATTTCAATGGCCTCTTTAAGGAGATGATGTGATCTTCCGATACGCTATGTTCAGCCAAGGCAGACTTTTCTGGGTGTAACAACCTAATACACCTCCTGTGCTCCTTTATTCAGGTCTCTATCGTGTGCCCTGTCTCTCCGTTGTATGTTTTTCCACACTGACATAGGGTACAGTAAACTCCAGGAGTTTTGAGTCCCAATTCATCCTTGACTCGCACTAAATCGCCACACAGTTTTTTGGTGGTTTATGAATTGTTTCTATATTCCATTTGGCTAGGATCCTAGAGATTTTTCCAGCAACAGTTGATACATATGGCAGACAAGCTCTCACAATGGGTTTTTTCCTCTTTGGTGTGTTTTGTGCTCTTTCATATCCAATATCAATATAAATTAATTAAATATAATGATATTGGTATTCAGTGGAATAGAGCGCTTCAATATATAATTTCTAGAAAATCTTTAAATGAACTAAATTTAAGGAGCGAAATATAATTGAGAGCGCCCCATGCTTTTCGTTGTGGTCTTGCATAAACAGACAACTTTAAATATGTTATATTGTTGAAGCCAAAATTACCTCCCATTAATGTTCATGAATAATTCATTGAGTGGATAATTTCCTTGAATTGAATTTAATTATTTCCAGTACTAGGTTAAACTTTAATTCACATGAGAAAATATTATTTTCGTCTTTTTTAGTACGATGTGAATATATGTATTTCTTTTTCTTAAATTTATATTTCGTTGGAAAAACATGCTTAAAATTTTTTTTCCATTTTTTTAAAACTTTTTACTTTTTAGTCCTAGCAAATTAGATATTTATGAAATTACACTTAGTTTATTGTAAAAGTAAATGTTTGCACTTTCTGTTAAGTATATGTTATAAATATGCTAAATGTTATATTTAAATATGTCTAAGATAACTTGATGACAAATAGACATCTAATTTGCAAGGACTAAAAAATAATCATAAGCGAAGTGCTTTGTATTTCAGAGAAATATGACCAAAGGGCACATAAAAATCTTAGTTTTGAACACGTTTCCTTGAATGCATTCCCCATACATTGGGATAAAATCACATTTAAATGCTTCATGAACTATAAGTAAGGAATCATTTTATAAGTATGGAAGTAAACACATTGAAATCTTAAGATTTTTGAGTGGAAAAAAAATTGCCGTCTGGGGGATTCCAACCCATGGGAATGGGACCTGTGGATGGAACCATGGAAAAGCAAACTAAAGAAAAGCAAGTAATAAAAAGAAAAAAATTAGAATAATCAGTTTTCTACTTTTCCCTCTTAAAATTCATTACCTACATCCAGATGATATATTATAGGATTCTCAAGGCGATTAGGGGTGTCCCTTAAATCTTGGAGTCTCTCCTTTACTTCAGCCACCACCTCATCCAAATTGGTCACCTGGTCCAAAGGAATTTTTTCTTCCTCACAAATGGCATGTTTGAGAGCAGCTTCTACTCCATCAATCAGCTTCTGAACAGCCTCTGGGACCTTGAAAAAAATAGCTTCATGTAATGCTGGAATACAAACAAAGAAAACCAATTTCCAACATCACTAGAGGAAGTGGGACATTTTAGGAATGGACTGGCTGGTCGAAAACGAGGTTGTGATAAGCCTCCAAGACAAGAAAATCGTGTTTCAGGGCGATCAAGATGAGGTGAGGGAGGAATCTTTCTCTCCTTCCAGCCACACGGGTGCGTCGGAAGGGAAGGAAGGAAATTCCATGGCGATTGACATTACTGAAGCGATACCAATTAATGATCTCGCTCATTTGACTCTCATTCAGAGATTTGGGTGATGAATTGAATAAGCATCATGAAGTTTTCTGATAACCAGGCATGGCCCTCGGGTTCATAAATCGAATTAAACTGTTTGATGAGACACCTTTAGTGCAAAGGTCATATCTCATCCTGCACACTTACGAGGCGCAGGTGGATGCACAGATTCAGGCCATGTTAGAAGGGGGAATCATAAAGAAAGTGCCTAGCCCATTTGCGAATCCCTTGGTAGTGGTGAAACGCAAAGACGGTCGCATTCGTCTGTGTCTGGATGCACAGAAGTTAAATAGTGTGACTATACCACAGCGAGATGAGCCTCCGCGAATAGATGAACTATTTAATAAATTCCGTGGAAAGAAGTGGTTTTCAACCACGGACTTCACTTCGGCATATTGCCAAATTTGCCTACACCCAGAAGATCAAAAATATACGGCCTTTTTGTATATATCAATATCGTACGTATTTCAGAGAGTGCCTTATGGTTTAAGGAATAGTGGTGTGGCCCTGATTAGATGTTTGGATGCTGTCCTAGGACCAGAGATTGCGGCGTTTTCCACCATCTACGTGGACGACCTGCTGATTGCGTCGTCTGATTTTAAGGAGCATTTAAATCACCTCTGTATGGTTTTTAAGAGTCTGATTAGTGCAGGTCTCACTTTGAACCTGGCAAAATCCCAGTTCTGCCGCTTGCAAGTTCCATTTTTGGGACATATTTTATCCGCCGAGGGGGTGAAGGTGGATCCCGAAAAAGTAAGCGTGATTCAGGAGGCGAGAGCACCTCGGAATGTGCGTCAGTTACGGGGATTCTTGGGTTTGAGCAACTATTACGCGCAATTTTGCAGTAATTATGCCCACCTGACCATTCCTCTACTGGTTTTATTAAAAAAGGGAAAGAAGTGGGAATGGTCAGCCCACCACCAAGAGAGTTTCGAAGTGATTAAAAGAGCCTTTTTAAATTTGGTTGTCATAAAATATCCGGATTTTACATGTCCTATGTTCCTGCAGACGGACAGTTCAAATTATGCCTTAGGGGCCGTTCTGTTTCAGAGGGATAAATCAGCGCAGGAGCACGTAATTGCATTGATAGGACGGACCATGAAAAGGCCTGTTTTATACCACCACGGAAAAGGAAGCACTCGCCATTGTGTGGACATTCCAAAAACTTCGCCAATATTTGTTGGGTAGAGAGGTGATCGTGATAACCGATCACAAAGCTTTGACATTTTAAAAAAAGTGCAAACTAAACAATAGTCGGTTAACCCGCTGGGTACTGGCCTTACAGGAGTTCTCTTTCCGCATTGAGTACTGCCCAGGAAGGTGTAACACGGTCCCGGATTGGATAAGTCGCAATTGTGGTGGAGAGCCACCAAAAACAAATTCTGAGGAGGGCTTTGAAATGATAGTGTTAGAACTTCACATAACGGAATTCCCTGATGAGGACATCAACAATATCGAAGCATTGCAGGAGAGGGACCCACTTTTGGGGGGAGTGTGTCTAATATTGAGCGGAGCACCACGTCAGGCAGAAGCATTGGAAGTGAATCTTAGAAAGGAAGCCGAAAAATGACGTTTGCATAAGGGCATATTGTTCCGTAAAATAGGAGGAAGGCACCCTGAGCATAAGTTGTGGGTCCCAAAGGACTTAGGACACATGCTTATATAGCATGCGCACACAAAATACGGGCATTGCGGTGCTCGCAAGGTCCTGGATTGGCTTGGAGAAATATATTATTGGAAAGGCATGGGGCGCGACGCGCATAAATTATTGCGGTTGCGACATTTGTCAAAGGACGAAACATCCGAATCGGAGTTACGATGGAAAAATGGAGAACATAATCCCACGAGCTCCTCGGGATTTATACGCGGTAGATTTATACGGCAGTTTGCCTAGGGCAAAGTTCAAAAATAGATGTGTTCGTGGTCATTGACGTTTTTTTCCAAATTTGTTCAAACTTATCCGTTTAATAAGCCAACCGCCAAAAATTGCCTTCGCGTCCTCAAAAATGAATATTTTAAGCTGTGTGGACGACCCCGCAGGGTGTTATCCGACCACGGAACCCTGGTCACCAGCACACTCGGGAAGAAATCATTGAGCGAGAGAGTAATGCGGGAGTTGTCTCGCGTGTTCCACGTACATTGCTCCGAAAATCATAGGTAGTGGCCGGAGGTTCTGCCATGGTTCATTAATCATTGGTTCAACGAGGTCACGCACGAAATGGTCATGGATTAATCATTGGTTCAACGAGGTCACGCACGAAAGTACGGGGATGACACCAACGGAACTTCATTTCAGACGTAAGCCGATAAATCCGACATTTCTGTTGAATTTCCCGAAATTACGGGAGAATCCGCACGAAACATTCAGCAGATAGCTCTAAGTCGGTTGGAAAAGAGCGGCAGCCGAAGGAAAAAATATCAGATATCACAGGGTTACAAATTTCAAGTCGGAGATCTAGTCTTACTGAGGACTCCTAGGGTTTCCCAGTCCTCTGTGAGTTTACTCCATAAATTCTTTCATTTGTACACGGGTCCATTCCGGATTTCCAAATTTTCAGAGCCAAACTCATGTCATCTTTCTGACAACGTGAGGGGGGAGGTAGGCATTCATAATTTCGGGAATTTAAAGCCTCCGCCTTTATAAGGTTTGTTTTGTTCTTCTTTAGGTTGAGTCCTTGTTTGAGTTTAGTAAACTGCGAGGAGGTGTTTTCATTTTTTTCACCCCCCTCCTCACAGTTTACCGGGGGGCTATGTGACGGTAGCGGTCCTGCCGTTGCATTTTAGTTTTTGAATCCCCTCGTGTCCTTGCGTGTTTCCGTCTCACCCCCCCTTAGAGACGGACCACGTTCTGACTTGCCAGCATGGGTATACAAGGCCAGTGATGTAACAAGTGTGCGGGAGGCTATCTCCGTCGCCACCATCAAGTCAAGTGGCCCTAGAGGCAGCATTTGTGTGTGCGCTGCTCGACTCCCGACCATGTGAAATTTCCCCCCCTTTCCCATTTTTGCGTGCCAATGGATGCCCCACCCCACCTTGGGCAAGCGAGAGTGAGGAGAGATGTTTTGGGCAAGTATCACGGAAGCCTATGCCCGTGGAGCAGCCGGAGTGGGAGCAGAGAATCTAAGACGGGACGCGGACAGGAGACGGAGGTATTCTGTAATCATCTCCTTTCGTGGGACGCGGGAGAGAGTGCCCCATAAGCCGCTGAGTATCCCGATTGAGCACGACATCACCTAAATTCGTGGGACCAGGGAGCTGCGCAGCACATAGAATTGCGACTCAGGAGTCCCCTGCGTGAAATCGGTGCAGCCGATTCTCTCCTTCCGGCCTGAGCCCTGCTACAGCACGTAAGCTGCCGTCGGCAGAACCCCATATCCCTCTCAACACCAATATATCGGCCCACTGCACTAAGAGGGTTAATATTTTTATCAGATTTTCATGATAAATTAGGAAGAAGACTTGTACTGTAGAATTTTTGGAAACACAGGTCCAGTTTGACTACTAAATACATAGTTACAAAAATAAAATGAAACTAATCTCTAGAGAATTTTAAGTATGATTTTTCTACTTACCTTCATTGCAGGATAGCAGTTGACTGGTAACTTTGCAAAGCATCTCAAATTGGGAAATTAAATGAATTGGACTTAAGTTTCTGAAATTTGTATTAATATATATATCCATATATATCTGGATTAAAATGTATAGTCTCTCTGTCAAAGAACATCTATTAGTCCACACATTAAAATACCTCCCATATATAATCACTTTATTTTATTTGTAGAAATGGTATCATTACATGTTTGGATGAAACAGTGAAAACTTCAGGGTGCAATTAAATCTGGAATGATACAATTTAACAGCAATAAGCTAAATTTAGGTCTGAACTGTATTGAGTGAGAAGGTGAGAAGATCTCAATTCTCAGCATCTGGCACACTGTAGCTTAAGAAAACATAGTGGGTCAAAGCGTCATAAATAAAACTACACTCATGGCTACTGAATCTCATAAATATTGAAATATATAGTGCATCAGAAAAACATATATTACGAATCAGGAGTGGCATAAGTTAGGACCTTCTTTTACATACTTGTGAACACCATAAAATTAAATAATCTGTATTCAGCCTTTAAATTTATATATACCCATGTATTAAGATTGGGTTTTCATAATTCTGTTAGTTGCAACCTAAATGGTGTGTATTGGCAGGCTCTCAGGAACACATGCTGTGTGTGTCTGTGCTATTCATCAGAATGTATCTCTACTTCTTCATGCGTGTTCCATAGAGGAGACATATAATGACTTCACTGATTGCTTGGTTTGTTCTAAGGATAACAGATATTGTACATTAAGACACTGCACAGAATGTTCATGCAATAAAAAATTTAAAAAACGTACAAAATAAATTTGAAAGATGGGACCCTGAAGATGAAATAACATATAGTGCATGTGTCATTAGTGATAGAACTTAACAGGTTAAATTAACTGTAACACTAGGTGAATATATAAATACTCTATTGGACACTCTTGGAAATTTATTCCCACATTCTTTTACAGCCAAATCTCAGTCAAAATATCTCAACGAACTGAAAAGTAAACTCAATCCAAATGAAATCATTGTTTTACTAGATTTCAGTGAACACTATTCTTATGTAATACAAAATGAGGTACAAGGTCATCATTGGACTTGAGACAGCTCCTTCCTTCATCCAGTGGTAATTTACACTAGTAAACAGCCACTAGAAGACCTTGTTGTATCCTTCTTTGTAACAATAAAAGAACATTTATCACAAATTCGACAACAGCTAAAAACCCATTGGTCAGAAGCCAAGACTATTCAGGCACACGTAGTTTTCATTATTCCATTCCAGTATCAAAGGTGTCTATACTACAAAGAGAATATTCTAACTTATTTAAGTTTTGATACAGTTTTCAATTCAGTTCATAGTTTCTCAGGAAAGACAATTTGTGAAGTTAATATAACACAAATAAGCACAAATTCTTATATGCCCTGTTTTTATGACAATCACTGGTTTTTTGGGTTACTCACGTCCAAACATGTTGATGAATGTGACATGATTTACAGTAGAACCTCTTTTTTACGAACCTCTAATTTACAAAATGACACCAATTTACGAACCGTTCCGCCGGTCCCGATCTTTTTATATAGGAAAACCATGTAAAATGACCTCTATTTTACGAAACCTCGATTTTACTGATTTACGAAGTGAGAGGCCGGTCCCTAGGAGTGATTGACCTCTGTTTTAATAAGTTTTTGAAATGATCTTGTAGCACACAACTCAGTACAATGGAATAACGATCGCTGTATACCGCAACAGGAGCAGCTGAAGCCAGATAGGTCATGTTGAGAGGGCCTTCGGTCCAAGTATTTCATATAAAAGATCGAATGTGAGCATCGTGCTTTTTGAAGTGCTTAAACTGTATCGAAAATCCCAGAGACTGATCATCCAAATCGCAATTCAATCCTAATTATATGATCCAAGGAAAAAATGTTCAAAGACGCATGGCACGACGACTACTTCTCGAAAACAATGCCCCAGTTCATTAAATAATCGGATTAGTGCTTGGTAATTTCTATTCCTTTTCTATCATTTTATGTATTGCGAATACCTAACTCGTCGTCACAAAGGATCCATATTTTCTCTGGAATTATTTAAAATTAGCTTGAAAGTAGCCGCCGCTACCCCAATTGAGAACTTACTTCAGCCTTTCACTTAAAAATAGAATTCCCGTAGGAAGTTCTTTGCTGCAGCTGTCGTGGAGCTTAGTTTCATTGAAAAATACTAATTTTGCAATAATAAATTACTTATATTCAAATATTGATGCAATTTGATTATTTAATTTTTCATTAGAAGTGTTTTACGTCGTTAGGTAAGAATTTGCGATCGCGACTTTGAGAACGCGATCGCTTTCTGTAGCCGCGAGTAAATAGTTCTCGTAATCACCACTAGATGTCAGCACTGTAGAATGCATCTTAAAAAAGAGGGAATTTCAAATTAACTAAGTAAATTTCTAAGATTGACTTTCATCAGCTGCAAAGTATTATTAAATGTATTTCAAACAATATGTTTTCTTCAAAAAAGGCATTTTCTGGTCTTTTCACTGAAATATACTAGGTCAGTTGGAACTTTGTTTTGAAATTTCCTAGTTAAAATGTATCATTGGCTTTCCCATGTTAAAATGGCTTCTTTAAACACAAATTGACTAGCACTGTACTCCTTTAGTTAATTAATGCATAACTGCATATGCTTAAAATACCCTGCGGGATGAGTTAATTCTCTTATGAGTTACATATTCCCCTTATTTTGAGATCTACCAACTGAACAGCTACAAGAACTTAATTCAGTTGCAGCAGCCAAGTTCATACCATTATAAAGTTTTAGAAAAATATTCACCTGTTTTTTTTAATTCATGGCTGTTTCATTCTCTTTTACTAAAGTGAGTCTCCTAGCCTCAGGAATAACGCCTATGCTATACAGCGAATCAATACAATTGAGGTGAAATTTTTAAATCCTTTCAATTTGATGTAGATACACTGCACACAGAATTTCATATAATATCTGTTGTTTTTTCCCAGTACGAGCAGATGACTATTATTTGTTATAGTAATTTTTTTGATTTAAACCCTAACGTAACTATTTGACAAGTTTAGTACAGCATAGTGTTTAATTGCATTGAAAGTATACTCGCATTCTTGTCAGCAGAGTTTTAGTAGACGTACATTTGTCACAGATCAAGCCTCTTATGTGCATGATGTGTCACCATGGACATTGCTCCATGCTGTGCAAGGTGTTGCCAGAGCATGGGAGTGTCACCGCAAAAACTAATTCCTACTGTTAGAGATCAGCTGGTTTTGGTGACACATCAGTTCCAGAGACAGAGGAGTTAGTGGAAGATAACCTCCAATTTACAAACCCTCTGATTTACAAAGCTCAAATTTTTGGGTCCCTTCAACTTCGTAAAATAGAGGTTCAACTGTATGCATAAAAATAAATTTATGCATCCTTAAGAACCTGCAACATCATTTTACTGGACTCAACAGGAAGAAGATACTAGTTATGCTCCTCTGACTAATATTATTTGTAATGTGGAAGCTCCTCCTACAACAGGATCAGGAAGAGTGTATCACTTCTCCAAAAAAGACAAAATGCATGAACTAATGGTTATCAAATTTACAAGGAAGAAATGAAGTGAAGGTTGAAACAAAAGAAAACTAGTTCTTTCAAAGCTATGATCAAAGACTGCATTAAGTACTGGAAAACCAAACATCTATAACCATGCATACAGAGTTTGAGAAGTAATTATATATGGGCTGTATTTTAATGTGTGGGCTAGATGTTCTTTGACAAAGAGACTATACATTTTAATCCATATACATTAATACAAAATTCATAAACTTAGGTCCCATTTATTTCATTTCCCACTTTGAGATGTTTTGCAAAGTTACCAGACAACAGCTCTTCTGCAATGAAGGTAAATAGAAAAATTACACTTAAAATTCTCTAGAGATTAGTTTCACTTTATTTTGTAACTATGTATTTAGTAGTCAAACTAGACATGTGTTTCCAAAAATTCTTCAGTGCAAGTCTTCTTCCTAATTTATCATGAAAATGTGATAAAAATATTAAGACTACTATTGCTTTTTTCTTTTAACTAACTGCAGGTAGGCCTGATGCTGATAATCAGAAAAGAGAAATGTACATTTTTTTTATATTTAGCATTTTTTATCTCAGAACGAACACAAAAAGCCAAAAGTTTTATTTCAGAGGTGGAGGGAAATATCTCTAGGATTATGAGAAAAAATAGTTTTGCTTTATAAACACACTGCTTTTGGTAGATATTACATTTTTTATATCAACATGTTTTGGGTAAGAAATTTTCTTAAATCTTAGGAAACGAAAGTGTTTTGAGAATGAATGATACCTTTGAGAGGATAACTCAATTGTTTCTGGAATCCTCATGGTTTCTTAGACAAATCTGCAAATTTTAATTACAATTGGGTAATAAAAGATGCAAACAAGTTTTTTTCCTCTGGAGGTACAAGTGCCCACGGAGTCCTCAAGGATGTAAAAACTGCAGTTTCACCTACACTTTAAATGGCTGTATAAACAAAATGAGTTGAGATAGAGGAGAAAAACTTTGGATCCTTTCTTATCTACATGAAAAGATAAATCATGCCAAGTTTCATTGAAATCTGAGTTAGTGGGTGTCATGGCCTGGATGAACTGGTGTGGAATGAGCGTTGGGCGAATACAAGTGAATTCAAATCCTTTGGGTCCTATGTCAATCAACTGCAGGGGAATGAAGAATTGGCCTTTAATATAAGAAATGATTTTGATATTCTAGTCCAACATCAACTACATATTATGGAATGAGGATGCCTTGTGTTCAACTTTATGGGTTGACACTTAATTTTTAGCATACATATTAATGATGATGAATGCTCTCATTGTAAGTTTCTTGAATCAATTGCATGTTCAGTGCTCTGCTGAAAATTATTATTCCAACAAACAAAACATGACTCACCAGACGAAAACGGCATGGAATATCAGCACGAAAAACTCCAGATTCCAAAGCTTCAACATGGCCACCAACATATGTCTCTTGTTCCAGGAGGTGACCATCAGATGTCAGTTTATTTGTTTCTGATTCTTGCTTATTAGGAAAAACAATATTTACAGTATATGCTTGCACCATCAGAAGTGCTTCGCAAAGTGTACCAGAGCCCTTCCTTAGAACCTATTGAGAAAATAATTAGAAAAATCCATTTAGACTCTACATTGTTATGCAAAATGTATATCCCTTTTACTTTAAATAACTCCACTGAATTTTTAGAACTCAAGGATGATATATCAAAAAAGAAAAAGGTTAAATGCCTCCAAAATTCTGTCTTACAAAAAAAAAACACTCCGCAATAAAAATACTCACCTATTAGTAATTAATACATAATATTCTCAAAAAGATACACTGTTGCATTAACAAAAGCATATCACAAATGCAAGGAGCGCTTAAAATTCAACTGCGAGTTAATACATATACACTTTTTAATTAATATTTTATTATCACACACAAAAAAATGTATGACTCTCAAACCAAATTTGAATTTCACCAGGGGAAATATATATATTTAATTGTTTTTAAGCATGAAACAATTTTCAATCCCCTAAAATAACCCCTAAATAATAAGAAAAATCAAGTAAGTATGGCATTTAGCTACTATACACCAATTTTATTCTGCTATACCCAATCTGGGAATAAAAAAATTGTTCTGCACTAGTAATAATGTATCCAAATTAAATGAAAATGTATAAAGAGGTAAAGAGAGATTACAAAAACTCAATCATTCCATAAGCATGACAATTAATCCAATGAACTTAGTCAACAAATTATAATGGGCAAAGTTTTACGCAGTTGGAATAGGATCAAATAATAATGGAGAAACTTAATGCTACAGCTTAAATGCCAAATCTTACCTCATCAGGTGTCATAGGGATGATGGTACAAAGAGCAAAGACAAAAGGATGGATATATTTATTATATAAGTAATAAGTTGCCACAGCATCTGACACTGAATAGTTCGCCAATACATCTGGTTGCTCCGATGCCATGCGGCACATATCTTCAGGGTCCAATTCAACAGGATCATATCTCAGCTTGGCCTTGGCCACAGCCTTGAGATTCTGAGAACCCACAGGGAGGTATGAATCTCGCTTGACCCAACTGCATAAAAATTGTGACATTTTCATTGAGAAAATCCCTTCATGATTAAATTAAAATTAAACAAGTCTCTATTAAATAGCAAATGCAGAACTATTAAGTCCTCTCTTACAACATTCTAAGTCAAATACTTGACCAACAGAACAATAAACTATATTATTATTAATTAATTGTAATAAACTACACAAGATTATCTTTACCCAATTATTTATCATTAGATACAGACAATCTTCAGTTCTATTTCACCCATGGAAATATATTTTCCGTGATTTAAAATGTCTAAGAATATGAAGGAGGTTGCAAACTATATGTTGGTGAGAAAAGCAATCCTTCGTAATTGTTTATGGATGTGGAAGCCAGTAGAATCATTAACATTGAACTTTAAACCCCATGTTCACCAAAAAAATCAAAATGAATAGAAGACAGATATATAAAAATGGGCTGCGTATACATGAATCCATTATAATTTAAACCCATTGTAAATCAGGGATCTATATATAAGTAAACCTAACAACAACAGCCAAACATTTATGCTTCGTGGGTCACAAAAATAAATATTACCTTAAATGCTCACAAGAAAAATTAAAATATGCCTACCATAAGCAATCCATATGAACACATGGACGAGAAGCATAAATTCCCTCTTTGTCCTTGGTAAAGCCAATCTCAGTCCTCAAATCAAAGCCATAGAGAGCAGCACGTCCTTCCACAAAGGGCCAATCAAAGAAGTCCCCGTTATAAGTCACCACAACGTGCGGCTTCACTTCCATAAAGTGATCCAGAAATCTTCTAATCAAAGCCTTCTCATCTTCTTCATTCCAAACCACAAACAAGCCTTCAAACTCTGGTTTCGGGGTATACTCAAAATCATCAACATCATCAGATATGATTTCCCTATTAGTGATGAGAAATCCCTGTAAGTTAAGAAAACCATGATGACTATAGTCAAGACTCTATGATCAGAGCATATGCTACTACCCTGAAAGATTGCATACCAGATTTCAAAGAGAATGTCCATATACAGTAAAACCCCTCTTTTACACTTTTGAGGGGAACTACAGAAAAAAGTATAAATCACAGGAAAGTGAAAATTGAGGGCATGCATATTTTTATGAAAGTTATGCCTGAAATAATAACTCCTTGCTTCTTATTTTGCTGACCCAATTCTTGTCTTCATGGAATGACAAGTTTAAAAAATTGAAAAATAGTTCCAACAAAACCTCTTTAATAATGTCAAAATCTCTTATTTGAAATACAGGGGGATAAAGGGGAGATATATTAACTAGATTACATATGGTTGGGCCAAGATTAGGAACTATGTGAAAAAATTGTAAAGTTGTAAATCGGATAGAATATCAGGAATTAGTTTACAGGTGCATGAGAAAAGATGCAGAAAAGCAAGCAGGTGAGAAAGGATGAGGAGAAAAATGGCGCAGTAGACAGAGTTTTAAGACACATTGGGTGTTGGTACAAATTATAGAGGGAATTGAGGAATGATGGAAATAGAAAGATTTAAACACAACAAGGTAAAATAAAATTTAAAGAAATAAACAATACACTTAAGAGGGATATGAAGACAGTGAAAGAAAAGTGGCAAAACGGTCAATGTAAATAGGTTGAGAGGCTCCAGAGAGAGCGATAAATAGGCCCCTTTTGCTCAAAAGTTAGAGGGTTATTCAGCATCAAGGAGTGGAAAACGATACTGTGCATTAGTGTTAAGTCAGGAGAGCTGCTGATAAAACTTACAAGAGATTCAGCATAGGGGTAAGGAATACGTGAAAGAACTGCAGGCACTAATGATAGGCAATGGAACTTAGGAATAGGAGTTTGACATAGATAAGGATGAACTGGGACCAGGAGTCTTGATCCAGTCTAGATAGTAAGTTAGGGTAAACATTACGAGAAAAGAAGGTATGGAGTCTATGTTTTACTGTATTTCATTCAAGGGAAGCATACAAAATCAAGCAATGGATGAAACTGAATAAATTGCAAACAGATGGATAATTGGATAGAAAGAAAAATTTGTATGTCATATAATGAGTGACTGGGCTATGACAGGGTGTCCACAAAAGTCAAAATATCAAATTCCAGCATAATTCCAGGTTTTCAAGGCTAAATTTATTAAAATTTCCAGCTATTATATCGTGGTTTTTGTGTGAGTCAAAGTGATGCTTAACAAGTTCTACATAGAATATGAATTTTTTCTAGCTTAACCCATAGCATAATATAAAGTAATTAAATAAGAAATAGTGATAAATTTAAGTAATTAAATATGTAGTTTTATTGGTAGTGAGAGACTCCCTTTGTTGGTTTGGAAAGATACACGAGAGACTCTCTTTGCTTGTTTGGAGAGATAAACTACTTGTTGATTGAAAATCCTCTTTCTAAATTAGCATTTCCATGAAAAATTACACGTTCTTCTGCAAGAGGAACTTTAAGAACCAATTGGCTAAAGTGTTCATCATTCAGCCACTGTTCTTGAAATGATGATTTCCCACTTTGATATGTTTTAGCCATGCTTTTCTATTTTAAGTCTCAAAGCCTCAATTTTCTGTTCACTCGGAAACAGAATGTAACATTTTTGTACCTGTAGACTACATAGAAAAAAGTGAAATATTAACAGCCTTTGGTATCCCACACCATCTTTTTTTTAACATAAAAATTGATGTAATAAAAATTCTAGTCAGCACATCTTGAATATATCTAACCAGCATCAGCAACTAGATTTCTCAAACAGATATAGAAAAGTTTGTAAAAAATATATTGCATAGCCTATGAATAAGCCTACTTACAATGTACTTGCAGTAAAGTAGGCTAAATCACGAGCAGGATTTTAAAAATACTTTTATAACTAAGTCATAGAATTTTTCCTATGTAAGCCGGGCTACCTAAATCAAATTTGGCGAGAACGCAGAGAATGTCATAGGGCCATTGGCCGACTATTGGTCTATCATCCCATAACAATCTCCATTGCTTTTGTTCGAACATGCAGCCAACAGCCACGTTCAAGTTGACAAAATTGCTACATTTTGCTCACACTCACAGGTTTCGTGTAATAGGCTATCCGATTACGCAGATGGCAGTGTTGAATTACACTGAGTCTCCTGAATCACTACGTATAGTTTGAATTGGGGTGGTCAGTGACCTTGTTTACTTCGACAGCCAGATGAGTAAGCACAAAGGTAAGGGACTCGGAACTCTCGGGAGGCGATCACTATTTGCTGCAGAAGAGATGTGTGCTTGGGTTACCATAGTTTTGGGTGAAGGAATTGGACTCCGAGAAGCTGCTGCTGGGCAAGTGTGCATCAACTATCTTGACGTGTCTCGGAATTTTCAAAAAAGTGAAGCATATTTTTCTAATCTGCATGGTTGTATTCCTCACAGTGTAAGGCATGCTTACATGATGCATGCAATCGTGCAATTACGTTGCTGAACAGATGAGTGAACAAATGTTCCAAATTTTATTTTATGGCCACACGTACAAGGATTTGTGCAATTTTGCATAGTTACATGATGCTAATTTTGATGGTGAATATGTTCACGCATCTACTTGCACAGGGATATGCATTGTGTAAACACGATTTAATACCCTGCAATCTTGATTTTAAATGCTTATTGATGGCAACTGAACAGAAATTACGGGCAATTACCACAAGTAGGTATAATAATCTGCGGAAAAGTGGAAAAACTGAAGGTGGAAATGCACAGAATGGACTTCGACTTATTAGGAATCAGCTAAATGAAGTGGCCCGAAGAAGGAGACAACTGGAGCGGAAGCTAAAGAATTATACGCACTGGATCATTAAATGGTAATGCTGGAGTAGGCATAATGCTCAGAAAGAGCACTGGAATGCGTGTGAAGAGCTTCCTGCAGTACAATGAAAGGATAATGATGGTGAAGATCGAGACCAAACCTGTAGATACCGTAGTGGTTCAGGTTTACGTGCCTATGACAGACTACGAAGATGAAGAAGTGGATGATGTAAACGAAGATATCACGGAAGTTATAAAACATGTAAGAGGAGAGGAAAACCTAATTATTTTAGGAGATTGGAATGCAGTCATTGGCGAAGGTCAAGATGGAAGAATAACTGGGAAATATGGATTCAGTAATCAAAATGAAAGAGGAGAAAGACTACTGGAGTTCAGCACACAGCATAAGTTCGTCGTTGCCAACATGCTGTTTAAAAACCATATCCGAAGAAGATACACGCGGAAAATGCCAGGAGACAGAAGAAGATTTCAAATAGACTACATTTTAGTGAAGCAGAGATTTAGGAACCAGGTGAAGGACTGCAAAAGCTACCCTGGGGCAGACATTGACAGTGACCATAATTTAGTAATGATGACATGCCATATAAAATTCAAGAAGTTGAAGAAAACAATGAAGAACGTATGGTAAATAGAAAAACTTAAGGACAATCAACACCAGCAGGCATTACAAAAAGCAGTGGAAAACAACATATGAGAAGACCTGAGAAGACCTATGAGAAGATGAATGAGAAATCAGTGGAAGAGCGTTGGGAAAACATTAAATGTGGACTACAGGAAGCCGCAAAACAAGTTCTTGGAAGAAGAAAAGTTGTTAAGAAGAAGCCATGGATCACGGAAGAAGTCTTAGACCTGATAGAAGAAAGATAAAGTACGAGAATGTGAAAACTGAAGGGCAGCTTTGGTACAAAAGACTAAAGAACAACATAAATTGTAAAGCCAGGAATGCTAGAGAAATGTGGATGAAAAACCTATGCGAAGATGTACAAAACAACCTTGCATTTGGAAAGGTGGAAGCTGCCTATAGGATAGTGAGGAACCACTTACAAGAACGGAGCGCAAGACGAAATGCCATAAGGGACAAGAATGGAGAACTTCTTGAAAATTAAGACAAAGTGAAGAGATGGAAAGAATATCTGGAAGAGTTATACAATGGAAACAATCTCAGTACGAAAGTGATCAAAGAGGAAAGCGAAGTCGAAGAGGATGATATGAGAGCATCAATATTAAGATTGGAATTTGACGCTGCACAGGGTGGCTACTAATATCCAATTTTCAAATTCCCTGACTATTCCCTGACTTTTCCCTGATGGCCTTACCAATTTCCCTGACCGATCGCCAAAAGGTCTGCTATTATCGGAATACTTTATTTCTGCTGAATTAAATTTTCGTCAAAACTCAGAAAATGTTAAGAGCTGAAATCAATATATTGAAAGCTACAAGTATACCCTAATCAAAAAGTATATTAAACCTTCATAAGTTAGACCCTCATCCAAACTATACGCACTTTTCATACACATTCCGCGGCCGCGGATACGTAGCCGTGTATCGTATTTCCGTGGCCGTAATTGTTTCCTTCGGTAAAATTACAATGAAGATGTCTAATCCTTCAACAATGAAGTAGCGTGTCATGGTACTTCTGGCAAGTTGAGGATTATTGAAAAGGCATCGAAGAGAAAGTTAATGGCCGATTTACTGGCGGACTCCGGTAAAAGTATCACTAAGGAGTGCAAAAAATACAAACCAAATCCATTTTGTAGGTCTGGATCAAACTCGAATGGCACAAGTGACATTAAGAAGCAAATAACAAATTGATTAACGTGGTTATAGCCCCTAGATTCTAAGAGGGAACCAAAAATGTACAAATATTTGTATAAACAAAAAAAAAGGTAACTGGCCACTGCGAACGAGGCAATTAGCAACGGCAGCATCGTACTCAGGAATATCATATTTGAGGTGGTTTGTGACATGAATAAATTGCTTCGAGAGGTAGCTAAGGGGACCGTTCAATAATTACGTCGAGCGTGAAAGGTGGGGATGGGAGGATGACTCTTCTTACTGTCTCACGAATGGGGGAAGAAGATCAGAAGATATGGGAATCGAAGATGATCTTACGTAAGATTTTGTTTACACGAGCGATCATACTAGTACATATTACCATTCTAATAATCATAGTATCGTATTTTTATAACTGCAAGCACGTATTTACTACGAGCATTTGTGCTCCACCTGCCTCCAGATCCGAGTCTAAGAAATTAAAAAAAAAACAATAGGTAAAACGTTCTGAACAATATAGCCTTGGATTCCTTGTGATGAGTGGAATGCATGTGATGATGAATTTTAACACTACTAGGCAAATATCGCATTAAGGATGTACACAAGGAATACATTGTACGTCTGATTCACAACTAAATAACTAAGAGACACAAATAATAAGATTCACAACTGAATGTTCCACAAATAGATGGGGCTTATTCCATGCACGTTAGCGACAGATATTAGTTTTAGTTGGTAAAATAAAGGGCGATAACAGTAATGGTAGAAAAATAACAAGAATTTCAATGTTTCTCCCTGACTTACACAATAATACCCTTACTTTTCCAGAAATGCAAAATTCCCTGACAATTCCAGGTTTTCCCGGTTTTCCCTGACGATCGCCACCCTGCATTATTAATTTATTCATTTATACAAACAGCAAATCCATTACATCTTGTACAGTTATCAAATAATGTATATATCTTAAAGTCATCGTTGTTGATCCTATTTATAAAATAAGGATTTTTTGCCTTGAATTAATAATTTTTAAAATTCCCAACTCAGACCAGAAAATTTCCTTGCATTGAAAATTCACGAATAATTCCTGATTTTCCCAGTCTGTGAACATCCTATGAGAATAATATTCTTTGAATGTTGAAAACAATGAAAGCAAAGGAAAAAATTCAAGAAATGAGTCACATTGGAAAAGAGGCATGGAAAAGGCCAAGGCTGAGGATGTAACTAATAACAAAAGCAGTTACAAGGACAAGAATCATTCATAACTACAACTTGTATATTACATGAGATGCATTGCCAAAAATGATGAGCACACAAATCAAAGAAAAGGGTATAAGTCTGTCACAGGGTCATCAAATACTCACCAGCAAAATAAAATCACATTTTATAAATAGTAATTCATCCTCTATGGAATCATGTCTATCATTTTTGTCACTATGCTAGGAATGTTGTTCAATGGTACTGAATGGTATGGGTATGGGAATACTAAGAGAAAGATAACTCAAATATTTCTTCATGTGTACCAAATTTTCTGGTTTACAATACTCAACCATATGATAAGCACCTTATTTGTGACCGCATCCTTTGGAAAAAATAACCTTAGAAGAATGAAATATCACTGTAGACTGTAAACTCTGAAAAACTTTTAAAAAAATACACTTCAATGAATAACTCACATGTGCAATTGGAGCAAATTTGCATTCACATTTATGTCAAATGGAAGTTTTTGTAACTGTTTACTGGCACCACATCATTGTAAAAGCATTTCCTAAGACCTTCATTCCTAAGGCCAAACACAACATTGATCATACAAGACAGGAAAATTTTATGTGAATTGCTACACAGAAAATAAACATGGATAGTTGCTTCTGGAATGAATTCAAAGATTGAGATATGTTGAATTGGTTGAAAATTATAAACTTAGTAATGACAGATGATTATTATTCATACAGGTTGATTCTCATAGAACTTTTATGGAAAAATTAAAGAAAGACAATTTATTCTTAGTTTACTGAGAGACTGTTGTTACTGCACCATACATGAATTTCCTTAATGGCATAATGCCGAAGCAATTAAATGTGGAGGCCTGTTAGCTGTAATTACAGCAGAAATATTGTCACAAAAGAGAATAGTTTCTTCTGGCATTGGTGAATTGGAACTAAAGATAAATAACAAAGAAAGAGCAGTAATAGAAGGAATTCTTGATGTATCTGGAAGTCAATTTTATTTCATTCAGTAGCTAAAGAAGGGCAGGAGTAGAAAATAACTTGTTATCTGCCAAGATAGGACAAGATATTATTTTCACGTAACCAACAATGAGCCAATTTCTTTGGATGCTACAATAAATAGGATCAAAGGCCTTATACCCAAGACAGTGCCCACCATAAGAAGTTTATCACTTAGGCAGGGTATTATGTAGATGTAGTCTCCACTCGGAATAGTTCCCGAGATATAGCCGTTTAAACATAGTAGTAATACCGGCCCAGGGCGACCCACCGGCCTCAGTGCAGTGTCTAAGGTTTATCATTCCACGTCGAATATCGTTAGTACTTAGTCTCCACTCGAAATAGTTCCCAAGATATTGCCGTTAAAACATAGTGATAATACCGGCCTAGTGTGCCCCGCTGGCCTCAGTGCAGTTTTTGCAGTGTCTAAGGTTTATCATTCCACGTCGATTACCGCTAGTACTTAGTCTCCACTTGGAATAGTCACCGAGATATAGCCGTTTCAACATATAGTAGTAACAATGTCCTAGTGGGGCCCGCCGGCCTCAGTGCAGTCCTTGCAGTGTCTAAGGTTTATCATTCCACGTCGAATACCATTAGCAGTTCGTATCTACCACGTAGGTAGTACATAGTAGGGGACCACCCCACTGACAACGACCCAGCAGTACTGCAGCTTCAGGTGTGAAGGGCTGACCTGTGGAATGGTCCTTAGATATTTGAGTTTGTTCTAGTTCGACAACATGCTCACAGTCTGGGACCGATTCAAAATCGAAGCGTAGAATGCGAAATGCATGCTTTACCTACAAGAATATGATATAGCACCGTTAATATCGAGTATTATGAGTATTTTATGAATCCTTTATCGTTTTAAAAAATCGACAATTTTGATTGCAAGTGAGAAATTTTTTCAAATGAAAAATATTTGGACTCCTAATGACTTTCACTAACTAACATTTGAGATCAAGCCTTTTGGTTGTACCCGTTTTAAACAGTACCACTTCTACGCCAAGGTAAGCTTAGTAAAAAATCCCTCTATACAGAATTAGCAGCCAAAGAATTAGTTTTTCTTATTTTTAAATTTAAATGAAAAGTTGAAATAAAACAATTCCACTACAAGGATTCTGGACTCTTGACGATATGAGAATTGAAAATAAATAGACTTGGTTAGAAAATTCCCTAATTTTGGTGATAAAAATAATAAGTTTTAGGCTCAATTTGTTAACTAATTCAAATCAATAAGAGCATTAATTGCTTGTGTTTGAAAATCTTGTTTTAATGCACTATTATGTGCAAGGTTTCACTTTTATGATACCGTAAATTCCGGAAATATAAAATGACAAAAATATTTTCTTTATGACCGGATAGTTATTTTTACATTGCCCGCTAAATTTTCTACAAGGAAATGTTAATATTTTATTATATGTCAGATTACTTCTTTCATAGAGGGCAGAAAGCTGTACATGGTGACCAAGTTTCATATCTTTCCACGATAATTTTATCTAGGAACCCACCTCTCGAATTTGGCAAAATGTTAGTCGTACATCAGAAGGCTACGTAATGGTGTCAAACAAGTCGCTATATCTCAGCAAGTATTGCATCGATGAATGTAAAACATCACCAATTTTTATAGGGATGCAAGCAAATATCCACACAAAATTTCATCGAAAACTGTGAAGGTACCACGGGCACTATAAAACATTTGACATGGAATGTTATTGACATGTGATTATTTGTAAACCATAGCTGCAGAACTAAGAGATTGCTCAAGTTTTTTAATACTGTATTTCTGAGCTAAGTCAGCAGACTCAGTTTTTTTTATTCCCTTTGCTGTCCTGTTGGCCTATGGTAAAATTGCATAATCTCCATTAACCCACTGCAAAATAAAATTCCATAATCTCTGGCCTGTGTAACCCTATCTGATGTGTCCACATTTCTGCTGCACTCACCAACCCCTAAGAGATCCCACCAGCTGGGAAAAGACCAGAGAAGACTGACACCACGGAAGAGCCGGTCCTAATTCCCACTACTCAACGCCGCCCAAAACAAAGATATGCCAATTGTACAACCTTACCCTCACCCCTACACCACAGACTAACAAAGTTCAAGGACGCAAGGTTTTTCCACAAATTTCACAGTTTTACAATCCTCACCACTTCCGCTAACCCTTTCAACCCAACACATCTCCACCGAAGTACAATCAGAGAACGGCATCGGCCCACCCACCACGAGACCGGAAAGACTTGAGGAGTGGCCCATGATGCGGATCCCACCCACTCAACCAGTTATGCTGATCCAAGGGAACGAAAGAGATGCCGACCGCATGTGGCCTGCTTATGCCCAATTATATGTTGGACCCAAATTGCACTCTGTACTGCATAAAAGGTAGTATAGAAGAGTCCTGGGCAGTTTACCAAATTGTACGCTGCCCGAAAAGTGAGAGGCTAAATGCTGAGCCAAGTGAAAGCTGAAAATGCCACAGACAGCCCAAAAGAAGACCCGTGCGGAGAGTCCAGATGTTTATAATGGACTCATTGAGAATGAGACCAGCGAGATAGATGCATTAGCCACTGACGTTTTTATAAAAACCATCTATCTCAGTGCAGAAGAGAGAAAAGCACTGGAGGAGAAGACAAGGCATCAGCAGCACTCCAAGATATGGATGGCGGAGAGGTTGAAGAGGCTGACTGGCTCCACTTTCAGCCGTGTGTGCAAATTGTAGCTCAGAACCTCGGCAAAAAACAGTCTGGGCCATTTTATGCCAGTCATTTGCAAAGAATAAGGCCACAGAATATGGCCAGGCCTTGGAAAAAATCACCATTGAGGCATATGAAAAAGAGTGGGAGTAATATTATTCTTGCTAGACTTTTTTTAGATGAATATATTCCATTTTTAGCTGCCTCTCCTGATGGAATGCTGCATGATGGAAAAGGCGTTGTGGAGATAAAATGTCCATACTCCTGAAGGAATATCCCGCCAATCGAGGGCATCACTGAGAAAATAATAAAGTACTGTGATCTTCGGGAGGGAAATCTGAGTTTGAATAAAAATTTCAATTATTTCTACCAAGTGCTGGGGCAGCTAAATATTGCAAAAAGGGAATATTGCATATTTATCATTTGGACCTCACATGGTTTCATTCTGGAAAAGATCCAGAGATATCACAATTTCTGGGAAAATTGTATGGTGGAGAAGTTAAAATCCTTTTACCTAAACCACCTTCTACCCGAGATTGTGAATTTATAACAAATCAATAAATAATTTTTTTAAACCAATTACAACATATTTCAATGATAACCTAATCCATGGAATACATCATTGTGGTTGGCTCTCTTTCTAAACTACCTCACAGTACCTAGTATAAATATTCATAAGAATATGATCTGTTGCTTCTCAAATTTGAATGATACCATTGTTTCCTCCAAACAGAATCACCGCTTTACTGCGGGCCATTTCCATCTCAAATCATGCAGAGCACAATGAAATGTGCGGGGTGACCATCATGGATTTTCTCAAAAAAATATATGTTATAGACCAATAAGAGACATTCAAAAATCTGCCTTTTTTATTTTTATATATTGATTTTTTATGAACTTACAGCCATTTAAAAAATCACCTAAAATGGTCGTTTTAACAAGCAAGGGGAAAACTGTGAATTTTCAAATGTCTCTGATTTGGCCAATAATGAAGCTAGGATGTTGAAGATTTTTTTGTTTTGCAGTGCTTTCTTTGTATTTATATTCCATGCTTTGAAAAAAGTTGGAAGTTAAATGGGAAATGGAGTATAAATTTCACAATTGTTTAAAAATCAGAAAATTGTTCTAACTTTAACAATTTTTTTTACAGCTATGAAATGTGCTAAAAGAGTAAAATTCAGTTTTACAGGTATCATTTAGTCATATTAGTGACAGCATATTTTTTAATACCTCTGATAATGTTGCATTTCCATGAAATATGCCTTCAAAGTATGAACAATTGCCATTTTTGCATAAACAAAAGAGGCTATATTTCAAAAAACCCATCTTTAAAAATTATGAAAATTGGCTAAAATATACCAATGGTGATTAGCATTAAGCCCATGCAAAAAGAGTGGGCAATATTTTTGTTGATAATTAATTATGAATTTTATAAGTTAGTGCATTACACCCATCAGCCAAGTTGGCACATTTTGCCTGGTTCCCATGATATTGCCAATTTTTAAAAGCAATGAGGAGTCTGAAGGCAATTGACCCCTCCTGAACTAATATGAAGTTGATGTCATAGAGTAATGTTACAATGTACCACATGCTGCCTCCACTTTTCCCATAAAATGATCTGATTCTATAAATGTGATTACCGTGCAATACATTAGTATGTTGGTTTGAAACACAAAGAATGATATTCTTACAAACAATGGATGCAGATTGTCACATTTTAACTACCATAAATGATGCATGGGTCAGCAGATGACTGTAGTTTTATCACTGTAACAATGTAACAAAATTACAATGTAAACACTTAATCTGCTGCCATGCCCTATTCACCCATCAACAAGAACTCAGGCAAAAAACCTCATTCCCTTTCTGGAACTGGAGGGGATCAGTGGGTTTTATTGGCATAGGTAGCAGAAGCAGCTAAGCAACCTTGAGGAGACATGTCATCATTACAGTACAGCAGTCACAGAGTACACTGTGTGGATTATGAAAATCGACACAAAAAAATCATTTATAAATCGTGTGTAAAGCAGTTTACAGTTGTTGGTGATCTGGCTGAACCTCTACAAACAATCCTTGGCCCTAGTACTACTGTATCAGCTAGCCATGATGTATGCAGAAACTGTTTTATTCGCTACCAGAGAAAGGTGCAGGAGTTCAGAATTGGATCGTGTACAGTTGATGGGGATTCAACAGTGTTTTTACCTGTTGCTGACCTTGAAGATCCCTATGTCCCTCCAAGTGAAGCAGTGAACATCATAAATGAAACCATAAATATTTTAAGTCCTCAAATGACTCCTATTAAGCGGCCATGGCAAATTAATCCTGATAGGAGGGTTAATTACATTAAACGGAAATGTGTTGAATTTGAAGGAAGTGTCTCAGCTGCCACTGCCGGTATGCTTGGCACAAGGCCCGGTAGTTCCCCTTAAATTTTGAAGCCATGCGATGCGCGGCGCCGCCATCTTACCTCGACCCACTTTTCAAAACTTTGAATACGCAGCCTAATCCAATTTTTTCTATTTATTTATGACGGAGGCACAATGAGCAATTCCTTTGATACTATTTCCATTAGTTATAGAAAAACACTGTTTTTATCAGCAAACTGCAAGCTTAGAGAGGATTATTCCATTTTTAAGATATATAAGAGCATTTGCTTCTGACTAACTGTCGATGCAGAAATAGAGTTTGGATACAAATAACAAAATAACAAGAGGGCCTATGGAAAAAATGATCACACCGTAATATTTCTTAATTATCTCTGCGCTTTTTGACGGTAAATTGAAAATTTTGAGGAGCATTATAATATTTTTTCATCGGATGTTAGGTACGGAAAAAGTGCCGCTTTTTGATGGTCTTTGAAGAAAGTGACGACTTTGATGATTTGTATCCCAACAACAAGTTGTTCAATAACATTAAGTTTTGAACATGTTTTCGGAGTAAATGACAGTCCCAAGATCAACAGTTCTCCTCCAGTTACACAGGGGTCAAAGGTCACCTAGGTCTATGTAGGCAAATATGGGCAACAAATGGGACGTAAATGATTGACAAAGTACGGACCCTATATCCATCTTCTCATCTGTTGATCTCCAAGGACTACACGGGATCATAGATCATGTGGTCTATGTGTGTTATTCGGGGCAAAAACGTGTCGTATCTTAGGTTTAATGAAATAGGTGCCAAATCGATGATAATATTTCAAGATTCATTCCTCTTGTCATCCTATTCACTCCAAGGGTTACGCTGGAGTCACTTTCAGCAACCTCACTTTGCCACTCCATTTCTCTTTGGCTTCTGTTCAGGATTGGTCACGATGGTTAAATTCACCCTGAGAACAATATTCCTTAGTTGAAGGTTGATATAATCGCGATTCACACCATGAACCGGCGGTGCAATGCATCGTTTATAGAGGGGGCGCACAGTGGCCCAAAATGGGAAAAAATTGGCCAAAATTAATACCGTCGTTATATCAACGTACTTACAAAGTAAAATAGTTGAATCCCAAGGTTATTGACCTGCTGAATCCGATTTTGAAGTTTTTTTTATGTATTTCTAAATGTTAACATTTTAAAGATATATAATTATTTAGACAATTTCCAAATATTCTACGGAAGTAATTATCTGGGTACAAAGGACCCACAACTATTTAGATCATATCTCTCCAATATATTTACGTTTAATGAATGCATAGTACTTCAAGATCCATGTAATGCTTCAACCCTGTCGTTCACGGGATTCGAACCCACGACCTTCAACTACCGGCTTGCGCGTTAGCTACCCATTTAGAATAATTGAATACTCTAATTTAGGTTAAATAATATGATATAAGTGATATATAACTTCTGGAAAAATAGAAAAAAATATATACTTGATGCTTTCATATAGGCATATTTACTTTGGCATACCTAATCATTTTTATCTAATAAAAGTCTTATTCCGACATCACTATATCGGACTCATTGTCGCTGTGCGTATCAGCCAGGGCAAGAAGATTTTTAACTTCAATTGCTAAGTTTACCTCAGTTTTCTTCAACACGCCTGATACTTAAATTAATCGATCTGAGACTAACAATGATGCCTGGAATAAGTCTTCATTTGTTGCCAACCTAGACAATTTCCCCGTGAGATGCTCCTCGTATCTTCTTATATCCTTATTATTTGCCTTTATGACTTCTAAGAAGTGTCCAATTAGAATAAATGATTCCTTGGAAATGGCTGCTAAGTGGATCAGCATCTTATGCACAGTAGATGGCATGTAATACCGTGCGTAAGGTTGGACATTCAGATCTGTTTCTTGATTTGTTTCGCAGCAGTTTCGAGGCCTTTGCTGCGATAGTTAATTGATGCAGTTAGGGCTACCTCAGCTGACAACGTGCTGACTCTGAGTTCTTTTTCTCTTTTCTCTTTCGTTTGACTCCTCAAATAATTTTTTTGTCCGTCGCCCTATTTCAGCATACTCTTGCGAAAATGCAAAATATTATTTGATTACTAACCAATAAAATATTAACATCTTATCAATTAATCGTAATTGTAAAAATGGATACTCACCGTGCGTACTGGGAAGACATGCACATGAAGGAAGTTTAAACTCCAGCCATAACCAGTTTTTGAACTTTTTCCTGAAAAATTTATCCGAACGCGAGCTTTGTTCCCACTTTTCCAGATACTTGGGGAAAAAATTTCTGCATGCAGCGCATGAGAATGTTTTTGGCAGCAACATCTCCGTTTATATTCAATTGAGCAAAAAGTGTTCCAGAACGTATTGTTTCTTTGAAGCTAAAGAATATCTATTTCGCTTCATAAATTTCTCGTTCAACTCAAGGTTCGTTATCTCTATGACATCCATTACAACTCTTAAGACATGATCTTTTAGGGCTGAAACGAGAACGCTGAACCAAATACCTATAAGAAAATGCTATGCCAACCACAAAGGAGATCAATCAATCAATATAAAATCAATAAAGAGTGCAAAACTAAGAATGATGAATTAAAATTGGAACAAGGAATAGGAATAAACTTATCTATCCTTTTCTGGCGTATATTGATGGTTAGGTGTCAGGCAGGAGAGGTTTTTCTTTCCTCTGAGAAGGACAAGCTTTCCTCTGCGTGTAGCAGATCAGAACACACTTCTATGCTCTTCACGCTTCTACACTGACAATGAGTATAAATGAGTCCTGGAACGTTTTCGAAGTGTAAATGCTTAAAACTACGGCAGAGTTCATGGGTGTTATCCTCGTTCCGTAGTATTCCAAGAAATCTTAACGCACGCGCAGAAAGAGTTCTGCTTTGGTGGCCTAAGTGCAATCCGTCCCATCGTCAATGAAGAGCACGCGGCTGGGTTTTTTTGGTTGTAAGGCAATAAATGTGCAACCGAAAGCTGCCCTTTTCAGTCAAAATATCTTTCGGGCGGCGAGGGAACAGCAAGGGTATTTTGAAACTTTTATTGCTCTGTGGAAGGCCTTATCCTATTTCCAGAAGCGAGTGGTGGACAGGGTGGTTAAGGCGTAGTAGAAATATGAAAATATACGAATACAAAGCAACAATTAATTGCTGAGTAAACATCTGTAGCTTTTCGTTTGGATTATAATTCGTATCATGGTATAAAGGTATATGCTAGCACGTAAACCGACCCTCATTAAAAACAGAGATAGACCTTATTGTTGAACTTTGGGTTTACAGGAATATCCAATACGTGAGAAAAGAATATAATTTGGTACAAAACAGTGCAAATTATGTATGAAGATGAAAAATCTGTAACATTCCACAAGAGTAACTATTGATAAAACCACTTGGGTCACTGCGCAGCAGCTCGGCCGCCGCTGCGGGCCGAAGATGCGGAGTGGTGCGTTGTACCGCTCAACTTAAAACAGTCTGGAGGTCAGATAAGCAAGCATAAGCAAGATTTGTTTTCTTCGTCGTGTTTAATTGGCTTTCCTGCTCATTTCCATATGAAAATGTCAGAGGAGCACAAAACAATAATGATGCATTTATTAAAAAAATTACCACATAATGGATAAATATTTCTAAAAAATTTAAATGGTCAACAAAGTACTCAATTGGAACAAAATTACCGGATTTTTATTTTATGAGGTATCAAAATTCCGTGAAAAAATTAGTGAAGGACACTTATGTACTTAAAGCCTTCTGCTATCAAGGTGAACTTCACAAAAATTTACAGATTCAACGCGACGGGCGATTAACTCTTGATTTACCCAACTTTCACGAGTGATACACATTAATGTGTGCTATAGAGAGACCGATTTAGTACCCTATTTTGTAGGCCATATCCTCTACAATACGAAAACACCATTTAAAGTTTCCTTGCAAAAAGTCGAAAAATTGACTTTTGGCCAGGTATTTCCGATTTCGGACCACTGTGGGGCGTGAAGCCAACTTAACACAACCCGCACGACAAAAAAGCACTATCCCGCTACTTACCACTACCCACGACATTTAAGTGTGAAGAGTGTATCTTTGCAAATTAAAATTTTGGAAAAAAATTCTGACTTTCTTGTATCTCGACGTTTTTACATTTAAACCTTATGAGGCAAAATTTGATTTTATTTTGGACCTTCATTCTGGGGTCAAAAAATCAAATTTTTAAATGATGCTCACACCGCACAAAACATGGGACCTTATTCTAGCCTTGTATCAAATTTTATCATCGAGTGACCAATAAAAGTGCCTTAAATTTGAGGTCAAAAATGACACATAATCCATGGATCAGTCTGCATAGAAACATCGAGTTAACCCGTTATTTTTATTCTTCCGCACTTAAAATGGCAGCCATACACTGAGCAAGTATTAGTCATTAGTCAGGTATTAGCCTCTGATGAACTGTGTTTTCCCTTCAGCAATAAACACCACTATTTTCAGTGAAGCACTTTTCACACTGAACTGTCGTGGGTAGTGGTAAGATGGCGGCATTGCGCAATATGTCGTGCGGGTTGCGTTAGGTTGGCTTCAGCCCCCTCTATGCATGATACATTGCACTGCCGATCTATATCTCTATATCTGTGGCTTGGCAGTGCTTTTCATGTTCATTTACCGAGGAAAGAAAGTCGAGAAAAGTGTGAAGACTGTTTGAATTGCCAGCAGTGGCTAGAAAATTTGAACTCAGCCATGGCAAAAGCTAGATCCTCAGAGAAAATTCAGCTTCTCACGTTGGTGCCTGACGGTTACTCTAAAAGTGCAATTCATCAACTTTTGCCAGAAAGTTCATTGTACTTAATTGATAAAGCAAGAAAAATTAGGCAAGAAAAAGGCGTGTGGGCCAACCCAAATCCATATGAGGGGCATTCAATACCAGCTGATGACATTGAAACTGCTCTGTCATACTTTCTGGATGATGATAAGGACTGCTCTAAGCAAAGTCCAAATAAAAAAGATGTTATTACGGTGAATTTAAATGGAGAAAAAGTTAAGAAAATTAAAAGGTTTATGACACGGTCAATAAGGGAAGCATATCTCCAGATGAAGATTGATTATCCATCATTGAAAATAGGATCGTCCACATTTTACTCCTTGCGTCCAAAGTGGGTAAAATGTCAGCCAGTGAAAGTGGTATGTGCTTGTGTTTACTGCAGCAACTTGAAGCTGATATGTGGAACTTTGAAAAACTTGACAGGCCAGAAAACTGAAGAAAGGAGCTTATTTATGTTGTGTTTATGTGAGAACCACAAAGAAGAATGCTGGTTGCAGGAGTGTGGAGAATGTCCAGGGGGAGAAGGAATTACAACTGAAGCATTACATTTAGAGACACAGGAGAAGAAATAACTTATGCTCTGTGGGAAGCTGGTGATTTGATAAGAAGGATAGCTAGTGTGACGAAGTTTGTATCTGATGCAAGAGTTTGGATAACAAAAGGAGTCTCCCATAGTTACATTCAGAAAATACAGAGAGATGGAATAGCACAAATAAAGAATTCTGCTATCCATGGTAGTACCACCTCGACATTAGTCCTTCATTTTGACTTTGCTGAAAACTGGTCGGTTGTACTTCCAAATGAAGTTCAAAGCTACCACTGGAATGATTCCCAGGTTTCTTTATTTACATGTGTAGCCTACTTTTCTGGGAAAACAAAGTCATATGCAGTGGTTTGTGATGACTTAATTCATGATAGTGCGCATGCACTCTGTGCATTGAATGTGGTAAAGCAAGAAATAATTCAAAGTTACGCAGAGGATTTTAATTCGGTAACATATATATCAGATGGAGCAGCTTCCCATTTCAAGAATAGGTATCAAATGTATGAATTAAGATCAAAGATTCCTGAAAATATTACAAGGAAATGGGTTTTCTCTGCCACCGGTCATGGGAAAAGTGCATGTGATGGTGTAGGAGGCCTTTGCAAGCATTATGCTACAAAGTTCAACCTGCAGAATGACAGTATTGATGCCATTAGAGAAGCAAGAGAATAATCACTGGTGGATAAGTTGTATAACAGTGGTATCAGATGAACTTGGAGATATCACTGTGTCTTTTATGAGTCCTCATGGTCCAGCCAAGGGAAATAAATGGCCACTTCAGAAGGATGAGTGCATTATACCTCTTAGAAATATTCTTTTAAAGATAACACCACCTTCTCCCTGCGGCCGGTCAGGACGTTTGCACAAATTTGACAAGAACGAAGTGAAGGCAACTGAAGAAATATATGCACAAAATTAATTTTTAAGCGTGAGTAGTTATTTTCTAATGTCATTATTATGTATATAACAAGTGATCAAACTAAGTTATCAAGTTAATTTTTTAATTAAGGCAATTCATTTGAAAATGAATTGTCTCAGAGCTTCAATCTGAGATATAATGAACGGCAACTAAATAAACCATAGTAACTAATAAGTAATAACTAAATTAAAGTCATGAATTCTTAACTCTTTTAGGACTAATTCAGAGTTTCAGACTCCTCATTGCTTTTAAAAATTGGAAATATCATGGGAACCAGGCAAAATGTGCCAACTTGGCTGATGGGTGTAATGCACTAACTTATAAAATTCATAATTAATTATCAACAAAAATATTGCCCACTCTTTTTGCATGGGCTTAATGCTAATCACCATTGGTATATTTTAGCCAATTTTCATAATTTTTAAAGATGGGTTTTTTGAAATATAGCCTCTTTTGTTTATGCAAAAATGGCAATTGTTCATACTTTGAAGGCATATTTCATGGAAATGCAACATTATCAGAGGTATTAAAAAATATGCTGTCACTAATATGACTAAATGATACCTGTAAAACTGAATTTTACTCTTTTAGCACATTTCATAGCTGTAAAAAAAATTGTTAAAGTTAGAACAATTTTCTGATTTTTAAACAATTGTGAAATTTATACTCCATTTCCCATTTAACTTCCAACTTTTTTCAAAGCATGGAATATAAATACAAAGAAAGCACTGCAAAACAAAAAAATCTTCAACATCCTAGCTTCATTATTGGCCAAATCAGAGACATTTGAAAATTCACAGTTTTCCCCTTGCTTGTTAAAACGACCATTTTAGGTGATTTTTTAAATGGCTGTAAGTTCATAAAAAATCAATATATAAAAATAAAAAAGGCAGATTTTTGAATGTCTCTTATTAGTCTATAACATATATTTTTTTGAGAAAAATCCATGATGGTCACCCTGCACCTCCTGCATGATTTGAGATGGAAATGGCCTGCGAGAAAGTTCTATAGACAGTTATCATCTGAATTCTTTCATATTCTTACCAGGTAAATGAAGGTAGAATATTTATTATTTGAATCTGCTAGTAGAATGCTAGAGTTGTATAACTCCATGACGATGCGGAAAAATGCAAGTAAATGGTACCTGGTGTGCTGTTGGTAGGACCTCAAATAAATATGAATCTTCAAGAGTGCCTAAATCATACGAGGTTGACTCAACTCATTTACACCTTTTACACCATGTCAATTCATACCAGGATTATGACATATCCTGCAGGCTTCTTCAGAACCTGAAGAGTAGCAGGTAAAGTCCTGACATGAATCAACTTGGTGGAAAATTCATAAAGCAGTTGAGTCAACTATTCTCTACACCCTGAGGGAACCCCCATTGCAAACAATAACGACTGCCTAGGAATCCTGCTACCAGCATGAGCCATCAGTCGACTATAGCCATTACCTTAGCGACCATTAGGTAAGACAATAGAATATGAATGTTGCGACTTTTGCATTGTAGTCTAGCCCTCCGAAAACTCTATGGCCCCCACCGTCGACTTCTCCTTTCCTTCACTTCCCCTACCTGGGGCTTCCCCTCTCAGGACTTTTCCCACCATCGCCTATCACTCCGCTAGGCTCGCCTCACCCCCCACCAGCCTTCACGTCGAGCGCTTGGCTGCAGCAGGCCTCGAGATATCCGGGGGCCTTAAGGGTAAAGAAAGGGTAGGTATACCTCCTATATCTACATTTCCACCACCAACATTCTAGGTGCTCCAACCTACCCTAGCTCAAATTCCAAGGACGGGGATGGGAGTGGTTAGATACTATTCACTCCAAGAGTGCATTGCAGTGAAGAAGAGATGTTGGGCTACCCATCATTAACAATTCATCACGCGTAATCACGAGGTAGTGCATCACAGAAAAAAATAGCAGTGAATGCCTTAAGTAGGAGGGATCCACACAGCCATCCCAGGAAGACGAGGGTGGGTGGTAGAGAGGGGTTTCCTTATACTAGCTCTACTGGTCCCCTACCCTCGGGTGTTCTAAATAACCATACCACTACCCTCGCTTCCCTGTAAGCCGTGGGTACCACTACCATCCACCTACAGGCCAATTTGTCTACTTCTTACCCTCAGTTGCCACTCTATTTTTGCCAGGAAGAGCAAGAGTGAAGTTTGGGTTAGCTGAAGTACCATAACAAAGTAAGTTCTGTACATGTCAGCAATTTTATCAGGTTCAACAACAAAATTGCCATTCAATTTAAGTAAAGCTCGGTTGATTTTCAGAGTGGACACCATGTAAGGATTCTTATAACATTCCACATTAATTTAATTGTATGATTAGACCTATTATGCCATAGATTTGATAATTCAAGCATTGAAATTATTAAAGATTCTCTTAGTAATACAGGGTTGAGAATATCTCAAGAGAACATACCTGACCATCAACCATGTAAGATATCATCATTATCTGGTCACTGGCAACATCCGGAAACTTCAGCGGTAATTTGGTTGTTTCAATATCAAATGCCAAAACTATTGTGTCAGGTCTATCAATCAAGTCCTCCCTACGAGTAATGGTAGGGGCTTCATGTGGACCAAATGTTTTCACAGAATACCATGATCCCACAAATATTTTACAATCGATGGACACCCTGACGTGATAAGGCACATCATACTCCCTGAAAAAGATAAGTTGTTATTGGCGATGATTACTGATTGACATTTCACAATTTTCTGCAGGAACCCATTAATTACCTTATATCGATAATATTATCAAGCTGGTTTGTTACTTTTTTTGTCACTGAACCAGAGGAGTTTTGTAATAAACTGGAAGCCAGCATCTCTGAATAAAATGTGTTCCCTTTCTCTTTCTCACGATTTTTGTGAGCAGCAGGAGCAATCTCTTTTCTCACTTTCATTAAGTCGTTCACGGTGAGAAATGAAAGTTTAAGGTATTTCTGCTTCAAGCCAACTAAGTGATTAGGCTGCGAAAAAAATCGTACATTAGTGAATTCCAACTGGTGGATTAAAGACTAAAACGCATAGCCGAGTTTACCAACCAAATCCAGATCCTCTTTAGATACTGGTTCAACTTTGGCCAAAGTTCCGCTGTACTTTTTCGCCAAATAAGCAGACACTTCATCCAGGCTTCCTTTTCTGGTTAATATAAGGAAATAAGGCATGTAAGGGAGAGAAGCTTTAAACCTGCTACCATCTTCACGAATGAAGTAGTAATCAACGGCACTGATTAAGCGCTTATCCTCATCCAGTATCTCCGTCTAAAAACGAAAAGTAAGGCCGAATGGTTCATGACAAAGCAAAACATTTTTCTAAAAATACAGAAATGAAGTACCTACTGTGTGCATATTTATTAGGTATCCGACGTGTTCAGCACGATCCTTAACTCTATCAAATCCATATTTAGAGTCAATGACATCATTGTCGAGTGACTGTCTAAGCCGTAACTCTGAAGTATCTTCCCTACAAAGAAATAAAACAGCCCATTTAAAGCCATTACAATAACAATACGTGGAAACTGCTAAGTCTCCAATGTTTTCACTTACCCTGTTCCTCCCGCACCACTTTTCCAGTTTTTCCCTTTTTCGGGACGATATTTCCCACTGTTTTGAAGAACCATCTTCTTATATTGCAACTTTATGATATAAAAACCAGCATTTGCACAAACTTTAATTCTTTATTTGCTGTACTAAAAGTTTGACATCGCAATAATAAATCCCGCCTTTTCAATATCGAAAACTCATCCAACATCTCGAAATCGAATCATATCAATCGATTACTCTGAAGGAAAAAAATGGAAAAAAATACGAGTGCGGGCGCATGTTATGAAAGTTGGGATTTGATTGTTTACATGTGCACATAAGAGTTTATATACACAGCAGGAAAAACCCAGCGGTCTCTTTCTGCGGGCTTGAAGAAATATTAATGCTGTCAAGAGAAACTGGTGTATTCTCCACCACTGCGATAATTCACATTTTTTATTCCAACCGTTGTTTTTTATCGCAGACTAAGGCATAAGTACCGATATTCATAGTGATATAGGATTTTATTGATAAAGTACTCGAACTTCGCCAATTAGTTATGTCTTTTTTTAAAATATCTCGTAACAAACACACACCGCTCTCAGATTTACTGTGTCATGAGATTCTAGATCCATATGATGAACCAGCCCCAAAAATGCAGAAACTATCTCATAAAGTAGTTGAATATATTCCGATCACAGCGAAGGATATGGAAACATTTTTTGCTCTATTAGGTTAGAATAATGAAATCTCGGGCATATTAGGGTTATCAAAGAGTTTTATTGTTTGTAAATGGTATAATTATATTGATATTTCAGATGATAAAGTTATTACAGAATTTATGAAATATGACACATACTGCTGTTTAGCGGACAAATACCTCATAGCCATGGTTATGACATATTTCAAGAGAGCAGGTCTTCCCTACGAAGAGTACAACACTTACAACTTCTTTGTTGCACTGTAAGAGGAAAATTCCATTTTTGTGGAATTGTATTACAATTATGCATCTTGTTCCTCTAAAGCTCTATAATTTCCACAGAGAAAGAGAACGCCTTGATAGATCAACTGGTCGGGCACCTGGCCGGAAGTCAGGGGGTCCGGGTTCGAGTCCCGGTCGAGGCGAATGATTTTTTTTTCTCTGTGGAATATCTGCTATTGTATAATTGTGCAGTTGGATTGATAATCGCAAGTAGTATTTTCAGAATTATCAAAACGCCTTTATTTTAGTCACCTAGCTCATGACATGGAAGAAGATAATGAAGAACTGAAGTATGAATTTGTTCGGTGGTACTTTGGAAGAAATTGGGAAGACAAGCATAATGGCATGCTGATAAGAAGAGATGAACTTTGGATGGCAATGAACTACAGAGGTTTAGTTAGCAAAAAATGCTGTGAAGAGGTTGGATTTGCTTTTGATTATTACTAACAGCAGGACACCTTTCCTCGTCATTCGTGTCTTCTTTTAATACTCGTAGCTGAATTTACAACTCGATAATGGGCTATAGCTAAAGTATACTTAAATATGCAAGTCACAAGACAAGGTTTTGGTACAATGGACAAATTGGTCTAAGTGCCTTGGGGTCTCAATAAGAGGAACTCCACCAATCTAAATATGAAAGTGCAAGCATTCAAATTAGCTAAGTTCACATTACCTGTAATTTTCCTGATTTTTTTCTCAATAGAAAAAACAATTGTCTTCCTTAAGGGAGATGTTTTCTTGGAAAAAAATTATATGCTGTTGTGGTTGGTATATTAATGCTGATAACAAGTCAGAAGATACTATAACATGTAGCATTCATAATAGGTTGCTGGTTATTTAGTAAAATATTATTGGTTATTGAGTAAAATATTATGGGCAGCTATATTTGAGAGAGAAATATATCACCTAGCAGTGACCTATCTTTTTCCTTTGAATCCACACACATTTACTGCATTGAAACCATAAACTTGTGATTGCAGCACTGTTAGCATTTGTGATGCTATATTATGGCCCAAATGTTTATTTTTTCTTTTAGCCTGTGGGATTGAAATAAACTCAAATGAGGGAGATATCCTAATGACCCTTTGCTGTGAAGGAAAAAAGTATGTTTTGACAAACAAAACACAGAGTGATAACATTTCTATTGCCACAGTTACCTCAATTCTATTGGCATAATCAGGCAACCTATGTTTTTGAATCATCATCATCATTGGTCATCAATCCTCAGATTGGTTTGAAGCAGTTCTCCATTGAGTCCTTCTATCAGCTAATCTCTTCATATTTGCGTATTTCTTCTCTTTCACATCCTTCATCACTTGTTCCATGTATCTCACACAAGGCCTTCCTTTGCAAGGGCATTCAGAAGACTTCTCTTTTCTCCCACTCTTAGGACTTACTCAGTCGATCCATTTAATCTTCATCATTCTTCTGTAGCACCACATTTTGAATGCTTCCACCCTTTTCTTTTCCACTGCCATCATCGTCCATGTCTCGCTGCCATAGAGAAACATGCTCCGGATGTACGTTCTGATGAATTGTTTCCTTACTTCTACGCTTGTATTTCCAGCAGTAAGTAGATTCTTCTTTTGATAGAATGCCCTCTTTGCCTGGGCTATTCTGCTGACTATTTCTTTCCTGCTTCGTCTGTCGTTGGTTACTCGGCTTCCAAGGTAACAGAACTCTTTCACCTCTTCCAACTTATGTTTTCCTAGTTTAACATTGTTTTTGGCTTCTTCTCTCTTGCTGCACACCATAATCTTAGTTTTCTTCTTATTGATCTTCAGCTGATATCTAGCCATTGTCCTTTCCATGGTTATCAGCATCTTATTCAGCTTCTTCTCTGTCTCTGCTACAAGTGCTATGTCATCAGCGAACCGCAGCATGCTAATTTTTTCTCCGTGGATACTCACTCCAAAAGACTTCTCCTTGATTTCATTGATGTCTTTCTCGATGTAAACATTAAAAATTACAGGGGAGAGTGCACAGCCTTGTCTCACTCCTTTCTTTATTCTTGCTTCTTCATAGCTGGATCCAGATTTAATCACAGCTCCTTGGTTTTTATACAGACTGGATAATTCTTCGGTCATTGTAGGACACTCCAATTCCTTTCAAAATTACAAGTATTGAATTCCAATCTACGTTGTCAAAAGCCTTCTCTAAATCCACGAATGCAATGAACGTTGGTTTTTCCTTCTCCAAGCTATTCTCTATAAGCAGCCTCAGGGCCAATATTGCTTCTCTGGTTCCCTTACTTTTCCTAAATCCGAATTTATCTTCATCCAGGAACTCCTCAGCTTTTCTTTCTATTCTTCTGTAGATGATCCTTGTCAATATTTACGATGCAGTGTCGTCATGCTTACAGTCCTATAATTTTCACATTTCTCCGCTCTCTTCTTTTTGGCAATAGGAATGATGATGTTTTTCTCGAAGTCCCTGGGTATTTCTCCTGTTGAGTACATGTCACAGATGGGTTTCAGCAGTTACGCCATCTTCAAACTTGAAGATGGCGTAACTGCCAAAATAAGAAATGAAATAGGAATGATGATGTTTTTCTTGAAGTCCCTGGGTATTTCTCCTGTTGAGTACATGTCGTAGATGGTCTTGTAAAGATGGGTTAATGTCTTCTCTCCTGCATTTTTTATTACTTCTGCAGGAATATCATCAATTCCAGAAACCTTATTCATGCCAAGGTCCTTTACTGCAGCGTCAAATTCTGATCTTAATATTGATACTCCCATATTATCCTCTTCGACTTCCCTTTCCTCTTTGATCACTTTTGTGCTGAGATTTTTTCCATTGTATAACTCTTCCAAATACTCTTTCCATCTCTTCACTTTGTCTTCATTTTCAATCAGAAGTTCTCCATTCTTGTCCCTTATGGCATTACATCTTATGCTCCATTCTTTGAAGTGGTTCCTCACTATCCTATAGGTAGAGTCCACCTTTCCAAGAGCAAGGTTGTTTTGTGCATCCTTGCATAGCCTCTTCATCCATATTTCTCTAGCTTTCCGGCCTTTGTGACTTATTTCGTTCCTTATTCTTTTGTAGCAAAGCTACTTTTTTTCATTTTTCGCATTCTTGTACTTTCTTCAATCAGGTCTAAGACTTCTTCCGTGATCCTTGGCTTCTTCTTGGCAAGTTTTCTTCTCCCAAGAGCTATCTTTGTGGCTTCCTGTAGTCCACATTTAATATTTTCCCGACTCTCTTCCACTGATTTCTCATTCAGGTCTTCTCCTATATTGTTTTCCACTGCTTTTTGAAATGCCTGCTGATGTTGAGCCTCCTTCAGTTTTTCTACTTGCCATGTGTTCTTCACAGTCTTCTTCAATTTCTTGAATTTTAGATGGCATTTCATCATCACCAAATTATGGTCACTGTCGATGTCTGCCCCAGGGTAGCTGGTTTTGAGTCACTATCAGGTTTCAATTTTGATGCCAATTTATCCATTTGTTCTTGCCAAATTTCTTTTCTCATTCTCACATAACATGAAAAACGACTTCATGCAAAGTGTTGATGCTCTAGCTTTTCTTTTTCTAATCCCGACTTAAAAAAGTAGTCAGTAAGGGCAGACAAGAAGTTATAGTGGAAGGTTAAATTTTGAAATAATGTATTTTTAACAGGTGCTCATTAAAATATTGAGGACAGCACAAATGATGATGTAGTTTGTGCTTCAAATTTCAATATAACAAATTGTAATCAATACTATGTATGTGAAATTTGCTCTCTATTTTGAAAGGATAAAAATGTCTTTCATGTATAGTAGGTAGTATGTTTTAGCATAGCAGTTTTCTAGCACACACCCTAGTTGTGGAGTACCTATGCCATGTAAAAATAGATAACCCATGGATTAATACTGATATTAAGGTAAAAATAAGGCAATAGCAGACGTTCCACAAAGAAAAAATTCATCTTGACTGGGACCCAGAACCCCCTGATATCAAGCCAGGTTCTTTACCTCTTATGCTACCAACACAGAGTCACACAAAATGCAAAATAGCAGAATTTCCACAAAGATAGAATTCACAGGGTCTAGAGTTCCACTGGGGAGAAGGAGGCCTTGGTAGCTCAAGTAGTAATGCACCTGGCCAGATATCAGGGGGGTTCCTGGTTCAAGTTCCAGTCAAGGTGGATTTTTTCTTTGCAGAAAATTTTCTGTTGCACATTTCAGTGGGTGACTCCACTAAGGTATTTGCGGCTAGTTTGCAATCCTTAAATTTGTTCGAGTAAAATTACGAGCTATTTAATAAAAAAAGCTAAGCAAATATAACGAATTGAATAAAATCTTAGCAAATTTCATCATCATCGGTATTTCAAACCTAGAAATGGTTTACTGCAGCCCTCCATTTTGCCTTATTCAGTGTTAATCCCCTCACGCCCTAGTATATTTTCTCTTTCATGTCCTTCTTTATTTGCCCTATATACTTGTCCCTTGGTCTTCCTCGCTGGACTTTCCCTTCAATCTTCCCTTATATTATATTTCTAACTAATTCATTGTGCCTCAAGGCATGTCCAATCCATCTGGTTCTTCTTTGCCATAGGATTTTCCATATTGTCCATTATTCATCTGCTCTTCTCTACACCTCTTCGTTCCTCACTTTATCTGGCCATTTAATCTTCAACATTCTCCTCCAGTGCCATGTTTCGAAGGCATCAATTCTTCGTTGGTCTGCTTTCCTGATGTTCCATGTCTATGTACCATAGAGTGCCATGCTCCATAAGAATGTTTTGATGAAGTGCTTTCTTGTTTGCAGCCATAGGTTCTTTGAGCATAGTAGTTGTCTCTTCTTCATAAACGCCTCTTTAGTTTGCACTATTCTTTGCTTGATGTCTGTCGAACTTCTTCCATCCCAAGTTATAGTGCTACCGAGGTAGGTAGAGTTCTCCACTTGTTCCAATTTCACTCCTCGAATTGTAATATTTGCCCGAAGCTTCTCTCTTCTGCACACAAGGATTTTAGTTTTCTTCTTGTTGATGCTCATATTATATTCTTGAAATACTTGATCCATTGTGGTCAGGGATGCTTGCAGGTCCTCTCAACTTTTTGCTACAACTGCGATGTCATCAGAAAACCTTAGCGTGTTTATTTCTTCGCCATTCACCTTGATGCCCTTGATACCAATTTCCTCTGCAGCTCTTATTGCTTCTTCCAGGTATATATTGAAGAACGCTGGAGAGAGGTTGCATCCTTGTCTGACTCCTTTATTTTGGCTTCTATCTTCCTTCCGTCTTTCATTCGCATTGTGGTGACCTGGTTCTTGTAGAGGCTATAGATTATTCTCCTAGCCTTATAGTCTATTCCAATTGCTTCCAGTATCTTAAATATCCTATTCCATTTGACATTGTCAAAAGCCTTTTCCAATGACCTTTCAGCAAATTTCATGGCGATTCTGAATTCAACCTACTGCCACAGTGTCACTGATGACTCAGAGGAAGTAGTAGAGGCTGTGGCGCATAGGGACACTTACAGCATTTGTACTGGAGGCATAGCAGTTGGCTACACTGTGGCCAGTACCCTTCCTTACACAGTAGTTACTGGGGACCCCAACAGGTGGCACTGAGGGGAGAAAGGACCGTGTGAGAGAGAAGTCCTTGGCAGCAGTTCAATACAGAGAACCAGAGACAGTTCTCCCATACTACCATTGCATAATACATCACTGTTTTGACTATGGTATGATAACCCAACATTAGGTACTTACACACATCGAATCTGTTTCTAAGTGCCTTTACGCACCAACCCCTCAGAGGCTGTCTGATATGGACACATCATTCAAAGAACCGGGAACTTCTTAGAGGAAAACCTGCCTCTCTCTCGCCTTATGCTGGACTAAATAGTTAATCCATTTCAATGCACTTCCAATACCCATTTATTATAATTTTTGGAAAATTCCTAAGTAGCAAATTTCATGTACCTCATATTTTAACATTCATAAATTATTATGTATCATCCCTTGCCGTGGCTAATTTTCTTCATGAGGTGGTGGCCATGCTACCTGAACATCCAATTTGGCAACGGCAGCGAAAGGAGGCATATGGTGGAGCAAAGAGAGATCAAAATTTTAAATGGAGCCCTAGAAATACAGTGCATGGCACTCCTCATAACTACATTACTCCAAATGAGTATGGATCAGGAAGCGAAGTTGATGAAAATGAGAGTCCTCCATCACTAAAAACAGATGCCCTGGCACCAGAGGATATGAAATCCTATGTGATAAGTAAGTTATTTTCACTTTTATGATCCACTTGATCAACCTATCATATGATTATTCAACCCTCACAGCACCAATCAGCCTATCTAGGGGTATGGGTAATAAATGCCAGCAAGTAGAATTAGCGATCCAAGATATTTACACTAACTAAACAAATTATGCTATATTTTATTGGCAAGAAAACATCATCATTGGATTTTTTTTAAATTCTCTACACCATCATAGAGTATTGATATTAGGTTTTACATGAATTACTTAATTGAAAAGTTAATTTCCATAAAAAAAGCCCTAGAATATTTTGTGTATACCAGGTAATTAGGGCTACCACATACTAAAATAGTACAGGAATAGGGAATGGGATGACTGCTGTGCTGCCATGACTTATTCAAAATATCATTGAGGGTGACCCTTGTAAAATCTTTGGGCTCATTCACTATAATGGGAGGGGAGAAAACCAGAGAGGAGAGAGCCATCAAATCCAAATTATAGTTTTGGAGCAAGAAAAATAGTTATGCCCAATGAGCATTGTAGCATAACTCGAGAAGCCAAAGACCCAAGAAACTGAAATTCTTCGTTGGTTACACTCGTCCAGAATAAAGCTCTTTCCAATCTTGGGTGAGAGAGAATGGAGACAATATAACGAGAAACAAGTACATATTATCAAAAACAACTAGACAAGTAAATGTAATTCAGAATTGTCAGGCCAAATACAAACCAACAACTGTTTGAATTGATTTCCCTTAGAAATGTCTTAACAGTTTGGTACAAATGCGAATAGAAAATGACACCCTCTGAAAAAAGCCCCAAGTCACATAACATGACTTCAAGCCGACAGTCACCCACCATCTACTGCTTGTCATCTCAACTCGAACAGAGGGTGGGTCGATGTCATGGGAGGTTTATTTAGCAAGGTCAACGTAAAGTGGGATGAATTTAGAATTAGACAATAGGTAGCATTTGAGGGGAGGACAAATTGGTATGGGTATACAGGGCAAGGTGGAAGTTTTAAAATGGAGCATCAGGAACTTTTTCACTGACTCCGACTGCAGAACACTAGCTCATGGCTTGTGAGCTTGCCCAATTTCTGGCCTTCTTCCTCCTTCAGGGGGTTATATAAGTGATAGCGGATATGGTGAGGGAATGGTGCAGTCTGGAATCCTTGCATTTAGTAATTGTAGGCAATGTTGGCATGCATATTGCTAGTGTGCTTCGGGCAAGTCGTTTGGGTTGATTGCACAATAGCTCTAGTATACAAACCTACCATGTGACGACATATATAGCAGAAATATAGCCTAAACCTTAAAACAGATTTGCTGTTTCTGCTCTAGTGTGCACCCCTTCTCATTATATAATGTTGTCCTAATAAAACAGGCAAGGCCACTGGTCCCTTTGATTGGGGGGAAAACTTGCATGTACCATAGTGGAAAGAGGCTATTCACAAATATAGAACCATGCTGAGATATCCTCTATCATGGTTACAAGGAAACTAAAATAAGATACATAATATGATAGGGCAAAAACATTCTATCAAATTATATGAAAAATATCAATGGTATTTTCACACAGATTTTTATTAGACACTGACTGTAATTTGATGATGTACAAACATAATCAATCATGTACACTTGCCCTTCAATTGGTATTTAGCCCCCACTATGTTTGCGCGTAGATACTACAATTGGTGGTTAGTAAAGAAATATACAAATGTAGAAAAGAATAATGGATATAAACATTATGATATACATAATTAACTTCAGAATCCTTGATCTAAAATATTTTGAACCCATGATGTTTTGATATCGCACACTGCTAATCAAATCATTAAGGCTGTGTTACATTCTGTGGATATGACCCATGCTTTCAGCATCTGTCGTGCATAAAACAGCTTTTACTCAGTAAATAACTTATATTTTACTTAAAAAATACCTTAATGTAATCTAATACAAATATTTTTTTCCTAATTTACATTATAGATGGCATGGGAAGAATAAAATGCATCAATGAAAACTTTGAGTACTATGACCTGTCTTGCTCAAATAGAGCAGATAATAAGTTCTTGCCAACGTTTTCTCTTTTTGAGGAATAGATGGAATTGTAGAAAATGAAATGAAGCATATTTACTATATTTATATTGAGCATAACCATGCCTCATTAACTTGTTACTATTTAATCAATTTTATTTATTATTTCCTTGCATACGTTTATACAAATGCATTACTGTTATTATATTTATCTGTTATTTATCATACATATGTGTTATGTATTTTAATATTTATTCTCTTTGTTGCTTATGCTGTTAATTTTTAATGCCTGCCCAACAAATACTTCAAATTGAAGTTTATTATAATTAACTTATAGAGGCTGTATGTAATTTGGAACATGATTCCTATTCTTTGTAAAATCCTATGATCAAAATAGTTCAAGAATAAAAGTGTACACTAACTCACAACACTGTTTCCCTGTATGCAGCCCAAAAACAAATTAACAAAACATTGAAGTTTTTGACTTTATTTTCAAATTCAAATGTAACTTTAATGGAGGAGGCTGGCAGTAAAAAATATACCTGTGTACTTTATTAGCCTGTTCACATCCTTTTGCCAGCCATTATTCTAAACCTACATCCATACCATATATAAGAAATATCCTGAAATGGATAGACCAAGAAATATGGAGACAATTGCCTGCATTAAAGAGGAATCTTGAATAAATCAATTTTTATAACGGTACACCAGAATTAATCTTTTAGCAGTTTTATACATCAGATACATTAACACAAATTATATAAAACTATGGCACTTTAACCTGATTTCTATGCTCTTAAAGAATGGTAAAATGTCTGGGGAAGGGTAAGTACCGATCAACCACCTGATTTTCAGGCTTCACAGCCTTGTAATTAAAAGAAAATTCCATCATTTTTCAGTAAATAAGATTTTAATGGATTAATGCTTTTCAAGGAGAACATTAATGTTAAGATGGCTAACTTTCATACCCAAATGTAATTATAAGTTACAGTCACACTCATTGATTACTTTTCACTAAAATATAATTTATTTATACAACTTCCACACTGTACATTGTAAAAAAACTTTTGCTTCACAAAGTTACACATAACAGCCCCAAAAGCTTTGGCCAAAAACACTTGCAACCCTCTGCTTCACAAAACAAATAAGAATGGTTTCTTAACCAAAGGAATAGAGGGATTGAATATTACAGAAACAACAAGTTGATGATGTGATCATGAACATAAAATTCCAGGTTGCATTTTCTTCAAAACAGTGAACAATAAAAATGCTAAAAAATGGAAAGTTGGAAAAGCAGTACCTCACATACTCTAGGACTTTGGATGGGTGTCACTGGCACTAGAAATTGTCACACTCCCATTTGTGCCTAGACACTTCCGAAAAACACTTCTGACTCAAAATCTCCTGAGAAGTAATTTTTAAAAACTTTACTCTACACTGAAGGCATGTTTCACAGAGGTGCAGATGATGGAGCATCTCTTGAGGAACTTGGCATTGAGGCCGCTTCCTCCATTGAAGGCTGTGATGTTTCCATCCTAAGTAACACATTGGTCGCCTCAAGGAGGTCAAATTTTGTACTAGCAAGAGCTTTCTGAGCTTTGTCTTTTGGGAATCCCATATCCACTAATTTTGCAATCTTCTCAGAAACATTATTGTCATTCATTCTCGGGTCCTTGTCACCACCACCACCACGAATTTCCTCTTCCGGTGAATTCAACTCTTCAATTTCCACACCATCACCCCTCTCTCTCCCAGAGTCCTCTGGCTCATATTCATCTGGGTGGGAAAGGTACGATAAATGTTTACAGTAATTTTCCAGCAACCAGTAAGATATAAATTCCCAAGTGCCCAGAAATAATGCAATGCACTATACCGAACAATACATTGAATCCCAGGTCATACAAATTGAAACATTTCAAGATGAATTTAATAAGAGACAGTTCTTTTTTAGAGCATTATACTAGTTGAAAACGTTAGGGTCTAAACAGAAAACTTTATTATGACAACTACGACATTATTACGACACCAACGAATATTATTATTATTACGACACCTGACTAATATATATAACATAAAGAATATGTGAAAAGAACTGCATGGCACTAACGATAGGCAAGGGGACTTGGTAACAGAAGAAGAGAATGACATAGATAAGGATGAACTGGGACCAGGAGTCTTGATCCAGCCATGCCAGTAAGTTAAAGTAAACATTACGAGAAAAGAAGGCATGGAGATTATGTATAATGATATCCTATCAAAGCGACTTAAGAATCGTAGTAGAAAAGAACGAGATGGTTTTATGCATTTCTTCGTAGGATGTATGAGGATGAAGTTTGGCTGGAGGATTTTTTTAAAATCTGTATTAATACCTAACCAAAAAAGAAATACCAGGCCGCAAATGCTGAAAAACATACATTGCAATAGCATAACATACATAAAAAATTTCATCACCTATGCGATATCATCAGCCAAACCGTGAATTATGCAACCTGGACAAAAAAACAAACAATACATGTACTGTAATCTCTCATGCCATTACAATTGCACAGATGTGCGAGGTCATGATAACTGATGGTATATCTGAGCAAATTTTATTTCTCTTTCATAGTGGTAACTTTCTGCATGAATTTTTACTCTATCTTTCATGAAGCGTTCAGCCCATCCACCAGTTATGCAAACAGGACAACAATCATGGGAAAATCGTCTCGTAAAACGTAAATAGTGAACCATTCAAAAATTTGCTAGCGTAAATAAAGGACAGACGTAACATTGCAGATATATGTAAATTATTAGGACTTGAAGAACAAGTTGTTAATGGCAGAAAAAAACGAATTTTGGGGGGGAAAAGCGAGGTTTTACTGTATTGCTATGATTGTTTTCATCATAGTGGAGTACTAAAATGTGGATTCTTGAACTCTAAAAATTAGTGAGAAGGCGAATCCAAGATTTGATCGAACATGAATCCCAAATCCGAATTCTGTTTTTTTATCAAATCCTAATCCTCCTCAATTTCATTACATTCAAATATTCCTTTTGTCTGTAAATTGTTAAATAATGATTCCTTGCTTGAGAATTCTCTAATTAAATCCAATCGAAGCAGAATCTTATTTCTTAAAGTATACAATATGTGAATAATGGTCATATAGTCCCCACTCACTGAAATTCAGGACATGTTCGAGGGCAAATATAAAAAATGCGTAATTTTAAAAGTAAATTTTAATTAAAAGCTTAATATTTCTTAAATAAAATAGAAAATTCAAAGGAAATTCATGAAAACAGATTACAAGTTTTTGTTCAGAAAATGCAGCATTTTCACTCTGTTTCTCTCTCAATTTCATTGATTTCTTTTTATATCAACCAAATTTCCAGCAGTACTGAAGGCTCTTTCTGAAAATACTGTTGCTGGAAGAATGCAGAGGAATTATTTGTTAAAATTTTCAAATTGGGGAATTTTGAAGAATTCATGTGTTCATTCATATGCTGCTTAAACATTTCCTACAATGGTATTTACGATTTAAATGCTAAAAAGGAGCAATTACAGTAAGCTCTTGACTTATGTGGATTTGAGGTACACGGATCCGGAGTTATGCAGATGTTCAGTTAGACTGGTGACATGCTTGCATTTCTCCATGTTTGTTGCCGCGACTGATTCAACTGTGTGAAGACCCACGACTGATTGCCAAGCGCACTAGAGTTGATACCAAACTACGGGTGTTCGGCTTGCCAACTCTAGTCTAATACATTACACAGTTTGATAGGTGATATTTGATCATCAAGATGGTGAAAAAGTTTGATGTGATCAGGTATCAACATCTTTTTTCGGCGTAGTTTGACCTTCCCACGTAAGTTGACTCGTAGTTAATTATCTACTCCATAGATGATGCCTGTTGTCCATTACAGCAACAAAAAAGAAACAAATTCATGCAAGTCAAAACACCACAACTTTCCTATCCACTTTTGAACCATTAAGGCGGGTTTATAGAAAAAGTAACGTGAAATTAATGTTAGCGGTAACTGAGCATGAGTTTCGAGAACCCTACTGACAATGGTGGCATTCATAGAAAAAAATAGCGTGAAACCTGTCTTAAGTTACGGAAAAATTAGCATAAGGTTTGGTCGAATTTAAATTAGCATGAAATTAACTTAAGAGCGCAGTGTCGTAGTCACTTGTTTCAGTACCTTTCTTCAGTATTTTGTTCATATTCATGCATCATGGGAAGAAAACATCACGGGATAAAAAATATTAAGTAGAAGACTACTCCTTTTTTCCTCCAGACTGCACTGCAGTTTTCCTGCATATATGACAAGATTTCCAGAATCTTTCCGTCAGTGAATACTGAAGAATATGATAAGCGCTGAGCATTGGCGATTAGGTAGTTCTTTTAAGAAATGGATAGATGGCGTCCAGTCCATGCTATTTTTTTCAATAAATGCCCCATGGGCATTAAGTTAATTTCACGTTAAGTGCTTAACTTAATTTCGCGCTAATTTTTTCTATATACCCTCCTTTAGGGGTTCCGCTTTCATGGCGGCAATCGGCGACGATTATAGAAAACACCATCTTTTTAGAGGCCGTTAAGTTAACATAATATGACAATGCCAAAAGTAAAACAAATCCAATCAATATTACACTGGATATTTAAATTTAAAATAAGTATAATTACCCAAAACTTCTTTTTTTGCTGTAATGGACAACAGGAGTCACCTATGGATCAGATAATTAACAACGCGTCGTCTTACACGGGAAGGTCAAACTATGCCGAAAAAAGATGTTGATGCCTAATCATATCCGACTTTTTCAACATTATGATGATTAAATATCACCTATCGAACTATGTAATGTCTTAAACTAGAGGTAGCGTTCCGAACACCCATAGTTTGTCATCAGCTCTTGCGTGCTTGGATATCAGTCATGGGTCGTCATGCAGTTGAATCTGTCGCGGCAACAGAAACACGGAGAAACACAAGCATGTCACCGGGCTCACTGAAAATCTGCTCAACTCCAGATACGTGTAACTTGGATCCCCATAAGTCAAGGACTTACAGTAGTTTTCCACCACTGGTACGTAGAATCTGTACAACTGGTATTCAAATCTTTAATCCATTGATTTGATCGAATCTTTTAACTATAGATTCGATCCAATCTTGAATCCATGGATTCGATAGGATTTGACCAAATCTTCAAAACCTTGCCCCAACCCTACTAAAAATTGAATGATTTCAAATAGTGGCAATGTTAAATTTAAAGGCCATCCAAGGTAAGTAAAAGCATTCGTGTGTTTATATTTATATTACGAATTATAGTATTTTTAATTGGAAAACTTGTACAAATAGCATAACAGAGGATGTGACGAAGCATTTCTGTTTCAAGTCTACCTAATAAAATTTATTAAGCTAATATCATAGTCGTAACAGCAAAAATAATATATTTCATTTAACATACATATGTAAATGCTCTCAACTAATGGTTTTCCAATAAAAAATATAGAGAGTTTTAACTATAAGTTTGTTAAATCAAAAATGTTTTCAAAAATAAGTCAGGGAGTCAGAAAAATTTTTTCACAAATAAGTGAGGGAAATTTCCCACTAATAAATAGCCATTGAAAATGTCTAAAGACCAGAATATCCAAATGCCATATAAAATTATGGAAAACAACAAAACGTCGAGAAACACATAATTGAATCAGGCCACCAAATCACTTCCACAGATCTCACTATATTGAAACCCACAGAAAATCACAAGTTAGACGCTTCCGAAAGTCTATTTATTCACTTGAACAAGAAGAAAATATTAAACAATGAACCAGGGATCATAAACAGTAAACTCTTTCACACTGTCGATAAACTTAACGAAACATGTAACAATAAGCACAAATCTCCATATCCTGGGCATTGTCCACTCACGGTCAGTCACGATAACTCAACACCTAGGAAGGCTCACTTTCATCAGGACTCTGGCGGCAGCGCCTACTTCCCTCCAATACACACAACCCCCCTAGCGCATTGTAACCCTTACCCCGGTTACCTAAATGTATCCGTCTTCCGGCTAGCTCAATTACCCCTTACCTTCCACACACACTCTTTTACACATAAATCACATAAATATACTTATACACATAAATGACAGGCAATAAATAATAATCAGTTGATAAAAGAACACTAGTTATATTATTCATGCATAATAGATATGTTAATTCTTTTCAAATAAAGAATTGGGCCCAATTTACAGAATTTATAGAAATACCCTTATATTGATAAAAAAATCCTTGAATAGTATATAAAGTGGGCTTAAGTTCTTTGATTAAAATTTTAAATGTCCCGGCTTCCTTTTCACTTATTGTAATCAGTGTGTTTGGACTGGGCCGGAGTGTGCCTTTCCGTATCAAAATCCCGCCGATGCCTCCTCGGTTCACCCGTACAACCTCGCCAGCACTTTCCACCGTTTACCACCATATCCTTTCCTGGCCTTTGCTTCTTACTCTCCTGACACGTCCTACTCTCGGGACGTCCGTCTTAATCTCGCCGACGCATCCATACTCTCAGAGCATCCGTCTTATTCCGGCTACGCGTCCTCGTAACTCACTCTTGGAGCGCCAGCCTTACTCTCTGCTTGATGCATCCATACTCTCGGAGCATCATTATTACTCTCGGAGCATCCGTCTTACTCTGGTGCATCCTCGTAACTCACTCCTCAAACTCCTCGTAACTAATGACGCTCTCCTCTCCCACATTCTTGTTCATTATTATCGCCGGGTGCACAGCTAATTATTTGGCCAGGTGTAATGCCAACTCATGGTGTTTAACCGTGGTATGTGACTGTAGGTTTACAGCGTGATGTCATCACATCAACTGGCAAATGAGAATCAAATTCCACACTCACTCTCCGCCTGGCTCTCGACAAGTTTTGACCTGTTTTGCCTGGTTCTCTCCCTGTTGATGATTGCCTAGACAATCGAAAAAACTGTTTTGGAGATACTATTTTCCATAATTTCATTTGGCATTTGGATATTCTGATCTTCGGACATTTTCAATTAAGCCAAATTAGAAGCTCACCTTATTTCATTTAATAAATAGCCATGTTCCTTCAATCACCATCATAAAAAAATTAAATATCAAGTAAAAGAAAATTTCAAATTAGAGAATTTTCATTGTCTACTTTACTATAATACATTGTTAATCTATATTATAAATAATCTATATGATAATTTACTACAATACAATCTATTGTTTTCTCACCTTCATTAACCAATAAATTATGTTGTCGCCATGACCCGAGAAATCCTCCGAACACGTTGCCTCCATTCTGATTTGCCATCCAATAATTGTCAGGGTATACCAATGTTTCAGCAAAACCCTGCCCCTATAATGGAAAAGTTGTGTCATTTCCAAGAATTCACAAAAGGGTAAGGTAAGGAATAGAGAATCTTGAGTGAACTTCATACAGAAAGTTGCAACATAGATATGCGGCTACCCTATTTCCATTTCACGGAACTACATCAGACTGAGTTATGGATGCAGTATCCTCAAAAGTATTCCACTGATACTGGTTTATTAATGCCACTAATTATGATAGTCCCTCTATAAAAACCTCTTTCATTCCATCAAACTTCTAATCCACTTTACTATCCTCTTATTTTCTTCCGCAATATTTTTTAGCTTTCCTGTCTAAATGAATATGACATTCCAAGTGTCCAGTCTAACTGTCATCTCCTACTTCCCTGGCGTATCTTCTTCATCTTCCGTTGCACTTATCTTTACTGCTGAGCAAGGATATTTTAATTCGAAATGTTTTTTTAAATTCGAGGTTATTTTAATGCGAAATCTCACGAAAGAAAAGCAATGCTGCTGTAGAGTCAACTGCCAGCCCTAGGAGTTGGGGATTACCTAACTTTTCAGGATTTTAATGTAGACAAAGCAGGTGAATAGCTTCTTCATTTACTTCCAGCAGTGATATCCCAATATCTGTTGTCCTAGCTAGTCCTCATTAAATTTAGAATCACCAGTTCCCATCAGATCATCAAAGTTAAGCATCTTTGGTCCCCGACAGAGGTTGGATGGGTGACCCTCCCCCATACCTCTACCATGGTGCTATTGTCTCCTGTCTGCAAGTCTGCATGGGCAGGTTAAATGTGGGTTGGTTCAAAGTATCCAAAGGGATAAGTGCCAGGAGTGCTTCAGATGCCCCCCCTCCCTTAACCTCTCCAATTAACTCCAATTTTTACTCGAAAGCAACATAAAAATTATCCATATTTAACATTTTTGCATTCCGCATTCTAAATGCTTAACTCTTGGTACACACAAACTTTTTTTTCGGTTTAACATTTCTTAAGTGTGCAGGGAAATAATTACTCTAAAAAAAATTAAACAATGACTAACATCGCTAGGCCAATAGTTCATTTACGTTGTGTGTAAGACGAGAGTCCTTTCCTAGCTCAGTGTCACGTTGGTCCCGTGGAAACCCAACATGAACAACCCAAAGCAGTCATTCACACCTCAGCACTAAGGAAACAAATGAAAAGTGATAACAATTACATGACATTAGTAGCTAACTCACGGCATTTCATTGCGTATTACTTTAGTATTTGATTCAAGGAGTAAAGAAAACACTACACTGCCTGATTTGAATATTATGGCATAAAGCACTAGATAAATTGGTAAATTTTATTTTTTTAATCACTATAAGGGCCGGTTTTATAATGTCTAGTTAAACTGGACGTTAGAGTTAACCGACGCTTAAGCCGAAAATTCAGTTTTACAATCGGTCGTTAAGTCTAATCTGGAGGTCAAAGTGCTAGTTATCTTAACGACGGATTTCCATGGGTTAACTAGAAGATACTGACGGGACTCTTGCTACGGATGAAGATTTTGAAGACGAAGAATTAAAAAAATACGGCATTGCAATTCTAATTCGAAGTAGTTTTGGTAATTTTGAATGATGCAGAGTGTTTTGGAAGGTTTCGTCCTTCAAAAGCCAATGGTAAAAACGTAAATACGTTATTGGTGATTACCACCGATGGAATTAGATTTTAAACCAGTAGGTTTCTGAGCTTTCAAGGTGATTTAAGATAGACTGTAGTTACGCTAAGATCCAGTGTTTACGTTATGTACCCTCTAATTTACGTTAAAATGTTTGATCATATTCTAGGCGTCTGGAGTCTAGCGGGATTTACCCCTTGAAAGTGTGAAGTTAGGCAAAGTTTGGGATACATCCACTGCTGCCTCATTTTGTGCTCTTGTGTTGACGTTGTTGGGTTGTGATTTTCTTTCTGTTGTGGTATACAGGTATTAGGTGATGTAATATAACGGAAGATAATGAGTTTTGAGTGAAGTATTCGGAATACAGGTGATAACGGAAGTATAGAAGATTAAATGGGCATTTATGCCGAAGAATACTAGTTCGTGCAAGCAATGAGAGCTGTTCTAAACATTATTTGTCGCACAAAAGGAAGTGAGTGGGTTAGGATTTAGTTGAGAATTCCTTTGTTTATACAAATATCAGCGATAGTTCGTTTTTCATTTTTCATTCATTCATTTAATTTTCCTGTGCTTCTACTCAAGTTATACCATAAGCGTTTATATAACGCCATCAACAAGTCACGTAAAAACTTTTTAAAACCTAGGAACAATTAATTAATGATTATATTGTGTCAAACCTTACAATGAGTCCTGTTAGATAACTTTGATCACTTCAACATGAGATAGAATATAATTAAAACGTTTTGTGATGTAAAGTCATAGCAAGTTTACGACCTGTGTGAACGTTATTTGGATTAGAATGACATTTACTTCAGACGTAGATGTTAGTTTTGCATGTTGTTCTATTTTAACCCAGTGATTCAATTGTACTAGGCGAAGTGAAATGTTATTGTGTTCGAATGAGTACCTAAATTTTAACCCAGAAAGTATGTGTCAACTAAGTATAACGTTATATGTATTTCCACTGTTTTGTTATGTATTGAAACTCATGAATTTGATGCTGGAAGACTACTATATTCACTTCCACATAAGATAGAATATAGGTAATTACAAATCTTTGTGATTCTAAATAATAACAGGACCGATGTGATGATTTTTTAGATTGCAATGGCATTTACTTTAGATGCCGAGGTTAATTTCGTATGTTGTTCTGTAGAGTCCTGTGTTTCAATTGCTCTAGGTGCTGTGAAATTTTAGTGTGTTTGAATATTTAACTAATTTTTATCACAGAGTGATACCACTATATAGTTAGATGTATTTTCAATGAGTTATTATCTATTGAAACTCATGAATTTGATAAATTCATTGTGATTAAAAATGAGTATATATGGCATGACATTTTGTTTACATTTTTCATGCATTATAGCAAGCCCCCCAGGATTTGTTTCTCAAGTTTATCTCTAGTGTTATTACCATACTTTTCTATTGCCTTGATAAAAGTTTATTTAGCTATGAATAAGCATAGACAGAGAGTATATAATGTGGAATAAATTTGTGATAGATCATTATAATAATAATAATAATAATAATTTTTATTTGTCCAGAGATTTGTTGCTACAAATATAGGACACGTCAAGGCAAATAAATAAAACAGTACATAAAAGTGAAAAGCATAGTTAAAAATGAAGAAATTCATCAACAGAATAAAATAAATTTCTCAACAGAAATTCATGGAGCTTACGTTTGAAAAGGGCCATAGTCTTTGCCCTCTTAACTTCTGAAGGAAGCTTATTAAAGAGCAAAAGGCCCATATACCAAGGGGCATAACTAGAGTTTTTAGTTCTTACAAAAGTTTGATGGATGTTGGTAGAGCTCCTAGTAAAATAACAATGATATTCGTTATTGATTACATAATTGGAAATATTCTTTTTAGCACAAACAATGGCAGCAAACATGTACACACAGGGAAGAGGTAAAATACCAAATTTCTGAAAAAGAGGGCGACATGGGGCATTAAGTGGGCATTATGGCCTATGTTAGTATGGGGCATTATCTGTACCTTTCATATTTTAACCTGCAATAAGCTCTTTGAGAAATAGATGCATTTCTCCCTCCAAGGATTATGAATGATTAAGGCTAATGAATGATCTAATGTGTTTTACAAAGACAACCTTGTATTGATAGTAGAGTGAATATTTACTATACCGTGGAATAGTACATCTACTCTTTTGCAGTCAGGAATTTAGAAAACTTGTCATGTATGTAGGGCATGGAATATAATTCCTAATAATGTTTTTAGGCATATTTGAACAAAAACCTTTACCTGCCTTTAATTAAAGGTATGTAGGTAAATTACAGTTAGAAGTTATTGAATGAGCATATATTAAGCATAAACACTACTGCCAAGTTCTACTTTCAACTAATTAATCAGAACATTTTAAGACAATGCAAGGAATTAAGTGAGATTCTCATTAAAAGTATTTCCTTAAAGAAGAAGATAATCTATCTTAGATTTAAAGAATTGCCAATTGTGTCTGATTCACCTCTCAGGAGTCAATGAAAAGAGAGGGTTGAGATTCAGAATAGGCTATTTTGCTTGAATCTGCTGCATTTCTTCAATGTGTACGGGTCATGTCAAAGCAAGATGGTCAAGTTCCACTGAAGTCTTCATTCATGTTACTTTGTATTAACACCAATCAAGCTGATACCTATCAATTATACTTATTGTCTAGTGCCATATTTTATTCCAGTCAAACATAAGTGTTGCTCTTCACAATATTTCCATGATGTCTCATAAGTGAGGTAATTTGATTAAGAGGCAATCATCTATTTGGTTTGTCAGCGCTGATATTTTACATTTTTTATTTATCGTGATTATAACTTGGTCACATAAGCAAACTTCTATAAATGAAATGCCTAAACTGTGTGAAAACAATAAACTTAAAAGTAATATAAATAGCTCAGACACTTCATATTTGGAAGTCATAATACCAGCCAACTACTGAAGCTAAGGAATACCTCCTTGTGGCAAATTTCCATGATAATATATTATCTTAACTATATTTCATGGAAACCCTGACAAATGATCACGTCATTTTACTATGTCAGAAAATTCCCTCAATTTAATAATAATAATAATTCTTTATTCCCTTAGGTCTTATAGACATGGGAATGTCGTCAATTACATGGATACATACATACAATTTAAAGAATATATATATATATTATAAAAAATAATAAAAACAACATAATTACGCACAGTTTACAAAACACAGTTGACCATTTAAATATTCAGAGGTGCTATAGAAAGCATTCTCTAGTAGAAAGTTCTTCAATTCAGATTTAAATTTCCCTACTGTGGAAATGCCTTTCAAATTTGGAGGGAGATGATTATAAATACGGGCACACATGAAGTGTGGGCCATTTTTAGTAAGGCTAGAGTTGAACCTTTGGAGGTGCACGTCGCCATTAGCCCGAGTGTCATGGGCATGGAAAGAGTTGTTAGGCGGGAAGATAGTGGGGTTTTCTTTAACAAAGGAGGAGCATTGAAGGATGTAGATGCTGGGTAGGGTTAAGATTTTCAATGTTTTAAAAAAGGGTTTGCCATGCTCTCTGACAGAAACACCAGCAATTGCTTTGACAGCTTGTTTCTGCAGGGAGAAAATTCTCTTACATTGAAAGTTCTTTTGAAATTTACTTTATAATTAGACAGTTGACACCAAATGTATCAACTGAATTTCTTAAATTTTTATTGTGGCATAATGCATTCCATTCTCTCATATTCCTTAATCTTTGGGGGAAATCAGGACTTTCTAGAAAAATATTTTCCTGGTAAAAGTGCAATATTAGGTGTTTATTTTCATATCCCTGGCAAACTATGATTGGTAGATTAGACCTATATATAGATTATAATCTTCATCGTGGCACAAAGGTACTAACAGTGTTCACATTTCATGTTTTGTCAATTTTAGTAAAAGAAGCCAAACACTCATGGTAAAAAATGAGTGTCACAACACAAGAAAGCTGCCAAAATGCATTTTAAAACTCACTTTTTTGTACCTAGAAGGTAAATGGTGTTTCAATCGCAATGATGAGCAATATCAGCTTCATTATACCAATGTAATAGCCTCCACAAGTGCTTTAAAGTCAAAGGTCCAAATATTATTAAATAAGGCACACTAATCTGTGGATGAATTTTTCTCGAATGAGTAGTAATTAAACCTTGATTATTAACAATTTATTTGTTGTGAGTGAATCTATTTGTAATGAGGATTTATCTATACAGATTTTTATACTTTACTTCCCTCTTTCTAATACCCCTATTTACTTGATTCATGTCATACACAATGACCATACAAAACCAATAAATTGACATGATATATGGAGAATTAGGCTCTTGTAACTCCCTAGAGTGAACAGATACCTATATTTCTTAAAATATATCATTCCTATTGGTGAGAGGATCAGCTATTGTAGGAGATTAAAATCATGATAAAGATTCTATATTCATGTACCTTTTCATGGGAGGCAACTGGCAGAAATCATTGCACTATTGTTAATAGGAGTGTTTTTATGTAATGATATAATTGTACAGGCAAAGGTAAGACATTTAGATGAAATTACTGGGTCAGACTCAATGGCTACGATGCTAAGAATTCTGGAGTGCAATGTTACATCTAATGAATTAGAAATTGGTAATATAGTGCTCTTTCACACTTGCCTTTGATTACTCCACTGAAAAAAAGACCTTTACCATAGCCAAAATTGTAAAGTAAACCCTCTACATGAAAAACAATTCTTCCATCTTCTAAATTAATGTAATTCCTATCAATTATTTTGTTGATATTTTTACCACTGTCAGGAAGACAGCAAGAAATTCGAGAAAAAAGAGGAAATGAATTGGGTGAGAATCATAATGTCTGAACTTTCTTGACCATTTTCACTCTGTGAGGAAATTTAAAGTAATTGTCCAAGGAAATGATAAATAAAGACACTGACTAATGAGATATATGTGGTAGAAATACGGTGAATTGGTGATAATTAAATTTTGTGTCGTAAGTTTACAACTTGAAAATGCTTTCATCGCGGCAATTTTTTTATCGTTTTTCATTTGTTATGGCCAGTTCTGACATATTCACGGTATGAGAATTGTCCTAAGTACACAAATCCGTCTCTAGGGTTCTAGTCAACTAACCGGAGGTCTGTTTATCTTTATAAAACCCATCCTCAGGTTAAACTTCACCTCAACTTAACGTCCACGTTAACTAACTAGAAGTTTAACCAGACATTATAAAACCGGCCCTAAGAGTTTTTGCAGTCATTTTTGTATTGTTACATACTCTGACATGGAAATGCATTACTTAAATAAGTAATCTCAATTTATTGAAAACATACTTCATTGCAGATTTTGTAGGCTCTATTGATCGGAGAAAAATCTTTTTGGCGGCGTACATGTAGCGATGGCGTTTTATGCACACACAGTTTGGTATGGTGCTCATGTCTCGGCAACATTGAAGGAAGGCCAAGGAAGACACAAGCCTTTCCTTCTTCTTCCAAAGCCTCTCAAATTTCCTTATCTACCTTTGTATCTTCTCCGTGTAGAGGTGAATAATGTTAGAACGAAGGTTTCCATGGTGATGGTTTGATCTCTGCATTGTTCTGGGTTTCCTTCTGCATCAGTTGGCTAGTGGACAACAGTTTTGCTGACTCTCCTGTCAGCATCTTTAGGTTGAAGGTGTCGGCATGAGGTTTCTGCCTAGCTTATTTATGGTAGGCTGGCTGGGTGCTGCACTCTTGACTGGCTGTCTCTGATGAGTCTTTTACAGGTGCTGTGAAGGAGATATGTCTCTCTGTTGAAATTCAACCGTGTTTTTTGAATTTGTATGGGTTCCATTGTTTGCCGAGGGAAGTATCAGCACTCCTTTTTCAAAAGTTTTGTCTCCTCAAATTTAATGTTGTGGCGGGGTTCTGACCATGTGTATTCGGCGATGGCGGAAAAGCGAAATTGCTTATTTTTTGTCGCCCTCTGATGTTCTTTTACCCGTACAATCAAATACTCAGTTCCTCAGATATTTGTTATTAAGTTTCACAGAGTGCACCTTCTGCGTTGCATTTTCGTCGAAATTCTCCACTTTTTTATATGAAAAAAAATACTTAAAGACATTTAAAATCAAATAGCTAATAAACATACTCCATAGGTTATTAACTTTTGATGAAGACAGCAAAAAAATAGGAAACTACCCATCATAGGATTAATGACAAGTGATGACGACTAAAATCTAGTTACAGATGACTTTCTCATTAAACAACGTTAAGGACAAGCAGTCACTCAGAGATCAACTGTGGATGCCACACAATGAAATGCTCACCTGTCTCCTGATTTGCCGGTTCCAAAGTCCATCATCTGAATTGGCTGGATGCCGTACCCTTGCCCATCTGCCAAGTTCACTTCCATTGTTATTTCTTCCCTGAACTCCTGGTGGCGTTGCGTCAAAAAGGAAACTATGGACCATATTCCCCACATTGGCCAGCCAGTTAGGAACAAAGATCAACTTTTGGACATATAGAAAGTTTTTCCGGTACAAAATACCAGCAACCTGAAGAGAAAACACTAGATTAATTACTAATGGGCAACAGACATGAGAACAAATTACAAAGATAAAAAATATGAAGCTTAATACACATAAGTGAAAAATAATACAATGCATAGCATCTATAAACATCTTATCATTAATTGATTAAACGAAATTTCCAGGCCTTATCAATGTTTTCTAGGCTAATTACAAAAATTTCAAGGTTCAAATGTTCAACAATATTGGAACAAAAACCTCTTTTTGCCCATACCCTCAAGTGGGAAGGTAAAATATGACTATAAATAGCATACAAAAAAGAGTGAATTCAACCCAATATTCAAGATTAAAATTAATATAGAACAGGTGCTATTTATGAGATTGAGGCTACAAAAATGTATCCCAGTAAAAATCGATTATAGTGGGGCTCTGTAAAAATAAAATAAGCAATTTCATATAAAACTTAACAAACATGCATTTATCCAGAAAATTTAGAGAAAGATGCCACAGAAGTTTTGGCTGGTGGTTTGCTAGGGGGTACTACATATTTCCAATTTTTTTGCTGCAATTTACTTTACTAATTGAAGCCCATAAACTTTACCAATGCTCTAGATTTTAATGCCGGTTCAACATCACCAGGTCCAATGATGATTACATATCCACATTGACACCTTTACATATCCATACTGATACCCAAGTTGAAAGTTAAATTTAATTCTTTATAGAAAATTGCATCCTATTTTCCTTACGATGAAAGCAGAACACATGTAACTGTACTAAAAACAAGAATAGGCATGGGGAAAAAATGGACGATTTCATGAAAAAAGTCCTCAAGGCTTTACTTACTATTCCTGTAATGGCAGCAATAAATGAACTGACAGATGACCATGCAAGCTGGAAACCAAATAAATAGGTGATTGTCTTTGCAGAAATGGGAGGAAAGATGATCCCAAGAGCCGCAAATGGGGCATTCCATTGCTGGTTGTCATCAGTCAAGGACCTTTGATGATTGTTCCTATTGGAACTACCCTGTGCAGTATTTGGTATCTCTTTGTAGAAATTAACAAAGAGAGGGAAAAGGAGTCCATAACTGTAAAATAATTTGTGCAAGTATTACAAGAAATGCATTCCCTAAGCTAGGAGCATGACAAGGCTTTTTCCATTTATAAACTCAAAATACTTGCTATAACATGTTTAGAGCTTTTAAAAATTCTAACTAAGAATTAAAATCCACAACTCCCCTGAGCATGAAAATAATAGTGATGATCAATGAACCATGTTTAACTGAAAACCAAGCATCATTTCTCACCTGCCTTAAAATCTTCAAGAGACAGTAGTTACAAAGGTAAAGCACATAGAAAAGCTTGGTGGAAATATTGGTTTCATCACCATCTGGCAATGCTAGGCACCAGAAGAGCGGAGAGTAAAATATTTCATGCATGCAATGAATAAACAAACAACCTATATACTAAATGGAGCAGGATCTTTTCACCCATTCTCACAAAAAATAACATACACTGAACAATCAATAATCATTGTTTGCTTTCTAAGTTAGGCAATCACAATAACAAGGTATAGAAAATTGATACCTTTTATTGACTAATCTTTTCCCAGCTTGATATGACAGAAGAGGGCTTATTACATACAAAAAATTCCAATCTCAAGAATTTGAGTTTCTTAAAAGTATATTACTCATTGAAAGTTTTAAGTTTACACCTGAATTCAATCTATACAACTTAAGGATTAAATATTGCCAACAAATAGGAGAAAATATCATCATGTTTTAACGATGGAGTACCGTTTAACTCACCAAGCTAGGTCTCGCGAAGAAAGGATTTGACCCTATTGCAAATGTAGACTGAAACTAGACTGTCCTGAGTAAGACTTTAAGAGTGACTCTACTCTTCCATAACCCCATATATCATCAATTAAATTAGCTATCCACATATCAGGCAAGCTGAATTCCAGCCTGAAATTTGGCTGGAAGAATCCAGCTGGAAGTGTCAAGCCTGAATTCAACTGAATTTTACAAGCTTGAATCCAGCTGTGTTCCAGTGATGCAACTTTCAATAAGGCAGTGGCATTGTCTCAGCTAACTAAACCTTTATATAAGTGAGCATGGTATACACTACAATTTATATAAAGCACCAGTACATAAACACTTAACTTTTCGTCTACTTGATAGTCGTTTAAATATTCTGACATTTCAACCACAATAAAGCTAATACAGTAAAACCTCTACCTTATGAACTCCCGCTCCATGAAAACCTCCAATTAACGAACAAATCCCATTGGTCCCACCAACTTCCTATGTTAATGCATTAGTAAATTCCTCTTATGAAAGAATTCCTACTTTGCAAAAATTCCAGATTAACAAAATGAAATATTAGCCCTGTCCTATAAAATATACCTCTCGTTAAGGAAATTATTTAAAAAAAAGTTATTTTAAAAGTAATTTTCACAGAATACGTATCAGTTAAAAGGTAACACTTTCAGTGCGGCATGACATGGTATCACGTCATGGTGGACTATACTCACAACTAATGATACCCTATCACGTCATGGGTACTGTTAACCCTTTTACTGCCAGTGGGCCGATATATCGGCCCTCTATGGTTGTGCAAAAACTACCAAGGGGCCGATATATCGGCCCACCTACATTACATCATCATGTATTTGTAATGGTTACAATTCATTCAAATCAGAACCAGCATGAATAATTTTTTCATCCTCTTAAAAAGTGAAAATATATGATCAAAACTAAAAAAAAAAAAAAAAAATTCATATATTAATATTAAGTGCTTATAATATATCTTAATGAGCTTGCCCATTGGCTGGGCATAATGGGCTTGGCATTTTTCGCACAGTCTACTTTAAAGGGGCTGGCAGTAAAAGGGTTAAGTTCCCTGCCTTCGCAGAGTATGTCAGCCGAGTGGCCTTGAAGTGCATTATCGTCGCTCATTATAGATCTAGGAGTTGTGCATTGAAGGCCGTTTCTTGCTATGTCTATTTGTTGCTTCGAGAAAATTTTTTTTACAGAACTCAAGGAAAGCATCTTTTTCTGTTTTCATTCGTTCTAACATACTCTATTTTTTAAATATTAATTCTGTTTTGACTACTTTATTAGTTTTTTTTCTTTATTTATATTGTTATAATAATTGCGGGAGTATAGGAATGTTTTTTTTTTCAAAAAGTTATATTTTTTATTATATATAACTAACTGGGTTATTTATTTGCTATCACTCTTAGACAAATAAAGTATTTCTTTTATATTTGACGATCAGTTCTTTTGAAGATCCTTAATATTTACTTAAAGTACATGATAGGGTTGTTTTAATTGGTTGTTAAGCGGAGTGGTAAACGTATGCATGGCCTGATGAAGACAATCGTAGAGGGAAAAAAGAATGGGAAGATTGGAAAAGGAAGGCCTCGTATGAGATATATGAAACAGGTCGTGAAGGATATGAAAGAAAGGAATTATGTTAATATGAAAAGGTTGGCCGATAGAAGAATCAAGTGGAGGGCTACATCAAACCAATCCTAGGATGGTTGACCAATGATGATGATTCATAAAGCTGTGAACAAAGAGAGATTATGCAGTCAAGTGAACTACCCCATTGGTAACTTGTTTGCTAAAACATTTTAAATATGACGTATAAAAATTAAACTTCTTACGGCCCAATTGAAAGAATGCTACTTCCTCCATCCTTGTCAATGAACCATCGAATCAGGTGAGCCATTAACTCGAGAACAAAGGAGAGGCAACTGCTGCCAACCAGGAGAGAGGCAAATTTCCTTGAGCCATATCGCCTTTCGAATTCCCTGGGAAGAAATAATTTGCAATCACTTCATTAGAAATCAGTGGGTCTCACAAACGACAGGTTAATAATAAGTAAACTAAATATGAACACAATGAGTTCACAAATACACCAAAGCTCTATATGAGTTCAGAGGGTCATGAGGAAAACTAAACAAAAAATATCACCGTCAATCAAAATATACGATAAATGAATTGAAAATCTACTGAGAAACAGGACTGCTTGAATTCATCACCAATTTTCTTTCCAAAAAACATTCACGACTTCAAAATGGAAATTCAATTTCAACTAATGGGGGAATGCAAAGTAACCTAATTCATATTTTCAGCAGTTACTCATTGTGACAGATAGCAGTATGTAATATGAAGGCAAAATAACATGTAGTAATTTACCTGAACTGGTACACTAACGTTCCAGCCCATATGAGATCCTTGGGATCTAAAAAGACTAATTTAGAAGCCACCAATTTCAAAACCTGAAAAAGAAAGGAAAAGAGCTCATTACTAATGTTTTATTGGCAATATGGTTGTTTTTACTCGACCACAGTCTATACTATTATGTTTTGTAAATCTAAACCATATGCTTAAAACTATTTTCAAATTCAGAAAATAGTAATCAGTAGCAACCGGAAAAAATTGCATGTAGCGATAAACACGATTTTTCTGCGAAAATTCGGGATAACAGCAAAATATCTGCGAATTTAGTAAATATGCAAAATGAGGTTATGAATACAAAAAACTAGTAGTAAATGGCAATAAAAATATCTTTACATGTTTTTCTTTATGAGATACCCCTTTTTTATCCATTAAAACTATGATTTTTATCATACGAACACATCAAATTAGCATACTTTCAACTTAAACGCAATAAAACACACATATATGAAATGATTATACCACGCAATGATAAGAGGAGCATTGTTGCGCATTTTGTTTCACAATTATCAGTAAACAAACGTGTTTAGGCACGCACTTGCATTCACACGGTGCATCAGTCTTGTGAAGCAGTGTAAATGCGAGACAGTACGAGGATTCAGGCTTTAAAACTTAGGTGTTAGTGGGTTATTCCAATTATTGACAAATACGATAAACAGTTAAACTTTGTATTTGCATTATGGGAATTTATGTTTTCTCGCATTTACAACATTTTTACCGGGTCCCATCCCAATTTCCATATCTCCAGAGAATTGCAACCCCGTATATACACCATGATATTTTCCATTTTCCCGCTGTTTGGTTTGATGCAGGTTAGAATGCGATATATTAAAAAAAACAAAATTCCCTTCTATTAGCCATACATAATAGTGTATATAAAACACTTTTTTGCCTCGTTTCATGCATACACACTTCAAAAGCATGAGAGAGAGAGAGTAGTAATGTGCTCCGTTTTACGGAATTTGAACTTGGCGGCATAGTGTGGCAGTACACAGCGCCACTAGTGATGGAAAGATGAAATTTTTACACCCACGATCCTTTTGCCGGGAAAAGCTTCGTACTATGAATTGATGCATGTAGGATGCCATTTATAGTTTAGGAACACCTGTGGGAGAATATTTAAACTGTACCAAAGTTCATATTGTAAAGAACGAAAATGAATTTTTAACCAGACATTATGAAATGTTAAAAATGCATTAACTGAACTGATGGACGATAACAGGGAATCATTAGTCAGACCATTGCACTGAATTGGTTCTACAGTTTAATTACAGGTTACAACAAAACAAAACTTATTGAACTTGTTTTATCGCATGAAAACCACATTGAATAAATAAAATTATTTTGTTGAGAAATATTTGTAGTCAGATAACTACTTGCACTGGTCAGCCAGTGACTCAGCTCAATATTATCATGCTGTTCATGTTTTCCTTAAGTACTCTGGAATATGAATGTTATTTTACTGGAGAATGGATAAGTATTACAACATTTTCAGATGACTCGAGGGTTTTCGGGTTTCTTCTGCGTTTATTCATCCCTCTGGATGAAAGATTTGTCGCCATTTCAGATGCCATCTTCAGATCCGAAGATCGCATCCCATCAAATTTCCTCTTCTTTCTATATACATCTTTCCTATATCTTCGTACTACATATTTCCTCTAGCTAATTTCCTATACTTCGGAGCTGAAGATGCCGTCTGGAATGCAGGCAAAACTCGTCCAGTAGGATGAACCAATGCGGCAAAAAAATCAGAAACCCTCGAATCATCTTCTAATCACCGTGGAAGCCTTGGCAGCAACTAGAGTATTTTCCATTTAGGCGTAAATAAAATTTGTGGATTCTCATGATGGAACTCGCACTGATGTGGCAACATCAGATTACTGTTCTCTTCGATAGATACAATTATGAAAAATCGCGATGTGATTCAGAAACATGCTAGACGTACACCTACTAATAATGTAGACAGTGAGAGCTTTTTTTTCGCATTTTAAGACAGTTATGAATGATAGTGTTGACATATGTCGAAAAAACGAAAATGTCAAGAAATCTTGGTATGAAGGAATGCCAACTTGAAAAGTGGTTTTTAAGTCCTAGATCGTCAAATATTGCTGTGAATGGCTTCGTCATAAAAGAAAAGGCATTACACAATTTATAAGTTTGGGAATTATGTACTTGACAACATCCAATATTTCAAGTTCAACCCAAACCCAACCAACCATATGATTGGTTGGGTTGCTTAAAACATTGGTAGAAATATATTGAAAAGAATAAATAAGGATAGCTCTATTCTTTAAGAAATAATTAATAATATTGCTCCAATTCAGTTTATGTGTTTGTTATTTCCATATTTACTCTATATTGTTAAAGTATGCATGTAAAACTGAAAATTTTCCTTCTCCAACCATTTGCATTTTCCAGCTATTTACACTTTTTTCTAGCGGTCCCAAGAAAAGTGTAAATAAAGAGTTTTGCTGTATACATATTTAGGAGTTTCGCTTGGGGAAGATGTGACGTAATACTGTTACTGTATTTGAACAAGCTCAAACATACAGTGGTAATGGACTTTATATTTCGATAATAAAATCCTTATTTGTAAGCATCGCAATGTGCGAGTTGAATGGGAGAAAAAACATCATTGTGAAGCATATAGTCAGTGAAGAGCACATAATGGCTCACAGGGCACAAATTCAGTTAGTCACAGAAAATGCCAAGACAACTGTTGATTTGTCAAAATTGCTGGAAGGTTCATCTTACCCCACGGAACATGTACCAAAAGCTGAAATCAATTGAAATTGAGCTTCAGGCCATTCTTGAATGGCAATTGGAAAGAAGACTTCAGCTGCTCTGACAGATTTTTATGAGATAGAGAGTGCAACGATGAAAGATAAATTCAGGTGTGTGGCTTTGTAATGCAAAGACAAACTTGCTGTATTAACCTTTCAATGCCGTCCTACGTGCAGGGCACCGACCCCTTTAAACTACCCATGTGTCGTAAATGCGCTGGGGTAATATGTACATGCGCCGTCCTATGTGCTATGCACGATTGTGTCACGCTATGTTTTGATATGCTTTTCAAGGAATTGAAAATTTTTCTAGCGCATTTATATTTTACGTACTGATATAATAAACGATAATGTTTATTTTTAGCATATCTACTAATGCTTTAGATAATTTTTTGAAAAGATATTGCGTCTTCATTTGATGCATCTATTCTACACTTTTTCGCAAAATAAGCAATTGACTTTCATCTCAAACTCTTGAAATTATAAGGAGAGAAATTTTCCATCCACTTGGGAGGATAAGGGAGAGTATATTCAGTGCATAGATAAAAATTGGATGACCTTACTGTCAACATAAACATATCCGGTCGCTGATGCCTGGTTTCTCCAAGGCCCCTTTGGGACGAGCCTCATTTCGGCTTGGAAAGACAAAAAGCGATATGGATAAGGGCAGTAAGAGTGACGATGTTTTCATTCTCTTTCGTTTAGCCCAGCATAGTATCTAGGGAGGCCATGTGCACCATTTTCATCGCTTAGAGATGACCGCGAGACAGGGGAACTCATTCAGACCCAAGTGCTCATGACGAAAGATCAGGGTGTCGAAAGGTTGGCGTGGAAAGGGAGCGTGGGAGAGCAAATTGTAGAGAAGAGACTCAAGATCTCTTTCAAGACGTGCAGCTCAGTAAACCTACCAAAGTCAGAGTCAGTCGAACCGGAGTCGCTTTTCCGGAAGGAATATATTAGGAGTGTTATTTTGTTCTTATGAACATTTTAGTCTTTCAACACTGATAACGGCTTTCGGGCATTCCTCCGCATAGTGTTTTGTTAAAGTGACGACAGTTTCTCCAGCCATCCTGCTGGCGTCTTTAGGTCAGAAGTGCCGATGCTTCGAAATTGGCCATCTTATATAGGGGATTATTATTTCTATTGCTTCTCGGATTAGCCTGGGGTAATATCGGCTTTCATTGTAGATGACTTTAACTTTTTCGAAGTCCACCGTGTGGCCAGGTCTCGGACCACATGTGCTCCGAGACGGTGGAACTGCTTCTTCTCCGTAGCACGTTCATGTTTTTTCTGGTTTTGATTGATCGTCCCATCTGTCCTGTGTAGGATTTTCCACAGGAGCATTGGAGCTGGTATACCCCCTCGTGAAGTAAACGGGAAATCTTGTCCTTCGGTACAAAACACTATGCGGAGGAATGCCCGAAAGCCATTACCAGTGTTGAGAAACGCCGCGGAAACCTCAGATCCAATTTTAGTCTTTCACTTTATATTACTTCCTCCGTAAGTGCTTCGTTCCGCAAGCTGTATTCCGCAAGCTGGTTCAAATTGCGGAATATTTGTGAGTGTTTGTGTTTATCAGGGTTGTTACTCATCTACCATCAATTATGGTGTGTGCAAGAGAAAAAGGTTGGAGGAATTGAGTGATGAACAGGCTGAGAACGTCTTTCTTGAAAGGCAAGTGATGAAAGTGCTGAGATGAGAGTTCTGATGGTGACAGTGAGAATGACATAAACGATTACTCCGAAGTTGACGTGTCATATTATGCTTGGAAAGACATTTCCAATTATAAAGGAAAAAGAGAAATTTTCATTGGTAATACCAGTCCACAGGGCAAAGCGAATAATTTGGAGAGCATTGAAGATATTTTTGAAATTTTCCTTGATAATGAGTCAGTAGGAATGATTGTAGAGGAAACTAATTGCTATGCAGATCAAATTAGTAAAACAAACAATAGAACATTTTCTGCTGTACAATAAGTGCCATGCCTCCATAAACCAGACAATAAGCTTCCAAGACTAACTGAAAGGCATTTCATAAAAAGAATACCTCCTAAACGTAATAAGGCCAGACCTCAAAGACACTGTGCAGCCTGTACCAAACACGGGAATAAGAAAGAGACTGTTTGCTGGTGCAAGCCTTGTGGCACCGGACCATCGATTGCTTTGAGGAATACCACACCAAGCAGAATTTGTAAGGTGAAGTACTTTTACTGTATTTTTTATCACTCAAAAGATTTTCAGTACAAATTTATAGTTCTAAATAACTTTTAGAATAGGCATATTATAAAAAAGACTCTTTCGAAAGATTTCGAATTCTGATCAGTATTTTACATAAGACGACGACCGCTATACGAGCTCGGCTACCCAGCGGTGGCCTTGGAAATGGCTCAAACCCACATCTGCCGCGGAGATGTTTACATTGACTTTCTGCGTCTTTCAAATCATTCCATTATAGTAGTTTTTATGTATGTATAATGAAGTACCTGTGTTGACGTTAGTCCATATTCTTCAAAAATGTAATTCTAGCATATAATTTCTTTCGAGAATGTTTTCTATTCGGTCCTAGTAATTGTTTTAATTTGAACGAACTTATAAGTGTCTAACTCCTAAATTAATTAAGTGTTTTGATGTTTTTAAGCTGTATATAAAATGAATAAGATTTAGTAACCATCAATAAAAATCCCCAAATTATAGAACTACTAGTTATTGAAATATAACTCATTGATCACAGGTCTTCATAAAGCATCAAAACATTTAAATCTCCTCTGGCGACTGGGTTAAAATCCATTTAAACATCCTCCAGGCTTGAAGGGTTAACACATTCGGTGTGGCCGCCACCGATAGATGGCACTTTGTACTTGCCTCAGGAACGGCCACCGCCTTTCGGCGTCTTACGTTACTGTCATATCAAATTGTATTTTTTTTCGACTCCGCTCCTCAGCGTTGTCCTACCACTTTCTGCCGGTCCTTACATTAGTTTGTCTATGTAACATTGTATATTGTTCTCACAAATTATGATTAGTTACTTCGGAAATACATTTTTAGTTTGCTGCTTTTTTTTCCTCATCCAAACTTTTTCTCAGCTGATTTTTCAACGCCCAGACACCTGCTGCTCGATATCATTGTATTTAATTCCTAAAATTATCTGTATAATCTATTAAACAGATAAAAGTTATACATCTTATCAATGAGAATACTTTCTTTGAGGACTACCAACGTGACTTTGACATTATTGATTCCGCATCCTAACTTTGGATCACGTTTTGTAGGCACTTTTTTTCACGGTATCCTTCGTTCTTGTTGTTCTTGATGCAGAATTTTAATTCAACGGCTCTGAGTGAATGTAAATACTGAGTATAAATTGTCTAAACATCGGAAAAGGAGCACATATCATCACACCACAACTTGTATTGCCGATGAAGACATTGCCCGGTTCGTTGAAGAGCAAGATGAAAATACGGTGTAAGTGAATCAGACTCTAATTTTGTAATCTGTAATAATTCATAAGACGAGGAAACCGATGCCATCTCAGACAATAATGAACACAAACATGACGTCCGTCAGGCCTCAGGCATTTCAGGTATACTTACGGCAGGGCACAAAAAATAAGAAGCATAAATATGGAATGAAATTGTACCAGCTTACTGAACCAGGATGTCGATCGGCGGCCCAATTTCAAATTCCTGTATGTTTCCCGTATTTCCCGGATGATTATTTGCTAAATTCCCGTATAGGAGAAGTCCGTGTAATTTGAACCGGCGTGTAATTCGGACCGATAGCTTTACTTTGTATTCATTAAGGGTAGCAACATGTTTAGGGTGTACACGTTTGGGTGTATTTTTGGAATGTCTTCTCTCTAAATTTCAACAATCAAGCCCAGGTGATTGAGGCATAAAGGCTAAGTGAGCGAAATTGTGAAATTCCCTTCCCCCACACAAAGCATAAACAACGAAGACACACTCTAGACAAATACACCCATTGGAATGGCTCTGACTCCTAAGGCGACAGCGAAATATAAAGTTACTTTTGCTAGTTCAAATACATAAATTACTCCACTCTTATCATAATTCATGTAGAAATGTGCAAATAATTCTTTTTAATGTATCTAAGGATGTTTCTGTGAAATTCAGTCTCATTTTATTTTGATCCTCATAGTGTATTTCGGACCACCGAAGAGCGTGTATTTTGGACCGGTCCAAATTACACTGATAGTTACAAAATAATTCGCCATATGCATTATCTAGTACAACAGGTAAAATAAAGTGATTAAACTTTCTATCTTATTAAATTAGACTTTCGAACTGGATAAGTCACATTATCACTCTGCATTTTTCGACAAAATCGTGCGACACGAAACCTACTACTGTGGCAAGGGCGACAGACGTTGTGTGTGTGCTGTTTCCACACTTGCCGAGTCAGCCTCACGTGCGCTGAAATGACAACCTTGCGCTCAGTGGGTTACGAAATCTTCATGGGCTAAATACTGCGACTCCCGCACTGCTAAGGTCCCACCAACCGAAAATATGGGGATCTTCTGGATCTGTTCATTACAGAGCATTTCTTGAAATTTCCCGGACACTATGTGAATTTCCCATATATTACCCGTATTTTCCAGGGTAATGTTAATTTCCCATATATTTCCCGTATCGATCGACATCCTGTGAACCAAATGGACTCATTTTGGATTGCTTGGTTTATACCAATTCCAGGGATACTTATGTTGGTGGAGTAGGTCACTTGGAAAAAGTCGTTCATTCACTTGTCTAGCTACTCCAATGTTGATCATGATGTATGTATGGACTGTTACAATGGTCAAAAACTGTCACTCTGCTGGAAAAGAAATTGTATTCAACTGGGACGTTTCAAATGATGAGGAAAGGTAACCCTCCTAAAGTTGCGAAGAAAAAATTGCTAAAATGAGATTTTAGCTCAGTATAGGAAAGAAGGAATATCCATATGTAAGTGGAAAGGCAAAAGAGATGTTCTCTTGATTTCATCAGAGCATAATGCAAATATTATAGAAGAGTCCAACTGAAAGGGAAAGATAACTAAGAAACTAAGGATGGTTGCTGAACATAATAAATACATGGGAGGAATAGACCGTATAGATGAAATTCTCTCTTATTCTCCAGGTAAAAGAAGAAGTTTGAAATGGTTTCCAAAATTATGGAGAAATATATTTCAAATACTGCTAAACAACTCACAAATACTCCACAGAAAATTTAGTGGCGAATGTTCAGACATGTCGTGAGAGTTTTTGGGAGTCTTATCTTCAGGAGTGATTCTCATGGAATCATGCCCTAGGTAAGGAAAAAGTCCTTCTACCATTTCAAATTCAAGCGAGAAGGGTTCTAGAGTCCAAAGAAAATGATGCTGCAACTGCTCAGGTAAATGTGTAAGGAAGGACATAGTAACTTATTGCCCCATGTGTGAATATGAACCTATAAGCTGTGTCTATATCCCGGTTTCCAAGTTTTCCATAATTACTAACACCAGGATCACCGCAAGGAAAAATGTAAATTACAGACATAATCATGTTATGTAAACTAAATTCAGTAGATTCCGGCGATATTGTGTTGTATTCGAGCATGTTGAAAAGAAGACGAAAATTTGCAATTTACTACAGATAAAAAAACCTTTATTTCGACCCAGGTTTCGTTGGCACTGAAACATCATCAGGTTGATGCATGCAACTCCATTCGTAAAAAAAACTCTACATTTTGAAATAGTAATCATCTTCAATTTCAATTAAAATTTTTAGGTTTTACAAATAACCTTATTTGTCTTAGAGGAAAAAAATATGTAAGACATACAAGAATAAAAATAATGTTTAGGGACGACTGTGGAGTTTAGGAAACGGTCCTCCTCCAATAGGTGATGCTAACAAAGTTGATATAATTATTTTACATAAAAAATAAATTATTTATTGTAAATTTTAAGTTAGAATATAATAAACAATTTCAAAGTGCAAGAATAATAGAAAAATGTTAAAGGCTGATTAGCAACATATTTGAAAACCATCCTGTGGAACGGGCTGCTGCCGAATGGCGGAACTGTAAACTTTTTAAAAATAAAAATAATATGCAAAATGAAAAGGATATAATTGGCAACATAGTGAAAGAAATAACATAATATACGATATTCAAGAGAAAAAAAACCCAATCCTAAGAATATTCTTAAAATATACAACTGCACCGAATGTGTTAATGAAAAATTATCCAAATGGAAAAGTTTTCACGAATATTGGGGAGGTCTTTTCAGTCAAAAGTATAATGTTAAACATCCCTTCTGATGTTATGGAGAAGGCTTTGTACCTAAGCAGGTGTAAAGACCTTACACCAGAAGAATTTTGCAGTGGCTACAGGGTAGTGACGAGCAGGTTACATGAGGAGATAGAGAAACCTACCAAAAGAGAACTCAATTTAATTTCAATTCTTCTCTCAATGAGGGATGAACATCCGAAGTTCTCTACAGAAGTTCTCTACATCCAAACAGTATATACGCCTACTAATAATGTGGACAGTGAGAGCTTTTTTTGCCTTTTAAGACAGTTGTGAATGACAGAAGAGCTAATTTAAAAGATGATAATGCTTTTTTGCAGCATTTCATTTGATTCTATTTCAAGCCCACATAAACTGTAAATAAATAGGCATTTAAAAGTTTCTCTTCTTTTTACCTGCAAAAGTTCCCCTTCCCCATGACTGGCTTGCTTTTTATGTAGGTAGTTGAACCTGGAAACGATCTTTGATATGATCAGTGGGTATTAGCATGAAGTCGTATTGAATTATATAATAAATCAGCCGTAAACTAGACAATTTTTTTAAATAAACATTTTTTTCTAAAGTAAATTAGCTAAAAACTTCATGACAGTTTTTAAACTCATTTTCTCATGTTAGAAAAAATTGTTAGTGTCAGATTAACTTGTCATAAAAGGGATTGAATGAATTCAAACAAACTTATTGATTGAAGTAATGATATATTTGCATATTGTGCAAACAAGCTTAAGAATTGATATTTAATTCTAGGTCATTCGATGATATAAAATAGATGCTAATTTCAGGAAAATATATGCTAATTTCCTTAAAAGTTAGATGCTAATTTTCCAAAATATAGATGCTATTTTTTCCGGTCCCTAGTCATCAGATTAATTGGTAATGCCAAATACGTCAAAACTTGTTTTTATTAGGTTGCCCATCTTTACTCTGCCTTTCATATGTGTAGATTTAACCTGTGCCAGAAATTATACATCATGGTATACCATCATAGAGAGAGTATAGATTTATACTTACTTCATGATACCATAAACTCAAGCTATCAATGTCATAACAGTTTTTGGTGCTCCTATTAGTCAATGTTGTTATAACAGATTACTACAATTTACAACTCCTAAATTTGATAACTAAAAACTGTATCTGCTGTAACAGCTTTAGCATTTGTTTATAAAATCTATATAATTTGCTTAGCAAAGATAAATACAGTAAAAATAATTGGTAAGTATTTGTATCGCTATCAGAGACCTTGCAGTTCCATCTGCACATTTGATGACTTAGATCACTGTTATGCTGATAAGTAATTTCAACTGATTCAAAAGATAACCTCTGTCACCCAAGTCGAATATAGCTTATTATTACCTAAGAGAGGAAGGAAGAAGGAAATATAAATTTAAATAAAACGATCACTAACGAGATTAGTCAGACACTTCCACTTGAACAACTCTACTGCAAATGCACGCCGTTGAAACTTGGTAATGAACATGCAAATAGAATGAGCAGTTGTGTCACTCACGATTATGTAAGCACAAAGGTACACCATTTTCCCAAATGTATCAGTCAGGGGGTGGAATTACTATAATGCCGCCTTCTAAACCTGACAGGAAAACTGCTGTTAAATCTTCATATGCAAATGTTTTAATAACACAGATACAAAACAGAAGCTATGTAAATTGATAAAAAGAAGTCTTTGATGCATTGACTGAAATATCAGCCACGGTAAGTTCTGGCATGCCAGAACTTACTGTGCCTAGCATGCAGAATTTACTGCTGTTTATCATTGCCAGTTACATGTGGATTGCTATAAATGACAACTGTTTATAATTATATGTATAGTTGTCAAAGTATGTTGCCAAAACAGGCACCTATTAACAATACTAGTCATAAACAAGATGTGTGATGCAACGGACAGCAAAAAGATGAATATTAAAAAGCATATTATAAACTATAAGAGTTATTAATAATCAATAATGCAATCTTTAAGACATAACAACTGCCACCAGCAAGCTGACATAAGATGTCATCAAACTCATCATGGGATTTCATTGACCAACACTAACGCAATGCTGATCCATGAAAGAGGCCTTAAACATATTCTGAGGAAATGTGAGAGGCATGAGAGGGCTTGATAAAGGAGTAAAAGTTGAGGGAAGTTATAAAGTAAACAAAATTCTTGGATTATTGAGCACTAGTAACACAGTCAGCTACGGGCTAACAAACATTCACATAGTCTCCTCATTCAGTTCCACATATTCTCTACCTCTCATCATTTCATCCAAACTACGAGCTATTTCCTATTTCTAATATTTTCATTTCTATGACAAACTTCAAAAAATCCTCACCTCTTATAACCCATTCTATTCCAGTCACTTTGTCTGCTAATTTCTTCAACCAATTTCATTTTCTCCCATAATATCCCCAAAATCTCACTTATCTTCCTGTCTAGCCTTCCTTCCTCCTAACCTTCTCCATCAATATTCACACCCTTACACCAAAATCTAAGCCAATTTTCATCATTTTACTGTTAAGCCTACATTTCAATGCCAGAGTTTGTCACACACTATGTGACAGCACAGACTATGTTGGTACGCTACTGCTCTGTAGCACAAAAAAGACATCACTAAATTGGCACAAATTTTTCATTGCACATTGCTAGGTATATGAATTAGACTGCACAATGACAATCCACTTGTAAAATGGCTTTCAGAAGAGAATGTGTGTAAAATGAGAGGCAGTCAATTCTAGAAGGTTGTGATAGAGAGAATGATGAATAATAGGGGAGAAGGGAGGAAACAAATAAGAATTTCGAACAGCATAGCTAAGGTATAAGATAAAAAGTAGGGTTTCTGAGTGGTACAAAGGTAAATATAATTAGGTCATTAGAATGATAATGGGATAGAGAGGAAGTGTTCGAGTGCACTACCAGTGCAGGTAAAACATTGGATATTTGTACAGGGCAATAGAATTGTAGGTCACAGGAGTAAACAGGTAGCAGACTTGGGGGAGTTGCCCACAATCTACCACCACTGATAGAATGCTGATAATGGGTTAAAGATTAAATCAAATGCCCCTGTTTCCGCTAATATTAATATAAATCTGATAATGTTAAATATTAATAACAAGATAAACGAAGAAGTCTCCTTTGGGTGCCAACATTACCTGTGTACTGATCGTTAAGTCCTCAGGAATGCGGCAAAGAAAATACTTGTGAAAGTGGTACATAGATGGGACATTCACCGCAGCACACGATAGGACTAAGTACCCCAGGAGTCCCATTGAGACTGGAGCGTTGTCTAGTAGGAAAAAAAATCATCATGAATTCTCTAATGAGTCACAGGAAGAAAGCGACAACAGAAACTCACGTCTAATGTAATTATAGCTACAATTAACCTCCAAATATCCTGCCGTGTCATTGGAGTGGTAACAAAAACCATCGCATGACAGATTATATTCATTAATTTAATGTCATAACGCATTAATAGCAACATAACAAAAATCTATCTAAAAAGTATTGTGATATTTCCATTTCCTTGCACCTAAACCCAAAAACAATTTAACTAATTACTGAATTTGGCTTTCTTCCAACCGCAACCCATCATTTGTCTCTCCTATGCATGCTATATTGGAGTGTAGCATTTAGCCCAAGTGTATGAAATCAAGTTGCAATTATTTAATCCTGGCTGGAAATCACTGTCAACAGAAGGTCGCTAATCTGTCCACACACCAGGCATATTTTCGAGGAGGATTAATCCTCCAATACAGTCTCTCGGGTGAATCCCTGAGGTTTTACTAAACAATGCTTTATAGAGTTGACATATTGCACAAGAATCGTAACGTTCAGCCATTGCAGACCAAAACATTTGCAATATACGCCAATTTACCAGGAAAACATAAAGCACGAGCCTGTGCCCGAACAACAAGAACGAAAATCATTACTAGGAGATGGTAACTTAGTTGTATACACGCTTTATCCATGACATGAAAAAATGTTGACGCATAATAAAATTTATGTTTCAATAGATTAAAAAAAGCCAAAATATTACGGAACTCACGAATTCCGGGTGAACTGCTGGGAGAGAACATTGCAGCCATTGTTATGTATTAATATTATGTAGCTATTGGACATGCAGATAGTTAATAAATAATGCTATGCACAACTAATCATCAATCGTCCTGTGAAATGTTTACTAATGCGTCAGCCAATGCAGCCACAACACGAGAACACAATATGACGTCATGGCGAAGCCAGTTGAAGGCACATAGCCGTAAACACCCGTAAAGGAGGGAAGTACGAAGCATCCATGTTTGTAGCTCATTAATGTGCTATATTCTTCTAGAAGCAGCATTAATCTACCTAAGGTGGGTTGATAATATTTTATTAGAACTTCACTAATTGCATTGTTTAGGGGGAAATTAACAAAATAACAAGATTTAAAGCCAATGGATGTTCATTGAAGAAATCCATTTCTTTTTTGTTACAATAGTTTGTTATACTTATGAAGCATGGTTTAAAATTTTATTGTGAGTTAGAAATTGCTGACCTTTCCTTTCACTTACAACATATAACAATCATATGAGAATCCATAAAAGCGTATGCATAGGTTAGTGGAAAAAATACAAATTAAATAAAATTAAACCATCGCGATGGTCATGTTGATCCTTGCATCAAACAAACGATGTTTTTCAAGATATCTCTCCTTACGAGTGCTGTAATAAGTTGAAAAGAAAATTTCAGTGTTTTTATTTAGTTCAATTTTTCCCGACCGATACCTGTACTAAAACCTTGGCAATAGCAGAGGAATTGGAGGAAGGATCCAATATTTTAATTGACAAGATGCAGGTTTAGCCTCTGAAAGATTTCATATCCGTCGACTCAAATGTAAGGCAATGGAAATTGAAAAATGCCATCTGAATTTCAACCTACCAAAATTATTTAGTATAGGAAATACAGAGCCGATAGAAGGATTGGCAAAAATGGACACTACTAGAGAATTGCAGACACTGACATATCCTTGGATACTACCTTCCAATCTCAATAGAATGTTGTGATCGTGCACTTTAACTATGATTTGGAGTTATGCTAATATAATTCGATATATTTTTTGCCCTTCAAGGTTTTGCCTCATCTTTCCTTAGTTTTCTGACAAATTCCTACCTCTACCTAATTTTTTACTTATCTTAAATGGCTACAATGACACGATTTGTCAGCCACCTCCACCACATACCTAAAAACACATTCCAGTACAATAGCTGCCCTGGTGAAAATAAACCGTGACAGACAATGTGACAGAAGCGTGAACACAGTGTGCTTAGAATGTGACAAGAGTGTGATTACAGTGTGCATACACCGTGACAAAAGCGTAAATTGGGACTCGAAAACGTGATAGACACTGTGACGGTACATTGTGCTGCACACTGTCCATCATGCTTTGAAGGGAGCACTGCACTGTGCACACAGTGTACATACACTGTGACTAATACACTTGCACAGTGTGATACACATTGTAACACTGTCTGTCATGGTTTATTTTCACCAGGGTGTGCTTTCATAAATGGTGATGGATTTTTGTTCCTGTGTCAAAGTGATAATTTGTGTGAAAGATGAAAGCAGCATGTAATTACCCTGGGACATAACAGATGAATTTTATCAGCAGATGACCATGTAATGCTTCAGAGAAAATAAAGTTGACTCTGGTAAATATTAGCAATCTAAGGATTGGTATGTGTTGATTCCCTTGTTTGAAACATAATTTCCATAGGTACCTATGTGCTGATTCCCTACATATTCAAAATTTTGGAAAGAATGGCAGGAGATGGACCAAATATTGAAAATGACAAAGATTCCAAGTATCCAGAATTCCATTTCTATCTGCCTGAAGAAATGAAAGGGAGAAGTAAATGGTATTATATTTATGATCCCCAAAGGAAAGCCATTTTAGGAAGAACTGGGAAAAGATGGGGTGAGCAAAAGTTTTCTCACTAGTCATATCACCATACTACTGAAATATGACAATTCCTATATTGGAATTATACCATTATAATAACCATATGGTTATTATAATGATTCAAAAACTGCTGATTATACAATTTCAAGGTCACTACATATGAATGAATGAAAGCACAACATCAGATTCATTCAATGAAAAATTATAGTATGTCTGGTCTGAGCCATTAATTAACTTGCATTCCATGGCAATTTTCATAATAATTTAGGTTATTCTTGATGAAATGTAAAAATGATGCTGAAGTACATCACCAAATATATAGTGGCAAGCCAAAATTCACATAACCATGAATAGTCGATGCTATAGATTAGTTTGAATTAGCTATCTTTGCTTTAAATTATATACCTATGTACTGAATAATCTCTGTGGAATTAATTCTCTTTAATGAAATGTACCATTATCATAATTTATATAGATTTTTTGCAATTCATAGTAGTTTTATGATTTTTTATAGGAATTTGCTTTTTATTTTACTTGGTGTTTTACTCAATGCTGGCTCTCCTGTGGATATCAATGTTTTACATCAGCATGAATATTTACTGGAACAGGGAAGGACCATATCTTACTTTGGAAGATTCTAGGATTGGAAAAAATCCAAGTATTGTTGAATTTTTCCTTAATGGCAAATCATTTTCCGAATATTTGGTGCATTAAAAAATGCTTCTAAATGATTTAATTTAAATTTTCAGGTTTAGTTCAATACCCTTCCACAAAAACAATTACTATCAAAAGTAATGTCACAGAACATAAAAACACATTGATGGAACTGTTGTCACGTAAGTTTCTGTAGTGCAAGCATATGAGGTATTTGTGTTTGAATGAATCATTTTTTTCATATTCAAAGTTCAAGAACTGGCCATGAAAACTTTAGCGGCATTACCTGCTGAAACTGCACAATAGCAAGATATTCCACAGAGAAAATCATTCACCTTGACCGGGACTTGAACCCGGACCCCCTGATTTCCAGCCAGGTGCTCTACCAGTTGAGCTGCCAAGACATCCTATATTATATATATAATATAATATATTAGAGGCTTCAAAGGAACAAGATGTTACTGGACTGTTGGACATACTATGTCCCAAAGCAGCCGAATTCGTGCGCATGGCGCCACCGTCCACGAGGTGGTAGGAGGTGTGGACCTCCGTGACCTCGTGGACGGTGGCGCCATGCACACGAATTCGGCTGCTTTGGGACATAGTATGTCCAGCAGTCTGGTAACATCTTGTTCATTTAAAGCCTCTAATATATTATATAATATATAATTTCCAATATAATATATAATTTCCACAGAGAAAGAGGATGTCTTGGTAAGTCAACTGGTAAGTCACCTGGCCGGAAATCAGGGGGCCCAGGTTCGAGTCCCAGTCAAGACAAATGATTTTTTCTTTGTGGAATATCTTGCCATTTTTTCATAGTCATATCACATAAATAAATAGTTAAAATAAATTATATCAATAGTATGCATGAGGAATTTCAGTTTAATTGGTGTTTTTTTCTAATAAGTCAACCAAAAATATAGTTAAAATATATGCTGTATTATGCTAATGATTTTGTTATTGCTTATGATTAATGCAGATAATGTTTCTGTTTGAATCCTTTCTTGATATTGAACAAATTTTTAAGGAAATTTAGACAAAAATGAATATCGATACACACAATTATATATGTAAGCTCAGGAAAATGTTATTACAAATTATTACATCTCTGTAGAATAAGTGCACATGAGAGTTAGGACCACTTATCTCTGAAGGTAAGCCATCTTAATTTGCGGAACGTTACAACATGTGCGGATATGAAAGCGGAGGATGCCAAACAAGAGGGTGGCCGCTTGCCGGGACAGCCAGAGATGGACACAGGACAGAGAAAGGGTTATTCCACATTGCTAACTCTCGTCGCCAACTCTTTCACTTTCCGGATCTGTGCTAGGGCCCCGAGTCCTCCGTGTGGTCGGTTGTGCATGGGCGTAATCTCGTGGCGGCATTTAGTACTACTTCAGGTTGGGCGTAGATTCAAAATAGTCAAGCCACATCACCCCCTGAATGTGAACAACCTAGTTAAAAAAGGAATTTTATGAAGGCCAGCAATTTTGGATTGCAAAACCACTATAGTCTCATTGAATACATTTTAGGATTTTTTTCTTCCTCCTCTTAGTTGAGAGGGAGGGTGAAGTGTAAATATTTTGTTAAAATGCAAATATTATGGCTAAATAAAGTTGGCTGGGCTAAGAGAGGCACACTCAGAGGTAAGCAAAAATAAACCTTAGTTACTTGTTAGGCAAAAAAAACTGAGTTAGGGGAAATATACCTACATGGAGGTGCTGTGTAAGGTGGCAGGATTTTGCTACTGGACATTGTACACTATGTGAAGTGCTATGTCAGGAACTGTGTATTGGTGCTTGACCCTAGATGAATGGGGTGCATTAGACAGTTTCCAATTACCATTCTCAGAACGAGAAGGATCTGAGAGGGCTTTGATTCCAAAAGTCTTGTAAGAGGCTCTCCCTCCCCGTAGACTAACAGTAGAGCTTTGTAGAAGTGGGAGAATAGAGTTCCCTACATAGAGACCTAATGTGAAAAGATGTGTGGGTGGCTCTACTAAACTGCACAAGAGTTTTATTTTTATAATTTTTAGTAGCGTAAGGCTTTGCTGCCTATTATATTCATTGGGTTTTAAGTTTCATGCTAAGAAAGTGACTATAGTGGCATAGGAAGGGATGGGCATTGAAAATAAAGTAGGTAGGGAGCTAATTTCTATCATATTTGCTGATGATTGAACATTTATTCTATACAAGGTCAAGGGCAATGATAAATGCCTGAGAGGAATAATATCTAAGAGGAATAATTATAAAGTAGACGTAAATAATCAATAATAGTAAGAAAACATCTTACTGGGGCAAGATTGAGACAAAACTTTCCCTTCTGCGATCTAATACATCATCAACACATTTACATAAAATATATGATTGTCATGATATGCACAATTGAAATCTGAGGTAAAAAATTATCATTTAATGAATTAAAGAATAATTAATGAACAAAAATATATACACAATATATAAATATTAAAGAAATCATGCTGTGTGAAAGTATTTACAGCTGTGGGAAAAACATGAGGATTATTATGTTTTCATCCTTTACGAAAAAACCCACTTCAGGAAAACACCCACACAAGAAGAGGGGTGTCAAAAAGCTGCAAAATTCCACTGATCCTACTAGCTAGTGTTTAAAAACAAATTAAATATAATAGTCTTTAAGAAAATTAGTTATTAATAAGTAGTAATTAAAATATAAACTTGATGAAAAAAGAAACATTACATGAACAAAAATGATGTGATGCAGCTATATATGGTGCTATATGTGCACCATTTATCTTGGCTTCCATGTTTGAGAATATTAAATACATTGAGTGAGTATTTGTGATATGTGATGCCCATGGGTTCATCTGTTGGACTTTGAGAATTATTATGCAGCACCCTTTTAAAAGACAAAAGTGACAGAGATTCTTTTAAGTATAAGGGGAGTTTGTTCCATTCTTGACATGCAGTGAGAATGAATGATTAGTTGAAAAATGTCTTCTAATGGAGAGGTATTACCAGCTTATGATTCCCTCACATATTAGTTTCATGGACTTTTTTAGGTTTCTGAATTCTTCAAAGGGTATTGAGGCATTTTAGTGTTCAGAATTGGATTTAGAAGACAGAGTGTGTGAAGTTAGCATCTGTAACTACGTATTAGCCAAGCTAGTTCATTCATGTATTGAGTGATGTGATCTGATACCTACCTGTATATTGAAAATGGACCTGATGCATGCATTCAGAGAGCATTAAAGTTTTAATGATTTTGATGAAATAGTTCTTGTGCGAGATCTTGATAAGCTATATCGGTGTAGTGAAAATGAGGTAAAATTAATACTGATGCTGTGCCTTTAGAGATATGGGGATCACATGTTTCAATCTGAGGAGAATAAATAATGACTTATTGACATTTTTACAGATATTATTAAATGGTGCAACTGTGATAGGTTTCCATTTATTAATGGGCAATCAAAGGACAAAGTAAAAGAGATTCTTCAGTGGGTTAATGTACACCAAGGTATGAAGTTATAATCAGGAGGAGCAGTCAATGTGTCTTGAGAGAATTTCTGATCAAAATGTACTAACAGTAAAGATGTAAGCACAGCATTGTGTACCTGCTTAGGGAGTATTTGATGAGAGGAAGAAATTGATAAGGGATCTTTGTATGATATCTGTGAAAAAATGCATTATCTATTGAGAAAATTTGAAACAGAAAATGTCAGTGAAGGATTTGCAAAGAGGTGACTGGATAATGAAAGTGAAGGAAGAACATTTAGCAAGCAAAGATGAGGGGAGAACAGAATAGGGATTTTTAATAGCATGGAGAGAGTAATGATGAATGTGGATTTAATGAGAGGCTAAATGCAGGACGAGGGAAAGTTTCAATTAGTTTGCTCTTACATAAATTTTTTGCAGCTTTGAGGAGACAAAAGTTTTAAATATATGACTTCCGTATGTGGTAGCATATTTCACATTCTGCTTTTTGCAGAATGTAAACTAGGAACCTATTAAGTGTAAATACTTTTCAGGTTACAAAAGGCTAAATCCTGATGATTATACTGACTGTCAGAAATCTCCATCCAACCCAGAAGACTGTTACTTTGATATTAATGAACTTGGGAACTGCACTTCCGATAGTTCATTTGGCTATGCTAAAAATAAACCATGTGTATTGTTAAGATTGAACAAAGTAAGTGAATTTTCAATTCTTTTAACAAAAACCATTAAAATATTTTGGCGATGTAAATGCTGGTACAGTGAAATTGAGTAATGTTGTGAATCTTAAGTACACCTAGTCACAATTTGATAATTATTGAATGACAATATTTTATTACTTAATGAGTTTTCTAATAATACCTATGTTCAAATAAAGGATCCAACACCTATGTATATTTCCACTTAAATTTATTTGGCATAACTAGTTTCAACGCATCGGTGTCATCATCAAGTACAAGTCAAAAATTTCTGTATTGCTGGTATTATATACCTTAAGGAAGCAGTGGGGGTGTGGGGGGAAGGCGAGGAGGGGGGGGGCTGGAAGAGGGTTAGGTTGGGGGGAGGGATTACACTGTTTCTGGTTAAACCACTAATGGTGCTAATGGGGGTGTGGGGGCTGTTGAAGGTCAGGAATTCTTATTCCGCCAGGAAAGGGAGGTCTCTAGCAGTGGGGAGTGATTCACAAACACATTTTCATTCACAATGAGTCCATTTCTTGTGTGTCTCCTTATCTCCAACTCCTCTATCTTGTCCATCTTTCACCCCTTTACGTTCAGGTGCAAAATTTCCTGCGTAAAGTTACTTACGTGACCCTCGTCTGGCAGATGTCTCACGAAGTGGGACTGAGACCAATTTCCTTGCGGGAAACTTCTCTTGTGCTCCTCCACATGGGTACGGAAGGACCTTCCCATTTGTCCTATGTAGACTGCTTCACAATCTCGGCACTTTAATTTATACACTCCACTTCTATCCAATGGGTCTGTCCTGTCTTTAGTTTTGTTCAAGAATGACCTTAAATTATTATTATTGTAGTAAACCACCCTGAGTTGGTCTTTCGGGAAGACCTTTCCAAATTTTTGTGAGATGACTCCATAGTAGGGTAGTTTACACCATCGAATATCCCTATCTTTCAGTTCTGTTTGTTTGTACAGAGTAGCTTTTGCCTTGAGTGACATTTTCTTTTTCATCATCCTGTCAATTAGTTTTTCATTGTAACCATTATGAGAGGCAATGAATTTAATGGTTCGTAGCTTGTGATCGAAGTTTAAACTCGAGAGGGGAATGATTCGTTGATGGAGTGAAATCCTCATCCCATGGAGTGAAAAATTCTATTGAATTCTGTGATCAACTATCTAAACGGAACCCCCCTCCCTCCAACCACAAATTAGTTTCCGTCAGTTGTAGGTCACGTAAGTGACTTTACACAGGAAATTTTGCACCTGAACGTAAAGGGGTGCAAGATGGACAAGATAGAGGAGTTGGAGATAAGGAGACACACAAGAAATGGACTCATTGTGAATGAAAATGTGTTTGTGAATCACTCCCCACTGTTAGAGACCTCCATTTCCTGGCGGAATAAGAATTCCTGACCCTCAACAGTGAGCCCCCACGCCCCCATTAGTGGTTTAACCAGAAGCAATGTAATCCCTCCCCCCAACCTAACCCTCTGCCTCTAAACCTCTTCCCCCCCTCCTTGCCTTCTCCCCTCCCTCTCACTCCAACTGCTTCCTTAAGGTATATATACCAGCAATACAGAAATTTAAGACTTGTACCTGATGATGACGCCGATGCGTTGAAACTACTTGTGCCAAATAAATTTAAGTGGAAATATACAGGGGTGTTGGATCCTTTATTTGACCATGAATTTCCACATAGTTATGCCGCAAAGTATTGAGTGCAACCCCTATGTTATTTTGATATGCGCTTTTTTCTAGAGGATTTGATGAACAATAATGATTCTTCAAATACATTGTTGCATGTAAGTCACTACAGTAGGTGTGAGAAAAATAGAGTTATGAGATCAATCTTTCAAGGTGTTATTACCACAGATTAGTAATAAATTTCAAGTCAAGTTGCTTGATAAACCATTCAATTATTTGACATATTCAGGTGTTTCTGCATAAACAATTGTGATATGAATAGTATGAGGATATATATTATGTTACCACCCGACCACATGGTCGACTTGTGACTACTTTGTAATAATAATATATTATTACGTAAGTTGTTAATTAGCTTAATCCTTGAATTGTATTCAGGTGGTGTTTTGTCCATTTATTAGCTTAGCAGAGTTGGATGTTGATATCTTTCTATATTACAGTGAGTCTGGTAACTCATGCTTTTTTGTCAACTCAACTTGATTCCCTTGGATGTTAGAAAAAATATTTTCAAGTATATTCAGTCCTCAATAATGCAAATTGGTCCCTAAAAGGGCACTTTATGGAAGTATTAGGGACTGAAGAGAAGCTTGGAGGAGAATTTATATCTTACCACTGGAACTCATGAAGTGAAATCCACATGTTATCACCATTCAGTTGGGACAGCATGTCAAAGCAATGGAGTTAGTCTAAGCTAGTTTTTTTAGTCCCTAAACACCTCTCCTCAGCAGTGCAAATTACCTCTGACATCAGACACATCCCACTAATAACTGTGATACCATGTTAGTATGGTGCATAATTTTTCTCTATTTGATGTTTCTTTACTAACTTTGTCTTGTTTGAAGTCTAGCTGCAATATGCTCAGGGCCGGTCCGAGAGGATTTTTCCACACAAGCGGGATAGCGTTTGGCGCCCCAAGCATTGTTTTGGCTCCCCTCGCAAAAAATTGTGTTTTTGTTGTTTTTTACGATTAATAGGATCTTAGAGCCTTAACATAATGAACTCTTACTTATACCTTATGAGCATGGATTATTCCTTCATTTAAATTAAACATTTAGAAGATATTCCACTGTAATTTTATTGATTTATTCAATGGGCTTCTGCCATTTTTCAAAATTTTTACCGGATAGAAGCAAATGCACTACTATTTAATTGACTTTGATACATCTACAACTTTGAAAAAAGATGTTTTAATTCTAATTAATAAACTTATAGGAAACTAGAGAGTAGATAGTGAGTTAAAAGAACAAATTCTTTGTTTTAATAAATTATAAATGAAACAAAGTTAGCTTATTAAGTTAGTTAACAAATAGCTTATACATTTGTTAACATTTTATCGTGTACAAACTAAATATTGTTCCTTTGAGTAAAAAAATCATACTGAAAGTTTTCTAGCCTTCAAATTCGCAGAATCTTTCAAAATAGAATATGTGTTAATCAACTTCAAAATGTCGCTTTCAATGGCTAATGTGACAGCCCAGTCAATCGCTCTTGAGAAAGTTTTGATCAACTTCAATTTTGAAAAACTCTTTTTGCCAGTAGCTACAGATAAATAAAAAGACAGTTGTTCGAGAGGATACGCAAACTTACTGATTTCCACCAAGTTGAGCCTGTGACATTGAATATATTTGCAGATATTTTACCTATCCTTCGTCGCAGAGTGTTTGCTCTTCTGCGAACAGCACATATAGTATCCCTGTTAGTGCCATAAACACTATGGTTGAAATTTTTCACTTATTGTATATTTGCAAAAAATTACAGAGTATTTTTTATTCTTTTGTCACACTTTGGCACCCCTCTCAGCTTGGAGCCCCAAGCGATCGCTTGTGTCGCTTGGGCCTAGAACCGGCCCTGAATATGCTCAAGAAAGATGCTCAACCAGATCAAAATCCTCTGGCTTGGAGCGATGTTAGAGTTCTAACAATGATCATTTTGGACCAAAATAGTTTCAAAGGGTGTTCATCTGTGCAACCCCATACTTTGCAAAGAACAATCTTAAGATTTACAGAGATAAAAAAATCATCCACTACCAAGGCAACCTTCTTCACGGTGAATTTCTCAACCCTTTGCACTTGGATTTTTTTCAGCCTTGATTCCAGTAGCCCACTCGGAATTTAATTTTTAAATGCCCCTAGATTTAAGAATGGGAACAGCTTACAAAATGAAATTCAATACCCCTCTTATGAAGGTGTTCATTTGACAAATTTGACTTTTAGAATGAGTAGGTACGAAGGAACATATATTATTATTATTATTAATTATTAAAGGTATTCTACCGGTGAAGGTAGGTTTGAATGGACATTTAAATCTTCCCACCCCCTAAATTTCACACAATGTCCCTTTTCATCCCCTCATACCTCCTGCCACCCATCATTCCATCCAAGCTACCCGTTCTTCTCCTCCCTCTTCCCCGCTTACCCAACGCTCTTCCCTAAATCACCTCCTTCAAAACACCATCCCCTTTTATTACTTTTTCCATCCACACCTTCTGCCTTCTCCTAATTTCATCTATCAAATTTCTTTCCTCTCCTACCAATTCCAGCACTTCGTCGTTCGTTTTCCTTTCGACCCACTTTATTTTCTCCATCCTTCTCCACACCCACATTTCAAAAGCCCTATGTCTATTTTTATCTTCTTTCTGCAAAGCCCACGTTTCCGCCCCATATAGTGCAACGCTCCATATTAAACTTTCCACTAGTCTTTTCTTCACTTCCCTACTTCACTTCGCTGGGTGGGGCCAACCTTGAAAAGGGCCCGCATCTTTTTGCGGATAGGAGGGGGTAGAGACTAGAATTCCGTTTAAAGTGCATATGAAGGTGGTAGAATATGTGTCAGAAGGGAAAAAGCAAGCTGGAAACAAGTAAAATTTAATTTTTACTATTGAAGACTCATTTCTCAATGGCCCGGGGCAAATTCTGGGAGGGGCTGAATGCCCCCTCTACCCCCCACTTCCTACGCCACTGAAACTGACCCATGTTTTTCCCAGTGCGAAAGTTGAACCGCAGACATTCTCTCATCATCAACATCATGTACACATTTTTATTTACTTTTAATGAAGTTATTAAAACAGCTGTAGTATATCTTTATAATTTACTGTAGGCAGTGATATCATTACAGCAAGATTCAGAGCTTTCCTGCTGAAGGCTTTCATAATGGACATGAAAAATATATACATGGAAGGAATCTCATTTTATTTTTTTAATGCAATAAAATATTGCATTACAGGAATCTCAATTCTATTGCTAGAATGATTTCCACTTGGTATTTAATATTGGCTATTGCAAACCCACAGCAAGACAGTTTGCCTATAATTGCTATGGATATATCTCCTGCATGATCCTAATTTTTTAGGTCATGAAATGCATCAAACATTCATCTTCTGGCAATAAGTAAAAGCAGAGTAATGACGAAATTAGAACCACCGTGTTATGCAAATTTCATTCACCAAACACCTTAATGTGTGCTGTTTTCATCCCTATCTTCAACTGAGCTTTAACAGCAATCAACCTGAGCTTTGAGCTTCATACTTTGAGAACATTCAATATGCTCATGTTTTTCACAGCTTAAAGTATATATGCATGTCTGTATTGAGCCTCATGGGTTTTTGATCATGTGGATTTCATCCTCATAGGTTTACTCATGGACACCAAACGTTTACTCTAAGTCAAATGAGCTTCCTGATGACATGCCAAGCAGTTTGAAGGACTACATCAAAAAACAGGAGTCTGACAAGGTGACTGCATAGTCTTTCAAAATATTCAGATCAATTAGGCTAGCTCAAAGTCCTCTGTTGCATCTGCATAATCATTAAATAGCTGTTGTGTATGTAGTGAGAAAATTTCAGGCTGAAACTCATAATCAATATATTTAGTGATAGCTTGAGTCAGTGTTATTTACATAAAAACATCTTCCCAACAGACTACAATTATGTATCAGTGCAATATGAAAAATATCTCGACATATGTCCACTTTGTTAGTACGTACTTATCTAAAATTGTATTTTGTAATGAAATATGTATGTACATACTAACATTTTTAGTGAATGGGGTGGAGCTAAAGTAAATGAAAAATAAGATCCAACTACATATTAATAAAATATGAATTTTTATAAAAAGTATTATCATCTTCACTGCATGATTACTCATTCATTGCAAGCCATCATAAAATCTTTATTCACCCTAAATGAATGGACCAAAGTAGGGTGGATCTGAAATGTCCAGGAATATTTTACCTATGCTAGAAAATGCATCAAATGTTTTTTTTCAATTCTTGTTTCAAATATCTAAAATTCATATTTGTTGAATTATTGGTTTAATCCTTCAACTGGTTTGTCAATGTCTTTTGCAGAGGAATATGATTTGGGTGAGCTGTTCTGAAAAAGTTAAAAAAGAAAGCTATCTGAAGGACTTGTATTATTGGCCAGGCCAGGGATTTCCTGCATACTTTTATCCATTTAAGGGGAAGAAAAAACACCTTACTCCTATTATTGCAGTACAATTCTTTGGCAATCAAGGTGAGAAAGTGGTTTTGGGCTACTACTCTAAGGCATTCGAACTATTTCCTCTTGTCTTACTTGTCAACCATCCATGCAATTGACTTATACTAACCATAAGATGTCTGGTTTTCCATACATCGAGGCAGATAAATATAGTTAATTTGGGTTAAGTGTCCTAGGAGCAAACAACACAACTTAAACCTTGGTCAATCTTCTGGTTAAGTTGTATACTCCTCCTTCAAAAGAAATTGCAAATATGAAAATGAGTGATGCCAAAAATTCTATACTTACCATTGAAAAATAGTAAATATTTTTCATTATCAGCCCCTTTTTATGGAACTAAATGTATTTTCAAAATAAGATATGTAAATTTACCCTCCTTTCAGTGGTAACCTTCTTCAGCAGCCAACAGCCATGCTAATTTTGGCTAGAAGCTAATATGTGTGTGACCAGTGACCAACTTTACTGTGAGGGATTTATGATTTTCTTTCGAAAACAAAGCAATGCTTATCAGGTAGTCCCACTAAAAGCAGTTCAGGGGGCAACTTTGTTCTTCTTGGAATACACTCAGAAAATTTTTCATTCGTATGTTAAGTACAGCTGGTCATGAACATCCCATTCTGCTAAGGGTTGAACACTGAGGAACCTCTAACAGCTACCTGCCCTGTAGAAGATGCTTAACTCACCATTGGAGGGAGTCTCCATATAGCACAGTGTGTGTACAGCATGAATGCAATATCGTCACAATTATGAGCTAGACGTAATATGTACCACTTTATGCATAAAGTTAAACCCAAGAGGTAGCACAATCTGAGTGCTAGGGAATATCTGCAATGGGTTGGATCAGCAACTCAGGGGAATACTTGAGAACATCTGGAAATATTAGTTGGTTCTTTTAAATTTTGCACTGCTAAGAAGTTATTTAAATTTAAAACAATTATCATGACAAATTTTGTTGATGAAAACTGTTATTTAAATTTATTGCTTTTTTTAATGTTCTGTGTATACCTATATTACAAACCAAGGATGTCTATTCAAATCCATCCTTTTTGTACATACATTTATTCTTCCTAAATTTTTTTTTACCTCTATTCAGTGGACACCACATAAATTAAACACTATTTTTGGAACCAGTGATATCTGCTGAACACTTCTGCTGTAGATGATGCCAATTGGCATAATCCTTGTTTGTCACTGGGTGGGGGGTGACACCAATTGGTGTCAGGTACTGCTAAGCAAACCTTCTGAGCTTAGAGATGATGCTCAATGGGAAAGTTAAAAAAATTCTACCAACAGCGTATATTTAAAAGAGGTCCTACTGTTTTTAGGTATACCTATGTACTCGAGTCTCATTTTAGCATTAGCTTTGTTGTATCCTCATGATTATGCAACCCGGAAACTATTTTAAATCTCTGAGGGTCATCCATATTTTACTCAACATTGTTTTACCCATAGAGCTTACGCCCTAAACGCTTAAGCTCTGTGGTTTTGCCCACTGTTTTTATCTCAAAATCTGTGGTTTTACCACCTCCCCCTCAAAACTTTCTATTCATAATATGTCCAAGAAATCCCCTTACTTAAGGCTGCTTATGACCTCTTTTTTGGTTGGTTGGTTACTTAGGGGAGGCGACGGACAGCTGAGGTCATTTGCGCCATATAGGATAGGTGGATAATTGGGTAATGGTAGGAGTTCAGGGTTCAGGAAACGGAGGAAGGGTGGAGAGAAACCCGGCGTCGGCATTAGCCTACTCTTAACGAAAGGCGCCAAGGGGACCACGGCTTAACGTCCCATCCGACGGACAGAGTACTGAACTTGAAATGCCCTCCACTAGGCACTCAAGTGGGGACCGATTTTCCACTGAAAAATCCGCCACTGCCGGGAATCGAACCCGGACCCTCGGGATGGGAGGCCAGTACTCTAGCCATCACACCAACCCGATCCCCGACCTCTTTTTTGTTAATGATACAACATACATGCCTTAGAAATACCTTTTTCATTTCTCAACATTTATTCGCCAAGTACCTAATAATTTTATCATTAACATTTGAGCTGATAAAGATTTCACTATGTATCTTCCCCCAATATAATGGAAGGCTGGACCACTTTCCCCTCCCTGTTGATAGTAGATCACATGAGTTGGCCCATCCCATTCCCTTCCCCATTTAGCAATACTTAATGCATGGATGGTCCTTAAATTAGTATTAATTTGATTTTAAGTAACTCACTCTGAGCTCATTCCTTTCTGCAAAGTTGCTTAAGCATAATAGGTACTCACCACAATAGAGGTTTGACTAGCTATTTCATCACATCTCTATGCACTCATCCTAGTGTTTTGCCTACAGCTGCAACTACTTTCACAAATCATGATTTTTTCTGATTTTTAATATATATGATATTTGTGATACCTTGATATTTGTGTATAAAAATGTAAATTGGAGGGGTGGGCGGGAGCCTTCTGGAGCCCCCCTGGCACTTAGACCTCTTTAGATCCATTGTGCCAACCCACATTTAACCTGCCCGCCACTTGCAGACAGGGGACAAGAGCACCACGGTAGAGGTATGGAGGGGGGTTACCCATCCAACCTCCGTCCGGGCCCAACGTTCCTTAACTTCGGTGATCTGACGGGAACCGGTGTATCAACTCGGCTAGGCCCTTGCCCTAGGTATTTGTGTATAAATTGTTTCATTAATTTTCGTGTTTTCTTAAATTATATTTACTCGTAATTATGCTTCAAATTGTAATTGTCCACATTTTTTTTCTCTACATATTTTTATTCCTTCATTACCAATTGTAATTTTTATGTAAATCTTTCGTCGAGGGGTTGGATGGCCAAAGGAACAGTTTTTCCTCCATCATGTCACAGTAAAGATGTTTTATAAATACTGCACAGAGAACCCATCATAATTTTCCATCTCTTTATAAATGCTTCCTTAGCCACTGCTATTCTTCATCTGAAACCCCTTCAACCAAACAAATTTTGATGCAAAGTAGAAAACAAGTAAACTGTTCTGACGGCTTAAATTCATGTTCTCCTGCCTAAATACATATTTTATCTGCCATAACTATGGCTCGAGAAAACAAACATTTCTACCAGCAGTACATCATTTTTTCTTTTCCAGCTGGTGTGCCTTTACGAATTGAGTGTAAGGCTTGGGCCAAAGATTTAACATCTACCACCTCCTTTACTATTCACTTAAGAAAATGAGTCCGTTTTGCCAGTTGTCATTCTTTAAGGTAATTATGACAATTTTTTTACCTCTACTAACTTTTTATATTTTCCTTAAGTGTAGTTAAATGGATTTTATTCAGCTTTCATATACATTTACACAAGTTCAGTTTGAAATTTGTTTCCATATTACATAAATTGGATAATACAGATTGAATTTAAGAAAATGCTAAAGTAATCAGCTTGAAGTGGGCAGTGAGCAGAAAGACTTGGAAACAAGAAGGATCAAACACATCTAAAGAATGTTCAGAATATTATGTACATTTTGGCTGAACCTGGACAGTAGTTATGACTTTGGAGTTTCCCAAAAGTGCACTCTATTGATACTCCAGCATTCTAGACTCCCCTTCTTTGCATCTTTCTCTGTCACTCTTCCCAATAACCTCCCTACCACACATTCCACCAGGCTAACCCCCTCCATGACGTATCATTCTGAGCAACTATCTGCCAAAATCTTTTGTGACTGCTGTAGAAAGGGTGGTGGCCAGGCACATAGCTAGAAATTTGCTTCAGAGGGGGAGGGAGATAGGTAGGGGTTAATCTATTGTACCATAACTTGAACCAAATCATCCTGTTCAGTGCCGATATGTTACAAATTTCTTCCCTTAATTTTCAGTGATTTGTACATATTTACTTTCACAGTGCCCATTCCTATATATTCTCACTGGTAAAGCTCACTCCTTACCTTATTATGAAGCAGTTCATTTGACATGCCCCAGAACAGAAGTTCAATGCATACATACATATCGGATTGAAAAGAACAATTATTAACCACACACATGCATCAAACTAGTGATCACGTTTCAAGACACTTAAAATTTGAATAATATGCAGTGTAAGCCAGATTATTATGCCCACTTAAAAGAGCAATAAAATTACTGGGAAAAAAATTGGGGGAGGGGGGGGGGGGGTGGTTGAAGCCCTAGGGAAAACCCCCCTGGCTACATGCCTGAAAGTGGTGAAATATTAAGATGGGTGAGGGGGTGTAAGCATACAGAATTAATAATGAATATCCAAAGATGCAAATAGAAGTGTTACAAGTGTCCTCTGATCATATCCAACTAATGGAAGCAATTGTATCATATATCTTCTATATCTTCTTGAATCACTGCTCAGCCACGCACCTTTCTGAAGAGCATCATTCTGCAAAAATGTTTCTTCAGATACACTTAATGAGCATCATATTTGCAAAAGTCATTTCATATTTTTTTTGCTTTCATTGCGTCCATGCCTTCTTGCCATAGGAATGGAATTCATTGCTATGGGTATGCATTTAGCTCTGTTGCATTATTCAGCTAACTACTGACTCACTAATTTTCAACTGTACAAACCTTAGACTTGGTTAATAAAATGAATAAACTTACTGAAAATGTATAGTGGCTTGTGTGTAATGTAATCTGGATTGAGAAACTGGAAAAGAGTAGGAAAATTTGACTCTAAACCATGTCAGCACAACTTCCTGAATGGCATTCACAGGGGTAATTATAAATCACATTCTCTTATTTAAGATATCTTTGGTGAAGGGTGTTCAGTTATATTTTCTCAGAAGCTTATGTTATTGATCAAATTAATCCCAGAATACAATTGTTTTCAGATGAACAGAATGTGAGGATTGAGCAGTGAGTTGATTATTTACACAAAAGAGATTAAAATTTGATTGAAAACTTTATTGCCATGGCACACATTTGGACCACAAGTTTTGGACACTGAACATCGCATGTTAGCATTGGTGTACTCAGGATCCATTACAGCTTTCAATGCAGATGAAAGAATAATGAATCCTTGTCCTTAAAGAATTGTTTTAAAAGTCCTCTTTTTAAGAAGACTACCATACAAATGTATAGAATATCATACAACACATTATGACAAAACATTAAAAGGCTTGATTTCGGAGAGTGATAAAAATAGTCATATCAGCTAAATGATAAATCAGCCAGTCATAAAAAAATGCATGTACTGGCTAATGACTACACTTAAAAACAATAAAATATTCAGAAAACTTTAACATAAGCAAAAAACAATGTTATTATTCAGCATATGGTCCAAAGTTAATGTAATAAATCCAAAATTTCAGTGTAAGATGTCATTTCAATTAGCACCATGAGAAGGTTAAAAATAAATATATTTTAGTCACTTCAGTTAAAACATATATGGTTAAGATATGAGATTTTAATGAAAAATGAACCATATTGCTATGGGCAGTTTATGTTTTCTCAAGTAGCACACTATACTTTCAATAATGGAATACTCTTTTGTGATCAATCATCAGTTCCATGTGGCATGATCCCAGTTGATCTTTATGCTTGTAAACAATATTTTGGGCCCAAGCTCGACACTCCACATTGATCAGCACATTTGCTGAAAGTAATGAATCAAATAATTATAAATTTTGCTTCATGGGAGCAATCATAATTGGAGAATATATTTGTTTTTGCTTTAAGTGCATTAATGACATGTTTCCAATTAATAAGAGAGAAAAACAATAATTTATTAGTTATTATTAAATTATTTTCCAGTTATTTTTGATATTTTCAAAAATATCATTACACACTTCAATATTATTTTTCCATTTGGCATATTGGTGATTTTTAAGCAATGTTGAAACTATTATCCCATTTATTGGTAAACTCAAATCATTCTTAATCCCTATAATTTTCACATTCTTGCAATTATACCCGTGCATATTACAAGGTTTTGAGAGTTTAATGGCTTTAAGAGACCCATACAGCACAAACTGCCGTAAATTGGTCTATAGGCCGTTTAATATCCAGGAATTATCTCGTCTAAAAACTGTTTTTACACGTTCACAAGTGGAATAAATTCAGTCTATATACGGTTGTATGTCTGCCCCAAACCGGATAATACTCTTCTATGGTCAAATCCGATATTACATAAAAAGTAATTTTATGCATTAATTATGTAATTTACGCAATTAATACGTAAGATAGGTAAAGTGCATCCTGGATAAACATGTTAACCAGGGACGGTAGCACAACAAAACTTCGATGGAAAAAAAATGTCGAGAGATAGATTTGAACTATTAATATCCACATTGAGAACTGAGCACTTGACCTTTACCCCTGACCTAGCTTTCCATGGTTGAAGATGCGTAATTTTAAGCATTATGATTGTAACAAAATATTTAAAACTTTTATGTTTAAGTTATTGGATTTATAACCCAATAAGGGGGGTGATTTAAAAATCATTAATCAGGGAATACCTGCCTGCCAAGTTTCGTCAGCATCGGACAAGCCCTTCATAAGTATTTAGACTGTTCTGAAAAAATATTTCCGTCGACATGAAATTCAAGGAACTATAATCATCTTATTAATCAGACATGTACAGAAGCCAATCTTAATACATAAGTATATAGAAAACTATATGTATCAACCGAAAAATACAATACGAATGATGAACTCTTCTCGGGCTCTACACCGGGTGAGTGAATGTAATGTTGCCGACGTTTCGGGTAGCGACTCGTTACCCATCCTCAAGGCAAATGTCACGTAACTAAACCGTCCGTTGGTTTCATACGGACGCTGGCGGTGGGGGATTGGTCGAGCCCCGATTGTTGAGCTGGAGGACCGTTGACCGTTGAACTTTGGCCGTTGACCGTTGGCCTCGCTCTGTCAACCTGTATTCTCTTTAGGATTCTATTCCATGAGCTGCTGATGGTATAGCCCGAATCCCGATTTACGTTCCTCCTCTCCATTTTTATTTCTATCGCTTCCTTTGTCAAGCGATCCCAAAATTTGTCCGAGCGCCAGATAACCCTCGTATCGTCCCATTTAATGCGATGGTCTAGACTGAGGCTATGTTCAACTATCGCTGATTTCTCCGGCTGTCCTTGAGGATGGGTAACGAGTCGCTACCCGAAACGTCGGCAACATTACATTCACTCACCCGGTGTAGAGCCCGAGAAGAGTTCATCAATGCAATTCGCCGGGAAAGCGTGAAATCTTACTTCACAATACGAATGCATAACTTGTTCATCGACTTCCTATTAAGATATTAAAATTAGTGTGTTGGCTAGGAGGTAAGTTATCAACATGGACAATGGTAACTCAAGAGTTTGATCAGAAAATCTTCGTTAAAAGTTAATTTTGAAATTAGTGTAATGTTGGGATAATTTGAGTTGAACCTGTTCAACTCAATTTACCCCAAACAACCACGAGTATTGTTTAGGTAAATATGGGGATACACATTAGTGTAGATTTCGACCCAACCTACACGAATAATTACATAACATGTGCTGTGTGGGGAATATTATAATTAGATGGATGCTCATGCCTTAAAGGAACTCTTATTAAGTATACATTGACTTATTGCTAAAAAAATTAGGAATACAGTGGAAATTCAAATGGTTTTAACACTTAAGAGGTTGCGCAGTATATTGGGATGGGAGAGGTTGTGCACGGTCTAAAAGACCATGTCTACTTAAGTTGGCAATGTGCATTGTTTTTTATCCAACAAAATCCAAATCCAAATTATTGAGGAATTTAAATTAGTCATATGTATTAATCTCTCTACCTGCATTATTTTGTGCAAATAAACAATAATTTAACATATTTTTATTTTATTTCTATTTACAAAATAAATAGGAGCTACAAAGCTACCAAAAATTTAGGGAGGAGTTACGTGCAACTAATATGAAATAAAATATATATTTAAAATAACATCAATTGTAAAATTTGTATTGGTTTTCATCCACACCACTGTGCAGCAATATAAAGTAGGTATTGTAATAGCAATAATCCCTTTGCAAAGATTACCACTAAGAATCGTGCCAAGAGAAATGAAACAGTAGCAAAATCTCCTGGTCACAGCTCCAAAGTAATGACCGGCAGTAATGAAAATAATTAACTACACCGTATTTCTTGTGCAAGCAGTCATAATAGTTTCTCAGATGGTAAACAAATGTTTAAAAATAAGGTATTGAAAAGAAGAGACAAACAATGACGACCAAATTTGAATATTGCAGTTATACCAATCAACCCGGTCTTTTAGACCATGCACTACATTTTAAGGGTAAACAAAATAGGTCTGCTTCCTTGAAACAGTAATTTTCTGCATGCCATATGGCAACAATATTGTTGATGGAAACTGTGGAATGACTATTTACCACTTTACTAGACTCCCTCCCAAATCTGTAACCCAATTATAGCTATATTTTGAGCATAATGTCTTCACCCCCAAAATCTATGGCACTTCAACTCTTTTCATTAATCTCTTCCCCTTCACCATAATCCCTGACCTATCTCTATTTTGAATATCACAAATAAGAATTCACCATTGGTCAGAATAATAAATTTCTCTCGTGAATAGGATGCATGCATGGAGATTAGTGAGGACTATCAATAAAATAGTGGATTAATCACAAAGGTTGTTAATGGCAGATGTATTTCAATTCCACTGAGTTAATTATCCTAAAATCCAAGATATAATATAATTAGTCACTCACGTTTAGGTTTTTGGAAATGCACAGCGATGAGTGGACTCAAGTATCCTGGTGTATTTCTATATGGATAGTAGTAACCTGGAAAGCCTTGCCTTGGAATGTAAGATATAGGCCCTATGTTATCCTTATCTGCTGGTCCTTCACCATCACATGACACCCAAACAGTATTTATCTGTGTTGAAATATTTTAGTATTATTCACTGAAATTTGTAAAACAGTTCTGCAATGCTTCTGGATATACCAAGCATTTTTTTCATAGGATAATAAATATTTGTGTCTAACAATAGCCAGAAAGTGATTTCAGGCACTGTCATCAAGCTATTAAATAACAACAGAGTGATAGAGGATGTAGGATAAGATTTTGTTTCAAGAGTCCAATCCTTCATATGTATTTGGTTACAGAAATTCTGTAGGTTTCAATACTTTCCAGCACTGATCTGGCATATGGTGAATTGCTATCATCATAATTTATGGTGTGCATTATAATTGAATTCATGAGGGTCAAATGACATTCCTAAAATAAACATTGCTTGCCTCAAAGACAGCTGTCAATATTGGATAAAGACTAAAGAAATACTTAACACAGATGCTCTATTGCATGTAAAAAGGGTATATAATGTGTTAATCATGAGCAATGATGAACATATCAATTTACAGCTTTAAGACGATTTAATGTAACTTACTGATTTAGGGTCATTAGTGACGGATGTGTTAATAACTTCCTTTAAGCTAGCTGGCATTTTTTCAGGAAGATTTGAAAGTTCATAGTATTCAGGAACCCATCCAAAAATCTGAAAGAAATGAAGAATTAATATTATTTAATAGGTTAATGTATGTAGGTTTGGACAAGTTGTAGGAGAAATACTTATGATAGAAAATTTACCTTGCTGAAAGATTTATTTAGTTTTATTACCTATATGAATTTCGCAATATAAGATCAGACCATTTCTAGCTAGATCAACCCAAGTTTCTCAATTAACAACATATTAGACCCAAGAATGTAGCTTAGGACTTTTGTCTCCTGGGTGTTAAAGTTACAAGAAAATGCTGTATCAATACCTAGGTGGATCTGGTGTAATTATATTGCTATTCTCATAGTCCTATCTATCATGGAGGCTGGTAACAGTGATCTAGCACCACTACCTAAATCCATGATAAGCTGTCTTAATTGGAATTTTCCTGATAAAAAAGTCTATGATAAAAGGCTCTTGTTTCAATAGTTAAAGGATAACTGTGGGAATAAAAATTTCCTGCAATAATTCATAGCAAGTTAAGAGGTAAAGGGGCTCTACACCAAAGCAGTAGTAGAAGTTATATCAAGAAGGCAATAACAGCTGATTCACTACTTGCGTCATTTAGAATAGGTGGGTAAATGTCTATACTTAGGAATTTTTTAGGAAATGTAAGAAGGGTGGAGAAAAACCCAGTATTGCTTAAGCCTGCTCTTAACATAAGGCACCAAGGTGTGCATAATAAAGTACTCCACCAGCCAGGGCCGTATTTACCATATGGCATACCTGGTGGCTGCTGGGGGCCTCCCGAGAGTCACGAGGAGGCATGTCTAATATGAATATAGTAGTAAGTAATCTGGCACCTGCTAGCAGAGTATTAACAGTGATAGATATTTGTACTCATGTATTGTCTTTATAAGCAAGGAAAAGTCTATGTCAAGCTGCCAGGTTGCAAGACTATAACATTGGGGCCTTATCCTAGATTCCACCAGGGGCCCCAGAGGTCATAAATACATTCCTGTCACCAGCCATATGTCCCATCTTATTGATGGAGTACTGCACTCTAATGGAGTACCTACTGCACTTGCACTGCTCTTTAATAAGGTGTATGTGTATATCCATAAAAATATCCAACACTGCTGGGATACAAACCCAGGCTCTTGGGATGATATGCCATTACTAAAGCTTACACACTAACTGGATACCCTGCAAGAATATGGAAACTTAAGTTAACAGCAAAAAGAGTCATAATTATGACTCTCTTTGCTGTACTTCTATATATTTTATTTCACTTTAACATCTCTTGAGAAACAGTACTATTTGATAAGGAAATTTTTCCACCACAAAGTAAATATTTTCAGCGACAAGAATAGTTTCACCCCAAGCTCAAGTATCATTCGCGTTCACAGCTCTAATTTGACCCATGCACCTAATCTCTGTGCATAACCTACTTGGCTGGTAAAAATCTAGTCCTTCCCCCAAGAATTCATAACAAACAGGAGAGCAAAAACATAAAGAACAGCTCAAAATAAACTCATAACTATTTTCACACAAACTGCGGGCCACAAGTATGAAATACGTTTGCCATGAGCGGCAGTAATTTTCTTTCATGAATAGGTACTACTGATTCCTTTGATGCATAGACTGTTTTACCTAGAAAACCTAGAAACGGCTGGCCTTTTGGCAAAGTTCAGATTGCAATGGAGGAGCAGAAAGTAAATTTGAGGGCAATAGCTGGAAACGGAAAAACCATGGTGAATTTGAAAAAGAGAAGAGACAGGACGCACGGGTGCATCCCTTGCTGGGGCTAGATTTAGGTGGATGCACCGGTGTGTCCTCTGCAGTGAAAGTGTTAAAGATGGTCCTAGGAAAAACCTACATTTCACAGTGAGGAAACATGAGAAAATATAGTGAATAAACTATGATGGTCACTAAAGTAAAACCTGTTCAATTGCCTCATCCCAAAACCAGCTGACCAGTGCATTGAAAAAGAAGCTTATATTAGAAAAGCAGAGCTACTACTTTAAGTGATACCTGTGATATGTTAACTTGACATAGTACAAACGTAGAGAATATTGTCATTCAGCTATGTATTCTTTCTGTTGCCTAGTCTTGGAGAAATGCTGATGTTTTTCTCTTGAAGGTTTTCTCTCACTTGCAGAATGCAATTTCGCTCTAATGCTCAAACTCTCTTGATACCCAGGTTAAATGTATACTTCCTTTTCATCAATTTTCTTTGTAAAAGCTGGCTAAATGAGTGGTGAAGGTTCTATGGAATGGAATTTTCAGTCCATTTTTTAACAAAAATATTCCTGACAGATTTAGAAAGTACATATTTTTACACTGAATACTTCCATGAAATCTCATGTAAATTTAATTTTATTGCAAAACATACGCAATGAATACAAACCTTATTCAATTTTATGAAAATACATGGTGATGAGTCATTGTATCCATATCCCATTTCATTAGTGCATGGTTCCCATCCTGTCATTTCAACAGAGCAAACACTTCCAGGCTGTGGTGGGTCATCATAAGAGCAAGTTTGTATATTTTTTCCATTTCCAGGTAATTTCTCAGGGTGTTTGTATACTAGAAGAAATGTTGTGTACATTTAAGATTGTCATTGAGTTGACGTAGCCTATTTTTGAAAAGCTATTTTAAAGCCTAACTACTCCATTGAGACCAGTGTGCATCAATGTGATGTGAAATTGTAATTATCAATGCAAAAGAAAACCTTATTGAAAAAGTGTGAAAAATCCCACCGCCATAGTAGAAGTGAGTACTTACCATCCAGAAATTCATTAATATCATTAATCCAACTTAAAGTATTATTTCTACTCCGTGCCGTGAAACGAATGAGAGAGCTATCAGGTCGATACTTAGTTGACAATGGACGGTATCCTAGACCTGAAATTGAGCAAGGGCCAAAAATACAATCACTAGGGATTATTTCATCAGATATAACACAAACTTAGAACTAGATATCTTCTGTTGACTAAAGTAACTGCTTGTCTCAGCTTAGTGAAAGTTAATGCTCCTCAGAGCTATTTAAAAATATACCTATATATTCTGCCTACAAAGGAGTTATGTGATGTGTCATTGAGTACACATTATTAGTTATGAAGATGACTTGAAGCTTCCATCCAACCTCTTGCATTTCAACCCAATCCCTTTTATTACACCTAGAGGTGGTGTTTTCTTGCATTGAAAGGTTGTATCTTTATCCACTCTACTCATTGTTATCGCACTTTTCTTTTCAGAAGTTTTATCTCCCTCAACCTTCTGCAGAAATGTATTCTACCACTTATGTTACCTGTCTTCACTATAGCTGTTACTCTCTCCATGAAGATAATTCAACTCATTTACAGGCTGACTTCCTCTGCCGAGACTGACGCAATATTTTATCTGTAGCCCTTTCTGCTCTGCCTACTATGTTCACTTTCCTCATACTATGAGGTTTCATCTTAATTCTTGATTCCATTTTAATTTTTAGGCTTCTATCACTTAATATAAATGAAGCATCCCTCTACTCATAAGCCATTTAAGACAGATATTGTTCTGTTTACTTTATTCATTACAACACGTGATTTACCTATCACGTACAATCTCCCACCAGGATTACCAAATATCACTCGCACATAAATGAAAGCTGCAAAAATGTATTTTGCTGTTGACCTTAATTTTGTAAACCTTTGGGCTTAATAATTTGCTCAGAATTCAGACGAGAAAGGACTTGACCTCAGTCAGAGCGTAGAATACTAGATATCATTAATCTCAGTTACACAATAAGCTGTGCTAGGACATATATTAAGACATACATCCATGTAGCTAAGCATTCTAATAATTCATTTAGGATGAATTTGGTGATAAATACATACTTTTTATTAGAAACAAGTATGCATCAAGTAATTTCAACCAAACAGTATAAAGTTCAACTAATGCAATTAAAGATTTTATTGAACCCATTCTTACCTGGATTTGTTCCAATCAATGATTCTTTCAATAAATATTTTGGTTGGTTATCATCTATTGTGTACAAAAGACCTTTCATCATTGCGGCAAATACCCCAGCCAAGCAGGAATAAAATACCATGTAAAACAGCAGAACTCTTCCTGCAATGAAACGAATTGATCTTTTTAGAGTTTTGTTAGGAGAAATTTAGTGAAATATATTTTTTTTATTTAACATGAAATCCAAAAACAGCCAACGAGACCTTTACAGCTGATTTTTTTAAACAAAGGATAAATAACACAATTGTAAGACATAGGACATATGCTCACTTCCATCTAAACACAGAAGATCGCTCTTACTTTCCCCAGTTGTTATATAATGATTTCCCATGTACTGATTGTGTGTTCTCTATCTCTCTTCATCAGAGTTTGGGGCTTCTGTCATTGAAGTTCTTAGTAATCATAATACATGTTCTTACATCCCAGTAGGGCCTCTGCTGGAATTTTCTATTTCAGGTGTGTTGATTATTGTAATGGTTTCCCACCACAATGGATTTGCTACTGCCAGGATTCAAATCCTGGTAGTAGCAGACCAGTACAGTAGCCTGTATTTAAAGTTAAATTAAATTAAACCATACCATGAAACCATAAATACTTGAGCGTTGTTTGGAGAGCAAAGGTTGACTTTACTGGTGGGATTTCAGGATAGAGGTCAGTTCCATTCAACACTTGATATGTGCAATTCTCAGCGGAACTCTGATGTCCTACTGATAATGTGCTAAAATAAATAAAATAATTCTTTCTGACCATACTCCCCATCAAAATTGTAAATATAGTGACGTCTCAGAGCTAAGTGTGCACCTCATCTGTGTTTTCAAGTCTATATCCGCACTATATGGTGATTCTTACCCCCTGACACACACCCTCGCGGTAGCTCACAGGGAATTACGTGGATGTAGTTGTAATAAGCAGGGAGGAAAGATTCAAGGATGACACTGGAAGGGAAAGGATGAAGGGTGGAGAAAAAAACGGGCATTAGCATATTAGCTCTTAACGGATATATTCGTTAAGAGCATATATTCTAAACGGATATATCCGTTAAGAGCACCTAAAAGGCGCCAAGGCGACCACGGCGCAACGTCCCATCCGACGGACGGTGCATTGTACGCGAATGTTCTGCACATAGCGCTCAAGTAGGGGCCGGTTTACCAATGAAAAATGTCTTCCTCCGCCAGGATTCGACCCAGGCCCTCGTAGTGAGGGGCCAATACTGTAACCGCTACACCAACCCTACCCCTTAGTACTACTCGTTCGGGTTAGTATGTAACTCTTCACATATGCCAAGAGGGCGGGGACGGGATATAGGGAGAAGGAGGGGAGGGGGTAGATGGGATTCTTCGAGAGATTATGGAGTTCCATACCTCACAGAGTTTCTGTCCTCTCACCGGTCCCGGTAATAATTGTTCGGGTTTTCAATGCTCATGATGAGCTTTGTTTTTAAAAACCCTACTTTGGCTAGGATGGTATTATAGCAAGAAGTTCCACAGAGAAAAATCATTCGCCTTGACCGGGACTCGAACCCGGACCCCCTGATTTTCAGCCAAGTGCTAGGAAGGTATTATTCTCTGTGCCAATTATGCGTCCCTCAACGGCAGCCAGTGGCGTAGCCACGTATTTCGTTCGGGGGGGGGGGGGGGGGGGTTCATGGGAAAATTTTTGAAAAACAGGGTACTAATTGCAAGTAGAGGGTTTTTAACTAATTTTAAAACTTTTCATAATCGAAAAAACTTCATTTTTCAATGTGGCTGGAGTGCGAACTAGGCAGTAGACAGTCCACAGTCGAAACTCGGCCAGCTATACAAACACCGCCATTACACTACCCGAACGGCCGAGCCATAACGTATCGTTTGATAATTTATTATTTAAACAAATGGACAAACCTTTTTTAACAACGGTATGATAATTTATTATTTGTAGACTTTCCCCTGCTCCATGCTTAATTAATTTTTTATATGTCTTAATATTTCGGGGGGGGGGGGGTGTCCGGACCCCCCGGACCCACCCCTCGCTACGCCACTGACGGCAGCGTGTTCCGCGATGGCACAGCGTTCCAGATGGCCCAGTCTGAATAAACTTTTATATTTGCTATCCTGGTTTGGCATGTTCCTTACTTGCAATTTAGGTTTACGGGCGGTAATGATATCATATTTCAGTGAGCTTGGCTTTGAGGAGGCCTCCGGCATTGGAGGTGCAACGTCAACATCTATACAATTTTGACGCGGAATATTGCCCGAATATATTATTTTATATATCGACATGGCCCGCGAAAGTTTAACCAGTTTAATGTGCTAAAATAAAAAAAGAGACAACTCATTTCTCGATCTTCAATCAAGTCCTATCAAAATCAGTCCTGCAAAAGTAATTATTCACATTTATGTTCCCGAGTTGTGACTACCAGCCAAGATCTCCACTTCGGAATCAATGTTCCTGGTTAAGTTATTAAAACCCATCCCTGCAAAGCACAATTAAGTATCGGTATGTCTCCATTTGTTCATAGTTGTAAAATTATATTTAAGGTTGACTTTGGTTGTGGAATCATCTTAAAATCTAATAATTAAAATAAAATTACAAATTAATTTATAGGGTTCTTACATCGCATAGCTTATCTAAACTTAATCCTTAGATGGAGAATAGAGTGTGTGATTGTCCGAATGGTGGTTCTCATCCCGAAGCCTTGGGTTGGATTTCCGGCTGGGGCCGATTTTTCCGCGGAATACCTACTGGAGAGCCGTGTGAATGACAAGCGAAGTACAGCATTCCATCCGTTCGGTGGGACAATGACCATTGGCTCTTTGGCATTTGTCAAGAACACGCTAATGCCAACCCTAGGTTTCTCTCCTCTTCCTCCATTCCCCGAAAAATGCCTCGAGTACAGTCCTGCGTCCGTCGGAAAGGTCGTTACACCGTGGTCCCCTCAACGCCTTTCGTAAAAGAATATGTTAATGTCGACGCCGAGTTTATCTCCACCTTTCCTTTAGGAAGGTTTCCTGGCGCGTTATTGGTACGATTAGAGTTTGAGAGCTCGGCCTCGATCATGGATCTTCATAAGGCTAGCGTTATCGTTATTTTTTTATTTAACTTGTGTCAGAGAGAACGTGATCTCCGCTCTTCAATTTTCCCACAGCACTTCAAATCGCTTATCACAATCAGTGGATCGAATTTTATAGACGATTATTGCAACATTGCGCTACTCTAGCGGAAATCGTTAACGATAAAGATTGCGATAACGCGAAAGATGCATCCGTGATTCCACACCTGATTTTGTTAGAAGGATATCAGAATTTTTTTAAATTCAGGTACCGTTCACCGACAAAATCACTCCTTGTACCAAGGGTCAATCGATATGTTACCATAGAGTAAGTATAAAGTACGGGCAAGGGCCTATCCACGTTGACACACCGGTTCCGGTGCGATCACCGGAGTTAATGAACGTTGGGCTGAGACGGAGGTTGGATGGGTGATCCTCCTACATATTTCTACCGCGGAGCTCTTGTCCCCTGTCTGCGAGTGGCTAAGGGTTGGCACAACGGATCTAAAGCGGTCTAAGTGCCAGGGGCGTTTGGGGGATTTGGTATTTTTCTTTTTTTTCCTAATTACTTTTAAAGGTGTGGTGTTTGTTGTGTTGTTCATTTTTGTTTGTTTTCACATTGTTCCTGGTGAGGATGCACCCCCTACCCCACACCCTCGAGGTGGCATAAACATATTATTTACATAGATCTTATTTATTTCTTACTACTATTATTTATACACTGATAATTTGTATCATCATTATTGTTTGAACAAGGAATGAACATATGATTCTCTCACTGCGTAACGGGAGGTTGGACCCCTCTTTCTGTCCACGTAGTGTAATGTTACAGTTTGGCCGACCCCTGACGGATAATATTCAGCGATAGTCATTTAGGATAACCTTCGCTTCGTAACTGATGTATAAGTGGCCAGCGATCAGCAAATGAATGTTTAATGATTGTTAATCTAACGCTCCCATTCGATAAGAATGCTTTGAGCCGCAATTAAAATGCTTGAGACTCAACGGGGAAAGCGGAAGTGTCAAGTAACCAAATACAAATAATAGGTAACCAGAAGTAAAAATGCATTCCAGTTTCGATATTCCTTTTGGCTCTACTTCTTTTCAATATTATCGTACTTTTAGAGATTGTATTTTGAAGAATATCATTCCTATATCGAATGTTTAACTAAATCTTTGAGAGGCAACAGAAAGAAAATCATTTGAAACGTTTAGTCATCCACGTGGATTCTTATGGTTCACGCGCATTAATGACCTACTTTTCAATTATCAACAGAAGCAAAATGCAAGTTTTTTTAAGGTCAACGATAGTAGCGAAGGCCATTCAGTAGTAGCACGCGTATAACTCAAATTTCGACAACAGTTTTTAGGAAGAAGTAAATATAAACGCAATCACGTGCAATGAAGAAAACATCTTCCACGCCCGCACTAATGGTAAATTTGGAGTTATTGGAATGGGTTCTGAACATGAATTTTTTTAGAAATGGCTGACGATTCACGTAAGAAATATAACAGAGTGACACGGATTCTTAAAATGGTATGAAAAATGGTATTTCTCACTTTATTTTAGAAAGTCAGGATGAATAATGCCAAATACTTGAATATTTCACCAGTCGATGGAGACTTTCTAATGCCTCTTCGGACAACAGGGCAAACATGCAGTGGTAGTTATTCAAGTGACCGGCAACCAAGGTCATTTGTGCCAATTAGGATGGGTTGGATATTAGAGGTAGGCATTTGTCAGGGACCGGAGAAAGGGTGGAGAGAATTCCGGCTTCGAGATTATCCTGCTTTTCAACAAAAGGCGCTAAGTTATCTACCGTTTAACACCACCCTTGGAATGTAAACGGAACTATTAGATAATTTTCATTTCTCAAAGAAAAAGATTACGGCCTAAGCAAGAAGTGGAGGTTCCTTTCCAGCACGACTAACGTGAGAATGTCTCTACACAGCTGAATGACTCGAATCAAATCCACTTTCTCTAAAATAGGTCGCTTATGAAAATAGTAACGAAAATTATTAGTTTGGCATATTTATTTAGCTATAGAGTAAGCTTAATTCAGCCTAGACCAGTTTAGACGCTGGAGTCGACTCCTCCCTTTGGTCGAGGTCCAGATACTAAATTGTCATATTTCCAATGACATAAATTGTGAATATATAATACAGTTTCAGATTTGACGTGGAGTAACTGCTCCAAAGTAAGCATTAATTTAGCAATTTTCCATGGTGCACTCTAAATGATCAAATTTCCCTTGTCTAGATTTATATCGTGGAAATATATCACGATAGGAAAATGTGTTTTTTTTTAAATCTGTAATTACACGCCTAATGGTAATTTTTGTACACATTTTTTAACATATAGCAGTTCGATTTTAAAACAAGTTCTGTGGCTATTTACGGGGTAACAAGTTAAGGCAATATTTTTAGATTTTTCGAGATCACATAAGGCGTTAAAAACAAAAAAGTGTTCAAGATTAATATGAAAATATTTCCATATTCTCCACCCTCCAGGCATTTTAAATTTGATAATGCCTCAGTATCAATATAGATAGTTAGAACCGACAGCATAGGGCGAGAACCGACTGGTGCCCTCACTTTTCCGTGTGATTAAATTTTCTGCATCTCTCCCTCTTCCGTTCCTCGCATATTCTTACACAGTGTTCGAAATTATGTGCAAATCCAATGCTAGGTCTCGTACCAGCCTGGGTAAATATATGATTTCGTCATAAAAATCCATGGGAGGGCTTCAGCTTTCTCTTGATTCGTGTATGATTTGGTGAGAGTCACATAGGGGTCTTTCTGACTTATTTGTTAGAAGACATTCGAAAAAGCCTTGATGACTGTTTCCTAGAACTTCGTACTAGAATAAATGGGGTTAATGCAGCCAATTGAGACACACGCCCGAAGTTTGTAATCTATAGATAATCTCCACTCGATGCTTGCAATTACATGTAATTTTCATCCACACTGTGTCCTACAAGCCACCGCATAGGTGTAAGGCAGGTGATGAGTCCTCACTAGCATTCATGTCTTGAGCACAATACTCCTGGTAACTATACCTCTTTTACTATTTAGTTAACCAGATTCGCATAGGAAACGAAGCAGCTTCGTATTAATGTAGTTAAGTAGTACTAGGTAGGCTAAAGCAGAGATTATGTTTGCGTTTTCTACTTCTAAATTTAACGTAGCACAGACGTCCGACCATATCTTATTAGCACTTTCCATTGTGGAAAAGGGCAAAAAGCGATGGCAGGAGGAGCTGAAACAAGAGTCTTCAACAGTGGAAATGTAGTTGAGGAGAAGCTTCCGAGAAAGAAGTGGCTGAATGCAATGCAGTAAAAATACTTATTCGCAATTAAGGAGCTTATGCCTGGTTCAATTTCTGTTGCTTTTTGCTCCAAGAAAGAGAAAGATTTATATTACGGCGAAGATACATGGTAAATTTAGAAGAGAATTTCCGATCCTGAAGTATGTCGCGATGTTTTCACACGTAGGTACACGCTTTTTCATTACTACCTCACGAATACTCTAGGAATTATAAGTGAAACAAATAGTTTCAAGCTTTACTTCGTGGAACTATCTCTATCGTTGTAAACATTCGTGTGGATACACTATATCAAGTTATTATTGTTCAAATGTAAGCTAATTAATAAACTTTTTTGTGGAAATGCTTGATTAATCAAGGGTTATTATATTACCTTGTATATACTAACAATTAATTGTCATTTATAGCTAATATTTCACGTGCCTCAGGAATGCATATCTAGAATTTTCTGCAGAGCAGAAGCATTGTACCTCTCAATTGCATGTAAGCACTGCATTCACGAACTAGAATTTTTGTATGACAGTTGGATAGTAAGTGTAGATTTAGTCCTTTCCGAGTTCAAATGATGGTTCACCCCCCGCCACACGCTTTTGCGGTGGCCTGCAATGTATTATGCGAAAGTTCCCTACTAAAATGCATGGGAAACGTGTCTATCTGACATTTGTTAAACTTTGTTTGCAAATGAACCACTTGTTGTTGGGTTACGAATCATTAAAGTCGGTGCTTTGCTCGAACACCGTCGAAAATCGGCACTTTTTAAGTTACACTCGTTGTAAAGAATGATAAAATGCGTCTCAAAAATTAAAATTTACGTCAAGTGACGTGGAATAAAATATGGAAAAGTACAATATGATTAGTTTGTTTGTATTTCTTCTGTTACATATTTTGCTATCCGCATCCAAACCAGAGTGCTTAATTTCTACGCCGGCAGTAGTTAATCTCATTCTTTCGTGTCAGGCCTTATGGTTGGAATGAACTAGCTCTACTAGTAGACACTAGGACCTCTCTCTTCTGCAACCCCGTTATTACGTACTTTTTGAGATTTGGTTGATGCTATGGCTAGAATACTGGTTTATAATCCTAGGGCCCGGGTTCGACTCCCGGCAGACAAATTTTTTTCGTTGGTAAAATGGTCTCCTCCACGGTACGGTGTGAGAAGTACCTTTAAGTACTCCGCCCGTCGGTTGGGACGTGAAACCATGGGCCCCTAGGCGCCTTTCGTTAAGAATAGGCTAATGTCAATGCCGGGTTTCCTGTAATACAAATAACCTTGGTTGTGGGTCGCCTCCCCCGAATTACTGCTACTTACATGCTTTGCGCTACTTACATTTTTGGAAAATCTAGCATTGCTGTCTATTTTTAAACTTATGCCTTTGCGAACAGCAATTGACGTCATATACAGCTACACAATACCCTGCAAGCAACCATAAAGGTGTATGGCAGGGGGCAGCATTCACACCAAACATGCATTACATATCATGTATATAAAGTATTAGTAATTATATTCTAGTCTAAACTTCACAATTTAAAAAGATAAAGTTAGCAAAGCAAGCATGCAATAACATGCTGTTAGTTGGGTTAGATTAAATTCCTTATACCAACACGCAACCACTTATACTATCCATTGGTACACTTGCATTAATATTGTTAGATATCTTTAAAGGTATTAATATCCCTAATTGTACGAGGAAAGGACATTTTGAATCTGTCAGCTCGGCAACCAATTTCTCTGATATAATGATTATGGTCCAGTCTACCATAGTAAGTTGAAGGTGGAAAAAGATTTTTCATCACAGAATATATTATCCTGGATCTAGGAGATTAAGCCTAAATTTCAACTTATGGTCTATAATAACCTATGGTCTGACAATGATTCCCTTTCTTGTTCATCTATTACATTTCCTTACGCCGTGGAGGGTTAGTTTTAGTGTCACTTCGGAGGACCGGACCGTCAGCTTAGATCATTTGTACCACTAAATATACGAGCGAAGTCGAAGACCGACATTCTGGGCACGGAGAAAGGGCGGAATGGAAACCGGCGTCGGCAAATGCCCGCTCCCAAAGAAAGGCGCCACAGGGTCAGCGGTTTAACGGCGCATGCAAGGGTCGGAGTACTGAACTTTATATGCTCTCCAGATGAGGTACTTAAGGACTAGTATTTCACTGCAAAAACCTTTCTGCACCCGGAATTCGAAGACGAACCCGGGGGAGAGGGAACTAACTATTTTCTAGCCTCCACACTTACCCGATCTACGGAAGCGGAGTCAGTTGCACAGGAGAAGATTTATGTATGTACGTGGGGGGACGGTTCATGAAGGTAGGGTAATTATTCCTTTCCTTGCGCTGTCTATGTCTGTTGCAATTATTTCAGCTGGTCGCAATGATAGGTCAAGAAGGAAATTAAACAGTATTTTACGCTCCTTAATGTCAGAAATTAACTCGGATTTGAGCGCCTTGTGATAAAGCTATCCAGTTGCACACTTTTATAAAATGAAGACAATGAAATAAATACATTTTGTAGATATTTATTTGTGTTAGAATGGGCGGAATTGTGGAATTACAATGGCAGTTAGTTTAGAGGCATAGAGTAATCTATATCTAAATAATACCCTGCCAGCCACTGCGAGGGTGTGTGGCAGAGTAGCTATCTTCCTATTCCGGCATGAATCACGTATAATACGTTACAGCACATTGTGGCGTCCGAAGGTTTTTCACGAATGCATTACAGGTTCTTGTGCCCTTTGCTGAGGGCGCGTTTTAAATCTAACCTCGAAGAAACCTTACACCAATGTAACGAATATTTGATTTTTGAATCGTAATGACGTAGTAATATGCGAAACTGATTTGAACATGCATGCTTACGAGATAAAAAGCGGCAGTATGACCTCGATAATTGGCGAGTAAATACCGATAGAATCGTGACTCTATATTGGAGAGCTATACTCACAATGTGTATTCCACCCAACGTGGACCAAAAAGGATGAATTTTCAAAATTTTTGTAAATTATGCACCTAAAATTATTATGATCTGTTTTTCGATGGCGTTAAAATAGTTTGAGAACACCTGATACTACGAACTATTTCATTGGAAAAGCAAGATTATAAACAGGATGTCTAAGGATGGATTTAAGATTTATTTCTTCTCGCGGACAATCTGTAATCAGAAAGCACTTAAGGAACGAATTGGACGAAGTCATGTTAGATAGGCTTGTAGTACATATACCTCACTCACTCAGTGATTCAATCCGAAGGTTGATCTTTGATGGGTGAGAGTAGAGCTCACCCTGTACTAAGCCAACTGCGTGTAAAATTCACATATTCAGGGCAGGGGGGCCAGTTCCTTTTCCTGGGCCACCTGCGATTTCCTACGAAGTTTTGACACGCAGAAAATCGAATGGCGATGGGGGTGTCCAGAAAGGCTCTTGCCCGGGATTTGAACCCGGGCCGGGACCCTCCGGTCAGTAGCTCAGTGCTCTATCCACTAGGCCACCACGGAAAGGTTATCTACTAACGGATGAAAACTGCACCATAGTTCTCTTGTTGTAGTACATATAGTGCTAAGGCAAACATGCTTAACCCATTAACGACATTATACATATTTATTCATAATTTTTATCATATAGAGTACATTTTCGGGTGAATTTACAACTAACACGAGTTTAAAGTACAATGTAATAGGACTTACGGCTACAAGTGCAACTATGAAGGAAAATTTTGAGTTGATGGACTACGCACTTATTTGCATTCACTACGAGATTTGTTACAACTTGCATGTGTCGGTTTTGGCAAATATATTTTGGTTTTGGCAAATATATTTTGATGTAACTAAGCTATAGAAAAAATATAGTTCAAACTGAACTACTACCATTTATCTAGTCACGTTGAGGGTGTATGGCAGGGGGTAGCTATTATCAAACATGCACTACGTAAATTCATAAATGTTTACATTTCTACTTAATGAGTGATTAGTATGAATATTTTGCGTGATCCACTCCACAAATTTCACCTTTCACCTGTATCCTGTCTTTACACCATCTTTTCTGATCCCTCATGGTTCACGGGAAGACAATTAAATCTATCCTTTAAGTAGAATCTTACCGAAATGTGGAATCGTCGGAGGTAGCGGTAGTGGAAACTTGGAAGAGGCGATCGACAGCTGAGGTCATTTGAACCATTTAGGATAGGTGGGTAATTCGTTAGGGGTTAAAATTATCACAGAATGGAGGAATAGTGGAGAGAAATCCGGTGTCGGTATGAGCCTGATCTTAACGGAAGCCGCCAAGAGGTCCTCGGTCTAACGACCAATCCGACGGACGGAGCATTGAACTCGAAGAGCTCTCCACGCACTCAACTGGGACCGGTATATCGAACCCCGACCCCAATAACAGAAAGCCAATACCCTACTCACGTCACTCAACCCATCCCCGAAGTGTATTCCAACACTTAATTTTTAAAATAATATTTCGATGCTACGTATGTTGTTTCTCAGATAACTTTGAAAGTATTGAACCCATGAAATCAAGGAGCTTTGCTTTCTCCGCGACATCTACAGTTCATACTTCGAGCTGATGTGAGGGTGTGTGGCAGGGGTTTGTCGGTCACCAGCCGTGAGCACGAAAGTAAGATGATAAAACATGCTGAAGAAGCTAACGGGTGAATTATCCCGACTTTGAACGCGGATACCTCCGTGGTCGAGCATATGCGCTGACCGCTAAGTTAAAGCGATCGGGGGCACAGGCATTTGGGCAAATTTTCAAGTCCCGGCCTTTGCACTGTCAAAGAGTCGTCATCCCCACGGCGCAAAAAATCGACAGACATTCCGTACTCACCCCACAAGTAAGGCGTCCTCCCCAAGATACTCCCGGTCTCAGAGTCGTAGATTGCATTCTGGAGCCTTGTGAGCAACGGCTTCTCATCTGGCTTCACGAAATATTTCTCCGCGAAGTCGACCCCTTGGTTTTGAGTCGTCGCGGTGATGGTGTCCATCGCTTCCCCAAGGCGAGAGACTAGTTGGAACGAGGTGAGCTCGACGCCGGACTCGGGTGAAAAGAAGTGTTGAACGGCACAAGCAAGAATTTGATAAGATGGGTAGAAATGCCGCAATCGCCTTGGCTTGCTACACAGCGCACTGCTTTGAAACAAGTACAATTCAAACTACAATTTCAGAGCGGAAGGTTGGCTAGATTTGAGTGTGGAGGTCCCTGTCCAGACGGCTCAGGTATTGTGGCACTGCTGAACCTCTTGCGTCGTTCTGTGAGCTAGTACACCTCCGTCATCACTCGGGGCTTTCGGAGGAGTGGGGTCGCGAGTATTCGTGAGTCCGGGTATGTGTAAAGGAGAGTTGTGGATTGGGAAAGAGAGGAGGGAGAAAAGGACAGCAGCGCGGCGATAACAGAACGAAGGTATTGGCTGGACAGAGGGAGGGGGGGAGATGGGTTGTTCGTTTCCAATGGGACCAGTCGAAGCCACGTAAAGGTTGACGGAGAGATGACTCCTTGTCGTCAAACGTTTGGGGTTGAAGGAGGTGGGTGCTGATTAGATTTCCCCCTAGGCCGGGAGAAAGGTTGGAGAATGGTAATTATGAATGACGCCGCGCTCCAAGTCGCACCGTCGCGTCGGGTGGACGTCTTCGCACGATCGCTGACGCTGAGTTCTGTCGCCGGATATATCCGGAGCTATCTTGAGCATTCGAAGGCAACCATAAGCTCTTCGGATTTCTAAGATAAATATGGCGTTGCTTGGATGGTTGTATGGAAGTGTAGATGAATGGGGGTGAAGGATCGGGCATATTATTCCGAAAATCGAAATTCCGATCAGGGATTCCGGGAAATTCCGATCAGAGATAATTTACTCCCTATTAATTCGATAATTAACGTGCGGAATTTTTATTCTTACCTTCTCTCCAATTCACTAATTTAGGACACATTTTCAGTTGCAACGCGGTTCTACCCGCTCGAATGCGTTTAGCGAAGGAATGTCATTACCATCTTTTATCTACATCATCATCTTTCCCAGTCGTGGAGACTTTATTTCACCCTTTCCATTCTCATTTATGCATTCACTGTTTGGACTAGTTACAATGAAATTACAAGATAGACATTTTCACGTGAGGATCGAAGTTGGGAGGAATAACTGGAAGAGATTGAAAATTAAATTATATAAAGCAATAGCAATATAAGCATAGCAAATATAATGCATATTTAACATATATAGCAATAGCAAATATAAGAATAGCAAAGGGATAGGTAGGTGAAATATTTTAGAGTAGTCCTTAGTGCATGATACATGTATTAACCCCTTAAATACTATAGATACTAACAATCTAGTTGCATGAGACCCTATAGTTGCTTGTTTGCATGTCAATAGTTCATGCTTGGTGATATTCACCCCCTGCCACACACCCTCGCGGTGGCTTGCAGGGTATCGCGTGGATGTAGAAATGTTCACCTTACTGTATATGAAATATGTATATTCGCAAGGATATTAACAGGATAATAACGTCACGTGATTCAGCGATTAGAAGAAAAAATATGTTAGTGACCCTAGACATCAAGGAAAGATTTGGTGCACAAAGGGGCTTTTTATGGCTACGAATTCTCGTATCTGAGGTTGACGGATGAGAATAAATTGGAAAGAAATTTAAGTCAGATACTGTTGTTAAAAATCAACGAAAAGAAGATGAAAATTTAAAAAAAATTACTATCAAGGTGAAGTTTGCAAGTATGAAGGAGTAAATCAGGACTTATTCACGTGCAAAAACACGCAGGCTTCATCTACATCTACAGCTACACGATACCCTGCAAGCTACCGCGAGGGTTTGTGGTAGAGGGTGAATATCACCAAGCATTCACTATTGGCATGCAAACAAGCATCTACAGGGTCTCATGCAACTAGATTGTTAGTATCTATATTATTTAAAGGATTAATACATGCATCATGCACTATAGACTACTCTTAAATATTTCCCCTACCTATCCCTTTGCTATGCTGCGTATTCTGTTCTCTAACAGTACGGGGGGAAAATGCCATTTTGAATCTATCAGTACGACAATCTATCGCTCTAATCTTATTTATCTGGCCGAATCTAGCATAATACGCTGGTGCTTTTAATATGTGTCTAACATCTTCAGTAAAGCTATCCGATTGAAATTTCTCTAATAGATTTAATCTGTACCTTAACCTACGCTCTGATAATGATTCCCACCCATTTTCTTGTATTCATTCTGAAACACTACTCAACCTATCGTAACACCTTTTAACGAACCTAGCTGCTCTACGCTGCACACTGTCTAGTTCTCTGATCAAACCTAATTCGTTAGGATCCCATGCACTGGCTGCATTCTCAAGGTGGGACCTAACTAGTGAAAAGTAACATCACTCTTATGTCTTCTCATCACATTTCCCAGGTACTCTTTTTATAAATCCTAGCTTTCTCTTCGCTCGGCCGCATATGTCCTGGTGTGTCTTCCCCATGATAAATCTTTAGTGATTGTTACACCTGAATACCTTATGGTATGGTTAGTCGTACGGTTAGCTTAAAGTCCTTGTACCAACATGCAACTACCTATGCTATCCATTGAGACACTGCTATTGGATATATTTACCCCTATTCATATCTCTAACAGAACGAATAGAAAAGGACATTTAAATCTATCAGTTCGGCAATCAATTTATCTAATTTTGTTAATACGGTCCAGTCTATCATGTAAGTTGGAGTTCACAAAATATTTTTGACGTCATCGGTGAAAATATTATGTTGGAATTTATTTAAGAGATTAAGTATAACTTTCAATCTACGATCTGACAGTGATTCCCATTTTAGTTCATTTAGTAGCCTGGTTACGCTAATATAGTAATCGTACCGTCCCTTTACAAATCTCGCGGATCTTCGCTGCTCACGTTCAAGGTTATTATTTAAGCCGATTTCGTATGGATCCCATATACTGCGGTAAATATGTCCAATACGAGTGAATCAATCCATAGCAGGGGTAGTTGCATGTTGGTATATGGACTTGAAGGTAACCCAACTAACAGCACGTTTTTGCATGCTTAGTTTGCTAATATTATCTTTATAACTAGTGCAGTTTAGAGTAATATTAGTATTAATAGAGTAATATTAGTAATGATAGAGTAATATTAATAGAGTTCTATTAGTATTAATAGAGTTATATTATTATTAATAGAGTAATAGTAATCTTTTTAAATTCATGATATGTACATCTACATAATACCCTGCAAGCCACCACAAAGGTGTGTGGCAGGGGGTGAATTCTCACCAAGCATGCACTAAATACCATGCATTTAAAAGAATGTTTTTTTATATGTTAGTCTAAACTGCAATATATAAAAAGATAAAAAAGCAAACTACGCATGCAAAAACGTGCTGTTAGTTGGGTTTCCTTCAAGTCATTACACCAACATTCAACTACCTATGCTATGGATTCAATCATTCGTATTGGACATATTTACCGCTATTCATATCCCTAATTGTACGAGGGAAAAAGAACATTTTGAATCTGTCAGTTCGGCAATCAATTTCTCCAATTTTGTAATTATGGTCCAGTCTACCATAGTAAGTGGGGGTTCGTAAAATATTTTTAACGTCATCTTTGAAAGTATTTTTTTGGAATTTATCAGCGTTTACGCATTAGCATGCATAGATGTAGATGCTGAGCCATAGGTAAAAGTCGTAGGTAGCCACTTTTTTTTGCAGTTTTCTAGTATTGTTATAGTAAGTTAAATAAATCGTGAGAAGTAAACTAAAAAAATCTCTAATTTCAAGGATATTCGAGGATTTTAGAACTCATTTTGAATATGCTGCCAGTGTATGGGATCCCTACGAAATCGTTCTAAATAACGAACTTGAACGTGTGCAGCGAAGATCGGCAAGGTTTGTTAAGGGCCGGTATGATAACCTTATTAGCGTAACGAGTCTATTAAATGAAATTAATTGGGAATCATTGTCAGATCGCAGGTTGAAATTTAGATTTAATCTCTTAAACAAATTCCCAGACCATATATTCAGTGATGATGTTAAAAATATTTTGCGGACCCCAACTTACTATGGTAGACTGGACCATAATCACAAAATTAGAGAAATAGATTGCCGAACTGACAGATTCAAAATGTCTTTTTTTCCTCGTACTATTAGGGATATGAATAACGGTAAATATATCCAGTACGAGTGTAGCAATGGATAACATTGGTAGCTGCATGTAGGTATAAGGACTTAAAGCTAACCCAACTAACGGCATGTTTTTGCATGTATGCTTTGCTATTTTTATCTTTTTTTAAATAGCATAGTTTTGAACAGTACCTATGCAAGTACTAATCCTTTTTTATGCATGATATGCAGTGCATGTTCGGTGAGAGTTCACCCCCTGCCACACACCTTATGGTGGCTTGCTGGGTAATTTGTAGATGATATTTCGAGGAAAGCGATTGACAGAAGCTTATTTAGAGTGATGCCTTGTTGTTCAATTTTTTCACTTAGCATTAATTATTATGTTTGTTCTCTTTGACGAATTAGATTATATTTAATCTTATAAATATGTATTTACTTTTAATTCCCCTTAATACGTGAAAGGCCACATGTTGGTACCCTTCAAAGGGAAAAACTGAGAAAAAAAAGTTTGGAGTGAGAATCCTTTCGCCGTGGTGTGGGGGAGGTTGTTTGGGTCGGGCGGACGCCCCGAGCAAATGGGAAGAATGGGTGTGAGTCGGTCACCGATCGACTCCCATGGGTCAGGGTCGTTAGAGGGGTGACGGGGTAAACCTGGGCTAAGGGGAAACAGCCAAGCGTAACAAAAGGGAGGGATGGAAGCGCACCAGGAAAGGTCTAAGGCCTTTTGAGCGGCACTTTAAATAACTTTGGGGTGTGCTAGGGGAAGGAGAGGGAAAAACCCGGAAAGTGGAATCCGAGGTCGTATCCATGAAGACAAGTTGCTTAGGCAGAGATAATACTACCAACCTGAGTTGGGTGTTGGGATAATACTACCAACCTGAGTAAATAGTGTTTTTCGAAGAGTAGGTATGTGACGTTCATATTGGATACATAAAAAGTGGATTTGATTTTGGAGTTGATAGTAAGCATCGGAAGCATATTGGAGAGTGAGAGTGTCGGGCCCTAGTATTGGGGATCGGGTACGTGTGGTGGCTCGAGTGCTGGCTTCCATCCCGAGGACCCGAGTTCGAATCCCGATGGAGACAGATTTTTTCCTCGACATAACGATCCCCACTTGTGTGCTGTACTCGAGTTCAGTACTCCGTCCGTCGGGTGGGGCGTAGGATTCTAAGGCGCCTTTCGTTTATAGAGCAGGCTAATGCCACGACGCAGCGTTTCTCCCCACTCTTCCTCCGTTCCCTGAAAAATTCCTACTTATACTCAATACATCCACCCGAAATGGCGCAAATACCTCAGCCATCGATAACCTTGCAGGGTATTGCGTAGTTGTGGATGTAGATCTGCATCTACATCTACATAATACCTTGCAAGCCACCACAAAGGTGTGTGGCAGGGGGTGAATTCTCACCATAGATTCACTACATATCATGCATAATAAAGGAGTAGTAATAATATACTCGTCTAAACTTTAATTTTTTTAGATGACCTCTGCCAGGAAACTACTACTTAGAGTGAAATACCGGCTGAATGTTCTCAAAAAATTGAGGACGAATACGTTTAATAATAATTATGAAAGGTAAAATGGTGGTGATAATGGTGAAAGATATTAGGTGACATTGAGAGAAATAATATTTCTTCTATTATCTAACCCTAACATTACATATACCTTTCACAAAGGTAAATACATTACATGTACATACATTAAAAACCTCAGCGCTTGATGGATAGGTTACAAATGGAAATATAATTAGAGATAGATAGCATGATAGGCTTGGAATGATTTTTTCCACGCGCAATAAGGAAAAATTATAATTTCGACCGACGTTACACGAAAAAAATAAGCTATGGAAAGGTAACGTAAATTTTAAACTTTTTTCGCATGCCTACATGAAACTGTGAATGAATGAATGAGATTTTCAGAATTTTGTTAGACATCTATTTGCAAGTATGTTCACAGTTAACTTTACAATCTGATTCACTACGTGATTAAGGGACATCGTTGTGCGAATTAAATTCCAGCGCCCCGAATCTAATGACATAAATTTAGAAACTAAAAAAATTAACTTCAAGTGGCGTCATAACACCCCCTTGAAGAGGCAGCTTTGTGGTAGGCACAACTTGCATACCCGCTCACTGCGGCGTCATATTTTTAGGGAGGATGGCAAAATGATTCGTAATTGTAGTCACGATGACCGCTCTTCAGTTGTTTATTTTCAATGGCAATCATGCAAATATTTCCTCACACATTGATTGGCCAACGAGATAGTTATAAGGAAGGGCGCAGCGCCGTCTGTGTTCGGTGTTGTGTCAGAGCCTCGCATGAGTATGACATTGAACCGATTGCATTGTATTTTTGGTTGCTAAAACAGCGTTGGGGATTCCATGACCTCATTTTACTGGATAACGTTCCGCGGCATTTACGCAGTGTAGAACACGGAAGACGCAAAACAGCTGTTTTTTAACGTCATATAATGAATATTATCTTTACTATTCTGTAATCAATGGTGGCCATGAGTTCCAGATCCTGTCGTCTTCCCTTTTGATATGGAGCTGAGGTTATGCATAGCATAGTTGATATTAATGCTATATTCATTTTACTTTTATTTAAAACCTAAGGAGGTACTCGATGAAAGCGGTGACCTACAATTTAGGGTATTTTCTCTATTTAGTATAGGTGGGTAACTGGGCAAGAAGTAGGAATAATTCCGGAAACGGAGGAAAAGTGAAGGGAAACCTAACGTACACATTATCCTGCTCGTAACGGAAGACGGTAATGACTCTATGGTTTAACGTCCCATCCAGCGGGCGAAGCTTTGAACTTGACGTGCTCTCTACAAGGTTCTCTAGAAGGGACCACTGTACAGAAACATTTGTATCAGCTGGGAGTCGAACCTGGACCCTAGGGATAAGAGGCCAGAACTCACCAACCCAATCCGTTATAGACTGATTTTAAAGGTATATGAGAAGAGGGAACTATGAGCGAGCGTAAATACTCCAGTCCAGAGGAGACTTGAATTCCATAACCCTATGGTGGTGAAGTAGGGACACCATCATTCCAGGTTTCCGGAAAGTATTTCCGCACGTGGCTATTTATGTGCCTACTTCCGGACCCTGGGGGGTGTGTTCGAAAAATGTGTGTGGGATTATATCGAATAGGTAACCAAGGAGTCACGTGCCACAAACACGAATTGTTTGCAAATTTGGTGTGTCTTAATCGATAACTAAATTAGTATTAATTGTTCTCACTTGAGTCTTTCTCATCTGTCTCGACTATAGAGCCCCCAGATGAGATAAAACACAAGTGTAAACAATTAATGAGGTTGTAATCAGGGGTTTTAACACACCAAATTGGCGAACCATTCGTGTACGAATCACGTGACACCTTGGTTTCCTATTCGAGAAAACCCCGAAGGTTTCAAACACAGCCCCCCTGCGAAGGGTATTTAAATCTCCAGAAAATATTAATTTGCTGAACTCTGTGGATTTCTGAGAGGAATTAACTTTAACTGTGGCTGTGGAATGGATATTATGTGTGTATGGACTATTAAGATTGCAAATTAAAGCCATATTATCTCTTAAATGTAGAAAAGTAGCAAAAAATGCAGTAGGAATAAAAATCGTGACCTCTTTTACTCGTACAAAAAATAACAAAACAACTGAAATTCATTCTTATATTGAATTTGTTTTTCGAGATGAGATATAACTTAGTACATTGAAAATTCCAGCATTGAACAGCGAGAGATTCCAACAGTGAAGGCGAAACGTTTCATATCAGTCTAGGTATTTAAAAGTAATAATGATTATTCGCGGATTCTTACTCTAAAAATTAGTGCGCTGGACGATGGAAAATTATCAAAATATGCATGGGCCATTGCCAAAAACAACGATATTTCTTTATAGTGGCTTGTGCTCTGTCAAGCGAGTGGTTTATCGACAGACCTCAAGGAAGTGTCGTGCTAAAGACATTCCCTTAAGAGAGGTGAGAATTGATAGGTTCCTCACGTGAGTTCTAAAGGAGTGTCTGCTAATGGAACAGCGCTTGGCTTTTTCTTTTTTTATCTGCCAAATGATTTGATGCTTTGGGAAGGGGTTATGGAGGATGAAAGAAGCCAGTAACGAGAAGCTTTCATCGCTTGCTACATCATCTTAATTCTCACCACTGAAATTTTTAATCGAAGAGATTATTAGTTCTCAAAGTCCTCGAGTGTTACAAATGTCCACGTTCGTATTACACTTAAAACGATAAGGGGTAAAAATAGTGGAATTAGGTCTTAAAGTACTCCATCTGCAGAGTTTATCTCTCACAGTCTCACCTAGCTTGACATTGAGCGTAACTTAAACACAAACACTTCATCCATTTCCAAGATGTGGTTCCATTCCCCGACCTTTGAATTTTAAGCTGGTGCATTACGAACCCAGCCACCACGGCTAGCAGAAACAGAACTCTTAACCATAAATTCAGAGTATTCTCCCGTAAATAGTAGTTTAAATTGTGTCAACTTTAGTATTTTGCACGCAACATGTTGTTGAACGGATTTTGTAAAAAAAAAGTAATGAAGAATTGGAATTTGTTGCCCAAGAGACTAATTTTCGGGAATGATATGGAATTTGAAACGAAGTAGCGTAGAATGAAATATTGTTTGTACCACATCAGCATATTGAAGTAACTTCAATCGTAACAAAAAATTAAAAAGGCATAAATTACAATGCATGTGTATCCCTGGCTAACAGAACATCTACATCTATAGCTGTTCATCGGATCCTATTTGAGTGCTGAACGGAGAGCACTTCTACATCTGCATATTACCCTGCAAGCCACCACAAAGGTGTGTGGCAGGGGGTGTACTCACACCAAACACGCATTACATATAATGCATAAAAAAAGGATTGGTAATAATATATCAGTCTAGACTTTACTATTTAAAAGAGATAAAAATAGCAAAGCAAGAATGCAATATCATGCTCACAGTTGGGTTTGCTTAACGTCCTTATACCAACATGCAACTACCTATGCTATCCATTGACACTCTCGTAGTGAATATATTAACCGCTATTCATAAACCTAACTGTACGAGGAAGTTCTAGCAACCGTTAGAATTATTTGCGACTGAACGAATCTGAACTTTTTTATCCAGCCAGCGATCGCATGTAACTGCATGTGCGCCCAAAACCCAGTAGTTGGGTATCAAATACTTAGTTACTCCAACACGTTTTGCTCGAAGTCCACTGTTTTTTGACAGCGGAATAAATTATGCCTCCTTCTCCATGCCACATGCTATTGGTTCTGCTATTCCTCCAGTTACGTTACTATTTGTATATAACGACCGATAACGATTCTCATCTCATCGCTTAGAAATATTATCTTCCTCAGATGCAAAGAGGGAACCCATCGTTTGCGCTACCGGCACGTGTTTTTAAAAAAGGTCGTCGGCAACAACCCATATCATAGTGTAAATATGCCATGCTTAGATATGATTTCAATAAGAAGTAGGTTGAACTGCTTATCGGAAACACTCTTCCTCCATTAAGGGAGAGATCTTTACACATATGGAAAACCATTCTTTGTACTAAATTTATTTCGCTGTTTATTGGTGATCAAACGGTTGAAGCAGAATTTGAATGCCCTAAATTAATCTATTAAATACTATAGATACTAACAATCTAGTTGCATGAGACCCTATAGTTGCTTGTTTGCATGTCAATAGTTCATACTTGGTGATCTTCATCCCCTGCCACACACCATCGCGGTGGCTTGCAGGATAACGTGTGCATGTAGATGTATTTACCGCTATTCATATATCTCTAATTGTACGAGGAAAAAAGGACATTTTGAATCTGTCAGTTCTGCAATCAATTTCTCTAATTTTGTGATTGTGGTCCAGTCTGCCATAGTAAGTTGGGGTTCGTAAAATATTTTTAACATCATCACTGAAAATATGGTCTTGGAATTTATTTAAGAGATTAAGTCTAAAGTTCAACCTGCGATCTGACAATGATTCCCAATTTAATTCATTTAATAGACTGGTTACGCTAATATGGTTATCATACCGTCCCTTTACAAATCTTGCCGATCTTCGCTCCACACGTTCAAGTTCATTATTTAGACCGAGTTCGAATGGATTCCATATACTGGCAGCATATTCCAAATGAGGTCTAACAAGGGAAAAGTAGCTGATTTCTCGTACATGATCGTCACATTTACCCAATACTCTTAATGGGATGGGTAGTAGCGCGGTACTTGTAGCGCGCTACTGTAGTAGATACTTATTTTCAGGAGCAGTAGCTGTAGCGCGCAACAATGTTTTTAGTAACAGTAAACGCCTGCCACACTCCTTTATGGTGGCTTGCAGGGTATTATGTGGATGTAAATGTAGCAGCTACAGAAATTTCAGTAGCTTGTAGCTGTTCTTTCCAACTACTTTTCAGTTACTTTTCCAGTTTACTCGAACTACGAAAGCAGGTTACGCCGAAGCCGCATGGAAATAAGCTTCTTCCTCAATAGTAGCCTTTACTTTCATGTCGCTTGGAATTATTTTTCCACACCCTTTACACGAAACCCCTCTTTCTCCATAATATTTTTCGACCTTGCTGAGCGCGTCCCTCGGAAAGCTTTACTTAACCTCTTTCTCCTTTTCCCCAACGCTTGTTCCCCAACCCAAATACTCGCGGTTTTTCCCAAGTTACATGTTGGTCCTTTCCATTGAGAGGTAGGATCGTTAACCACATGCTGTGCGCATCCACCTTTCGTAGAAACCAAAACCTACCGCCCTGCACAAGGATGAATGTCTCTGTTCGCGTACAAGGTAAGGAGGTGCGATATTTCTTAATTCTGAGACTGCTCCAATCAAATAAATATTATTATTAGTTTTCTACAGATGAAAAAAGGTCTAAAACACGTATTCGTTCCTACATTCCTACAGTTCACAATATGTACATCTTTAGCCCCTGAGGCACTGAGTAAAAACTAACATTCAGCGTAAAATAGGGAAAATTAATTTGGGATAAAAATATTTACCATCATGGTATGTCATAGAACAAACTGCGAGAAGCAAAGGAATAAATGTTGCAGGAATTGTTCCAACAACCTTATCATCTGAAGCCGAAGCCTTTGACAATATTTCCATGCCTTGTATTTGAGGTTACGATATCGGACTTTTAAAAAATCATACCTTTATCCACTTTTAGATACATTTAAGGTTTAAAGCGGTACAAGAAAGTGCCTATTAGCCACCTTCAAAAAGCCTTATTTAAGGTCTGAAGGCCGCTTTACACGATACAATTATTGTACAATTTCTTGTACAGACACTTGTATAAACTGGACGAAATTGTATGTTTTTCGGAATGGAATTAGAAAAGGTTCTATTTTCCGTTCAATCATTCAGACATTCGCACTAGCGTTCACACACGTTGCCGCTTTACACGGTCCAATTTCCTCATACAAGCGTTTTTGCAAGAAATTTTACAGAAAATTGTATCGTGTAAAGCGGCCATAGGCACCTGTTATATGCGCCTCTAATGAACGTTTAAGGTGCCTTTTTCAGGCACTGTGCTGTGTGGGATGCGAAGTGAGATTTGTTTTCAATGCAGGAATCGAGAGATCAGACATGAGGGGTGAAACAGAAGGATGTTCAGCACGACACTCCCGTTAATCCTGCACATCTACATCTACATAATACCCTGCAAGCCACCACAAGGGTGTGTGGCAGGGGGTGATTTCTCACCAAACTTGCACTACATATCATGCATAAAAAAGGTATAGTATTAATATAGTAGTCAGAACTACACTATTTAAAAAAGATAGAAATTGCAAAGCAAACATGCAAAAACATTCTGTTAGTAGGGTTAGCTTTAAGTACTCATACCAACATGCATCTACCAATGCTATTCATTGCTACTCTCCGATAGGACATATTTACCGTTATTCGTATCTCTAATTGTACGAGGGAAAAAGGACATTTTGAATCGGTCAGTTCGGCAATCAATTTCTCTAATGGTCCAGTCTGCCATAGTAAGTTGGGGTTCGTAAAATATTTTTAACATCATCACTGAAAATATTGCCTTGGAATTTGTTAAATTCATTTAATAGACTAGTTACGCTAATATAAATATCGTATCGTCCCTTTACAAATCTTGCCGATCTTCGCTCCACACGTTCAAGTTCATTACTTAGACCGATTTCGTAGGGATCCCATACACTGGCAGCATATTCCAAATGAGGTCTAACAAGGGAAAAGTAACTGATTTCTCGTGCATGATCGTCACATTTACCCAATAATCTTTTGATGAAAAATAATGGCAGCGGTGGGATTCGAACCCACGCCTCCGAAGAGACTGGTGCCTTAAACCAGCGCCTTAGACCGCTCGGCCACGCTACCCCTTTACTGCCTTGCAATGGCGGTGGCATTCTAATATTTTGAACATGGGTAGAATAATGTTACGGCAATAAAATATATTTCTAAATAATTTTCTGAAATGGCTTGTTTTGAGATATTAAGGTCATAGGTCACAGTGAAAAACCTCAAAGCTTATATCTGTAGTAAAGAGTTTATATAGGCATCGATAGAATGCTTTATATCTTTGCTTTTTAATGGCGTTTAAATTTTTAGGACACTGCATTGAAAAAATAAACATCCATTTAAAAGAAGGTATGCTAGTACACCATTTATGAAAATTTGTATTTTTATTATGTCTGTATCTCGGACAATATTGAAAGTAAAAATTTTAAAATTGGAAGAATTACTTACATTGCCATAAGTGGGCTATACATCAAGTTTCATAAAAATCAAAAATGGTGATGTGAAAACAGTGATTGATCTGACGTTGATTCACTCTTTACTTCATTAGATTTAACCATAATTTAATAATAGCCACGCTTAGATCGTCAGATCGCAGGTTGAAATTTAGACTTAATCTCTTAAATAAATTCCAAGACCATACTTTCAGTGATGATGTTAAAAATATTTTGCGGACCCCAACTTACTATGGTAGACTGGACCATAATCACAAAATTAGAGAAATTGGTTGCCGAATTGACAGATTCAAAATGTCCTTTTTTCCTCGTACTATTAGGGATATGAATAACGGTTAATATATCCAGTACGAGTGTAGCAATGGATAACATTGGTAGCTGCATGTATGTATAAGGACTTAAAGCTAACCCAACTAACAGCATGTTTTTGCATGTATGCTTTGCTATTTTTATCTTTTTTAATAGCGTAGTTTTGAACAGTACCTACACAAGTACTAATCCTTTTTTATGCATGATATGTAGTGCATGTTTGGTGAGAGTTCACCCCCTGCCACACACCTTTATGGTGGCTTGCAGGGTATTATGTAGATGTAGATTAGCCGCATTAGATAGAACCTTAGTGGATAGAGGCTTACCCTTAAGATCTCGGAAAAAGACCTTTGTATCTTTTCAAATATTCGATTGTAATAAGGTATTTTCCACTATTGGAAAATGTACCCAAATACTTGGCTATTTAATGTAAAAATTGTACATTAATAATTTCCCGTCAAGATTTATCCATCCGGAAAACAAGTAAGGTAAAATATCTTATAAAACTTGGCGAATATTTATTTTATGATTACGTGTACTGCCGTATTCTCTTGCTAAGGCTGGCAGGATATTATGCAGTTAGGTGTGGTAGACCTGTGTTATGTGTGTTTTAGAGAGGACGAAATAAGATACACTCTCATGGGCGTCCATCTACACTTTTGTGCTTGCTCTCTTCAATACATACTCTTCATCCACGCAACCCATGCCAGTCAAGGAGTGGAAAACCTAATTCTACTTTTATGTACCTGGGCACTTATCATACTCTAAATGTTCTTTTCACTTGAAAAACGCTCAGTCGGTTAGACTTTATCATTCTGAGGTCACTTACTTGTTCTTACTCGCGAAAGTATAATATCAGGAACCATGGCATTGAAAATATTGGGGACTCGCAGAAATTGGAGCATGACCCAGTTGTTTTTATTGGTTACAAGTTCAAACAAATGTTTTCCTCTTTGAGATACAGATATCGGAAAACATTTTATGTTCGCAAAGCCCGAAAGAATATCAATGCAATCTACTAGCACCTTGGCTGAAAAAAGCGCAGAAAGGAACACCCCTCCATGAGCTTAATAAAATCATTATAAATTATAAAACTTCAAAACACTTAGCGAAGAAAGAATGTCGAAGAGCCTTAGCTGACTTTAAAAGTAAAATTCCAGGGAATTATTTGAATGAAAACCCAAAATCGTTTTGGTCGTATGTAAGAGAAGTTCAAGGAAATAAATCTACTGTAGAAGTGCTTAGGGATGAAAATGGAGAAAAAATAAATGATAGTCTGGAAAAAGCTAAAAGGATAAACACATATTTCCAAAGCGTTTTCACTACCAGCACTTTAGATCCAACTGAACCGCTAAATAAACATTTCAAACATCCGATGCCTGAAATCGCTATAGAGCCTCGTAGTATAGAGCAACAACTAAAAAACATAAAAACCAATAAATCCCCCGGCCCTGACCAAATTCCGGCACGCGTTTATAAAACACTAGCATCAGAAATATCACCTTCCTTAGAAATAATATTTCGTAAATCGGTGTCTGAGTACATGGTTCCCAAGGACTGGAAAATTGCTAATATTACACCTTTATTCAAATCCGGCGATAGAGAAGATCCTAGCAACTACAGACCTATCTCACTAACATCGATATCATGTAAGATAATGGAACATATAATAGTTAGTTCGATTATGGGACACTTGGATGGAGAAAATTTGTTATTAAATAACCAACACGGTTTCCGAAAATCTAGATCATGCGAAACGCAATTGGCACTCTTTGTTCACGACTTATTGGTTTCGGGAGAAAATAATAGAAAATAAATCACTCAGGTTGATGCGATAATCCTAGATTTAAAAAAAGCCTTTGATAGAGTGCCTCATGACAGATGGCTCTTAAAGCTAGAAAGCTACGGTATAGATAAACACGTAGTATGCTGAATTAATCAATTCTTAGTTGGCCGCGAACAGAGAGTTACTATAGACGGTATCATGTCCAGTATAGTTAGTGTAACATCAGGTGTTCCCCTTGGAAGTGTGACATGCCCACTTTTATTTCTTTTATATATCAATGTCCTCGGCAGTGTTGTAGTAAACAGTAGAATTCGGCTTTTCGCAGATGATGCAGTAGTATATAGAGAAATTAGCAGTCCGGGAGACAAGGCATCGTTAAAAAAATACCTCGTAGCAATTCAGGCGTGGTACTATCAATGGAAACTAGAACTGAACATAAAAAAGTGCTTGACAGTAAATTTTTGGAAAAGGAAAATTATGATAGAAAGTAACTATATGATTCAAGGTACGAAATTAATAAACGTGGAATCAGTTAAGTATTTATAAATATATCCCCCTATAGGGATAACACTGCCTCAGGATTTATCATGGGGGAAACATATCAGGGAAATACGCAGTCAAGCAAATATAAAGTTGGGGTTTATTAAAAGAATATTAGGGAAAAGTAAGGAGAGGGTGAAGGAACGTTGCTACTGTTCATTTGTTAGTCCACGCTTAGAATATGCTGCGAGTATATGGGGGGACCCTTATGAAGCAGGTTTAATTTACGAATTAGATCGAGTACAACGAGGAGCAGCGAGATACGTAAAAGGGTGTTACGGTAGGGGAAGCAGTGTGTCTGATATGTTAGCCGAATTGGGATAAGAATAGCTGTCACAACGTAGGCTGAATTATAGACTTAATCTCCTGGGAAAATTTAAGGAGGGGAATTTCATTAATGACGTTAATCATATACTGCTGGCTCCGACTTATTATGGTACATGCTACGATTTCCGCAACTCTAATGCAGAAAATATAGGTCAATAATGTTGTGCTGGTAGTTTCTTTGATGGGGTCACGTCTTTTCATGACCTCGAACAAGAAGACTCCGTTTGAGAGTGGCACTTCCAATGGTTTGCATTACAGATTTATGTGAATACTTCTCAATTTTGTTGAGACTTCGTCCAAATTTCCGAGGTGTGGTCACAAGAACCCCATAATAGCGGGAAGACGTCAGTTTCGGTTCAACATTTCGAAGTTGATGGAAAGGTCTAAAGGAACATTGAATACTTCGCGCTTCTTCCACACTTGAAAAAAGTGTCTTGGAAGAGGCAAGATGGGGTGTGAGCAGTGGATAAAGTACTAGCTTTCGATCTCGAGGGTCCGGGTTCTCGACTCTCGATTGTGGCGGATTTTTCTGCTGTTCATCAGATCCTATTTGAGAGCTGAATGGTCAGCACATCTGCATCTACATAATACCCTGCAAACCACCATAAAGGCGTGTGGCACGGAGTGAACTCACACCAAACATGCATTACATATCATGCATAAAAAAGGATTAGTAATTATATTCTAGTCTAAACTTCACAATTTAAAAAATGTAAAAATAGCGAAGCAAGTATACTGCTAGTTGGGTTAGCTTAATGTCCTTATACCAATATGCAACTACCTATGCTATCCATTGATGCACTCGTATTGGATATATTTCCCGCTATTCATATCCCTAATTGTGTGAGGAAAAAAAGGACATGTTTAATCTGTCAATTCGACAATCAATTTCTCTAACTTTGTGATTATGGTCCAGTCTACCATAGTCATTTGGGGTTCGCAAAATATTTTTAACGTCATCAGTGAAAATATTATCTTGGAATTTATTTGAGAGGTTATTCCTAGATCTCAACCTACGAACTGACAATGATTCACATTTTAATTCATTTAATATACTGGTTTTCTGTAATTTTGATTTATTTAAACAGGCTGAACACTTCAACAAGTTCAGTACTCGGTCTGTCGGAGATATTTAACAGTGGTCTTTGGCGCCTTTCGTTAACAGCTGGCAAATGTCAATGCTAGGTTTCTCTAAATCCTTCCCTTACTCCCCAAAATTCCTACCTCCTCCAATTCCTGTCCTCCTATCCTTAATAGTGCAAACAGCCTTAGTTGTCGCTCGTCTCCGTCTCGTCTTCGTAGGTTAAAGTACAGATTAAATCTCTTACAGAAATTTAAATCGGATAAATTTACTGAAGATTTTAGGCATATATTAAAAACACCAGCGTATTATGCTAGATTCGGCCAGATAAATAAGATTAGAGAGATAGACTGTCGTACTGATAGATTCAAAATGACATTTTTCCCCCGTACTATCAGAGAACAGAATAGGCAGCACAGCAAAGGGATAGGTAGGTGAAATATTTTAGAGTAGTCCTTAGTGCATGATACATGTATTAACCCCTTAAATACTATAGATACTAACAATCTAGTTGCATGAGACCCTATAGTTGCTTGTTTGCATGTTTATAGTGCATGCTTGGTGATATTCATCCCCTTCCACACACCCTCGCGGTGGCTTGCAGGGTATTGTGTAGATGTAGATGTCTCCTCCATTAATTACAACAACTGGAGACAAAGTAAGTACCTAGCCGTTCACATTTTGAAAAAGCCAAAAAGAGGAGAGGAGTCACGCCAACTGGATTCACAAAAGGACTCCTCGTTAAATACAAAATCCTATCCATTTACTGCTTTTTCAACGCCATAGGATTTGTATTAGTTGAAAGATGGCGTTGACAATAAAAATAATATACAGTATTTTAGGTAAACTTAATTGCATGCCACACACCCTCAAGGTCACCCATTGCATGCCACTCACCCTCAACGAAATCGGTCTAAATAACGAACTTAAACGTGTGCAGCGAAGATCGGCAAGATTTGTAAAGGGTCGGTATGATAACCTTATTAGCGTAACCAGTCTATTAAATGAATTAAATTGGGAATCATTGTCAGATCGCAGGTTGAAATTTAGACTTCATCTCTTAAACAAATTCCAAGGCAATATTTTCAGTGATGATGTTAAAAATATTTTACGAACCCCAACTTACTATGGCAGACTGGACCATAATCATAAAGTTAGAGAAATTGATTGCCGAACTGACCGATTCAAAACGTCCTTTTTCCCTCGCACAATAAGAGATACGAATAACGGTAAATATGTCCTATCGGAGAGTAGCAATGAATAGCATTGGTAGCTGCATGTTGGTATGAGCACTTAAAGCTAACCCTACTAACAGAATGTTTTTGCATGTTTGCTTTGCAATTTCTATCTTTTTTAAATAGTGTAGTTCTGACTACTATATTAATACTATTCCTTTTTTATGCATGATATGTAGTGCACGTTTGGTGAGCAATCACCCCCTGCCACACACCCTTGTGGTGGCTTGCAGGGTATTATGTAGATGTAGATGTAGAAGGTGACCTGCAGGGTAGTCAATAGAACTAAATCTACAAAGTATTCTGCAAGTCACCCCAACGGTGTATGGCATGGGTGATCTATCATCAGTCATGCATTTTAAATTGAAAAGGATTGAATTTATACTTAATATCAGGCAGGAATGCAAAACGAGTAGTCCATTGCACTATTTACAGCACTTTCATGAAATGCTTACATGCAACACACATGTATAATACTAGTACTTTGTAGAAAATGTTAAAAGGTTAGGTATATGGTTACATATCCACACATTTTTATGGTGGCTTGCGGGATATTATCTAACTACACCTACGTAACACGCTGCTAGCCACCACGAGGGTGTATGGCAGGGGGTAAAGATCACCAAACATGCTCTATTGACATGCAACTAGGATAAATAATAGAGACATGCCAGATAATAGGGTCACAAGCAGCTAGATGGTTAGTATCTACATAATAAGAAAGGGATAATTTGTTGTTATTACACACATCATGCACTTCAGACTACTCTGACTATATTTCACCTACCTATCCCATTGCTACGCTGCCTATTGTTGTCTCTTATGGTACGTGGGAAAAATGACATTTTAAATCTATCGATACGACAATCTATCTCTCTAATCTTGTTAATCTGATCACATCTAGCATAATACGCAGGGGTTCTTTATATATATCTAACGTCATCTGTGAACAAATCGGTTTGGAATTTACTCAAAATGTTTAACCTAAATTTTAACCGGCGTTCTGATAGAGAAGTCCCATCCTAGTTCTTCTGTTAAACTCGTAAAACATATACAATTATCAAAACGGCCTTTAAGAAATCTAGCGGATCTCCTTTGCACACGCTCTAATTACGTTTAAGTTAATTAATTAATTTAGATGTAGTTTATAATTAGTTTTCTACCGATGAAGGATAGCAAACTGAGGCACAATATCGGAAAGCGTGCTACCTCGCTCGAATATAACGCTACGCGGTGGTTCTTCCTCACAATATACTTCCTCCACCATTATCCTCCTTGGTCGTTTTCAGCTCCGAACGACAAAACCACCACGACAGTAAGCATTAGCATGAAAGTGAAACCTCACTTAGAAACGTCACTTCACTTCGTGCACGACGGGTCTGTTGGAGCTCAACGAATTAATCACAGCACCCAAGGAAAATCTTTAGCTCCTCGCTTCATTAATTATCTCAAGGCGGTGGAAGAGAAGGGGGAGGAGGTGGGAGGAAGTTTGTTTCTCAAGAGCAAATGGGGACTAGTTCGTTTGCACAAGACGCTTCGGAGGCGAAGGACCCGAGTGACAGCGGCCTCTATCACGTGATACTTTCCGCCTTTTCCCGTCCCGCGCCTCATTACGGAGGATTTGATCCCGACTGTCCAACGCGCAACGGTTTCGTAATGATTTTCGTGGTCAAGCGCGTCGTGATCCCTCGCCGACGGCTACCGGTGAGCAAGAGCACGGTGCTAACTCGCGACTCCCAACCCACTCATGAGAGCCGTCGTCGACCGGCGTTCGTTGCTTCCTTTTTTATGCTATTCTCATTTAATCGACGATGCACGGACTTTGGTGACGTATCCAAGAGGTGGCTAATTGATCACGTGGTCGGGTGTCGTTCGTTCGAGGCCTCGTTCTCAAGAGACGGAAAGCAAAGATGTCTTCGCGCAGTTTCCTTATGTAATCCTCCTCACATCTACATCTAATTCTACGTCTACATCACCGCGATACCCCGCAAGCCACCGGGAGGGTGGGTGGTAGAAGGGGGAAAATCACCAAGCATGCACTATTGAGATGCAAACAAGCAACTATAGAATGAATTCTGTAGATTCTGGCGATATTGCGTGGTATTCGAACATATGAGAAAGAAGACAAAAATTTACAATTTACCACATAAAACTTTAATTTAAATAGGTACTTTACTTAAATTAAAACACTTTTATATGGAAAATTGAAAATTTTTGTCTTTTTTCTGATGAGCAACTATTTGGTCTCATGCAAGTAGATTGTTAGTATCTATAGTATTTAAGGGATTAATACAACTAGATTGTTAGTATCTATAGTATTTAAGGGATTAATACATGCATCATGCACTACAGGCTACTCTAAAATATTTCCCCTACCTATCCCTTTGCTATGCTGCCTATTCTGTTCTCTTACAGTACGGGGGAAAAATGCCATTTTGAATCTATCAGTACAACAATCTATCTCTCTAATCTTATTTATCTGGTCGAATCTAGCATAATACGCTGGTGTTTGTGGCTTGCAGGGTATTATGTAGTGTAAATGTAAAGGAAGTAAACTGATTGCCGAACTGACAGATTCAAAATGTCCTTTTTCCTCATACAATTAGGGATATGAATAGCGGTAAATAAGTCCCAATACGAGTGAATCAATCCATAGCATAGGTAGTTGCATGTTGGTATAAGGACTTGAAGGTAACCACATAACACCATGTTTTTGGATGCTTACTTTGCTATGTTTATCTTATTAAATAGTGAAGTTTAGAATAATATAATAATAATATTAATCCTAATAATAAATCTATTCAAATCAATAATTTTATGCATGATATGTAGTGCATATCTGGTGAGAATTCACCCCCTGCCACACACATTATGGTGGCTTGCAGAGTATTATGTAGATGTAGATGTAAAGATATCCGATTGAAATTTCACTGATAGATTTGATCTGTACCTTAACCTACGCTCTGATGATGATTCCCACCGGAATTCTTGTATTAATTATGAAATACTACTCAACCTAACGTAACACCTTTTAACGAACCTAGCTGCTCTACGCTGCACACCGTCTATTAATAGTTCTCTGATCAAACCTAATTCATTAGGATCCCATACACTGGCTGTGTACTCAAGGTGGGACCTAACTAGTGAAAAGTAACATCGCTCTTTTGTCTTCTCATCACATTTCCCAAGTACATCCACATAATACCCTGCAAGCCACCATAAAGGTGTATGGCAGGGGGTGAACTCTCACCAAACATACACTAAATAATATGCACAAAAAAGGATTAGTACTTGTATAGGTACTGTTCAAAACTATGCTATGTAGAAAAATAAAAATAGCAAAGCGTACATGCAAAAACATGCTGTTAGTTGGGTTAGCTTTAAGTCCTTATACCGAAGCGACGGCTGAAGGTCAACGAAGGAGGCTCCAATGTCTTTACAGAAACGGCGTAGCCTCTGATTTATGTCTACCACTCGACTCCAAATCAGAGGTCCACGATCGATCCTCGGGACCAGACAATAGCGCCAGTTCAACGCCCGCGATTTCACTTACCCGCTTCACCTCAGAGTTCAATTCCTTGAAGGAATGCAGAATCTCTGCGGTCGGTGGCATCGTTGACGCCTACGTGGGCCACGACCTTCAGCCTAGAACACTTCGTGCCCGCAACCGCCGATCCCATCGCCTTCGTCACCTGAGGAATACCGCCACTGGGGATGCACCAAGACGTTAAACCCTGGCTAACACCCTTGAGGTCTTTCCTCCTCCGCAAAGGAGCCATCACACGCCGAACGTTACTACTCCCTTTCACTAGCATCCCCCCCTCCCCACTCTGACGGCTTCTCCTCGGTAGAGCTCTCGGAGTAGCGACGGGGCCGGCTGCAGGAATCTCGGCGACATCCATTGGAAGCGCCTGAAACCTATTTGAGACGGGGAGAGGATTTGATGTACTCTTTTTATAAATCCTAGCTCTCTTTTCGCGGGGCCGCATATTTCCCGGATGTGTCTTCCCCACGATAAATCTTTAGTATTTCTTACACCTAAATACCATATGGTTTCATAGCTCACGATCTTCCTGTTAAAATTTTTTAGGATCGCTCTATCGAATTATTCCTCCTCCAAAAATTGATAGCTACACACTTTTTCAGGTTAAGTTATAACTGCCATTTGTTGCACCACTCTTGAATTGCATCTAAATCCTTGCTAAGCAATTTCCTGTCTTCTTCTTTTGACATACCTACCCCTATACACTACCGCATCGTCTGCAAAAAGTCTAAGGCTACTACTAACTACGGTACCCAAATCGTGCTATCGGTCAAAATATCATGAGGAACTTTATCGTATTCCTTTTTTAAAATCTAAAAATATCGCATCAACTTCAATACCGTTCTCGTCGTGGACTAAAATATCGTGTACGAATGAAGCTAATTGTGTCTCGCAAGATCTACCTTTCCGGAACCCATATTGGCTGTTTATGAGCAATCCCTGACTATCCAAATGCCCCATGATTAAACTGACTACAATGTGCTCAAATACCTTACAAGAGATTGACGTGAGTGAAATGGGTCTGTAGTTACTAGGTTCTTCCCTATTACCGCATTTAAAAATATGTGTAATGTTTGCTACTTTCCAATCCTTGGGTACTGTGTGGTTCTTCAGTGTTTTATTGAATATTATTTCTAGATAGGGGCTATTTCAGAAGTTAATGTTTTATAAACTCTGGAAGGAATTTGTTCGGGACCTGGTGATTTGTTTTTAGTAATGTTTTTTACCTGCTGCTCTCTTCCGCGACATGAAATTTTTATTTCGGGCATCTGCTCACTGAATGTGTTCGGCGGTGGTTCCACTGCGTTGTGTGACGATGAGTTGAACACGCTTTAGAAGAAGGTGTTAAAAGAATTGGCTTTTTCTACACTGCTGGTGACTCTAACTCCTTTATCGTTTTTAATTTTTTGCACTGTGGACCTATTTCCCAGAAGGTCTCTCACCTATTGGTTTCGGGAGAATATAATGCTCAGGTTGATGCGATATTCCTGGATTTAAAAAAAAAAGCCTTTCATAGAGTACCTCATGACAGATTGCTCTTAAAGCTAGAGAGCTACGGTATAGATAAACACGTAGTATGCTGGATTAATCAATTCTTAGTTGGCCGCGAACAGAGAGTTACTATAGACGGTATCATGTCCAGTATAGTTAGTGTAACATCAGGTGTTCCCCTTGGAAGTGTGACATGCCCACTTTTATTTCTTTTATATATCAATGACCTCGGCAGTGTTGTAGTAAACAGTAGAATTCGGCTTTTCGCAGACGATGCAGTAGTGTATAGAGAAATTAGCAGTCCGGTAGACAAGGCATCGTTAAAAAAAGACCTCGTAGCAACTCGGGCGTGGTGCGATAAATGGAAACTAGAACTGAACATAAAAAAGTGGGTGATGGTAATTTTTGGAAAAGGAAAAACTCGATAGAAAGAAACTAAATGATTCAAGGTACGAAATTAATAAACGTGGAATCAGTTAAGTATTTAGGGGTAACACTTACTCAGGGTCTATCTTGGGGGAAACATATCAGGGAAATATGCAGTCAAGCAAATAGAAAGTTGGGGTTTATTAAAAGAATATTAGGGAAAAGTGAGGAGAGGGTGAAGGAACGTTATTTTCAATTGTTAGGCCACACTTAGAATGCTGCGAGTGTATGGGACCCTTATGAAGCAGGCTCAATTTACGAATTATATCGAGTACAACGAAGAAGAGCGAGAATAAAGTTACAACTTTAAGCTAGAGCGTAGGTTAAAGTACAGATTAAATCTATTAGATAAATTTCAATCGGTTAGCTTTACTGAATATGTTAGGCAGATATTAAAAACGTATTATGCTAGATTCGACCAGATAAATAAGATTAGAGAGATAGATTGTCGTACTGAAGGACCGAAAGCGTTGAAACCATTCGGTATTTAGATGTCAATCAAAATCGTAGTAGTTATCGTATCTAGTTCGTAGTTCATTAAGCATATGTAGGATGTTTCTATTTCACTTTACTAACGCATGCATGCTAGGGAAATACAGATAAATATATTTAGAGAAATGCTTTTCTAACTAGCAATCTCTTCGTTAGTAGTACATCTACATCTACGTAATACCCTGCGCACCACCAAGAGGGTGTGTGGCAGGGGGTGAGAATCACCAAACATGCACTATTGACATGCTACTAGGATATATAATGGAGACATGCTAGATAATAGGGTCACGTGCATTTAGATGGTTAGTATTTACAAAATAGGAAAGGGATTATTGGTTGTTATTACATACATCATGCACTACAAACTAATCTGACTATATTTCACTTACCTATCCCTTTGCTACGCTGTCTATTGTTCTCTCTATTGGAACGCGGGAAAATGACATTTTAAATCCATCAGTACGACAATCTATCTCTCTAATCTTGTTAATCTGATCAAACCTAGCATAATACGCAGGGGTTCTTAATATATATCTAACGTCATCTGTGAACAAATCGGTTTCGAATTTACTTAAGAGGTTTAACCTAAATTTTAACCTGCGTTCTGATAGTAATTCCCATCCTAGTTCTTCTATTAAACTCGTAACACTTATGCAGTTATCATAACGGCCGTGAACAAATCTAGCGCATCTCTTCTAAATCTACATCTACATAATACCCTGCAAGCCACCATAAAGGTGTGTGGCAGGGGGTGAACTCTCACCAAACATGCACTACATATCATGCATGACATTTGTAATTAAAAATTAAAATAACAAAGCATACATGCAAAAACATGCTGTTAGTTGGGTTAGCTTTAAGTCCTTATACCAACATGCAGCTACCAATGTTATCAATTGCTACACTCGTACTAAATACATTTACCGTTATTCATATCCCTAAAGTAGTAGATACAATCTAGTCGCACCTAGCCCTTATTTGTATCTTGAAGTAGTAGCAATGTAGCTTTTAGTTGCACGTAAGTTAAATAATTTTATTGAACGTGTGCAGCGAAGATCGGCAAGATTTGTAAAGGGACGGTAGGATTACCTTATTAGCGTAACCAGTCTATTAAATGAATTAAATTGGGAATCATTGTCAGATCGCAGGTTGAAATTTAGAATTAATCTCTTGAACAATTTCCAAGACCACATTGTCAGTGATGATGTTAAAAATATTTTGCGAACCCCAACTTACTATGGTAGGCTGGACCATGATTAGAAAATCAGAGAAATTGATTGCCGAACTGACAGATTCAAAATGTCCTTTTTTCCTCGTACAATTAGAGTCATGAATAACGGTAAAAATGTTCGATACGAGTGTAGCATTAGATAACATTAGTAGCTGCATGTTGGTATATGGACTTGAAGCTAACCCAACTAACAGCATGTTTTTTGCATGTTGGCTTTGCTATTTTTATCTTTTTTTAAATAGTGTAGTTTAGAACAGTAAATAAATACTAATCCTTTTTTATGCATGATATGTAGTGCATGTTTGGTGAGAATTCACCCCTGCCACACACCTTTATGGTGGCTTGCAGGGTATTATGTAGATGTTGATGTGGAAGTAGTGCATGGTTGGTGATCTTCAACCGCTGCCAAACACCCTCGTATTTGCTCGCAAGGTATAACGTAGATGTAAATTCATTAATAGTTACTAAGATATAATTATTAAAGCATTGGCCAGGGGGTGTTGAGATAATATCCTTTTCTGCGTCCATGATCGCAATTGGATGGAAAAAGTGTCCGAATAAACATATCGAAATGGGGACTATTCCGTGTATCAGTCGTAGTTTTTGCCGTACTTCACTGTTTGCTTAGCCCTCGAAAAAATAACCCCCCAGACTGGTTATGTCCTTTCGCTCTCGGTTTTTCCCCAAACTGGTTTCTCTGGGTCAGTGAAGGCATCAAAAGGAGGGAAGGAGGGAGGAGGACTGGGGTGCAGGAGTGGGGGAAAAAGTGCCAAGAGCGAGGAGATATGGAGATCTTCAAAGGGTGAGCGCTGGGGGGTCCCGAGCCCTTTTATTGCCTTGAGCCCCCGCCGCACGTGGTCAGCAAGGGTCTGCATTGGAGACGCCCCCTCCCCATTACCAACCGCAGCCTTCTCTCGTCATTGCCGATTCCTGGGAAAGCGGAGAGAGAATGCATTTCCGTGAATTTGCTACGACACGCAACGACAGGCGCCCAAGCGATACTTTCCCTCACATTTGGCGTCAGCTCTGCGCGTGCGAAGGATCGCATTGAAATGGTGTGCTACCGGATTGTGAGTTCGATTTGTTTCATAAATTTGGAGTTAACTGCTTCGTCCCCCGGGTGATGGCGTCTCCACATTGATTGGACTGTTGGAGAAAGGGTGAGTGATTGAATTAAATCATTTATATGCTGGATCACGCGGTGTAAATTTGTTTTTTATTTTGCTTCTTGTACTCTAGTAATTGGTTAACTATTATCAAGTTCACTGGCCTTTACTGTAAGCTAACCCAAGCTAGGTACTCGTTTGAGCATGCTTGCTTTGCTGTTTTCATCTTTTTAAAAATGTTATGGTTTGACTAGAATATAGCTATAATTTCTCATTAAACATGATATGTAAAGCATCTTTGATCCCCCGGCACACCTTAACGGTGACTTGCAGGGTATACTGTAGATCTAGGCACTCGAATGTAGCTGTAGGCGCTTAAAGACGCTACCTGGGGTTATCTCATTCGGAGACTAAATTGAGTATTTGGTTTTGTGGCAAACTTATTTGCTTACTGTCGGCGCTAAAGTATATTTTGTCTCGAGTTTGAGGCTTTACGTCTCAAAAATGGATGATAGAATTTTCGTGCGAGGTGTATCAACGTGTAGGTAATTTAGTTTCACGCGTAATGGTGGCATAGGAATTTTTTAAATACTATTTTGAGGCATTTTTTTCAGTAATAATGAAAAATGTCCCCGTTTTGGGAGTCGCGGAGGGAAACGTCAATTTGTAATAACGGCGGTTTCTAATAACGATATAAAATGCATGGAAGATTTGATGGAGCAAGACTCATACTTTTTTCACAATGCAAACTAAATTTCCAGCGTTTAACTTTATTTGTTCACGTTACTTTATTCAACTCGCGTAACAATTTTTTTCCGTAATTATGCTACTCGGAGGCTCGTGACAAGCGCCATCGAACCCACTTCAAAAAATCTATTGCAATTCCATCATAAATCTTAACGTACAACAATATTTTACATGTAATTTTATAAGTTTGAAACGAGTGCGTAGCGAAGGCTGCACATCCAGCGCGTAGATAGTACGGCGTTGCCAATGTAAGCAGTGTCTTACGGAACGCTTAGTGGCACACTGATATACCTGGCATGAAATACTTTCCATGTTTGTGAGGTTAAAAGTCTCCTTTTCGAGTCTATATACTTCTGGCACGGGCAATAGGGAATTAGGTGTTATCACAGAACTGGACAGCGTGTAACGTAGAGCAGCTAGGCTTGCCCGATATATTTTAAAAACCCCTGCGTATTATGCGAGATTCGACCAGGTAAATAAGATTAGAGAGATAGATTGTCATACCGATAGATTCAAAATATCATTTCACCCCGTACTATGAGAGAACATATAGGCAGCATAGAAAAGTGATATGTAAATATTAATCTACATCTACATAATACCCTGCAAGCCACCACAAGGGTGTGTGGCAGGGGGTGATTGCTCACCAAACATGCACTACATATCATGCATAAAAAAGGAATAGTATTAATATAGTAGTCAGAACTACACTATTTAAAAAAGATAGAAATTGCAAAGCAAACATGCAAAAACATTCTGTTAGTAGGGTTAGCTTTAAGTACTCATACCAACCTGCAGCTACCAATGCTATTCATTGCTACTCTCCGATAGGACATATTTACCGTTATTCGTATCTCTAATTGTGCGAGGGAAAAAGGACATTTTGAATCGGTCAGTTCCGCAATCAATTTCTCTAACTTTATGATTATGGTCCAGTCTGCCATAGTAAGTTGGGGTTCGCAAAATATTTTTAACATCATCACTGAAAATATTGCCTTGGAATTTGTGTAAGAGATTAAGTCTAAATTTCAACCTGCGTTCTGACAATGATTCCCATTTCAATTCATTTAATAGACTGGTTACGCTAATATAATTATCGTATCGTCCCTTAAAAAATCTTGCCGATCTTCGCTGCACACGTTCAAGTTCATTACTTAGACCGATTAGTAGTCTGTAGTATATGATGCATGTATTAACCACAAATCACCCTATTATCTAGCATGTTTCCATGTAGTAGCTTGTTTGCATGTCAATAGTGAATGGTTGTTGATCTTCAACCCCTGCCACACACTCCCACATGACCGGCAGGGTATTGCATAGATTTGGATGTTAAAATGTGTAACAATAGGTTTTGCAGTGTGTCGAAATTATTAGAAGATTTTGGATAGGATTAGAATGACTAAACATTTAATAGTATTAGAATTGAATTTGCTTGAAAGGTCGAATGTATGGACGATCTTTTACTGACATCCTCCTTCACGATTGTTTATGAATAATCTTTGACCGAGGCACACCTACTTCGTCTGCATCTACATAATACATCTACATCTACATAATAACCTGCAAGCCAACATTTCTGGGATTCCTACGAAATCGGTCTAAGTAATGAACTTGAACGTGTGCAGCGAAGATCGGCAAGATTTGTAAAGGGACTATACGATAATTATATTAGCGTAACCAGTCTATTAAATGAATTGAAATGGGAATCATTGTCAGATCGCAGGTTGAAATTTAGACTTATTCTCTAACACAAATTCCAAGGCAATATTTTCAGTGATGATGTTAAAAATATTTTACGAACCCCAACTTACTACGGCAGACTGGACCATAATCATAAAGTTAGAGAAATTGATTGCCGAACTGACCGATTCAAAATGTCCTTTTTCCCTCGCACAATTAGAGATACGAATAACGGTAAATATGTCCTATCGGAGAGTAGCAATGAATAGCATTGGTAGCTGCATGTTGGTATGAGTACTTAAAGCTAACCCTACTAACAGAATGTTTTTGCATGTTTGCTTTGCAATTTCTATCTATTTTAAATAGTGTAGTTCCGACTACTATATTAATACTATTCCTTTTTTATGCATGATATGCAGTGCATGTTTGGTGAGCAATCACCCCCTGCCACACACCCTTGTGGTGGCTGGCAGGGTATTATGTAGATGTAGATGTAGATGTTAGGTGTGTGGCAGGGGGTGAATTATCACCAAACATGCACTACATATCATGTATAAAAAAGGATTAGAATATAAAGGCTGTTCTAAACTTCACTATTTAACAATAGATAAAAATAGCATAGACAACATGCAAAAACATGCTGTCAGTTGGGTTAGCTTCAAGTCCTCATACCAACATGCAGCTACCAATGTTATCCATTGCTACACTCGTATTGGATATATTTACCGTTATTCAGATCCCTAATTGTACGAGGAAAAAAGGACATTTTGAATCTGTCAGTTCGGCATTTAATTTCTCTAATTGTGTTTATGGTCCATAGTAAGTTGGGGTTCGCAAAATATTTTTAACATCATCACTGGAAATATGGTCTTGGAATTTGTTTTAGAGATCCAATTCATTTAATAGACTGGTTACGCTAATAAGGTTATCGTACCGTGCCTTTACAAATCTTGCCGATCTTCGCTGCTCAAATTCAAGTTCATTATTTAGACCGATTTCGTAGGGATGCCATACACTGGCAGAATATTCCAAGTGATAGCAGCATGTTTGCATGTTTATAATGCATGCTTGGTGATCTTCACCCCCTACCACACACCCTCGCGGTGGCTTGTATGGTATCGTGTAAATGTATATGCAGATTTGGATATTGTCAATGTAGTAAGTGGTAGGTGGAGAACTATTTATGTACCGACAGATATAAAATGTCATTTTTCCCGAATGCTCTGAGAGTGCATAACAGACCTCATAGCATAGCATTGGATTTGTAAAGGGACGATACGATAATTATATTAGCGTAACCAGTCTATTTAATGAATTGAAATGGGAATCATTGTCAGATCGCAGGTTGAAATTTAGACTTAATCTCTTACACAAATTCCAAGGCAATATTTTCAGTGATGATGTTAAAAATATTTTACGAACCCCAACTTACTATGGCAGACTGGACCATATTCATAAAATTAGAGAAATTGATTGCCGAACTGACCGATTCAAAATGTCCTTTTTCCCTCGCACAATAAGAGATACGAATAACGGTAAATATGTCCTATCGGAGAGTAGCAATGAATAGCATTGGTAGCTGCATGTTGGTATGAGTACTTAAAGCTAACCCTACTAACAGAATGTTTTTGCATGTTTGCTTTGCAATTTCTATCTTTTTTAAATAGTGTAGTTCTGACTACTATATTAATACTATTCCTTTTTTATGCATGATATGTAGTGCATGTTTGGTGAGCAATCACCCCCTGCCACACACCCTTGTGGTGGCTTGCAGGGTATTATGTAGATGTAGATGGAGATTGGGATAGGTAGGTGAAATGTTAGAGTACTTCATCTACATTTACATAATACCCTGCAAGCCACCATAAAGGTGTGTGTCAGGGGGTGAATTCTCACCAAACATGCACTACATATCATTTATAAAAAAGGATTAGTATTTATATAGGTACTGTTCAAAACTAAACTGCAACCAAGAAACTAGGGTCTCATGAAACTAGATTGTTGGTATCTATTTTATCGGATGTTCCATGTGGAATAAGACACATGATTTTTCCCGGGGGAAACACCGGTAGAGTAATGGGTAACTTAATGGTAAACTGGGATTCATCAAAAGAGCATTGGTAAATGTGACGATCATGTATGTATATACGATAAATCAGCTACTTTTCCCTTGTTAGACCGCATTTGGAATACACTGCCATTCTATGAAATCCCTACGAAATCGGTCTAAATAATGAACTTGAACGTGTGCAGCGAAGATCGGCAAGATTTGTAAAGGGACGGTACGATAGCCTTATTAGCGTAACCAGTCTATTAAATAAATTGGAATGGGAATCATTGTCAGATCGCAGGTTGAAATTTAGACTTAATCTCTTAAACAAATCCCAAGACCATATTTTCAGTGATGATGTTAAAAATATTTTGCGAACCCCAACTTACTATGGTAGACTGGACCATATATGGTTAGAGATCATAATCTCAAAATTAGAGAAATTGAGAACCGAACTGGCAGATTCAAAATGTCCTTTTATCGTCGTACAATTATGGATATGAATAACGGTAAATATATCCGATACGAGTGTAGCAATGGATAACATTGGTAGCTGCATGTTGGTATGAGGACTTGAAGCTAACGCAACTGACAGCATGTTTTTGCATGTTTGCTATACTATATTTATCTACTTTTAAATATTGCAGTTTAGACTAATATATTAATACTAATCCTTTTAACTGCATGATACGTATTGCATGTTTGGTGAGAATTCACCCCCTGCCACACACCTTATGGTGCTTTGCAGGGTATTATGCAGATGCAAATATTATTAATAAATATCGTTATCATAGAGAGGGGAGGATATCATAATAAAGGGTTCGCGGAGAGATCAAAAGAAGGACAGGTGGGCCCGGGATGGCGGAGAGGAGTAGGGTCTGTGGGATTAGGGAGGGCCTCCCGTTGCCTCAAAGGCACTGCCTCTACGTTCTCCCTGCACGTGTTCCAAGTCCGAATGCTCGCAACTTCCCTCCCTCTGTTCCTTTCTGTGGAAATTTGTAGGATTTTGGCACCAATATTTCCGAGACTTGAAGGAGAAGGCAGACAATGGTTAATCCCGCCTAGTAACGCGTTTCCATCTGCGCTATTTCCCACTTTGCCGGTTAAAATTACAATTGTTCTGGACTGCAGGGTTTCCATGAACGCGTTCCATGCGAAGGGGACCTCTGTAGCCAGTCAGAGGTCTGGAAACTTTCAAGTGCGTGCGCCCATCTTCGCGTAGATTCGTGTCGTTCTGATGCAAATTTTTCTAAACGTGAAGCGCGGAAGGAAGATTGCCACTACATATTGGGTCCCAAAGCATATCACACATTATATTTACAAACTAAATTACAATTATTGTTTTAAGGAGTAAAACTGTAACTCTGAGTATATACTATAAAGTGGAAGACAATACCTAGTTGTTTCAAGAAATAAATATCCGGCTTATTGTGGACCAAATTGGTATGCTAAAATTTCATGTGAGGAACTCGTTTTTCAGAAATCCAACGACACTGGTATTAGCTTTTAATGAGAAAATTAGAAGTGAACATAAACTAATTTTCTTGCAGTCTTAATATTAAAACTTAATCAAGAGTACTCTCTAGGTTTAAAAGATTGTCAAAGGGTTCGGCAGAGAGTCATATCCTCGATATTTTAGTCTACGGCGAAAACAGTACTGAAGTTGATGCGATATTTTTAGATTTTAAAAAGGCATTCGATAAAGTTCCTCATGATAAATTAATCTTGAAGTTAGAGAGTTTTGTTATAATTAAAGACGTTGTATGTTGGGTAAAAGAATTCTTAAGTGGGCGAGAGCAGAGGGTTGTCATAGATGGTATCATGTCGTACAAAATCGAAGTCACATCGGGAGTTCCCAAGGGTAGCGTAGTAGGTCCCCTTCTATTTCTTTTATACTTAAACGTTTTGGGTACCGTAGTTAGTAGTAAGCTTTGACTTTTTGCAGGCGATGCGGTAGTGTATAGGAGTATGTCAAAAGAAGAAGACAGGAAATTGCTTAGCAAGGATTTAGATGCAATTCAAGAGTGGTGCAACAAATGGCAGTTAGAACTTAACCTTAAAAAGTGTGTAGCTATCAATTTTTTGAGGAGGAATAATTCGATAGAGAGATCTAATAAAATTACTAACAGGAAGATCGAAAGCGTTGAAACCTTAAGGTATTTAGGTGTAACAATCACTAAGGATTTCTCGTGGAGAAATATGCAGCCCCGCAAAAAGAGAGCTAGGATAAGGAAAGGAGTACTTGGGAAATGTGATGAGAAGACAAAAGAGTGATGTTACTTTTCACTAGTTAGGCCCCACCTTGAGTATACAGCCAGTGTATGGGATCCGAATGAATTAGGTTTGATCAGAGAGCTAGACAGTGTGCAGCGTAGAGCAGCTAGGTTCGTTAAAAGGTGTTACGATAGGTTGAGTAGCGTTTCAGAATTAATAAAAGAATTAGGGTGGGAATCATTATCAGAGCGTAGGTTAAAGTACAGATTAAATCTATTAGAGAAATTTCTATCGGACAGCTTTACCGACAATGTTGGGCACATATTAAAAAAACCAGCGTATTATGCTAGATTCGACCAGATAAATAAGATTAGAGAGATAGATTGTCGTACCGATAGCTTCAAAATGGCATTTTTCCCCCGTACTACAAGAGAACAGAATAGGCAGCATAGCAAAGGGATAGGTAGGAGAAATATTTTAGAGTAGTCTGTAGTGCATGATGCATGTATTAACACCTTAAATACTATAGATACTAACAATATAGTTGCATGAGACCCTATAGTTGCTTGTTTGCATGTTAGTAGTGCATGCTTGGTGATCTTCACCCCCTGCCACACACCCTCGCGGTGGCTTGCAGGGTATCGTGTAGATGTAGATTCAAATACATTGCTACATTTATTTTCTCAAGCACTAAATTCGGCGTATCTTTATTCTTGATTGATGGTCAATGAAGTCGCACAGTGAATTCCACCTCATGGATAAAGGGTGTAATAACTGATATCCTTATAAACCTTGAATGACTTGACTTCGACGCGATGCATTCCATAAAGGGGAAATTGTAGCTCAGTTTTTCATGTTTCACTCAATGTCTGACTTAAATTCAACTCAAGACATAATGAGAATAGAGGCGGAATGGTCTAGATGCTACATTCGCTTGTTCATGAAATAATCTTTGAATCATAGTTTTGAAAAGGCTGCGAAAAAAGATGCTTCAAAAGTATTTAGCATTATATTTCAGGAGGGAAAAATTCTTGTATTTGAAATACTGGCCAGCCCTGGATATGCATACTATCAAAACCGGAGAGTGTACGTTCAGTCATTGAGCCGAGGAATGGTATGCCGCCTGCGTACGCATTCCATGCCAGAATGCCCGTCCGCGCCTGCTTTATCTTGGATGCGGACGTCACTACTTTGGATATTCGTATTTTAATTCGGAGGGAAGGATCAACATGAAATGTGCCGTCGTCCCGAAGAACAGACCACTGAATTTCATGCGAGTTGATCTTTCGTGCAAAAATTGCAGTGATTTTGCCCCGTGGTGCATTGAAGCGTAGTGCTTTGTATTGCTTGATATTGATTCTTGCATCCAAAAGCCTGGTGTAAGACGTATTTTAAGTATTTATTCCACGAATAAGCCACAAGTTAAAGGACGGGGAAAATTTTGTTCATAAAAAAACATCATCATAAAGATAAAATAGTCGATTTCATTTGAAAATGCGATGACTGACGTCACAACACAGGCTCCGCGGAAGCCTTCAAATGAACTGTCTTCACGTTCAGGTTACTCAGGTGATGAGGACGGCCGTACCCAGCACAGAGGCACCTCGACATGCTATTCCGCCTCATGAAATTAGCGTGTCTTTAGTTTAAAAATTCTATTTCATTAGATTGGGGCGCAGGAATTTATGTTTTATTCAGGACATAGGTATCTGTCTATTTTGCGCAGGGAAAGGTTAATTTACAGGGAAAGGAAATTTACTGAGTTCGAAATTTGATCAAGCCTGGCTGGTGGTGAAATGTGCGTCACTAACGCCCAGAAAGTGTAGTCCGTGCTTAATAGCCTTCGACAGACGTCCTTTTTGAACTTAGTTGCATTGGTACCAGATTATTGGCCCAGCAGTATCTGCTGGGCACAGGCAAAAATTAGTTACATAGCCTTAAATGCTCCCCTCCACGGAAATCTTTAGTAAAAGGCGAAAGATTTATTCGCTTGAAGGGAAACGAGGCTTGCTAAATGCTCTAAAATTTTACGTCCGGTTCATAAACATCCGTATAAAGCGTAGCGCGAGCTACAGCACTATTGATTTACACCGATGGATAACACAAAAAGTGTCAATATGATGTAATTTTGGAAATTACTTTTATTTTATCTCTTTAACAACTATAAATACTGTACATCATTTGTCCATTTTTAGCTTGTAATAGTTGTTTTAAGGACGGTGCGTCGTCCAAATTCTTGACTACTACCTAGCGGCAAGATTTGTAACTACTTGCATTCAGCGGTCCATTCAAAGGAATCGAAGTCAATTTCTTCAAGAAAGAAACCACGCCTCCACACCGATTGAAATATGTGTATGCTTACTTTTTATTTTAACATAAGCACACTATTTTGCAAGGAAAGTTGCCGTATCGGATTCAAAAACAAAATTACCATATCACCGGCACTGTACAATACACCCACGAGACACAAACAGCTAACACTGGGGACGAAAATAGACAAGTGAATGGGAAGAATGGCAAAGGGCTAAAATCTGAGAATCTAGTGGAGAGCTGCATCAAGCCAATGTAAGGATTGTTGCCTGGCAATGATTATGAAAACTAAAATGTTGAAATATTTTCTTGCATACTTTGCACGTACAAAAATAGATTCTAAAGAAAAGGAGCAAAGAGGGACTATAAGTAATGGATGAACGTTTATGGAGTATTCATGCACCTATCTGCACAAAATCACTATTTGGTCCATTGCTCATTAGTTGATATCAGCAAAGTTAAGACTGGGTATAGGTACCTAATTGTTTCCCATAGAAAAAAGACTGGTCATGTAAATGACGTTAAAGGAATGGCAAAAAAGATGAAGAGAATGACTAAAGAACCAACATGGAACACAAAGACACTGGAGGAAAAAGAAGCAAGAGGAAAAACTGGAAGTGAAGGAGACTAGCAGAAGAGGAAGATGGAATGAACAAAGATAATTACAGAAGTAGTAGATGAAAATACAAGAATTGAAACTGAGGTAGTAGCCCATTATAATCGGTAATTTGGGTACCAAGTAATATGAGAGGGTATGAAAGCTTAGGAACAAAGAGTAAAAAACTCTCGAGATGTGTCCCAGAAAGCCTCTCCCAATCAAATGTGAATCAAAACATGATTCCTCATCTACCATGTGTTTAACTTTATATCATCTCTTTTATCACTGCATGAGGTTTTCAGTGCTTTGTACGAGAACTGTCGGCCATGTAAATCATGTTCAATATTTGATATGAATCTATCGCAAGATTCTTGATGACAATTTTCTTCATTATGTTCTTTGCCCTATTTATTTTTTATCAATATAGCTCTTTGGTTGTGTCATTAGAATTATTTAATAGATTTTTGTAAGCTACAATTCTCTTTCATAGCCCTTTCTGTATCTTATGTCCAGATGCTCAAGCCTTTCTCTCTTCCATACTTTCTTTTCTTTCCAAGAGCTTCACATTAAATTGTAAGCATACCACTTTTTAAGTCATTCCATTACTTTTCTGTGTGGTTTCCTGTTTGTAGTAGGTAGCTGTAGCTACCAATTTAATCTTTGTCAATCGAGTCGTTTTATACTTTCCTCTTGTAATGGGTACACTATTTATGTAAACAGCCAGGATAAGCACCATGTTCGCAATATCTTTACATATCTTCCAAAACAATGGCACAATAGAGATGGGTTGGTAGGTAATTGGCATGGTTATCCCTATCTTCTATTTTATATTTAGGGATGGTTGTGGAATATTTTAGAGCCTTGGGGAACTCAACCATCAATTGACCCAAGTTCAATATCGCAGTCAGGCAGGGACGTATTTATGACCTCTGAGGCACCCGGTGGAATCTAGAATTAGGCCCCCAATGTTATAGTCTTGCAACCTAGCAGCTTGACATTGACTTTTCCTTGCATATTAAGGCAATACATAATGAGTACAAATATCTATCACTATTAATACTCTGCTCTGCTAGAAGATGCCAGATTACTTACAACTTTATTTACGTTTTCTCTCTCCCAAGGCCAATGGCGGCCGCCGGATATGCCATATGGTAAATACAGCCCTGCAGTCAGGGTCTCAGCAATTAGTTCTATTACTTCTTTTATGAGGGAATAAGAGAGTTCATAAAGATCCCTACAGTAGGATTTTTTCATGTTAGAAATCAAGATCTCTTAACATAAGTGACTCAAGTGGAAAGAATATTTACCCTGTTATCACACATATTGAAAATATTTACCACTTGTTGTATGGAACAAGATGTTCAAGATTCTGGAAGAAATTGGAATGGCTTCAATGACAGGATAATTATGTATAGCCTCTACAACAATCAGGTCATCGCAATGTGAATGAAAGATGGAAGGATGATGAAAGCCAAAAGGAGTCAGACAAGGATGATTAATTTTCACCAGCATTATTCAGTATATACCTGGAAGAAGCAATAATAAATGCAGAAGAAATTGCTATCAAAGGCATTAAGTTGATTGGCCAAGAAATTAACATGCTCTGGATTTCTGTCAACATCTCTGTTGTAGCTGAAATATCAGAGAACTTGCGAGCATTTCTAAACACTAGGTATGGTCCAATTATTTCAAGAATATAATATGAGCATCAATCTGAAGAAAAATAAAGTCCTAGTGTGCAGAAGAGAGAAGATGAGTGAAGATATTAATATGAAGGAGTGAAATTACAACAAATGGAGAGCTTCACCTACCTCGGCAGCACTATAACTTGGGATGTAAGGAGCTTGTCCAACTTCAAGTGAAGAACAATTCCTTAGCACAAGCTAAGGAATTGTTCTTGAAGGAGAGACAAGTACTAAGCTCAAAGAACATACAGTTGCAAACGAGGATGAACTTCATCAAAATATCCATATGGAGTGTGACAGTCTAAGGATAAGAGAAATGGAACTTTGGAAAAGTGGACTAGCAAAGAATTGAAGCCTTCAAAACATGGTGCTGGAGAAGAATGCTGAAGATTAAATGGACATGTAAAGTAAGGAATGAAAAGGTGTACAGAAGAGCAGAATAAGAAATACAATACGGAGGACACTAAGGCAAAGATGAAGGTTTGGACATTCCTTTAGACACAAAGGATTAGTTAGAAGTAAGATAGAATTTGATTATTGGAAAATTGACCATTGACAATTTGAAATTACAAGCACAAAATGTTTTATCAAAGTAAAATAGAACCTTAACCTAATCATTCATAAATACATTAATAAAAACAGTGTATATGTAATTGTTTTGTTATGCCAAAAAGAGTTTGATAATGTTCTGTTTTATGGAAGCGTGAAAGAAGGAAGGATAATAAAACTGGGATCAAAAAGATGGAGAGTTGTCACCGATAATTTAAAAGATAGTATGTGTTTCCAAAGCAATACAGTCCCATGATTTTAGTATCTTATCAGTATAGAAACCTAATGGCCAGTACCCTTAAACTGAGTGATTTCTCCCTTGCCCCTTGGTTTTTCCTGAATCAAAATTGGTTTTCAGAAAGTTTCCCTTCAATCTTTTCTTCCAGTCTTCTGGTATTTAATTTAGCAAGTATATTCAATGTGTGACAACAGGGTCAATACTGTGTTTTTTTGTATTTCTTATTCATTGGTTACTTCCGAATTGCGATTATTTTACTCTCCTGGAAGTCCTCAGTTACTCTCCTACACTCATAGCTATCTTTTTGATCCCAGTTTTATTATCCTTCCTTCTTTCACGCTTCCATAAAACAGAACATTATCAAACTCTTTTTGGCATAACAAAACAATTACATATACACTGTTTTTATTAATGTATTTATGAATGATTAGGTTAAGGTTCTATTTTACTTTGATAAAACATTTTGTGTTTGTAATTTCAAATTGTCAATGGTCAATTTTCCAATAATCAAATTCTATCTTACTTCTAACTAATCCTTTGTGTCTAAAGGAATGTCCAAACCTTCATCTTTGCCTTAGTGTCCTCCGTATTGTATTTCTTATTCTGCTCTTCTGTACACCTTTTCATTCCTTACTTTACATGTCCATTTAATCTTCAGCATTCTTCTCCAGCACCATGTTTTGAAGGCTTCAATTCTTTGCTAGTCCACTTTTCCAAAGTTCCATTTCTCTTATCCTTAGACTGTCACACTCCATATGGATATTTTGATGAAGTTCATCCTCGTTTGCAACTGTATGTTCTTTGAGCTTAGTACTTGTCTCTCCTTCAAGAACAATTCCTTAGCTTGTGCTAAGGAATTGTTCTTCACTTGAAGTTGGACAAGCTCCTTACATCCCAAGTTATAGTGCTGCCGAGGTAGGTGAAGCTCTCCATTTGTTGTAATTTCACTCCTTCATATTAATATCTTCACTCATCTTCTCTCTTCTGCACACTAGGACTTTATTTTTCTTCAGATTGATGCTCATATTATATTCTTGAAATAATTGGACCATACCTAGTGTTTAGAAATGCTCGCAAGTTCTCTGATATTTCAGCTACAACAGAGATGTTGACAGAAATCCAGAGCATGTTAATTTCTTGGCCAATCAACTTAATGCCTTTGATAGCAATTTCTTCTGCATTTATTATTGCTTCTTCCAGGTATATACTGAATAATGCTGGTGAAAATTAATCATCCTTGTCTGACTCCTTTTGGCTTTCATCATCCTTCCATCTTTCATTCACATTGCGATGACCTGATTGTTGTAGAGGCTATACATAATTATCCTGTCATTGAAGCCATTCCAATTTCTTCCAGAATCTTGAACATCTTGTTCCATACAACAAGTGGTAAATATTTTCAATATGTGTGATAACAGGGTAAATATTCTTTCCACTTGAGTCACTTATGTTAAGAGATCTTGATTTCTAACATGAAAAAATCCTACTGTAGGGATCTTTATGAACTCTCTTATTCCCTCATAAAAGAAGTAATAGAACTAATTGCTGAGACCCTGACTGCAGGGCTGTATTTACCATATGGCATATCCGGCGGCCGCCATTGGCCTTGGGAGAGAGAAAACGTAAATAAAGTTGTAAGTAATCTGGCATCTTCTAGCAGAGCAGAGTATTAATAGTGATAGATATTTGTACTCATTATGTATTGCCTTAATATGCAAGGAAAAGTCAATGTCAAGCTGCTAGGTTGCAAGACTATAACATTGGGGGCCTAATTCTAGATTCCACCGGGTGCCTCAGAGGTCATAAATACGTCCCTGCCTGACTGCGATATTGAACTTGGGTCAATTGATGGTTGAGTTCCCCAAGGCTCTAAAATATTCCACAACCATCCCTAAATATAAAATAGAAGATAGGGATAACCATGCCAATTACCTACCAACCCATCTCTATTGTGCCATTGTTTTGGAAGATATGTAAAGATATTGCGAACATGGTGCTTATCCTGGCTGTTTACATAAATAGTGTACCCATTACAAGAGGAAAGTATAAAACGACTCGATTGACAAAGATTAAATTGGTAGCTACAGCTACCTACTACAAACAGGAAACCACACAGAAAAGTAATGGAATGACTTAAAAAGTGGTATGCTTACAATTTAATGTGAAGCTCTTGGAAAGAAAAGAAAGTATGGAAGAGAGAAAGGCTTGAGCATCTGGACATAAGATACAGAAAGGGCTATGAAAGAGAATTGTAGCTTACAAAAATCTATTAAATAATTCTAATGACACAACCAAAGAGCTATATTGATAAAAAATAAATAGGGCAAAGAACATAATGAAGAAAATTGTCATCAAGAATCTTGCGATAGATTCATATCAAATATTGAACATGATTTACATGGCCGACAGTTCTCGTACAAAGCACTGAAAACCTCATGCAGTGATAAAAGAGATGATATAAAGTTAAACACATGGTAGATGAGGAATCATGTTTTGATTCACATTTGATTGGGAGAGGCTTTCTGGGACACATCTCGAGAGTTTTTTACTCTTTGTTCCTAAGCTTTCATACCCTCTCATATTACTTGGTACCCAAATTACCGATTATAATGGGCTACTACCTCAGTTTCAATTCTTGTATTTTCATCTACTACTTCTGTAATTATCTTTGTTCATTCCATCTTCCTCTTCTGCTAGTCTCCTTCACTTCCAGTTTTTCCTCTTGCTTCTTTTTCCTCCAGTGTCTTTGTGTTCCATGTTGGTTCTTTAGTCATTCTCTTCATCTTTTTTGCCATTCCTTTAACGTCATTTACATGACCAGTCTTTTTTCTATGGGAAACAATTAGGTACCTATACCCAGTCTTAACTTTGCTGATATCAACTAATGAGCAATGGACCAAATAGTGATTTTGTGCAGATAGGTGCATGAATACTCCATAAACGTTCATCCATTACTTATAGTCCCTCTTTGCTCCTTTTCTTTAGAATCTATTTTTGTACGTGCAAAGTATGCAAGAAAATATTTCAACATTTTAGTTTTCATAATCATTGCCAGGCAACAATCCTTACATTGGCTTGATGCAGCTCTCCACTAGATTCTCAGATTTTAGCCCTTTGCCATTCTTCCCATTCACTTGTCTATTTTCGTCCCCAGTGTTAGCTGTTTGTGTCTCGTGGGTGTATTGTACAGTGCCGGTGATATGGTAATTTTGTTTTTGAATCCGATACGGCAACTTTCCTTGCAAAATAGTGTGCTTATGTTAAAATAAAAAGTAAGCATACACATATTTCAATCGGTGTGGAGGCGTGGTTTCTTTCTTGAAGAAATTGACTTCGATTCCTTTGAATGGACCGCTGAATGCAAGTAGTTACAAATCTTGCCGCTAGGTAGTAGTCAAGAATTTGGACGACGCACCGTCCTTAAAACAACTATTACAAGCTAAAAATGGACAAATGATGTACAGTATTTATAGTTGTTAAAGAGATAAAATAAAAGTAATTTCCAAAATTACATCATATTGACACTTTTTGTGTTATCCATCGGTGTAAATCAATAGTGCTGTAGCTCGCGCTACGCTTTATACGGATGTTTATGAACCGGACGTAAAATTTTAGAGCATTTAGCAAGCCTTGTTTCCCTTCAAGCGAATAAATCTTTCGCCTTTTACTAAAGATTTCCGTGGAGGGGAGCATTTAAGGCTATGTAACTAATTTTTGCCTGTGCCCAGCAGATACTGCTGGGCCAATAATCTGGTACCAATGCAACTAAGTTCAAAAAGGACGTCTGTCGAAGGCTATTAAGCACGGACTACACTTTCTGGGCGTTAGTGACGCACATTTCACCACCAGCCAGGCTTGATCAAATTTCGAACTCAGTAAATTTCCTTTCCCTGTAAATTAACCTTTCCCTGCGCAAAATAGACAGATACCTATGTCCTGAATAAAACATAAATTCCTGCGCCCCAATCTAATGAAATAGAATTTTTAAACTAAAGACACGCTAATTTCATGAGGCGGAATAGCATGTCGAGGTGCCTCTGTGCTGGGTACGGCCGTCCTCATCACCTGAGTAACCTGAACGTGAAGACAGTTCATTTGAAGGCTTCCGCGGAGCCTGTGTTGTGACGTCAGTCATCGCATTTTCAAATGAAATCGACTATTTTATCTTTATGATGATGTTTTTTTATGAACAAAATTTTCCCCGTCCTTTAACTTGTGGCTTATTCGTGGAATAAATACTTAAAATACGTCTTACACCAGGCTTTTGGATGCAAGAATCAATATCAAGCAATACAAAGCACTACGCTTCAATGCACCACGGGGCAAAATCACTGCAATTTTTGCACGAAAGATCAACTCGCATGAAATTCAGTGGTCTGTTCTTCGGGACGACGGCACATTTCATGTTGATCCTTCCCTCCGAATTAAAATACGAATATCCAAAGTAGTGACGTCCGCATCCAAGATAAAGCAGGCGCGGACGGGCATTCTGGCATGGAATGCGTACGCAGGCGGCATACCATTCCTCGGCTCAATGACTGAACGTACACTCTCCGGTTTTGATAGTATGCATATCCAGGGCTGGCCAGTATTTCAAATACAAGAATTTTTCCCTCCTGAAATATAATGCTAAATACTTTTGAAGCATCTTTTTTCGCAGCCTTTTCAAAACTATGATTCAAAGATTATTTCATGAACAAGCGAATGTAGCATCTAGACCATTCCGCCTCTATTCTCATTATGTCTTGAGTTGAATTTAAGTCAGACATTGAGTGAAACATGAAAAACTGAGCTACAATTTCCCCTTTATGGAATGCATCGCGTCGAAGTCAAGTCATTCAAGGTTTATAAGGATATCAGTTATTACACCCTTTATCCATGAGGTGGAATTCACTGTGCGACTTCATTGACCATCAATCAAGAATAAAGATACGCCGAATTTAGTGCTTGAGAAAATAAATGTAGCAATGTATTTGAATCTACATCTACACGATACCCTGCAAGCCACCGCGAGGGTGTGTGGCAGGGGGTGAAGATCACCAAGCATGCACTACTAACATGCAAACAAGCAACTATAGGGTCTCATGCAACTATATTGTTAGTATCTATAGTATTTAAGGTGTTAATACATGCATCATGCACTACAGACTACTCTAAAATATTTCTCCTACCTATCCCTTTGCTATGCTGCCTATTCTGTTCTCTTGTAGTACGGGGGAAAAATGCCATTTTGAAGCTATCGGTACGACAATCTATCTCTCTAATCTTATTTATCTGGTCGAATCTAGCATAATACGCTGGTTTTTTTAATATGTGCCCAACATTGTCGGTAAAGCTGTCCGATAGAAATTTCTCTAATAGATTTAATCTGTACTTTAACCTACGCTCTGATAATGATTCCCACCCTAATTCTTTTATTAATTCTGAAACGCTACTCAACCTATCGTAACACCTTTTAACGAACCTAGCTGCTCTACGCTGCACACTGTCTAGCTCTCTGATCAAACCTAATTCATTCGGATCCCATACACTGGCTGTATACTCAAGGTGGGGCCTAACTAGTGAAAAGTAACATCACTCTTTTGTCTTCTCATCACATTTCCCAAGTACTCCTTTCCTTATCCTAGCTCTCTTTTTGCGGGGCTGCATATTTCTCCACGAGAAATCCTTAGTGATTGTTACACCTAAATACCTTAAGGTTTCAACGCTTTCGATCTTCCTGTTAGTAATTTTATTAGATCTCTCTATCGAATTATTCCTCCTCAAAAAATTGATAGCTACACACTTTTTAAGGTTAAGTTCTAACTGCCATTTGTTGCACCACTCTTGAATTGCATCTAAATCCTTGCTAAGCAATTTCCTGTCTTCTTCTTTTGACATACTCCTATACACTACCGCATCGCCTGCAAAAAGTCAAAGCTTACTACTAACTACGGTACCCAAAACGTTTAAGTATAAAAGAAATAGAAGGGGACCTACTACGCTACCCTTGGGAACTCCCGATGTGACTTCGATTTTGTACGACATAATACCATCTATGACAACCCTCTGCTCTCGCCCACTTAAGAATTCTTTTACCCAACATACAACGTCTTTAATTATAACAAAACTCTCTAACTTCAAGATTAATTTATAATGAGGAACTTTATCGAATGCCTTTTTAAAATCTAAAAATATCGCATCAACTTCAGTACTGTTTTCGCCGTAGACTAAAATATCGTGTACGAATAAAGGTAATTGTGTCTCGCAATATCTACCTTTCCGGAAACCATGAGTTGACATTGAGTATTTTATCATGATAAGCCTATCCCCACTACTTTAGATTACCTTCAGGACCTGTTATTATGAACAACTACTCAGCGGCGTCCGAAGTGGCACGAGGGGCCCAAGCCCCCTCCCCCCTCCCCAAAATTTGCCCCGGGCCCTTGAGAAATGAGTAGCCTTCATTAATAAAAATTTAATTTCACTTGTTTCCAGCTTGCTTTTTCCCTTCTGACACTCATTCTATCACATTCATACACACTTGTATCGAAATTATAGTCTGTAACCCCTCCTTTCCACAAAAAGGGCCCTTTTCAAGGTTGGCCCCTCCCAGCGAAAATAGTTCCCACGACCCTGCCGCTACTATCTACTTAAATATCTCTGTGTGGTAGGGTGAAACATTTCATGGAAAATAATTTACGTATTACCGCTGGAATAGCAACAGCATTTGTGAGGAGCTTGGATAACAGATTTGAAATTTGTTTTTCAAATTATCTCCTGAAGAGAATGAGGCGATTCTGGCTTCTTACTTACATTCAAATTGCTGTTGCTTCCAGACCATATTTAGGACCTTCAACATTAATGCATCCAAAATTTCCGTAACGATTCCATAGAGTCATGCATTGCTAGTATGATACCTGTGGCACTAAGAGTGGTGGAGAGGATGATGATGCGTGCTTTCGATTACTAGTGAAAAAATATGGCACAATCCCGAATTAAGAGTGAGGTAATCCGCTATTTTGATGACAGAAACCGATCTCTGTGATGTTTGCAAAACTATCCTAATATTAAGAACAAATATATCAGATTTGACACAAGCATATGATCACCTTTACCAGTGGAGAGTTGATGGCTTTATCCAACCTACTATGAGGATATTACTCTCTGACGAACCCTTTGACAATCTTTCAACCTCGAGAGGGCAACTCGTGATTAAGTTTTAATATTAAGACTGTAAGAAAATGAGTTTATGTTCACTTCTAATTTTCTCATGCTATTAAGAACAAATATATCAGATTTGACACAAGCATATGATCACCTTTACCAGTGGAGAGTTGATGGCTTTATCCAACCTACTATGAGGATATTACTCTCTGACGAACCCTTTGACAATCTTTTAAACCTCGAGAGGGCAACTCTTGATTAAGTTTTAATATTAAGACTGTAAGAAAATGAGTTTATGTTCACTTCTAATTTTCTCATGCTATGTTTCCAACAGTCCTTATTGTGCTCAAAGACCCAGCACATTTCCATTTCCTTAGAAAATAAGGAATTGGCAGACCTGCAAGTGTGGTGTGCAGGAAAAAGGGGGACTACTACGGAAAAATTTTTCAGACTGGAAAAGAGGGAAATGGCGCCAACTTGCACATGTTGGTGCCAAAATCCTCCAAATTTCCCAGGAACGGATGGATGGGAGTTGGGAGCGTTCGGCCTTCGAATATGCCCTGGGAAGAGGACGCAGAGCCAGTGCCGTCGAGGCAAAGGAAGGCCCACCCTAATCCCTCTGACCCTACTCCCCTCCTCCTCCTCTATGTGATAATATTTATTAATAATGTTTATATTCCTAAGGTCATGTGATTGCACTTGGCCTGAGACACATAAAATTATTATTCTCAGAAAAGGAAAATGAATCAAAATTGAAGTTACTTACATCGGGTGATATTACAATCACGTATATTTAATGGGCTCTCTCACAATTAATCAATACGTAAATGATTTTTATAGAATCGCATCAGAAAGCTCTCTATCTGTGAATATCATAAACTAGCAATGAACAATAAGTGGAGGCTCGAAAATGAAAAAATTTTATGATCCCTGTCGCATTGGGTCAGACATGTTAATTCAATTGCATTCCCTAGATGCCGTGTGAATTGCAGTGGTCCTATGTATGTGATATGGAGTCTGCTCTTACGTTTGTAGATTCACTTCATCTCTGAATCGCCTAGACTTCTGACCCTCCTCATTTTATATGTAATTATCGCACTTTCCAGCCAAACACCCTCAAGATGTCAACCATGGTTTACAAGCATGCCCTGTGGAAGTTCATGATCGAGAGTAAAATCAAGTTAACCTAGTTATTCCACACTATTTTCTTGGTACCGCCTAATGAGTTTCAACACTTCCGTGTCATTCGCAAGGGGCAATTTTGTCCCTTGAGAATGAAATGAAAATTTGTATAACTACCATCCTTCCTCCACCACCTAAAGGCCTCTCTGACTGCTTGAGGACAACCTCCCTTTAACAGTAAACGAACTGGTCATTAACCTGTGGAATTACTTGCCATCTGGAATTGGATTGGCATCTCTTGTGACACTTTGGAGAAGTTCGTCAAATGTCTTCCGGTTGATCCTCTCTTTTTTGTCCCTTGAGAATGACATGAAAATTTGTATAACTACCATCTTTCCTCCACCACCTAAAGGCCTCTCTGCCCACTTGAGGACAGCCTCCCTTTAACAGTAAACGAACTGGTCATTAACCTGTGGAATTACCTGCCATCTGGAATTGAATTGGCATCACTTGTGACACTTAGGAGAAGTTCGTCAAATGTCTTCCGGTTGATCCTCTCTTTTTAATTCTCCCATAAAGAAGGGCTAGAGTGGTTGTATTTTCTGCCTGTGTGCAAGTCTCTTCGATACAATCGGTGAATTTTCTATTGTATCTGACTTTTATGTTCTCTATTTATGAATTTCATCAACTAACAATTAGAATTGTCAGTTTATTTGGACATGATATCTAATAAACACACTGTATATTCTTGATAACGAGTCCTTCAACCCCACATACGTCCTATCCCTTATCGTTTCGTTAAGGATATTTATTCTTTCCATCCTAACATCATGCCATACGTTAATTCTTCAAAACAACTGCGATCTAATAGCTATATCTATAATTTCCAACTCTTAAAATGCATTTAGCTTTGGCCCTTTCCTTTTAACGTGTAGTATACTGGGTGTGAAACTGCTGTTGTGACCATTTTCTAAAAGATATTTTGCAAATTGTGATGTGTGTTTATTGTGTATGAAGCAAACTCTGTGTTCCTTCACCCTCGCCTTAAAAGGCCCCCTCCCCCATCTGCCCTATATAGGTCATCATTACATTCTAGTCTCTGCACCCCACTTTGTTCTAATATATCAATTGTGTCTTTGTTGGAACCTCTTCTGTTTTGTAAGGGGTGTGTGGTTAAAATGCATCCTTAACCTTGTCCTTGGGGAGAAGGCATTGGAATTAAGGGATAACTTACCAATGAAGGGGAGTCTTTCTCACCTGCACTATCATCCACCAAAGACACAGTTGCAAATATTTCATCCCTCACCATTTTTGTTTGTTTATGTCTGTAAAGCATATCAATGTCTGTCTCAGGGTATCCTTTGTTGGTGGCAATCTGTTTGATAGTCAGTAGTTCTTTGTGTTTGTTTGTGTCTGCCATAGGAATAGAGCATATGAACTGTGTATCATGGAATGGAAGGATGCTAATTTTTGGGAAATGTGGTCTTAATCTTCCTGGTCCTAACATTGACCAGGACATCTATCGAGGGATCGCAAAGAGGGGCACAATTTTGAAGGAACAACTGTATCCCTCCCGCTACCTCCTTCTGCACTTCCCAAATCCTAATCCCTCCATACCTGCAACCAACCAACCATGACCAACCCACTAAGGGCTCAGCGACGGCCACCTCTCCCAGCACTGCTCACTCATTAGCCTTCTCCTTCCACACTTACCTCCACCCCTCTCCAGTGATTTTGTATGTATAGTGTTTCCTTGTATGTATGTTTACCTGATGATGCTGCGCTGCAGCGAAACCCGAGTCGCAGTAAACATTTCATGTGAAATTGCAGTGTGTCGGTTATAACATCCTAATGATTAGATTTATTTTTATATCTCATATTGATTACTGTATTTGTGTGAATAAGATTATTTATTTTCAATCATGAAGAAAAGGGGGTTTGTTTTTAAAAACATAGGTGAAATTCTCAATTTCAATTGTATAGTATAATCTAGTTAATGTAGTTTACCGATGTACACAGTGAAAGGCTGCTAGAGTTAATTTAATCAGAATTAACTCATTTATACAACAGTAATTGTTTTTAGTGGGTTCCAAGGAATGGTGATTGTTTTAGAATTGGATTTGTATTAAATTTGCTAAAATGGGGTAGACACATATCATGCCTTGTATCAAACATCAAATTACATACCTATATTTTTTATCTTTGATTGTGTCTTTTTTACAGTTTAATACTAAAAAGGAACTGTCAATATCTATACCAAGGAACTGTCAATATCTATACCAAGGAACTTTCAATATCTATACCAAGGAACTGTCAATATCTATACCAAGAAAGATATTTAGTTAAATATCTCATGACTCTTATTTCACTTCACTTAGTCCACATATATCGTTGCATAATACTTCCCCTCTCCATTTCCTGCTTAATGTTTTCCAGCCTTCCAGTGTTCTAATCCGGTTTAATGTTGCAGGTTATGGCTTACTAATTGTCATCCTATTCTTTTTCTTCTTACCTGATTCTGCTGTTTTCTCTTCCCTCACAAAAAATTCATTTGATAATGATTCTGATGATGAACGGGAAGAATGGAAAAGGTAGGCCTCATGTGAGTAACATAGAACAGGTAGTGAAGGACATAGAAGAGAGGAATTACGTTAATATGAGGAGTTTGGCTGATAGAAGAATATAGTGGAGAGCTGTGTCAAACCAATCCTAGGATTGTTGACCCATGATGATGAATGATTCTGCCAGAATCTTGCTAACCTTTGACTGCTGGACACAACACTCACTCAAGAGACCTGGGACTGGGTTTTGTTGGGACTAGGATTCCATACTTAGTGCATGATAACATTGGGAAAGGTTAACATGTTCACTTGTGTCACGCTGAGTGCAGACAGACACCAATTGGCATCTGGTACTGCTAGGCAAAGCAATGTACAGAGTTACTGCTCCACTGGAAAATTTCAAAACCTAGACACAGCAAATTAGTGAAACTAATAGGGTTTCCTATTGACTGCTTCAATAGTTTATTCAACATAATATGTACTATTACTTTATAGGCTGCTCAACTGGATTATAATTCCTCCAGCACACACTTCACTAATGATAAGCTGCCTTGGATTACCTTTCACCTAGTTTCTACCCTTAAAAAATGGCATGAGTAGCCCCACCAATAGCATTATGTATTCCTTGTATGTCAAGAGGTCTTTGTTTCATACTTGATTGTTCCTCATTATTAATCTGAGTGGAGGGCATTTATGAATGCCACCCTGGAAAGCAATGCTACATAGGTGTATCAAATTTTCCCATATATCAGTTCCTACCATAACCCCTTTCCAGCAGGCTACATTTTCTTTGCCCATAAATGTTTTTTGATTGATTTCTCATGTTAGGAATAATTGCTTATATTCACCAGTGTTTTTCCGCATGATAAATATAGGATCCAAGATGATTTCACACTGGGAGCCTGGTTGACCCTTATTGAAATATGCTGGTCAATCAGAAAATGCACTCCTAGGTCTTACTCTAATTTATTTCCTTTTTTCTTTTGAAGCTGGAAGATATTCTGGATAAATTAAACTTAAGTGTTCTGTATCATGTTAGATGGTGATGATTGGCCACCATGGAGGCTTAACTCAAAATATAAGTATGGTTTCTTGATCATTGCTGTAGTTATAAAACAACTGTCATCAGTTATTTTCTCCAATAACCACTACGGAGATTTTTTTCTTAAGATAATTTGTATGTAGATTATTCAACGACCTTATTTTTAATTTTCTTCTGAATAGCTGGTATTGCTATTTTTTTCTTGTATGGCACTTATCAGGGAAATCATGGTAGATTAACTTGAAGATAGTTTGTATGTAGATTATTCAACGACCTTATTTTTAATTTCCTTCTGGATAGCTGGTATTGCTATTTATTTCTTGTATAACTACTTACTTTCTTAATGAATGCTCATAACTTAAGATCCTGGTTGTGTCATTTTGTGCTACTTACTAATTCAGCCGTTAGTAGTACCCTTACAGATACTATCCCATCAGGTGATTTTACCTATAGTAAATAACGTAAATAATAAGTCAACAAGGATGGAAATGGAACCATAATATGCGTGATGTGATGATAATATGAATGTTTTCTATTTTGTGCATAATGACAGTTTTTTAAAACAATTTTTGATCTTCCTATCTTTAGGGCTGCAATATTTAAGGTATTGTAACATCAATAAGCAGGCTGAGATGGCAGGCAGTTATGGTGAGCAGGCAACATGTGATGATGAATATTGGACCTAAGAAGCAATGTAAAAGATCAGTGCATGACAATGATTAGCTGGATGGTTTTGACAGTGATGACCTTTGAGCATGGCATTAAAGAAATAGCCAAAGAGGCTCCAATTCATTGTTAGGATGGCTTCAATTGTAAATATGTGGTAGCATTTCTGAGGTTAAATTATTGTACTGGGGACTTGCTGAATAACACAAATAAACTGTTAAAATTACCATAATTTATCCATTATTTCCTCCTCTGACCATTCCTTGAACACATGCTCTCTAATATTTGATGTGGGATATGATGGATATGCTTAAAGGAGAAAACCAATGTATCCCCAGAGTTTCAGCATTTGTGGGAAAAGGGATCTCCTAATTTTGGACAAATGGAGTTCCTTTTCTGTGTTCTACCAACTCAGGTCACTTTCAAGATTAATTTTCACGCAAATATTCTACATTCACCCCAGCAAGACCCCCTGTTGAGTACACTGGTATCCCTACAAAGGTTGGCATGAATATTGCCATTGTCCCACAGAGCAGTATGATCCATCAGTAAATTTGTATGTTAAATTCAAGCACAACTGTAGGCTTGTGGTCTGAAGTGACTAGTCCCAGCCAGATAAATTCTTAATTTTCATTATTTCTCTGCTGCTGGTTAAGCATCATTTTTTTCTCCCTCGTGTCACCCCTAAGGCATTTAAAGGAAAATCATAAGCTGGGTTGAACAAGTTTATACTCATGATTTAAGTCCTGAAATGCTTCTCAGATCTTATATCAACACAACAACACTTTAACTGAACACTGGCATAAGATCTACTGCTGGAAGCAACAGGCATCAAACCCTCTTAGTGCTAACGTTTTTCCTGGGGTACTAGCGAGAAATGCGGAGGGTAATTTAATAAAATGTAGCACATTAGGAAAAAAACATTACGAAGCTATTGTTATAAACATGCAAATGCAGTTTTTTACATTACTTAAGTTGAATTGACTAATAATGACACTCTTTTTGGCATTTAATGAAAAATAAATGTCATTATTTTAGTGTCATAAAGTTGAACAATGTATTGGATATTGGGCCGATATATCAGTCTGCTGTGCTTTTTACCCGAGATGCAAAAGCCAATATATTGGCCTGCCACACTAAGAGGGTCAAACAACTAGCAATAAGCATTAGCCAACTAAAAAGTTTGTTTTTAAAAGAAAGATAAGCTGATGGATTGATTGTGAGAAAAGCTTTATGAAGTTAGTCCTACCTCTGATTAATGGAGTAGGTTGTTTTGATTAGGGTGTGCTGATGATGGCTTACTTTTCATGATAAGATTGAATGCATTCTATGACATAATTTAGCTGCAAAATAATATTTCAGGGGTCTTGAAATTCCAAAAATTTGTCTTTTCTAATGTTTACCCTTGAAATATTGGTGAAAATATTCTGGAAACTCCATTATACTGAGCTTCATGGTGGTTGGTTGGTTATTCAGGGGAGGTGGCCAACAGCTGAGGTAATTTGTGCCATTTTAGGATAGGTGGGTAACTGTGTAATGGTAGGTGTTTTCAGGGAACGGAGGAAGGGTGGAGAGAAACCTGGCGCGTCGGTATTAGACTACTCTTAACGACAGGTGCCAAGGGGACCACGGCGTAACGTCCCATCTGATGGACGGAGTACTGGACCTGAAATGCCCTCCAATAGGCACAGATGTACGGACCGGTTTGCCACTGAATAATCTGCCACAACCATGAATCAAACCTGGGCCCTCTGGATGGGAGGCCAGTACTCTAGCCACCGCACCAACCCGATCCCCTTCATGAGGGACTCACCATGATGTTATAAAGGGCATTTCCTGAGTGATGAAACTCACTCATATATATGCTTTTCTCCCCTTTACAGACAGACCTTATCTTCAGCTACTGCCCAGGTCGGCAATTACCCTTATACATACCAATTGGCTACCTTTTCATGGTGCGATTATTAAGTCACTTATTGTTAGTGGTATTTCAACAGAAATAATTCTTGTGCACTGTAAGTTTTCATTTAAAATAATTCTCCTGCCAATGTTGACAACTTGTAAGCAACACTTCATTTTTTATTTAAAAAAAAGAACGTGTCATCCCATTAGCAAATCATGGTATGTCAGGCTATTTGTATCATTTAGAAGTTCTTCTATGAAACTCGTTGATATTAATGCCTGAATTTTGCTTAAAAGTTAGAAATAAACAAAGATTTTATATTCAGGTCTAATTTTGGAATTTGCAAACAATATTTTTGTGACTGAAGACCTGCACATGCCTGAGGGTAAAGTACATGAAGATTTTTCATGCATCTTAGTAAATTTAACATATTTTCACTTACCAAGGACTTGCCCTTGCATGTCCACCTTTCTGCTGCTTGCAGAGTTTTATGATTCAGATACAAATGGCAGAATATGTTAGTATACACATGCAGTCAGTGGTGTATGCAGGATTTCTTTCTGGGGGGTTTCATTAATATTTATGTGCACCATTATAAAATTTTAATTATTATTCGCTAAAACAATAATGAAATTAACATTAACTTTTCATTAAGACAATTCAACTATATTTTTCAGCACAATATGCAAAATTCTAAACGCTAATGCAAAGTATACAAAATATAGTAAATTATGGGAATGTTTTTAGGGGGTTTAAACCAGTATGCCACTACATACAGTAATGTTTTCAGCACTCATTTTGATACTTAAAAATCAAGAAAAATTTCTCTTTTGCCCTCTTTAGGTCTTTACTTTCGTAGCTCAGTAAAAAAAAAAGCTAATTAATCCTGGGGAACAGCCAATTTTTATTGGGCTCATATTTTATTTCAATAAGTGATTTTAAAAAAAGTTGTGGTGTTACTAATAAATTTAGAAATGTGAAATCACTTCAAATGAATAGGACACCAAGGCCAAATTTGGAGCATGTGGGATTTACAACAAATTTCATTACTTCTCCGGGTGGGTCATACATTTACGACAAGGAGGTAATTTCTTGGTCTTAAATCTCTTAAAAGGAGGTATTTCCTTGATATAGGGTAATAAGAATGAATAAACTTGATTTTTCCACAAATTTTATTACTTTCCACTACCCAGGATTCGACGGTTAAGTCATCATCAGGTGAATAACAAAGAAACAGTTTTTCCACCAAGTATATATACAAACAGTGAAGAGGGGCGGGTTTAGGTTTGCTAGGAAGGATGGTGGGGGTAAGAAGGGTCAAAGGGGGGGCGGGGAAAGAGGGCGGGGGAAAGGAAAGTCAAAGGGACAGGGAGAGTGGGAGTGGTAGGTTGAGGGAAAGGTTTAGCGTTGAGTGACACATTGGGTCGTTGGTGGGTCGGTGTCCCTGAACAGTGAGAGGTCTAGGAGGGGTGAATGGGAGGCATATAACAAATCATTGAGTATTTCACACTTCGACCCAACAGTTTTCATAATCTCTAGCTGTTCTAGAGCATCCAGGCGGAGGCCTTTCTTTTCCACATGGAGAATTTTAGGGGTGAAGTCACTCACATGTCTTTTTTCCAAGAGGTGTTTCGCGAAGTGGGAGGTGTCATTTGAATTTTTGAAACACGCCTGATGTTCCTTTACTCTCTGTTTGCATTGCCATCCTGTTTGACCGATATATACGGCCGAGCATTCGCATTCAAGCTGGTACACTCCGCTCTTTTCTAATAAAGGGATTTTATCCTTAGTTTTGGAAAGAAGATTTCTCCTTCCCCGCCCCCTTTGACCCTTCTTACCCCCACCATCCTTCCTAGCAAACCTAAACCCGCCCCTCTTCACTGTTTGTATATATACTTGGTGGAAAAACTGTTTCTTTGTTATTCACCTGATGATGACTTAACCGTCGAATCCTGGGTAGTGGAAAGTAATAAAATTTGTGGAAAAATCAAGTTTATTCATTCTTATTATAATGAATCGTTTCCACCATGTCACGGCCGATAATACCCTCTACATTGATATAGGGTGTTTCAGGGGTAACAAGGGAAGTTGCCAAATTGTATTACACATTTTTGTTGAGAGAAAATATGTGCATTCCAGAACACAATCTCTCCATAATTCACTAATTATTATTTTCTTTTCATTAGAAGGTGTTTATTTCATAATTTCTTCAATTTACACTCTGGGTGACAAAATGTCAACACACCTCATATAAAAATATTTAATTTGGTTTTTCTTCGAGAAGGTGGTCTCATTAGCAGTGAGCTAAAACAGTAGCCCTTCTATTGTAATTTAGTTTTGAGACATGGATTTGGGGAGAGAACAGCATTTTTAGAGACACATAATGTAGTAATGAGTTCATTTGTAACATAATTATTGCACTCATATTCCGAAGTGGTAAAACTGATCACTCTATGTGGTATCTAGGAGAGGAGTTAATTTTTTGAGAGCAAAAAAAGTTTCAGTAAATAACGCCCATATAGAAAAGTCAGTTTCCTCTTAAAAGCTAATTTTATCCCCTAACTCAGATTTACATACTTGTGAATGCCTGGTATTATAGATATTAGATGACTTCTGCATTCAGGTATTCACCATTTCCAGCTATTTCTCACCTAAATTTGTCACTTTTCTATGAAAATTCAATATACATAAATCTGTCTGGAATTACCCTTACTCATACAAAGCGATTTATTAATACCAAAATTTTTGATGAATGAAATGATTTTGTTTCACGGTCTCCCCACTTTTAATGTGATTTCCTTGATGATCCTACAGCCACTGATGAAGATATAAACTCTAGTGAAAAAGCGGCCCCAGTAAGGGGCTTGCTTCAGCTTGGATGCATCTTTCATGCATGTTTAGGATAGGGATCAAGTTCCTGTGCCCAGACTCCCTGTGTCATCCTTCCCATTTCGAGAAATTTTAGTATTGTGAAATGCCATTACAAAACACTTCCCTTGGGTTTTTCCTGAGTACTATCAAATCCAAAGCCCTGTGCTTTCACCTTTGAGTAATAATGCTATGGAGAAGGGGAATCCAAAATAATGATAGTATAATGGCTGAGTTATTTACTGGTGATTAATAGTGGTATCACAAATTATACAAGAAATGTATATTCTTCTCACTGTACAGATAATGGTGTATTAATAATTTTTCAATTATGAATATTAAAAAATATGTTCATTTTTCAAGAGAAGATGATAACAGAGTTTATCTTGAGGTTTTTACCAAACATTTCTTTTACCTTTCATGCCCATGGCCATGCTAACAATCACAAAAATGAGTAAATAACTCTTTAAAAATACTCTTCATGACAATAATAATCAAAACACAATTGAAATGGCCATCGATGGCCACACATTATTTGAAACTATTCTAAAAATATACTCCTAAGTGAGCACTTCACATTAAAACACACTTTAAATCTCTGCATTGGCAATTTACAACTTGAGTCTTATTAAAATAAAAAATATGTAACGACTGTTTAAAAATAAACTTAATTTGAAGTTATTTACAATTATTTTAACCAACAATTTATATTCAATAACACAAAAAAATATACCTACTTGGCATTCACTACAGTTGTTGCCAGAAAGATTCAACTGATGAGATGATGCAAAAATCAGGGCTTGCTCACAGAAAAGAAATCTCTGACAAGAAATCTTTAGCTGCTTGGCATAGCTGAGCTGACAGAATATAGGATACTCACACACCAATAATTTATCAATATGTCAATTATCCTACTAAAGGGGTATTCACTATTCATTTCCACCTTAGTAAATATCAGCAAATGATTTTATCAATCTAATTAAAGGCATGAAAGACCATAAATAAAAATATTCCGTGGTTCATAAAAGGCCTTATCACTTAAACAACATTCCTTCTTACCATAAATATCAACGTTCCTCAGTTTCTCTGCTTGTGTTAACAATAGAGTCCATTCTTGAGTTCAACGTCTCCTTTGTTGAAAGAAACTGTTCACTCCAATCACAATAAGGATTTTATACTCGTATGTATAGAGTGACTTCACTCAAAATGGCAACATCTTCCAAAGGCTTCTCATACATGATCATGTGACACCCCTTCCCTATAGATAATGGGTACTCCAAAAATGGAGCTTCATTTTTCATAAAATCCATTGATATGATTTATTCTTCTCTCAAAATGCAATATCCTGCATTGCTGGAGACACATTCTCCTTTGTGAAAGTCTAAAAAGCAGAGGAATGTAAAGCACAGAAGACTTTGCTCGATGAAGGTGTAGGAAAGTAAAAAAAAAGACAATAATACTTCTCAAATATTAACCTCAAATGTCTGCCGACTTGCATGTCAAATTCAACTTCATCACTTGAATCTGCAATTAATCAATCATGAGTTCAAAATGTACTGATCCAATTCGATCTGTCCGATCGTGAATTATGTTTTTGGCCCAGGCCTTGCATTCAATGTTGAGCAATACTCCAGCTGAAAGGGAAAAAGAATGAGCATTCATTAGGTAAAAGAATTAGCAGTATGACATTGATGATTACTGATAAATAGCATGGAAAGCTGCAAGTCTGCACTCTTTGATTGCACTATACTAAGGTAAGAAAATTCCTTTAACTGTATAAATTCTACTGACAAAAGACTTAAATCACTGACCTGTAATCCTCAATTTTGTAAACACTTAACATTCTTCATTTTCGTAACCAGTAAATTTGTACCTCACCAATTATTAAGCATACAGAAACATCCACAGTATTTTGTAGTATGTACAAATAATGCATTGTTTGTTCTTATCACAGCAAAGTAAAAGTACAAGTGCTTTGATATTCCCTATGTGTTTAACTTGAAGCCAATTTAGGTGCTGGCTATTTATTTGAAATTGCATTGCCAACTTTTTATTGTATTATGTGTTGCTTGGATTGTGAAAGTTGACTCAGAGTTAAGATATAAATATTTAGAAGATTCTAGAATCAAAATTTATATGAGCCATCTAGAACTATACCTTGAATGTGGGCACTTTACTGTCACACTATCTTATCATGTTTCAAAGCATGACCACCATACATCTAACTTTACAATTCTCAATTATCTTCATGGGCCACTCATAATTTCTACCTCCTTATCAGAAATTTAAACAAATTGTATTCCTCAATTGTTTCCATTGATACCATAACTTTCACAATTGAGGCGCTTGGGGCTAGATAATATTAAGCCACACACTGAAAAATATTGAGATCTGTACACTTTTCTTATCTGCTAGATGACGGGAAGCCACTAGCGGAGTATTATTTGAAGAAACCAAGAGATGGCAGCACACACCTTGTTTTTATGTATTGCGCCAAGACGCAACACCTAATTTAGGGAATTTTTCGAACCTTCAGATATCACTCCTGTAAAATTTCCTAAATGTGGCTTACCATTATCTAGCCCCGAGCGCCTCAATTATCTTCTGATGTACTCGACAATATTTTCACTTTGACAGAAACAAAATTTTTGACATGTTTCCTTGCTTGTAGGCCCTTACTGACTTTTATTCTGAAAGAAATTTCTCTTCTCTTTGAATTTCCATAGCATACACAAAATAATCATAGGGATAAACATGAATGTGTTACTCCATCTTTCATTGCCCTTATTGTGCATTCCATGAGTGTAGCATGCTTATGTCTCAGTGTACTAAGGACTGACTGTGTTCCATTCTCATTTCCTAGGTAATACCATAAACATCTATTAACCTAAGAGATTCATTGTTAATGTGATCTGCGTATTTTCATATAATAAACTATCTCATCACAATAGGAGGATAAACTTAGATAATGATTGTCTATGAATCTTTACTCCCTCAATCCTCTTTGGACCTGCGATTCAGTCACAAACCAAGTTATTCCCATGCCACCAATTTGTGACTTTTCTTTCCGTTGTACCCACCACTATGAGTTGCCGAATTGAACAATAAACCACAAGGAAATGGGTATTGATATTTTCAGTAAGTAATGATGTAGAATGGGTCATCAACATAAGCCATTTTTAATTTCATTTTTTTTATGCAGCCTTCAGGACCACTTGATGAATTTACTTCCAATACCCCTGACTTTATTTCACACCTTCTTGGAGACATTCTTAAGTTTAATCATAGTCAGGATACCTTCCTGGTAGATAAACCTTAGTCTCCAATGAATATGCCTCATTCCTAGTGATTTTATATCTTTTGTCTGCTTTTTAGCCACAAACTTAGGCTGTACTAGAGGGTATACATAATAAGTAAAATTCTCAAGACCACATACTAATATTCCGATAGATATATTGAAAATTCCTATGAAACCATGATTATGTCTCATCATCATGATAATTTTTAGCTGGATATAGAACTTCATTTCATAGATAAGAGATAGAAAACTTCCCAGTATACTAAGAAAGACTTTCGCAAAGTATGGGGTCACTGGTTTATATTCATATGAGTATAGAGAGAAGAAGTTATGCCTACCTCAGGAATGATTTAATCTAAGAACAATATTTTAAAGAGATTGCAATTGCATTTAACCAGTGTTTGAGTCTTTGCTCTGTTTTACTGATTAGAACTTACTTGTTGGTCGCTGGAAATGGATAGCCACAAGTGGGCTAAGGTAGCCTTCTGAATTCTCAAATGGGTAAAAGTAGCCAGGGAATCCTCTCCTGTCAGAAGGCAAGTATTGGATGTTGCCAGCATTTTCAACATCAGCTGGATTTTCTCCTGCACAGCTGACCCACACGGTATTGAGCTGTAAAAGAATATCAGACAGGAATGAATTATTATCTATACCTCTAACATCAACAAAAAAATGCATGGAAAAAACAAATATAAGTTATAAAATGTGACATTAGGAAAACATAATATGAGAAAATACAGGAATTGCTATTTTGTTTTAGGCTAATCTTAAAATTGTACTCCATAAGATTCCTTTTCAACAATTTGTGGAGATAGTCTAGATAAGAGGTAGGCATAAGACACTGTCTCCGGCGTTACTCGGTGGAACTGCTTCATATTTAATACGAAAAAACACTTGGTTATAATTCCACACTTTATTTCATGAAGACGAGCCAGGTTTCAGCATGTCATGCCATCTTCAGGTGGATGGCACCTGAAGATGGCATGACATCGAAAGAAAAAATGGCAATTTTCCACAAGAATATTCTTGTGGAAAATTGCCATTTTTTCTTTCGCTATGATATTCCACCAAATCAAGCCTGATACAACTACCTTTAATGGCATGACATGCTGAAACCCGGGTCGTCTTCATGAAATAAAGTGTGGAATTATAACCAAGTGTTTTTTCGTATTAAATAAGAGGTAGGTGTTTCATCAAGTCTGAAAGTTGTTTTTTGTATAATAATAATAGCACCTTTTAACGAGAAATAATTCCTTCAGCTTCTCAAAATTCTTCAAAGTATCCTTTATGGCAAGATCCATAATCTAATTAATCTCTCCTTCATGAATAATTTCTAAGGGATGAAAGAGGCCCATTAAGGACTATTTAGAAAACAAATTAACTCATCACTGATTCAAAACGATATGCTATTTGCTGAAGACAGAGGAGAACAGGACTAGTTTTTTTTAATAAAAGGAAATGTGCCTCAAAATTGTTAATACAGTAAAACTCACTTAAAATGAATTTACGATGATTGGCCTTTCATTTAGTTATAAATGGGATTTCAATACATCCAAACTACAGTATTTTTTGCTGTGCATGTCATAAAATTGCAGACTGTTTTTTGTAGTTAATCATCTGTATTGTCAGAACAGATCCTTTACAATTTACCATCGCCCCATGGTATAACCTTTTTCCAATTATTCTAATGTTGCTTATGGATATGTAATTGTTTTTATCAATACTAGTTCATCATTCACAAAACATCGCACTAGTCTGTTTCCGAGTGATGTTTCTTGATCAATAACAAATTTAAATAACATTAACGCCTTCTGGTGTAAGAGTGCCTTGCTATGATCCGTTTGGTAATAAATATGTACATACTCTGTTGACTTACACCACCTCTTTATAGAAACGCCTTTAGCATTTCACGCACATGGTGTCATACCACTCCTGTTCAATATTTTCATTGCAAAGTGTAAGAAAGAAATGAAAGATCACATTATGAAACTCAAAATGTCAGGCCATTTTAGCTTGTTACAATGCAATGAAATCCTTCGTCGTTCCGTGACTTGAAAAATACAGGGGGTAAGGAAGAGGTCATGCTTTCTCGACAATTCTAAGCCATCAGCATTTTTGAGACAAATTAATCAAGGTGCACATTAATATCTTTTAAGCCAAGCACTATTATGCTGGCAATTACAGAGGGAGAAGGCACTCTCTAGACGACTCCAAGCAATCAGCATCTTTCACACAAAGTAATCAAGGTACAGCTCATTTCTTTTTCCTAAGCTGAACATGACATTGTCAGCAATTAATGCATTTTAGCTTCATGTTCACAACAAGGGATATGAAGTTACACTCACATTAAAATAATCTAAACCTAAGACTTGCAGGTGGTGGGGTGTAAACCACTTGTCTCGTTATTGAGTCAGATGGTATTTAATTACAAGGAGTGCTAGGCATTCTTGGCATTGATAGGCAACCTTGTGTTTATAACTCTGTGACAAGATATATCATACACCTGTGGTGGAAAAGTTAAAGAATGCATATAAATAGCTTAGCATATACTACAGCCAAATAATTCATAACATTTTGGTGATTTTTTCGGAGAACATTTAATGTGAGTATATGAGGAAGATAGCTCTATGCTAAAAATGGATGCTATTAAAGAAGTAAACAGGGGTAAATGTACCTATTTCAAATAGATTGCAAGGCTTTTAATGTATACCAATTCAATAGTATAAAATGCACTGAGAATTTAAATATCAATGTATTCCTCACTCTTTTAGGGTTGGTCCGCTTGATTTCATGAATGTAATCTTTAAGGTCATCTGGCATCTGTTCAGGCAGGTTGTTAGTATCATTGTAGTACTCGGGTATCCAACCATAAATCTGTGAAAACAAAAAAAATTATCCAATTTAATGGTAGAAGCCTAATTTCCAATAAACTGCTGAATTAGGTTGACATTCAGGGTCAAGTTTAACTTTGCTAAAACAAAAAGCTGCACATGCATGTATAAATGATGTGTGCTATTATAGGCAGACCAGAACTTAATGGCTAATATCCTTGGTGTTTAAGGTCATCCTTGTTTTATTTTAGGTGACTCAGAGTGTGCAGCACTACAGCATATGATTTTACTACGAAAAATATAAAATATTAGATTGTTTAGTACAGACTCATTTGGAAATAACCATATAAGGCATAATCCTTTTTGTTTTAGAGGAAAATTTAATATTTTTAGAACTGAAAATACAAGTTATAACCTCCTATGCAAGGATCTCCTGTCTGTACATGGTGGTAATAATTCAAAAATACTTGCATATGACTTCAGATGCTTAGCTACCTACTTCTTTAGTTGTAGGAATAATATTTTTTTTTACCTTATTCAACTTGAGGAAGATGCAAGGGGTTGACTTGTGATAATCGTAGAAGTTTTCTGATGTGCACGGCTTCCAGTTCTTGACATCTTCATCGCAAACTTGCCCAGGCCCAGGGAGGTGATCATAATCACAGTTGAAAATGTTCTCTCCTCGACCGGGAGTTAGACCAGGCACTCGATACACTGAGAAGAGAGGATATTTCCTTGTGAAAACAACGAAGAAAATGGAAACCATAAATTTATACAATGTACCTTAAATATTTTCTCAATAGTACTGCTAACTTAATTGAGGACAGAGAATGATGCCTGTCAAACAGATTCAACCTTCAGTTTTTGAGAGTGCATTAGCAGTTTTAAGAAAAATTAAATTCCATCCTCTTATCCATTCATTCCAAGTCTTAAGTTTGACACCTTATACTTATATTTTCTGTTCGTCACTCTACAGAGATTAAATTGCGGCCAACATGAAAAATCTAGCATTCGACCATGGGTGTACAGTTTGAATTTTCAAAAGTTGTGCTAGCTTCCAAAATCCAGCAGTTTTGATACTTTAAACTAATTTGGTAGAGAGCTTGATGGCCACAACAACTGGCAGATTGTTCATACTAATTAGCAATTACATTGATCTCTCCAGATATGTGCATTTGCACTAAGTATATGTTTGAACAGGAGCGACTGGGGAAGGCAAATTGTACTTTGATAAAAACTCTATAGTGACCCTACATTTACAGAAACCAAATTAACACTGATATAACAAGATATATGTGATAAATAGTTCTAGGTATTTGCATAAATATGACGTTATGACAAAGTTATCATGGGTTTTCATGAGTTACATTCACACTACAGTCTTTAATAAGGCATTGGCATTGACTGTTCCAAAGAAATGTGACAATTTCATGACTACATCTGTGTTCCAATTGGAAAGCAAGACACCATAATTAACTTCATTCACACAGTTTATTATCCTAACACCAACTTGTAATTCGGCAGGAAATGTCATTATCAAGGCCATATTCCATTATTATTATTTCAAACAGTGGCATATGCAGGATTCCCTTCTGTTGGGGGGTTTCATTGATATTTATGTGCATAATCATAAAATGATATTTAAATTATTATTTGTGCAAATATTTGACCCCTGATTTTATACAAAAAACTACTCTTCCCGCAGCGGGATTGAATTAAATACTTCTGACCTAGACATGAAAAAAATCCACTTTTTTCTGCCGAGATATCAATGGTCATATTATACTTGGGATTGTACTAGATGCAGGTATGTAAGATAATCATCAAAAGGGATTCACCATTAAGAAATTTGTCCAGTTTATCGGTCCAGTGCTTCCAGTTCTCCCTCTCTGTTCCCTTGTACCAGATGAGACTGCTGTCCACATTAGCTTCTGATGGCATTGGACGGAATCCCAAACCTAAACAGAAAAGAGAACATTAAGATTCTTTGACTTCCATTGGTAGCAATGCTGACTGATGCAAGAGGAGCAAACTCCTATTCTCATTAACAATCCAAAAGTGAAGGGAGTTGTTTCAAACTAAAAGTTCCTTGAATTAATGTAATCATTCAAACAAAATATGGGATTCTGACTTGATCAATTCTTTATGCTAATTCAATATTTAATGACATCTGAAGCTGAGCAACAACATACAAATAAACATACAGTTTCGTTGAAAAATGTTAAACATTTAAGATGTGCAACCAGAGGCGAAAATATTTTTAATTGAATGAAAAAGAACATTGCACTCAGAAAGATGCAGTGGTATCCTTTTCAATCCAGAAATGTCTATGCTCTCATATTTAATTTAATTTATTGGAACTTCACCTAAAAATAAAAATCTTAAGCAATTAATTATTTTTGCTTTCTTTGATTTATGCTTTCAAAATGCATTATTATAATTCAAGGATATGAAGATAGAAAGGCATACATTAATTTAGAGACTATTCCTAATAATAACATGTACCATTTTTTAGTAATATTTTGTAAACTTATCAATAGAAAATAACAGGTAGAAGCAGCATAATCCAACATAGGGATTTGATAACTTATTAATTTAAAGACATTTTAGTTCACTTAATAGGAATTCATACTTAGTATAAGATCATAGGGGTCCATCCCTGTATTAGTAGTCATAAATGAGCTGAGTTGCTTTGTTATCTATGTATTCATAGGCTGGGAATATGCTCAGAATTTTCAATAATTTCAATGCATATGCCTTTCAGGAATTAAAATTGGTAACTCCTCAATTTACACTGACCGGGGTTGGTGCCAATGATAGAGGAATCTAACTGCCATTTTGGAATGCGAGGGTCAAGTGTCTGGAAGAAGACCATCAACATAGCAGCGAACATCCCAGCCAGCACTCCATAGAAGATCAAGTAGAAGAGACCAACTTTTGCTGCAGAAAAGAAAAAAAATATTACGATCAGTATCATCATAGATTTCAACTGAGATTAAACATTTCCACATTAATGTTCTCAACTCATTTCCATGGCTTATTAGTTGTACCATTTGTGGCGACAAACTAAAATGATAATAGAAAAAAGAGATTTTCATACCAGAGTAATGGTAATAACATTTAACGGTGAATTTTTGTCTTTTCCTTTATGCAAATTAAGTCTTGTAATTAATGCAAATAGGAAATGATCCTTGACCAATGAATATTTTTTAACATGCACAATATGATCACAGTTGTTAAACCACAACAAAAATCGATGTAAGTCACCATTATTCTGAAAATTTTGTCAACCTTCCCTTTCAAACTATATTTTGGCATATTGAAATTGCAACTATAGCAATGTGGGTTATGCACACAATCAGAGTGATCCTTGATTTTAGGCTACACAACCAACAAGGTTGTATGGCCAAAAATGAAAAGCCACTAGAAATGAATATGCTTACTATTTGCTTGGGTTTATAGCAGCTAAGCTAAAACTAGCATCCTGTAGGCAAGGACATCTTTTCTGAAGTGAAAATTTTTCAGGAGTTCTGGTCCATGTAAATGACCCATATTTTTTCCAAAAAATATTGTGACAATAACGAATAACATAGAGCAGGGGTTCCAACCAGTGGTAATTGTACCACTGGCGGTACGTGTTGGTGATATGAGCGATAGGCTAGTAAGGGCCTCTTTGTGCATGAGCACACAGACTTTACTCTGCTGTCCGTCTGCCGGGTGCTGGCCATCCCCTCCTCTGCCATGCATATCTCTATGTATTTTAAAATAAAAATTAGCAAGAAAAAATTGAAAAAAAAATCTATATAGGTACCAATATTTATTGTTGTCTTGATAAAGGGTTCAAAAAACATAAATACAAGTGCATTAATAATTAGATATGAAGTTTTCTCAGTAATTTAACAAAAATAAAACAAGCCATTGGACACTTTTCCGGCAATAAATATATGTTTCTGAAAAAATGTAGGACTGTTGGTACGCCAAAATTTCTAAATATTTCAAGTGGTACGCAGTCGCTAAACGGTTGGGAATCCCTGATATATGTAGAGGATGAGTCTCTACTACAATTACCATCCACTGCTAAGCACAAATATACCTGACAAAGAGTGATATATATGCCCATCTAACAACGGGGATTCAAAGGCTATTCCCATGTCGAGGGCCCAAGTTCAAATCCTGGCAGTGGTAGAGATTTTTCATTGGTATACAGGTCCATACTTGTGCGCTATGTGGAGAGCAATTTAATTCCAGTTCTTCGTCCATTGGAGGGGTCGTTAAACCTTGGTGCCTTCCTTTAAGAGCAGGCTAATTCCAACACCAGGTTTCTCTCAGACTATCCTGAATTCCTAATTTACATGGGAATATTCGTATACTATATTATATAGGAATAATCTTAATTTCCTGAAACTGCTACCGCTACCCAATTCCTAGCCTAAATTGCATAAATGACCTTAGACGTCAGTCGACCCCCCTCCCCTCCTCCCCCAATAACTACTAACTACTCAGAGATTGTTACAGATAGCCACTGAACCACACATCCTAATCAATCAAAAGATGGCTGGACGAAGGACATAAGGTATCCAAGAAAGAGGCTCAACATAAACTCTCAATTTCATCACGACGTACTATCATGCTAGTATCTCTGTCTGCTTCGGCGATGATTTACAAAAATGAAGGCTTAGAATTTAATGATGGACAAAGCCCACGCAAACGACACCAATATTCACGCCACTTACATTTACGTCGCAATTACAAAAGAGATAATAACCTGCGCGACCTTCTCTAAAAGAGTTCCGTTGGGTGGGAGTCCATGAACAATCGCGAGTCGGTAACAAAGCCAAAGGAAGTTCCTAGGGCACGTGTAAGCTGGGACTTGGACCAGTGAGTGAGAAGGAAGGTGCATTCAATGGAAAACGATAAGCGGGAGATAAATCATTTAGGCAGGGATAATAAAGAGAATTAAATGGCATCAAATCCGGCTGCAAGGGCGACGGTGGTGCAACAGGAAATCCGAGAAGTCGTATGAGCCACAGCGCAATCTCCGAAGTGGGAAAGTGAAGAGATGCAATAAAGGGAAGATGTGAGAACAATGGGACGGAAGCAATTGTCAAAGAGTCAGAACTGTGCACGGAAACCTTTTTTTGCGGGATCGAGTAATCAAGGACACACGAGGAATTTTCTGATCTCCCCACACCTCAGGAATCGTTACACAAGAATACACTTCTTCCCACACAAGGTGAAAATATTGAAATTCTCAACATCACTAGAATAGCCAAATGATGCGATGCTCATATTTAGCAAGTTTTGCCGTTGTGTGTCATCTATATCGATAGAAAAGGCGCTGAAGCGTTGAAACTTGTATATGAAACTTATGAAACTTTTGTTGTATGAAACTATATGAAACATTTATTTTTAAAGAATCCAATCTAATTTTTCCTCAGTGATTCTGCATAAAAACATTGAAATATAATTTAGCTCGACGAGATCGCGGAGTAGAGTAGCATGCCCAATAGACTGTGATTAAGAAACTACTTTGCCATGCGAAGATATTCGCCAGGAAATTAATACGGCAGTCTATCACTCACTTCAAGAAAAAAGACGTCTAAGGGCCAAGGATAAGCTTAAGCAATGATACACCGACTTACAAGTGACGCAAGCTAAGTTGCACCATGTAACGCACGAAAGCTTGGGAGGAATATCAATACATCCGAGATTTTCTTTTGAAATCTGACTTCCCTCAGCCTTCCCCACCTCCTTCGTGTTCGTCCATTTGTGGGTTCCTTGTTCCTTTCCCATCCTATCTTTAATCTAATGGTGATCGCATTTGAGCTTTTTTTACATTTTTGAATAAATATAATGTTAAAATTCGATATTCTATCGGTTAGGTAGAGATCGGCAACTTTAATTTCTCCCTCCCCCCCACCAACTCAAGTACTTTATCGTTCGTCTTCCTTCCCTTCCATTGAACTTTTTCCATTCACTTGAAAAATTGTTTTATGATGAATAAAAAACCACTAAGTTTTCTTTCAAGGTGGCAATGAAGGCGATCTTTAAAAGGACCTCCGCTGCTGAGTTAATGTCTTGTGAAATCAACTACAGCCCTTCGAGTGAAATTGAGAATCTTGCAACAGATATGCGCGCACACTTCCCCTAAATGCGAAAGAGACACACTAATTCTTAATGTGAGCACATATCGTGCATTTTACAATATCGCGAGGGAGAAGTTGGGAAAAGAATAATCCCGTAATTATTATTACACCGTAATCTGAACAACATATATGAAGTTTAACGGAATGCTCTAATCCGAGTGATATAAACTAGCTTTAAGTATCATTGAATATATATGTTACATGTATTGAACATGGTTCACAGAAAGGATCACTTCTCTTCTCCGCTGAAAGCGGGCGAAAAATAATTGTTCCGAAAATATTAGCAACAAGTTATTTACAAGTATAAACCTTCGATATTTTCCTTTCTAGTTTCTCCAAGGAGGAGCAGATATGATGATGAAAACTAAAAGATAAAAAAGTCGGTGCACTTTCACTTCTCTCCAGAAGAGACTTCGTTGGCTGATACCAGCGTTGAACTCTCCAAGAAATCGCAATAGAAGTTGGCCATCGGTTATCTGATTTAAACGACGGAAAACCCTCACCTGCAGATTATAAGGAACTTGCAACCAATCTAACCCTTATATGCTGCGGTTATCCATGCATATGCCCTGAGGTTTTGAAAGCAGTTTCACTTCCGAAGAAACGAATATTTATCTCCATCTCCATCGGGAGGTTTTCCGCGAAGCGTTCATCGTTATGTCACCGTCCTTGGAAACAATTGACGTCCCCTTCTCTTCGGGGCAAGCACCTAAAACTAGCGATTTTTTTTCTTACGCCCTTCCAGACGCCCTCGACGGCAGGAGGAAGGAGCTCGCCTAAGGGAAAATGGACCGATCGGCAGCCTCCGAACCGGTTTTACGCCGCGTCCAGCATCAATCTGGCGCACGGCACTCGCTCTTGTGCCAGAGGAAAGAAGGCGTAGTGGGCCCTATGAGTTCCGAGAAATCCTCGAGCGAGATTTTCCTCCTCCATTGATATTAAGTGAGGAAAACTTTCCCAGCATTCAACGCCAAGACAGGGAAAGATGTCTGTTTGTCGTCTCTCCTGCTGCCGTGTCCATCAACATCTTCCTCATCACTCACGGGAATTGCGCAAAAAATTTCTTTCTCTCAATCCATGTTTCTACGCAGAGACCTTCCAACTAATATTCAACAACATAAATATATTCAATGCTCAAAACTGGAAACAATTATCATACTTGCGAACGAAAGCATTTATTCATCTGTGTTTTCAAGTCTGTTTCCTCGCTAATAGGCGCTTCAGACCGGGAGGATAAGTATGTACAAGGATGGGAATGAAGGGAAAGGAGGAAGGGAGGAGATAAACCCGTTGTCGACATTAGCCTGCTCTTAACGAAAAGGCGCCAAGGGGACCACGGCATAACGTCCCATCCGACGGACGGTGTACTGTACTCGAATGTTCTCCACAAAACACACAAGTAGGGGCCGGTTTACTAATGAAAAATATCTTCCACAGCCAGGATTCGAACCCGGTTCCTCCCGGTGAGAGGGCAGTACTCTAACCACTACACTGGTCCCAGCATCAATCAGCACCACTACATTCCGACTTCCCCAAAATGGGGAACAACTATTCATTTCTTTATACTTTTAATACGCTACCAAAATACCACATTCAGTTGACGCAAAGCTATACTTTTCGTTAATTAACTGCGTCATCTAAAAGCTATTACAATCGAGCACTGCGTTATGTAAGCGCCAAGAAAATCTGCAGGAGCCTCTCAACAGGACCCTCTCACAAAGCTGACTTATTCAGTATGTTTACTAACCTATCTGATCTAATTCAAACTCTGACATCTATTATCATTTTTCATAACTAGATAAATATGTTTCAACGAAATATATCCTTACCTGCGGGGTGGGTTATCAATCGAATTTTCCTGAATTGCAGTTCTGGTTTTGCAAACGTAATTAATCCGCTTCTTCCACAGCTTCTAATCTGTTTTCTAAGAAACAAAATGCATATTAAAATATTTCCATCAACTGCACAATTATGAATTTGTATTGGGTCTTCCTGTTATGCTCGAACGAGATTTTTTTATTTTGTTTGACTGGAATAGCCCTCAGTTATTCTTTACCGTGGCTGGTCACGGCAATTTTCCTCATACGTACGCAGAATGTCTTCCTCCCCCCCCCGCCTCATTTTCTCGGGACATTCAAGTTCCAACACCCATGGGGGTCGGAGCGAGGAGGATTGCACTGAATGTTGGTTTGCATATTGATTAAGGGGGGAGAGATCGTGTCACAAGGGGCGGGGACCTGGAAGATTTTTCCGAGAAGCGATTTCGCTCCGACCGTGTGCTTTTCGCGAGCGCCACACCCTAACGACGAACCCCGCGACGCCAGTTGTTGCACGGGCGTGTCTTTTGGCTCGGAATGATTCCCACGTGGGCCGACCTAGGAGAACGATGTCACCTCGTGGGGTGTCGCCACTTATCCGTCAATCAAGTCACTTGCGCAGTAATGCGAGACGAGTTTACCCGAAGGTCATGTTCACCACCTGAGGAAAACTCCGTTTATAATCAAAAAGAAATAAATGAAGCTTGATATTCGAAATGGAGGAAGGAGAGCAACGAATAGTAGTCATTCGGGGAAGGAGATCGACAGCTAAGTTGCGTCATTTGGGATACGAGGGTGGTTGGATATGGGCAGGAATATTTTAGGGGACAAAGGTAGGGCGGAGCAAAAACCTCCTTGGCCTCCTCTTAACAGAAGGCGCCTAGGAGATCAGGTTTTAACGCCCCATCCGACGGACAGAGTACTCCACTTGAAGTTTTATCCACATAACATCCAAGTGGGGACCGAAATACCAATGAAAAATCTTTGCCCCTTAAGGGATTTGAACACGGGTTCTCAAGATGGGAAGCCAGTACTCACGCAAATCACCAACCCGATCCCCAGAACCCAACGCAAGGCATCATTACTATCGTTATAAATAATTAAACCTGGTAAGGGGAAATTTTGGTAATGGGGTCGTTTGCCATATTTTTTATTGCAGAATCTGATAGAGTTAGTAAAATTAAAAAAAAACAAATTTTCCGTTTTTTGATCCGTCAATTAGTTCTCGCGTTATAAGCGGCGAAAAACTGATGTCCCTTTCGGAAAGTTGGGCGTGCATGCGACCACTTCAGTCATCCACTTCGTCCAATCACAACTGAGCCCGCGAAGCTACTTCGCCTTATCGCAATGGGGGACACACAGCTGACTCTGCCATTGGAAGCGGTTGCGACAGGTTCTGTGAGAGCAGACCTTCCTGCACCCCCCTCCACTCCCTTCCCTTTCCCTAAAAGCAGTCAAGGACGGGAGGTGAAGGACGTAATAAGTCTCAAAGCAGCTTCTTCGGTGGGCGTCACCTTTTGCTTATTTTAATTTCTGATTTATGAGTGAGTGGCTGGTTAAAAGATTAATTTTTTCACTAAACTTCCTTTTTCGTTTCCATCTATCGATTTTGTGCACAAAATTGCGATTTCGGTTCCGAGTAAATGGGAGGTAACACATCAAATCCAAATACCTACTAAATAAATTCAAATCACGCTGGTTTTAGGCTGACTATGAAGCAGGGGCGTCCTTAAGGATCTTAAGGCGTCTTAAGGATCACGCGAGCACTTGAACCACCCGTTAATCCCAAACAATTCAGATACACGCAATATTGTGTGATGAAAACACGATTTTTGTACGTACGAACTTCACGAGAATAAAGAGCTAAATATAATACCTTTAATCAGGACTTGGGTAATTTAGTCTTCTAGTCATTCCTCAACGTTTCCCGTTATATACTTGCCCTTACTGTTCCCAAGAAATGATTTGAGGAGACGTATCGGGCAAACTAATTTGCTTGTCTCCAGATAAGATGTAACAGACGTTAACTAACCGACTTGACACCCTTTAACTCCACATTGAATGATTCAAATAAAAACAATTATCAAATATAATTGGATAAGTTTATTTTACACGGAAAAATACGTTTTGGACTAACTTTCGTGTGATTGGTCAAGAATGGAGGAATCGGACTATAATTTGACGAACTTATCAGCTTTTCAACTGAACTAGTCCCTAAGAAAATGGCGGAGAGTTTGAGAAACACTACTGTGAAAACTATGGCCAATGTTTTCGAGGACACATCCGATGGTTGGACAATGGGCCGACGATTTCGAAACGCGTGCCGTTCAGCATTCAGAACGCAGAAGAAATGCATTGAGAATACAGATGAGTAATAGATTTCGATTGAATTGGGGGAGGACGCGAACCCTCAAAAACCTAATGACGTTTCACGCAGTAGACAAAAGCTTTTGAAACAACTCAGTATTGACGACGAATAAAATAGAATGGAAGGTGAGTAATGTGGGAGAATTCAAGAAGGAACAAGGAAACAACAAATTAACAATAGAGTGGAGGAAATAATTACAGCCTGGAGCTAAAATATCGATGATTATGGATATACAAATACAATGGTTCACATCAATAGCCGGACAAGGCTGGACAAGGTCCAAAACGAAAGAGCTAAAACTCTAACACACGCGGTGATTCCACTTTTAACAGGAAAATTTAATTTTTCCATCACAAAAACTCCGTTTAAGGAAATACAGAGAATTACTTAATTCGACGTAAAAAATTATTAGTGAACACATTGGTTACGAATTATAATAGCACAAATCAAAATCTCAAATTAAGCCGTACGAGGCATGCTTACATTTCTGAATCCATAAATTTTTGAATGTTTATAGTTCAAACATATTTTTGAAGCTCTCATCAATGAGCGTGGTGTTAGCATTCATGAGATTGCAAATTTCGCAAAAATGCTTCAACGCATGGAGAACGATATACCTTTGATGATGACGAAAGAGTCCACGCTTGTCAATGTATACGAGAATGAAGCACTATATCCCTCATCGTGCAGGAAAAGTGTATTATTAGCATCAAATGGTAAAGCTGAGAAGAAAATAAAGTTTTAGTGTGATCGTAAACGCCTCATGTTAACGGCGGCGTTCGCGGCTTCAAACATTGACTAAGGACAGAAGTTGAGAACGGGCTGGAGGTGTTTGATTGAAGTTCGAAAAACGGAACGAAATCCAGGCGATATTGCCAGGCATGTTAGGGGAAGGAAGGATGTTACTACCGCAGAAATTCCAAGAGAGGCGGAAAGGGTGGATGAAGCAGCTAAAATGAGCAGATGAGTGATATTGAAGGTCGTGCTAGATGGGAGGAAGTTAGGTAAGCGGAGAGGAGGAAGGAAAAGCATCAACAATTTAGATGTCAGAGCTCTTCACTGAAGACTAAAATGGTAAAATAATGAAGGAAACTAAAGTTTTGTTCACGTAAATAGCTACGTAAAATGCGCCTCTGCTCGCAAGCGGCAAGATGGGGTACGAGACATTTTAACTTGAACTGGTCAATACCGTTCGTAAATATCTTGTGATAGATCTCGTAGATGACGCTCTCAGCGTTGAAACAAGACGAACAAAATAAACCTCGAGTGCTTAACAACCTTCCATCAATAATCAAATAATACATGGGTTCCGAAACAGAAGGAGCGACGTTTGTCTAACAAGCCCACCGGAACCTATATTCAAGCGGCCTATTACGTATAAGAGAAATATTATTCACGAAATTGTGGCCATTCTGCTTCCTCCTGTGTTTATAAGCGACGTGGGATGTTGAAATGGAGGGTTGCGGGAGAGGGGGAGGGAAGGGCCGGCATTCGACGTCTATAATTGTAACAGCCGCGGGGGCGTATTATGTGGAATGAGGGGAGAGAAAGATCTAGGATTGGAGGGGAATGAAGTGTCAAGAATTCCACGGAGTAAAAAAAATCATTCGCCTGGATTGGGAGGCGAAAGAAGGCGGATGATTTTTCTTTGTGAAGTTCTTGTACTTCTGTGTATACGTATATCTCCATGTCACTCGCTTCCAGTTTGCAATCCCTTATAATTGAATCTAGGCCCGCAGGAGGGGAGTAAAGGCCTCGAAAATTATCCAAGCATGTAAGAGTATTTCAGGAGTTCCTCCCGGGAGGAGGGTTGAGGGACGAGAGAGATAAGTTGCAGGAGATCCGTCCGCAGGAATTACCATCCTGACGAATTTTTATTTGCATGGTTTTATAATATACGCGGAATATCCGGCAGAAATCATTATTTGCGTGAATTAAAACTTATAGTATCCAAGGGGAAACTCAACACCGCAAGAATTTGAAGAATATTATTTAAAATTTTGCGCAACTGTATCGCTGTTTCATTTTTTCCCCTTTTTGTGCACTTAGAACTATAATAACGGACATTATTTCCGATAAATGTAAGACTTAACGGAATAGCATACGCACGTTATTACATGGGCCACTAAAACTTAATAGTTTGTCTTCTTAAAACGTGAATATGAATGGACTTGGAATATTAACATATTAACTTCACTGATAACGACACTAAAAAGATGCACACCCATGCAAAAATTTTCTCATTTTAACAGCTTATTAGGAATCAGAGTGACATAGTGACAATTCACAGACATCGAAATAAACGTATATTTATTTACTCATTTCCCACAGAGTCTATTTAATGGGTAGATCGATAAGTGGCAAGAGTATTAACATTCCAGACAGATGGTTCATGTTCGTATACAGGCTGTGGCGGATATTTTTCATCCGTAAACCGGTTCTTACTTGAGTGGTACGTGGATAGTTTAGATAAATCACTACTCCGACCGCCAAATGGGACGTTAAAACAGTGGACTATTTGGTTTCCTTCCACCCTTCCTCGGTTCCACGATAAATTCCTGTCTCTCTCTCCTACTCCAAAACCATTCTTAATGGCGCAAATAATCTCCGGATGTAAGTATTCTCCCCGAAATAACTAATCCAAAGGTATAATCTCACTCAAATGTAATCTAACATAATTGTAAGTCAATAGAAACGTCTTCTCAAGGCACATACATGAATGAGAAGATTAGTATCGATATTTACAATGTAAAATTTTGAGCAGTCCCGAAGGGCAGTAGTCCTAGAACACTAGATATCATTATTATTATCTATTGATGCCATTGCACTACATCAACATACATCCATTGATTGGCTATTTGGCTGATTCGGGTCACAGACTTCTCTCATGGTAGATAGCCATGGTAAGGTTTGCAAAACATTCCTGAAGAACGCGAAGCATGATTAGCATAAAAAGGCACGAGGAGAGGAGAAAAGTCGTGGGTCATCTTTCGCGAATAAGTAGGTTGCTTTCCTTTGAGCCGCAGGCAATGCTGGAAAATCAACGCTTCCTGCCATTCTTAGATGCCTTTTTTGTACTCACTGCTTCCTCCTTCCATCTCTCAAGATCCTTCCGCATTGCCAAGTGCGTCCTAAGAGCGATTAGCAACACACCTGGACCAACAAAAAGATGATGTGGGAAAAGATCAAATGAGAATGTATATAACATACCATTTAGCATCCTCACACCCATAGAAGTGCAGGTGAGAGAGTCGCTAAAATCAGGCTCCCGTGATTCATATGCTAAGAGATTTCGTGGACTGACTGAGATAGCCGGCTGCTTGAAGTTCAGTTTTCGAACGTCAACCTCATTTTCCGAAATAACTCGTTAAGAAATTGCATTAAAACCAGACCAACAGTTCAAGACCGACCAAAACCTTAACCACAATCGCACTCCTTTGAGTGTAATTAGTAACGGAGGCTATAGGAAGGCTTCATTTTAAATATGGAGATTGAGAAGCCGTAATCACGTTAAAAGTTTACAACAATTATAACAAGAGAAGTTCGAGTCACTAGTAGCAAGAGTACCAAAAGACGTCCTTTTGTAAAGATTCGCTGAGGGTGTGTGTTTGAAACTGGATTATCTTGAATATGTAACCAAGCAGTCACGTGGTTCAAACACGATTGGATTGCAAATTTAGTGTGTCTGAATCGCTAATTACATATCATTAATTGTTTTCACTCGAGTTTTTCCTCATCTGTCTCGACTAAAGAGCCCCTAGATGACATAAATCACAAGTGTAAACAATGAATGAGGTCGTAATCAGCTGTTTTAACACACCGAATTTGCGAACCATTCGTGTTTATACCACGTGACTCCTTAGTTACCCATTCAAGATCATCCCTACGGTTTCAAACACAACCCCCCCCCCCCTGATCTCTTAAACTGTTTGACACTATTTCTTACAAACATTTTCCTTACATATAGCCAGGATCGATTATTTCGCCGGGTGAAATTCAGTCTTGGTGGCAATCATTCGCTATATACTCGCGGAAAATCAGTCCAACAAATTAATATGTCAGCATTGTACATTTGATTCATAAAAGAATTACCTAAAGCATTTCAAGGGAAATCACATTTCTCCATGCAGTGGAAATAAGTTCAAAAATAAGTTTGCGCATTCTTTGCTGGTATTACATTATGTATGTGTGATCGGGCACCAAATGTTTTCTACGCAGGTTCAAAAGAGCGATGGATCGTATCGCGTCGTAAAAGTTCTTACGCTAAAATACGAGAAATTGCAGAGTGAATTTAATACTCAAGCATCGGCTAACCAGGAATATGATGTAACCACACCATCTAATCGTCGTATTGAGACTTGGTTTATCTAAAGAAGATATAATACGAATCTCCATCCTCAAAAGAAGGAAATATTAATTCATCGGCTGTAGGCGCGTGTGATACCCGTTATCTTAAATGCAACAACACATTCAAAAACATCTTAAGATAATAAATAATTGGAATATTGTATCATTTTCTAAAGACACCAAGGAATGTTTGTTCAACCTCTTAACATAGATTTCGCAATTCTTCAGTCTGTCAGATTCGGAGACAAGATTAAACGCGTTGAAAGCAAGAAAAAAGATACTAAAGTATACGGGGTGGTAAAGACTTAGTGAAGGCCCATTGAAAGTGATAATGTCACCGAGTCCATTTGGAATGGGGACAAAAATAAGAAATAAGCAACTGTCCACTTTAATCTTTAGCATTGGAATTTTAAGTAGGTCTGTCATTTTTCTTTGTAAGAAAGCAATCTACGGAAAGTTATTGCCGAAGTTGAATTTCTACTAGTAGAGATTAGATTTTTCTGGATAACCCGGGGAGCTTTCTCTCAATGAATGGGTCAGCTAAGGAGCACGATGCAAATGCAATATTTTTCGAAAATGTTTTCTTAATTTACGAAGGACAAAGATTTCCCTTGTCTTTCGTGTTAATGACTAAGCCACGAACTTCCTCTCAAGCAGCTTTTATCTTTTTTCCTACGCATCAAGTTTTGTAAAGTTACGTCGGGGACTGTGAAGCCAGCATCATTTGAAGAAAAGGTTGAATCAATGATTCTGCACGGTTCCTTGGTATATATTTGGAATAAAGGGAGCAACAACAAGACACCCAGAAAGAAAGGTACACGCAAGGGACGTGCTTATTAGTTCCCATTACCGTCTATGAAAATGTCTCCTTGGAATATTTTGGCACCGAAATGTTTTTCCCGTCAGCTCTGCTCTAAACTTTAAATCCTGATAAGGACACATTTTGGATTGCCATATTTAATGGCTGTCATAGTAGCATAAATTCCACAGAGAAAAAATCCACTGATTTCCGGCCAGATACTTTAACCAGTTAAGCTACCGAGGCGCAACTTTTCCCTGCGGAATACTAGAGGCCTTAAAGGAACTAGATGTGTCGACTAGTTCCTTTAAGGTAATTTTATTAAATTTGCTCTATTTAATTATAAGTTAAGGTGAGGTAATCCTTTCCACAGGGAAAAATTACGCCTCGGTAGCTTAACTAGTTAAGGCACCTGGTCGGAAATCAGGGGGTCCGGGTTCGAATCCCGGTCAAGGCGAATGATTTTTTTCTCTGTGGAGATTCTGCTATTGTGCATTTCAGCGGGTAACGCCGTTAAGGTTCTCGCGGCTAAGTAGTTCACGATCCTTCAAATTGGTTGTCATAGCACAAAGTCCGATTTCGTACCTCTTAGGTAAAATTACAAACTTAATTTCGGTCAACTATCCACCAGATGAGACGTCAACATTTTCAGAACCGTAAGGGGTTAAAGAAATCTGAAGAAATTATTTTTGGAAAAACGATGATACGCTCTCAGTCACCAACTGTTTCTGTAACTCACTGGCCAATTTAAATACTTTACTCACTAAATGGCCCACATGACCATATAAATCAGCTTCGCTGCAGTAAAACTAGAGGAAAATATTAGGTAGAAGCGAGCAAGGAAAGACGGCATCCCACCAGCACAAGAACTATCTTACAACTGAAGGGTGGAAGTAAGGAAGCACTCTCACTAATGGCTCAAATGACCTCAGAGCTTCAACGCAGCAAAAAAATTAAAATTATGAGTAGAAGTGAGCAAGGAAATTGTGCAGCCTACCACTACAAGAATCTAATAACAACGAAAGCTTGGAAGCAATGAAATATTCATTAGAAAATATATCTGGAGCATGCTCTTTTACAGCAGCGAAGCATGGAAAATAACAGCTACAGAGGAATATTAATCCAAGACAAGAGCATGGCGCTACAGAAGAATAACGAAGAGACCTTATGAAGTGAAGGAGAAAGATCAATTGTAAAAAACATTCTTAAAAGAAGACGTGGAAATCTATCGGGGACATCTCGAGACATGATGCAGTAGTTGAGGGAAATGTGAGAAGGAAGAACGAAAAAGAAAACCCAAGGATGAGGTGATAAAGGTGAGCATATGGTGAATGTTTTGGCAGTGGAAATTCACGTCATTTCGCAACTGTTAGCTGAGAGAAGAATCGAGTGGAGAGCTGCGTCAAACCAGTCTAAAGAAGTTGAAAATTGCCACAGTACATAGGTTTCCTGGATCTCCTGAATCAGGACTCGAACCACAGGAACCTTTGCTTTGCCGGACCACTGCGCAGAAGACCACGCTACCCGTCACATTCGCCTTTCATTACGGTCGATCAAGGATGGCAAACGTAAGGCGAAAATGTTCATCACAGAAGCCACTGTCCAAGAGGACAGATCCCATAAATTATCGCGAAGGGCGATAAGCCACCACTGTAAGATTTTGAGCAACAAAATACTACAGTCTAGGGAATTATACCACGGATAATGATCGGACGTTCATTTAGAATTAAACCGTCTCAATGGTTGATCCAATGAGAATTTAATCCCGAGAAAGACGACTGGAAGATTGAAATTCATACTTAATCTATTAAATAAATTTCAGGATGATATTTCCACTGATGGCGTCAAAAATATTTTGCAAACTCCAACTTACTATGGTAGACTGGAATAGTAATTAAATCAGGGAAATTGATTTCCGAACCGAAAGATGCAAAATGTCCTTTTTTCCTCGTACAATTAGGGATATAAATGGGTTAAAATATATCCAATAGCACAAATACGAGTGTATCAACGAATAGCATAGGTAGTTGCATATTGGTATAAGGACTTTAAGCTAACCTAACTAACAGCATGTTTTTGCATGCTTGCTTTTGCTCTTTTTATCTTTTTTAAATTGGAGTTTAAACTGGTATATTATTATTAATTCTTTCTTATGCATGATATGTAATGCATGTTTGGTGTTAATCACCCACTACCACACACTTTTATGGTGGCTTGCAGGGTATTATGTAGATGTAGAAAGAGACAGATCACAAATAATGACAAAAAGATATACAGAACTTAGGATATCTATGACAAAATTTCCGCCACAAAAGTTGAACAGAATCAAGGTAAATGTTGGGCTGACACGTGCGTCCTTGTCCCATCCTTCTCCAGCGTCAAGATCGGCGGGCCGTGAATACCATAGGTTTGATGCAGACTCACGGCAAATTGGATATCCGGAAATAAAAAAGGCACGTAAGGAAGAATGGCGAATTGGACAATGGGCGCTGAAATTGGAGGAGGTATTGTTGGAGTAAGAGGAGTCACTACAGGATGTTGCGAAACGAAATTCAGATATCCTTACATACGAAACACACAGTACGATTCCAAGACGAGTAGGAACCTTCGGCCTGTTTCCCCTTACTGGATATCAGCACATTGGTGAAGACAATCATCGAGGGAAAAGTGAGTGGGAAGAATGGAGAGGGAAGACCTCACATGAAGTATACACCGTAAGTTGTTCAGCATGTGAGAGAGAAGAATTATGTAAATATGAAGGTGTTAGCCGATAGGAGAATCAAGTGGAGGGCTGCGTCAAACCAATGTCAGGATTACTGACTCATGACGATGAATATTTTAAGGCAACTTTTAATCGATTTAGAAACATATCCTAGAGTATTAAAAAGTAAGAAACCCACAAATGCGATATTGGAACAAGAGCTAGATACCGTATCCAGTAATCTCGATTAGGGAAAATGAATAGTGTCTAGTTTAACTTACGCTGAGCGTTACTCAAGATTGCATTCCTTCTCGCACTATCAAAACACAGTTTTTTAAGGTAAGGTTAGATGGCAATGTTGGTTCAATTTCGCCCCAAAAAAGACGAGTTTTTAATATTTTAAAGGAAACGGAAGAATAAGAACCGAATAAATCGGGACTGATATCCATCCTCAAATCCCCAGAATTTTCATTAGAATGTTTACTCTTCGAATGCTTCAAAAATCTTATATATTCCCTACATCATGCTGTCCGATTCATGAGCTATCAATAATGTTTTCCTTGAAAGGTCTCCAATGTCGGTAAAACGTTCTCCATCACTCTCACATCTAAATATCAGAGACCAGGACCAACGTGCATCAGTAGCTTGAGCGGTTGTATGAGCCCCCAGCCCGCCCACTTGCTTTGCACAAATGCAACCACGGAAATGGACACAGTGATGAATCGCTTGGTTTTTATGCAGCGGTGACATAATACTTTCAATGAAATTACTTCCGGGGGAACATTAAATTCCGCGGCCACAGAATTAAAGCTCCAAAGGCACTGAATAGGCCATGAAGCAAGCCTTGCAGGTCAGGAGAAAAGAGGAAGCAACTAGCATGTTGCTTAGATTCGTCATCCAATTGCTCTTTGTCCACCCACATCATTACGCCACACGGTGAAATAGCAGAGACGCAATGTATTACCAACAAGAGCTTCATGTGGATCTTAGTTAATAGCATATTCAAAAAGTATTAGACTGTTAACACTTCTTAGTAACTTCTTCTCACAAAACATCTGGAGCATTGTTATTAACGGCAGTGAGGCATGGACGATAACAGAAGCAAAATGTCTTTGCTGGAAGCATTCGAAATGTAGAGCTATGGAAGAGTGATGAATATAAAATGGATAGACCATGTAAGAAGCGTAGAAATCTTGAGAAGAGTGGAAAAAAGAGAAGTTATCTGAAAGTTCAATAAAAAAAAGACGGGACCACTAAATCGACCATATCTTGAGATATGATGGCCTGAAGAAGACAATCCTCGAGGGAAAAGTGAACGGGAAGAATGGTAAAGGAAGGCCTCGTATGATATGTATGTAACAAGTGATAAGATTTTGAAACACAAGAATTATGAAAATATGAACATGTAAGCCAAAAGGAGTATCGAGATGAGAGCGGCGTCTAGCCAATCTTAGGATTGTTGACTCAGAATGATGAAAATATAAGTTTATTTGAGTCCAAAATGAATAAAAAGAAACTGTATGGTGTATTTCGCACGTCTACGAGGATAATTTATTCCTTATTTGAGATTTTATTGACAGATATTATAATGAAACATGTTATTCGGAGTTTAAAAATCGAAAATGTATTCGTAAAATTAGAAAAAAAAATAATTTCAACACAATCTTGACGACGTGGATAAATGTCAATGTCTTAGCCAACATCGCAACGACTACTCTTAGGCAGACACGTTTTAGTCATATCACGCCAAAACCTACCAAAGCACGTTCTCCAAATGCGCTAAAATGAACCTCTACACAGGACGAATTTTCAATCCTAAGTCACGAAACCTGCATTCCTTCATCAATATACAATGGTATCAGAGTTAGAGCATACTTAGTTTTATCGCTAATTCGGGGTGACGTCTTTGCCAGCAATGAATTTCGTGTTACGTAGCAGGGAAGAACACCCAGTACGTTCAGAAGAAAAGTACGGCGGAATAGAGCCGGAAAGAGGAGATACCCCGGTGACCCAATTCACTCAAACGACGGCCACTATAATAGGCCAGAGTCACGTAAACCGACCAAAAAATACTTGACTCTAAGCACGGAGAAAAAAATATCCATCCATTATAATTGTCCTCTGTCAAATTCAAGAGATAAGGATCTTATCACATTAATATCACTCTAGTTTAACGTAGAGGGAGACACGCATAGTAAAAAAAACATGAAGGCGTGAGGCTTCATTTTGTGGAACTAAGCCACAAGGAATGAAAACATAAAATTGTAAAATTCCACTAACATTTATTACAGTGCGATCATTTTATCGTCACTTTGTGCCATCACCAGATCCTTATGATGACTTAAAGTGTCAAAATTACGGTAGGGTTTGAATAAATATTTTGAGAAAGTTTACAAAGGCAAGAAAAAAAGCAAATAGTTGTACAGGATGATTTCACCACCGTCGGAAGCTCCAGAGAATTCCACTAACGGAAAAATTCACTTTCAAAGGCACTTTTCCATAGTTTTCTTAACGAGTCCTCAACGGGAGAGAGATAGAAGTTTCTTCACAATTCGACAAACCAGGACTTGTTCAAAAGCTTAACTTCGAAGCCCGTGAATACAAGCCGCCCACACAAACCATGCGAAGTATACGGAAGTTACCAATCCGAATTTATGCACCCACATATGTTAGTTTTCATACTTGAATTACGTATGTAATTTAGCGAAAAATGCTTGACATACTTCTTTATCGAAAAAATAAACAACAGGGAGGATTAATGAAAAGCTTGCAAGTTGATGGACAAGACTGCTGAAATCCAGGTTTGAACTCGGGTGGACTTTGCTGGCTATTATTCCTACCTGGGAGCTATGTATTAAGCACGTAAGTGACAATGCACTGTCTGTAGGATGTGGTTTTTAATTATAAAAACCCTTCGAGCAAGTCGTTTCAGATACATATAAATATGACCTCTCTTACTGCATGTAATACGTTCACCCATCTAAACTGTTTCTTCCCAGGTAAACAAAAACTATACATTCAGAATACCTATAGCTTTTTTTCAAAATCCGACCTGTCATTTTAGCAGCTGAACTCAAATTCTCTAACTCGCTAACAGTCTCAGCCCCCAATATATCCCCTATTTCTCTCACTTATTTCCGGAGACACCTGCCCATCAAATTTCCTATATCTCCGTTCGATATATTTCCCATATCATCATACTATACACTTCCTGTACTTCGGACCTGAAGATGCCGAGTGGAATGCCGGCGGAACTGTCGTGCAGTAAGACGAATCAACGCGGAAAAAAACGGCAACCCTCGAGTAATCTTCTAATCATCGCGGAAGCCTTCGCAGCAACTAGAATATTTTCAATTTAGGCGTAAATAAATATTGTGGATTCTCATGATGCAACTAGCACTGATATAGCGAAACATCTAACATTATTGGTCTCTACAACGGATACAATTATGAAAAATCGCGATGTGACTCAGAAACATGCTAGCTATTGGTAGCATTGGTCGAAAAAGAATAAAATGTCAAGAAATCATCGTATGAAGGAATACTAGCTTAATAAGTGGTTTTTAAGTTCTAGATCATCAAATATCGCCTTGAATGGCTTCTTCATAACAGAAACCAACCCCCATAGTTGCTGCCACTGATGCATTGGATTAACCATGGCGAAAAGATAATTTTCTCATGAAATAATTTATAACCATTGAATGCTAAACCGTATTGTGGAATAGGAAACGAGTTGAGAGAGGAGAGCCAATTTTTAAGATGGGAAACTTTCGCCAGCCGACCATAAGGTCACTGTCGGGGTGGATTTTTTCACTGCATGGATGTTTGTGTTCGTCTAATTTTGCTATGCCAAAGATGTCAAAATATAAAGCCAATAGGCTGTTCTATGGGGTATAATAATAAATAAATAAATTAGGTTGTTAATTAGGCTGCAAGAGTCTAGAAAGAGAACGGGAAGAAGGATACGTGAACACAAAATTCATTCAAGTCTCCGTCGTTCTTTCACCATTGTGAATGAAACAAAATGGTCTTACTGTACATTGACGTTTTAAAAGAGGGTTTTTCGTTTCCCTCAATGGGTCAGTGAACGGAAGGACTTATATCAGGCTGTCTACAGGGTCGAGGTCGACGGGGCCCCGTTTTACGCCGGGGTTAAGGGCCCGGAGAAGGGTATAGGGTTCAAGAGGTCGTGGGGACTACGCACCCAATTTGTAGACAAGTCGGTATTCCCCCTTTTAAAACGCAAGCCACCAATTCACGACGGGAGGGTTAGTGGGTTGAGAAGAGATGTCAATTGAGGTCGACCTCTCTCCCTCGGGTCTTCTCCGAGAGCGCCGAGATATCTCAAATCACGAGGGGGGGGATGGAGCAGCTAGTTCCGAGGCTTTCGCCTTGCAGTGTCTGAGTCAAACTGCCCGCCCTAGGCCTGAGTCGTCTTCAAGAGGACAGAAGGAAAGCGAATTAAATATGGCTAATCGGCAGAGTGGGAGACGGGCGTCATGTTCTACGAATCACCAAAAATATATCTAACTATCGTAAGCCCCAGCAATTCAAAAACTCTTCGCTCTTGATAATCAACCACACTGTTACAGACTATACATACTCTGTGGCACTATATTGACATTCATTAGGAAATATTTCGATACGTTTTTAGCATACTTTTCGCGTGACAACAATATCCGAAGCTAAGTTCATTTGCCTAAAACTTGACGAATGCATTAAGGAGGCTCCACCGAATTATGAAGTAGGTATATGTCTTTTTTGTGAAAATTTCAGGACATATCATTTTCTATCCCTTATATCGATTGGAAATAATATAATGAGGCCTTTCCATCGTATATTGGAAGAAAAAATAAGTTGAAAATCAGCTATTTTATACGTGGCTATACGGCAGAGCATGGCCCATGCAGTAAAATTTGCAGGTTAATAACGTAAAGAGAAATGTCGTTTTGACGAAAAACTAAAATAAGATGCGCAATTTTATGTAATTTTGGCATTGTGAAAAAGTGCTCGCCTTTCCACACTTGTTTAATTGATATTAATTAATGTTTGCTCGAAAACAAGCAGAAAAGCCTTAGTGACATGAAAGTGGTGCTACAGTATTTTGTTATCATTGGCAACGGTACATATGACGGAACGTGCTTACGAGCCTATTTACTAACTTAATTTAGGAATATACCTTACCAAAGCCCTTCTTATATTTTTTATGTAATTTCAATATTTCATTGGTTATTCAAATGGTGTAATTAGTACCAATGCTTCTAAATGGTAGCAGCTTCATTGCCGAAATACTCTTATTTGCCAATCAATTTTCAAAAATATGAATATTAATAAAATTCAAAAAGAGTTCTATTGCAAGGGAATAGTTTAAAACTAAGTAAGAAAATATTAAACCTATTTTAGAATACATATTAGCGGGATCGAGGATGTATTCTCATTTCGTAAATTAGACGTGGCAACAACACGTCAGTCATGTTTCTAAGTCAAAATGAGTTAAAAGAGCTTGTAAAAAATAGAATGCAACTACAATGCGCTATAAAATAGCATACTAATACTATTATTGTGTATGCGTTATCACCCTATATAGATGATTTACCATATAGGTGTTTTTCTGGATCGTTATTTATTCATTAAATAACATAGCCCTTTTACGGGAGTTTAAATCGCGGTGACACGGTAGAACCTACTTAACTTGAAATGAGATACGCCAAAAGTTTCGAGTATTCAAGTCTAAGAGTATTTCGGATTCATCTAGTCAGGTGATATAGGCTGAATAACTAACATATGACGCAAGCGAAGTGACAAAAAGATGTACCATTAAATTCAGAGTTCAATGGCGGCAACTAATTTATAAATCCATTAAGTTATATCTTGCACTACTTGGGTAGGTACCTATATTAAAATGTATGCGAATCTCAAAAGATAATTTCTGCCTGCTAAATACTTATTCTATGGAACTGCCTATTTTTGAGTATTGAATTATGTCCTTATATGTCTCACGTCTTTTTGTTAAGTTATTATGTATAAGACTAGGACTCCGATAAGATCTAAAGAATCTTAGGACTTCGTTGGCAATGCACACGACAAAAATGTACCCGAAAAGAACACAATAAAAATGCTCCAGCACAAACATGTATCGCTTTCATCATTTTCATATCAGTGACTCCGATAAGATCTAAAGAATCTTCGGACTTCGTTTGCAATGCACACGACAAAAATGTACCCGAAAAGAACACAATAAAAATGCTCCAGCACAAACATGTATGCGCTTTCATCATTTTCATATCAGTAGTAATATAAAAGTTCGCAAATTTGCAAATATATCTTCCTTTCACTAATTGCCAGGCGAAGAGCAATCGCGAGAGTTAATCTTGGGGATGAAGGATATATAGCGTCCGCTTTTGTCACTGCTGCCATAAGGTGCGACAGTTGACATCAACATGGACTTTTCGCTCAAAACATGCAGATGAGGCAAACGAGTGGCCAGTTTGGCGTCAGCAGCTCATCTTCGCCGAGACGCTTCGTTCCTGTCGTAGGGGGAGCTTGCTCGAAGGAAGGTTGGTCTAATTGAAGGAGGGAGGAGGAAAGAGGCTGAAATGGGGAACGCACAAAGACACCCACATAGTCTCCTTTGGCAGAAGCTTTTTCCACCGACGTCTGACACAAGAGGTCGTTGACCGCCTCCTCCTCGCCGGAATAGAAAGGTCTGAGTTCGGTGAGGAGCCAGAATTTAAAATCAGTAAACAAATCGTCGGTGTCTAAGGACAACTGCCTATTTTTAAATATTTTAAAATTTAGCAATACAAGGAGAGCAACAGAATGCGTACCTAATCACGGCCTAAGCAAATTATTATCATTGATAACATTAGACAAAATAATTTCTCAGTTATCATGGCTATTAATCCCTCATAAAATCTTGTCCCCCTGCCACACACCTTCATGGTGACTTGCAGGGTATTAAGTAAATGTAGATATTTACGTCAAAATTAAACATTTTGGATAAAAAAATTTCGGAAAATTTAACCATCATTAAACTTCATTTTTATCATCATCCATCTTCATTTTTCACATCATAGATGTGATGCATAGGTTCGAGAGATGACAGCTTCATTTGTATTACGAAATGGAGAAAGGAAAATGACTCACATTATACGACTCGAATAAGTCATGGGAGTGAGTGGCGGGTCAAAGTCCTGCTTCAAGAATGGGCTGCCGTGTTTACCATAGAAATTGGAGTAACGATAAACAGCCAGTGATATTGATGTAGGCACCGTATTCCATGGATGCATGAAGAGGAGAAGGAAACGATACTACTGTAACGTCAATGTCAAGGCGGCTTTTATGTGTTAGTATATCAATTTGGATGGCGTATACAGCCGATTATCTCAGGATGCGAAGTAGGTACCCGGAAAACTGAGTTTGAGAACATGAAAAGCAATTTTCAACATCAATAGAAGAAACAGAATATAAATCAGCGATAGACTCTTTCTAAAAGCACTTTTACTGGCGTACAGGTTACTACATACATTCAAGTATTGGTGTAAACTCCACAAAGCCTAGTCAAGTTCCGAAGCTATTAGGCACACCCATGGAGCAAACGTAATTCTGAACTACAGAAGCAACGACGCGTTCGATTCTCGTACTGTAATCGATTTTTCACGCTTACCAATTCATTCATGCAGTCCAAAAGCTAAAATTCCTGATCCCCAGTCTACAAACCTAGGATACTCTCTTCGATAAGCCCTACTAAGCCCTACATCGTAGATTGAATAATTATTCACAGCACCTTCGTTCCTCGTCAAATATACGTTTATCCATACGTATTTCCCGTCCACTCAAGAGTATAGTGCCATATAGTGTTAGCATTAGGATAACTGCTTAGTACAACTAGCGAATACTACTACTAGAATATCCGGGTTCTAGTAGCAGTTACTATAACCATAATAGTTTATTCCCGTACTATTTACTAACACTAAGAGGATATTTGCTCAATAGTATTCGCATTACTGAGGTATTCCTTCGGAGGAGGCGACCGTGTCGGTCGCCTCCTCCGAAGAACTAGGAGAGGAACTAAGAACATTTGCACCGTCTAGGATACGACGGAAATCGGGCAAATGTAGGATTGCTATAGCGTCGGTATTAGCCTAGTTCCAGCTACAGGAGCAAAATGGTCAAAAGGAGCCAAATAAGATGAGAGAGATAGATTGTCGTAGCGATAGATTCAAAATGGCATTTTTCCTCCGTACTATAAGAGAACAGAATAGGCAGCATAGGAAAGGGATAGGTAGGGGAAATATTTTAGAGTATTCTGCAGTGCATGATGCATGTATTAACCCCTCAAATACTATAGATACTAACAATCTAGTTGCATGAGACACTTTAGTTGCTTGTTTGCATGTTAATAGTGCATGCTTGGTGATCTTCACCCCCTGCCACACACCCTCACGGTGGCTTGCAGGGTATCGTGTAGATGTAGATGTAGAATGGTCAAAGATTTCAAGTCCCTGTAAAGGTAGTTGATTCAGGCTTGATTTGGTGGAATATCATAACGAAAGAAAAATACTGGCAATTTTCCACATTTTCTAAATCAAATCCTAATTTTGTGAAAAATTGCCAGTATTTTTCTTTCGCGTTTAAAGTCCCGTCCGACGGAAGGAGTAGTGAAATCAAAGTGCTCCCCTCGTCGCAATAAATTAAGGACCAGTATACCAACTGAGCCACCTCTGTCGTAGCAGGAATACGAACCCGTGCCCCAATTATGGAAAACTAATACTCCTGTCATCACATTAACCCGATCCCAGATGATATCCTACCGCGATGATTCTCCGTTGTTTCCGGATACAGGACCGCTTTTGAGCCCCGGATTCTAAAATAGACAAAATCCCTACACCATCATTCGCACTCATGGATGAGAAAACAAGCGAAAACGAGTTGGCACCGACGCCTTATATCCATGTAGTTGCCAGCCTCAAAGAGTTGAGAGAAACGGCAAGGCCGAGCTACAAGTGGGTCACACGCGTCATGGACTTTTTTTCACCAGAAAATTGAAAAAAAAGACCAGCCTTCTACGCCATTGGATAACGTTTGCAGCGATGGAAGTGTGGAGGGACATTCGTAGCAAAAAAAACAAATATTCCTTCCATTCGCCTCGTTAGCAGTCCTTTGGGTAGCCGACTGGAGTGGAAAAAGCTTCAAACGTTTTCAACATCAATATTTCGTGTGATTTTCCTAGTCTTATACACGAAGACGGTAAATATGAAAGAGAAATCGGTTCATAATGAGTCCAGAGGAGGAATACGAAAGAAATACATTCCGAAAGAGGAGGGCGGGTAATTTTTACAAAGAGTTGCAATGCCCAGAAAAGCAAACAACTGTAATATCGGAGATTACAGGGGAATATATCAATTTAAACCCGCAGATCAGGATCCTGTAAATGATAGTTTGGGAAGACTTCCTCTTTTGTTACCGACGTAAAATAAATAAGTCTAAACATTTTGGCTCAAACTCTAGTCCTCATTTCTCTTACCGTTTAAATGAAAAAAATAGTAACAGCAGGCATCTTCAGGTGGGAAAGAAAGTGGGAGGAAAGTAAAGATGATACATTCGGCTGGATTTACGAATGATAAATCTTGAGTTAGCCAGACAGCCTAGGGTCTTGCAGCTGTTATCGGAAGCTCTGGAAAACCAGATAGCAACACAAGGGATTATTTAGTATTTCATTATTTCATTTAGTACCTTATTTATTTGAACCAGATAATTTTAAGGCTAAGTACGAAAGAAATAATATAATTATTTATAATGTGTAACCTCCGGTGATACTCAAGTCTGGATTGTTCCAAGAACAATAGGAAATGAAATAATTGTCCTAAATAAAAAAGTAAGACAATTGTACCCACCGCTGATCCACCATTAAGAACAATTCAAGAAAATTAAGCACTAAAATTTGGCCATTTCATGTCCTTCCCGAACATTTGAAAACTAAAAGCTCATTTCGGCCTTGATTCTCTCAAAAGAAATCTTTTCCTCGGACATACTCGATTTCACGGGGTTGCCTGAAATACTTTCTGCATAATACCAACTTCGAGGTTTTCTAGGGAAAACGAAATGAAATCCAAGGTTGCTCTTCCACAGGAAAACTTTTTAAAAAGGCCAAATTTCACAATCGCATGGTGAACGTTGTTTCCCGGGAACATTTCAAATCAGTTTATATGTTCATTATACAACACTTCACAGTACACACGAATGACACAAGGCACGATTTCTGCAGTGATTCCATCAGCATTAATATTCTCCCTTTACGTTGCGTGATAGAATGGAACATTATTTTTGCCACTCGCTAGAGGAAATTATTTGCCTAAACAACGCTTGGTGTGTTGATGCCAACATTCCCCACTTTTTAAGATAGACTAAACGTCGCACGGTCGAGGAAAATACCCACACTCTAATAATCAGTTCCTCAAACGATAATAAAACCTTTGTAACCGAAGGCGTGCTGTAATCAAATTACGTTTCATCGTAAATTTCTACGAAATCAAAATGAAATTAAAGTAAGTCGATTATCTTCTCGTCGACTAAAGATGACCATTCCGTTCAGAATATCCATTTAGTTAATTTATGAAGCTGACGCAAGAGGGTGCGTCGAAACGAGAAGCAAGCAATGAGGCCGCTAAAAGTTATCGCGAGGCCAAAGTTTAGACAGAGAAATGCATTCTATCTCTACTCTAAAAAAAGTAAAGGAAATGAATTTGACGAAATGCAGTAGTGTTAGGACGACAGACTCGTGCGTGCAAAACCGAATGTTTCAACGAGAACCGAAATAAGATTAAAATTCCTAGATTCCGGCTTGGAAAGACATTTCTTACGTCTTCTTCTTCTATTTCTTACTCTTCCTGAACTTACGGCAGATCCGATTTCTCGTATCACTCTTGATTCTCCATTAAGATTTATTGCTTCCTCTTCTTCTTCTTGCACATATCCCCCGATAAAAATAGCATGGTGACTGCATCCAGATTTATTCCGCTACTTTTTCGAAAACTGTAATGGGAAATCACCCTTTTCTATTTTTCGTGACAATCAGATACGCTCACTGATTGGGCTTTTTTTTAAATTCCAAGTTTCATCGCTGCTGTACAGTTGCAGGAAAAGCAACCGATTCAAGCTCAGTCGGAGTACCCGTCTGTTTGTGAAGGGACTGATTTGCTAGTTGCTTTGAACGAAGCCACTCTGATTTATCTACAATTCACTGTCAACCAGGGAAGCAACACGAGAAGAGATTAAGTAAGCTGATTGGCACAGAAATCTTAATTAAGAGAGAATGGAAAAAGAAGGCGGAAGATTGCGACATGGCGGCTTAGGTAAAACAATAAACATCAAACAGCAGATATCATCAGGAAACATCAACTACAAACTAAGATGTTTACTTCGAAGAGAGAACTCGCTCGAGGCTCAAGTTTGTTTACTATGAAAAATTCTGACTTTCAATTTTGTCACATCGACTTTGCCTTCCTTCCCACAACTAGGGATCAGCTAAAGGAGATAAGCCAGATTTGTTAAATGCTGTTATGTTAACTGTATTAGTGTTACACGATTAATAGAAGAAATAGGATTGGAATTACTATCAGAACGCAGAATAAAATTTAGACGAAAACTTTGAGGTAAATTCGAAGATGATTTGCTTACAGATGTAGTCAGATATATACTAAGAACTCATATTCTAAGAACTATACTTGATCGGGTTAACAAGATTAGAGAGATAGATTGTCGTGCCGATAGATTAAAAATGTCATTTTTCCCGCTTACCATAAGAGTGCGCAATAGGTAGAATAGCAAAGGTTTAGATAGGTAAAAATTGTTAGAGTAGTCTGTAGAGCACAATGCATGTTTAAGTATTACTAACACATTCATGATACGGATATGCCGATAAATATATTTAGGATAATGTTTCTCTAACCAGTAATCAACAGATTAATGCGTAGTTATTAACCACCTAGCTGCACGTGACTGTTCTATCCTACATCAATCAGCGTGTGACTCACATGCATTGCTTTTTTTTGCATGCATGGTATTCATGGGTGTGTCTGCATGATTGGGATTAGGTAGTTTTCCTTCTTTTTTTCCCCAATTACTTTTAAAGGTGTGGTGTTTGTTTTGTAGTGTTCATTTTTGTTTGTTGTGTCATTGTTCCTGGTGTGTACGAACCCCCTGCCACACACCCTCTAGGTGGCTTGCAGGGTATGTCGTAGATATAGATACAGATAGATAACATCTCTCCATGAGGTAGTAACATTTTAGCTCTTATTTGCATGTAAGTAGTGCATGTTAGGTGATCTTCACCACCTGCCTCATACCCTCTTGGTGGCTCGCAGGATATTACGTAGATGTAGGGATATTTACACATTGGTCCAAATGACAGAATAACATTTTTGTCTTGAATATACTGACCGATTCCCTCGGTTTAACTTCCCACACAGCCATTCAGGTATTCCTCTGCCCGACCTTCGACCTCACATCCATAGAAAGGAATCGAAGGCTTCGTGCTCATGTGCTAGCAATGCAGAATGATCTCAGAGCAATCGAGTGCAAGCTTTTTGCTCTCTCTCTCTCTCAGGGGCGTAAGCCATTAAAACGTCTCCGCGTGAATGAAAGTAGGTCTTTCATCCCATAAGGAGAAAATGAAAAGGAGTAAGGTCATTACGTTCCATAGCACTTGGGTTGAGTTGGTGACGGCGTTCAATCAAGCGCTCAAAGCGGCTCGACATCGCCCGCCAAGACCACCAACAGTTTTTGACCGGCTCAATGGCAACTGTGTTGAGCATTCATCCAAAACGGTCAACGTTTTTCTTTACTACACACACATGTGCAATTTCACTTTTTTGCTTTCGAAGCACAACCGAATGCCATGGAAGGAAAAAATAATTTTGGTAGCATTGTTTTTCCGAGTTTTCGTCTGACCTATACATTTTCTTCTTATTATTTATATCGGAGAAGAGAAATTTCCGTGCTTGAGTTGTTAATTACTTACATATGTTGGTGAAAAAATATATATGGCACATTACTGCTTCAGTCCAATGCCTAGATTCAATCATAATCGCACAGTGACCATCTACCATTAGAGGACTGAAGTGATGTCAATGTAAAAATCACGAAAACTGGAGATGGAATGAATTTTCATAAATACCGAACAGCAGATCTACACAGTAGGTATTTAACAATTACTTCGCCGTCTTCACGATATCTATATCTATGCATGCTTGGTGATCTTCACCCCCTGCCACACACCCTCGCGGTGGCTTGCAGGGTATCATGTAGATGTAGATATGTACGACATACCCTGCAAGCCACCTCGAGGTGTGTGGCAGGGGGTGCATCCACACCAGGAACAATGACACAACAAACAAAAATGAACACCACAAAGCAAGCACTACACCTTTAAAAGTATATGATATGTAACAAGTCAAACTGTCTTGAAAATACTTAAATCAGGATTCATTTACTGACCAACAAATGAGCATCAGATTATAGGCACCACACTTCCAGTCCAAGTTTTGGATCTGTTATATATCAAGCGGCAAATTTTTGACTATTGCGACATTTTCCAAACACCGATTTACTTGCCATTAATGTGGCCTTAAAAGAATTTTAGAAATTTTCCGGGCCCATGGTTCGATTCTCGGTTGAAGAAACTGTATTCAACAGACAATTTTCGACTCACTTTCCTCGAAAAACACGAAATCGATCAGTGTTCGACAATTGATCCCAAGACCTTTCTTTGATGGAAATACGCGCGGTCGTGAGGGTGCAATGTATTTAACAAAAAGTAGGGTCGAAGGTACCCCTCCGCCACTTCCCCTCTCCATTTGACCGTTAAGCGAGAAGCGGAAACACTACTTCCTCCCGCATTGTTGACTCCGACCCCTTCCACAACCCACCCTTTCCGTCCACTGGACTGAGACAGGCAGCCAAGGCTACTGGGGAAAACACTCCCCAAGCAGCCTTGGCTACCTGCTACCTGGCCCCCACACCATAATTGATGAAAACACAAGCACAGAACCCTTACAACGTCCTCCATGAGGGGAAATGGTGAGACCCTGAATAAATGGTGCAAAATTAATCAAAAACTTCAGATCCAATGCCATAAAGATACGACTTATTTATATTAGACGTATACACTAATACAATTAGGTAGTAGGGCACAAAACAATTAAAACCTAGAGGGTTGAAAAACCTTGCAGTCTATAACCAATGTACTCTCATAGATGTTGAAGTGGAAATTGGGTCAAGCGAATCGTAAACTGGGATTCGTCAAAAGAGTACTGGGTAAATGTGACGATCATGTACGAGAAATCAGCTACTTTTCCCTGGTTAGACCTTATTTGGAATATGCTGCCAGTGTTTGGGATCCCTACGAAATCGGTCTAAATAATGAACTTGAATGTGAGCAACGAAGATCGGCAAGATTTGTAAAGGGACGGTACGATAACTTTTTTAGCGTAACCAGTCTATTAAATGAATTAAATTGGGAATCATTGTCAGATCGCAGGTTGAAATTTAGACTTAATCTCTTAAACAAATTCCAAGAACATATTTTCAGTGATGACGTTAAAAATATTTTGCGAACCCCAACTTACTATGGTAGATTGGACCATATTCATAAAATTAGAGAAAGTGATTGCCGAACTGACAGATTCAAAATGTCCTTTTTTCCTCGTACTATTAGGGATATGAATTACGGTAAATATAACCAGTACGAGTGTAGCAATGGATAACATTGGTAGCTGCATGTTGGTATAACGACTTGAAGCTAACCTAACTAACAGCATGTTTACCAATATATGGATGGTTTTTCGTGAGTTTAGGTCTTTTATTAAAAATGAAAACTATTCAACTTATGGCCGACGTTTCGGAAATTTTATTTTTCCTTCTTCAAGGCTATAAATGAGATAATAAAGAGGTAATAAAGAGGTCTGGATTTCAACTTACCAAGCATGTTTACCATGTTTGCTTTGCCATTTTTATCTGTTTTTAAACAGTAAACAGTTTTTATCTGTGTAGTTTAGAACAGTATATAAATACTAATCCTTTTTTATGCATCATATGTAGTGCATGTTTGGTAAGAATGCACCCCCTGCCACACACCTTTATGGTGGCTTGCAGGGTATTATGTAGATGTAGATGAAAATAATGACGTCTCGCCCAAAGTCAACCCGCCATCTGCTCTTTCATCCCACGCAGAAAAAAGTGATCGGACTAAAGGTGCACGCTACCTTCACGAGAATGGAGAGGAGACACTATGAAATGCGACCAACAAAAGCTGACAAAAACCTTTGGTCACATGAATTATTTTCTCTATGAAAAATTCACACACTAATAACTAAATAGCCAGTGTATTTTCCGTGGATACAATAATTATAGGCCTGAATTTAGGTCTGTATATAATCCGCTAGCTACAATACATACTTCGGAGCAGGAGTTTATTTCACCTGCCTTTCATGCTAACATCACAGAGGGTAGATATCGGCAGGATAATGGCCGATGTGGAATTTCTCTCTAACCTTCCTTCACTCCCTAAATATTTCTAACTCTCCTACAAATACCCACCTATCCTTAAAGATAAATATGGACTACCTGTCGGTCACCCCTATAAATAACAATATTGAACCCTCAAGCGGAAACATCCAATATCATGAGAGATGCGTTAAAATGAAATTTAGGAATTTAGAATTAAGTGAGCTCTTCCCATGTGTGTTACTCGACCTTGGAAATGAGCACTTGTTCATTAATGCTATTATGGAGAAAAAAAGGAAAACCGGAACAATAATGTATTATTCTCCTGTTTTAAGGAAGAAATATAACATTGTCAAAAAAAAGCTCTCAAAAACTCTTGAGTTATAAAGAGATATGGCAATTGTTTCACTGACCCTGGATACAAGGTAATCTATTTTTCCACATCAATGATTTGTCCGTCACGGTCATTGATTTCACGTCCTTTTTCCAACCTGTGATGTCGAGACATTAAATTATTTTTCAACCAAAAGGAATTAGGACCGCAAGAATACACATAATTTCAAAGCATATATGTACTTGCAGCAAAAATACGTGTTAACTATTTCACTTGCCCCCGCATAAAGAGAACTGATCGGTTACGGCGCCCATTATGTTTAACGATCGGTCAATGTTTAAGGCCCACTTTTGCCAATCATAACGAAATTATGAAGCTCTACGCAGTGCGATACCTTCTTAAGTTTTCATTACAAACAGCTTTAAAAATTGAAGCAATATTCAGCGGGCTGTAATACCAAGAATGATAGGGAAAAGCACTACTGATCATAGTCGCTACTTACTACCTCATAATATTATTATTGTCAATGGTTGTTAATCCTAAGATTTGGTTAGACGCAGCAAACGACTGGAATCTTCTATCAGCTGACCTATACATATTCATTTAATTATTTTCTTTTGGGTCCTTCATCACTGGCTCTATATATATGTACACAGTACAAGACCATTCTTTGTTATTCTTCTTTTCACAGTTTTCATTAGGCTTATCTATACCGCCACTCATCTAACAACTTTTTAAGTTAATCAACTTTAATTGTTTACGTTCATCACTCTTCTACGCTCAAAATTTCGCATGCTTCCAGTCTTCCCATGTCTTTTCCCCACCGCCATGAATAAAATTGCTCCAGATGTATGTACATACATTCCAATGAAGTGCTACCTTAATTTAAAGCTTGAATTTCCAGCTGTCAGTAGATTCATTTTCTGGTAAAAAGCCCTCTCTACCTCGACTGCCTACCGACTATTTCCTTCTTGCTTCATCCATCACTGGTTAACCTGGATCCTGATTGGCCCAATACTCACGCACCTCTTTATGCTTCTGTTTTATTAGTCTATCATCCATCTCTTTGGGTAACTCTTCATAATTTCTTGGCATCGAGTGAAGGCAGACACGTAACCAGGTGGGGGTGGGGTTCTGGGGTTTCAGTCCCCCCCCCAGAAATTTTTTTCCAATAATTTTGTTGCTTGGTTTTTAACCGGGTATAACAATTCGGATTACACTGCGTTACTTCAAGTGTTAAATATATAGAAACATAATCACTGGTTATATGCATGCATATGGTTAATAATTGTTCTTTTCAACCTGACATGCATATGTATGCGTTGAACTTCTGTTCTGGGGCCGGTCAAATTAACTGCTTCATAATAAGGCAAGTAGTGAAGTTTACTGGTGAGAAGATATGGGGATGGGCACTGTGAAAGCAAATAGCAATCACTGAAAATTAAGGGAAGAGATTTGTAACATGTCGGCACTGAACGGGCAAGGCTGATTTGTTTCAAGTTATACCGCACTGCACTTACCCTCCCCCTCCCCTCCCCCGCGAAGCTAATTTCTGGCTACATACCTGAGTGAAATTATATACTTAATCGCTAATTTCACGGAGATTAATCGAAACGGCTTTCTACTGGCGTCGTTAGCATTGATCTGAAAGGAGCTAAGTTGAATGATAAGTGTGTTGAGGAATGTTATATATGCTACTCGAGGGTATTACAGCGAATAACTCAACCACATATTTTTCTCAGCACTATTATATTTAATTCCTGCAGCGACCGCCGTAAATATAGAGAAGGGTGGATGTGACGTTAGGTAGTGAGTCACCAACACCAAAATGCGTCATTCAATGCCTATAGTAAAAAAGGAAAAAGGGGTGAGATAATCTCCGAAAGTGTTTTTTGCTCTCACATTTAACGGATAGAAAAACAACAGCGCAGCGCACGCAATTATGTCCACCGCAGACGGGAAAGTGTTGTCCTCAAGGGCTGACTAGCGTAACCAAGAACGGGAAATATAATAAAAGTCTGCAATTGTGCCATTTTTTCGCCATAAAAAATGATTCGACTGTAGAACTACATCGAGTCGCCGTTAGTTTTCCAATAATATCGAGAACATGCCATAAAATTGTTACATAGCTATGAAGTAACTCTATCTTGGCTGATAAAAATTATATCCACAACATGAAAACGAATATTATAGCTTTATGGAATATTTAGCTTTTGTTTAAACTAGATCCGCAGAAACTGAAGCATAAAAATTGCGACAGCAGTTTTCTAAGGTTTCAAACACTCTTCATAGACTGCTGCCAATAAAATAGAAGCGATGTTTTAAAAAGCTATCCCCGATAACTAAAGCTTAAAGCGACTGATGTGAGAAAAGAGACATAATCAGACTTTTGATACCGTGTGTAGGGTCCTTGCGATCCACAAAAGAGTTAATGAAAACGGGATTACCTCCTCAGCGTGGTGATGGATGAAGAAAATAGCCTTTACTGAGAGGTAGATACATCAGGTTACTTCAAATGAGATGGGAATAAAAGGGAATAAGAGATTTCATAGGAAAGTCCATGGAACTATAAAGAGGGAGATGATTTCCTGTACATTGACCAGTTCGGCTTATACGAAGTGAAAATACATTATAAACTCAGTCATCGGCGATCCGACTAATTTTTCATTTTCGAGGAAGGAGCCACGGAGAGTTTTTTATTTTACTGCATGTAAAAATCCAATGATCAGCCCTATTCCAGACAGCAAGTATCCCTTTAAAGTTAGGTCCACGATATTGCCTGAAGCAGCGTTTTACATGGTACCATTGGAAACCACAGGCTCACATTATGGCCACAACAAGTAACTTATTTGTGAAAAAAATAGCTCACATCTCCCAAACCAAGCTTCAAACCATTCCTTTAATCAATCAGCGATGCGGTGGTGTTTGGTCAGAGAAAGCTGAAAAAGTAGTCGGAGAATGCATCTGAAAGTTCCAAGATGCTTCAGACATAAATGAAAGAGTGGTGATTCTATCTTTGTAAGTATAAAATAACTATGATGAGCTTAGAAATAAAACATTAGGCAAAAAAATCAGGATGTTTAACAGCGTAATGTAGTTTTGGAGAGATATCCTCTTCCATAAAGAAGTTGTGGACAGAGAACTAGTTTTAGGGTGATCCAAGGGCTGCGATTATATCGACTTCAGTTCAAACCAAAGATAAACACGGCATCAACTGTGTCCATAGCAAGATTAGGGCACGCTACCATACGCGCCAGACCAGAGCGTTCCTGACCTACGTGCAGAGGCCGACATTTCCATAACTTAGTATTAATCTCAAAAAAGGACTTGACAGTCAAAGAAGGAAGCGGTAGTACAGACCTTGAAGTCTCACTTTTAAATACACAGAATTTAAAAGTGAGACTTCACAAACGCTATCTTAAATTTTGAGGTGGAAAAGGGATATGAGCGGGTTTCAAAATGTTTGGCGCGACCCCATTGCCATGAACTTGCATTTTCAACGAAGCTCATCGAAGCGTGGGTGGGTGGAGGATTCAGGAAACCGTTATAAACGCGCGGTGGAAACTCACGCCAGTCTGGCAGTCTCTAGTACTTTCCATCAACGACGGATGACGCTTTTTCAAAATCGTGTATAGCGCCTCGACGGCCGGGCAACGGTAAACGGTGTCCACGGAAAGTTCGAAGGACGTGGAAACAAGAGCGTCAACTCGATTTCTGGAAAAGAACTGGCGCATGCAGGAGGGAAATATAGAAAAGAATGAATTCATAATTTTAATACGAGACTTATATTAAACATTAAATTAGAACCACAACAAAAATGTTATTGTATAATAGGTCCTAGGAGGAAGCGTTTAGGAACTGTCAACAATACCAAGCATTTACCTATAAAAGTGGATACTATGTTCTTATCGAAATTCTGATAGCTTTATTAACTATCTTTCTACCAAAATACAACGAACAAAACTTAATATCTCCTCCTTTCTCTCCCCCCATGCTATCATTCTCTCAAATATTTCTTCCTTATTGAAAGGTATCTTTAGCAGCTCGTTTTTTTTACGCTTAGTTCAAGTTTCTACCAACTGTTGCGGTAATATCTCTATAATAATTTCTCTACTATGATGCATAATCAAATAATCCTCACAGTATTAAAAATTACGAAATAGACCAAAAAAATTATACAGAGAGGGCTGTTCTGAACGATTTCACCGCCCTACTGAATACAGACGAGTACTATTAGTGGCGAGAAGAGAAAGAAGCGAACTATCTAGGGTTGGATATGATCAGAGGAGAGGAAGCTGTTATAGGAAATTCATAGCCCAGAAGAGAGGGTGGAAATATTGACAGCGGGATGTGAAAAGCTGAATAAATGTGAAGAGGCAAGAATGGTAAATTTGGATGGCAAGTAGATCGCTTTCAGAAGCCATCAAGGATATGTTTCAAGTCTCAAGGTCTGCATAAAACTCTGCTCTCAACCAATAGCTAGTTCATATACTTATAAGATTCAGAGTTAAAAGAGCTCTTTCCTAGCGATATCAAATACATTTTCACGCCTTTTAGAAATGAATACGAAATAAAATCGATGCTGTTCTGTAAATGACCAGAATGGACACGTATGTACATAATGTTAGATGTTCATAATGGTTTTCGGAAATTGCGAGCGGGGAGATGAAAATATATCATATAGGCTACCCATGGGGGGCCTACTTGGGGATCTTTTGGAGAAGACTGCAAGTATTTATGACCTGTGTGATGTGAAAAGAAAGGATGTCTTTGTGCGGGCGAAGAACCAGACATTTATCCGAGAGGCGCTTGCTAGTCAGAAAGTGTGGAAGAAGGAATCAAAGAAGGAAAGGGGAAGAGATAAGATCACTCCTGATTTCTTTAGCTGCTTACTACCCACCGGAAACGTGAACTGAGAAAGACGCGAGGGGAGCAAGGAATGTGTGTGCTGAAGATCAGAAGAAAAAAGAGGGGCGATTGAAACCAAGGTCCGTCTCCAACGAATAGCTTTAAACAAAAACCAAATGGTTCATAACGAAAAAAAATGCTGGATTCAGTAAGAAGACTTCATTACACGTGGTGAACTTAAAAACATAAGATTTTAAATAGACATACGGCTTCTGAGATCTGGAAAGGAATGAAGAAGATAAGATGGGAGGAAAGAGGATGAACGAAGAAGTACCAGGGATGGTGAGAGAGGATAGGAGATTACTAGAAAAAGAGGGGAGTAGGCAAGGATAAGGGTTGGAACGGGTGTTTGGGAGCGTGGGAATTTTGAGGTACGCGATAAGGCAGTAGAATGTTTGTGTAAGCGAGGTAGTGGGAGGATAGATCGGGAATATTGGATAGAATAACGGGATGTAAGAAGTACGCGGAACAATAGGACAGCAGTTGGTAGTCATAAAAAGTTTTAATATCCACCAAAATCTACCTTAACACATAAGAATACAAATAATAATAAATGTCCTTCTCAGTGTTCCCATGGAAAATTAATTTTGCAGTGAATATCCACGGAGAAAAAAATAGCATGCTTGGATTAGCCGATGACATAGCACTCATTGCCGAGACAGAGAGGGATCTGATTAAGATTCTAATATTCATGGAAAGGACAATGGCCAGATATCAGCTTAAGATCAATAAGAAGAAGACTAAGATATTGATGTGCAGGAAGAGAGAAGAGGCCAAAACTAATGTTAAACTACGAAAACCAAAACTTGAAGAGGTGTAGGAGTTCTGTTACCTGAGAAGCCGAGTAACCAACGATGGACGAAGCAACAAAGAATAGCCCAGGCAAAGAGAACACTCTGCCAAAAGAAGAATCTACTTATAGCTTTAAATATAAGCATAGAAGTAAGGAAACAATTCACCAGAAAATACAATTCTGGAGCATGTTCTTTACGGCATTGTGGCATAGAAGGTGACAGCAGAGGAGAAGAAAAGGGTGGAAGGATTCGAAATGTGGTGCTACAAAAGAATGATGAAGAATAATTGGATCAACCGAGTGACAAAGTCCTAAGAAGATTGGGGGAAAAGAGAAGTCTCCTGAATACCCTAAGAAGAAGACGGGAAAACTTAATCGGCCATATTTAAGGCACGATGGTCTGATGAAAACAATCTTCGAGGAAAAAGTAAACGGGAAGAATGGAAAAGACAGGCCTCGTATAAGATACATGGGACAAGCTCAGTAGGATGTAAAAGAGAAAAATTACGTTAATACGAAGAGGTTGGCTGTTAGAAGAATCGAGTGGAGGGCTGCGTTAAACCAATATTAGGATTGTTGACCAATGATGATGAACAGTGAAATCGGTAGTAAGGTAGCCAAAAGTATGGGAAAATGCATTCGTGGTCTCGATTTCCCCTCCAGTCATTCACCCTCGTGGTAGCTTGCAGCATATAACATATATAAATCAACCCTCTAGTTGATAGACGAACTCTCTATTGCACCATGTTGCCAGCCTAAAGACTGGGGAAAGGAAAACTCTTTCTCTTAAAAAAAAAATAATTTTGCGGAAGAGATCCCTACCTGCCAAGGACACCCAGTCCACTGCCCGAAAACTTTCAACAAGAAATTCAGCTCCGTCGAGAGATTTCGTGTCGAAGGTGGAGCAAAAGAAAATTTAAAGCAAGCTCTACCGGTCGGGCTAGTTGTTCGCTAAGTGGGTTCCGTCGCCCCTCATGAAGGAGACAGGAGGATTGGTGGCGCCTTCCTGGGTGAAAAGGGCCGATTTTAAGTGAGATGGTGCCAACAGGATACTCACAAGGGTGTCTCCGGGGTTTCTCTTGCTACCTAAAGTACTCTCCTCCTCGCTCAAAACAGCCTTCGAAGAGGGAACACACAAAGAAATTCCTCTCACTGTCAAGACGCAAGAGCCGACTCACGAAACCTAGGAAGGGGGTCCACAAAAAAAAGGAATACCCACGCGGAAAAGAAACGGGAGTTCAATGATAGGAATTTGATGCGCAATCCTTAGGTAAACCAGCAGTTTGGTAAACCTTAGTAAGCCAGCAGCCCATTGGATGTAAGCCGTAATACTTAACCCGTAAAAGATCGACTTGGATATCGAAGGCGTAGGAGTGTCGAAGTTATATCACCGTGGCATAGAATTGCATGTTATTTTTTCGAGAATACTAATGTTCACTCTTGTAGCTGAAATTTGCCTGTATAGATGCTTGTTTCTATGTTGGTTTAAAAATGCATCCGCTAATGTAGTGGGCATAATACAGGGCAATTAGAAAAGGATAAATGTCAGAGGGAAACCAGCAATAAACGCTTATTTATTTTCTTAAAATCACTGGATCATTAATTTTTCAATGCAATACGATTTTGTATTAGTACAAAATCACTATATTGTCTAGTATTTGTATTATATTTGAGGAAAACGTTCTTGTTCCCTCGCTGCACAATCTTCCTTTTCGAAGCAAAAATAAGTGATACAATTTTCGGAATGCGGAACATATTTATGCGTGAAAATGCTCTAATAAAAAAACGATGGATTTAGCTGGACCTGGAGAAATTTCTTTCTCCACTCACATATCACTGGATGACATCACTGATCATAAGAGATGTAAGTAATGATCACGTGAAAACAGCATAGCAAAATTCTTAATTTATGCCATACGTTTTTGATAGTTGCTTAGTGATACTTCACTTTCAAAATGTGACCACAGCAGAATAATGTTCAACAATAACTTTTTGAGCAAAATCTGAACCTTTTCTTCTTATCGAAACCAAACTCGGCACTCGACTTATCTTTAAAATAGAGGCCACCGCATAAATAATTCGCGAAAGTTTTCGAAACATTAATGGCAATCTTGACTTCAGAGCAACCACCATGTTTATTTTCAGCTCAAAGCTTAGCACGATAAAACTATGAATTTGAAAAATGGACACGTAGCTTTGTGAAACTACGATAGGGACAAGAGAAATGAAATCCCTCATTCAGTGGAATCACATTAAATACTTCTCCACTCCCTAAAATTCAACTGGGACAGAGATTTGAAACTGAAAGATGGGTAGAACGGAAACATTAATCGGCTTAAAGCCAAGAGGACCTTTTTAGGTACATGGGATTAAGTTCTAAGAACCCGGATTAGGCCGAATAGGATCGCAACAATATGTAGAAGTGAGGTTTCTCCTAAAAGGAGAGTTTTCTCCCATCTTCATTTACGGTTAGCTCAAATTGCGGTGATTGGTTTAAGAGTTCATTTCACTCTCTCATTTTGCCACTGTTGTCTCACTGACAAACATTAACAACTATATTCCCTTTCCATAGCGTTAAACCTTTTTACAACAGGAGGGCTTGACGCAAACACACAATAAAACGAGTGAAGTTTTAGCCACAGAAGAAGCAAGAAATAAAAACTGAATATCTCATCCCTCAGCAATTAACCCAACTCTCCGAATAAAATGAAATTTATCAGAGTATGTTAAAAGCAAGGCTTGTTCCAACCCTGAAAGTTCCAAGAAATAAAAACTGAATATCTCATCCCTCAGCAATTAACCCAACTCTCCGAATAAAATGAAATTTATCAGAGTATGTTAAAAGCAAGGCTTGTTCCAACCCGCTTTTTCAAGGGGGAGTGAATTGCACTCCTGTACAATTTATTACATTCGTACCCGGAAAATGTTTTAAAAGCATGTCTTGGGGTGACTTTACAGGTGGCATGTGATCCTCGAAAGAAAAAGGGTTCGATGGGTACTTGTGCACGTCCAGGAAGATGAAGGCAACGTTGTGAAACAAGAAGTTATCTTCATGAATTAATCCAGCCATGAGAAGTTAAGACACTGGGTTCCAATGATAGAATTACTTTTAGAATGGATACAATATCGTCATTATCTATTCTTGTCTAGTTTCATAGCCATGTTTCCGATTTTCCAGACAAGAAAATTCGTCACAGACAGAAATCTCCTACGCAGGTGACCTAGGATCAACGAGCAATGATCAAGCATTCCGATAAGAAGAAGATGAGAGGTTTTTAACGGGTTCTTATGTGTCACAGGACTATGGGAGAACAATTAATGCACATGAATTACGACCACGTGCCTGATAAATTCACAATGCGTGGAGATTATGTTTTAATATCATTTTTTCGGCAAACATTGTCTGAAATCCACTGAATAGTAGAGGATTAGAAACAAAGGGAATGGGAATAGTTTTGCATGGATGTAATTTAAGTCATTTTCTGAAAACGGATCTCCTGGTAATATAACGATCTCTGTACCATAAAATATCTAAAACAGCATGTTTGAGAAATATTAATACGAATGATTTAAGAGAAGCAGAATTATCACATGTACCTGGAGGATAATCGTCAATTTTCATCAAAATAGTTGAATTACTACCAAGATAATGCAGATGCTGAATATGTGTACTGTATTTTATCTTTTATCTACGCGTGAGTATCCATGAAGTATATATTGTAGGCAAGCAACGTGAAATGTATTTAATTATCGTAAATATATGAAAATCATTACTCGACTAGAAATCAACAGAAATCAACGAGATGCATGTATTTCGCCAGCAATGGATAGGTACTCTACTCACCACACAATTGAAATATTTTAACAACGGATACCATGACCATGTCAAATAAATCTGGATGATTCAAATCTGTGGTCTCAGGATAAGCAGGCAAGGACTTCATCTGAACTCGCAAGTAAGATGAAATAACGTGTATTTCTGCTCCATCAAAAATTGAAACAAATGAATAAGCAAGAGGGGAATAGGCCAAGGGGGCGTACAAGACCTGACCTAACCTGAGAGGTATTCAAAAACATTTTCCCCAAGCCCTGCAACGGGCACTCTTCCCTTCGTAACCACTCAAGCCCGGAGTAGCGTCGGAAGACATGGCTGAAGGTCAGAGAGGTGGAGGAAGAACGTTTGGGGCATGTGGAGGAGGGGGAGGGACGAAGAAAGCTTGGGGAAGGGAAACAGCCTGGAAAGAGCGAGAGACGGCGTGTATGATAATCTTACACCGGCTTCTCGGAGTGGACTCGGGAGAGGCTAAGATGGGCACGGCCCAAGACATTCCGCGCTCTCAGCCCCTTTCTCTCGCCCGTCGTAACGGGAGGGATGTCTTACCCCAGCTGAGTCCGGTTCGACCGAAGACTGTGCCCTCCTTAGAGTTGTACAAGAAGCGCTGGAAGGCCTTCCACTTGCTGATGTCCTCCGGCTTGCGGAAGAAACCAGGGGGCAGGTCTTCGGAACTGTTCTCCATCTTGTCGGCGGGAACGGAAAGCCCTTTATTCTCCTCACAACTTTTTAAAGTTCTCCTAGCGACACACCACTCCTTCGAGCACGCGGATAAAACAAACTTTCGCGCGCGCTGTTTTGTTTATGCACGAACTGAAAAATATTTAGGTCCTCGGACAGCGGATTGCCAATGTATCACCGACGTTCCTGGATTCCCTTGCGGTGAATCGACGCGATGCAGTTTTGAGCAGCTACGACCGTTCCTCGCGGCGAACAGGTGTCTGTTTTCGCAGACTGAACTTTACACGTCGGGAGGCGTGGGGTGGAAATTTGCGGTACGTCTATTATTTTTTTACGATCCCCCTTTCCTTTCGGACAATCAGCGTGATTCGACGGCAAAATATCTCTCGTTTAACTACGCGGATGGGCACGTACACAGAAACAATCACATGAGAGACCACACAAACACAAGGGAGCGGATGTAGATGGGTGTTATTTTCCAAAAACGAAAGCGAAACTTGAAGAGCGTGGCTAAAAGGTGAGTTGCACACAAAGATCTTCCGCGCTTATCACAAAAAAAACACGAACGACAGAAAGTTTGAATGGTTTCCTCTTCTGGTTTTTGTACACCGCGTAAGCAGCACGGAGGATATCACTTCGAGCTAGATGGAATGAGTGTCATCGAACGTACAAGATTTCAGCGTCGCTCCACGGGCGTGGCAGGTGTCGGTTGGCTTTCACACAGCGCTGACCGTACACCGAACCCGCGCGCTTCGGTCTGGCAGTGAACGGCTCTCTTGAGGTGCTCGCCGTTTCGTAAGGCAACGAGCGAAGGAGTGCGTCTTTCGGGGCGGTATCTCCTGCTGCTTTTACGCCTAGCGGAGTGGAACTTGGGAAGTGGGGGAGAGGCGGAGGTGGTCTGGAAGGGAGAGGGAAGTAAGGGGGTTGGAGGAGAAAGGTGTCGGGGAGGTCGCGGAGGAGGGAGAGAACGAGGTGGCCTGTGCCGTCACCAGCCGGCTTCAACGTCGAAAGCGAAGTGGGAGTGCAGAGGCACCCACAGGAGAATGGCAGCGTGGATATTTTTATGAAGCGCGGTCAGGTATTCCTTTCGGCTTTCGCAGAAGAGTCGTTCTGTTTCGAACGCGTCTCTCCAGCCGGAGTGACTTGAATGCCTCTGGCTGGGACGACGGAAAAAGCAGTCGGGAAACAAGCTGGAACGGAGGGCAATGGAGCGGCGTATGGAGAGGGAGGGAAGGGAGAGGAAGGTTTTTAGCGAGGAGGGGAACGTTAGAGAGGGAGGTAATAAAAGAGGGGAGGGATAAGGAAAAACAGCTCCAAGCTGCGAGTGAGCTTGGGCTCCCTATTCGTGTCGTACGCACACAGCGCCCTCTTCGCCCGATTCGCTGGCTCTTACTACCCATCTGGCTTCGAATGACCGCTTGTTCGTCGGTTCTAGGGAAAAGGGGCAATTGAGATGTTGAAAAATGGGCGAAAAAAGCAGTACCATACCAATTATAACAAATATCACTTATCTTCATCATTGGTCAACAATCCTTGTTCCACAAATCTCATCCGAGGCCTTCCTTTGCCATAATCCTTCACTTCTTCAAGCTTTGTTTTCCCCGAGATAATTACATTGGTCTCAGAATTCACTCTTATACAGCATACAATGGGGTAAGACACGTTTACCATATTTTTTATTGCCGAATATGAATCATATTATATGATAGAGTTTGTAAAATAAAAAGACCCGTATTTTTCCGTTTTTTGATCCGTAAATTATTTCTCGAGTTATAAGCGGTGAAAAACTGATGTTTTTAACCCTTTCGGAAAAGTGGGCGTGGTGCAACCTCGGACGTATATCGACTTCGTCCAATCACAACTGAGCCCGCGAAGCTACTTTGCCTTATCGCAAAGGGGGGACACAGCTGACTCTGCCAATAGGAGCGATTGCAACAGCATCTGTGCGAGCAAAACTTCCGAGAACCCCTCTCCACTCCCTTCCCTTCCCAGAAAAGCAGTCAAGGATGGGAGGAAAATGACGTCAATATTATCACAGCAGCTTTTTTGGTGGGCGTCACCTTTTGCTTATTTAAATTTTTGATTTATGAGTGAATGGTTGTGGCTAGGAGATTAATTTTTTCACTAACATTCTTTTTTCGTTTCCAGCTAACAATTTCGTGCACAAAATTGGGATTTTGGTTCCGAGTGAACGCCAATATTATCCTGGTTTTATTTTTTCAAGGTTTTCTATGAAGGAAATGGATACAAGGAAAAATTATGATATCAACCAAAATATTGTTACAACCACTGTGTTCAGTTAAATAAGCATTACTTTTCCCTCGACGGTTGTCTTCATCAGGCCAACGTGTTTTAAGATATGGCCGCTGTTGTCCGAAATATATCACACATTACAAAACAAACAAAAGTCGAAATTGATGGCTGAAAAACGACCAAAAAATCCATAATCATCATCACCAATTATCCTAAGATTAGGTCGACGTACCTATCCCCCGATTCTTCAGTCCGCTAAACCAGGGCCTCGATCATGGATCTTCATAAGGCGTGCGCTAACGTCATCGTTATTTTTTGATTTAACTTATGTCAGAGAGAACGTGATCTCCGTTCTTCATTTTTCGCACAGCACTTCAAATTGCTTATCACAATCAGTGGAGAGAATTTTATAGACGGTTATTGTTAACCCTGCGCTACTCTAGGGGTAAGCGTTCTCGATAAAGATTGCGATAACGCGAAAGATACATCCGTGATTCCACACCAGGGGTAGGAAAACTACGACTAGCGAACCATATACGGTTTTGGTTAAGTACACGTGGCTGTTAAGTAAAATATGAAAATATAATTGTAAATAAAAGTTAATGTTGGGTCAGTAAATGAGAGTTTCAAAGCTACCCTCATTGTTGCTCACTTGAAATCGTGCCACAAATTAAAAACGGCAAGGTAGAAAATGGGATATTCTCAGAAATATTCTCAGGAAACGCAAGCTCATTGCTCATACTGTTTGAAAACAATGCAATCAAATTTAGAGTGAAATTTATCTAAAGAAAGATATAATTACTTACTAATTACTTGTTATAACTTTGAATTTTCCGTATTTGCATATATTTATTTATGGCTCTCGAATAATTTTTAAATTGCTATGAGGGTCAGGTTTGGTTATTCCGCCTTAAACGGACCCTCGTTTGCCGACCCTCGACCTATTCTTCTTCTTAGATCCCTATCAAACTTGATCCATAGGTATATCTCATACGAGATCTTTTTTCACGATTCTTCCCATTCCCATTCGACTCCACGATTATCTTCATTATATCTCTGGATAAGGCCGATTAGGTTGTCCCCTCTTATTTTTCGTTATTTTTATCGTCAGACTTTTCTTTTCTCCCACTCTTCCTAAAACTTCGTCAGTTACTCGGTGTTATCGCCCACACCTCAACTGCCATAAAGGGGCATGGTCCAGATGTAAGTTCCAATCAACTGCTTCCTTACTTCCAAGTTTGCATCCTTCGCTATCAGTTTCGCTCATCCTCTGGCGGAAAGTTCTCTTTTCCTGGTCGTCTCTACTGACTATTTCCTTCTTGCTTGGTCCATCACTAATCATTGATAGCAATAATCTTGCACTTATCCAAGATTTTCTCCGAGATTGGACATTAGTATCTATCTACGACAATCTACGCAATATCAACGCAATACACTGCAAGCCACCGCGAGGGTGTAGGGTAGGGAATCTCTGCTCTTCTACAGCATACAATTATTCATTTACAGTCTTATTTTTTAACCTTACATTGAGATCTGGTAAATGGTTTTCAATGAAGGGAATAAATACATGGAAAAAATTATGATACGCAACCAAAGTATTGTTACAACCACTGTGTTCAATTAAATAAGCATTGGGTTTCCCAACCATTTCTCCTTTTTCTGAAATTATAACCTTTTTCCCCGTGGAAGTCATCATACCAATAATATATCTAGTGTTACTAGCGGTGAAAGAGCACAAGATATGACGAACATCAAATAGAAGAAATATATGAATATATTTAACCCAAAAAATCCAAATTCCAGAAAATTATCATAATTTTAATCACGTAATGATTCTATGGGATATTTTTAACGTTCAGTTAAAACGAATGGATACACCACGTTTAGATCGCATGCATAAAAAGGAAAACCTTCTCGCAGTCGGATGCAAGTTTTCATTTGTAGATCTTAGACAATATGGAGTTTTAAGTTACATGGTTCCTAGGAAGAGTCCCAGGGGAAAGAGAATACGATGCAGAGGCTCTTGCTTGATTACCCTTGAAGTAAAGTCACCTCCAAACCACCTCCACCACAGTGAGGCTGCTCACTTATTATCGGAGATGTACTAAATATATACCACCCGATAATTTAAAACTCTTTTCCTCATCAACCAGAGCCATGGAGAAGAAAGCCGAGACAGGAGTGACTTCATTTTCTCTGTAGCTTCTGGGAAAAAAACCAAGTCCATTCTTAACATGATTTAGGAGATGTCACCATGTCAGAACCTAACCTGGCGGTAGGAACGTAAAGATAATGCATATACTCAAAAGAAGCAGCTATATCGAGCAGTTACTTTTATTCCGACTGAACTAAAGGATCGATCCGTAACCGTCCAAAACCCCAAAAGAATTAAACCATAGCTGAGGTCAACTTCTCCGTCGACGGAGTCGGAAGGATGGCTTTCCATAAAGGGGGGTAGTTTCGAATCCCGGCCCGGTGGTGATAGATAATTTATTGCTATACCGATCACTGCTTGTGTGCTGTCGGGAGGGCACTTAGGTACATACTGAAATTACCAGGAATGTAGACGTTATAAATGTAGACGAGACTAGAGAATAAGCCTCCAGTTCCAGCAATTAACTACTTAAGTTAATCGCTGAAACTGGAGGCAAAATACCGCACAATGCATGACTATCCAGCTCTTTCACAACAGGATGCCCACAATTACGCTTTCATAAACTCAGGTACGCTTTCGGTACGAAGAGTGAATGTGTATTTAATATGCGAATGCGCGTAGTTATCAGGTAGAAAACTCATTGTAAATAGTTATCACTTTGTAGTAGAACTATGTTCACGTTGAAGATCAGAGCAACTTTCCTCCGGCCAATGTAGGCCACTTAATCGAGCTTCTACTCTGAGTAGCCATATTTCTCGGCTACCTTCACCATTCGTCCGGATTCTCAAGAAAAAAATTTACTGTTATAAGATGGTAAAGCTTCAATAAAATTTGTCTTCTTTGTAAGTGAGATTGAGGTTGCTGAAGAATTCTTAGCCCCTTGGAACCCCATCTTACCCTAAAAACTCACTCTTGTTCTCTAATGAAGTTCCACAATCAGACACTACACAGCTTATGACGAGATTTCGCTCTTCAGTACTTCACTTCGGGAAACTTATTCGATTTTGGGGTTAAATGAGGATCTAATTACAATAAAAATAAAACAAGGAGTACTCAAAGAGTTAAGCGAATCGATAGTATGAAACGTCATTTCAATTTGCTATCAAGAGTAATCAATACCTATCCGTATAGGGCGATTACTGAACGATTTCCAGGAAATAAGAAAATGCATGCATGCCTCTAAATAATCCTGCTTTTAAAATACAAAAGTAACTAGTAGTCGAGAGCGAATACCCAATGAAATAAATATTAATTAATAACCAGAGACCTATAAATTCTCTAAGTGGATGTAGATGATAAACTGTGAATAAAATTCCTTCAGTTAATTCCGTCTTTGATTTGCTTTTTAATGCATTGATAAGGGGAATGCCCGGCCCACTCATGAAATAATTGAGAGGTCTCTCTGCTGTACGAGTGACTTGAAGCAAAAGCTTCTCCCGATAGCACGTAAGACGAGTGGTCGACGGATGAGGCAGAAACGATCTTCGATGTGGAGGATGAAAAATCAGAAACCCAAGACCGCAACTATTTGGATTCCTGGCGCTTTATTTAATTCAAACTTATGCAATAGAGATTTTAGAAAATAGCAAGAGAAACAGAATCCGTGGTGTCCATTTTTTTCCGGAAATTAAGAGCGTATGAAATAATTTCGTTTGGTTTGGTTATTACGAGGCTGCGCTTACATGTCATCTCAATTTAAAACTTACTGCTACTAAACTTATAACGTCTAACAACTTAATTTCAAGCCATATGTGCTTTGATGTTAAAATAGACAGGAATATTTTCATGAAAGCAAGGTTCAAAGATATTTCAGTTACGTTATTGTGGACTTTGGATGAACATTTTCAATTGGATAGTGTAAAAATTCGTTCGTTGCCCCAGATAGTTCCAGAATGGCCTAAAAAGTGCTACCTAATCAATTAGGTAGTGAATTTCGTCCCAAATTTAGAAAATCTTGCCATTTCCAATACAGTTTAACTATGATTAATTGTAAAAACGGTAAAGGATAAGGGGTAACATCACGCTGAAAACCATTCGACCAGTCCCAAACTATCAAAAGATATAATTCTGACATGTACATGAATTATCAGCTGATCACGTGGTGATTCCTGTCCATGACTTAAAACTAAATTCTTTTTTCCCGAACCTTTAAAAATTCAACATTTTCGGTGCAAGTACATTTTTCTTATTGATTCAGCACCTATCATCTTTATATAATTATTTACCTTGGCTCAATCATAACGATGTGCAAAGCAAAATATAAAGCATTTAACCTGACTGCTGAAGAACTATGAGAGAAAAGAACCATGATGTAAAGATTGATACCTTTCATAGGGGTATCCTTCCCACGCTTTGTGGTCATTGATGTAGTTTCAAATATTTCCGACGTTTTAAAATTCTCCTTACCCCGCGTTTTTAAACAACAAAGTCACGTTCAGTTACTTAAAAACTAACAACCAACGGAGTTGAAAAAAAAACAATACCGCTTATGAGAGATTTTAATGAGGCAAGAACCTGTACGTTAAAATCCAAGGCTTTTTTCAAGAAAAATTTGACACCTTTGAACTCGAAGTCGCGACGTAATTCGAGGCTTACGAGAGAAAGACAGAAGAAGACAGAAATTATAAATTCATTTGTGGGCGAATTCCGAGTTCGAAAAATATTCGCGCCATGAACGGAGCGACGTGACGTAGTTTTCGGTCCTCCTACCCGGCACAGTTTATCACGCGTCAAGATCGCGTGTGCCTCCGCCACGGCAATTAGTCCGACTTGACATAAATCCGGGACCAATGAAGGGTATGGCAGGATGTAACCGAAAAGAAAAAAATGTGAAAGAATGCCATCCCTCGAAACTTCGATCGCTGGGAAATGAGGTCGCGATACAAGGAAATCATTAGTTTTCGCAGAGATCGTCCTTTCCTTTTCTTTTTAGCCACCCGAGCGCCTCAAGGGTCGTATGAGCCACTTATTTCTGAGGAGCCAGCGGTGCTCACAATGCAATACCCATTTTCAAGGAGTATTCCAAGCTGAGAAATTCAAGTAACAGAAGAATTCGGTTTCAAGATGCTTCAATGGCAACCGTAGAATACAGGTTACTATGGCACTGTTCTGACAACCCAAAGGTCGCGGGTTCGAATTCCGCCTCAGGTATGAGTGCTGTGTGTATAAGGATTAGGTTACGTTAGATGGCGCAATATAACCTGTGTAGTCGAACCATAACACCTGTTTATAATTTTCCTACTATGTGATCTAACTGCTTAGGCTACGTCTTACCATCTTGCCTAAATTAACCCGAATAAGTTTCATCCAAAGACGAAGATGCTATCCTTGGGACCATCGACCTCTATGTCGCCACGCTGTCGTTTTACCGATCTGACTATAAAGTAGGTGTATTCTGGCGTACTTTTACGGAAGAGGACCTTCATAATGACGCAAAACAATTCTTCCACGAACGCATGTGAAAGATCTTAAGTTCCGTTTCGACCTGACTATCGTGACCGGCGGGAAATTTCAGTCTCAGCCGACAGGCATGTTACACATTTTCTATTTTCATCAACTCACTCCATATAAATCTACGTAACCATAACAAAAATGTATGGCAGGGGGTGACTCCACACCATACATGCACAATCGACAGGATAACAATAAAATTGAACCATTAATTTCGAATTAGGTTCATTTCGGATTTTGAAATGTGATATATAGGAATCATAAAATACTGCATTTCTATCAAACTACTTGAAGTAAGAAGGTTTTTCTCTGAATCACCATACTATCGCGATGCATAAAACTTTACTGGAATGGTGCATAAAACATCGGTCTATAAATGTATGTGAAAAAAAAGAAAAAGTCCATTTTAAACACCGATATGAGCCCTTTTCGGAATTCATGACTCAATTATTTTTTTTAGGAACTACACTACTGGTTTCAATGTTAACTTAACTATTTTCAATAAGGAAAAACGGCGGCTTTAAATGTAACAGTCTCCCACCTCAAAATAACACCATACGGGATAGACACTCGTTTTACGTAGTATTGACCCGTAAAGGCGCTTTTAAAACGTCGTTCCTAGTTGTTGGTACCACGGCCGTATATACGTATACGGTTGGTACTTGTCAAACAGAAGAATTCCGACTATGGGTCATTACGTGTGCAATCTGAGTAAGTTCGTGACGCCGAGCTAAGGTAAAATACCAAGGAATTTCTTTATGAGTTAGATGAATTTTCTGAGCTTTAGACTAAGGGCCTGGCTACTGGGCAAATGTTTGCTAGAGACGGGGCTAAATTATTTATGAAGGCGAATCATTTCCATGCCCGTTTCCGACGGTACATTCGGTTATGCAATACTATAATGACAATGTTCATTGCTCATAAAATGATTACGTATCGTTTTTTTAAACAAGATTATGCTCGTAATGGTAGCTAGCTTCTACGACAACTTGAGCCATTTTTACCATCTCATTCTCCCACAGCCATTATTGCCAACATTATTACACTAGTGATACCCTGCACGACAACTTCCCTCATGATGTTCAAAAATCAGTCTCCTTCGCCTCCACCTCCAATACATCATTCACCTCCCAAGCGAAGCTTTCAAGAGGCAATTGCCTTCCAGGACTTCCTCATACCACTTCTTTTGGTCCCTTCGGATTTTTCCCGACTACTTCCTTCCCCTCGTCCACTATTTGTAACGTATATCCTCCTCTCATCCACGTCTCGAAAGCGTTTAACCAAAATTCGTCCTCCTTCCTCCGAGGCCTAGGTTCGAAACCACACAATGCCACACTCCGTGCCGAGGTCTTTAATAATCATTTCTCCACAATGTCTTCGATCAGGGTCCGGCCAAATTTTTTTTTTGAAAGAAGTTATTTTTTTAATAAATTGATTTTTTTTATGTCCTTCCTGGATAGCGCTGGGCCCGACTAGTAATTAAATAGCAAAAAAAGTAACTTCTTTAATCGTCTTGCACTTTTAAAGGTTGTCTTCTGTTCTTTCCCACTGGGCATCCTAAATAGTTTTTTATTTTATTTTTGTAAAATGATTTTACCCTTATTATTTTATTTACTATCATTATTTAATATATTAATGGATTTTTTTCTTCTTCAAGTCTGTACTAGCACTCGTATGCAATTCAGACCAGGAGGAAAGGTATAAGGATGGGAATGGAAGGGAAAGGAGGAAGGGTGGAGACAAAACCTGGTGTCAGTATTAGCCTGCTAATAAGTAGGTACTCTTAGCGAAAGGCGCCAAGGGGACGCACAGCTTAACGTCCCATCCGGCGGACAGAGTATTGAACACGAATGATCTCCACAAAGCACACAAGCAGGGGCCGGTTTACCAATAAAAAATACAAGTATATTCAGTTTCCGGGATTCGAACCCGAGCCCTATGGGAGAGTGGCGAGTGGTGTAACCTATGCACTAACGTGACCTCATAATGTTAATTTTTTTGTCACTCACCAGCAGATGTGAACAAAATTTTTCAAATATACGAGACCTTTTAGAGTTTTCTGGGCAGTCATTGTTAGTTAATGGTGTATTTATGCATAATATATTATACATAATTCTTATATGGTATATATGGTACGTATAAAACTAATTAATACTTTTAAGACGCAAAGAGGCGAAAAAAATGCCAACAGCACCCGGTGTTCCCAGGCGGTCACCCATCCAAGTACTATCCGGGCCCAACGTTGCTTAACTTCGGTGATCGGACGAGAACCGGTGTTTTCAACGTGGTGTGGCCGTTGACAGTTGTTATAGGGGATCTTTCCCGATAATTTAGCTTTTGTTATCAATCTAAGGGGATTTGGTGGGTAGCCTTATAACGCGATTACAAGTGGCAAACTAAGTGCAAAGGTGCAAACGTAATGTAAAATGCTAAATAGAATGGGTGGCAGTTTCCAACTAGGTTGGGATATCGATGTCCTTTCGTTTTAAAGAAAAAGAATTGAGGACGATTCGAATTGCCTCTGGAATTCGTCCTAATCACCAACACGATTAATATTGGCTCTCAAGCAAATGCCGATTTTTCAACGAAAAATTTATTGCATTACCGGGATTCGAACCCGAGCCCTCTGGGAGAGTGGCGAGTGGTGTAGCCACTGCACTAACGTGATCTCATAACGTTTCTTTTTTTTGCGTCATTCATCAGCAGTTGTGAACAAAATTTTTCAAATCTACGAGACCTTCCGAGAGTTTTCCGAGCAGACATTGTTAGTTAATGGTGTAAAGATACATAATATACTATACATAATTCTTATGGTGCATATAAAACTAATTAATACTTTTAAGGCGCATAGAGGTGAAAAAAAATGCCAACAGCACCCGGTGTTCCCAGGCGGTCACCCATCCAAGTACTATCCGGGCCCAACGCTGCTTAACTTCGGTGATCGGACGAGAACCGGTGTTTTCAACGTGGTGTGGCCGTTGACAAGTATACATAGGAACTTTCCCGTTTATATGCTTTTGCTATCGAGCTGAGGGGACTTAGTGGGTAACCTTAGAACTCGATTACAAATGGCAAACTAAGCGCTGTGGTGCAAACGTAAAGCAAAATTCTAAATAAAGCATGTGGGCCGGTGAATGTGTGGGAGGTGGTTTCCAGCTAGATTTGGGTATCCCTTTCCTTGCGTCTTAAAGAAAAAGATTTGAGGAAGATTCGAATTGCCTCTGGAGCTCATTCTAATCACCAACACGATTATGAAATGACAATAAATTTTTTAAAATGCAGTAAAGACTCCATAATCATAGTTGATGGGGACTGAGAACACCCTGGTTATTCTAAAACCGATATTCAGGATTATAAAGAAAGTCTTTTGGCGAAGAAAAATCATAAAACTAATAATCTAAATGCCTTGTCACAGGTTAAGGTCCATCTACACTCATAATTAAATACTTTATTTATTATTATTAGACAATTATTTGGTGTACATTCATTTTTCATCCCGATTTCAAAAAGGAATTAAAGCGACATGTAGGAATGTCAACGAAGCAGCGTTTATGATTCCGCGTCCCGGTAAAAATAAATGGATGCAATTTGGTTCTTAAATAATGGAGACTACTACAATAATACGGCCCCATATATTTCTATTCTTCAATATATAGAGCGATTAACGTTAAAAAACATTAAAGAAGGCCGTGACGCAAGTGACGGGGTAGATAAATGCTTTCAACTAAGTAGGAGCGATCATACTCACGTGAGACAAAATTGATTTGAGCAATTAATGTCTGTCAGCTGCTTTATTGCCTTCATTCACCCTCGTCGCCTCTACAATTCATTGCTAGCAAATATTAACAAATCATTCGCGAGTGATAGCACTTTCACATATTCAATACCTTAAGGAATACGTCTTACGATGCTAGGCTGATTCCCCTGGTTCAAGCATTTCGCTTACGGAGCTTAGCCTGCAAATACATAATTTCCACCCGTAAAATTCAATTTACTTCAGAAATAATTATTTTCTCAAGGCTTTAGCTCCGTTATGATAATGTTTACTGTCTCAGACTTACTATAACTTAGATGGGAGTCGTTATAAGAACTTAAGCTGAAGAAATACAATGAATCTTTTCATTACGTTCGAAATAGACCTGTTTTCCAATCACGTTATTATCACATTAGGTATTACGTTAGATTAGGTCACAAAAACAAGATTAAAGGTGTAGGATACCGTACAGATAGATTACAATTATATGTATATCTTTCCGTAAACAAGAAGGATGACAGAAAAGTTGATAACCGATAGGTAGGTGTAGTATTGGCAGTAGTCTAGTCTGTAGTAGGTATATCTGAAAAAGTTCTTCATACTATTAAATCATATCAACTTTGCCAATGGATGCATAATCGAAATTATACCTTAGTGAATTAAAGCAAAATCAATCTATGAAGATTATATTTTTGGTCATCACCATTAGTCAGCCCTGAGATTGGTTTGCCGCAGCTCTTTACAGTATTCTCCTATCAACTAATCTCTTAATTTTTACGAACTTCTTCTCTTTCACATCCTTCATCACTTGTTCTATATATCCCACACGAGATCTTCCATTGCATTTCTTTCCGTCCACTTGTCCTTCAAGGATTGCCTACATCAGGCCATCGTGTCTCGTGATGTGGCCTATTAAGATGTCCTGTCTTCTATTTCTCAGGGTTTTCATATGATTTCTCTTTTCCCTCACCCTTCTCAGGACTTCCTCGTTACTCACTCGGTCAATCCATTTAACCTTCATCATTCTTCTGTAGCACCACATTTCGGATATTATATTTTTGGTAATTTACAATAATTTATTTGCACGTTTATGATGAACTTATAAAATGGTGCTTACAATTTGCAAGCGGGGGATGATACATTTGTCATAATCAATTTTAAAGCATTAAAATTGATTTTTTTATTATTAATGCCTATGAATAGACTTTAAGGTGAGGTAATATTTATTTTGGATTTGATCAGTAACATTGAATTTATTACGGTCAGCCCAAACTTCAACACTAAAATAAACATGTTATCTAAAATTTTTATTGACGTGTAACTTTCTCTTAAATCTCCTCATGCATCATAGTCATTGATTCAATTGGTCTCCATTAAATAGTCGACTTTCAGCAAAGGAATGTTTTAATAATGCTCGTCATTCAATGAATTGCCCATTATAGTGCTTGAAGTAGCAATGGACCCACAAATAACACGATTCTGAAGGTATTTCGGGGCTAATGGATCTAAAATATATATCACACACTGTACATACAGGTATTTAGTATTTCAATGTGTCTAATATACAACACAAGCATATGGACAACGTGTGAATATTTGAAAGTGATAAGTATAAGAGGCTAGATAAGTATCGTAAATCATCGTAAAGCATGAGGGGAAAGGTATTATGTTTTCAATAGTCGTACAAATACGCGTCGTGTAAGTTAAAATCTTTTAAATGTACTCCTTTGCGTACTTCAAGGCCTGGTGACAATGGAAAATGCCCAGAGCAGCGAAAGTGAAAACAGCCTGAACAGAATGCATCAATTTCAGACAAAACGTTATATATACTCAGTTTACCGATCAGGAAATGGAAACCGATTTCAAGAATTAACATATACATATCTTTTATTTCAGTTTGGTCCAAAATTGAATGAGTAACAAGTTTCTCTCGCTGAAATGTAATCCCTAGTGAACGCAATTCATGCTTGGCTATAGTTCATCCTCTTCACATATCCTGGTGGAGAAATTTTTGGGTACTCTGTAAATTCAGAAGAGGCGTTAATTATCTCGTCGCCCTGAATGTCCCGCGGTGCTCTGCGATAGAGTGCCGCGCCGTTCTCGCCTAACATGGAGGATGTCATTATTCACGCGCCGCTCCCCCACGCGTGATTAGCGTGAAGCGAGACAGTCCTTGAGTGCCCTCTTCCTGATCATCAAGAGTCGTGGGTTCAGACTCCGTTCGGTTACTGCATTTCTGTCACGTAACAACCCGACAAGGCACGCCAGTTTCCCCCGCGACCCAGCGACGGGATGGGATGTAGGTTGCGTTGTGGCTTCAGGCAGGGCCGAGCTAACCGCAACTGCATTTCACACGGGCGGCAGCCTCCAAGGGGAGGCATCTTTTATAAATTGATGCCTCTTATCTATTGAAGCTTTCGATGATTAGTTTTTAACTCTGGGATTCATATATGACTAATCTGCAAAGCGAAGATCGCATTCCAATGTGTAAAAATCCATCACAGGTTATACCCATCATAATTACATGAAATAATTTTACGAAAAATTATCTATGAGCCATGCTATAAGGAAAAAATCGTCAATTTATTTGAAGAATCATTATTATAAATAGGAAGTTAACATTTCAAAGACTCTTAGCAGGAAAACAAAATGCCATTTTTTCTAATATTGTATAATCAAGAGTACTGCATGTTTTTTACAATGGAATATTTTTTCAAGATATTAAAATTCTCTGAATATATCAATATTTTTAATACTTTCATCCATACCAAATCTTTAGATTTCCTTTTGAGTGCGATGGCAAATTCAACTTTGCGCACGGGCATGCGTTTGCCCTCGACATAGCCCGAGAGATAAAAATTGATCTTTAAAGAGTAGAATCTCCCCTTTGGGGAGGGATATCTTTGTTATTATATCCAAATTCCCGGTATCAGACGTCGTGTATTTCTTTCCGTTGGTGATTGTTGCGATTGTGTTGGATAGATTTCCGCTGGAAAGTAGACGGACTTCAACTTTGCTAATAGCTCGAACTGGGGTCGATAGTGTTCGACATGTGTCCAGTACCGACCTGGACTCACATCGCAGTTGCTATTTACACATGCGAGTGGGGCTTAATAGTTGTTAGCAGTTGACTGTCATAGCAATCAACTGCGACGTGTAAACGCGCCTTAAACACCACTGTTCACAAATCTCGATTACTGGAGAGAATCAGTTCGATAGTTACTTCGGGTAGTGATTTGATGCGAGGTATGCGTTATTATATAATGATGGCGACGACGCGAAGGAAGGATTCATGATTCCCTCTCAGGTCTCTCACACGGATGGCTCGGGTTAGTATCCCGGCGGGAGTCCATCAGTAGGGCCCCGGGCCCTACGTGAGTACCATGCGGAGAATAATTCCAGTGAGATCGACCTTCATGAAGGGTTTGATGTTTTCACGGAGAATCTTCTGGTTAACCCTTTCTCGGACTTCTTATCGGGTTAGGTTCAGCATTTCGATCAATGCTTCAATGATGGACTAACCTATAATTAGCACTGATGATGTCCCCTAAAGCTGTCACTGATGGTCACATCATAGGCCCTAAAGTCGATGAGCCTCTTCGAAACCATCCCGTAAGAGAATCCCAAAAAGAATTCCTTCATATATATGTTCTATCAATCGGATGGGATGTCGTTAAACCGCGGACTACTTGTAGACCTTCCTTAATCTCTTCGGTCCTGAAAAATATTGGCCCATGAAAACAATTTTTCTCGCCTCTTTTGAGCACAGATAGGTACTGAAATTATATGTTGAAAAAAATGTTGTTAATATTGTTTTTGTTGATATATTTATCGTTCACATATGTGTACGGTTGTTATTTGATAGATAGAAAAAATGTGATGATCGCATGAATATTAATGAAGAACTACCTTAAGGATTAATATTCTGCACATGAACAGTAAAAAATGCGACATGGGAAAGAGATAAATAGATGAAATATAGTTCACTTTATTTGTGGCCGCCACATTGATTTCTGAATAACAAAAGCTAAAAAGTTTTAGTGCACAAAATTGGCGCTGTCAAGGCGGAAAATTCAAAATCAGGTATGTTCACAGATGGGTAATGCAATGCAATATTCTACTGGGAAAAACTACCCGATAATGCTTCTCCTAATGGCATCAACAGTTCAAAAGCACACCGCTGACCTTAGATTTTGGGCAGCATTAGCCATCCTCCCAGGTAATTGTAATAAACATATGAATATACTAATGGCATAACTAGTAGGTACTAATGACATAAATTTTCAAGCTCCGAGATTGACACGTCCAAAAAATTTCTCTTGAATATTTATGTCGTGTGTTGTTTGTTTTTCAGTGAGACCACAAAGAAGTGCATGATGTGATTGAGGTCGGAAATGGAAGGTGAAGAGAAAACTGAGATTCATAACATTTCCATCCATAATTATCACCCAAATCGGTACAAATAAGTCGATAGTTATCTGCTGCGAGACCAGTAGCATCTAGCGTCAGCAAAGATAAAATTTAGAAAAATAACTTTGAATCGCTTTGGCTGTATGATTAGCAAGCCAGAGAATTGCAGTGTATTTCGGGCGAGTTTATACTAAAATCTCCTCGATATGCGATTAAATTAGTTTTAACCCATTCGCCTCTTAATTTTCCATGGATTTTCTGTCCTTTAAACTCTATTTAATTTTCTGAAAAATTTCACGGAATTAAAAAAAATTTTTTTTTTGGAAATTAAAATTATTCGCTAATTAAATATTTCACAATTTATTTTCACCGAATAAAAAAAAGACTTGTGGTACATAAAATCGGGAAAAAAGAATAGCATTAGAACATTGAATTCCATCACGTGACCGGCGAATCACCGGCTCTTTACCTTAAGGCAAAATAAGGAAGACCGGCGAATCGCCGGCGCTTTACCCCAATGGGGGCTGCACACTTCAAGGGTGGAGCTGTGCAAACTTCATACACATATTTTCAAGTCAGTAGCTGAAATAATAACTTCATTGCATGATTAATAATAATATAAAAAATTATTTTACTATCGTTTTGTATATGAAAAGGGAAAGGAAAAAATAAATTTTCACGTGCGATGGTTCTACGGAGATAAAAGTTTTCTCAAATGATTTTTACCAGATAGCGAGTTTTCAACATGATAGTAAGCATGAAAAGGACAATGGCCATTTATCACCTGAAGATCAATAACAAGAAAACTAAGTCATTGGTATGCAATAAGAGAGAGGAGGCCAAATCCAACGTTAAACTAAGAGACGAAAACGTAGAAAGAAAGCAAAAGAGCTTGAGGAGGTGACAGAATATTATAATCTGGGGAGCCAAGTATCCAACGATTGTAAAGGCAAGAAGGGAATAGTCAGTAGAGTAGCCCAGGGGGAGAGGGTATTTTACCAAAAGAACAATAAAATAAATGGAAATGCCTGTATACACAAGCGTAGATGTAAGGGAGCACTTCATCAGAACATACATCTGGAGCACTCTTCTTTATGGTAGTGAGGCAGCAGAGAAGTCAAGACTAGAGGCATTTGAAATTTAGTGTTAACGAAGTATGATGAGGATAACATGGATTACCTGACATGAGTAACAAATGAAAATGTCTTATAAATATTAGGAGAAAAGAGCAGTAGGCTGAAAACGTTGAAAAGTTGATGACCTGATGAACATCAAGGGAAAAGTGAATGGGAAGAATGTAAAATTGAAACCTCATATGATATCTGGAGCAAGTAGCAAAGGATGTGAAAGAGAGGAATTAAGTGGATATGAAAGGTTAGCTAGCTGATAGAAGAATTGAGTGGAGATCTGCTTCAAATCAACCTTAGGACTGATGACTTGTGAAAGGCCCAGGCATAGGTGACATTCTATGAAAAGAAGAAACTTCTGAAAGTTTTAAAGACTATAATGGAAGTAAGGAAACAGTTTGAAAATATATCTGGAAGATGCTCCTTCATGACAGTAAGACAGTGAAAATAAAGCACTCAGTAAAGCTAAAACTGGAAGTATTAAAATGTCCCACTAAAGCAGGGGTTCCCAAACTTTTTTGTACTACGCCCCCTCCTGTTAAAATGGAAACCTTCCACGCCCCCCTTCACAGTAAATTTCTGGGCATTGTGAAAAAACAAGTATTACATTGAAAACAAAACATGTATTTTTACTATCACAAAATACAACATTATAAGTTTCAATTTAAAGAAATAATGTTAAGAGAAAAACATCGACAAAAAGCTATATATTTTTGCTGTAAAAGAGTTTTATACAAGTGATTTGTTAATTTTTCTAAACATCAAGGTTGATTTTAAAAATCTACACCATAAAATTAGTTAAAGGAATGTATGGATTTTCTTTACTTAGAAATTTTTATTTTTAACTGGTCTCACGCTCACCCTGACATGTCTTCACGCCCCCCTGGGGGGGGGGGGGTCGCGCTCCCCAGTTTAGGAACCCCTGCATTAAAGGGTGATGAAAATCAGGTGAAAACGCCGAATAACAAAGGAAAAGGCTATAAGAAGGTAAGGATTTAAATCAAGACCAAGGAGATTCTGAGAAGATGATTTCATAACCTCATCAAACATATTTTTAGACATGATCATCTCATTAGGCCGAGGTCATGGAGGGAAAATTGAATGGGGGAATGATATAATAAAACCTCATATAATATACGTAGAGCAAATACTGAAAAGTGGTAAAAGATGCACAAGTAGACTCTAATATGGAATTGTTATCTGATGAAAGATCCGAGGCGAGAACTGCGTGAAAACATTCTCAGGACTGATGACTAATGATGATGATGGATCGACTATTACTTCAATCAATCATGTGTTTCAATATGTATTCGCCATTGTCTAATCCGTAAACTCGAAGTACAAAACCTCGCATATTGACTGCCAGTGGTTCAACTCTCACAGACCAGAGATTGTAATTAGGTCGTAACCAAGGCCTAAACCTGGCGTTAGGCTACGGGGTAATTCAATGATACCCTCCAGCAGTGGCGATCTTTGAGCCGGGCATGCGGGGTTCCTAATCCGGGACCCGCATCTTGGAGGACCTCTGATCACGAGAAGAATAAAAATAAAAATATTTTTTCTTCCTGTAACTTCATTGCAATGAATGAAATATAAAATTATAGTATATTGTAGGAATTGATTATATACGTATGAGCTTGAAATGCTATACTTTTTCCGGCCCGCAAAACGTAGTAGCCCGGGACCTCTAAGGCTCTGGTGGTACCCCTGCCCTCCAGTATTCTTCATGTAGAAAAAGTGGGAAAACACCAATGCAGCCAATATACCAATATCTGACTCTCACGAAAATCTACCTTTTCCAGAAACACCACCCAGGTGTGAGCCAAATTTCTACTGTCAGCAGTAGAACTATTTCATGATTGTAAACCTTACGGAATCAGCTTTTAAGCTGGCAACAGAATTTGTCGAGACTTTTGCGCTGCAGATAAATGTAATAGACTGATTTAAAAACAAGGAGGCTACACGATCGTCGAGGGGGCATTGGCATACTAGCCTATGGGTAACAATGAAGTCAAAATGATGGTGCTTGCGAACGACTAGGCCCTATTTACTCTGTATAAAACACGGTGTTCTTTTTACGGTCTCTTATGCAAGTGTATTAGAGAATACGTAACAATAAAATCGTGCCCAAGTTTTTCACAACCCCATCAGTAAATCTTCATACAGGCCATTTTACACGATATTTATTTCAGTACTGAACATCGAACTCAATTCTGCGTACTCAAAATTGGACGCTGAAACTCTTGGGTGAGCTCTTCCATATGATCAAACTCTCCGTTTCTATATATGACCGGCGCATGCGCAGAAGCTATTGTTTATTTACATTGTTCTAGCGTGTTTCTTGGGAAGCCTAGTTTTGATGCTCATTCTGTAATCATTCCGGAATAATGAATGAATTGAACGATATTGGACCCCTTCATTTATTCCAGCTTTGACATCGATATTTCGTTGAAATATTCTACTGGCCTCTGATTGCCAGTTGGATGTGAGACTCAGATGAAAAATAAGCATGGTATTTATTACTGTTTTCAGTACTGAAAATGAATTAGACGCATTTACCACATACGATTAAGTCATACTACAACCAGGCACGTATCCAGGGGGGGGGGTTTCTGGTGCTTCAGCCCCCCCCCCGAAAATTTTTTCCAATAATTTTGTTGTTCTGATTTTAGCAGTGAACTTTACCAATGAGAAGAGATAGGTATTGGAACTGTAAAAGTAAATACCAAGCACTGAAAATTAAGGGAAGAGATTTGTAACATGTCGGCACCGAATGGGCAAGGCTGATATGTTACGCAAGACCCGAAGCAAATTTCTGGCTACGTTCCTGATTATACCTTTAGCGTCTTCGTGCGGAATGAAACGCTAATTTTCTTATTGTAGATAGCTATTTTTTATTCAGCTCCTCTTACAAGATTCTGTCCTTCTCTCTAAAACTCATCAACAACTCTCTGGTAACCAAAATCGGTATTGTTGCCCGGTTGGTATGAAGATGAATAAAATAATAAATAATAATAATTGATAATAAATAATAATAATTGATGATAAATAATAATTGATAATAAATAATAATAATTGATGATAAATAATAATTGATAATAAATAATAATAATATAATGCATGACTACATAATGAATGAATGGCTTATAAATGAATATGATTAATTGCCAATGTGGCTGTTGTGGCGGGGTATCGCCACATACCTAACAATTTTGAGTATGCTGAATTTTTATTCAACTCTCATTGTCAGTACTGAAATAAGTGTAAGAAAGTAAATAGGCCTTAACGCTATTTAAGGTGGACATTTTGTTGGCAATTGATGCATTTGATTACCATAGGAGCTTTAAAGTTTTAACGAATTAACATAGGAGCTAATTTTATTTCTACAACTGGTTCGTATTTAATATATTTTATTGTTTCCTATTTAATCTATAATTGACGACTGTTGGCGTGTTTCCGCACTTTTTCTGTTTCTTTAACAAATTTAATAATGCACTCCATTATTCATCACCCTTTTAACCGCGAGCAAATCAACTTCATCAGTACGAGTATTGCGAGCAGAAAGTCCGCATGTCCGTACCTACCAACATGTCTACTCAAATCAACTGCGATTCCTTAAAGTTTTCACGGCTAGTTCGTGGACCTTTGAATTTCGTTAAAAGTAAGCACCTCAGTGTTTAAACGTCGGCCTTAACCTCGTGGACGGTGGCGCCTTGCGCACAACTTCGGCTGCTTTGTGACATTGATATGTCTAGCAGTCCGTTCCTATCTTGTTCCTTTAAGGCTCTATAATTTCCACAGAGAAAGAGGATGCACTGGTAGCTCAACTGGTAGAGCACCTGGCCGGAAATCAGGGGGTCCGGGTTCGAGTCCCGGTCAAGGCAAATGATTTTTTCTCTGTGGAAAATTTGCTATTGTGCAATATCAGCGGGTAACGCCGTTAAAGTTTTCACGGCTAGTTCGTGGACCTTTGAATTTCCTCCGTTATATTCTAACTCTCTTGATGGAACACAAAATAGCCAGCTGAATAGCCTCGCGGTTTCCACCAAAGTTCTCTAATCGCGCCACTCGGACAAAAGAAGGTAGTCTTAAAATATAAGCCAACCCGGGATCCTCACGTCTCTTCCACTTACTCCAACGCTGCTAAAGGCCCTACTTATCTGAGCCACAAAACGCAAGGGTCGACGAGAATTTACTTATCTCCTCAAACTTATACTTGAAATCTGTTTATCATTTCTTATCACAAATGCCTTTAGGAGTATCATACATGGTTATAACGCCTCGGGCAGTCTATGGTATTTAAAGTGACGGATTCACTGTTTTCTGATTACACAAAGAGAGGTTATGCAAGGATTAAATCCTGAAGACCGTTCGCGCCAACGCAGAGCTTTAGAAGCGCCAATACATATCGCAGGTGCAAGTGTTTGAATTAACCACGAATTTCAGGAACAACGTTGTTATATATAGGACATGCCGCTAAAAACAAGGCGGTAATGAATTGGTTCTTCTAGTACGAATGTCTTATGCTTTCTTTTTTTGTGCGAACTCAACTCCAATATTGCATTGTTTTAGGTGCTGCTATTGCTACAAAAAAGGAACGCAAGAGCATTTTAAGAAATCATCACAGGACGTTCGAATTTAAAGTGGAAGACAGGAGTCCGAGAAAACTCTTTGGTGTGGCTCCTCCTCACGGATTGGGTAATTGAAATATACTTCTCCAACAACATTAAATTTGTCTTTATTCGTTTTAAGTTTCCTTTTTGCCGCTTCGGTCTGGCGAATGTGCGCTTGCTATTTGCGCATTTTAAAATTACGGCTGAAATATTTAAGAGAGAGAGAAATTTGATATTTATAACGCAGAAATGTGTTAATTATATACGGGATTCGAGAAAATACTACGATACCAAATGAAGAGTCCACGTTTTTCAAAGCGACAGGAACAAAAATCCAAGGGAGACCACACGTAAAGTAAAAGGGAAAGCTAATCATGAAAAAAATCGCAGCACTTCATATTTATCAGCAACAGATTATTTGTGAGAGTTTACAAACAAAGAGGAAACTATGGCAACAGATTGCACGAGAGGCATCGATGCCATCATACCGATAACAATGTGACCGGGTGAATAAACCGTAGGATTTCGCAAAACTTAGTTGAGTGTTTCAAATGCAATTCATGAATGCGGATTTTTTATGCAGGGAGAGATATATATCATCCCTGTGCTGCTTATTAGTTAAAAGAAGAATATTATGAAATGATTAAGTTACGTTTACACAAAAACACTGCAATGTACTGACGGAAATATCACAACTTTTACGAGAGACGAGGGAAGTTTCATACGGCGGTATTGCTCATCAATCAACAAGTCAGATCGAATTCAGACGGGCAGTTTTCGATCAGCAATCGGCACGTATCTGACATTTTGACATCAATAAGGTCAGTCCCTACGACACAATGTGAAAGGCTGGATTGAAATCTAGAGGAAGATTCGGTAGAGCAATCGACGGAGGATGGAAATAATTAGTGGCCGTTAGGTTTATGGGCACTTTATTTCATTACCTACATTGGATCGCCCTTTCCTCCTAATTCAACGGACTGCGACGGATCACACTTACCACATTCGCTTCCCGATAAAGGAAAATCAATACGTATCTTCCAGGAAATGGTACGTGTGGGGAGTGTTAGTTCCAGGCTGGCCGATCGCTCGACTATGGAAAGAAATGACCAAGATCGGGTGTGGGAAGTAGAAATTAGGTTTCCTTAACTCGTGCTAAGAGGGGCATTACCGCCGTCTATACGGTAGTCAGTTCAAACCTTCGGCAGTTATGATCAAACTACAAAACCAAACCAAAAACTACATCTAGGGCAATAACGGCTTTTGCATTCACTCAGAGAGTAGACGTTATGTCGTAAATACGGGGAAGGTCCTTGGATAGCATCCATACATGCCCTGTGTGGCCTTATTCAATTGCGCAAAATTAGAAGTCACTGAAATTCTTATTTGGAGCACTCATTTGAAAGGCAGTAACGGGAAAACGGAAACGTTCAATTGATACTGTATTTATTCTTCGAGAAGTCAGCATAGGCAATGAATGTATCAACATTAATGTTTGACTGTCAAAATATTTCATTATTATAACAAAGAGCAGATTTGCATTCTTATATAACAATATAGCGACTGTGAAAGAGAGGAAATACGTAATTATGAAGAGATTAGCTGATAGAAGAATCGAGTGGACAACTGACATGAGTCAAACCAATCTAAAGCTCGTTTCACACGATACTTGATCCAGTACAAGGTCTAGTATACTCGCTAATATGCTAGCTTTCCAGTATCGTGTGAACAGAACCAGTATACTGGCTAGCAAGCATGCTAGCTAGTATACTCGCTGAGCTACTGGATTTCATACTTGATGCGGTAATAGATTTCTAATAGGACCTAATAGCCCAGTAGCCATCGACCAATCAAGTCACGTTACAGACGCTGTGCGAACTTCTCTTTTTTTAAATTAGTATAGAATGTATAGAATCATATGGAATAACCGATTCATGGCAAGCACAAGGTGATGATCGTGTGAAACCTCCCAGGATGGTTCCAATCATACTAGATTCGGTCCTCAATATCAAGTTGCGGCTAGCACACTAGGTCTTGTGCTGGATCAAGTATCGTGTGAAACGGGCTTAAGGATTGTTGACTAATGATGATGAACAATAAGCATTGAATAATGTTCCAACTAGTAGTAGGTGCCTTTCTACTAGAGCTGATTTATACTTCGAACGAAGACTGTGGTATCTGAACATGAGTCGACGTGTACGTATTTCGTCAATAAATAAATGTCCTCGCTGCTTTATTTAATTCCTTCCATCACTAGTCTGGGGGCTGAATGACTAAATAACGATTGACAATCGCCAAACCATATCAAGCGATTGAATACCTCACCTCCTAGATTCACTGACTAGAGTCACGTAAAAGAATTAACCGTCAAAATTATGAGTTATCCCAAGGTGCGAAATAAAGTTTGAGACTAGAAGGAAATTCAAGTAACAGATGACAGGTAGGTAGTACCTACTTCACATTTCCTTCACACGAATTCCCCCAAATTGGAACGGGAACTTAAAGTTTTTACTAATGGATATCTTACTTCTGCTTTCATTAAGGATGAGTTCATTAAACACAAGATTATTAAGTAGCGTTCCCATTACTCTAGGAAGTGATTACCGAGCCAAAGCATATAATCGAAAACTCGGGAAATGCAAAAGGTTTATAGGGAAATATAAAAAATATTAGTCAATTCAATGCTTTACCACAATAATGCGATGCAATCTAATCTTGAAAACAAATGAAGCTCGTGTGTTTATTGATATCTCAAGGGTATCCAGGCCATTATGAATCTATGAAGGGAAAACATTTGACTGGAGTTTGATAAGATGCAGGATGGAATAGTCATGCCAGTGTATCTCAATCAGAAGTTACATGTCTGGTTCCTAATTTTACCAGTCTGTACACATTTTAAGGGTTTATATTTCAAGTGAAAAATTAAGAATTTTTCGATCGTAGATAGAATTCAAACGGCTTAAGAGCATGCAACATTGCAAGAATTTCCCTAGTTAGAACAAAACTTAATTCTGACAGTGGGGAATACATGCAAGGATTTTTCATCTCCAAAGATAATTAACCTTTCCTTACTTCAATCTATAATATTGGCTGTTCTCAACTACTTCGTGAATTGAATCTATAAGTTTTAATGCTTGTGGAAAAATAGTTGATGAAAACTTAAATTGCCTTTTCTATAGTGCTGGATCATTTTCTGAGGGATTTAGATTGTCATTGCATCAAAAATCACCATTCACAAATTTCAGAGGACTCTTTGTCTCCCCCTCCGAACATAACGTAACCTACACTTAATGATGGGCTCTACGGTATAATGCCTATAAAATAAATGCCTAAGGAAAGTTTTTGACTGGCTGGCAGAGGACCATTGCAATACAATAATGTATTGTACATGCAAGCGCACGCTCGGAGCAAATCGGGTGTATATGACGTTGACTGAGTGTAACTCCTGTTAATTGGGTATAGAGCATTCGAGTATCTGATGTATGATCTCACGCGTCCTCGCATGAAAGTTAATATGATTATTATGCCCTACTTGGCTCCATGTATCTCATGAATATATCAGTGAATGAGTTATTCGGGGCAGACGAACGACTAATATGAAGGCCATTTGCGGACCTATAAAGGATTTTCTCAGGAAGCGGAGGAAGGGTGGAGAAAAACCCCACGTCGGCATTAGCCCGCTGTTAACAAAAGTCGTCAAAGGGTCCATGGTTGAACGTCCCATCTAACGGACGTAGTACTGAATTTGAAGTGCTCTCCACGCAGAATTCATGGAGGTACCACCTTATCGAAATCTCTTACCACCGGACTTTGAACCAGGGCCCTTGGGATGGGAACCCAGTGCTCTTGTCAGACACCAATCCGATACCTGATTCTAATTATACATTAGAAATCCTAGCCGAACCTCAGGATATGGACGGACTTGTAATGGTGCGCCTGTCCTGTAGTCCCACATAACAAGCTGCCTCTATTAACTTTACAGCTAAAAAATGAATTTATCGACTTTGTGGCTTTAGTTTTTGATTTTTTATTATTATTTAGACAATAATTCTCCTTGCGAGCTTATAGTGACACATTTGTGAGGGCTGAGTGAGAAAGTATGCTGTTAACGTATTTATTCATCAGCTAAAATTATCATGCCTTATAGAGTTATAAAAATTAAAAACTTACGTATACAACCTATGAACCCATTAGATCGGCCCAAATATTCGAAAAAATAGGGCGTTTTCGCAGAAGTAGTACGATTTGAATTTTAGGTGAAGGTTAGGTTGTGTCTCACCGTCTATCAAAATTGAATCTGCGTAAATAAGAAATCTACATCCGAGACGGGATTCGAACGAGCGAACTTTGGCTAGCGCATCACTGACTTTTTCTCCTTGTATTTTCTTACTCATGAGATTAACCCATCATTGTGCGCGAATTACGCAGAGATCCCCTCGGTGGTATCTACTAGTTAGCTTTTTGGTCTTCGGGCATTTTAGCCCACTCGTCGATTCTTCGTGACGAGCGGAACAAGGCCGCGTATAAGTCTACGACAGAAACAAACAAAACCACGACTTAAGAACGTTCGTTATAGTAGAAAGTTGATGAAAAGACGCTTGTAACTCTATTTGTACGAGTGATACGAAGGGGCTTACAAATTGCCACCCACTTAAATATTTAGTAACTTTTCAAATGGTATTGCAGAAGATTAATTTGATCCCGGTACCTTTCTGCTGCAAGGGTCTGATTGCGAAAGAGGTCAGAAGCCGAGCAAGTATACGGATTATGGCGGCGACTACCTGAAAAATCCCTCAAAATACTCGGCTGTGATTGGTTCTCCGTAATTTGGCAGCATACTAGCCAGTCTAACTAGAGAAGTACGCGAAGTTATCGGAATAGATGACGGAATCGACGGCAGTGAGGGTTGATTATCGAAAAAGTGAAATTCCGAAGACTCAATCGATTCACCGCTAAAAAGTTTTTATTAAACACCATCAAATTTAGGGCTCTTTCCTCGCCCGACGACGGAGAGGCAAAAAGTTTCGTAACGTGTCCGTCACCCCTTCCCTGGATGTGACAGCTATCGAGAACGTTTCGCAAACGAAAACAAGAGGGATGTCACGAATGTTAAGGGAGTTAATGTAGCGAAAATCTTCTTTCCTTCATCCTCGTCTCACTGACCTACCATTATTAAAAAGCTATGCCGTCAAGGAATAAATAAAAGCTTTAATATCGCCAGTCCTTTCCGATTGTTTCATTATATGCACCGGTGGAGACAAATGATTTTTCTCCGAAGCGAAAATGACTACCTTTCTCCCGAACCAGAAGGCAAAATGCTGAGATAATCCTTGTTTTCCTAAACTGAGAAGAGATGTGTATGGAAAGAACTATTATATGAATGACCTTAAAACCAGAGTCACTATAATATGTTCATTCTGTACAATTAGTAATATGGGAACCGGAAATATTTTATAATGATCTTCCCTAAAAATTCATCACTTTGTTAATCCTTGCGCAGATCTTTGCAGTGATTCTACAGATGATATTTTAAGATAACCGAAGACCCAAAATATCAAGTGCATTTATAAATGTTTTTAGAAAATTCAACATCATACTTAAAAGTCTGACTTGGTAGCGTGGTAATGAAAATTTAAAATTGACGGAACTTAATCCCTACTCATGTATTTTGTTGCGTCTTACTTCTATATTGCAATATATCTTTACTGTTTACACTCGACGTCGATATTCGTCAAATGAGGCGATTCGAGGAACAACTTTGTTGTAATGTACTCGTTACTCTGAGTCAAAAGGATTCTTTTACACGGTATGCTTCTTTAGCTGGAAGATGAAGACGAAATTATGGAATACCCTCTGTTGATAACGATCACAAAATGCTCCTCCAACCTTTTTGACATTAACATCGAGCTTTTCACGTCTTGGGTCGGGTTCAAAACATACCGGAGTGGTAATGCCCTTGGGTATTTCTTCGGGTATTAAGTAATGTGTATATGTACAGGAAGGATCCCGATGTGATACAGGAAGGTTCTCGCCCGAATCATATATGTAAATTTCAATCTAATATTTTGTAGACAGCCACCAAAACGTACTGGTAGCTCCCCCATAGTATAAAGGTGGTTTTGTTTAAAAAAGTGACTGAAGGGAAACGGGTTGCCAAAAGGAGAGATCGAGTTTGTGCGCTAGTTAAGAGTATTGGATTCCAATTCCGAGGACCCAGGTTCGAATCCCGATTTTGGCATTTTTCGGCGGAATACCGGTGTCAAATTGACGGGTGATAGGAGAGCACTTCAAGCGAAACACTGCACTCATCGGATTGCTCGCAAAACAGTGCTCCCCCAAAGTGCTTTTCGTTAATGAAATCAATGAAATTGTATCAATGAATCATTGTTCACATTAATTGTCATGCGAAAACACGTTTTTCATCTTTCCAAATACTCACCATTACTTAATGACACAATCAATCAATGACACATTGCACTCTTGATAATGACGCGGAGACGTTGAAACCGGTACAGGTTAATAAAAACAAAAGTGTGGAACTCTACAAAATCATTCAAATTTCATGCTTTTCGATAGTACTAGGCTAATGCCATATTTTCTCCACTCACCCTCCACACTCTATATCATTCCTCTTTCCAAAGACTCACCATTCCTTAATGACACATACTTAGTTGTCAGTCACTACCCCTCACTACAACCACAGTACAGCGCATGTACCTGCTCGTACCATATAGGTACTGCTTGGAAGAAAATAGGATCATTAATTTTCAAACATGTTACGCAGAGAGCCATTTATGAAATAACTTATGGTTGGCTACATAGGTATAAATAAATGAATTTAGCAAAGAATTTTATCCAGAAAATAAATACAATTAGTAAAAATCCAAGAGCGTAAGATAAACGGACGGGTCGTTCGAAAATAGCGGAATATTAATAATAGATTTCCCGTAGCAAAAACATTTAATCAGCAGCTACAAAGGAGTACTGGGCGTGCGTTGGTGAAATATGAAGCATATTGTTCCTCAAAACAGGGGCAGATTGCATAGCTTACTCAAATTAACGAGTTACAAAATTATTTTGCTCCATTTACTCCAACTCCATTCAGTGTCCAGAGTGTTGTTGGTCAGGTTTTCTAGTATCTGCTGAAAGGATTCAGCGATTTTTCTGAGGTAGGGCTCCAATTTCGGGATTTCTAAGCTGACGTGAATGTAAGACTTTCTGACGAACCATGGTGCGTCTGTAATTTTCCGCAAAAGATTTTTCTGAGCGGTAGAAAGTGCTTTAAGGTTAGTTCTTGATATCGATACCCACATTACGATGTGAAGTATCCCTTCACAATTGAAAAATTAAAGAAAAAAATGGTTTCATTATATAGAGTTAAAGCAAATTCTATTTTGTTTGGATGTATTCATCATGGCCTATCCATTGCATTCTTGCACAACTGCTTTTGCACCGCTTTATTTTCCCACTTGTCTGTTGGACCTGGGTTGCAACCTCTGCGCCCAAATTCGGTCAGGTCAACATCCGCCAAAAATTAACAAAAAAAATTAATTTAAGTTAGTTTTTTATCACTTAATGCATAATTCTTCATTGCATTTGTGGATTTAGAGAAGGCTTTTGACAATGTGGATTGGAATTCAATGCTTGATATTCTAAAAGGAATTGGAGTTTCCTACAATGATCGAAGAATTATCCACAGTTTGTATAAAAACCAAGTAGCTGTGATTAAATCTGGACCCAGCTGTGAAGAAGCAAGAATAAGGAAAGGAGTGAGACAAGGTTGTGCACTGTCTCCCGTAATTTTTAATGTTTACATTGAGAGAGCCATCAATGAAGTCAAGGAGAAGTGTTCTGGAGTTAACATCCACGGAGAATCAATCAGCATGCTACGATTCGCTGATGACATAGCTCTCATAGCAGAGACAGAGAAGGAGCTGAATAAAATGCTAACAACCATGGAAAGGACAATGGCCAGACATCAGCTGAAGATCAATAAGAAGAAAACTAAGATATTGGTGTGCAGCAAAAGAGAAGAGGCCAAAACCAACGTTAAACTAGGAAAACAGAAACTGGAAGAGGTCAAAGAGGTCTGTTACCTGGGAAGCAGAGTAACCAACGATGGACGAAGCAAGAAAGAAATACTGAGTAGAATAGCCCAGGCAAAGAGGGCATTCTATCAAAAGAATCTACTAACAGCTGGAAATACAAGCTTGGAAGTAAGGAAGCAATTCATCAAAACGTATATCTGGAGCATGTTCCTTTACGGCAGTGAGGCATGGACGATGACAGCAGCGGAGAAGAAAAGGGTGGAAGCATTCGAAATACGGTGCTATCGAAGAATGATGAAGATAAAATGGATCGACCGAGTGACAAATGAAGTCCTAAGAAGAGTGGGAGAAAAGAGAAGTCTGCTGAAAACTATAAAAAGAAGACGGGACAACCTAATCGGCCATATATTAAGACACGATGGCCTGATGAAGACAATCGTCGAGGGAAAAGTGAACGGGAAAAATGGAAGAGGCAGGCCTCGTATGAGTTACATGGAGCAGGTCGTAAAGGACGTGAAACAGAGGAACTACGTTGGTATGAAGAGGTTGGCCGATAGAAGAATCGACTGTAGGGCTGCGTCAAACCAATCCTAGGATTGTTGACCCTTGATGATGATGAATGCATAATTTTAACGATTAAAATTTTTACTCTTCTAAAAAGTATCGATTAAATTAAATGGTTAACCACATTTTTTACGATTAATTTTAATCGTTAATTCCAACTATGAACCAGATTTTATTAACCAGGGGAGTAGGCCCCTTCGGAGGTGCTAGGAGCCTATTCAGGGAGCTTATTTAGGTGAGACATTACGATAAAAGATATCCTTTAATATGATGTTGTATCATATAATTTAAACGAGTATTTGTAGGGTAGTTTTTGGATTTATTTCAGGACATTGACATGGCAGAAAAATCTCATTATTAAGGAAGTCGCATTTATATTTTTCTATTGCAAAGGACAATATTTCTTCTCTACAGTGAATAAATAAGTCAATATTTTTGCGAGGGGAGTAAAAAACTCGCTTTAAGAATTCAGCGGTTGAAAAGGTTACGAATCACTGGATTAAACGTGTGCGATACAATCTAAGCAGTTGTGCCACCTAAAGATTGACCACCACTACGTCATCAGGATCATCTCTCCTTTGTTAATGCTTCAGTTGCGACTCAAGTGATGACACGAACGTATTGTATTGTCTGTCCTTCCTTTACCCCTTCCCCACAATGGGAATAGTGCCATCCCAGATCGACTACCACGTGACCAAGTCCATGTAGACGCAACTGAGCCCGCTGTCCTCCCCCTTCCCCCCGTTTCAATGTCGACCTCCAAAAACGGACGGTAGCGATCAGTATGGATTCAGGACGATCGAATAGACGCCGAGCGAGACTAGTCGAAGAGAGCGAACGAGATGGCCGAGCGGCCTTTTGTCCTCCAACACGGTTGCGTACAACACCGTGAATTATCTTTTGAGGTCATGGACCGTCTCCAAGATGGGTTCCGACCCACGCCATAGAACACGCACGCATTTCCCGGTCTTCTAACGCTTTACGTCACGATATGTTTTCAGATCCATTTTGTTTTTGTACAGTTCACCAAGCCGCAGAAGATGCCAGAGTGAAAGAAACGCTTGCTGCGACTGAACAATGACGTAGATCAGCGGTTACCAATCTTTTTTCGGTTGTGTACCCCTCGTCAGTACATTTCCCTAACTCTTCCGCTAGTCCATGGGGCATGCTTGTATCTTATGTAGCTTCTGTTTATTTACAGTCGAATCCGTAGCTTAGTGACAGACAATAATGTTACTTACTCTTGTATAATTCAATGGCGGCAGTTCGCCCATAACTAGATGTAAATATTCTGGAAAACGAACTTACTCCTGTTCCTTCCACTATTTCTGAACTTTCTTCCTGTACCCTTAAATCATCAATGGTGTACCTCTGAATGGTACGCGAACCACAGCTTGGGGACCGCTAATGCAGAAAAAGAACAGACCGAGTGATTATCGAATCTAAGAATTGCACAAACAAAACTCATAGTTCTGAAACTTAAATGGCACATTAAGCGCTCTTGAAAAAAGCCATTTAAGATAAAGAGAATTGGATAATCTGCAAAGGAAGACTTCGAATTAAATATACGGAGTAAGTAGTGATGGATGCCAAAGAGAGGAATTACGGTAATATGATGAGTTTGGACTAAATGGAAAGACCCAGTGGAAAGCAGCGTAAAATAAGTTTAAGGGTTGATAACCAGTTAGGGGTCATGACAGTTAATGAAACAATGGCTAGCAAAGAATGATGTTGTGATGTAATGAATGTAATCTAATCAAATTCTAAGATAAGAGCAGAAATATTTTTGCTCTTATCTTAGAATGTCTGAAAGAAGTGTCAAGATGAAGAATCTGGACCAGAAAAAAATTATCAGAACGAAACAAAAACACTTCAGAACTCAATTTTACAAAGCGAATTTTTTTGTCAAGTTATCCATGCAGACGTAACCCTTTTAGCGAGATCACTTAGACACCTACACTGAACATATCATACAGAAGATATGTTCTGGTATCTACAGTGAATTAAGAGGCAGACAATATAGCATGATCAACTCATCCCTTACTTTGGATTTAAGAGAATATTTTCCGATTCATATGCATAAAAATTAAATTTGCATTGCATACATCATTTTTACACTAATAGATCATCTCTGCGGCAAATCGCTTCTTGGATATAAATGGCCATCGTGAACAGGGCACTGTAAAGTCCTGCCTGAGTATTTTATATTTAAATTAGAATTTACTGGTGAAAAAATATTTGAGGATGACGTATTAGTTTGGGTTTAGCTAATGAACTTGGCAATCAGGTGTCGCCCTCACGTAAAATCCAGCCGTGATTGAAATATTTTTAATAAATAGGTCAGTCAACGCGGGTCAAAGGGCCAAATTCCATCTGCATGTCACCCAATAAGTCAACATAAAGGCATGCAGCGGGAAGACTCCCTTTCACCATGCGTGAAAATAGGGTTAAATGGAAGGGATTCAGAGGAGGGGTGGCGGGGCAGGGTGCAATGAGAAACACTATTTCGTGGAATAGCATCTATGCATTGTGGTCGTGGATGGTGAGTGAAAAAAATGAATTCTCTTGTCTTTCGGTTCGACAGGGACCTTTCTTAATTTTTCGCTGGATGTTAAATTTAAAGTACCTACATTTAATGTCCATAATATAAATGATAAGGGTAAAAATGCATCTGCAATCTTTCATTTCCTTCCAGCAATTAACTGCATAGTCTCCAATTTCCAACCATATAACTACGACAACAGCGAGGCACTTCCCGCACCCTCATTATTTCCCTGCATACTCAGTATCGAATTAGCACTTTATACATACCAAATGATATCAAAACAGAGGGATGAGACCCATCTCCTTCTTCCGCGGAAAACTATCCCACGATTCGATTCAAGGATCTGAACCTCTTTAACGGCATTTAAAACTCGCTACTCCGAAGTCCGATTCGGACTAATGCCGTGGACTAACGCCAACCTCCACCGGATACGGGCCATTAGAGTTCGGCCGCAGCGACAATGGCGGAGGAAGATGATGGGGCAGTCGCGGATTGCTGTTTTCAGCTCGTCATTTTTAATGGGGATGTTTTATCATTTCACCGCGCGAAGGCGCCTGGCCACCAACTGGGAAGGCCTGTGGCCCCAATACACTTCTCTCTCCGTCACTTCAATCCCCCCGATCCCCCTAACACATGCAACACACACCCACCCCGCGGCACCAAAGTCTCTGGTCATCATCCATCCTGTGTCCCTTCATCCTCGCAGGCACCTTGACCCCCTTTTCCATCCCTCTGCTATCCCCTCTCCACCCCCCCCCCCCCCTACAATCTTCGATCTCATCAACGTACCCGAACGACAGTCTTTCGTTTACGCAACCAGACTGAACGATTTCGAGCGAAACGCTGAGCGAAAAACGACTGCAGCGCCCCGAGCGAAGGCCGACTGTGACATCAAAAAAACACTACCGCCACGCAGTAGCTTGCGAGCTCTCATGCGACATTGTGACGTCACGAGGAAGAAAATTAAGTCCATATATTCGTCGCTAGATGGCGCGCGGGCCACTCCAAGCTCACCACACGCTCCGTGAATTCGAATTCCGCGTAAACGACTAATAAACAAGTGTATGAAGCGATAAATAACGGATGTTGTATTGAAAAATGTGAAAATAATAATGCTCCTAAGTTCGCCAATTATGCTACTATGCATATTCTAGTTAGTGGGTCTACTAATATGTCCTTCACTTCGTTAATTTCTACGGGGAAACACATGAGTTGGTAATCTGATTGGAGCAACCGCTCTCAAGAAGAGAATACATTCAATTAGTTAGTGATTCAGGGTAGGCGACCCTGAGGCTGCGCCATTAAGGATAGGTGGGTAATTGGGTAATGGCAGGAGTTTTCAGGGAACGGAGAATTGGGTGGAGAGAAACCCGGCGTTGGCATTAGCCTACTCTTAATTAACGTCCCATCCGACGGACGGAGTACTGAAGCTGAATTGCACTCCACTAGGCACTCAAGTGAGATCCGGCTTGCCACTGAAAAATCCGCCACTTCCGGGAATTGAACCCAGGCCCTCGGAATGGGAGGCCAGTACTCTAGACACCAAACCAACCCTTTCCTAAATACATTCAGTATTGTCATTGTGAAAATCGTATTAAATGGAAATAAATAAGAAGAAAGAGAAAACTCGACCTGATCATTGAAGCTTTACACTTAGCTAGGGGTTGTGGAACGACGAAATCTTGCAACAATAAACGTTATATCACCCGATACGCATTGACTGTATACTTCCGTATTTCCGTAACGTGTTGGAACACGAACGGAGATTTCAGAAACTGGACGGCCTCAGATATTCAACACGTGAGGTTAAATGAACCTGGCTCATGATTCAATAATTACCCATCCTTTACATTCATTAAAAAAATAAAAAGAAAAATTATAATAAAATTAGGATCCGAATTATCCACTTTACCATCATATATACAGAGAGAATCGACTGGAAGGACTACAAATTTGTAATTTCTCGCATTCTCCAAATACTGCGCAACCATTTGTTTGACAGATTAATTAATTCTGAAAATCATAGAACGATTCTGCTCCAAATTATATATGGGCATCATTTACGGAAGTAATCGATCAATGCGTTTCGGGTAATATAATGCTTATTGTCGCAAGATTTCGAGTACCACATGATTACAAGAAAAAAATTCAAAGAGAGAGAAGCCGAATGCTTATTCAGTTTTTTTACTGGAATTATAATTATACTCTTAATTCTTTGATGGCAAATTATTGCAATAAAATTAAATACATCTGCTGAAAATAACTATTAATATTAGAAAACCTAATGAATAAATGCGGTCGTGGTGGCCTATTGGGCAGAGCACTGACCTACCCACTAGGAGGGTCTCGGATTCAAATCCCGGGCAAGAGCCTTTCTCGACGCCCCCACCTAAAATCCTTTCGATTTTCTGCGTGTCAGAACCCAGCGTGGCCCAGGGAAAGGAACTGGCCCCCCTACCCTAAAGGTGTGAATTTCACACGTCGATGGCATAGTACGGAGTGAGCTCTACTCTCACCTATCAAAGACCAACCTTCGGGTTGAACACAACTTTTAATGAATAAATACCTTTTTCCTCTTGAATAAATAAAGCAACAAAAAAGAAAAGAAACTCAATGTTCCGTGGTGCAAGATAATGGTGGATTAATCCTTCGAAATTCGGTGCGAAACTACACTGAGTTCCGATAGGGAACCCGAGAAGCGTTCTCTACAAAAAAAAAGTATTCAACTGATTGATTTTTTGGACGTTTCAATACCCAATAACGAAAAAGGTTTCTTCAGTCATTGTTATTGACATGCTTCACTATTAATACATTTGTAACTAGAAACGAACTTCTGAGGAGATAACATATTAACACCACGTTTTTGAGTTGTTGCCGGTCGCAGTAACGAAACAAAGGAGGTAAGAATTTACTAGAGGCAGCATCGCAGCTGATTTGAATATCCAACAGCAGGTAGTTACGGACATACTCGCATTACCCATATGGATGAATTCGTTTTCGAAAACAGTTAAAATCAAGTAGTAAAATGAATAATTGAATTCATTTTAAAAATTCTTATTATTAGCGTAATCAGTCTATTAAATGAGTTAAATTGGGAATCATTGTCAGATCGTGGGTTGAAATATAGACTTAATCTCTTAAACAAATTCCAAGACCATATTTCCAATGATGATGTTAAAAATATTTTGCGAACCCCAACTTACAATGGTAGACTGGACCATAATCACAAAATTAGAGAAAATGATTGCCGAACTGACAGATTCAAAATTTCCTTTTTTCCTCGTACAATTAGGGATATGAATAACGGCAAAATATACCCAATACGAGTGTAGCAATGGATAACATTGGTAGCTGCATGTTGGTATGAGCACTTAAAGCTAAACCAACTTTCAGCATGTTTTTGCATATTTGCTTTGCTATTTTTATCTTTTTTAAAATAGTGAAGTTTAGAACAGCATATAAATACTAATCCTTTTTTATGCATGATATGTAGTGCATGTTTGGTGAGAATTCACCCCCTGCCACACCTTTATGGTGGCTTGCAGGGTATTATGTACATGAATGCTTAGTAAAATGGATAAATGGATACTGTTTTTAAATGTACTAACGGCATAAATAATTTGAAATGAATAAATAAACCTCCGATAAGAGTGAATAAGCTTTAACGGAGTGCACCGTCTGCTTGGAAATGTCCGCAGCACCACCTAGTGGCAAGTAGACGAAAGAGTTTGACGTTACACGTATGGTATACCGGCATGCAATAGTTTGCCGTTTTCGCGCCGTTGATTTTTTTTCTCTTGTTAACTAATGAGGAAAAATACTTAACTTCATTTTAAAATCGAATGGCTTGAAATACGTACTTACGAGGCTATAAACTTTCTATGAAGACGATAAAAAATAATAGGAAACTATCCTTCTACCTTGAATGTGTGAATTTCACACGCCAATGGCTTAGTACGGGATGAACTCTACCCTCACCTATCAAAAACCAACCTTCGGGTTGAGCGCTGATTCTTTTTATGTTTTAATACACATGCAGTCTCCATAAGAGGAAGTAAAAAACGCTATGTTTTGTTTCCCAAAACACCATTCTCCGCAAAAACGCTATCCGCAAAGATGAACATATCTCTCACCACCTACGCAACCTGTCATGGCTTAAGATATCTTCTAGGAGGAAATACTTACTTGGCTCTTTTCTTTATGCCCTTTTTCACAGTAAAAGCCCGGACTACCTATAGTCTATGTTTAAACCTAGGTCAGTCTCTGTTTTTAGAACCTCCAGGACTGAACCCTCCTACCTGATGCGCCCAAAACCTCGAACTAACGCATATCTTAAATCAATCCTCATATCTGGCTCAAACCTCTGGAATTCATTGCCTTTTCTCATAAAAAAATCTGCCTCTCTACCAATCTTTAAGGGAAAACTTTTCGAATATTGTTTCAATGAAGACTTATAAATCATAAATGTAATTAAACCTGTGCATAAATTGTCAACAATTATTGTTTCAATGAGGACTTTAAATGTAACCTAACTATTTTATTAATTTGTATAAAATTTATGAAATTATTGTAACTCAGTCTTTTCTGACAATATTGTTATTGTTTATAGTTTTGACTTATTATTTGATGACTTGTTTGCTAGCTGTTTCTGTTGTGTTGTTTTTGCTGCAAACTTTATCAATGTTTTCTTTATGTACTGCTCTTATGGGGAAACCCAGAGCACGAAATAAATTCAATTCAATTCAATTCAATAAAAAACGCTATGTTTTGTACGGAGTAGGTGGGGCCTAATCCTTCCCAAGCAACCCCATTCTGGCTTCATTGTCACAAGTATTCTAGCATGGCAATGCCTCCTCCAGGACTGTCTCTTGCTCGAGACCGATGACTTTCCGCACGCAGGATTTATTTTCACTTCAGTGATTCACCCATTCTCCGTAACACTCGGCAATTTCATTATTCGCTTCATTTCCGACCCCGACCTGCCCGAGCAAGGATCCCGCGCGATTTCCGTGTGAGTCCCACGTGCGACAGATTCGGCGGAAGTGACGCGAGCACACACGTGCGAGGGGTCTCCAGCGTCTCGTCGTTTCTCCAGGACTCCTGGAGGTTTTTCTAACGGGAAGGGGCCCTCCAAACGGTTGCCGCGTCTTAATTTAGCCGAGCTCGTTCCATTTCGACTGGAACGATCACTTATACGCTCGTTCCCTCCCGAGATAAGTCGAGGGTTTCCTTTCCTTCGGTTAGCATCTGAACGCAAGAGACGATCGTGACTTCAACCCTCAGTTTTTCGGAACGAAACTCAAGGCGGCATGAGGTTGGAAAGAATCTTGCAATTATTCATGAACCGACTAAATACTCATTAAATACCTTCGTTCCTCCAAATCCACCAAAGAATTTATGCATGATATTTAATGCATGTTTGGTGTGAATTCACCCCCTGCCACAACTTTTTGTTGGCTTGCAGGTATTACGTAGATGTAGATGAAGTCAAATTAGATTTAAATACACTGCAACATTTTGCAAAGTCCTCTACATGGTGGCTACTCAATTCACATTTGTTTAGTCATGCACGGCTGATCGTACGAAGACATGGTGTTCATCAAATACATAAAAATGTTAACATACACAGATGACTTGAACAACAAAATATTAGGAAACTACACAAACAAGAATAAGAAGGAAAGAAAGCAGTTCTACTGTTTAGTGATGGCATAAACTGTGACTTCCTGACCACCTCCTTAAATGTGACTGTTCCGTTACAATAACTGTGATTACAAAATGTGATTGCGATCGCATTTTAGGGGACAGGTCATACGTCGTTACGTCAACGTTCCAAATCATAACGTGAGCACTGATTAGTCTGTGATTATTTTAACTGCCAACGTTCACAATGTAAGCTGTAGGAAAACTAGTGACTGTGTTTTCATTACTTTTATATTTCAAGTCACCATTTAAGTCAAAGATTTCTCGTATTTCTCAGTCACACATATTTATTTGAATAAACATCTTCAAAAGTTTATGAAGACTCTCCGATCAAGTAATAACATCAATTTACGTACAAATTTTATCATAAGCTTTTGAAGATGTTTCTTCAATAAATTATATATGGCTGAGAAATACGTCTTTTTTTTAAAAGAAAAAAGATTTTTTTTGTAGTCCTTTAATGGTAACTAAAAATAAGTTTTAAAAATTCACATGTTTTCCTCCGTTTCTCCATTGCGAATATTGGAAGTTGAAACAGTCACTATATAATCACAGGTTAATCAGTGCTCACCGTGTGCTTTATCTCAATCGCATGGCGGTACGTGCGGCAGTTGTCTTGTCAACAGGAACACGATAGGTCGCAGATCATTCCTAATCACAATTCACAGGTATCGCCAGAACGGAGTCACAGGTTGTGACTGTTACTTTTCCATATCTGTGACTTCTTAACAGTTTGCGATAACCCTCATCACTACTACTGCTAGCTGGTTTTTAAGAGTCATATAGGAATGAATTAAGGCTATAAAATGATTTCTCAATCAAAAATGTCTTCAGGGCCTGCTTAAACGGTTTAACTAAGGATTAACTTTTTATGCTTGTAGGGAGTCTCCATCATTCGTACGGGTGGTCTCCATCATGGAGGCCACTCGTAACGTGGAGCCCTTTTGGTTTTAGGAAAATTGTAGTCAATGACATACATGTGCGTCTGTATTTTGTCTGGTGTCATAGCCGTGGAACTTACTATTTGCTTGGAGCAAGTTGGGGTTCTGCCTGACGAAGGTGGCACAGTTGAAGATAAACAGAGGTGCAGTATTTCCATAAATTTGAATAATGTTCTCCCCGAAGAACGATAAGGAGCATAGCACATATCCTTCAAAGCTTGCTTTTGAAGTGAGTGGGCTCTGCTTTTATGGGAAGAGTTTCGCCTAAAAATGATGCCATTAATTAAGTAAGACTTTATTTTTGCTGAATATAAGCTTCAGGGTGTTTGAAGACACTATGTCATAGAGCCTATGAATCATGAAGATTCCTATACATGTCTTTTTGATGTTATCGACATGTAGACTCCAATTCAAGTGTTTTGCAAAGTGAATACCAAGAAATTGCACTGTGATTTCACATTTGCACATTTTACGTCATCTGGTAATCTGAAAGCAGCCATGGTAGAGACCCTTATTTTGATAAGGGGACTTTGTTAGGGGTAGACAACTTGGTATGGAATTGTAGGAAAACTGTGTCATTTTCATTTATCAGGGGCTGTGTGTCACACCATTACGAAAGAACAAAAACAGTGAATTATTTTAACAACAAACACTCCTCTTTAGCTTATTTAAGCGCACTTAATCTTAAGCTTCATTTTATTACGAACACAAAATTCTTATTAGGATATTAGTAATTTCACCAATTCTGTAAGCACATATTTCTTCACATTTATGTACATCATCAACCCTGCTTTGATGCAAGTGATAAAGCCCATGCAGAACGAAATCAGTTTCGAAAGAAACCTACGACATACAAACGGTCGGTCAAAAATGCAAATGCTGTAACTGCATTAATCACCAGCGCAGTAATATGGTGATCAACTGCGAAACCCCTTGCCTTAGACAACATAGATGCATAAAATAGACACCTTCCACGTAGGTACATAAAATCTATCAGGCTATTAGAAAAGCTTTTAATCCAAAAAAAATTTCCGAATATTTATCATGTGACTGCCTTTCTATTTGCTATTTGCATATTTAAATTCCCTGCATACAACACGTGGGTGGTCAAAGGTGACCTAAAGGACGGTGCATGGATGAAAAATAGTATCTCAGGTGTCCATCGCCATCATCATTAATCATCAATCCTCAGATTGGTTTAACGCAGCTCTCCACTGAGTTCTACTATCGGCTAATCTCTTCACATTTACGTACTTCTCTTTCACATCCTTCATCACTTGTTCCATATATCTAACTCGAGGCCTTCCTTTGTCTTCCATCGTAGTCAACAATAAAGAATCCGCAGCCCACAAAATCCATTTTACGTCATCCGGTAATCTTTTACCAAGTAAAATTGGGAAAAAGATCGGTTTTACCATTTCAATTGTAGATGAGGAGTAGAAATATCCACTGAACCTTCTCATCTCCTGTCTCTCCTGTCATATCCAGTCTCATCTCCTGGGCTAAGAAACTCGAATGAGTTTCTTAGCCCAGGAGATGAGACTGAGGATATCGGCCATCCTAAAATCACAAGTAACCGAACCCGGAACCATTGGTAAGATTCGATATTCCGGCAGATGTTGAGATTAAGCTGTACTGAACCATATATATTCTATACTCCCTTACCATCCTATACTCACTTACAGCTTCTGATATCAGCCATAAAAGGTGAACGAATATATTTCACCACTACGGGAAAACATCTGAAGTGGTAATGAACATTGATGAGGAAAGAAAGGAATCTATGATCTCCGCTCACCCCAGCTGGACATGGTGCGTCCGAAGACCTGACCCGTCTCCTTGTTGTAGAAGAACTGTTTGATGGTGGCGAGTTTCCCGATCTCCGGGGGGCGGTAGAAGGCGTCGTGCTCCATTGGGGTGGGCCTCGGGGGTCTTGGGGGCGGAGGAGCCTCCGACGGGGACGGCGGCGGGGACTCGTCCTCATTGTCGGTCAGGAACGGCGGTGGGTCACCGGAAGGGAGGCGGAGGGGCGCCGACCTGGTTGGAGAGGTCACCTTGTGGGGCTTCGGCAACGGCTTCGGTGTCCCTGGCGTCGACGAATCAGACATCTTGCTGGTCAGCCGGGCGATTCAACCTGCATATGGGGCGAAACAATAATGCTATTGAATCTTATAACACTGAGAAACATAACACTTATATATACTATTCTATACTAATATATAATACTATATTATATATACTATTATATACTAATAAATAAGTAACTATAATATATAAAATAACTACTAATACTACTACTAACTAAATACTAATAATATATACTATTATATACTAATAACTTATAACACTTATAACACTGAGAAATAATTGGTATGGTGGATAGATCACTAACCTCAAGTAACAAGAGTTCGATCAACCACAAAACAATATAACAATGCCTTTAGGATATCAAGAGAAGGGTGCAGCAAAGAAATTTGAATACATTTCAACTACAAATGAAGTTGATTTATAAAACAATAGACATTATTTTCGAAATTAATAGAAAGATATTGCAATTTTCCACGGAAGTAAAAATTTATTTCGACTACTTTTAATGTCAAGTGACAAGTGACAATAATGTAGTAATTAGTCGAAATAAATTTTTACATCTGTGGAAAATTCCAATATCTTTCTATTAATATGGAACGTTTACACCACATCAAACCTGAATCTGGTTTGTTTATTATTTTCCAACTTTCAGCGCACTCCCTTTCATATCAAAATATTATGTTTTATTATTTGATTTTATATTTTTTTATTTTTGGACAAACATATGAGGCAACTAAAATATTTTCACTTCTTAGGGCCTCTAAGCGTCTTAATTCAGCCCTAGTAGCAACTCACCGAAGAGTTTGTTTGTCCTTTGAACTGTTTTCATACACGCGGATTTGCACTGCATTTTCGCAGAGGTGCGCGTTTTGAAGCCTGAGATAGACCTAGGTAAAAATAAGACCATAATCCATATGATTTGAGATAAAAAACAACACAGCCTCGCAGCAGAATTTCGTGCTGTGTGCAGCTGGCAGTTCGCCATGTATTAAAATGAACACCTGTATATTGTTAGTAAATAACCTCAGCTACAAGGGGAATATTTTTATCGGAAAGAGCCTTAACGAACTATTGATACCTGACAAATAACATTTGTATCCTTTTGCCATTTGGTGGGATATAGGACTCAATGACCTTTCTTGAGCAAGTTTTGACACTTGGATGACTCGAGTACGGCAGCCTCAACACCGAGTATAGGAGACAAGGTCTGAGCCACCTAAGGCAGCTATTGAAATGCGGTAATGGGATTGATGTGTTGGTTATAGTAATGGCTCCCCACCCCGAGCCCCAGGGTTCAAATCCCAGCACTACCAGGTATCCATAGGTATACATTTTCCCACATGGGCTATACGTGGAGAGCAGTTCAGTGCTCCGTCCATCGGATTGACCGTTAAACCATGGTGCCTTTCGTTAAGAGCAGGCTGACGCCGATGTCGGGTTTCACTTCACCCTTCTTTCACTCGCTGAGTAAATTCTACCTCTATCTGATTTTATAGCTATTCTCAAAAGTGCAAGAGACCGCAGCTGTCTGTTGCCTCTCATAGAAAAAATAAATTCCGATCAAATGCCCCCATGTAATGATCAACAAGCATTTCCCCAGGTAAATGTTTGTTCCGTCAATTAAGTTCACTAATAACATGAGTTATATTAAATTGATGACTGTTAATTTGGCATGGCATAGGTTCAAAATTGTGAATTGGAAACTAAGATTAACTTATGCCCGTTTCACACGATACTTGATCCAGCACAAGACCTAGTGTGCTAGCCGCAACTTGATATTGAGGACGGAATCTAGTATGATTGGAACCATCCTGGGAGGTTTCACACGATAATCGACCTTGTGCTTGCTATAAATCGGTTATTCCATATGATTCCATACTAATTAAAAAAAGAGAAGTTCGCATAGCGTCTGTAACGTGACTTGATTGGTCGATGGCTACTGGACTACTAGGTCCTACTAGAAATCTAGTAGCGCATCAAGTATGGAATCCAGTAGCTCAGCGAGTATACTAGCTAGCATGCTTGCCGGCCAGTATACAGGTTCCATTCACACGATACTGGAAAGCTAGAAAACTAGCGAGTATACTAGACGTACTAGACCTTGTACTGGATCAAGTATTGTGTGAAACGGGCTTTAGTCACTAATGTACGCTTTATTACGAATCAGATTTTAGGCAAGTTCTATAACTTCTCCACAAATAAATCTCATAGATAACTAAAAGTATGAGTATTAACGACAAAATCTTATTAGCATCAACGCAGGGAAATCCCTCTACTTAACCTAACACCGCTCCTTCCCCCTCTATCCCTTCTCATCCCACTCCCAACTCACCCCACTCCCTTCCGACAGACAGATGTTCTTACTGTCGCACCCAACTTGTTATATAAAGGTGATGTATGCATGATCAGTCACCTGAAGATGTAACTACGTTATGAAACCCTGGTCGTGCCTATTTAAATATAAAGTGAACCTAACAAAGTTTCATTCTTTTATTTTCCATTGTGAAAAGTTATCACATAGTTAAGTCTGAAGTTATCAGCTAAAAATATTATTATATAGCAGCAAACCCAATAATTGGAACGAAAGTTTTATAATTTTAACTATAAAGATCTAGCAGTGTAACTCTAGGAAGTTTTCTCATTTCTTTACCGGAGAGGACGATTGTAGACCACTGGATGGTTGCAGAATCATCCGGAACAGATACAGAAATGATTGGTATGGTGGATAGATCACTAACCTCACGTCGCCAAGCCAAGGGTTCGACTTCCCGGTGCTAGAAGGGTTTTTTATTGGCCTTAACTGTCAGTAGTGATGATTTCAAGATAAATTTGTTTTACGTTTATTGACGCTACTACTTGATCGTGGAGTTTTCAAAAACTTTTGAAGATATTCATTCAAATAAATATATATGGCTGAGAAATACGACAACTCTTCCCCTTAAGTAGTCGCTTATAGTGAAATAATAACAAAAAATTCACTGGTTTTCCTCCTTTTTCCATTGTGAACAAAGGCAGTGAAAACGATCACAATATCTGTAATAACAGACTAATCAGTGCTCACACTGTGCTTTGGAGCGATGACATGACGATATTATCAGTCTCCTAATATGTGATTGCAATCACATATCACAGTTATTGAACGGAACAGTCACATTTAAGGATGTGACAAGGAAATCACAGTTTATGCCAGCACTACCTGTCGCTACTCGAGAGCTATGTGGAGAGCAATTTGAGTTCGGTACTCCTTCTGTCGGTTGGCACGTAAAGCCGTGAACCCTTTAGTGACTTTCTTCAAGAATAGGCTACTGCCGACGCCGGGTTCCTCTCCGCTCTTCCTAAATTCCCGGGAAAATTCCTACATCTACCCATTTATTACCCATTCAAAATGACGCCGATGATTTTGGTTGTCTACCACCTTTCTCGTGAAACTACTAATAATACTCCACGCAGGAAGTGGGTTTCGAACTCGTGATGTTTTTGCAGATATTACGGCGTGTCATCGATCGGGTTAGCGAAAACTTCGGAGATAATCTACATCTACACGATACCCTGCAAGCCACCGCGAGGGTGTGTGGCAGGGGGTGAAGATCACCAAGCATGCACTACTAACATGCAAACAAGCAACTTAAGTGTCTCATGCAACTAGTTGTTAGTATCTATAGTATTTGAGGGGTTAATACATGCATCATGCACTACAGAATACTCTAAAATATTTCCCCTACCTATCCCTTTCCTATGCTGCCTATTCTGTTCTCTTATAGTACGGGGGAAAAATGCCAATAATTCTTCCCTGCTGCTTACCAAGGACTTCCTCTGGGAGTTAAAACAATCATATTACTTTCAATACTGCTGAAAGCCGTGAGTTATTTTTTAAGCTTATTCATTTGAAGCAAGTATCATTTGTATTGCAAGATAAGCGACTGGTATTCCATTCTAATTAATAGCAATACCTCTATCGCTGGTAGTGAAGGCTGTTTGGGTGCTCCACTGGTCAATTCTCCCATCGCTGCCGACGTTTCAAAGAACGAGTCGTTCTCCATCTTCAGGGCTGAGAGAATAACAAGAATTGACCCGGTGGGGCACTCGAACAGCCTTCACTACCAGCATACGTCGGGAAAACTTGCGATCTTTTTTCACTTCTATTGCTGTCTCCGGAAACACTGAAAACTGCCAATCTATTCTATAGCGCCAGACTATAAATCATCATTTTAGGAAAAAAATAATTAGATATGAAGAGCTGTAAAAATTAGAGATTTTAGATGATTCTGTAAAGATTACTCAAAATATTCAATACCTACTACCAACCTAAGCGTTGTGAAAATTTGTCCTTGGTTATAAAGAAAGAAGCAAGCGGAGGAGTTCACCGCCTCCCTGTCACTTTTCTGACGTTTCCTATGGTTACTCTCAAATGTTTATCTATGAGAATATGAACCTTGCCCCGCACCGTCAGCTGGTTTTCTCTTCCCATCCCTTAAACAAACCAGCGTCAAATTCTCCCTTTGGAGCACTGAAGGAAGATAAAACTGGTCAACAAGTCATGACGAATGTGATGGGTCTTCTTTGCTAAGTTGCTGTGGTTGAATTCAAAAATTTAATCAGTTTTTTCTTCCGGTCTGTTTTCTTGTGACATGCTACTGTATTTTTTTAAAAATTCCTTGAAAACACTAAGATTGTTCATTCTGCTGCGACTGCTGTACTTATTCTGTAGATTTAATAATTGAAAAAAGTGTCAGAATATTTACATGGAACTATGATATGCGTCTCTGTATCCATAAACCCACTTCCACTTTCACCATCCCAACTCATAAACTCGAGCACAGAGTACGTAAATGATGTACGTTCATTAATTCAAGTTAAGTTAGTCTAAACGCGTTACTTATTCACAATGGAAACAAATCTACATCCTTACATATTGCTCATAGTTAACGTAATATAGACATATGAAAATGCTGAGCCTGAAACTGTTTTACACTCTTAGCGAATATAATAAATACAAAATGGAATAAATGACGACACCTCAAAGTACTTGAAATTCTGATTGTCCTGCAGCTCTGTTATGCAAAGTACCTATACTACTTTCAATGTAAGAGGGATATTAGAGATAGAAAAAAACAATATTCTGGAAAAATTAGCCAACTCTAAATGCACCTAGACAGAAGAATGTGACGAGAAATTCTCTTATTGACCTGAAAATATTTATCTACCTCCATGCATATTAATTTGAGACTCGACAAAAACTTTGTGAAAGCTTTGGAACCGTCAGATCATGGATTTATGCACTTACAACAGAATTCCCCAATGACCAACGATGCTAATATTGAGGGAGAAATATTCGTAGGACCCTAAATTAAAGAATTATTGGGTATTGAAGACTTCGTTGAACTGTTAACCGATGTCGAAATAAAATGTTCTTCATCTATTTTCCGCGTCAGAATTCTGCCTATCAGCATTTTTTCCCCAAAACTCAGGTTCGTATTTAGCGGCAATTTTGAGTTAGAAAGGGCGTCAGATAAGGACAAATTATAACTGAGATCGGGTGGATATGGTGGCTAGAGTACTGTAGTATCCCATCTCGAAGGCCCGGATTTGAATCATGCCAGTCGCATATGTATTTCATATAGATATCGACCCCTATTTGGGCGCTGAGTGGAAAGCATTTCTAGTTTAGTACCTACTCCGTCAGTCACATGGGACGTTAAGCCGTGGCTCTTTTCGTTAAAGGCAGCCGAGATATAGTATCATTATTAAACTATAGTATCATTATTAAACTATAGTATCATTATTATATTATCATTAATTTACCTGTTTTTTTTAAACAGGTAAAAATCAGAGAATTATTCGAGTGAATTTCAAAAACGCTTTGGTTCTGATATTTCGTAATTTTCTCATCGACATATTAAATGCGGGTCGTAATTTGAGAAACTCGCCTAAAATCGGATCTATATTATTTCAATACACAACTGAAATACCTACCACGTCGATTGACGTAGTACATGCGCTGGGGATAATAACATGGTGCTGTGGCTGATGTTTACAGCATAGTAAAAATAAGAGTACTTGGTTGATTCCACAATTTATTTAGATAGACTCAACCGGTTTAAACCTTTACAGGTCATCACCAGGAGTAAAACACAGAGAGAGAGAGAGGGACGTGAATATATACCTGAAGAGTGTGGAGGGGGGTGTGAGGGGAAGTTTTTTCAAAAACAATGAGAAGGAGGTGGGGGAAGGTAAGGAAGAACAATCCAGAAGGAACCAACAACTACAAGGGCAAACCGAATTAGACTATGGAGGTGGTGGTGGGGGAACCGATACGGAGAACATCGGGGAGGAGGTTGATGGAATTAGGTCATTAAGCAGATGGTTACATGTACATATATTTAGATAAGATACGATTTCAAAGTTTTCTAAGAAGTCCAATTTCATACCACCGTCACATACATGTATAAGCTTAGGAGAAAAATCAGATGACTGATCCTCGTCAATTAGATGGTTGGCGAACATGGATTTTTTTCTAATTAAATCTATGTTTAAACCAAAATTATTTTACTTTTAATAATGTTTTCTATATGCAAGACCATGGTCTAGCGATGAGATCACCACTTTCTCCGATCTTAGCAGAGGTTTTCATGGGTCATTTGGAAGAAAAGCTTTTTAATTTGAAACATCTCCTTCCTCAGAATATGATGCATTATTACCGATATGTGGATGATATCATCTAACCATTACTTTAAAGGACTCTAGCCAAAATTACTCCATTTATCGTAAGAACTTCTTTACTGACACCATACTTTCTAAAGATTCTATCCATATCCATTCCCATAAAATGGGAGTCTTCCATTCTATGTTACCCCGCCTACTGTCAATACCCCTACCTCCCGAAGATTTTTCTATTGAATTAAAAACAATAAAAAGTATTGCACATAATATTGGTTGTAACGATTCCTTGGTGGATAATCAATTAACCCGGCATCGACGTAAACTCGCTATAAATCAATCCACCGCTCTCTCCCCGACCCCGATCACTCCTTCCAAGAGTGTGAAGTTACCCTTTATTCCAGGTCTTACTTACAAATTATTTAAATTCTTTCCTAAGAACAAATATAAAATCTGTGTTTGTAATCCTGTGACTCTCAGCAAATAGTGTCTATTTCTAAGGACAAGATTGACAATTGTGACAAAAGTGGAGTGTATTTGTTGAACTGTGATACTCATGGTTGCAACTCCATATATGTTGGCCAAACTGGAAGGAAACTGTGTACGAAAATCGGAACATTTCAATTCATTTGTCAAAGGAGATAAAAAGTCAATGTTCGCCAACCATCTAATTGACGAGGATCATTCATATGATTTTTCTCCTAAGCTTTTACGTGCATGTGAAAGTGGTATGAGATTGGACTTCTAAGAAAACTTTGAAATCGTATCTTATCTATATGTATGTACATGGTAACCATCTGCTTAGTGACCTAATTCTGGGAAACTTCCACCCCCTTGTTCTCCGTACCGGTTTCCCCACCTCCACCTCCATAGTCTAATGCGGTTTGCCCTTGTATTTGTTGGTTCCTTCCGGATTATTCTTCCTTCCCTTCCCCACCTATCTCCTTCTCATTGTTTTTGAAAAAACCTCCTCCCCTCCTCCCCCTTCCACGCTCTTCTGGTATATATTCACGTCCCTCTCTCTCTGTGTTTTACTCCTGGTGATGACCTGTAATGGTTGGAACCGGTTAAGTCTATCTAAATGAATTGTGGAATCAACCAAGTATTCTTATTTTTACTATGTCTAAATTCTACCAAGTAAACTTGCCGAACATCGGTTTTATTTCACATCATACTTGGCATGAGGAATATTTGGCGACCGATCTGCATCACTCATTTTACCATTTTTTTATACCTCATGGATGCTATTAGTGAAAACCGGATTTAAAAATCGTCAGATCTGAAAAGACAGAATTTCTTGTGCAATTCCAATTTACCAATTTAAGCCCCATTCAATCAGTATTAGGAATTGGCCTGTTCCATTAGCCTTCAAAGGAACATAAACCCTGATGGATTAAATAACCAAGGAAGCTTGAATGTATTGGTACCCTACGGGTGACAATGTAACCAGAAAGGGGGTGCTTGGGAACGATTAACCCCAACCTACTCCGTTCATAACGTCGTGCTTCCCGAATTGCATCGCAGGGTCGTCTGTTAATCTTCCTAAGGCTTCTTCAGGGAGGTGTTAATACATTTGATTCCAGCGTGAGTATATTTTATTCCTTAAAAAAATGCGACTTCATTCTATTGAAACTACTTAGATGGAGCTTGTTCGCCTGCTTGCACACTTTCTACCGATTATTTGACGAATTAAAAATGCATTCAATTATTCATCTTAGTATCTACTCATATCTTAGTACGCAGGAAGTTTTACCGCTTCCAAAACAACTTATTCTTCTTGATTCCCAAATCAGTCGCAAAGCCGCTCCAGTACATTTTACATCTACATCTACGCAATACCCTGCAAGCCACCGCGAGGGTGTGTGGCAGGGGATGAAGATCACAAATGCACTATTGACATGCAAACAAGCTACTACATGAAAACATGCTACATAATAGGGTCACATGCTGGTACATGGTTAGTATCTACATAGTAATAAAGGGATTGGTTGTTACCACATGCATCATGCACTACAGACTACTCTAATAATATCTCACCTATCTATCCCTTTGCTATGCTGTCTATTGTGTTATCTTATAGTACGGAGGAAAAATGAATCTTGAATCTATCGGTACATCTACCTCTCTAATGTTATTTATCTGGTCAAATCTAGTATAATACGCAGGGATTTTTAAAATATACCCAATATCTTCGGTAAAGCTATCTCTTTTGAATTTCTGCATTTGATTTAATCTGTACTTCAACTTACGATCTGATAATGATTCCCAACCTAATTCTTGTATTAATTCTAATACACTACTAAGCCTATCATAACACCTTTTAACAGACCTAGCTGCTCTACGTTACACACTGTCTAGCTCTCTGATCAAACCTTATTGATTTGGGTCCCATACACTGGCTGAACTACCTTGAAACTGATTCCTTACGAACCTAAACACGTTTCTAGATGGGTTTCGGCTTCCGAAGGCAGGATTTAGGCGCCTAATTCCCGAATTTAAATTCCGGCGGTTATGAGCATTTTTCACGCAGGGGCTCAAATGAAAATTTCAATTAAGTGGGTCATCAAAGTCGCCAAAGTCCCGCTCTCAGTTCGCTTCGACTGGAAAGCGGAAACGCGGTTGAATGCAGCGTGGGTGGGCGTACGACATCCAATCAACTGCTAGGAAGGGAAAAATGAGGGGATGGGGGAGGGGGGGCGTAGGCGGGAGGTTCATGGGCTCTTTCCGCGGCGCGTACCGCTCGCTATGGAGATTCGCGGACCCAGGGACGGACGGACGGACGGACACAAAGAAAGCCGGAGAGGGGATGTTCCTCGTTTACCCGCGTCGATGCGTTCAAGTGGTAAAACGGGGAGAGGAGGCGATTACGCAAAAAGGGGATGATTCGAGTGGGTTGGGACGCCTGAGGGGTGTGTAAGGATTGGTCGGGGAGAGAGGACAGACGTGGGTTGGCCCACTCATGCGGCCCGCGAGGGATGACCAATGATGAGACTGGCCGAGGAATGCGGACGCTCTGTTGAACACTTGTCTCCGTGGACCTTCCGGACAATACGTCACGCTTTACGTTGGTGAGACGTGAAGGAAAGATCATTATCTGTGGTTTCAAGTCTGCCACGCACTTAAGGAGGTTGGTCCGAAAAGTGAAAGTCATGTCATTTTTTTATATTTTCAGCACTTATAGAACGTAAGTTCCTCTATATAATATAGTAAAGATAATTATACCAACCCATACTCCTTTTTGCACAAATTGCATTTGAAATTACATACGATTAACGGCGAGAATGGCCGTCACATGGGAATATAACGTTTAAAAATACCATAGTGTCATGTCCTTTTTGCAAAAAACTGATATTTTATGCGTAATTTCACAAGAAATAAAATGACATGAAAATAAAGGCATCAACCCACCGTATTTTTCGCTAAATCCACCAATTTCTGCGCTTATAGCAGACGAAATGCGTTAGTTGTCTTCAAGTGGCGCTGCGGTCGCTCTATGTATAATGTATGGCGTATGAATAATATCATTACTAATGAGATATTAAAGCATATTTCAGAAAAATATTATAACATAATGTTTGATAGTAATATTCTGGTGTTATAAATTAGTAAATTCATTGAGTACATGAATTTATTTCTTTAAAGTAAATGCTGAACTGAGACCATAGTCGAGCTCATTAAAATTATCATAAAAAAGAAATCCTTCGACTTTACATCGTATTTCTTGTGATACTTATGACTTTCAATAGCATAGGTAATTTTCTTTGTGAAGTAAGGATCTCTTAGCAGGCATATACTCGTACTTAAATTAATAAGATTCCTCAGACAACTTGACTCACGCAGTCGCGAGCCAACCTCCTTAAAGGAGCCTCAGACCGGGAGGAAAGGTGTAAGGAAGAAAGTTGAAGGGTCTTGATGGTGTAGTGCTGGCGTCTCACAAAGAGGGCCCAGGTTTGATTACCAAGAGTAGCAGAGAATATTCACTGATAAACCTACTTGAGTGTTTTGTAGAGAGCATTCGAGTTCAGTACTCCGACCTTCGGATGGGACGTTAAGTCGGGGGCCTTTCGTTAAGAGAAGGCTAATGCCGACGCTGGGGTTCCCTCCACCCTTCCTCCTTAACATTTTAATCCCATTCTTGCACCTTTCCTCCCAGTCTGAAGTGCCAAAAAGGGCGGGTATAGACATGAAAACCACAGACAGGTGTAAGGATGGAAAGGGAAAGGAGGTAAGGGGTAGAGAAACCCGGGATTCACCTCTTCGCGAAAGACTCCGAGGCGACTACAGATTACGTCCAATTGCCACCTTCCCCGGATTTGAATGTATTTTGACACGAGTCTCTCAGTAAGAGGAAAACCCCTAAAATGCATGGGCAGATGATTCGTCAAATTTAGGTTAACTCATAACTTTGTTTGTAAGATAGTACTCTGTACTATAAGCAGCTTCGGACGGTGACGGTGGGTAATGGGGAAGGTAGAAAAATGGAGAGAAACCTGGCGTTGGCATTAGCCTCAGCGGAAGATGCTATGAGAACCACGGCTTAACGTCCCATCAAGCGGACTGTGTACTGAACTCCAAGTGCCCTCCACTATGCTCTCAGAGTCCCGGTTACCAATACCAAACAAACATCACTATCGGGTTTAGAACGCAGGCCCTCTGGGAGGTAGGCGTAGGTAGGTTAAATTTTTTCCTTTGTTTAAAGATCATAAAAAAAATTATTTTTCAACGGTGTGTACAATACTCTGAAGAAAAGTGATTCCACTGGGTTTCCTGGGGTATTAATCATGTCAAAGGCTTATCTCTAACCTTATTCTCCAGGAATCTCCAGTTTTATCTTTCACCAGCCAAAATATATATCTCCCGGAATAGACCGGTGACAAGGAGGCGACCCTACCGCCATCTGATGAACGGAGTACTAAACTTGGATCCTCTTTACACGGCATACAAGTAAGGGTTCCGAAAAAAATTCTACAGAGTCTCGAACCCAGTCTCCATATGTTGACAGCCGGTGCTCTTTCTACTCACAGAATTGGAGAAGGTCGGTACAGCTACTTATTGATTGAGAAGTGACTCCTGTGCTCATGCTGAGAAGGAAAAATTGGACGAATATATAGGGCTTCAAATCAGATTTTTGTGCCGTATTTCCCGGTCAATAAGATGCGAATTGTTTAACTTAAAAATTATTTCTTAAGTCGGCCCGCGTCCTATGAGCCTAAGGTGAAGCTCCTTCCTCATGTATCCTATATTTTGCTGCCGCAAATCTGCCATCTATCAACTTGAACCGCAGACTGCGTCGCGGAAAAAGAGGCAGGACATTTGATTAAGGAATTCTGAGATAAATTGCTTTAGTAGTTGCAAATAAGGAATTAAATTTCGCATTTTATTCCCATACACTCTTGACATTATCATATGTAGATTAATACTTTTCCTTCTAAAACCTGAGAAAAAAGTAGTCGTATCTGGGGGGCTAGCAGGTTCTATATTACAAGAAATACGTTAATTCCTCAATCGACATCTCGGTTGCTATAGGGCAGAATAGCAAAACTTGTCACTCAAAACCATTTAAAAATTATTCAAGTCAATAAATATACTGTTTGAAAAAAAGAGAAAAACTAGACGTTATATTATAAAAAGCAATAGTATTAATAATAATAAAAACTATATAATTTCATAAAAATAAGAAGCATTATCAAATAATTATCCTCGCTTGTTTTAATCCTAGTGAGCATGCATTTCCTCGGAATTATCTGCATGTCTGGTTGTACATAGTAATTGTCATTGGTTGTGATCGTTGTGATCATAGGCGCGATTTGATATTGATATTAGTAAGTTAAACTATAAGCTTTATTTACATATTCTATTTTACTGGTGGGATACATGCACGTACCCGAACAGTCGTATATCACTCGTGAGCCGAAATTAGTCGACATCTGGTATGTGGTGTACAAGAATTCCTTCACCCTGAATTTTTTCATTTTCCAAGGAATGACGTGTGCTAACTTTAGCATGTCGTTCGTTCCAGATTTGGACGAAGGAGATGATACTTAGGCCGTCTAGTCATCGTATAAATTTTTGGTAAAAAAAGTATCACAAGTTCCGTCCAAATAGGCAAAAAGAGTTTAGCAGATATAAATCATGGTTACATTAAGATCTCATGGAAGCAACATCAGATCAATATACAATCCATTTTCTGCTGGGACACACGCGATCTAGCTTCTTGAAGTATTCTTTTTCAGTAACTGATCACCACTTTATGATATAAAAAACGTGACATCAATGTACCACATCGGGGATATTGCCTAACTCTCACGTTTCAATAGACAGTTAAGATAATAGTGCTGCTTTGGAGATGAGAGAGAGGAGAGTAATAGTGCAGAAAAACTAATCCAACATAAATTTTTATCCTCCTTTATACGTTATTGATTGAAATAATAACAAAAAACAATAAATATAATACTTTCGGATTAAAGTTATAAACTTTTAAATTGCATATTTAACTGCAAATGGTCAATTTCTCTGGTTGGGCCTCCTGCAGTGAGGGTTGGGTCCATACGAGGCTCGAACTCGAGGAAGGGCCTTGGATTAGCTGCTTCGAAAGGTTGGACCTTACTAATGACGGTCTGACCGTCGGTCCTCCCCACGAGAGCGACTTTAACCAATATTAATTTTTAAATTTCATTCAAAATATTTTAGGACGGAGTCCATTTTATGCGTCTATATAAAAACCTCCCGGCAGTATTCATAAAGATACAAAATTATATAGGCCTTTGCAAAAAATTATTTCGCCTCATACTGACGTCACAGAGCTCAAACACTAGGGATGGACTTCTAACGACAGTTTAACAAAATAATTCAATTTTCCTTCTAATTCATCTTTTTCAATTTTGTGTTACTTACTTTTTCCTTTGTAATTTAAGCGGTTGTAAAGAAAATATGTATACGGCACTACAAAAAAGGTTATTTTTTATTTGTTAACTGTTTAAACCACGAAATGCTTACATATTTTTTTACCTTCCGTGACAAAGTAATGCCACAAAAACGACATCCATGGAAAAAGTATGCATTGCTATATGGTCGCCAAATGCCTGTTTTTGCCCTGTTGTTTAAGAGAGGATATATCAGTGGCCTGCGCGCCAAAATACTTGAAAATCATTAAACCTTGTATCCCAATGAACCCTGGGCTAGGGGAAGATGGGGCCTCATCTAGCCCAGGATAAATAAAGAAAATGTCAAATGTCATGCGCTCTTCTGGGTGCAAACCTCACAATCTTCATCTTTGCAACTACTAGTAGTAGTTGTATTGGATATAACCGGAAGAAAGAAAGAATACACATCAAAGGTCTTAATTTTTCTCGTGGAGGCAAGAGAAAACTTCATATGCAAGAGAGAGCAAAGCAATACTTCGGAAACTATATACTAAAACCGCAGCGCTAGCGCAATAAAAGCATTGACGGAGTCGGAGGTTTGAAAGTTGCATGCGTGACTATCAATCATAAAAAAATGTGGCTGTGATGAAAGAATGACGTTTCTCTCTGGGCTAATAAGTACGAGAATTTAATATTGACTGGAAACATGAAGATACCACTCAGCGTATCAATGCACAATGGATAAGAGTCATGTTTTGTAAGTGTTGGACAGGTTTAAATATTTTTTCTCGCGTGGATGAGACTAATTTTTGTATATGCATGTGCCAATGATTAGAAACAGAGCAAAGTCAGAAGGTCTTAAGAGTTATTATTACTTTTCCCCACTTTTGTGCCTCAGGAAGCAGGAAAAACTGGAATATATTTCACCTTGTAAGATTTACTAAATGCCATTTGACTTGATAACTTAAACGTTGATTCAAATGGATAACTCTACCTAAATATCAAATGCTAGATATAAAACTCAAGTTCCACGATTGATGAAACATTTTATTTTGCAATTCGAAACGCAAGTCGAGAATTTGTCGCAAGTTGTGAAGTACACAAAATGGATCATCCCAACCAAGGCAGTAGCGAGCGGGGGGCGGGCAGGGGGTATAACCCCCTCCCCCCCCCCGAAATTTGGGGACAAATATAGAGTATGTATATTTCATATTTTGACCAATTAATCAATGGGGACCGTCTCAAGCTCCGAATCATTGAACACGCTCCCAAATTTTTTTGGGGCCTCATTCTATGCTCCACTCCAGTAACCTAAGCCCTAGCCAGAAATATTTTTGGGAGGTACAGTCATAATTGAACCCCCCCGAAAATAATTTCTGACTACGGCCTTGATCCCAACTATCAGTTCGGAATTGCTATCAACGTTGAGAGCACGTAATCTTCATGCTCGTCTCTCCTAAAAATAAAGACTGATATGTCATTAGATTAAAGCTTTCGCGGTCCATGTCTTCTGAATTATGTACTTTTGGGGATTTCTCCGCGGATACGTGGTCGTCTGCCAACGTTTCCCCTCCACTGGTGGAGGCCTCTTCAGGGTAATGGTGTCTCAACGAATCTCGCGGGTATTTATATGGGTTTGGGTAGGTGGGGTGAAGGGTGGGAGGGTGTGGGGTTATTATTCTAGAACATTCTGGATTTTGAAAACCGGAAGCCATGAATTACTTATTCTCTGCCCTTGGTCCCTGTTAAAATTGTTCTTGTTTTTCTGAATCTCTATCCCCTCTCGAATGCCAATTGCCAATTGCTTGAAAGTAATCCTGTATCACCAATACGGGCGGTTGCCCTTGCTGGCCGTGGTAGGAAGATAAAGATGAGAATCACAGAGAGGCAAAGTCTTCTCTCTCCTTTGTTGAGGTTGTTAATTTAATTTTTTTTTTACGCGAGTTCGGAAATGTTTGTCTCTGGGCCTTCCCTTGTAACCTTCACGCCGGGGATATCTATCGTGTGTCCATTAGCGGCGACTGCTGAGCGTTGAGGGTTCTGAAGTCTAAAGGCAGCGAGATGTTCCTTGCACCTGGTTTTGATGGTGCAGCCCGTCTCAAAAATATAAAATTTATGGCAAGTTTGGCATTTAATTTCGTAGACCCCTTCTGATTCCAATTCATCGCGTCCTTTAACACTGCGTATAAGATTACGGAGTTGGCTTTTGGGCTTGAATATGATTTTTATATTGTATTTGGCCAAACTTCTTGCAATCCCTGAAGAGGCCTCCAGCAGCGGAGGTGAAACGTTGGCAGGCAACCACGTATCCGCGGAGAAATCCCCAAAAACTACATCACTCAGAAGACTGATGTAATATCACAATCAAAAGGCATTAACAATCATGAAAAAGATTTAAAGGTGCATGAAATGGAAATGCTGACCGAGGTGAACCGTCTAGCAAATATTTTGTCATCATACAAAGGCATATTTTGAAACAAATTGTTCTGCCTGTCAGGCTGGCATAATGCAATGTAACAATGAACAGTAGGGTGGGCCGAAAAAAGGTTTTTTTTCCGGATCAAATTTGCCCTATGCGGGAAAGTTGTGTACTGATATCAGGATCTCGCATGCAAAATTTTTTCGAAATCGGATAATATTAACCACTGCCGCCCGAGCTCTAAAGTTTAAAAATTTGCGAAAATTCAGGCGGAAATGGGAAACAAACGGTTATGGAGAATAATTTGTTGCAAATACTGGAACATTGGTAAATATCAACGATAGATACATGTTTTTAGATTATAACACTGAAATGTGAAGTTTATTTGACGAAATCTATGGCTTATACGATGCGTAAGAATAAACAGCTAATGTAGAGTGTAGGCAACCCGCACAACAACAAACATTTTTACACGCTCCAAGCATCACTTCAAATAGATCACTTTTGGGAGCCGTATTTGGGATAAATTAATAATTTTTCGAATGCAGTTCCTTTATAAATGTCTCATACTTCATTTGGGTATAGATAATACTTTAAAATAGACGAAAAAGCGGTACGTTTTGAAACTAACTTAAATTATGGCGAAGAATCACGGCCTGGTATTCATCACAAATGTGATTCAAACATTCAATTTCCTCGGTATATACTGCAATATCCAATAATTGGTTCTTGCCCCCCTGAGCTGCAGATATTCTTCGCAAATCCAGCGAATTCGTGTGTCGTAAATGCCTGTGAATTAGATTGCAAAAGGAGTGGGTGTTCACTCGGAGACAAAGCGGGCTGCGCGCTGGGAAAGATACTACGAATCAGACATTTTAATACACTAGTGGAGTCCAAACAAATTCTTTTGTTAAAAAAGGCAGATATAGCTACGATTTACTCATCAGAAGATAGTAGTTTTTTCTAAGAACTTTGATAAATTGTAGTGGTTCACTCTAGGAAATGATTTATCTCTGTGTACGGTATATACGTGCTCCTCCAACCGGCACTTTCTTGGAAAACCGGGAGTCAACTAGTCCCTAAGCGATAGTAGGTACAGCTCTTTCGACCTGAGTCAGGTATGATAAAGATGGCCAGTGGTAGAGCTAAGGAAAGTATGAATGAGACGGAGGACGGAGGTTATTCTTATCTGGCCCCAGCGATGAGTTGATCGTGAATACTTCGGTGATAAAATGGCATAGAATTCTCATACAAGACATATTCCATTGTAAACCCTCCTAACTGATGTTAAATTCCCCCATCTCATGCTGTTACTATCGTTACTCATTAACTCACCATATTCGTTGCAATATTTTATTTTCCTTGGGGATTCCCATCCGTTGTCGGGCAAGATGCGTATTTCACTTCATAAGCTTGAGGTAGTCAGTCAGTTGGTATTCATTTCTGTGAGTGAATAACTACATTGTGCAGCGTACTGTGGTTTCGGTTGCAAGAAGATTAAAGCAATGGTGAAAATACAGAAAAAGCTTGAAAGGTGTGGATAGGAGTTCCTGATATTTGGTGCACCCGAAAAGTTCGCGGGTAATTTTTTGCCTTCTTATGAGGAGATGATGAATATGTATTTGTACTCTCGGTACATTCAAGAAGAAAGTGGAAATACCGATACATCTGTGCCGGGAATCGCGGAGACGGTGGCTTATGCCATTGAAGACATTTGGAATAGATCCTCTATACCAGTTGTCGGACATAAGCAAATTGTGAGACGAATTATTCAATACTATGGAAAATACCGCAATAATCTTCGATCTGTCAACAAGAAGGCTTTCGTTGATCTGAAGCAAGACTTTCTTCGTCACGCGTTTCAGCTGTTTGATGTTGCGGCATGTAAATTCTCTAGTGGAACTGATTGTGTTTGTGATAATACCACCAAAGTGCCATTTTTAGAACGTGTATTCCTTCAGGACCAGAGAAGTGATAGAAAACTGAATATCAGTGCCATTGATGTCCAGGAAACTAAAAAGAGGGAGAGGAAATAGAATAAGTTAGAGAGAAAAAGATCATCAGAATGAGCCACACTAACTGAGCAAAAAGTTCCTGAGATTTGGAAAGACTCAAGTGAAGAAACGTCTGCAGATGAAGAATTACGCGACGCAAGTGATGCTGATGATTTTTTTGGAAAAAATGTGGGTGTAAATAATTTATGTTTGTCTAGATTTGCGCGTGCCTGTGAAATATTCTGTATATCGAAACGAGCTGCTGCAGCACTCGCATCCGCGCTTCTAGTTGATATCGGGATGGTTTCTCAAGGGGACTACGTACTTTTTCAAGTGGAGAATGCCTGGAGAGTCTTTCAGCGAGAAGTCCGGGGAAAATGTTTTATTCCAGGTGGACCAGTACAGCAATTCGTATTCTTCGATTATATGCTTCAACCAAAACTCCTTCAAAAGAACAGATGACATTGGCAACTTCTGTGATGAAAGTATAAACTCCTATGTGGTTCGCGATAAAATTAAGACCACATTGCACGGAAGGCCCGAAGAATATCATGAAGATGATACATTTCAAGAAATATATGAATCGAGACATCAAATTACGCCTTTACTCAATCATTCAGTGAAACGCTTTTTTTGCTCGCCCAGAGAATGTTCTGCTTGCAATGCTAGCCGAAGAGATAAGACCGATCCGTGAAATGGCCGTCGAAAAAATATTAAAATCAGAAGAAGGAATTTAGGAAATTCGAACTTCCAACTATGAATTTTGATGCACAAGATTACGTCCACTTAGTTGACTGGAAAACAGTAGCGGTAACTCAACCACCTTTAATAGCTGATATCATAAGCAAAGATTTGGGAGATATTCTGAAGGAAGGGGTTTTGTTGAAAGTACCCACATTTGCATGCCACACACAAGCAGTTGAAGGGATGGTACAAATGATCACGGTGGCGTCAAAATCCGTGTGCAGTCCAGAAAACAGGCACGGATGGGCATTATCATGCATAAAAGGCCGAAAACTTCAACCAAAATTTGAAAATAAAGCACAGCATAAGGTATAATAAGAACCAGTGATAGGCAGATACCTAAAAACGTGCCCTATGGAAGGGTGGTTCGGGAGGGCACGGGTGGAACTCGATAGTAGCCACCTCCTCGTGGTGAGTCCTGGGTAGTTTCTCCACGAAAATAGCAAAGAGCTACTTAAATAAATATTTGGTGATCAGGCTGTGCCTTAATCCTACCTTGATTAACTGATTTTATTTGTGGCAATAGCTCAACATGCATAAAATTCTTCATCATAATTGAGGTTAGTTTAAAAAAATTTAACTTTACCGTCTGTTTTAATGTATTATCTATACCCAAATGAAGTATGAGACATTTATAAAGGAACTGCATTCGAAAAATTATTAATTTATCCCAAATACGGCTCCCAAAAGTGATCTATTTGAAGTGATGCTAGGAGCGTGTAAAAATGTTTGTTGTTGTGCGGGTTGCCTACACTCTACATTAGCTGTTTATTCTTACGCATCGTATAAGCCATAGATTTCTTCAAATAAACTTCACATTTCAGTGTTATAATCTAAAAACATGTATCTATCGTTGATATTTACCAATGTTCCAGTATTTGCAACAAATTATTCTCCATAACCTTTTGTTTCCCATTTCCGCCCGAATTTTCGCAAATTTTTAAACTTTAGAGCTCGGGCGGCAGTGGTTAATATTATCCGATTTCGAAAAAATTTTGCATGCGAGATCCTGATATCAGTACACAACTTTCCCGCATAGGGCAAATTTGATCCGGAAAAAAAACCTTTTTTCGGCCCACCCTATTGCTCAATGGAAACACATAGAGGTCACATATCTCACAGGATAACCTTGTCAACGGTCTCCGTCCTGAATTCACCGTCTAAATAATAGGGCTCAAAACTAAAAGCAATTCATTCAGGCATAATACAAACCAAAAGAGGTAAATTCTGGGATTAACAACTTCCGTCCTCTTCGGATTTCAGGACAAAGCATTCAAAACAGAAAAAAAAACACTTACGGAAATATTTCAAACTGAGGACAACAACAATCGGCGTTAAAAAAGTTCGAGCCAGCAATAGAGTGCGCAGAGCCGTTTTTATATATTTTTTTGCGACAACCCGCGGATGAAGAACAGATGAAAACACACCCACGTTCACTTTAGCGTGCGTGCCGGCGGCTGGACATTCGAGCTTGAACGCATTGCGTTCGAGTCGCATAGACTAACGGATGGATCGAATGAAGCCGCCGTGAACGTCGCTCGTGACGCAGAAGTTGAAATGCCTGATGCGAAACATCTTGCAGCGTAGAAAACGCCCTCAGCCCTCGTCCCAAAGGATTTCCACCATTTCTAACGACCCGTTCGCAACAGTTATGACTCTTACGAGATAACCTTTTAACCTCACGCGGACGACGATCGAAAGCAAAGTCTACACGATGAAGATGTTTTCAAAGAATTAGGATCAATGACTCAATCATATTGATGAGCTGGAAGAAAAATGTTTCGAAGAATTATTTGCCTAGTAAAATAGCTAACGTCATTTCATTCTCTGTAAATTCTAGGGGCCGCGAAGGCCAGCCGTGATAAATCTCAATCGTTATCCTTAGATTTGCACACTATAAGGTGGTAGTGAGAAAAAGATCATTCGCCGAAACTGAAATTTTCTCACTAGCTTATCTGTACTTAGAAAACTAAGGTGTCCAATATAATATACATATATTGAGATTAGTCTCTGCCATTATTCAACAAAGTATTGTGATTGTCGGAAACGCACTTTAAAAGTGATTTAGAATCGAGCACTGATAACTTGCGATGTAAAAAGTGAAAAAATTTCAATTTTTAGGGTTCTGGAAAGAAAAAATTCAATGAGATGATGTTTTTTTACTTAGCAGGCTAACTATCCGCTACAGTCAATTAATCCGGAGAAGCACAACTGAAAGAAATTCTGACGGAGATGATTCATTTTTATTAATGGACTGGGTGGATGCAATCATTTCAGGACAAAGGAATTCATTTCAGGACAACGGTAGCTAAACATTTTCTGTGTTGAAATTACTGCCATTCAGCTGCATCAGATAAATTCTGAAAACTGATAATTGTGAGCGAAATTTTGAAAACAGATTTGTGCCAGAACTTCATGAAATATACTTCTAATAATATACAACTGCTTGTAGTGATATCGTCCACTTGATTCAAGGATACGGTTATATTGATATGAAAAAGCAATTATATAGACTATTTTTCCAAATGATTACAGAATCATGAACTAATAATCTAATTAGATTCGTCATCTTACGATAAACGCCATTCTTAAACTCCAGATTACAAAATAAAGTATTAGACACGAAAAGTATAAGACTAAATTTTCATTCCTTCCGTTTCGAAGTGTAAATTCGAGTGCGAAGATAAACTTGCATCAGGAGTAAACAATTTCACTCTAAATGTACCGGGACGATGAAGTAATACGCGAATGAATAAAGCGAAGGTGAACTTAGTACGTCGAATACTGAACATTCGAGACAGAAAAGGCGATATGGACTTGGTGAATTCACGAACAGATCAAGTTCACGAGAGTAATTCTTAGACACGTCTGTTTGTCATGAATGATGCGGTGAGAACCTTTCTTGTTGGAACCTTTCCAAATCCTCTCAAAGAAATATAATCCACGCGTTCCTTAGCACAAATCGCCTCGAAAAAACGGAAAGTTGCCCATCGAAATGGGGACAGGTGAAACAAGCGAGGCGGAATCATTCTAATTAAATGTTTAACTCAAATAAGTAAAATTCTCAACGCAGATAAAACCATTCGTGAAAATTTTACACAAACGGAAAATTTAGGCGTCCTTAGATGAAAGGGTAATTAATCCCGGGCCACATTTCATAATTCACGCCACTGAGTGGCGAGGATGGCCAAAAAGCAAATTGTGCTTTGAAATTAGCAAAAGTATATGTTCGATGAAAATTATTAGAAAAAAACTTTTCTGCGATAACAGTCGAATAAGTCAATGTTGGAAGCATTTTATGAAATTGGAAACATATTTTGAAATGTGGTGCTGCGGAAGAATGATAAAGATAAAATGGATAGACCCAACGATGAAACAAGACGCTCCTATAAGAGTGGTAGGAAAGAGAAGTAGTCAGATGAAAATTTTGAATGGAAGACGGGACAAAAAATTGGGCCATATCTTGAGATATGATGACCTGATGAAGGCAATCGCCAAGGGAAAGGTTAATGGGAAGAATAGAAAAAGAAGTTCTTGCATGAAATATATTGCGCAAAGAGTGAAGGATGTGATGGTTAAGATTCATGTTAAAATGAAGAGGTTAGCCGATAGGAGAAGCGAGTGGAGGGCTGCATCGAATTAATCGCAGAACTAATGATAACTGTTGATGGTAAAAAATAATAAGAACTATGATTTAAGGATTTTCTCGCCCTGTGTATCAACGATATAGTTTAATTGGAATTTCTAATTATCCTAAAGTAGGAATGACCGTGTCGTAGCTGAAAAATGGGTCTCTGTTGTCGAATAACTGTAGTTTATTTCATCAGGGTATAGAAGGAACTTATATTATGCACTTATAGTGCAATGTTTTGAGAATTTGTTGATTTATAGAGGCAGTTTTGACGTTCAAAATTTTAATAACCTTAATGGGTTGAAGGATTTTTCATACACTTCAGTGAACCTAATTATCACCTGAAAAATAAATCCCAGATATTTATTCAGTGCGCGCGTATTACCTCAACACACTAATAAAGTCAATTGTGAAAATAAAAATTCCACACAAAGGTTTTGTGGAAGAGAACTAAGTCTAAATTTTTTCAAATGTCTAGTTCCACGAACTGTCTTAGCCAAAGTATTTATATTACATTTTCCAATGATAAACTAACCTGGGGAGAAATATTCTGAGATACCTACACGAAAATCTTGGGAAGGTTGATGAACTCTGATCTTCCGCATTCTGAACGTTCAATTAAATGAATTCGGAGTGGAGAATTGGACAAGGTCCCAAATCTCAGAGGGAAGACATTTGTATATCACCTGTCCAATCAGTTCAATCTGTATTATGACTTCCGCCTCGAGAAACCTCAGGCAGTGATGGAGTACTGATTGATTACCCACGCCTGTGGTACAGACTCATACCTCAAGGGTTGGGTATTTTTTGTGGTGTTTCGATCACTTTGACTACGTCCTTATGTTGGTTACAGACGCGTAGCCAGCAATTTGCTCAGGGGGAGTCGGGAGGCTAACAATAAGTCTAGTGTAGCGTAACTTGAAACAAATCAGCCTTGCCTGTTCCGTGCTGACATGGTAAAAATTTCTTCCGTTAAATTTCAGTGCTCGGTATTTTCTTTCACAATACCCATTCCTATCTCTTCTCACTGGTAAAGTTCACTGCTTACCTTGTTATGAAACAGTTAATTTGACCGGCCCCGGAACAGAATTTCAACTGATTCATACGCATGAGATTGAAAAGAACAATTATTAACCACACACATGCATCAAACTAGTGATCACGTTTCTAGACACTCAACACTTGAATTATACGCAGTGTAATCCGGATTATCATGCCCAGTTAAAATCCGAACAACAAAATTATGTACTGGGAAAAAAATTTCGGGGAGGACTTAAGCTACGTGCCTGGTTGGGTATATACGCTAACCGTCCTGACGTCGACAGCAACACGGAATCTTAAGTTCATCCACCCATCATAAGCAGTATTGCAATTTGGTTTTTAGAATTTCCAACTGCACAGTCTAACCTAAACGACCTAAACCAAACTTAAGAGCGACATAACATCCATGCTCGAAGGGAGGTTCGTAACCTAACGGCCTGGCACTTTTGGATATCCGGGCCGGTAAAACCAAGAGAACCAATCATCAGGGATCTAATTGGTTAATCCAGAGGGCCCGAGGGATACAGACTAGTTAAAACACATGTGAGATGAGATTATAGTATATCTAGCTTTTCTAGCGTAAGTACGATTCCCACGTTATCAATGCAGCGATTGGCATATCATTGAAAAATTAACAAGAAATGAATATGTAACACTTTTACGGCGGTTTTGCCCTTCACTCAATTAATGCAAACCATCGATATCATATTCAACTGTAATAAATTCAAACCAAGTACTTAATGGTATTGTCGGAAGGATATGACGGAAATTCAATAAAACATTTGTAATCCAAAAATAAAAGTATACCTATAAAAAAACATTTGAATGCGATAACAACAATGTTAACCAGCGTAAAGAAATAACACCTAAATATTTGAACGTTTCCCGGAGAATACTAATGACGTACTAACCCGAGACGTCTCGGGTTTATACCCGGGTGAAGGTATTAAACAGCACCGGCGCACAGTGGTCGGAAACCGGAAATTTTTGGACAAAATTCAAAAATCGCTTTTTTTGAGATATGGACTTGAAACTTCGCACATATACTCACAAAAGATTGCTGATTAAGGAATAGTACGTCATTTGTCATGATTCTGAACCGTTACATAGATACAGGGGCTCAAATATGACCAAATTTCCAAAAAACTCCCGACTTCCTTTTTCTCCGAATATCTTCAAAGTTATGTTGATGGTGTCGTTGTGGGAGGAATTTGATCGAATAAAAAATGGTATAATCTATTAACACTATGCTTTGTCTCTACTATGCTTTAGTTTCGAAGATTGTTTATAACATTTGTGTGCTATTACGTTACAAAATGGCGGAAGCTGTTTTTGGACAAAATTTCACATAAAGTAGAGAATATCTAGCATTTTAGGGAGAGACCTGTCAAGTGACTTCTATCAGAGCGTTTGTTGAAGACTTTTAAATACGAAACTGAAGAGAAATAAAAAATAAGTTTGCGACGCCGAAAAATACATATGATTTTCCGACCGCGCGTCCGGGGTCCGACTCCGGGCGCCGGGGCTGGAAATGCCGAGACTCGCTTGCATTGCTCACGTGGAATGAACCCTAAAGCTTCGGATTCGCCACGTTTCTGCTGTACACATTGTCACTAACCTCCACAGACTCTCTATGGTCGAAAATGTTGAGAATATTGTATCGAGCGAGCGGATAATTGTACGTGTAGTCGCGTTCAAGTTATTTTTGTTGCGAACGTTCGGGAAACATACTTCGTATTTACGTCCTTTTACCAAAAAAGTGGGTAGTCTTCGTGTGGACCATGCATCCTTCTAGAAAGACACCGCCTGGGATTGTTTTTTATTCCTTTTGCCCCCCTACCCGCACGCACGTGATAAAAGATGCACCGAAGAGGTCACGGTCCAAGCCCCTGTCCCAAATGGGTCCTGCGAAAAGGGACATTTATGACATTGCGGAACCTTTGATGGTCTTAAGCGGGAATATCCGTAGAAAATTTTCTGTTTGTAATATGTTGATATGTCATTGAGTCAAATTTAGATGCATGTGGTATGACTGCAACTGTCGCGACATTAGAAAAAATATAATCAGATGTAGAACCTCGTACTTCCACTACCGGTCAATGAATTGCATACCTAAGAGAATTGGTCTTTCTTAATTCTTTAATAGCATTTCATAACAATGTTATTATAAAATACATCAGTATTACTTTTCCGTTAATCATAGTTCGCAGCAAAGAAAATTTGATGGAGTAGATTCTATTATGCTTTTAGGTTATCAGTTTGTTTTTGAAGATGATTCCTTTCTGCAATTGCTAATTCCCTTGTCTCCTTTACCTGCTGAAGGCGAATCGGTCGGCAAAATCTTGTAGATGATGGCCGAGAATTAGACCAGATTATCTCACCTAGAGTTAGAGGAAACGGGGGTTTTTTACCTATGCATTATTTTCAATTCGTCATAAACAACGTTTTGGTGATGGGATAACTAGAGAATCCAGAGTATGCTACCTGCAGTATCATTTACTAAGCGAAGTGGCACGAAGGAGCTCATGAATAAAAATTCATCAAATGTATTCCTTCGTTGCCGCACTTGTTTGTACTGAGAATGGCCCAAACTGCCATCAAACCCATAGTTGCAAATCAATGAGCAATTTATTTCCTCTCCCGTTGGTTGAGTTGAGGAAACACGCCAGGATCCGTGATGCAGTGTGATTCAGAAGAGCTTGAAGATATACCTCGCACATTTTCTGTGACTACTATTCCTTCCGGGTATGCTGCGCTTTTAGCTCGTAGTACTCGGTCATAGTTAGGATATAGGTCATGTCCGTGGCTTAAGGCTGTGCTACGCAGAGTTATGTATTGACTCTTGGTCAACTCCGTAGAAATAATAATGGATAAAGCCTTCTCAACAGTCATCTCAGTTTGGATAACATTAATTTTCCTCTACTTCGATACAACTTGTTGCCCTAGTTGGTGTGGTAGTTGCTATTTTCGTGAGTAATTTAGCTGCCGAAATGTCCCCTTTCTCCTTTAGACTTATGGTAGCTGCTAAAGTGAGTTCCGCAGTAGAGGCAGTAGTTTTAAGAATTGGAGCTTTTCTTCTCCTTGTTCTATCACAGGAAGTGTGAAACTCTTTTACCGGTCGTCCTGTTGCGCCTAATAAAGTATTAATAAATTTTTCCAATACGAAGTTCAAAGTTGCAAAATTGTTTAATTAAACTTTATCAAAAATTTAGTACCAGGAAAGGTTAGCATTTATCCAAAAATAGATGCCAACAGGTGTAGAGGTACTTAATAAATAAGTTAGTACAATGTTAGGAAATTTAATGCACTCCTTTAACCATTCATTAATTTGTCTAATGACTATGTCATTATTACGACAGCTCTCCTCCCACCTTTTTACGTATGGTATCAAAAAACGTTTCCCTTTGCACCCACTTAGAGAATTCAAAGCGTCTGTATGTTCTGACAAATTTAATCTTCTTGATAGAAATTCGAAGAAATACTCTTTCTTCTCAGTCACTGACTTGTTCTTCGACTCCGAAAGTTCTTCATGGAGCTCAAGGCGTGAGACAAGAAAACCAGCCATTTAAAAATGAAATTTCTTAAGTGACCTGTATAAAAGACAAAATTAGCAAGAAAATGATGAAAAAATTCACGTATTCACCACTATTAATTAAATTGATACGGGAGTGCAAGCGGTAAAAGATGCCCTGAGAAGGGTATTCTGATGAAAATACTTCAAGTTTATTTTAACGACATTTCAATGAAAAAAAATTATAGGAGTGATCACATGGCTACAAAATTCTACGGAAACAAAAACAATATACAACATACCTTATAAAAGAGTAACCAGATGAATTAATATAAATCACTTCTGATCGAAGAACAGGAAAAGCTACCAAAAGTGTAAGATACTCGAAGTAATCACAAGCTTAATCACAAGATTTAGATCCTGCAAATTAATGCTGCAAGAACTTCTTTCACCACTGCCATGAGAGGACTGATTTACATAAATGTATTTCTTGAAGCAAAAGCACATGTTTCACTTGATGTACCCGCTTAAGACCATCAAAGGTTCCGCAATGTCATAAATGTCCCTTTTCGCAGGACCCATTTGGGACAGGGGCTTGGACCGTGACCTCTTCGGTGCATCTTTTATCACGTGCGTGCGGGTAGGGGGGCAAAAGGAATAAAAAACAATCCCAGGCGGTGTCTTTCTAGAAGGATGCATGGTCCACACGAAGACTACCCACTTTTTTGGTAAAAGGACGTAAATACGAAGTATGTTTCCCGAACGTTCGCAACAAAAATAACTTGAACGCGACTACACGTACAATTATCCGCTCGCTCGATACAATATTCTCAACATTTTCGACCATAGAGAGTCTGTGGAGGTTAGTGACAATGTGTACAGCAGAAACGTGGCGAATCCGAAGCTTTAGGGTTCATTCCACGTGAGCAATGCAAGCGAGTCTCGGCATTTCCAGCCCCGGCGCCCGGAGTCGGACCCCGGACGCGCGGTCGGAAAATCATATGTATTTTTCGGCGTCGCAAACTTATTTTTTATTTCTCTTCAGTTTCGTATTTAAAAGTCTTCAACAAACGCTCTGATAGAAGTCACTTGACAGGTCTCTCCCTAAAATGCTAGATATTCTCTACTTTATGTGAAATTTTGTCCAAAAACAGCTTCCGCCATTTTGTAACGTAATAGCACACAAATGTTATAAACAATCTTCGAAACTAAAGCATAGTAGAGACAAAGCATAGTGTTAATAGATTATACCATTTTTTATTCGATCAAATTCCTCCCACAACGACACCATCAACATAACTTTGAAGATATTCGGAGAAAAAGGAAGTCGGGAGTTTTTTGGAAATTTGGTCATCTTTGAGCCCCTGTATCTATGTAACGGTTCAGAATCATGACAAATGACGTACTATTCCTTAATCAGCAATCTTTTGTGAGTATATGTGCGAAGTTTCAAGTCTATATCTCAAAAAAAGCGATTTTTGAATTTTGTCCAAAAATTTCCGGTTTCCGACCACTGTGCGGCGTCTCAAGAGAGGAGTCTGTCATCGTCTACAGGACGAAGAACTGCTATCAAGGTAGTCTACCATCGAATTCACCCTGAAGACGATACACCCTCGAAGCGACGTGAAGTTTGTGAAGGTGTTGAACTGCACCCAAGTGTCGATGCAATTCAACAACTTCACAAACCCGAGAACTCTACATCATAATAATACCATATTACCACTTTTATTCCATACTATCTGGGTATATACGAAATGCAAAAAAGCCGTGAAGCTACCAACTAAAATGAATTTTTATAGATACCTATAGGTACTTATTAAGTGATCTTTCGTCGGTGCCACTTGGCGGAACCACTACACATGGATAAAATAAACAACAGTACTTTGTAAATCTCCACAACTTATTTGTAAATAATAAACTTTTGAAATTTACAAAGTATTTACTTTTGAACTTTACAAAGTATTTACTTTACCTACAGATATGCTTGTTTCCTTCAAAAAACTTGCACATTATATTCATGACATCGGCATTTGAGGAAAAATTTCCTTTTCGTCTACCGCAGGGAGCGTTGCACGTGACGAAATTCAACAACGGCCGAAAACAAATAAAGAAACGCCCCAATGCATGCTTTGTCCAACATAAATAGGCACCATCCCCCGGGGGCCACACGCACAAGTTGGCAACACTGCGCCTTCTACCGAACGGGGACCCACTGCCGGGCAGCGTAGTTCAAGATGAACTGCCTAGCGTGAAGGCTATCAAGGTGTCGTTACGAAATAAACTCGAATCTAGGATGATTGGGAAATATTTTTTTCGAGGGCTATTTAAATGAAAGGGACGATTTTATTCTCTAGGCGGTTCACCACGAAAGTTAGTCCACACATACTGGTGTGCATATATACATACCTTAGTAGCGGCAACGGACACATCCCAAAAAAAAAGATAAAACTATTTTATTTCAACTCTAGCAAAGGTTGACAATACCTTTCTCCAGAAAAAACCCAATTTTCTCCGTCCAGATGTATTAATAAGTAATGCATCATTTCGACGGTCGATATGAAACACGAATAAAGCGAGCCGAACTAGCGAGGGAATGAGGACACGCTGTACGTGTTCAAGTGATTTTAAGGCTTTCGAAAGAGTGTTCGTGAAAATTATTCGTATATTTCAAGTTTCGCTCCGAATATGTGCGAGAAAAAATTCTTGCCCATTTATAATATTTGGAAATACATCTATTGGATTTTCTGTATGAAGCAAGAAAAAAAATGTCCCTTTTTAAATATAAATATCCTTTCGCTTAACATAGTTGATACCTCTCTTAAAGCAACGTGAAATGATTTTCACGAAAATTAGCTTTTGTCAAGACCTTAGCATCCTTATACACCATAAAAGATGTTTTATCTACATTTCTTTCCCTGTCTCCATCGAAAAAACTCCTCACCAGCAACCACTTTTCTTTCTTAAAACCATAAAGGATATTTTTTAACCAACACCTATTTTAAATAATTTTCTCCCCTCCACATACCAATAACGATGGGCCTTGGACTTCATCTGAACCTATGTTCAAAAGGCCAGTGTGCACTGACTAGAGTGATAAAATTACGGAGAAAAGTGATAGCTGACCCGCAAGACACAAAAATTCAATAATGTGAGATTAGCACAAAGTGAAAAAATCGATGGCAAAGATGTTAAACCTTTGCATTTTACGCAGCAAACATAAATAAGCTGATGTGCAGTGTAAATAATATATCGATTTTTTCCACGTTGTAACGAAAACCTTTCAAAGAAATCATACATTTATTAAGTATTTTAGATCGACCCTACCTATACTGAACTAATGGATACGTTAACCAGAGCCTTCTCTCATGAAATCATTCTTGTTGTTACGAATTCTTTAGATGACGCATGACTAGTGTTTAGATAATTTATTTCCTTCCGCTGAGCAAAAAATACATCTGAATCTGGAGTTGACAAATGGGTAATAACAATAACAACAGGTTTTTATCAAGGTGATATTGAGACAAAACTGTCCCTTCTGCCATTCAACACCATACGCATTACCTAACACCTAAACGGATATACGAGGATATATGCAGGAGCGCTACTAAGGATAGCGGGACCCAGGAGAACTATGGTCTGTGGGGTCCAGAGTGGCTTGTTCGCGTTAAAAAACAATGTCTTTTGAGACCTGAATCATTCAATAAATTCGTGCCATAAAATTTTATTTTCTAATATAACTCATACAATGAAGGAGTAAAAAGAATAAATAATATTGTAATATTTATTCTACGTGTGACTAGACAAAAATGGGAGACCCATGGAGGCGGGGTTCCAGGGGCAGGATTTCCACTTGCCCGGCCCAAAGGATCTACTGGATATGGGAATAAAGAGGAATAAAGACGAATACTATTTGGAAAGCCTAGAAATTCTCCAAGTTATGCTGGTATTTTTCAAATGCCTGAACAAATAATTGCTCACTGTTGTAGACGTCTAAAGAACTTACTTCCCCCTTCTTCGTGCATAAAAATGAACGCACTAGTTCCTTCTCTACCATTTCAATCTTAAAAAAAGTGATGTAAGAGTTAAGCAGATGAATATTACACACACACACCGTGTATTGACCGAAGTTAGCTTGTCAGAGATGATAAGGGACTGTTATAAACGAAGCTTGTTGGGCAGAAAAGAAACATGAAGAGAAACTAAATGCACAGTTGCTTGATCAACGCCCTCAGTTAAAAAATACGAAGCGGTGTTCATCTCTTTGTTTCACACTTATAGATGGTGATCACCAACAAGAGATCAACTCAAATTCATGCCTCCTTAGAATTCCCCATGACACTTTCTTCTCTAGCACTGCACGAACTTCTTCGTCCACTTTCTACTTCTTCAAATGAAAATTTTTGAGACATAATCACTTTTTAACTATGAAATAGTGAGGAAACGTAAAAGGAAAATAGAGGGAAAGACGCAGAAAGAAGAGCAGAAAAAAGAGAAGATCTAAGGGAATAGAATTTTTGTAAGAAGACGATTGATTTATTTGACGTTTTGAAACGAGCGGAGAACAGGAAAGAACCAATCCGAGGAATGAAAACTGATGATGAAGAAGAATAATGACGATATTCAGGCTAACGATGACAAAACCTTGTCATTAGAGTCGCTATTATGAGGACACTTCAAGCCTTGCAGCGCGACAACCAATCGACAACTGCGCGGACTTGAACGAACAGGGAGAATACGATGCTATTCCACGAGACGGTTGCTAAGAGATAAGCAAGAGAGTGTTTGTCCGTGCAGCCATGGATTGGAGCCCTATCATTAGGGCACTCAAACACCGTCCGACATGAATATACATCGGGTAAGATGAGATTACTCGAAGTTGTCCAAACAAGCGATCGATGAGCGATAATCAGCAGACCTCGGAACGAGTGACTAACTCCAGTCCAAGCTCACCAAGAAGAAGTAACTAAGTATGCGATCACCGTACAACTACGTTTTATACGTGAAGTTGGTGATAATGATACCATTTACTACGGGGAAATATATATTTTTTCAAACTCCGTGTATTCATAATGTAGACTATCTTGCGGCCGCAACGGTCGCACTTACATTTCAATCGAGTAACCCGTTTCGAAGTTAGCATTGCCATAACAACTTTAGAAAATTTTGCAATGAAATAAAATAGTATTCTATAAATTGTTAAAAACTTAATTGGCTTTTATTTGATGAAACTTGAATTGAATATAATAAATGGTAGTTGAATTGCAAGCAAGAAAAATTGGATCATCGGATTTTAAGGACCAAGAATCGGCTCTTTTTTAAAACCAAATTTAGTAAACGGGTATCTAAGGTGACAAAATCTAATATCTACATTAATAAAAGTTGAAAATAAATAATATTAAACATAAATTAATAAATACATAAATAAAATTTCCATAAGATACATTTTAATGCATTAAAATTGGTTTCCACTTTTAAAAGAGCTCCTCAAACTCAGGTGTATCGAATTTTTTTAGAGGCAGAGGGATCAGGGGACTGATTAACCATGTAATTAATCGCAGGAAAGGATTTATTAAACAGAATTTTCCATAGAAAGAAGTGGATGGGAAGTTTTGGAATCGTTGACAGATATTAGATAAGTTCTTATAAAATATTTTCCATTCTATAAGGTAGCATATGTACTTCTTATTATAGTCAAGCACAATACTTCTAGTTAACACATATTATCTGAATTGTTAGATTGATAGGGAGGAAAGTATCGCACTGAATTACTGATCTTGGGAGACACTAGTTCTGGATTCAATGCATATTCATTGAAATCGGCTACAAATTACTGCAGTTGAATACCTTGCAAAACACTTTAAATTCATATTTTTTTATGAATTCTTTTTCATCCGGGAGAAAGCTCAAAAATATCTTAAGTTCTACCAAGACAAGTACCGATGGAAACCTGAAGACGTTTTTACGACAGCACATATTTATCTAAGGCTGACGGAACAGTTCAGATGCAAACTCAGGAGTTAAGAAACGTGAATTCTCGCAGTCGGCGTGGAACTTCGTTTTGAAGGAATGCGAGGAAAATCTTTAACGATGCTTATCTATTTTTTTTTCTCAAAGGCTCTTCATCCCAGTAGACCTTTTCCTACAAGCCACCCATAGTTCGGCCGATGGAAAACCGGGAAATTTCAAGTAAACAGGAATATCAGGTATCTAGTAAATTTTAGAATCGTATACATTTATCATAGAAAGGTTATTACGTGGTTCACCATTAAAATTGATGCATCAAGCAGAGGATTTCAAGTGAGGCGAAATACCATGACTAACCTCAAGGGTGAGAGGGCCACGGGAATAACGGTTCCGGGCAGTTTTGAAATTGATGAGACTTCGACTGCGATGCATTTTTGGGGAACATTCTTGAAAACAACATCACAAGTTAGTGAGATATTTCGATGGCAAAATACGGGCTGAGCGAGACTGACAGCATTCTAATAAACATGCAACCTACCAATTGACTGGCATGAGCCAAGAACTTGGAGTAACTCACCTTACGGGGTGAATATAAAGTTAAATAAACTAGAAAAAGATGATGACTGAAAATAGTACTTTGTGGAGAGAGGAAGGGCGTAGTCGCCGGAGAGAAATTCCAGATAGACCGGTAACGTGGACAGAAGAATTGATAAGTGGTCAATTGGAGGATGCTTTGAAAGAGGAATGTTCGGTAACCTTTGGATGATAATGAAGAAAACAGTCATTGGGAGTGAAACAAGAGGGACAACATAATTTGTGGAATATTGGATATCATGGAGACAAAAAATAATGCAGGATTCAATGAAATGGGGATGATATGTTTACATTAGTAGCCATTTCCCGAAGTAGTTAATAGTATCGATTAGTAGTTCTACTTGCCACATACACCAACTTTTGCGTAACTTTCCATTTCCTGTAACCTTTCGCCGCAGATCACTTGAGTTGACTTGATCACATATCACTTGAGCTCAATCTTTCCTTTTCCAGAAGCGTGGGCGGTCAAAACAAAAAGGAATTCTCGAAAATGACCGCGATTTTGGAGGAATATATGTACAAGAATAAATTTTTAAAAAATATACGGACAGTACTTCGTAATTACGACAACTCTCCACTTCTCGGTCGCTCAAATGAGAAGCAAGCAGTAGCTTTTGTAAAAAAGTATGACCATATTTAATTTAAAAACTTAACACGACCACCACATTGATCGCTTATCTTTTTAATAAATTCAATGTGATTAACTGTTCTTCTTTCCCACTCTTACTCCTATTCCTAAAATCCTAAGCCATGTAACTAGAGCTTGAGAAACTCATCCTACGCAAATGAGAACAAAATTGTTGCTACATAAAATGCCATGGGCATATTGATGTAATTCATAGCAACTACGACATTCAACTAAAATTTACACATGAAGCTATAGCGTATGTCCATACTACGTCTGAATGTTCATATTCGTCATCTGAGGTCGTAAATAAAATCATATTAGAAATCTTTCAAACGACGGATCCAACTAAGTCCATGTTCATGACACTCTTCAGAAGAAGACGACGAAACTAAAATCATGGAATCTTGGGAACTGACTTTATTTTTTCAGATCATTGCGTGGATTTTAATTATACAGAGAATCTACACATTTAAAGCTGAAACAACGGTGCCCCATCTTAAATTTCACCTACATTTTCTAATTTTAAGACAAAAATTTTATTATAGGTTCGAACAAAGTCCACTATTCCAAATTTTTTCTCTATTTTCGTTTCTCTTTGCCGAAGTAGGACAAACTCAAATAATCATCCACAATTTACTATAGCAGGCCAAGAGAAGCTGCCAAAACAACAGAGTCAGAGAGCGTATAAGTGGGTGAGGGTTAACGAGATATAGTTTTTGTATAAAAACATAAAGGGCTCCATTCTTCTTACCCCTGCAAGTTTGACGCAAGCACGCCACCACTTAAAACGTAAAAAGTGAAAAACACACAGAGAGATTTTATAATAGAGTATTTCTCGCCTAAGCTCTGATTAAAATATTGCAGCATTAAACCGTTACCTAAAAGTTAACGACTAAAAGCTAAATAACAACTTCAATGAAAATTCCAAAGTACCTATATTTGAAAAGCTCAGCGACTTTCAAGTTACTTTCTCCGTATTTTGCTTAAGTTACACCTAAGGAACATAGTCTTGAAGTGCAAATTTCAGACTGGAAAAACAATTATGAAATACAAGAAAACTATTCAGCTTTATGCCTTAAAAAAATTAAAAACTAAAGATTTTAAATAATCTTACCAACGTATCCTATACCTATAACGTTCCGCGCCACAAAAGTACAGTCGACGTTTAACGTATTTACAACGTTGCACGATGGTAATTTTTGACACGAATCATGACAGAAAAGACTTGAGAGGGCGAATCTCGCCATGTCCACGCTTTTGAGGGGCTCAGGAGACGGTCTAACGGAAGAGACGCATCGCTCGGGTGGGACACGACAGAGGTGGCTTGCGGGGGCGAGGAAATTTTGGAATGAATTTTTAACCACACAATCAAAAAAGGGAGCCGAAATAGATAGGGCCGAGAAAATAAACGAGGTTGGCGAAGGGAATAAGGGCCGGGAGGGAGTCGGAACACAACCCTTCTCACGCAGGGGACAATCACACACGGACACACGAGTCAACCGTGGGAGGGCGGAAAAAGAGGGACTGACCACATAAACAAAAAACCGGGAGCCATAGTTACCTGAACGGGTGCGAGCGGCGTAGGAACACACAGCGACTACAGAGAGCGTCCCGACGGCTGATTCGGTCCCACGTAATAGCGGAGAAGACTCGAGGACTCCACGAACTAGGAAAAAATCTCCGATCTCCGCTTCCACCGGTCCCTACTTCCCAAACCGGAAACGACACGGGGAGGACGACCAAGCCGAGAGGTGCGAGAGAGTAAGGTAGGTGACGGGGAAGGACACGCGCGTGTAAAAATACTGGCACGAACACGCACGCGAGTATGGGTATTTATATCTCGCGGAGAAATATCACTTTTATTCCTGTGATCCGTAGAAAAAAGTATTCTTGATAACTTCTCCCTTCTTCTTCGGTCGTGATATTCCGTTATTTCTCCCAGATATTTCCCTCCTGCTCTGGGGAATGGGTAGAAGGAAGATAGCTGGAAAAGTTTCGTGACGGGACTGAACGTCCCTCGAAGATATCCCACCTCAAAATTATGTCAGCAATTCGAACTGAACGGGGATTCAAATCTGAGGGTGAAAACTTTTTCACTTCTGAATGGTTCACTCCGTGGATGTGGGTCCCGCAAGGGTCTTAACTAGGTCCCCACCGATGTCCCCACGCTCCGACGGTCCTCTAAACCGCTCGCGATGGGCCACGTCCTATCCAGCTCGCGGGTCGACACTCAACGAAAGAGCGAGCCAGTGGGAGAAAGGAAGAAGAGGAGGGTTTAATCTCGGTCTCCCTCTTTCACTCCTCCTCCCTCCCCTCCGCTTGCGCGTACGCAACCCTTTTTATCTCCTCTCAGCTGACCCCTTCGGCCGCACCAACAGGACGGAGAGAGAGAGCAGCAATTGAGAGGAGGGGAGAAAACGGAACAAGACGATTAGTTTCGTAAACCGGGCAGCGGGCTTCGGGATGAAAGAGAGGAACTCCTCAAAAAATCTCAGTTCCGTTTCCCCCTTGTGTTTCTTCCACGCACGTCGTAGAAAGCACACGTAGAGGATACACTCCTGGAAGGACTTATACCAAGGATGGACCCCTTCGAACTGAAAGAGGGGACGAAACCACCGAGGGATAACTTCTAAAAATCCGTTCCCTTTCCTTAAACTCCCTCTTCCCCCTTCCAAACCCTGTTCACCCTTCCCCTCCGTCGACCCCACACCCTTCTTTTCCCCACCTAGCCCGAAATCATCCAACACCACCGTGTGTGTGTGGGGGGAACACTAACGCACTCCCAGCAATCGGCCTACAAGGACCCTAACGTGATGGTGGGGTAGATCGCGTCGAGGGTTGGAGGGGGGAAGGAGAATGAGTGTGGGAGGAGGATTGGAGGGGAGGGAGGGTGTGAGTGGAAGGGGAATGGAGGGAGGTTGGGGAGAAGGAGAGGGGAGAAGAAATGAGGAGAGCGGCCTGTGTCTAATTCTAAAGGATGCTGTGGGGGTGGAGAAATTCCGAGGTTTTTGCAACGGTGCCCTCCTCCCCTGAGACACTTTTATTTTCAATGCTCCGCGTAGTGACGAAACATGATTCCGCCACAGTTTTTCAATATTTCCCCACACCTAAAGAGATATAAAGTAATTTTAACCCTGTATATTGAGAAATAACCCAGCAATTTCATCAAGAGTTTCTTTTTTTTCGGTCAAATTGAGATGAAATAAAACAGCAGTGGGTCTGTATTCGAAGATGATGAACTTGCATTACGGTATTTAATTTGACTGTTTAACGTGTTTTTCATTGGCCTTATTTGCATTCTATGCTATGTGTATAAGCCAATTTCTTCAAATACTTCTGTTTGAATAGTAGATATATTATTCAATTTCACTTAAAAATTTAGTAAATGCACACAGATAATTTTAAAAAGTGGTGAGTGCGCATCCTCGCGACTGTTGCTAAGTTGGTGTGGCCCTAGCCAGGAAAAATAAATAAAATTATATAAAGAGGACAACCATCGGTAGGATCCATAAGGTTGTGAAAATGATTTGGCATATGCATGCCCTGCGGCGTCTCTAATAGACACACTTAGACACAATCAGTAGACGCCAAGCGCTACCGGACTTGAAGGAAGGAGTAGCAGTACATAGTTTCCATGGGGAGATGCGACCAAGGGAAGACTTATCGAGGGGGAAGCGGAAGTCAGTTGCGACGCAAAAGAGGACCTGGGGGTGGGCGCGTTGCTCGGATTTTTAAACATCGCGTCCCAGTACGGTCTTCGAAGAGCGCTACTACGTTTCTGGGCAACGCCCCCTCGGGGGCCCTGGTTGACAACAGCACGCGGAAGAGACATGAACATCAGGAGCAAGGGATTCCAACACGCGAATCGGGTTAGCCTGAAGGAAGAACCGCTGGTTGGTGACAATTTTATCGCCAATGGCAACTGCCAAGACCAGCGAAAGCTATTTCGGCTCCCAGGGTGGAATGGTGGACGAGAGATATCGTTATTCAGCTCGGAAAAATTGTATTTTGGTGGTCCCTAACTTACGGTTTTAAAATAAGTTTTTATTTCGTTCCATGCGGCGCTAAGGTATTACTGCGTCCGCCTTTCATTTTCACACGGTAATATTTTTATAAAAAATGTTGATAACATTACTTTTTAAAGTAATTGAAGAAGAAGACATATCTCATGAAACCACATCGCTACTAGGTCACTCGTGGCGCATGAATCATCGGGAATCATACGAAATCTTCACATATTTTGATGCATATTTCTTACGATGTTATGCTTTAACTATGATGCGCAGAACTCTTTCGATTCACACATAACGCTGACATGCACCATACGTAACCTTCCACTTTCAATCCGTCTTAGGTTATCTGACATCATTTACAAACACCGCTTTGCTTTCTACACTCGTTTGCCGCACACATAACTTAAAAAATACGTTCCATTGCGAATAACGACCATCCTCTCTCCTAAACAAAATTCCATAAAACGAAAAAGAAATTATTATGATACTTACACATGATTCGTAATACTCTAAAGCATTATAATCATGGACACCATTTATTCCCTTTACCTTCACTGCCGGTGTATTTATCAGTCATGTAAACGAACGAAATATATTCCAATTTTTAACCTAAGTAAAACAATCACGGAAAAAACGATATTATCAATATGATTTCCTTCCAATACATCTCGCTAGATTCTATATCTTCCTTCTTTATCAGCCGTATTCCGATTCTTAGTTATCCGTCAAAAGGAATGACCTTTCAAGGCATTTCAAGGGAATAGACGATGTCGATACCACCACATTTTCTTCACTTCATAAAATTCTTCGTTCTCCTAATTATCCACGAATTTCCGAAGAGAATGAGACCGGTAGCGAGCCATTTACTCTCACAGTTTCAGCTACGTCGCTCTCCTTCGCAGTACATTTATTGACTCTAGTATATTGTGTACAATAAAGGTCCACCAGCCATACACACATTTCTTCTCATTAAAACGCAATAGTTAAAGATGAAGCAGAAGACCATGAAAGAAAAACGCAAACCAAAGTAACCGCAGGGGATGCCCTTGATTGACCGATGTAACGCGAATAACTCCAACAACTAGAACATTATAGAGAGCAGATTGAGATTGAGAGCTGCGTCACAATATTCTAGAGATAGAAGTTTAGAGCCAACACAAATCCTTCTTTCATTAAATTTCCCTTCACTCCTATCCCGTGACTTCCAGTATTTAACCACTCACCACTGACATTAGTGACTTCACTTCACTGACGATGAAGCTTAGGATACAGTTTTCTGAAATACTGAAATACTAAAGAATAAGTCCACGTATATAAGAACCAAATCCTGCTTCATGACCAATTGCATTAACGAATCAACTATTCGGTACTAGGATGTTTAAGATGTTGAGTATATGGTAGTTCATTCCTAATAAATTCAACAGATTCAAGCGAGATATCGTGGAAGTTCTTCATAATGTAAGAGAAACAATTGCACTTTTCCACAAATTCCTTTAATGCGTAGGTACTACACGTTTCGGCTCACAGAGCCATCATCAGTTAGTTCATTCCATCCATCCCGAGAAAGCGCGCCAAAGAAATAAGGAGAAAAGCTTACCATCAAAAGTGATATCTTTACTGACCAAAACTGTGAAATATCATCACGTTTGAAAACTACATAACGGCCCAACATGGTAGCCAGATTGGTAACGTGTTAGCCTGGAAACCCAAGGATCGTGGGTTCAAGTCCCATCTCGGGTATGGATGTTGAGTTCGTGTTAGGATTTAGCTATTAGGCTAGATGGTGCGATTGACGATGGAACACCTATTAACCCAAGTCTACTACTACCGAGAAATGCCATTATGAATATTCTTATATGAGGTCATAACTTTCAAAATCAGGGAATATATTACAACAAATATCCTTATAGGCTCCAAGAAAAATGACCGCCAATGTAGAGATGAAATTAATTTAATGATACGCCAATAACCAACAATTATTGTTGGTGTTCTATCACATAATCTAACTTAAACCTAACATCCATGAGCGAGAAACACGACATCCATATTCTAGGCGGGTTTAGGCCCCGCGACCTTAGGGTTGCCATGCCGGCGCGTTACCGACCTGGCTACTGCGGTCGGCATGACCGCAGAACTTTTCAATACTCTCTCCATGGGCTGTTGAGTAATGAAATGCCATCAGAAGAAGAGGAAAACAAAGTATTCTGAGAGCAGGGATTAAGACCTCCTTCGACTGTTCAAAAAGTTGAATATGAGTTATAATTGTGAAAAGGCATACGCTCCACAATAGTATCCCTGATTGCAGATGAAAGGAAGCACACGTCTCTTTGGGAGTACATTTTAAGTAGTCATGCTCTTCAAAGAACCAACATCGACACTAGACTCGAGAAAATATAGCTAGGTGTACAACATTCAAGATTTCACGTGAAAGAGTCGGTACTGAAAAATGTCGCCAACTTTCATTAATGATTACGGTACCATTTACAATAGATGGGTCATTGGTTAGAGGGAAGAATTTTTCAGGGAACGGGGGAAGAGATATCCGGTGTCGACATTACCCTGCTCTTCAAGAAAGGCTCCAAGGGGTCTACAGTTTAACGCCCCAGCCGACGGACAGAGCACTGTACTCCACAAAACACTCAAGTGGGAACCTCGGGATTGGAACCTGGGCTCCCGAGGTGGGAGGTCACCACACCAAACCGATTTTCCGATGTCTGAAATCGTTCATATTTTTAGAATGGAAATAGTTCGGGTACTGAGTTACGGATAGCTTTGTCCGAAGAAAAAGTAAAAGAAATACATATTTTCATCCCCATAGCCTAAAAATAAGGAAGGAGAAACTTACGAACTCTAAATGACAGCAAGCTGAATTCAAACGACAGAAACGCTGTGCTCAGTATTATAAGCAGGGGAAAATCTTCTCGGGTTTTCCACCGGCCAGGTTGTCCATGGCCGACGTTTCGATGCTCGACTCGGGCACCGTCATCTACAGCTAGTTCGCCGGGAAAACCTTATAAGCAGGAGGTTGGTGAAGAGGTCGAACTACTTCTGAGGGGTAGATCATTGGGTGGGGTTGGGAAGGGTAGGGGAACTTCTATTACCATAGCCCTGATTATAATAATACCAATGCAAAGGAATATGAAGTAAAACCAAATTATATAATACTTTTACACACTTTGTTTTGCGTTTAGGCGAGTAGAATGGAAACAACTAATGAAAGCGTAGAGAAACTTATGTGTGGCAATAGTATAGGGATTTAATGCGTTATGTAGGATTAGATTGGAAGTGTACGTGATCGCCTTAACAGAAAATTGTATTCGGACACAGGTAGAGGCAAGAAGTAGTATGCGCAAAGAACACACGAAGAATCAGACTATCTGGTTGGGCAAAAATAGTGGGGTGAAGAACAGGGCTGTGTATTATCACCAGTTCTCTTTAAAGGAAATCCTATGCAAAGGAAAGGGTGTGAGTGAAGTGGTTGAACCTCTATGAAGGTTTTTAAGTAGGAGGAGCACTAATTTAATTAATTAGGTTCCCTCAGGAAGCTTCCGAAAAGAATGTTGAGCAAATATATCAAGAAAAATTTAGTTAATTTGATATAGAGCTGCACTGAACCGAGACCTGGATTCTGGGCGATGAGAGTAGATAGAGAAAATAGTCTTTAGAGAAGTGAGCGTGGGAGAGAAGGGGGACGAGTATGATGACGGAGAGGGAGAATGATAAAGTAGTGAGGAATGTGGAGGGTAAAAGAGAATTCTACGTTTTCAGGAGGTTATTAGGAAAAGGAATTAAATTGTGAAGAATAGTTGAAAGAAAGACCCATGGAAAAGAGCTGTACTATAAGGAAGAGGAAATCGGTAGGGAAATTCGAATGAGGAAAAAAGGAACTAATAGCGTGTATCAATAAAAGGGCGAATGATAAAAAGATTAGGAAGAGGGAAATAAAAAGACGCCAGACCCAATGATGGAACATATAGTGGTACCTCATTTGGATTGAAAAAAATCTGTTTTTACGTTGATTAATACATCAGCTTCCAATATGAACTCTCATTTTTAGGTTTGATTGAAAACTTATGCAAAAATAAGGGATAATGCTTTGACTATGCTAACAATACGATTTACTTATTGCATCTTAAAATAGGTTGAGAAATACCAGGCTCAAAAGGAAATACTTAATTCTAACCAAAAGGAGCTATAATTGGGGGAATAGACCGACAGGTAAGGTGATTAGCGCCACTTTTAGTGTAGGTGGTTAATGCCTTAGTAAATATCCCGGAGGGGATTTTTTTAAGAAAGCGAGGAAGGATGGATGAACATCGGCATTAGCTTAAGGAAATACGCCATCTACAGTTTAATGTTTCACCAACCTCAAATACTACTGAATTACACTTGCTCTCCGCCCAAAAGTTAAGCAGGGGCCGGCATTCCCCAGAAAAATTTGCCACGTCCGATAATCGAACCTAGACTGCCAGGATGAGAGGCCAAAAGTCTATCTACCATCCATCACACATCCTGAAGCCTCCCAAAATGGGGGTAAAGGATTATGAAAGAGCTCTTACGTTCCTATTGCGTCTCAACTGTTCTGTTAGTGATTGTTCTAAGACAGGGGTTTCCAAACTACGGCCCGCAGGCCAGATGCGGCCCGCGAGGCCCTTTCATCCGACTCTTGGAGACCTTTTTCTCTGAGGAAAAAAATTACGGAAATTTACGGGTACCCTGCCAAGATCAACCGTCGTTACGTGGAGGTAACGTTTATACCGAATTAAAATAGAGGAGCGCAGCAACTAACCCCCTTAGGGACAAGTTCAAAGAAGGACTGGTGGGTTTTTATCAGATTTTGCACAAGGAAGACTATCCTAAAGTCAAAACTTTTGCATCAAGGCACCTTTATAACTTTGGAACAACATACTTGTGGGAACAAACATTTTCAAGAATGAAATACGTGAAGAACATTTGAGAACAAACTTGTCTGATGATAGTCTCAGGTCACTGTTGATGTTAGAGACATCAAATCTAAAGCTAGAAATGTCTGCTATTATGGCATTTAGGAAAAAATTTCACCATCCCACTAATACAGGTGTTCATGTGTAGTATATCAATGTGTTATTTAATAATAACTGAATAAAATAATCTTAAATGAATAATTATAAACAACATCTATATTTTGATTCTTCTTTATTTGGACCTCGAGTGTGTAGTTGGCACCAAAACTGCTGTTTAATAATTAATGCGGCCCGCGGGCTGAAAAGTTTGGAGACCCCTATTCTAAGACATAGGTAACTACTCTTCGAAGAAAGCTCACGGTATGATTCAGCAGAATGAAGGTACAATATTTAAAACAGGGCTTCTATCGAATTTTTCAAGACGTAGTTCCTCCTCTTTCAATCTACTTTCAATCTCTCGAATTGGCCAGGTTAAAGAGGGCTACCGAGGTTAGGGTGGGGGGGAGGACAAATAGATTGTGTCGGAACGTCAACGCATGATCGCGGGCACCCAAGTCGTTGAGGTCGGCATCAGGGAGGGGAGGTTTGATTGGGGGCCTTACGGAGGAGGGACCTGAGCCTATATAGTGGGTCGAAGAGGAATGAGGTGAGGGTGGAGAAGGGTTCGGTGTGTCAAGAGTCTGACCAGAGGGAGAGTTGGGGGTGTGGGGAAGAGTGCAGGGGGAGGCTTGTGTGGGGAGGGGGAGGCGGGGGTGTGAGTGAATCAAGCAATGGAGGTGGGGAGGTTAGTAACGCGGCTGGTGGGTGCTGTGGTCGAGGATGACTGAGGTTACCACCGCCGCGAACGGCTGTCTCCGCCGCCAGCAAGCCGTCCGTCCACCAGGAGACGCGCCGCTGGAGAAATATCGAGAGGGGTGAGAAAAGATCCATTCCCACTCACTTATACAGACCTCCCTTCACGCTCTGAGTTCATTAAAAAAACCCTAGAGGGACGCATCAGCTTCCATCACTAGATTATGCATACGCGTTTGTAATAGTTCGCTCGCATCGTCTCCTCGACCTTAGGTATGATCTATAAAATAAACATGGGGTCGCCACTTGGTTAAAAATCCTCGACGTTCGAGCCGTCAGCATTTAGAATCAGTCGTGGGAAACTTAGATAGCTTAAGCCTGTGTGTCAACTCCGCCTTCGCTGTAAACACGTTGCGAGGAGGTGGGCGCCATGTTGTTTAGGGACTCTTGCCTGATTTCGTCACCGGGGGCAGCACCGGTCCGAAGTTCATTGCGGACGTTGACACGCTCGTCAAGTGCGCGATTAGAGGCCATTAGAAGAAGGTGGGTGATTAAGTCGTTCCAACGGCGTCGTCTCTCATGAAAGTACCCGGGAAAATGAACTAGCGTCATCTCAGGGGCTAGATTCCTTCCTCCGCGGAGTAGAAATAGCCAGCTGAACGATTAGGAACGGTTCGCAGCTTAGAACTCCTCTACCACGTGCTTCCGGTAAAAACAAGGCCTATTTATCCGACACTGACAATGTTTAGTGAGTGCGCACAAAGATATATATGCTTGATTATTTACAATATCTTTAATTTTGTTAGCAATTTGAGCTAATAATTTCTCTTTATACCTTATCCCAGATGGTTGGCACGAGTAATAATGATTAATTCGCATACTTCAAATGGATAAGCTATTTTTCTGCTGCTTTTAATATTATGTCCTTTCCCGCCAGCATAAATAAAAACCAGTTTCATTTCACTTAATTCAGCCATTCATTATTACTTTAATGATTCACACCTACTCATCATCATCGGTCAACAATCCTAGGATTAGTTTGACGCAGCCCTCCACTCGATTCCTCTATCGGCCAGCCTCTTATTATAGACATAATTTCTCTCTTTCATATCCTTCACGACCTGTTCCATGTATCTCATATGAGGCCTGTCTTTTCGTATATTCTCGTTCACTTTTCCCTCAACAGTTGTATTCATCAGGCCATCTTGTCTTACGATAAGACCGATTAGGTTTTCCCGTCTTCTACTCAGTTTTCAGCAGACTTCTCTTTTCTCCCACTCTTCTAAAGACTTCTTCGTTTTTCAGTCGGTTGATCGTTTTATTTTCATAATTCTTCTTTAGCACCACTGTGTTAAAAAAAATGTAATACAATCAATCTCCTGTGAACAAAATCATTAAGTACCTTATAGGGTTCTTTACACGCCATCGAAGCAAATTTGTCTCGTTGTATGCCATACTCTAAGGCTTCCGTTAAAATGCTTGAGAAGAGTTAAAGATCCTTGCTACAGTTCCATTTCAGTCTCATTTCACCTCGGTTCCATTCAGTAACGATATTTTCTTCAATTCAGATCAGTAAATCAATTATTGACTGTGCCATATTCTCTATGAGATGATGAAATGGCCTTTATGTAGATATCAGAGTTTCTGTCCTACATGATAGTTAGTTAGAAATCGGTTCTGCGCCTATCCACGAAGGTTACTGGAGGAAGGTTAGGGAGAAACCCAGTCTCGGGGCATTAGCCTATTCTTATAGATAAGTGCCAATGAACCCTCTGATGGCCGGAAACTGTATTTGAAATGCTCTCCACACAACACACACTTGAATTTCACTGGAAAACCACTGCCATTGCTGGAAGGCTCAAACGATCGGAAAAGGATAAGGTGTTAAGAGCCAGAAAAAGAGTATCAGGGATGTCACACAGGCAGTGTAAGGGACAGTTTCCTGTTCTCTTCCTCCCCAGTATAGAAAATTAGATAAAGAGTGAGACGCAATAATTTAAAAGAAATCATAGCACATTCCTTTTAATTTTGTTCTTTGCATCTAAGGGACAATATTGCGTTTGCGGGTGAAAAATAACCTCACAATGTACTCGGAAACTGATGCTCCCTCACGATATTATTTGACGCCTCCATAGAAAACTTGCAACCAGGTACAAAATCCAAAAAGGCAACCTGCATTCAATTACGATATTGTTGCGTTCTGCCAATATAGGTGTATCTTTTGGCATTTGAGAGCACGATTTAACTAAATATTACGATTGTAAATGTAAACATAGCATTTTAATAATAATCATGCCCATTGAATTCAGCGATTTTATAACTGCCTCCTTGTAAATAATCAGTAGAAGTAAATTGTGTTTCCAATGGCATTTTTTGGATACAATATTTCACAGCCAAATATCCTCGAGAACTTATTTAAAAAATTATGAAAGAAGGTGAAATGTGTAACTGTACCAACACTTTTTTAAGTTGCATTAGAATGTTTTCATTGAAATATTTATTTGCAATAGAAGGTCACCAAATTTTCTTTAGCAATAAATTTAAGAAAGTAAGAGAATTTAGTTACGAATTTACTCATCCTACTAAAGTTTCCTACTACTTCAGCACCCTTAATTTCAGATACGAAATGGAAATGGTTTTCGAAATCATGTTATTTGAAGTGGTTGAAGTGCTGTAGACGTATGACTGTAAGAATTGGAGAAAATACGGAAAAAAATACCCGCTGATAATTTGACAATAAATAAGGATATGCGAAGCGTAGAGAAATGTAATTAGAAAAATATAAAGTATAAATATTAACATATTTCTCAGTTGAATAATTATTCAGGTTTCTAGCAGAAGTAATTCCAACGTTCACAATGTGTTTTAAAACCCTTGAATTGTTATCCGGAAAGTACCTATGATAAACCACCACTTTTCAAAGTGGATAGTACCGTATATTTTTGTCTAAAAGAACAATTGAGGGAATTACCATATTACTTTTTACGTTCCCACATTCGGAAGAATATGACGTGTTAGTTCAGTATTTTAACGATTATATCCGGTAAAAATGATTTGCTTTGCAATAAAAATACGAAAACATAATTTGGATAATGAAATGAATAAAAATTCGTACACTAAAAAGTTCTCTCTTGCTTTGAACTAAGTATATACATTGCAAACATAAAAAAGAGTATACTTGATTCATTTATAGACTTCAACCACTCCTCTCCGTGTCTCAGAGAGTAAATTCATCCCAATTTACACTATCGACGAACCGACCATTAGAGAATGATTATAGATGTTCCCAATATAGTGTTTTCACCGTAAGTTAACATTAAATCACTAACTTCTTACAAGGCATCGTACCATTTTAATGAATGTACCACATGCCTGTTGACGAATCCAGTTAATCATAAGTATAAGTTCGTCAAAAGCTGTGACATGTGAATACTGCTAACATGTCCAGGGAATCCAAATTCCATAGTGGTTTAGTTTTAAGATGAAATGATTACTCTCAGAAAGTCGACTTGAATAAATGGACTAAGGCAGAACATCTCAAATGTTAGATTAGATAAAAGCTCGGCATCATGGAAGAAGGGAGGTAGGGAAGTAATAAAATAACGGATGAATGATTGGCAGGAGAGAAAGGGAAATATTTGATTGTAACAAGAAATAGACTAGATACTAGATAGGAAAACGGTTCTGCCGAGGGAGCGTTTTTGAATTTCGAGGAAGCTACATTTTGTTCGTTCTCTTTTGCTCATAAAGCTGTGTTTTCTCATATTATATTTTCTCTCTACCAGCATAACCAGGAAGAGATTGCTATTATTTATTTATTTTTGGAAAGAAGGTTATCAAGAAGCATACACGGGCCGACCGCGTCGTACAATGACAGCTTCTGCAATAGCAGGAACCTTTCAGAGTTTCTTCTTTGGAAGAATACTAACTTATAATTGTATGGTTAGTGGAAAAGTATTTAAGTTCTTGATCAAAATAAAGCAACAGTTGTTGATTAACTGAAACCAAGCCTGCAAAGTGTTACTTCCATTCGGCATTTAAATCACTTTATGCTAAAGGAATAGTTTTTTTGTTTTATACGCGAACTGCAATTCAAACGAGACAAAATTAAAACGCCCGAATTTTTAGCCATCACCAAACAGAAAATATAATTTTTCTATACTTCGACGGAATAGATAAGTAACCGCGGAGAAATGACTATTTGAAGATATTTCTCATTAAGACCACAAGTACTATTGCCGTAAGTAATTAGCGCCGAGTTAGTACATTATCATGTATCCATATTAAAGAACTTTCTTCCTGGTGGAGAAAACGAACTTTGCAAAATTCGTTTTCTCCATCATGGAAAATTTTCACAAAGTTACCCCTGAAACAGTTCGTTTTCTCAACTTTCTTCCTGCCTATTCCTTCCACCAGTACTTTTAATCGTAAATTGTCGTAGGACTCAGATAACGTAAGACTTAGATAACAGAAGGGGAAAATAAATAGGTTTTGGAGCTTAGTTAGACTTATTTTGGATGAGTTCTTTAGGAACCTCCCAATGGAATTAGTTTTACGAGTTTTTACTAATTTACTACAGCGCAGAAAGAAAAAATATACGCTAAACTAATTGAAATTATCTTGGAAATAATATGCTTGCAGGTGAGAATAAAAAGATGAAAATATAAACTATCAGGAAATGAGAATCACTATAATAGGAAAGGATGAAAAATTAAACTGAAACAGGAATGTGATTAGTAAGCATTCAAGAGTTATTATAGTAGATAATGTGACAAGTTGAAGGCAGAGTTTAAAAGGATTACGTAGCTAAGCAGTTAATTTGGAGTCCACGACGTTCTGAATGAGTATTCCGGAACCCTCTGAAATCTACCTGTGGCTTTATGGTCTAAAATAGCGACTCTATAGGTTAGCTTCTAAGAAAAGTAGGGAAACTAGAGAAGGAGAGAGGGTGACACATGACGAATTATGAAAACTCACTACGTGGCGAACGGGGTTGATGTATCTTGAGGGACAGCGGGGATACGACGAACGGAGAAGGATATATGGAGAGTTGACAGAAAGCAAGAGTGGGATTTCTAATGTATGACGATGAACCTAATGTCCACTGAATGGGCAAGACGGATGCCAACTCCAGCTGCGCCAGCCGTAACCTGTTATCCACCGAACGCTATATCTCTTGGACACAGACCCACATTCAGAGGACTTATAAAGCATGGAGTGCATAAGTGGATGCATAAAAGTCTAAGATACCGGAAATTGCATTCGAGTACCGACGGAAATAGACTGACCAGCACAGGAAATTTATATCCTATGAAACGGTCAGTTTCATGAAGATCGCAGTCTCGTACGGAAAATAAGGGCTGACAACTTTTGAGATAATAAACGATTTACCCTCAAAGAATAAAACAGCTGAGGCAAACGTTCATTCGGGTAAGCAAATGAATGGCACGAATAATCTCAAAGAAGAATTCTGAGACAGGATATTCGTAGTAGTCAGGAAGGAAAAGCCATTAAAAATGAGTCCTCAAATACCACTTTTTCCGCAAAAAGAGCAGAGAAACATAGCCTACTTAAATTCAGTGACATAGATACTATCTTGCAAGTAATGAATCTTAAAAAGAAGCCAGTATGGTTAACCTGTGACCTAGTTTAACCAATGTTAAGCGATAAAGGACACTTACTGGATTAAGTTGCCGTAACTTGTCCGAAAATGTTAAATCCTAACTCTTAAGGCAATCACTATACCATCCACCAAAGCTTCAAAACAGATTCAATTTCAAATGTAACATCTTCACTTATTTTTCCTGAATTTCCGCGTGCAACACCTTTTTGTCACAAACCATTTCTCCATTCATTTTTCTACATTCTCTATTGTCTCTACTTACATCTAGAGTTGATTACTACCGCAGTGCTAAATCATAAAAAGTTCCCGAATCATACAATCTCGCACATTTTGCGATGCAGAATTCTTCCTTTTCAAATACTTTTCTTTACTTTGTTCCAATTTTAATGAATCGTTCAAATCACTCCAATTTTCTCCATTTGAGGAATGATAACATGCGTGTTTTCTAGGCGTATGAAATGTCTCGGTGTGACCCCAACCCGAAAACATGTGAAAGCAAAATCCATTCACCAAGAGGTGTTGGAACCCATAGAATTTGTATAGGAAAAAGGGGCAATCATGGTCATTTGTCACCGATCCTAAGAATGGTCATATTACGGTAGCCAGGTCTGTAAAGTGCCACCCTGACAACCCCGCGTGTTTATATCCCGCCTCGGATGTGATGCTGTGCTCGTCTTAAATGCAAGTTTAGTTTTGAAGTGGTGGTATAACGTAAGCAACTAAAGCATCTAAAAACCAAATTCTAAGACTATCCTGCTCAGATTACTTTGGCGTAGCACTCAACTCTGTTCTCTTACAGTTAGCCTCTTCAAATGCATATCTTCTATTTTTTAACCTTTACGGCTTGTTCTATCATGTCACCTTTGGCGTTCCCCTACAGTATTAGAGGAACGGAGAGAAAGGAGAGGGTGAAATAATGGAACAAGATATTCATGATATGTTCGCCAATGTCGGCCCGTATATAATATTTCCATTTTACTTATTTTTGATCATATTTTTCTTAGAACCTTTTCCTTACGTCTACGCAATACCCAGCGAGCCGCCGCGAGGGTGTGTGGCAGGGGATGAAGATCACCAAACATGCCCTACTTACACGCAAACAAGAGCTATAATGCTACTAATTCATGCATATTAGATATAAGAGTAACATGCAACTAGAAGGTTGCACGTTAGTAACTCTAGGTATTTTTTTACCTTTATCATCCCTATGAACTCCCAGCTGTTTTTTACTGTTTAATTCTCACCGTATTGAACATGATCTATAAGTACTTTATAGTTCCTTACTTCCCAGCTAGTATTTCCAGCTATTTGTAGAAAAGTTTTCTACTCTATTATCCGTATCCCCTGTGCTATGTTTCTGATGATTTCTTCTAGTTTATAGAAAACAAATGGGGATGTAGTAATAAATTTATTAAATAAAATCGTATTATACTTTACAATGGAACAGTTGAAACTGACTTCAAGTCGGTTGCGTAGTGCATTCTCCCATTATTTACTCTACAGCTGACAATATAACGTCTTCCTCACTTAATCCAAGACATAGCAAGAGATATACGTCAATGAGTGGAAAGTGTGAGGAATGGAGCGGATTAAGGCTTTCATGAACGAACGCTTCGTCGTATTTTCATCCCTGTGCTGATCTAGCGTTTGATTGCATTATAGGGAAGCAGACGAACCGATTCGCAAGCCGCATACACGTTCCTCTGAAGAAAAGAGGAGTGGGACCGTCATGGCCATAACGAGAGTGCACGACCTGGTGAATTCCACCGCGGCGGCGGGGAACGCCGCGTCGAAGAAAGGATTCCAGGCCAAGAAGTCCAAGTGGATGAGCAGCAACGCGGCCAATTCCGTGGCGAAGGCCGGTGAGTGCACTTTCACGAAATTAATAGGGATTCAAGCACTGATTTCAAGAAACAATGGAACTACTTACAGAGTTTACATATGTCACATGGAATAAAGAAGTACCTAAGTGTTTAATGTTGGCTTTAACCTCGTGGACGGTGGCACAGTGCACATATTTACGGTTGTTTCGCATCTATGTTGTCGTCTCAACATCTACTGTCGGTGCAGAAATTATATGCCCTCGAATTTGGAGACAATAACAAACTAACAGGAAGGTCTACAGAAAACCTAATCACACCAGAATTTTTTCTTGTTTAATACTGCGTTATTTGATGATAAAGTAAAATATTTGAGGCGCATTTTAATATTTTTTAGAACGGGAGTTATGTAAAAGTTCCAGTTTTTTGTGGTGCTCTAGCAAAGCGCCGAATTTGATGATTCTTAGCCGGAGAACATTTTGTTCAATTACAACAAAAGTTTAACCATTGCCAGATAGCTAAGTTTTCCGTTCATGCTAAAAGTTTGAACTCGTATCTTTAATAATAAAAACTTATCATCATCATCATCAAGGGTCAACAATCCTAGGATTGGTTTGACGCAGCCCTACACTTGATTCTTCTATATTCTATCTAACTCATACGAGGCCTGCCTTTTCCATTTTTCCCATTCAATATTCCTTCGACGATATTCTTCATTAGACCATCGTGTCTTAAGATATGGCCGATTAAGTTGTCCCGTCCTCTTTTTATAGTTTTCAGCACTCTTTTCAGACTCTTTCAGCACACAGCAGTTCTCTTTTCTCCCACTCTTCTTTGGACTTCTTCATTTATCACTCGGTCGATCCATTTTATCTTCATCATTCTAAATTTTATAAAAACTTAGCATTTCGAAACTGGGAATTTAGATTCAGCATGTCCTGACCGTTTCTAATATTTAACTGTTCAATATTTCAATAAATGTGTATGATTTATATCGATTGGTATTCATGCTGATCCTTTATAGTAGCTGCCTGGAATTCTACATGGAAGAAGTACGCCTTCGTAGCTAAACTGGTAAAAGCAATTTGGGGATCCGGGTTGAAATTCCGGTCAAGGCTGATGATTTTCTCTCAGTGGAAATCTTTCTGTTGTCACGTGGGAATGTCTTGATGAGGAGCCGCGATTTTATCAATGGTTTACGAAGATATTACCCGTTGTTCAGCTGCAAAATACACTTACTTTGGTAAATGTTAAGTTTCGTTAAGTTTTTTTTCGCTTAAATGTGTGTGGAGCACAAGACTATTTTTGATGGCTGAACAGAGAATTTAAAATTCTTGAATCTTAGATTGGATTCTTGAATGGTTCCCGTAAGATCCACCCCATCCTTCCCCTAAGTCATTCCTGTCAAGTTAACCCAACTATTGGCCCATTACAGGGATTGGCAAACCTTTAAGACGGGAGAGCCAAACCCGTCTCTTACAACGATTTAATATTCATTCGAGAGCCATAAATATATTTTTAAAACTAAGGCAAATATAAAGTAATGATTTAATTGATTCAGGCGTGATTTAAAGGAACATGATAATTATTTTAAGGACGAAATAAATTATAGATAGAAAGAAAACACGAGCCAAATCAACAAAAATAGTTTTTATAAAAATAATTTTCACAAAAATAATATTGGTTCGAGTTTTCTTTCTATGTTATCATGTTTCGCTTCCATTCTATATCGCCAGAATCTTCAGAATTAGTACGAAATAAATTACCTGTAACTTTAACAAATATCTTTTAACTATGACTCACATCGACGCCTAGGGTCGTTATCCAAATTGATGATGACATAGTAACGATGCAGGGCGTCTAAGCGCGTTATGGTTAAATAATATTACGGACGTTATTAGTACTAACATCAGGTAAATATTTTCCTTTAATCCCTAGGGAGTGTTATCACATGGATTGGAAGCTGTACCTAAGAGATAGGAAGTAGAATCGCCCAGGGAAAAATAACATTCAGTAAAGTAAAACAGCTAATAATAGCCGAGAAAATTAGTGCAGAATTAAGAAAAGGATTTGTAAAATGTTTTATTTAGAGTGCAGTGTTGTATCAGGAAGAAATGCTGCTATGGCAAAAAATGGACAGAATTATGTGAACTAAAAATGCAAAAAATGAACTACTGGAGAGAATAAACAAAAGAAGAAGCATTATGAGTGCTATAAGAAAGGGGAGAGCGAATTGAACTAGACACATTACAAGAAATTAATAAGTACAGATCTCGCCTCGGTGTAAACATCATATATTGCTCTCATCATTGTTACTCAACCCGTATGGACGAATTATCCAAAACATATGTTAGTTGGCAGATGCTTATGTGCATTTTGGTATTGGAATTTCAAAAAAATTTCCATCTCAACTGTTCCCTCATATTATGCGTCCCGTAGAGAGAATCACTGGCGCACTTGACTTCCAGTGTACGGGACGCCAAATGTTTATGAGTTTAGAGGGTTGGAGGCGGTACCCAAAATTAAATCAACTCTCTCCCTTCTGCGGTATTCGCTATTATTACTCCGGAACTAATTGCGGGTGGGCGCTTGGCGAGGACATTTCACGGCATAAAGCAATCAGGTTGACACTTTGAAACCATCACTGTCAGAACCGAAACGCCATTTAAATTTAGGTGGTACCCTATTTATCATATGGTGGTGGGCACGCAAAAGAGAAGATGAATCTTGATACAAAATTAGATTCGAATCGCATGGTAAATGTATTCATTTAATCTGGTAGTCATATCCCCCATGATTCATGCAATTTTAATTCACGTTTGTCCTTTAGGTTTCGGTTATTACCCTAGTATAAGGTGAATTGTAGAGTTCCTACGATTGCAGCCACTGGTTGTAGGGGAGCAAGCATGGCAGAGTCACCAACTACAAACAGGGATTGTGTTTGCATGCTTTGCAACAGCCGTATGACAGCATGGTTTTATGCAGGAAATATAAAAAAATTTGGGGATTAATTCACATCATCACAACCAGTAATAGCTAGTAATTTACACGCAAATCAATTGCTTAATTTCATGATATTTTCTAAAAACAGTCAGCTTATTCACAGAGAGAGTGTACATATATTTAACAACCTCCGGAAAATACTTTCGTCTATTTAAAATACAAAATAGACGTAGTAATTTGAAATGACTGCTGGCTTAACGACGTGCTTCCTAGGCGATCCTCAATATCACTTTTGATCATCACTTGGCTTTGAGTCAGTCACTGATTCAAAGCCAAGTTATATACTGAGAGGAGCTGACTCAAATAAATATTCTAGTGTAAGAATTCACTTCATTCTCTATTCTAGGAATGGCGAAAAAATGTATTCCTCAAAAGCGAAGGTTATTTTGGGATGCAAGAGTACATCAAACCAGACGCTTCTAATGAGGAACTGAGAGTGTTAGAACGTCATAGTAGGAAATTGATTTCTTTCTGTATTAAGGGTGACAAAAGTATTTTGAATTCCGTTCCTTTTTCTCCAGCCATTGCAGAAAATCTCAGTGAATGCAGGATACATCGTATTAAAGGAATCTCTGACTAAATTCACACTTTAGACACTAGTCTATACTAATATGGACTCTTATTAGCAATATTGAAAGAAATTGAGATGATGCAGTTGCAGTGGCGTCTCTGTTGGCATTGAAGGCCTTCTCAAGCAGAGGAATGCATGTGATCGCTAAAATTCAAAATGGCTAATGGCCATTTGCGGGGAAAGAAGTAATTTTTTAAATCTTTGTAAATATCTTAAGTATTTAAAGGTAGATTTTGATGTGCGGCAAAATGATGATAATTTTATCAGCAGTACGTATTTACCATGGCTTTTAAGCCACAAAGCCGCGAGATCAACGAAACCGAAACCATAGCCTCTAGCAGCTTAAAAGCTCCGAGCGTTTAGATAAAGAATTAAGTGTCAATTAAGCTTGTGAAGTATTAAGGAAGTACAAGGGAGTAGGGAGAAGTGAAAACGGGGTTAAATTTTGGCTGAAAAAGCTGCGGAATGCAGAATATACTCAACCAGTCACAGATGATTTTCCGGTCTAAAATGTAGACAGTGACTCCAGAGTAATCTAAAATTCACTATAAGCTTAGTCAGTCCTGGATTATGCACTCGAAGCACTCAGTGAAGTGTTGACAAGAGGAACGCGTAAACAACCCACTCCTTGAAGGGCGAGGTATGCCTGTGTTATCACATCCTGGAACGCGCGTAAAACTGCTCCAAGGGGACCACTTTCTAGAAATAAACCTGCACCTTGACGTGTCCCTGATGCACTCCTCAAGTGAGTGAATCTCAATCTTGAGTGAACTGCTTAAGAGCGAGAAATAGAGCCGACTGCATACATCATCATGCATTCCTTATTGAGGCTTCCGCGGAGTGTCTGGTTTGAGGATCCATTCGTTTCGAGATTTCTTCCGCGTGTGTCCATTCTGGGGTGACAACAGTTTCGCCAACGTTTCAGTTCGCGTCTTCAGGTCTGAAGTGTTGCATTGCAGATTTTTACCGTCTTATATACCATTTACTTCTGCGCTCTGATGTTCAAGTGGGAGCATTTTCATATCATAACCATGCAGTATGTATCATTGGCAGTATGCATTTCCGGTGATTTCGTTCATATTCTTAATTAAACTGCAAATCAGCGACTCCAAAGTCATTTCAAAAATCAGTTTGCTATCTATAAATGATTCCGATCACTTAAGAATCTAAATCCACAAGAAGGGTGATGGGTAAGCAAACTACAAAAATTGGAACACAAATAAAATCGCAAATCAGATCGCCAAATACGTATTATTTAACGTGGCAACATTGTATTGAAGAGGAAGGAGAATGGTTGCAAATTGAACACCATTGAGATGTGGGTGTAAAGGAGAATAGAAACATTTAGCTGGACGGGGTGGAAGACTGACAAGGTATTAAACATGGTAAGAAACGAGAATAGCGGGAGAAATTGCAAGAATACAACAAAAGCTTTGAGAGAAATGGAATACTGATGAGGGTAATGGTTAGCGAGAAAGTTGTTCGCAAGATTAAAGTTACTTGAAAAATTCAATATCACAGGAATTCGAATTGGACACAGCAAAGATACTTCAATTGCCACCATACATCAACAGGACAGACGAGAAACAAAATAGATCAACTGTCGAACAGAATGATGAAAAAATTTGTTTTCATGCACATAATACATACCTACAACCCCAAAAAAGTGTTATTATTTCAAACATATTACTCACCATTCTTCATTGATAAATAAGTAAGGCCTCTTTCATCTAAATTTTATCTTCACGGCTTGTGACCTATGATCCTCTACCTTACACACTCACGGCGGCTTGCAGGATAAAATATAATGTTAATCGGAAGGAAATTTGTTAATTCATCATAGATGATAGAGAAAAATAATCAATATTCCCGATTCCATGATAGAAGGCGTAAAATAGATCAAGGAATTTAATAACGGCCAATGGAATTATATGGAAATGGATAAAATCGACGACTTAAATGAGTGGGAAACGGGAGACAGGGACTATCTCAGGGACTATCAAACCTACCAATGCTAAAAAAAACACTCATGGAGGTGAGTCTGAGTGGAAGGTTCACGCCTCATATCGGGTCCTGAGGATCTGCGGAGGCATCACACAGCTTAAGTCATTTAGGTCATGTTAGACAAGCGAGTCATTTTGCGGAGGTTGGAATTATTCAGTACACGGTGAAAGAGTAGAGGGAAATCTGGTGTTGGCGATAGGCTATTTTTCACTATGAACGCGAAGGATTCTACTGTTTTACGTCCCATCCGACGGACAGAGTACTGATCTCCAAGTGCTACCGACACCATACTAAAAAAGGGATTAGTATAACACTGAAACAGCTGCCACTGCCGAGATTCAAACCCGGATGGAGAGCAAGTACCCCAACAACCGCACCAACCCTATTTCCATCAATTACATTAATAGTTCATTCACGTTGTAGGTACTGAGCAGCTGCTTCGAGTCCGCTAAGATTTCAGGCACGTGGGTGGATTGGCGTTTAGGATATGTCCGTCGCAAGGGACGTTGGAACGGCAGTCGTTGCTCCACCCGTCTTGGCCAGGCGTCAAAAGAGGAACTTAAGAGGGGGGTAGTCTTCTTTTCACCCCTTTCCCTTAGAGTGGCGAGGATGGAGTGGTGTGTTTTTGTTTACCGGCACGTTAAACTTCCGAAGGATTGCGGAAGCGAATGCGGGAGCGATGAGAAATGCCCCCGTTCCTGCCTACAGTCGGAAGGAATTAAAGACCCAACCGAGTTGCTAGGAAGGTAACGTCATACACAGACAATACAACGATTGCGGGGTCAAATGCTGCCTCCGGTGTTGTGACCTGTTCGTCCTAGATTCAAACGGAGGTTAGATTGCCCGATTAAACTTCAACAAGAACCAGGAGCGCTCAAATATAAACTCATCATATATGAATGAATGACGTCTAGGAGAGTATAAAGCGATATGGAAACCGCAGGAGTATTAGAGTACAGACTTCGAATCCCGAGAGCCTAATTTTGGCAAGAGTACTGGATTCTCACCCCGAGGGTTCAAATTCTGGCAGTGGCAAATACATTTCATTGGCATACCGGACAAAATTGAGTGCGCGTGGAGAACACTCCAAGCTCAGCACTCCGACCGTCTCACACGAAGAAAGCAGTCTTTCTGTTCCTCCTTGACCTTTACTCCACGTGATAAAATGCGTAATTTTTTCCGCGAATTCTTCAAAACGTAATAGATGGAGGCTCTTGTCAACGTTTGTATCTCGAAAATCTCCATAGCGGAGTGGATGCAGCTACAATCCATTCCACACACTTGCCGCCCCGTTGCAGGCGGGTTGGACCAGACTCGACCACGCGATCGAAAAACTGATGTGAAATTCGGCGTCGCAAACGGTCGCAGCATAACTCATCCGATTCGCACTATGGAAGTTTTGATGGGAGTCCCCTATAAGTTACTTCGTGATGCTCGGCGATGCAATTTACTTTTTCTCTAGATATATTTAAAAAATTACCAAAAATGAGGGTCCGCCATTTTGTTTAATATCTTCAGCAAATAATAACAAAAATGTAAGTGCACTACATTAAAACAAAGTTATAAACTGTTTCATCTAATTACATCACTTTTTATACCAATTAATCACCCATAAAGGTTCAGCAAGGGCTTGATTTTGAAGATTTCGTGAGAAAATTGAGCGTCGACCATTTTTGCGAAAATTGTACATCTTTGACCTCATGCACATTGCTAATTGTTGAGTACTACGGAAAATGCTTTGGATTATCGGATGCACAGGTGTTTGAGAATATTGATGCAAAGTTTCAGCTTCCTGGCTTGAAAAATCACTGTTTGAATTTGCGGCAAGATATTTTCGATGTCAGCCCACTGTGCGTCGGGTAGAACGCAAGTACTCTAGAACCCTTTCTTAAAGAGGTAAGTCAGGGTGTCACGATTCTCTATACCTTCCCTCCGTTACGTTACCGACCTAGCCACCACGACGGCATCCACCACATTTATGCCAGGACCCGAATTTCGGTAGCGCAGATTTTTCTGTGGATGGCTAGTCTATCCTTGAGTGTCATACAGGAAATACAATTCTCATGAAAGCTCGTGAGAGATGCTCAGAGGACGATTTTGGGGTTAGTCCTGGCTGTGGAATGACTTCTTTATTGGAATACAGATCGCAACTTGAATTTGCGGAGTGCTTTAAGATTTACACCCATCGGAGACATATTTTTGCCATCCTCAACTGAAGAGTAGGCTAACAACGTAGGTTCCTGTCTAACCTTCTTCTGTTCCTAAAAAAATCAACCCTCTAGCCAGCTGCCATCTTCCTCTTAATGGCGCAAGTGATCTTAACTGTCGATTGATTCCTCGATTAACTAATCCCACAAGAAGTTAATAAAACAAATAAACTCCTTATTTTACTCCCAGTTCCTTTCTAATAATGTTGTCATTATGGCCTCCCCTTTCGTTGACCAATCTGAACTTAGCTCAGAAAATTTCTCACTTTCGTCTCCAACCTTCTGCCAACAAAATTTGGAAAAGAAAATTTTCTGGAATACGTATTACTATATGCATTTGAATGTCAAAGTGAAACTGAAAACAGGCGAAACAAACAAAAATGACGTAAAATGCTGCTGCTGTGGCATTGTTTGTTATATTGTATACATCCTATCCTTAATGGTAATAATCACAAAAAATTACTATCAACTGGTTGATGTTAACACGATTCCGTCACAATAAATCTAGTTTAGCGAAGTGATAGAATAAAGTTTCCTAATGATGTGCTGCTGTAATATTTGCGCTAGAGATGCCAGGTGCAATTTGGAATATTTTTTGGGTTGACCATATGATTATTTACGTAGACATTGTCTTCGAGAGGTGCGAAAAACATAATCGCACACGATTATTTTGATAGATACCAAAAGGTTGTTATATATGTAAGTATTATACTTCAAGCAGAGTTCAACATACAGATTACCATAAATTTTCTACAGCTCCGCTCACTCACTGTAACGCCTGAGACCTAGAAAAAGTTACGATGTGGCAAATCAATCTCTTGTTGCTAGGTGGATTCACTCGTTTTTGCGCAAACGTAGGTCAATAATGGAAAATTGCACCAGCTGACTTTTAAATCATTGTGCCCCAATCTTAAAAAGTTTCGTATACTCGCATCTGCCGTTGCGTAATATTACTAAGTACGTGGGAGGAATTAGGTCTGAAGCACAACTCCTTTGAAGTACTTGGGAGTGCATCGAAGAATGGCCTTTTCTTAACGAGATCAGACCGCGAAAATCAAATGTGAACTTCATTCCTCAGCAATGCGTCTCCAGCAATTGCTGTGCCCTTGAGGGAAGTGCAATCCAAGAAATGGCGAGAGGGAGTGAAAAAAAACCTTAATGGCGTTGATGTCGAGAGGTCTCCAACCACTTGTCGGATAACACGTCACTCGGTTTACCCCCAAGTCGCGGCTGGGGCCATTAATTTTGACCATTCTGTCGAGGAGAAACGAAATCACAGCCAAAGAAAATTACCAGATTGAGATTCCTAAGAGATGAAAACACCAACAAAAAACGGAGAGGTCTTTGAGATATCCTAGAGAATCTCATTGTCAGAGGACGCTCACTTTTGCCCAGCACTGGGTGACTGGAACACAGTTTCTTAAGGTGGGTTATTGAGCTAACAGAAATCACGCGATCATTTCGCGACCAGGCGAGATGTCAGAGAACGTCAGAGTGTTAAAACATACAAGTGAGTCCTTAGTTACGTACCGGAATTAATCTCGAACGATTCAAGCACACCCACCCAGGCGAAATGTCAGAGAACAAAGCAAAAGTATCGGCAGAGTGGATTCACAAAGGCCTTCTGGTTCAGGTTGCATCGTGTGTCTCGTTTATAAGATGATATCCATGGACTTGCGTCGTTGAAGTCACTCGGAAATGACCCGCGATGCATACATGGCGATTTAAAAATATAATGGGAATAACTTCTCGCTGTTTTCTTCGATTTCATTGACGTAGTGCATCATGAGTTCCTGCCATATGGGTGCACGGTCAATACAGAGTACTACCAGGATATTATGCGCCGTTTGCGTGAAGTAATCTGACGAAAACGCACTGAAATGTGGCAAAATAACTCGTGAAAATTGCACCACGATAATGCTCCCGCTCACAGCTCACTGTTTGTTCGTGATTTCTTGGTAAAAAAAACCGCTATTTTGCCTACGCCACCGTATTCGCCTTTATATGGCCCCCTGTGACTTCTTTCTATCACCGAGGCTGAAGAGAACCATGAAAGGATGACGTTTTGCCAACATTGATGAGATTAAAACAAAATCGCTGAAGGAGCTGAACTCAATACCTAAAAGTATGTTCCAGAAGTGCTTCCGAAATTGGAAAAAAAACTCTGACACAAGCGTATTACATCAGGGGGGGGGGGTTACTTTTAAGGTGAAAAAATCGAAGCTGATAATAAATAAATATTCTTTAATAAAAACGAAACTTCCCGTTAATTTTTGATCACACCACGTATCTTGTGTTTGTTAATGACAAAACTATGGATGCGACACCGATTTTTTGATCCTTTCTAGTGTCTCGGTTATCAAGTGATGATTGGAAGTTATGAACGAACTACCCATACCAAGCAAGCCACAAAGTAAGATTTTCACTAAGGAAAAATCATCCCCCTTGGGGATTTGTTTGAAACCGTCAGGATTATCTTGAATCGGTGACCAAGGAGTCACATGGTACATACCTACACGAATGGTTCTCAAATTAGGTGTATTTGAATCCCTCATTACAATATTACTTTCAATATTACAAGTGTTTTACTCGACTATTTCTCATCCGTCACGAGCATAGAGCCCCCGAATGAGAAAACTCAAGTTAAAACAATGATTGAGATTGTTGTGAGCAATTCCAACACACCAAATTTGCGAAACATTTGTGTTTGTACCACGTGACTCCTTGGTTACCTATTCGAGATAATTCCGACAGTTTCAAAGATCACGTACCTGGCCGGAAATCATGGGGTCCGGGTTCGAGTTCCGGTCAGGGCGAATGATTTTTTCTCTGTGGAATATTTGCTTTTGTGCAATTCCGACGGTTTTCGAATACACCTTCTTTTGAACGGGATTCAAATCTGGAACATTATTATGAGCCAAGTGCTTCAACCAGTTGAGCTGTCAAGAAGTCCTTCTTGCATTCAGAGTTGGGGTAGTAGTATATGTTTTTTTTACGGTGCATCAACGACTCGGTCTTTTGCGCCTCTTCATAGTTATTTTTTATAAAGGGTAATAGGTGACTTCGTATTTTTGCTTATTTTAAATGCACGAATTCACAGAGTACAAAGCATCAGATAGAGATGAGAGATCTAATCAGTAAGCGGGGTGTCATATTTTCTGGAAGATACCTGGTTCCTTTATGTATTTTAATGTTTCCTGTAGGGTATCTGAGTCATCATGTAGTATGAGGTCCATTCCTCCAGATATGCTATGCCTACGCCGTACGTCGGAATATTCCTGCATTCCATCGAAAGATGTTTTATAGTTAGCGAGGAACCACACGCATTGCACCACGGCTGTATCCTTGGAATAGTGAATAGGTATGCGTGCATTAAGGCGCTGTGACCTATTCTCACAAGGGTGATGACCACCTCCTCCCTTCTACTATCCAACCAGTCTTTCGTGGAGCTTTTGCCCTTTAGAGTTATAAGGGTTTTTAATGAGCTAAATGTTAAGACGAACTGCCGTATACGTATACTTCACTACAACGCAGTCATAACTGTACACAATGCGCCACCGTCCACATGGTTAAAGCCAACATAAAACACTAAGGTGTTTTCTTTCAATAAATTTAAAGATTTCGAACTAGCTGCGAAAACACGATTTCCACAGGGAGAAGATTGGATTCACCGCAGTTCGTCTCAACTCCTATCTAGCTCCTTTAAGACCCTTAACAATCTGCATAAAAGGAGGACACCTTAGTAGCTTAAGCATTCGGTGCGAAATCGGGAGATCAAGGTTCGAATCCCAGTCAAGGTGGATGATTATTTCTCTTCGGAAATCTTGCTATTGCACCTCGATGGGTATTTTCTTTTAGGTTTTAAGTAGCTAGTACGCAATCTGTAAGCTATATAGTCATGCATGGCGACGATAAAACACAAAACATAAGCTCTGCGCGTCAAGCAGTTGGTTGAATTCCTTCAAAAAACTTTCAAGAGACAAAAACGCGCAAATCAATCAAGATTTTCAAACAATTTTAATACTCCATCAGCCAGCATGACGTACTTGAACTTCGATCATATCAGTAAAGACCTAGGCTATACTCCTTAAAAGGCAAAACCTCTCTTTGCATAGCAAACGATGACGTAGACGACGAAACAAACCAAATCTCAGCAGGATGCACTCTTATTCCATGGCAACAAACAATGTAGATACTTCGCAACAGCATTAAAAGATTCTGTGGACATAACTCGCCTTGCCATGAATGCCTCGCCATGGTGGAGTATTCCTTCCACACATTACTTGCCAACTTATATAAATACATTAGTCATTCGAGAAATATCCAAAGTAGGTTCTTCGAGGGAGGAAGATACTTATAAACCGACACTTTCATGGACATCGACCGGGAGGAGAGAGTGAATCGCTGGAAAAGGTAATGAAAAGGATATTTTCTAGTATTTTTAAAATTAGGTTTTTGGGATGCGTCCACACGGTCATATTGCTTCTAATATTTTATCGGCGTCGAAATCAATCTTCGTTAGGGTATATATAGCTGGCCATCCGCTTCAAAGAACATGTTACGTATTCATAACAAATTACCCGAAACACCAAAAATGCTTCTGGGTGGGAAAACGCAACGGTAAAAATGTTAGTGTCAAGAGGATCTATACCAGGGCTGTACAACCCGCGGTCCTGAACGAAAATATATGCAGCCCAGAGAAAAACAATAATACAAATGCTTGTTTTATATTACATGCAAAGATAAGGCACGATTGATAAATTAGGCCCTATCTTTATTTGGCGCCATACATTTTTGGTCCTTTCTTTTTTAAAGGGAATACATTTAATATTATCATTCATCAAAAATAATGTTTACATCAATAATCAAATTAATGTTTTTGAAAAGTGCGGCCCAAGGCACCACAAAACCACCTTTCACCACGAAAATGGCCCACTGCCTTAAAAACCTTGAACCACCCTGAATGTTTTCTCAGTTTAATTTCAATTTATCCCTGGGGTCAATATGTACTATTCCATTTTTTTCATTAATGGGTCAATAAATAGCAAAGGTAAGCCATTAAAAATGCTTCACTAAGGTATATTTTCAACTCAATGCAAGAAACCAAAGTTATCTTTATTTTTCCTAATATAGGAGAAATAAAATTAACTTTTCAGCTTAGATGGGCAAGGCAAGAGGATAGGGTTAAAGTAAGGTTAAGGCTGGATCATACTTTCCGTATATTTTTTGACCACGAGCTAATTTCTACAGACGTAAACTTCAAAACAGCACCTAAGATAGTCTTAACTTTATGAATTTACGGAATATGGTAAATAAAAAGGTAACGTAATGCGAAATGTGTATTAGATAGATGAACATGCATCATAAGATCGTATATGAACTACCTGTTTCCATGAATTTCCAGTGAATGATTAATCGGCGGGTTCCGTCGGTTAAGGAGTAGATGGATAGGTCTTTTCCACATCTTCTTCCGTTTCCTTTTTTTCTAGATGGCTTCCAAGCATCCAACTAAATAGCAATTTGTTGCAATTCCATTGTTGTGTGTACTTCGGGCAGATTGGTATTTAGTTGAAGTGATCCAACGATTCCATGTTTCGCATCGTAGCTGAAACAAAAGAGAAAAAGACGGTCAAAAGGGGAGAGGGTTGGGAAGAGAAAAAATAAAACAAAGGGCTCTTTCTCGCACTCCCACACGTCATTTAATACCGCTCACGACATAATGGCTATTTTCCCGCCCGTATCCATCGCTTCGGGTCATCTAATTCGCCGCGCGTGTTCGTCGTAGGTTTCCTGCCTCGCGTTCAATGATGGGCAAGACAAGCGGGGGAATGAACGTCTTGATGGGATACGGCGGGGGATGAATTGCAGGAAATATGGGGGAAATTCCTTCCAGGAGAATGAGCGCCACTTGCCAGCCTCCGTTATATTGTCCCCAATCCTTCGATTTGTCAAGTAATTTTTTTAAATTCCCTTTTAAGACAAATTCCATTAAAACATGCCCACATCAAAAGCAATTTTGAATTAACAAAATTCTGGTTCTCGATTCAATCCAACTAGAAGATGAAAAGGGGAAAGAGTAGGAAGAATATTTATAACTTCACCTCTTCTATTTCTATTTCTTTATTCAACAAAATCACACTCACATCAATAATACATACCTGGGGATACCTTTTACTTTGCACCCCCCGAGTTACACAAATATGATTTTTATTGGTCCAATATACCTACATTTAACAGTGAAACATCACACGCTCCCAAGCAAAACAGAATAAAATGATACGAATAGAAAGGTAAATTGTTCTTGTAATAAGACAAATCAGAAAACCGAATCCGAAAATAACAGTAAATAAGACGTACATTTCGTCTTTCAGTATTCCCCAGAAACCCTTGCATATTCGAATTTCACATCTAAAATAAAATAAGGCCATAGAATATTTCCGGTTATCTATGCTGGAATTTAAATTGCCGAATATTTCGACACAAATCCGCCAGGATTTAAGTTCCCATTTTGAGAGAAAAACCCAACAGAATTTTCCCCTTGGAACGTATTACAAATTTATTACCGAGAACATGCGATGCCAGAATTTTAAAAGACAAATTCTCAAGTTTGATTGTTTTAATAGCCTCAGTACCTAATTATAGCCCGTTATTACTTCCGCAGACTACATATATGTTTAAAAAAATCTCATCTTCTGCATTTATATGAAATAAAATAAAAACTATATATCACAATTATTACACTAAAAGTCAAAGTTTGCAGGTAATAAATGGATGGCTTAAGTCAAATAAAAATATTAAGCTGTTATTACTCCTGTATCTCATCACTCAAAATAAAAGGAATATTTCAAGAATTATTTAATAAATATGCGGTGATGACAATTTCACCTGATGTCTTTCTCCAGCCGTAAAACCGTAAAAACCGTAAAAATACAATACTTATACGCAAGGCCTGAGGTCAAAACACACCAGAACAGAAAAGAATATCACCGGTTGTTCTTACTCAAAAATACACAATAGGTTTCACAAGTGAAATGAACATGAGCAAAATATTAATTTCAAGTAAATGCCATTTTTTTAATTTATCCCCTTCGGCAGCTTACGCGAAAATATTTGAGAAGATCACTTGCTCCGGATTTCCTCGCGAAACTTTTGATAGCAATAAATACTTGGATTTGTTTGAGTTGAATTATAAATGTGTTTGCTACGAGATCAGCCAATTAACACTAATGTTACTGCTTGAGTCTGCTGCGTAGCGCGCATAGTCGGCAACCGAGATTATCAATATAATTTTCTCATGATGCGCACTGCAAAGACAGATGAAGCTGATCGCTGACAATGTGCACTACCTAACTGCTTCTCTATAACTCCAACAGTTACATTCAAGTGTGTTACATCTACATAATATCCTGCAAGCCACCGCAAGTGTTCAGGCAGGGAGTGAACTATCACCATACATACACTATAAATCGAAGCGAATAAGTTTACACTTGATACCACGCAGTCACGCAAAAAAAAAAAAAACTCCGTGCACTATTTACCCGATACTGAGAGGCAAAATGCTACCATCATGAGGAAAATAAATAACATTATTCGCTACGAAAACTAAAGATCGAAGTTTCGGCAAAATTTCACTGCATTTCATTCATTTTTCAATAACTCGCCCTATACTAAGAGGAGTGAGAGAAAAGAGAAGCCTTATTAAACCCTTAAAAGTAAGTCAAGTGGCTTACTAGGCCATATGTTATAATATGATAGCTTGATAAAGGTGGCATTCTGCCAAAAGTAGAATATACTTAGAGCTGGAAATACTAGCGTGGAAGTAGTAAAACACCTCATTAGACCTTACACCTGGAGCATGTTTCAGTCTCGTAGTGAGATATGGATAATAACAGCCTCTTAAGAGTCAAGGCTTGAAGTATTCGATACCTATGTGGTGTTACAGAAAAATAATGGAAACATAATGGATCGTCGGAACAATACACAAAGAATTACTAAGAAGAGTGAGAGAAAAAAATAAGACTGCTGTAAACTTAAAAAAGAAATCAGAACAACCTAATCACCCATATCTTAAGAAGAGAATCGTCGAGGGAAAAGTGAACAGGATGAATAGCAAAGGAATTCACAAGAGTGTATATGGAACGAATAGTGAAGGATGTGAAGAGGTAGAATTAATCAAATATGAAGAGATTAGGTGATAAGAGAATAGAGTGGAAACCAATCTTAGGACTGTTGTACCATGATGATATTTCCTAGATCCTGATTACAGTATTCAACCCAAATATCATTTATCGGGTCTGCAAATGGTTTCTAAGACTGATACGCTACCCGGAATATAACACAGTTTTCATTTAATTTGACGCGGATTTTCCCAAAGGCTTCTCCAGCATCCGAACCATCTATTGGAGCTTTAAGTCTGACTCATTTTAGCGTATCTCTAATATTAACTGTTAACCCGCTTGATCCCACTGCATCTACGTCCAAAATTTCAGCAAATTTTCATTGCATTTAGTAATTTTCTATTAATTAACCTCTGCTGGGAAGAGTGAGAGAAAAGAGAATTCTGAAATCACTATTGTTGTCGAAGTTCTATTTGAAATTCAAGAAACTGAAGAAAATAATAAATGATTAGCATATGGAAAGTAGAAAAATTGAAGGAGACAACATATCATTTGACCTTTCAGAAAGAAGGGCAGCTAGACATAGCAAACGTTTCACGACGTCCAAGTCCACGTAAGGACAGTGAGTTAATTCTCTTTGGCGCCATAAAAACTTCAAGTACATACAATGGTAGTGCCCCAATTCTCCGGAAGAGGGAGGGCAGGCGAAATCTCCGCCGGCGGAGTATGTCTTCGGTATTAGGGACGCCCACTCATTGGCCGAGAAGAATGGGGCGGATGCTCCAAGTTAAAGGACTTGAAAAAATATTTGCAAGTGGGTTTGAAAAGAGAATCATTGCCTCGTGAGGACAGTTTTCTGAGGCGCTGGTTACGTAGTCAAAAAGGACTTTTCCGAGTTGACGTTGTAAGATTTTAAGTGCCATAGCTGAATTCTCCCTCCTATCTCCATTCCAAAATGGCTTTCGAAAAAGGCACAGCACCACTCACCAATTTCTAAGAATAACGGAAAAAATCACCTCTGCTTTCAACAAAAAGAAAACTACAATGGCAGCATTCCTGGACCTACATAAAGCATTCGACCACGTCTGGCACAAGGTCCTAATACACAAGCTTTGTCAGATGGAAATACCAAATTACCTCTTAGCTAAAAATCCTTACCTCCTTCCTTGAGTCCCGCACCTTCTAAGTTAAACAGTAAGACTTTGTCACCGGTACAAATCCTATTTCTTTCGGAGTTCCGCAAGGTTCCATCCTCTCTCCCACCCTGTTTAACCTATTTACCACAGATTTCCCTTCATCAAATCAATACCATGCATACCAATATGCAGACGAACTGGTAGTGTCTGTGGAGTCATTTACCCTGATATATGCCTCAAGGAAGATGAAAAACATTTTGGAAAATCTGGAAAATTGGACCAAAAACTGGAAACTTCCAATTAACAGCAAGAAAACAAGCATCATGATCATCAATAAAAGGAAAAAATTGAAAGCTCTTAAACCATTAAAGGTAAAAGGCGAAACCATCAAATATGTTCGATCCATTAAGCACCTGGGCATAGAGATAGACAATGAATTAAATTTCCGAGGTAACACAGATAAACTAATACACAAAGCAAAAAACTGTTTCAGCAGCTTAAAAAGGATCTACGCCAGAAATTCGCCACTATCACTCAAGAACAAACTCCTGGTCTTCAAGGCACCCTCAGAAGCAATTATTTCCTACGCTTACCCGGCCTGGGCATACAGCAAGAAATACAATATTAAAAAGTTAAGAATCTGCCAGAGTAAACAGCTAAGAAAAGTCACTAGTGCCCCATGGTTCGTTACTAATAAGCAACTGTACAAAGACCTTAATATTCAACCACTCCCGTGCACTCTCCTTAAACTCTGTAGAACCTTTGCAAACAGCCTTAACCTAACCGAAAACCCCCTCCTAGAAAACCTGTGGTCCTATACCCCAATTCCCAATGACTTTTCCTGAAACCCAAATCCTTCATGTATGAAAACTAGACACCATTAATCCCACTATAACCCAATCCCAATACACAAACCCCTATCAACGGCTTGAGGTCGGAAAGTAGGAGGGAACATCAACAAAAGTTGATTAAAACAGTGGAATGGAACACGACGATATACCTTCCCTTCTATTCCCATCCTTATTTCTTTCCTACCGGTCTGAAGCGCCTATTAGTGTGGAAACAGACTAGATATTACCCATGACGGTAAAATAGCTCATCCTGGCCGGTCCCATCCCTACCATTTCTATCCTTTACGACTACGGAGATTACGGAGAAAAACAGAAATATTGAAACCCGAATGTCACCAGATCATTCAATAGTCCCACTTCATTGGGTCCCAATATCGGGTCCGTCGGGAATAGTCCCAATTCAAGTTATGGAACAGCACTGAATCAATTCAAAATTCTAATTCGCTGAAGACCTTTAAAAACAGATTGTAAACAGATAAAATGCTACAATTAGACATCATGTTTTTCTTGATTGCTATCATTATTATCAGGCACATTTCTTTCTCAGTCCAGGAGAATTAATTCCCCCATGCTTGCAGAAAGGATATCAGGTTTTAATAACGAAGGTAAAATGTTTGGATACCATACGGCGACCAAATTTGCACAAATAGACACAAATACAACGTTTAAAATTTCCCGAGATCGTTTACCTACTTGACTTGTCATACTTAACACAGAGAAAAATTAGATGTCACGTTATAAAAATAGGCTGTCCTAGTCACTAATTTTGATGGAAACTTAATATTTTTCCGAAATTTTTCTCATTTTTGAAGTAAAATTTTTGAAATGAAATTACTTCATTCACATCAAAAACATGACAACTGTAAAGCGTCTCTGGTACTACTATCATCTTCCCAATACAGAAGGGGGGATCGGGTTGGTGTGGTGGCTAGAGTACTGGCCTCCCATTCCGAGGGCCCGGGTTTGATTCCTGGCAGTGGCGGATTTTTCAGTGGAAAACCGGTCCCCACTTGAGTGCCTAGTGGAGGGAATTTCAAGTTCAGTACTCCGTCCGTCGCATGGGACGTTAAGCCGTGGTCCCCTTGGCGCCTTTCGTTAAGAGTAGGCTAATGCCGACGCCGGGTTTCTCTGCACCCTTCCTCCGTTCCCTGAAAACTCCTACCATTACCCAATTATTCACCTATCCTATATGGCGCGAATGACCTCAGCTGTCGGTCGCCTCCCCTAAATAACCAACCAACCCAATACAGATTGCACGTCTTTAATATCATTATTTATTCTCTAATTACTGCAGACGGCAACCACGTCTTTTTCCGGAATTTTGAGGAGAGGAGTAACTTCGGGAATATAGGGAGTTCGAGGGATTCGAGATCTATGATAGAGACGCACAGAGCCGCATTTTCTTAGATGCGTGGTCGACAAAAGGGTTGTGCATGGACGACAGTGCTGCTCACCGCACCGCAAAAGGTTATGAAACGATCAAAATGGCGCGCTTCGCGACCGGACTTGACGCAACAATTGGCAGAGGAGGGAGGAGGACGTGTTAAGCGGAGCGAGGAAGGGGGGATAGAGGGAGAAAAGGCCCGTTGTCGACCACGTAGGAGGGAAGGGTAAAAAGGGGAGAGGATGGAACTAAAGGGTGATAGGAGAAGGGGAGGGAGAGAGGGGGTAGGGGGCACTGGAAGAAAGGGGGAAGGCCGTGATCAACAGCGGAGGGTCCGGATATTAGTGATTTAGAGGCAGGGGGTGGTATGGGAGATGAGGGGAGAGGGGGGGGGCAAGGCCTACAGCGGAGGCGAGAGGGCTCTTTTTTCATTTCAACCCAGTTCGTGACGCGCGTACGTCAGTGAGTGGCCGAGGACACTATGCTGGCAGGGAGCAGATGTTGGAGGGGGAGGAGAAGGGGGAGAGGGGAGCCTCCGGTCAAGGTGGATGGATGGTATGTGGGGAGGAATTGGGATGGCAGAGTAAGGGGGACGAAAAGGTATTGAGTGGAGGGAGGTTTCGGCTGGGGGAGGGGTCAATTAACAGACACGGGGGGTTTGAGGGCGAGGGAAGAGTCTTCCATGGTGAGGGGCAGGATTGATTCATAAAGTCAATCAAAACGCGTAGGTGGTACGGTTGGGAACTTTTTTTTTAATGGCAGCCAGGCTTGAGAGCGCTTGAAAAAAGAGCAACCGATTGCTCGAAGCCTACTTTTTCGAAGATTAGGGCTCATCAATATTCTTCGCCCAATCACGGCACTTATTGTGACGGGATAAGGAGACGAGTATGAATCAATGGTAGCGCACCATTTGGTCATCCCTCAGTGATTTCAACGACGATTTTATGGAGAAAATATCGTCAATCTCGAGGAAATGAGGGTTGCTTCATCGGATAAATACGTTAAAACTCGTGCTCCTGCGATAGGAGGGAATCAGAACAGATAAACATTCCTACCACAGTTTGACAATGATTCTGGACGTGGATTCACATCGTAAATAAAGGTATATTATCAATCAGTCCGTGAATTAACTTTTTACATAGCTTACTGACAGATTGGTAGCCCAGGGGGATAGAGAATCCGTCTATATTGCGCAGTAAACTTGATGTCTTCCGTGAGCTGGATAAATTCAAACGTTTTTAAGTCGTAAGAGGCGGAAGTTTCGGAATCGTTCTGAAAACTTTTTACTACTTAAAATGGGCTACTGCCTATTATTAATACCGGTATCCGTACGGTTATAATTATGTTTGACTGTTTCCAGCCACGTTTCTTCAAATTTTAACAAATTCAAAAAACCAATGGAAAATAATCCGGTGAAACAGTTTATCCTGGAATTTTATAAGAACTGATGGAAAACATGATTTCCAGAAACAAATGGCTTGCTGAAAATGAGCCATTTTACATAATTTTAGCTATTTTAACTAACTGAAAATAATTTTTTTGTGAAACATCTTTTGTAACTGTTAAGAGTATGCGTATGGATGTTTCACATAACATTTCCGTACGCTATTAAAATAATCATACAAATTTTCCGACACCAAATATTCAGACCAATCTCCAACTAATTTTACGCCATGATAAACGTGAAGAGAGAATAGAAGCGTATTACAGATCAAAGACGAAAATATGAACTCTAGAAAATAACTTTAATTTAAAGACGCATATTAAACGAATCATATACAGCGCAACAACTTGAGATTCGCAAGGCCGTCATATGATCTTTTCGAAAACCTTATTGGGACGGAGACCTTATTTTCCACATTCTGCCGCCGGTCGCCAAATTCTTTCAGCAATAGGCATTCTTTCTCGGACGATGGAAGCGTTAGCAGCGGTGGCGAAACACCACGGGAGAAATTAATACAGCGCACATCTCCCTCCACCGTCAACATCTCATCCTTTATCACTCAACCTTCCTCGCCACCGAACCCTTAATTAATAGCCAACCGCTGAGACGTTCCCTGAGAGAGGAAGTGGTGTCCAATTTAAAAGGTCGTAAGGATTCCAGAGGATTCATGTCATCGCCATGGAGAGCGGTCCAAATTAAAAGATTCGCACCAGCTATAGATCATTTCATGGGATTGGGACGTCGGGAATGGGGACACTGGCAATGCTGTTTATCAAGTGGGATTGGACAAAGAGATGTGCCTGAGGAGTCGCCGTAAGTTCTGGACTAATACGAGATTAATACGACATGACTGAATCCACCAATAAAGTGACAGATACCCCCTCCATACTGGCGCAGACTTCTTGATAGGTGCGCCTATTGTCTCTGTACTGAATTGTGATTCCGGGGAAATAATATTTCGTTGCATATTTTCAGTAATTTAAAGGCTGAAATTCCTTTAAAAAAAACGATTAGTGATTTTTGGAAATAATCCACTGATTTCTTATGAAAAATGTCAAATACAAATGACTGAGGAGTATCCTAGCAAACATCGAGAAGAGGGTGCACGATGTGCACTGCCATTTTTTAGGAACCCATTTACATTATTAGAGCGGAAATACTGCAACATAATTCCAGATACCCGTATGCTATTAAATAATACCTGAAATTCATTGATGGGCCTGGAATACTATGATTCGGAACCACTGGGAACTCATAATTTACTACGACCAATATTAAAAATCAAACCGAAGCTACTTAAGTTGGCACTGCTGTAATAATGACGGATTTCTATGCAAGCCATGATTTTATCATTACAGTAATAATATCTTTTGCTCACCACCTATATCTCGATCCTCACATAATTTACAACAGTCATGATGATAAAAATGAAATTACTAAGCAAAAATTTTACAATATATTTAGTAAAAATCAACCATAGTTTCAACACATCAGCTTCATAATCAAGAACTCAATAACTGTAGCTGTTCCTTTCGGGATATGCTGCGTGAGATTCATTTTTGACTCAGTCTCTTGATAATGCTCCCAGTAGGAGGAGTGAAACGTTGAGTTACAAAATGAATCGCACTCAGAATTCCCTGAAAGGAATAGCTACAGCTATAGATAAAAGACTCTGCGAAAACCTTCAAGCAAAAAAAAGGAACTAAATAATATTGATACGCCAAGGTTTTACTCGACCATAACCCATGACTTAACCATACCCAGTTTTTTATTTAAACGTGGTCTAAAAGTATGACCATAACTTATTTCATTAATTTACAACATCATATCAAACTAGTCAGGTAAAGAGCTACTATTTTCAAAACACCTTCGATCAATGATAATTTCTTCTAAAGCATTGACTAAGCAATTATTGCTTTCTAGGAGCAATATTTTAAGGCCACATTTTACCTTTTATTTGCCGATACTTGCCATTCCAGGGTAATCAACAACATTTTGGCAAAAGTTCAACGGCGACTCGGTGACATTTCGTGAATACGCCAATGGTCCAGTTCACAAAATAGGCAAGTATATCAGAACGCTCTATTTCTCCTCATTACTGAGTAGCACCAATTAATTTTCGGTAACGCTAATTATCAAAATACCAACATTCAAAGACCGTCGATAATATTTGAAACAAAGAATGTTGACGATTTTCCAGCATCCTCTGAATTTATCGGCACATCGCAATCGTCTTCTCAACGACGTACATCAAGGATCGCTACTGAAAGTATAATATCGCATGCTTTGACACGTTCCGGCTCCATTGATCACGTTGGATTCGATTCCATTGCGAAAGCAAAACTCGTCCTGCTCTTCCTCGGAAGGACGTCTTTCAGAGTCGCAGTATTAGGTTTGAAAACAGCACCGTCTGCAAGAAATCCATTCACTTCTATCCCCCCCCAGGACAAACCAGTCAGCTGGGTTTTAAGTTGTCTCGGCAGCTGGAACGAGACAGCCGCTAAAGTTGACAGGGTAGGGCTTTCAAAGATGATTAGGTGGAGTAAATGGCAGCGGTAGGTTTACAGATCGAGCGTGGAGGAAGAGCGGTTGGCTAGAAGATGCTGCCGAGAACGACTGCGCATAAATTACACGGTAAACGAAACCGCAGCGAACATGATCATCATCACTAGTCATCAGTCCTAAGATCGGTTTGACGGAGCCTTGCTTCTCATTGCACTTGCCTCTGGGAAGAGAGCACTTGCCTCTCCATTTGGCTATCCTCTTCATATTTACATAATTCTTCTCTTATCCATACTGCAACATTTGCCCAATACATCCCATTACTTTACATTCTTTCCATTCATTTTTTCCATCATTGCATATCATCATCAGATCATCACATATCAATAAAATATCTCCTTCTTTCCATAGAATACATATTTTAATTTAGTTTTAATCAAGCGTGTTACGATATTGTTTACCTTAGCGATGTTATAAAAATAATTATCTCTCAGAAACCCGGTCCTCTCTCATATTTTTCTGAACTGGGGTAGTCACCTCAGAGATACAAATTTGGAGGAACTTATTAATTATCAAACACATTAACTGAAAATTTGTTTTTTTCCACATAATTCCATACATGAATTTCTTATTTGGATTAGCAGTGCTTACTTAAATGCACTATTATGGAAGCATTCCGGAAGTTACCCCCGAGACAGTGATTTTTTTAATATTCCACTACTCAGGTGACAGAAGATGAACTATGTATTCCATCATCAAGCCGCAAAGAATACGTGTGTTGGATAATGAAATGTGTTGCAGATAATTATAATATAAGTAGTAGGTACTTTTTTCTAGATCAGACGTGAAAATATTGTTTTTAGGAATGAAAACCGTTCTTCCTTCACATGCAAGTTATTTCAAATGCGCTTTATCAAAAGCGTTACGGAAACTACAATAAAAATGAAATAGTAGCTTCATATCTGATAACTTGTATACTCTACAAGGAGTCATCTTACAGAACATTTTATACAAACATTGTGTACTAAAAGTAAACTTTAATGCTTGTTTGAAGTAAAGTGAGGGAGAGGTGACTTTACGGGTACTTTACATCTTCATGTATCAAAGGAACCTAAGGGTAAGCTCACCCTCGCTCAAATGGGGCTTTCATCATCATCGGTCAACAATCCTAGGATTGGTTTGACGCAGCCCTTCACTCGATTTTTCTATCGGCCAACCTCTTCATATTGACGTAGCTCCTCTCTTTTACACCCTTCAATATTTGCTCCATATACCTCATACGAGGCCTGCCTTTCCCATTCTTCCCGTTCACTTTTCCCTCGACGATAGTATTCATCAGGCCATCGTGTCTTAAGATGTGGCCGATTAAGTTGTCCCGTCTTCTTTTTAAGGTTTTCAGTAGACATCTCTTCTCTCCCATTCTTCTTAAGACTTCTTCGTTTGTCCCTCGGTGGATCCATTTTGTCTTCATCATTCTTCGGTAGCACCCCATTTCAAATGCTTCCAGCCTGGACTTCTATGCTGCTGTCATTGTCCATGCTTCGCTGGCATGTAATAGAATGCTCCAGATGTAGGTATGTTCTAATGAAATGTTTCCTCACTTCAACGCTTGTATTTGCAGCTGTAAGCAGAATCTTCTGGTAAAATGCCTTTTTCGCTTGGGCAATTCTACTATCAATTTCTCTTTTACTTCGTCCATCGCTGATTACTCGGCTTCCCAGGTAGCAGAACTCTTCCACCTCCTCGTTTTTTTGTTTTCCTAGTGTAAAATTGGTCCTGGCTTCCTTTCTCCTACTGCATACCGATACCTAAGTTTACTTTCATGGAGCTTTAACAATGATAAAAACCTACCTTCTTCGTTCATTATCCAAGTATTAAGGCATGATAAGTATAAATATGACTACAGTGTGGTTGGAAATTAAAATATGTGAATAATTACGTCAACTACGCCTTTCTCCCAGCTGATTTTGCGCATATTACTAGCGTAATAGATCAGTTAAGTGATTATTATCGTGGTGAAAGTGAATATACAATGTACCGTACGCTATCTCGGGCATATCATCCCCACTAAGTATGGCGCGTCGAGAACTCATCGTACTCTGCGAAGCACTCTCCGAGGGGAGACGTAAGGGTTTCGTAACACGAAGATTAAAGTGTTGGGGAATAGGTGTGGGAAGGGGCGATGGAGAGGGAGAGAAAAAAAAAGAATCGCAACGGGGCTGGGGAGCTGGGAAGTGAGGGAGAGAGGGAGTGGAAACGGGCGAGGTGCCAGCAAGGGACACCATGGAGCCCACAGGCCCTGACCTCGTTAGGATGCTGGTGTAGTCGGTACCACTACTCTCTGCCGTGGAGTGAGATGGAAGGGGGGTGGGATAGCCTAGGAATGGGAGAGGAGGGGTGGAAAATGGCGTGCAGTCAGACCATCTACGAACTCCCCTCCCTTTCTTCCGGCACAGATACCACCTATTCCACGCCGTGACGGATATGAGTGACCAGCAAATAGATAGAAATTGAGAAGACGCGAAAATGTCCCGCAGGTGGGTCACGAAAACTTTGGCGTGGTTGTAGACTAGAGCTGGGTCGTTCATGAATGAATCGTTCAAAATGAACGATTCATTGGGAAGAATCGAATGAATCGATGCTCGCTCCTCGTTCTAAATGATTCTTAAAGAATCAAGGGGCCGATTGTGTAACTCGGCTAACGTTCGATCGTTAGTGACCCGTTCACTCTCGATCGAGCTCACCGTCTTCGAACGAGGATGAAAAGTGCGATTGTATAAGCTCGATCGTCAGCAGGCAATCGAAAGTTACGGTGTTGTCAGATTTACAGCATATTTCGCACTTGTTTCTCTTGTACGCATGCGCAGAGAGCTTATTTTGAAGTGGTTGCATTTGTTTTGAATATCAAGAATTAATAATAAACATTACAATGCCTGAAAATTTAAGATAACTTCCTCACGAGTATTATACAGTGGCCTCAATGCGTTCCCAATTGATAAATTAATTCATAATTACTTGTCATACCCTGACTATCACAGATAATTATCAAAAACGTCTGTTTAATTCGCAACTCATAATATTTCATTATCACTCAAATTGTGTTCTCTATTGCTGATAATGCAAAAAAAATGGTACGTCATGTTGAAATTCTATATTATCACTCCGGATATTCTCGTCATCTAATTTAACTAATGTTCTACGGTTCACTGTAAATATCATTTAGCAAAACTACGCTCAACGTATTGGCACATATATATGCATCTTCAGACAGAAATTGATTAGGTTATTTATAGATACACAATTAAATACTATCCTCAATCTAGTCCCCAGCATTAAAGCAATAGTCAACCTTTATTACTATTGAAACACTTTCACAGCGTTCTCCATCACATCAAAGATAAATACCTATGAAACTCACTTTTAAAATTCCGTGCCGCCTGTCTCTCTTGTAGCATACCTATTATCCCATAACGATATTCCTTGTACGTAGGTACACGATAACCTACCGTGAGATATATAAGGCAGCATTAAATAATTTCCACAATTTCTCCAGGCACACACAGCGGCACACAAATAAAGGCACAATCCTATGGCTAATGACATCAAGGCGAGTGAATGAAAAGATTATCTTTTGAGTAGGCAAAATTTAATGAATGAAGCATAACGAGACAGCATGTGTTGCACAAGTCGACAAAAATCATCACCCTTTCACTTGGACGTAAACAACAACAGTCATAATTTAAAACACTCTCAAACAACACAGTAATCCCTTACGAGGGCAAATCGTAATGCTTATTGATAATTAGACATTATCTGCCTTAAACGTAGACGGAATAATTATTTCAACACAATCACATTGGACACCACTATGCAATGAAATAAAAAGATGTCACTTGGGGTGGGAAATTTTACTGAATGAAGAATAACAAAGCACTACACTGTTTATCCTTTCACCACTTTCACTGGGACGTAAACAATCACACTTACAAGACAAGAGAAATCCCCCTCACTTCAATTCACATAGATTGCAAATCTTAATTTAAGGCAATAGGTGAAACGACGAAATAATTGCCGACAACAATTTTCTCTGACATCTGTATAGATACCATAATACATGCAATCCATCACAGTTCACTAAAAACATTATCAATCGCTGAATTGCCACAATGTGTAGTCACAACACACGCTATATCTTCACTATGTATTATTCTCACCGTAAGTGGCATTGCTCAAGTGAAACTGTTGATGCCAATGCTGAAATTAAAAGTTGAAATTATATGTAACAGTCCGATAGCTTGTTTTAAATTGCTAATCATTACATTCACCCACCCAACGTTGCTATAATTATTCTAATTAATTCACTCTGTCACATCATACACAGCTTTTTAAGCAATTTGATACTTCAAATTACATTCTTATTCCCTAATAGTTCAAACAACGTTCCTCACAACGATAATTTATCACTTATACATTAAAATGCAAACAAAAACAAACCTTCCAACGATTGAAAATGGCCGTAACGTCAAGTATATAGCAGTCGACGGGTTTCCTTCGATCGTGAGCCGAAAAACCTTCGACCGTAAAGTTACACAATCGCGCCTTCAATTGTTTTCGAAGAATTACCCACAACACCACGGAATACGGCTCTTTACGTTCGAACGTAAAGATACACAATCGGCCCCCAAGTCGTTCGTGGTTCATGAAGAATCGTTGATTCAGAATGAATCAGATGAATTGCAAGCAGTTGATTCTTGAGAATCACGCGTCGTTCTATGACTTTCTTAAATAACTGGACCACTATTCTATGAATCAATTATGATTGTAATGAGTTATAAATATGAATAAATCTTGAACCTAGCTTTATATACAAAGCTATATCTTACCTATAGGTTCAAGATTTATATATTATTAAAATTCCTTCATTTTGCCCTAGGGTTCTAGAGTGAGAGCAGATATTGAAGAGCTGGCAGTTTTCAGCTTAGTTATTTGCAGTTTGTAAGGCACGATTTAATTGATTTTAAATGGCTATTCAGTTTCTCGTTATAGGAAATTCGTTCGCGGGTTAGAGGCATAAAACTTGAGATGTAAGTAGGCGATGCAAAAGGAGACAAACATTTTGTCGACGCAGAGCTCCTACGTTTATCTCGAAGTTTGTTTCTACCTAGGATAATGTCAACTGACCGAAGATCGTATGCACAAAGATAAAAATATAGGTAGTAATTACTCTTTAAAGAACGTTCGCCTGACAAAGTTTCTCTATTTACGCTTTCTTATCCTACAGGAAAATAGAACTCTTCGAGATGATAACTAATTGTTTAAAAAAATAGGAGAAAATTTACGCTTGACATATTTTCCGCATATGTTGACGAAAATTTTCTCGGCAATATTTCTAGGGGGCTAATGCTCAAAATATGCCCGGTGTGTGTTCACTGCATGTGTCTGGACAACTTTTGAGCGTATGTTCAGCATATGCTCACGTCATGTGAAACGAATATTTTCTCTCTCACATCCTGAGCATATGCTCGACATTTATTGTGCTACTAGGGGTGGAGTATCACGAATAATTTCGTGGCTACTGGGCCCCAGGTAAACCTGTCTTTTGAAATGTTCCGTAAAAGGAATTACGCCAATTTTTAGGTTTGCCGACAACGAAACCATACTATTGCCTTAGGTATTAATTGTATTCCCAAATTTTAATCAACAGCAAACAATAAGGTTCATTTCTATTAAAATTTTATGCATCAATTAAGGTGATATATAAAATAAAAACTTCCAAGCATGGTCGAATTTCTCGTGGAGGTTAACAAAAGAAAGCTAATACTCTATTATTTATCGCACTCTCCAATTTCAATAAAATCTGCGTCATCCTGATTACCATATTGATTCACCATCAATATAAACTTGCGAATCAAAGCGTATAGTCTTCTACGTGATTTTCGAATTATTTTGATTCGCGATAATGTGGTCCACATAGTTCATTTGGTTCGTGGTATTCATTTAGTTCGCAGGATTCATTTGGCTCGCACGATTCATTTGGTTCGCAAGATTCATTTGGCTCGCACGATTCATTTGGTTCGCAAGATTCATTTAGCTCGCAGGATTCATTTGATTCGCAAGATTCATTTCGCTCGCAGGATTCATTTGATTCCAAGGATTCATTTGGTTCAAGTGATTCTTTTTGAACGATTTGAAAGAACGATTCATTCACATGAAATGAATCGAATGAATTGAATCATCGAAATGAATCGAAAGTCCCACCTCTATTGTAGACTTCTGTCTTCTAACACTTAGCCCGACAGAAGTGTAGTCTTTCCGCATCCATTCATAAAATTATGCAAAATTCTCTAAGAATTTTTTCGGGAGATATAATGGTCGATGTACAGGATATTACCAAATATTTTTATTCTCCTGTAATGTAGCATTTTTTACCCTAATTGGTCATTTATTTCAAGTATATACGTACATACATACTGAAACAAAAATAAGCATATGCTATCATGCAATGACTTAAATAAAAAAACAATTATACCTACATCTTTTAAGTCCTCCTGAGCTTAAACTGCTCCTCAGAAGGTTTTTTAGAGGCGGTATTTGAAATACTTTACGTTTCTGAGTCCCAAAAAACAAGGAAAAGTTTGAAACTTCAAAATCTTCGCGAGATCTCTCTCTGTAGGATTTTTCTTATAAGCTGACGAAGTACACCTTCAAAATTTTTCTTGTCAAACACGCAGAGTCATCTTGTGAAGCAGTGCCTTTGTGATACATTCAAAATCATATAAAAACCGAAGCGACTGAGATCAAATTTAAGAGCGATTAATTAACGGCATTGGTATACCTACGACATTATTTGATGCGTATGGTACAGTACCAGAACCAAGAAAATCAGCTAAAATCCTATCATAGACAGCATGGTAACCCAATGGGTAAAACAATAGTCTGCCGACAGAACGTCCTGGGTTTGAGTCCAGTATAGGACTCTGGGAATGTCCAGCCAAACCCAAGCTTTATTACATTCTGAGTACCATTTCATTTTGGTAAACCATCGGCGGCAAAGTATCCCTGACGTACGAATTCCACACGCTGTTGGGCTTGGTGTTAGGAAGACTATATTCTCACCAACCAGAACAACCTTCCGGTTGAATACAGCCAGTCCCGTATCAAATTTTAAATCACTATCATTAAAAATTAAAATTCTTATGGTGATTCCGTTGTCTTGGAGAATTTTTCGTGGCACAGTATTTCATTATCATTATCTATTCCGAAAGTTTCTCATTGAGGGAGTGATTGGACTTTTTAAAAGGATCTGACCTTTCCTTGGCTCCTGCCGACTTTCGCTGACAAAAATGCAGACGGAATATGCAGTAAAAACCTAGAAGCAGCTTTTTACCGCCCGACAGCCGTAAGGCATGAGATACGGTTGAGAGAGAGACTTTTCCATGATTTGAGGGCTTGTTTAATGAAAACCTTGAATGTGAAATAAAATTGCTACATAAGAAATCATTGTACCCAAAGTAAGCAGCATTGCTAATAGTAGTGTACGTAATATCCAGCAGTTAGCACAAGAGTGCAAGGGAAACGTTCACGACAGTAGCATCACATTAATCATCACACAATTAAGATTTCCACTTTAATCACCCTCGTAGAACTTTAGCGCTACTATGAACTAGTGTTGCACCACCTTAATAGTTTGAGAAACTCCTGAAAATTCACTATTATGATAATGTATACCAAGCATGCCATCCTGAGGAATTGTAGCACGAACTGGACCATTTTTAATACTCCGATAATGTTCTTTATTGATGACTAGCATTTCGAATTTGTATAAAAATTCATCTTCATGACATGCTACCAGTTACAATGAATGCGGAGAGATACATTGCCCGGAAGTAGCGGATTTTTCAGTGGAAAATCGGTCCCCACTTGAGTGCCTAGTGGAGGGCATTTCAAGTCCAGTACTCCGTCCGTCGGATGGGACGTAAAGCCGTGGTCCCCTTAGCGCCTTTCGTGAAGAGTAGGCTAATGCCGACGCCGGGTTTCTCTCCACACTTCCTCCGTTTCCTGAAAACTCCTACCATTACCAAATTATCCACCTATTCTAAATGGCGCAAATGACCTCAGCTGTCGGTCGCCTCCCCTGAATAACCTAACCAAAACCTCACTCCCATCCCCATAGTAAGTCTCCTCATAATGAGATACATTGGAAGGATTCAACCAACCAATACCTTTGGCTTACTTGGGGAGAGTGCGTAAAAGCCATGCGTTGATACATTTGTTACTCTCATTAGGAGAGCTGACCACTCCACAGATGGGCGTTTGGGAAGCATTAGGAATAATGTCGTGGAGGAAGGTTGGAGAGAAACATAGCACCAGCAATAGTGAGCTATTAATGGAAATGCTGAAGGGTCCACCGTCTAACAGACGGACGAAACACAGTTTAAGGGTTCCCTCTACGGCGCACAAGTGGGAATTGGAATACCACCGAAAAAACTACAACCTCCGTGTGCGCTGTTAACCTTGGGTTACATACGAAGAGATTTTTTGAGGGGCGGGAAAAGGATGAATAGAAACCCGGCGTCGGCATCAGCCCACTGTTGACGAAAAGCGCCAAGGGCCCACAGTAATATACCATCGAATGGGAGGAGTAATACAAGTGTCCTCCACACGACATCAAGTAGAGCTCAGTATTCCATAGGATAACCTCTACCACTACCGGGTCTCGAACCTGGGCTCTCTGGATATAAGCACCAAAAAAACCGGGATGCGCTCCAATGAGGATAGTAAGACGGGGATGCAAGTTGTCCTCTTGGCGCTAATAATCTCGCCGTTTATGCGCCATTAAATCATTATGATCAATCAATCAAAAGTATTCCTCTTCATCTACATCCACCCATGATTAGAGATGGGCAACTTGGTAAATTACCGGGGTAATTTTCGTAAATTACCGTTGTATTTTTCGTAAATTACCAACACCCATGAAAATTACCGTAATAAACGGTAATGTTTAGAAAAGTTCTTTTTCAGAAAATTTATTCCTCATGAATAAACCATTGGAATGGGTAATATTATAAATTAAGAAGCTTAAAAGATTTTGTTTACATTGTGTCCATGATTAATTCCAATTAATTTGGAGTAAAATAACAAATGAACATTACGCCGCGGTATGTCTTTGGAAATAAAATTTCTCACAGTGTGACAAAAGAGAGGCAAATTGCGTGTTGCTGCCAACTTCGTTTTAATTTTTTTAATGAGTTATAATAGATAAACGTCATGATATGTTTGATATAAGCGTCGGCATGTATATCTCAATGCTATTTGATTTCGTTTGGAGTCCTCTGATATGGATTTGCAGCTCAAAACTTAAAATTACCGTAATTTACCACGGTAATTTACCTCAATTGAAAATTACGGTAATTTACTCATCTCTACCCATGATACCCTGCGAGCCGCCGCGGCGATGTGCGCCCCACAAGGGCGTGTGGCAGAGGGTGGTAGGTCACCACCCGTGAAAATGACATTTTTGTGAAAAAATTGGGAAGTAATAATAGAAAATGGGGGAGCGTGGTAGCCTAGTGGGTAGAGCGCTTAGCTACTGATCGAAGGGTCCCGGGTTCAAATCCGGGTGAAGCCTTTGAGCGCACCCGAACGAAAAAATCCTCAGAGTGCGAGGCGGCCCAGGGAAAGGAACTTGCCCCCCTACCCTGAATGTGTGAAATTCACACGCCAGTGGCTTAGTCCGGGGTGAGCTCTACCCTCACCTATCCAAACCAACCTTTGGGTTGAATCACTGAGTGAGTGAATAGAAAATGATTCTAATGTTTAAGAAAGAATTACACTTTGATTGCGCAGTAGTTCATTTTGCGTGAGAAGACGAATTATTGTTTCGTTCGGCAGTTACTCTCTCAACCTGTAGCTTGCCTGTTTCGCTAATGTAGGGTGTGGTAGAAATACGCCTGCAGTATCAACCTCGGATCTGTTTGAACTCTTGAAGTAGTTGGAGGAGTGGGCGGGGGCCTTTTTGGAGCCCACCTGGCACTCAATCCTCTTTGGATCTATTGTGCCGACCCACATTTAACCTGCCCGCCACACGCAGACAGGGGACAAGAGCACCGCGACAGAGGTATGGACGAGGAGCACCCATCCAGCCTCCGTCCCGGCCCAACGTTGCTTAACTTCGGTGATTTGACGGGAACCGGTGATTCAATGTGGCTAGGCCCTTGCCCACTTTTGAAGTAACTTCAACGAACAAACTTCTAGTCTCAAGGGTTTCCCAACCAAGTCCTTAAAGCATCCGAGTGACACTTGCGGTACGTTCATGTGCGTAGTCAAGGTTGAGATATCCCTTGAAAAAGTTTACTTATCGATCTCATAGCAAGCCAAAACAGTATGGCCAGAATGGAAAACTCGACTGCGGCAGGGCTGATGGGGCGTGATTGAAGGGAAGAAAGTGCGGGCGTCACGCACTCAACTGACGAATTGCTTCGGATTGTCGACGGCAGAGGACCACGTGATGCTGTCCAGAAGGTCTGGGCTCCTCTCCAATTGCCTGCTGCCGGACGGAAGCGACGATTGGGAGTGAGGTGGGCGTGTGGGGGAATGGACAGTGGTCCAAAGAGCCGCTCCCGAATGAATGAAAGGAAGGACAGAATACTTGGCCATTCTCTTCGATATTTAGGCCATACTCAGAATTTCAACTACAGGATGGCTTCTTCTGCTTGGGTCCTAAAATCTGTACTTCGAGTCAGGCACGTAGTCTGAGAAATCTGCTTCGGGGGCAAAGTCTTGCGTTGCTTGAAACAAATCAGCCTTGCCCATACGGTGCCGACATGTTACAAATCTCTTCCCTTAATTTTCAGTGCTTGGTATTCATTTTTACAGGGCCAATACTTATCTCTTCTCACTGATAAAATTCACTGCTAAAATCAGAACAACAAAATTTTTGGGAAAAATTTCGGGCTGAAGCACCCTATCTAGGTGCCCGCTTCGAGTGATATTTGTGAGCAGGATTTACCCTGCAAAGCTAGCATTATCTGGCAACAGTTGAAGTGAGACTGTAGTTGAGATTCTGAGTATGCCGATCCATATTCAAAATCTCAACTTAGTTCTCAGCATCCTAATAAAAATGCTCTTTTTTTTACTGCATCGAGCTTTTGTTTCCCTAGTTTTCATTGTTCTTAACCTTGTCCCTTATATTGTATACCTTAACATTTATTTTCTTTTTATTGATATTCAAAGCATATATGATAAATACATTTTCAAGGTCAATTAAAGTCTACTTTAAATCTCTTCCTATCTCTGCCATGACTGTTATGTTGTCGGTAAAATGCAGCATGTTTTTTCCCGTGGATATTTAGGGCCATACTCAGAATCTCAACTACAGTTGCGCCTCCACTGCTAACCTCCTAAATCTCTACTTCGAGTCAAATTGGTGCGCAGATTCACTCTACAAAGTCGGTATTACCACTCTGTATACTGTATGTATACCGCTCCAAGCCTTATTGACAAGAATCGGTATATCCTTTTGGACTCGTAATAGAGATTTTATGACGTAAACAGTAGAGGTGAGCCTGTAGTTAAGATTTTGAATATGGCTGAGCCATATTCAGAATCTCAAGTCTGTTCTCAGCGTCACGAGGAGAAGTAATACAACCTTAGCATATAGAATCTGTACACCAATTTCACTCGTTATAGAGATTTTAGGACGTAGGCAGTTAAAGCGAGACTGTAAATGAGATTCCGAATATGGCCATTAGCCCACATGAATGCCGTCAAATAATGCAATATGAACAATCATTCAGAAAAGCATTTTTATTGATCGAAGTACGTGTTTTCTTCAGATTTTCAGAGAAGTTTCATTCCGTCACTATCCAAGGGAGTACCATGACTCAACTATTCTACGATTACAGAATAAATCTGATGCAAAAATTCAATTAAATTGTGTTCAAAAAATAGAATTTCCAAAATGGAAGCAGTACTTGCAGGATGTATGGAGTTCTGAACTATACGGCTCGGAGATGTATTGAAAAGCTAGAACAGTAAAGAATACAGTCGTTTGAAACTTTGTGCTGGAGTTAAGAGACGAAGATCAAATGGAGGGATAAGATCAGAAATGAGGAATTGTACTGAAAAATAAAAAAGGAGAAAACTATATCGCCATCAGAAGTAAGGAACCATCGGAAGGAAAAGGTCCAGATGAATAGGCCATACTTTGAGGCATAACATTTTGAAAGGAAAATAATGTAAGGGAAAACACTAAGAGGAATAGAGAAGGACAAGTACATAGATCACGTAAGATTCATAATAACTACAACGGGGTAGAATAACTTATCAGGGTAGAGGGTAGAATGTAGAGCTGCAGACAATCTATCTTGTGATTGCATCACTAATGATGGATTCCTCCACTTCCTGGAAAAATGCCACCCCATCCAAAATTACCCACCTATCCTAAATGGCGCAAATGACCAGCATTTATAAATCTGTCTCCTTCTACCCCGAATTACTACTTCTAACAGCTCGGGTCAACATATTTCTTACTCCACTTAATCCCGTCTAAAAACGTCTTCCTCCATCAACTCCATTCTCTCACTTTGCCGCTCCCATTACTATTAATTACTTCCATAGTTCCATCCATTTACTCTGCCTTCTAAATTTCGCCAACGATTTTCTTTCCAAGCTAAATAATATCACGGTAGTTCTCCTTTCAAACCGTCCGTCTTTTTCATTTTCCTTCACACACTCATCTCCTAAGCATCCAATCTATGTTCATCATCTGTCCAGAGCTTCTCGAATGCATAATGCGACACAAACCACATAAAAGTCCTCAGTAACAGTTTCTTGACATCAATTCTCAAGGTTCTCTACGGAAGTACTCTACAGCTGACTAAATTTAAATCTGTATTTTAATTTTTATCAAGAGACTAATTATTTAATCAACGACCACCGGAAAATGCGTAAGTGAAAAACATTAATGGCTGCTAGCCTTAGAAAAAGTAAGAATGTCTTTCCAGAAAATTTTCGTTTTTGGGAAACGCGAAAATGAAGCATTAAGGGAGATCAAGTGCATGATAGCGTAAGTAATTACATAAACGGTTGAATCTAGAATTTCAGAAATATGTTCCCAAAGAAAACCACTAGTCAGCCATCTCACTACATCAGTAGCGAGCATGTGAAAATGTAATTTTCACCACTACAAACGTTAACGTTATGCCGAGAAACATATGAGCTCGGGGTAACCACGAATAAAATTCATCTGGAACACAATCATTGACTCAATTCAACAAACTTCTAATTTACAAGGGTAGACAGGTTAGCCGAAATAAAATACTGTCCGTTGACCCCAATGGCAAGATTGTAGAATACGGGAAGTCTCAAAGATTTGCTCCAAAGGAACTGCTGCCGTTCAGGCGAGAACACAAATCAATTTATGTTAACTATTTCTTTACGGGTCAATTAACGTCCCCCGAAATTTTACGACATGGTTCGATTAATTGTTCCACGAAATGAGGGGAACGAGTATCGTTCGACGGACCGTTTGTTATTTAGAAAGACGGAGGGATGGGAATTCACCATCATTGATCCATAGCAAGAGCGTCTTCAAGGTTAATTTAAGAGGAAAGCGGATTGGCACTTGAGACTCCACACCTCAATTTGGAGAAGATCCAAAAACAGGGCGAGGGTCCTTCCCTCCCTTGATTGGGTCGCCTTCGCAAACGGTGAACGTCATTCGCTTGCACTAAACACTTTGCACGAGCGGAAAGGGTATACGATATCTTTCGCAGGAACAGCAGCAGTAGGTTAACGCGGCGCAAGGAATCGCAAAACTCTATGGTGGTCAGATAAAAAAATGGAGCTTCTCGAAGGGTCTTCGAAACTTGATTATGTGTTTGCTTTTCATGCCACTTTCGCCCTTCTGATTGTTCCGTCGCATCACTCAGCCGGGGTTTGGAACTCAAGTTTCCGCTCAATGGGGGCGTTTACTCGGAACCGAAATCGCAATTTTGTGCACGAAATTGTTAGATGGAAACGAAAAAAGAAATTTATTAAAAAAATTAATCTTCTAACCACAACCATTCACTCATAAATCAAAAATTAAAATAAGCAAAAGGTGACGCCCACCGATAAAGCTGCTGTGATAACATTGACGTCATTTTCCTTCGGTCCTTGACTGGTCTTATGGGAAGGGGAGGGGGTAGAGGGGGGTTCTTGGAAGGTCTGCTCGCACAGATGCTGTCGTAACTGCTCCGATTGGCAGAGTCGGCTGTGTCCCCCCCCTTTGCGATAAGGCAAAGTAGCTTCGCGGGCTCAGTTATGATTGGAAGAAGTCGCACCACACCCACTTTTCCGAAAGAGTTTAAAACATCAGTTTTTCGCCACCTATAACTCGAGAAATAATTGACGGATCAAAAAACGGAAAAATAAGGGTCTTTTTATTTCACAAACTATCATATTCGGCAATAAAAAAATATGGTAAACCCCATTGATCGACGAACATCACGTCCTCCTCCACGCCTAATCTTAGAGTAGGTAAACTCCCGATTGTTCGTGCTACTGACAGGTAGCGGGTGCACGGATAATCGGGAAACACGGATAAACCGCTGTTTGGTTCTTCCCGAATTCATTTCTCTACGCTGCGGCGCCAAAATTAACTCCCTAAGAAAATAACACAATCTCCCAATGAAAAGATCCTAGCTGCACCTAGTAGCATTTTATGACAAAAAATAATCCAGTAGATGTGTCTCGGCCGCAATGGGGAAGTTTACCATATTTTTTTATTGTCGGATATGATGGAGTTGGTAAAATAAAAAGACCCGTATTTTTCCGTTTTTTGATCGGCCAATTATTTTTCGAGTTATAAGCGGCGAAAAACTGATGTTTTAAACTCTTTCGGAAAAGTGGGTGTGGTGCGACTTCTTCCAATCATAACTGAGCCCGCGAAGCTACTTTGCCTTATCGCAAAGAGGGGGGACACAGCCGACTCTGCCAATCGGAGCAGTTACGACAGCATCTGTGCGAGCAGACCTTCCAAGAACCCCCCTCCACTCCCTTCCCTTCCCCTAAAAGTATTCAAGGACGGGAGGAAAATGACGTCAATGATATCCAAGCAGCTTTTTCGGTGGGCGTCACCTTTTGCTTATTTTAATTTTTGACTTATGTTTGAATGGTTGTGGTTAGAAGATTATGTTTTCACTAAAATTCGTTTTTCGTTTCCATCTAACAATTTCGTGTATAAAATTGCGATTTCGGTTCAGAGTAAACGCCCCCATAACTGCTCACAAGCCTCGGGTGGCGGCACAAAGCCTGGCGTAAGACATCGGACCAGTCGGTAGGGCCGTAGTGAAAGTCACGATTGGAGGAACATAACAAACATTTTCTTACATTTGAGACCACTGCCACTACATTTGAGACTACACTAAATAGATTGGTGATGCATAGGTAATCCGCATCCCGGACAACGCGCACACGGATAATCGGGAGTTTACGGTAAGTCCAAATCGATTTTATCGATTTTTTTTCACACCGCAAATCTTCGGGATCTGACAATGTTTTCGACAACGTCCATTCTCCATTTCGAAAAATATATATGCTGAGAAAAACTTTGCATCTCACGCGCAAAATTCGTCAATAAAAAATGTTTCAACAAAAACAAATCTCCAGCATACATTTTACCGCTAGTGTTGATTACGAGAGGTGCTATTCATATTTATACACATTATTTGCATATTATTATTAATTAATAAGGTAAGACGGATTTATGTACAAACGTATTGCATACTAAAGATAATTTCGTTGTAGTACGCCTTTCTGATATAAGTATCCAAGCAGAGATTGACCCTCATTTTCTATTTTCGCGTCACATTCTCACTATCAAACACTGTGAGTGCAATGGCCTCTATTTCCGGCAGTACTTCATTCACGGACTCAAAATTATTTTTTTTACCTCTATCATCTCATATATTAACATAGACAGTAGCCAGTGTAAACTCCTATTTTAGGCCCTGAATTCCTACCTTCTACTTACCTTTTCGACTAAACGATCCACTTTTTTCGTTTTATTATCCCATATCTAAAACACTAGGCTAAAGCTTAAATGAAAACTGACAAAGAGGGTTTCAGCCACGAAGTGCAAACAATGAATTTTGTTTTCTTTGATGAAGGAAACTACCCTATTTGAAAATTGCTTCTAACCTCGATACTTTCCTTATTAAATTATATAGAAAAGCCACTGTTTCAAGTCCATAGCATCAAGCTCATTAGCAGAGGGGGTCAAAGAAAAATTAGACGACTTACTATTGTTATCAGGGGAAGCTGACGTCATTTGGGCCATATAAGGTACATAGTTGAATGGAAGGATTGTAGCAGTGGTTCTTCGGAGGAGGCAATCAAAAGCTAAAGTCATTTGCCCCATTAGGTGGATAATTGGGTACGGATAGGGAATTTTCAGGTAACGGAGGAAGGGTGAATAAAAACCCTGCTTCGGCACCAGCCAGCCTAACGACAGGTGCCAAGGGGCCCAAGGCTTAACGTCCCATCCAAAAGACGCTGTATTGAACTTAAAGTGCTCTCCCGATGACCCCTATGGAACTGAAAAATGCCTAAATGATCCACTCCACATCCACAGAATCCACAGAACCACCGAGATTTGAATCCAGAAACTAGAGAGGGGATGCCAGTACTCTAGCTACCACACAAACCCGATCCCCGTCATGATGTGTTACAGAAAACATTTCAGTAGTTTTTTCTTAGAGGCTACCTAAAGCTTCCTAAATTGTTGTATAAAATCTTTGCTATTTCTTTTTTGTGAATGTTACTTTGGGAAGTAATAAAAACATTATTATTATACTACGGATCATTGAAGGAATAGGGAGAGCAGTGTCGTAGGAGATATGGAGATTCCCCCGACATTTAAATAAATGCTAAGATTTTATTCTGCAGAATATCTACGATGAGTCAAGTATGATCCTAACAGATCATGTTAACCCCAGAGCGCTGCCAGATTTCGGGTTAATTTCCCTTACAGTTCTTTCTAAACTTGCACCTGTTCCAGAGTAGCTGCAGCTGCTGTCGTTCCAGCTGCGCTCATTCATTCCAGCGGAGACCGCCTCGTTCCGACTGGAGTACCCCCTTCCTATTTCGGAGCATGGGTCCATTCATTCTCTTGCTACGTGCTGAAAGGGGGGAGAGGGGGAAGGAGAGACCTCCGCTCAGATATATTTAAATCCAGGAGCGTGAGGAGTTTACACATTCCCCATCATCTCTATTGCATCACCCAGGGATATTCTCAAGAAGGAAAATAAAACACCAGCATCAACAGTTTTATATGAGTGCCGAAAAACAAATTTCTGGCAAGTTGCGGGTTAAGTATGCGGTCGATGATCAGGCATTTGAGCTTTTAAAGTTGAATAAAATCGGCTTTATAATCCCTAACAGCCGCGCAACGCTTATGCTCTGTGACCACACTTCAAACAAGGTTTCATTAACGGCTAAGCTGCTTCGCCTAAGTGCATCTTCTTAAAAAAATTAAGGCGAAAAAATGCCGGGTATCCCGTTTCTGCCATTAGATTACACATTTTTTTTAATAAGAATACCACCTTATGCATTTTTAACCTCCGTGATTAAGAAGACTTCTACTTTTGTTTTAATATAAATAAATACCTACACATGCTGCAATTTTATAATTTTTGGAACCCACCTCACATGGATTTTTAACCTCTAGGGAAAAATATTTTTTAGAATTTCCCTAATTCCATTGTTTCCATTGTCATCGCCAAAGGATTGATTGTCCGACTCGTTTCCTTTATTGCTTTTTGTGCAATTTAAGTACAACTATATAATAGTGAAGAATTATTTTGAAATCAAAGTCCAATATGGTATTTTTAAAAAGGCTAATAACAAGGCCACCATTTATGGTCATCTAATGTTATTCCTTATCATCTCGCGTAACTAACAATAAGATATGCAGAACGGTAAACGCATTATTTTCTCTCCTCAGATTGAGACAAGATATTCCTGTCTCCCTTAAGAAACAACTAATTTCCACCAACAAGTTCTCAAAAAGGATGACGGCGGAGAATTTTATCTGCAGATGGGAATTGCATAAAATATAGCAACCGATAACATTATAAGTTCGCTCTATGAAGCGTTGACTTATCACCGTGTCCGTTATCGTCCGATTATATCAATCTAATTCAGCTCAACCACCTGCCTACCCTCTCAGAAATTTATTACTGATTATAATAAATAACATTACATTTAGTCAACAAAACCAAATTTTGTGAACAATTTATGACCGCAATTAACACGCACCTTTTTTTAAAGTGTGATTACAGGGATCATATGGTTGATAGATATCACGGGAACTCTGTCACTGACTTCAAAACTCTTTGCAAGCAAATGTATTATTTTTGGCCCCTATTACCTGTCTCCAAAAATTCGCATGCGCTAATATTAATTACCATGGAACTAATTGTTAAAATAGAGGTATTTATATTCATACAATATTTTGAAAATGAATTTAAACGTCATTCGAGGAAGAAATATTCGGTACCGATGGATGAATTGGTGGGCTTGATGTCAGAAATAAGTACCTACGATACTATAAATGTAAAGCCCAATGCATTATGACATATATTAAACCAGAAGTAAATCACATACGTACATCTACGCCAGTACTTACACGTATTTTCCTTAGACCCATTCATTTTACACAATTTCTCACTCACAATATTTTGCAAGCGAAAGAACACAATATTGTGCCAGCGAAAGAACGCTGATACTCGATTGTCACAAAACTCAATTTTCCAAAAATAAATAAATGAACCAGGACCAGGGACAAATAACTTTGGTATTTTCAAGTCTGGAAATTGTATCTGTTCAACGACATGAATACCTAATAAAAAGACGAGTACATTTTCCTGTTCCAAAATTATCATAATTTCTTATCTTTATTATGGCCATTGCTACGCTTATTACCGCAAAAGAAAATTACCTATCTGTGTCGCTTCGCGGTTAATATCATTCTTTCAATAGTTATTCCCTATCCCTATTTCCAATAGTTATTCACTCTCCTAAATGACGGAAAAGGTAGCGTAAAAGAGTCCCAGAGATAGAGAGCACCAGGACCTATTTGGGCAATAAGCTATTTTCCAAATACCAAGCAAATAGTACCTATAAGTGATAAGTTAGTTATAAGTTTTTATTTATGTTCTGGGACATTCTGTCCCCTGGAACAAACAGAAAATTAGGAAACAACTTACAGTCTTGTCTTTTAGTGTAATTTAACAATAGACAGTTGCTGCTGCATTATTTTTACAATATTAATTAGCACCTACTGTCGGCAGTTTAACACACATTAAAAATATTATGCAGAACAAAAATGAAGCTGCAACTGAAATGAAATGGACAGTTATACATTTGCCTCAAAAGCAAGAATGCCATGCATAAATCAATTATTTTTCACATTAGCAACACAACACTGACAAAACACTAAATTTTACAATTTCATTACGACTACGATGCGAAATACATATAACGGCGTTTCAGCAGTAGATTTCAACCTCGGCCGCCACAGCTACGAAACAGCCTCACGAAATGGACTACGGCGCTATCTAGCGGCACAGAATGTAAACGTTACGCTATCAACCGCGAGACGCCTTTTTCAAACATCTTAGGATGGACACGATAGTTGCCAGCGACCCATTTATTTCCTCAACAACATACGAAATGTTTCTCATCGCAGATAAATTGTTATTTAAGGAAAATTAAATTATTTTATACGAGCCTAAATATATATCATTTCAGTTAAAATACTGAATAAAAACATCAAAATCGAGTTGTTGAAATTTCGGGCTCTTGTATTACCCACATTCTGTAAAAATATTCCCATTTTACTCTGCTTCACCCAAATGCAATTTGAATTGAATATCGTCAGTGAGCAATCCTTATCTTCGATTTCGAGAGCCTGAAAGGAATCTAAATAAAAATTCCAACTCATATATAATCCATTTAATTCGAAAAAGAGATAAGGCTAAGGCAATAATATGTATTATGAAGTGCCAACTTTTAAAACCGAAGGGATTCTCAATACATGAATATGTGGAAATAACTCTTGACTTCTGATAAACCCTTTACCATATTTAAAGAAAAAAGCAGACATAATAAGTTAGGGAAACAAGTGATGCTATAAGTATTGTTTCCACTGGCCGCGGGTTAAATGGATATGATCGCAAGCTCCCCGAAAATATTGGCCTTCCTTCCAAAAATGGATAAATTTTATTTATGACTGTGGCGAAACTTGTTAAAGATGTGATATGAAGGTGATAGCTAAATTCTGCCAAATAAATTGTACAATTATACTGCAGGAAACCTAGGGAATCATTCGATTGTCAGTAACATGTGAATTAGGGACTTAATCTTCCATTCCATTGTGTCAAATAGAATCATGATATTATACGCAAAAAAATAACAGTTTCAGGAATACATTATATTCAACAAAAATCTATAGGAAGAAATAAGTCTTTCCCTATTGCAAAGCCTTAAAGGTTATTATTACTATAACACACTCATTAAATTTACAGTCAACACATGTTAATTTGGCCAAATTGTATCGACATACATACATCATAGCCTCATTAAATTCCTTACGAAAACTGCTATTTTGTTTTTACTGCTGAACATGCACAAGTTAGAGCTGTAAACAGTTTTAAACCGAAAACCCACCATACGATCAATTTCTCAAATTGAACCAATCGCATTCGACCAATGGAATTATTACCCCAGATACTATCAGTGTGGAATCAGATGGAGGTTGAAGCGAAAACGGAATACGAAAAAATTAAGCACGAAGGAACAAAGAATGTTAGATCAAAGAACTAGTATGTTTGCCTTGTTCTGTAGTTTTGGAAGATTTTGAAAAGGCAGTGGCCACCAAGCTCACGAAATTAAGACTAGACTAGAAGAGTGTCAGGCTAAAGGCCAATTAGATATTGAGAGTAAGAATTGAGGATGGATTATCCGGATGGAAAATGATACGCTGAGTATAAAGAAAGGGTTGCCTCAAGTTGTCCGTGCTAGTTAACTTAAACGTCGAGGAAATGTTGAAAGGGTGCGGAAAGAGATAGGATTGAGAGTTTACGGACATATTAGGTACATACGTGCAGAAAATAAGTTCCATAATGTAAAAACATTAAAACAAAATGTATCTTTGCTTTATTTTTGTCATATCATAATGTGCAGACCTTACACTATTTTCCTGGGCAGTTTACACCATGATTTAGTCATATTTCAGGGAGTGCAAAAATTTTCTGCATCCTGTCTTCATCGAAGGTTACCGTTAGCAAAGCAAAACATAATGTTACAGCTTTTTTCACGCCATTATCATTTTCGTTGAGCCACTGGCCAGGATGAAACGAATTTCGGTGCGAAAGGAGATTAAAATCAGTAGTTGAAAAGCATGGGGTGTAAAGGAGAAGGCCGAAATCATCCTAAATCATTCCAAGCAAATCCTTCAGGTATTGTTTAACCAAAGTGGTTGCTTGTGGCGGGGGGTAGTAGTGCATGACAACAATAATGTGACTGGGCTGGCGGCGAGAGTTTTGAATTAGCTAGAACACAATAAACACCACAAAGCTAAAATAGTTCTTGACTGTCTCAAATTAATGTTTCCACTGAGTCATATAAGCTGGCGCGCATACGCAAAATTGCAACACAAGAACAAACTGCGGCAAGGAACTAGGAAGTTTCTTACTGGGTGTAATAATATGACTAGCTCAGATAGAGTTTATTATTTTTTAGGGAGAGGCGACAGCCAGCTTAGATCATTTAGTCCATTTTACGAGAGGCTGGTATTGGGGTATGGCTGGTACTTTTCAGGGTCGCGAGGCGTCGGTATTGGCCAGCTCTTAATAAAAGGCGCCAAGGGAACCGCAATTTAACGTCCCCTCCAACGAACGGAGTACTGCAGTCGAAGTGCTCTACAGACAGCACTGAAGGAGGGACCGGCTAACCAACGGAAAACCTCTGCCACAACTGAGATTCGAACTAGACCCCTGTGGATGAAAATCCACCACACCAATTCAATCCCCTTGACACAATAATGACAATGATCAATGTTAACTATAAACTAAATAACTAATAAATAAACTAATTAACATGACTGAAGAGAAACCATGAAAGAAAAAACACGATGTAAAGAATAAAGTTTCACCCAATGTCACCAACTGCAAATTTTTATCACCGAAACCATGCGTCACTTCCGATCTTCAGCGTTGTTCAATGTTCTCTATAACCTCAGTTTTTTTATGAAAAAGAGCCTCATTAGATTTTCGTTTTACCATTCACTGTTTAGCAACAGAATGATAGTTGCCGTTGAAGACGTCATAGGTTTCTTGGTAAAGATATTATCCAAAAGAAAAAAATCGAGACCATTATTCAGAAGTGGAGAGAGAGCTATTGAATAATTTACGTCAAATTATTTACAGCATAAGCAAAAGATAACATATCCATGAATCATTGAATGGGACGCAACAATTTCAGAAATGACCACAGGAGATGAAATGCATTGACAAAAGAAGCGTTTAAAGGGGGAAAGTGACCTCAATAAAAAAGTGCAGAAGGAAAACGAAGATGTTGAAGAAAATATGGGGGAAATAGAAGTGAGCCAAAAAAGTGGATGAAGATCATGGCCAAATAAAAAAGATTCTTGATTTCACCTTATTTAATTTCCTCAGGTTGAAAATTGGATTTTTGGAGTACACAGGTGTTGATGTTTCTTAAATTTTACTGCCATTCAGAAAGCCGAAGAGAAGAGTTATATAGTGATTATATAACGGTAAAATTCATTGAGTGTGAACATAAGCTGGATATAACTATGGGAAAATATAGGAAAATGTCATATCAAGGAGTTGATTTTGATATTATTGCTGACGTACAAACCAGTATTACGTTGGAGCGAACGATAGATTGAGATGGATGGATTCAAACGTGATTCTTGCGATGGTCTTCCAAGACTTGTATGCTACGACATTACTCTTTTTCGGCACATTTTTCCGTTGTAATTCGAAGTTCAGATCCATATCTCTGGGGTGAGGTGATGACGAAGACCCCACAGTTTTGTTCTGCGTTACATTAGGTGAGAACTGAAGGTTACTTAAAAGTGCCATTTAATTGACGGCAAACCCCGTAATCACGGTGACCAGTGAGATAAAATAGTGTGGTCTTGGATTTGGAGAGTTACTCGGTGAGGCTCGCGGGCTGACTTAAAATAAATTATATAGCATAAAAAAGAATATTTTTTCCTTTCGAAGGATATCCGGTCCGTAATCAAATAAAAATACAGCTTGACACTGCAAACATAGCCTACAGTTGATTCAGTATAGATTCCCAGTGAAAGTGCGAGGCGCAAAGCAACAGATTGCATAAATACCTCCGAATTTCATGTATATGTGTACGGATAATAGTACCTGTAACATTACCAATGCTCCCGAAGGAGGCCGATATTTTACATCGGTTTACGGCTCCACACTTGGATGTTTTGTGGAGAGCGCTTCAAGTACCGTACTCCGTAGAGCAAGCTGATACCGACGCCGGGTTTCTCTCCACCTAAATCTACGCAATACCCTGCAAGCCACCGGGAGGATTTGTGACAAGGGGTGAAGATCACCAAATATGCACTATTGACATGAAACTAGGCTAATACTTGGAAACATGTTAGATAATAGAGTCACACCACCGTTCGTCGTTTCCCTTTGAATTCATAGAGCTTCATTCAATTGCCCACCAATCGTAAATGACAGGATCGGGAAGAAATCGATGTCCAAAATCCAATTTAAGGAAGAAGAAACAATCTCCAATACAGTTATTTCGGTCAACCATGTGACCAACCACAGGTAGAATCGTGAACTTTGGTGTGAGTAAGCGAAGTGCGGTATCGGTCTCGGAGATTGTTTCTTTTTCCTTAAATTGGATTTTGAACTTGGATTTATTCCTGAATCTTTCATCTGCGGCTAAGTTGGTAAATTTTTACATAAATCCTAAATGGCACAAGTGACCTTAGCTGCCAGTCGTGCCCCCGAATAATTATTTCATATTTATTTTCATTATTCATGCATATTTCATTTTATATGCATTCATATACGCAACTTTCACGACTTGACGCTGCTTTAGTTGTACAATATATTGATTAGAGTAAAACAGATTTTAAAACTAGTTAAAATCAACAAAAGTTATGGATTTTCCCATTCTCCATTACTATCGAAGACCTCTTGAATCTAATATGAGACAAGCTTTTATCACGATTAGATTTATTCTTGAGATTAAGTTCCCGCATTCTAAATATTTGACTTTCCTCACTCATCTACCTGAATGAGTTTGGACTGAACGGAGTTTCGCGGAGTCAACAAATTCGGTCACTTTTAAGACCGCATGGAAATTTTCCTAGATAAATTTACTCACAATTAAATTAAATCCAAACGAGAACTGGGAGGAAATATCTGAAGATCCCATTGTGTCAGCTCAAAAATAGTGGTTTAGGCGACACTACTAGCGACATCGAGTGTAAGCGACGCCACTTATGCCGGAGCTACGATCAAAAACACTCTCTTCGTACTAAACAATAAATCTACATTCGAGAATATCCGGAATATAATGCATTGCTATTATCTCAGGTCTTTACAGCAGTATCGATTTCTTTGCCCAAAAGATATTAATATAAATAGGAATTTCATTGAACTATTACATTGAATTTCATTGGTGCTTCAGAAGAGTTTTGAAAATTTGGTGGATAGACGGAGGAATACTTTAAAAACATGGGAGAAAAGCGAACGGTCTGGAGCACCATAAAACTAAGGAGGTGAAGACGTCGACCGTTTTTTTGTAACGAAAGGATCCTAAAAATATTATGGAAGGAAGCGTGGAGGAGAAATGATCGATACGGAGACTTGTACTCTAATAAATCAGTGAAATAATTAAAGATACCTCGTGTAATTCGTGCGAGGAAATGAAGAGGAAGGCATAAGAGTAAGCTATATGGAGAATAGTTGAACCCCAATCCTAGGATTGCCGACATCAAACGAAGAAGAGGACCTTATAAATTTATCAACCGCATGGAAGTCCAAATAAATTACTATACACATTTGTCCGGCATTAAATATTTTTCTGATTGCAGAGAGCATAGATTAACTGTGGATCCGATAAAAAGACCGAGTTGAGAGCTGTGTTAAACCAATCTTAGTTTTGATGGCTAGTGATGATGAGTTGCCTAGAGATATGGAAGTATAATAATAATATATAAATTTATAGCTCTGGGACATTTGTCCTTTGGAACATGTATATCATACATACATTCAGTAGACTCTGTGGTAGGTATTATAATGGAAAACAAACCTAATCGAGCTAAATACAGAAAGAGCAGCAAAAATAAACAATGGGGAATATGCATGAAATTTGTTTCTCGAAGATTAATGATGTACTTGATGCGAAATTTTCTCACCAATTTAAATATATAAGCATAATTTTTCTACGCCCACCATAAAGATTATTAAACGATATTAAAATGTTCCCGAAAATCGCCGAAAGTCACGTGACCTGAAACGCCTTCTGACGTCACTGCACGGTATAGGTTCCATATTGCTACAGAGATAGACATTTATATTTAAAAGAAAACGAAGTGAATATATTGTTTTTAGGTTTTTAGCCGTTTCTAGAAAGAAACGATGACTGAAAAAATACTTAAAAAAGCACATTCCGACAATTTCCTTTGGTTGACTCCCTTATGGCAGCGTTCTCCTTAAAAATACCAGCGATTTCATAGATGTAGTAGAAATTCTTGGGCACTAAACATGCATTATATAATTTTTGGACGATTTGCTCGTTACCATCCATACTACGTAAATAAAAAATCGAAATACAATCGTTTATTGCAATAAACAAATGAGATAAATAATACGTTATCGCCAAGTACTCATTTAACAACTTACCTCCACGCATAAACAGATAAACAACGCCCTTAGTGATACCGTGCCGTGACGTCATGCGATGACGTTGTGTTTTTAAGCTGCCGAAAAAGTACAATTTTCAAAGAGTAATATCTTTGTAACGCAACTTAATTCTTCAGCAAAATTTTCGCAAAGCACATTTTAGCTAATAAACTTCACATTCAAAGAGTTATAAAAAATAGTGCATGTTCCCCATTAGATAAGTATGTTATTCCAAATGATATAAAAAAGAATATTTAGCCGAGAGACTGAGTCATGACTCAATCAATTACAATAACAACAAAGAAATGAAAATAGAACAAAATAATAAAAGACAGCCTTAGAAGTTAACAGAAATAATTGAGGAACGGAGGTAACAAAGAGGGGGAAGTATCCGCCTATTGAAAATTATGAACACATATATTCAGGAAAAGGGCAGTAATACAATATTTACAAACATAAATAGGTAGCATAATAATTGACAGGAATACAAACAGAAACAGGACCAAGGTAATGCATATATAAGCGGTTTATACTGAGCTACAAAAATATTTCTCATACAGAAATGATAACATTTTAAATTTAAATTGATGCATATTGATAGAGTTAACTACGCTGTCAGGAATACTGCTACATATTCTTAGGGGGGAATTTATAATCGACGAGTAATATACATTAGTCCTACACTTCGGAATTTTAAATCATCTGCTGGTTCTAATAGGCCTACCCGAATCAATACGGTTTCTAAGAATATAGTCATTAGGGGGTTTTAGAAGATAATAATTAAAAGATAAAAGTATATAGTTGGAATATTTTTCTATGTTACAGTTTCATCCACTTTAACTTAACATAATAGGGAGATATATGTTCGTAAATATTGGCGTTGAAAATATATACTACTCCGGCATTGAACAAAGTTTGTAATTTTTTATGTGATTCCTCTGTTAACTCAAAAATTTATGGCCCAAGTAGATGGAACATGCTCAAAATTTCCTTCCAAATGAATTAAGACAACCATTCACAGACTTCAAAAAAGGGAGCATCGTACTCCATTTTTTTGATATTCATTTGATTGGCGCTCTTTGGATTGGGGACGGAACAGATGGAACTGGAACTTATATATTTATGAAGCCCTGAGGCAGATTATTGAGTACAAGAAAAAGATGAATTTATAGACTCTACCTAATGCATGATTGTAAACTTAATTCAATTTATACACGACTCCTAGGCTAAAATTACAATTATCACGGCTTATTCGCATTCGGATGTGGGTGTATTCGCAATCATTGTTTGCTATTTTCTCGTATTTCATTGATTCGTCTATTTTGGGACAAAACACTGCGCCGTGAGACACTTGATTTCTGCTTCATCCAACAATTTGGATGGAACTATTTGGATCAAAAATTTGATGAAAATTTACCATGGGACTCCGGCTTTATAGGCGAAAATAATCCTAACTACTCATCACCTTTTCTAATGAAATATATGAGTACAAGTATGTGCTTAGTTACTGCAAAAGTGAAACAGGATTGACTAAGGTGGATTTAATTCAGCACCGTCACACTCCTAGAGTTAAAAAGGACTTTAAAAGGGTTCAAATTTGGCGCCAATTCTTACTCAAAGTTCTGTCTTTGCTCTCGAGTTGGCAGATCAATTGAGCGGATCCGCCTGGAACTTTAGCCGTTCTGACGCTAGATGGTAGGGATATCGCACCTCCCGCATTTTCCTGCAGCCGACAACGGTCTGAAACGGGGGAGACGATCGAAATTCGACTACGTCGAAGAGCGGAAAATACATCGCCTTGCGCAACCTACATCGAGGAAACTAGGGACCCCAATATGTGATATGGAGGGCGTATGCCATCTACCAATCGTTCCATACAACATATTGTAACTTGACGAACTGCGCCTAAGTATGTGCAGCAAATAGTAAAGAAAGTCACCACACCCGAACACGCAGAGTCCCTTGCAAAACTGCATTGGATCGTGGACGCACGAGTAAAATTTTCTCGCTCCATATTCCAACAAGCCAAGACCAATAATCAATAAACAAACAAATGGCCATCGTCAAGGTTATGCATGAGGGGCAGGTATTAGTGATTCAGCATCATGGAGACGCGAACAAGGAAAACATGCAATTCGCGACCTCGCGATTCTCGTAGGTGGCGGGGAAATCCAAAGGAAGACTTGAAGAAGGAATATTAAATTGAGCTGGGGGAGGTGGAGATAGTCCTGAAATGGATTCCAGCGAAAAACTCCGATTTCAGCTGAATCGCGGTGCGTGAACAGGAATGAAATTTTCCGCGAGGCAAATGTCGCTTGGAGAGCATCAGTGGCAAACTGCTGAGGGGGGTCTTGCAATATCAGCGGATGAGGTGGCGGAGGGAGATTTTGAGGAGGGGTGGGGCTCAGCATGGAACTGCTTTTCGGTAAGGAGAAGGGGAGAGTAGGGGGGGAGGGGTGGAAGCCAGGTCAGGGAGGGGGTATACCACTGCAGAATACGTGCGCGTTAAAATCGACCCCTCTTTACAAACCCTCCCGACTGGTCCGTCGCGGACCAAACCCCTTTCTTCATACCCCCTCCCCTCCTCTATGGCACCACCATTGCTACCATCACCCCTTCCCCCTCCCTTCGCACCTGCGTATTTGGGAACACTGCCGGGGAGGGCGAAGAGGAGATAGGAGGGGGGTGGTTCCCGAAGTAACACGAAGCCGCGAAGATATGAGAGGGGGGGGGACGATGGGAACATTCGGAGGATGGGGGGGGGGGAGTTCAGGGGAGAGAGGAGAAGTAAAGGGGAGGGGGGGAGGAGACGGAAGAAGGGGGGTGTTTCTACGGTGACGAACTCTTGACGATCTCAGCACACTGCGGTAGTTGCTAGCCGGCCGGCAACACAGTAGCTTGGGTTAGGGACTCACACGCGGGGAGGGTACTTGAAGGAAATAGGTTTGCTGTTCTTCGGAAAGGATACGCATAACATCCACAGAAAAAGAGGTCGGACCTCTTTTTCTTCGGTGGGGAGACATCAAATCCTCTAACCCCTTCCCCGAAACTCCCCCCTCGATCGGAAAGAGATCGCTGAGTGGAGAAGGCCGACGGCCGATCACTGAAGAAGGAGTAGGGTACCACCGCACACGGAGGACGGCAGCAGCTGACACTCGAAAAGGGTACGGTCTTGGGAAAGGAGAGCCGATTGAGAGGAAGCAACTATGGCGGACAAGGGGAAACAGGAGCAGTATTACACACCACCGCCGAAGCTGGGCAAATGGGAGGGATGCAAGCTTTTCATTTGGAATTCGGAAACCCACCAGTTCTTCGGGAGGACCGGAGCTAGCTGGGGTGAGTATTGATCCCTAGTCAAACCAACCAAATTTTTATTTTATCAAGTGACATTATGTTTTATACAGCCACCTAACCTCTTTCCCCCACCCCTTACCCTCGCCCTGCGCCAATAATTCCCGCTGCTCCGTGGGGAGCCACCATTGTCGCCGGAGAGGCGGTCGACTTGACCGACTATCGCCTTCGACCCGGCAGGGAGACGAAAATCCCACCCACACCTCGGCCTACCCTCCACCCCTCTCTCTCTCTCTCTGTCTCCACCAATCCCTTCCCCTCCCTTGGCCTCAAACTCCTTCCTACGAACACCCTTCCTCCCCCAACCCGTCGCACAAAACACAGGTCGATAGGTTTGAGGGCGTATCAGGGTGCTCTGTCGGGGAGGGTCTGTGGAAGCAAGGCGCGGGAAGGAAGAGCGGGGCAGGGAGGAGAGTGAGGGGGTGTAGTTCGCCTTGGAAAAAGGGGTATCGTGTGTGTGTGCAGGAGGAGTTGAGGGGAGGGGTTTTCCAGCGACATTATCTAGGGTACGGGAGGGAGGGTGTCCAGGGAGTAGTCGGAATTTTTGTTTCATATTCTCTTAGAAAATTTAAAAGGCTATAGCCTAAGGTTTTTTAAGGGATCTAAGGGATTTTCTAATATATCCGTATACGGCCACCTTTTTTATATTATTTTGTTTTAAACAATTTTTCCGAGGACAGGGTTAATTCTATGTAATGAAATTGCAGGATTAAGCCGGGTTTCGATGCAAAACCTTCCCCCAGATCATATACATTTAGCTATAAGGATATTATCACTGAGAAATTCTCACGTAAAACTTCATGCATTGTCTTCTGCAATGGTTACACATAAACGTTTCTTAATTAATTCCGAATATTAACTCCAATAGAGATTTATAACCGAAACGGCAGAAAGTACTAAGGTATCAAGCTAAAATCATTTCTATTCATCTATTTACGTTTATTCTTTGGGTTTTCTCTAATAAATGTTTCCACGCCGTCCCGACGCATATACTATTTTTTTGGATTTCATTTTCCCGTATTTTCTCAGTTTTACTCATTCGAACATAAATATTTCTCGTCTTCCGGAGATGCTATGGATGCTAGAAACCTTATTGTGCAATGCATCTGCATCTATTGTATTACGCTATCCGAGAATGATTTCCTTGATCCAGGAGTTTACGTGCCAACACAACTACGACCTGTGTAAAATATATACAACATTTTATGCTTTTATTACATGCTGAGTCGGTGGGCTCCTTAATTTAGTAATAAATTAAAATGTTTGCTACTCAGAATTGCTACAAAAGCCAAAAATACCGAATAAAAATAAAATATATTCTTTGGATGAAAGAAATGGACAAACTCAATAGAATATGCACATGATGCATTTCTGCATTTTCCTTGTTTTTCGAGTGAGTGATCCTTCAAGAGTTCAATTATTCCACACATAATTTACTATTTTACTATCACTGCGTTGAAGTCAAAAAGGAAGCCTAGCACTCAAGTAGGCCTCCGAATACGGAAGTTTCCGGTGACATTGTGTGGACTTTGATCATATTAGTAAAATAAGAAAAATTACTTGTAATTGTTCTTTTCTTTGCGGAACACTGAAAATTATTCTTATGTTATTAATATTTCCTCCAGCCTGCCTTCAATGGAACAGTTTTAATTCATTTTCCGACAGGTGATATGATTAATCCAAAACAAAGAAATATCATACAAAGATAATTTCACATTTAGCATCAGAGTAACCAGCTTGTCCCAATTTGCCCATTAAGCTTTCGGAAATCAGCAGCACGTAGTATTTGATTTTGGAATCTAAAGCCGAAATAACAAATATTTTTGTATAAATAATTACTAATTATATTAATTATGTACGACGGGACACCGCGATAAATAATTATCATTTCAACTAATGATATTAATATAAACCAATAAGGGTATCAATCATGCTCCCATATTCGCATAAGACTGGCTAACTGGTGAATATTTTCGGTTCCATGATATAATAATGACGGGAAATTATTTCACAGGATGCAGCGTCAACTTTTAAAAGCCAAGGTAAAATGGGATACGATGAATATATTCTAATTTGCACACACGGGATGATGTTAGGATCAAGTTAAAGCATAAGCATGTCAATGAAAACCCCTTTGCTACAACAGATAATCCATTATTGGAAAATCATTACAAGTGCCCATTTGCACTCGTGTAAGCCATGACGCCCTAACTTAGCTCAAATATAAGACGCTCGTCTTGACTATTGGTTGTTCTGAAAAAGCTTTAACTCAAAATAAAGAAGATTCGTGATTAAATTTAGAACCCCTTATTGTTTTTTTTTCAAATATTACGCTCGTAAGCAATCATTTCATAGCTGTATCTGGCGAGGGCCAAAGACACAGTTCACTGAGAAAATAATATTAAGCACGAATCATAGCATGGCAAATAAAAAGAAAACGACCGGCATTGTGAAAAAAGGTACAATTACGTGGGGTACTTATCGTAACCGAGCTCACAGTTCAGCGATTTGGATCGATGATATTCTGCTGATTTCCTTCTCTTCTGTGTACTTAATTTCCTAAAAAGAATATGAGTTTTCCAAAACTTAATGAGGCAAATGATTCTTTTAAGGAGTATACGGGTCACATGTAAGTAGGAAAACCATTAATCTCTCAATATTTCCTCAATTATTTCTTCGAGCTAGGATTTTATGAATAGCAATAATTTTCCAAGTGGTCTAATGGCTATTTTTCCTGTTCACTCTTGAAATAAATTTTTTTCTTCACTTTTCACAGGAAAATCTATGATTAAGCATTAGTATTGCAAAAGACAGATTAAACACTTGACTTCCCATTCAACATATTATCCCGGATCCCATGAATGTACAAGGTCCATTTTCAAACATTCAGCCCTTTTTTCTTTCCATAATATTAACATTTAATGAATGCACTAGGATAAAATTTATTTCCTCAAGTTTCATGCAATAGCATTTCACATGGACTGGATTAACTAACTGAACGTAATCCTCGAAAACTACCTTTCCCTCTTACCTCTGTTTCGTTTATACGGTGATTTCCCAAGGACATTTCAGCTACGTTCTCCAAACAGCGATAAGTGATGGCTACTTCAGCAATTTATTGAACATACGACTGTAAGAACTCAACAAACGTCCTAATTTCCTCATTTATTTGACCATTTAGTTCCGCTATATTACATCGAGGGAGGCATTCTTTCGTAATACCCTCGGCATTGGAGGAAAATCCGGAAAACCTTTCTCCGCCGAGACGTCACGAATACGAGGGCTCAGAAGCATCTCTCTTCAGAGCTACATCCATACATGCATGGGTCCTAATTGAAATAAAAATGTGCGATTTCATAATTTCGATTAAAATAACCCCCTAAATGTAGGCAATCGGGGCATCAAAGCGATCGAGCATTGGTAGTTAGCGCGGGATAACTTAGGAAGGGACAAATAAATGTTTTCGTCACTGCACCAACGACGATCATTTTCCGGTCGTAGAAAATGTTTAATATACAAATGTAGCTCTTTTCATTACCGTACGTTAAATGAGATTCTTTTGATGGAGAGCAACGCTAACATTGACCAGGTCCGCATATGAGGAATAGAAGAAATGGACAGCTCTGTCCCTTATCTTTTGCACAAGACACTAAATTCATATACGCGAGCCTTCCCTTGTGACCAGCCAATTAGCATATGGGTTTATCCTCGCCAGGGGAACGGAATGATTTCCCCTTCGAGCCCACACGAGCGCTACAAAGGCTAATGAGATCGTCTGAAACCTCGGGCGATGCATTCCAACCGTAAAAAGTTTCGCCCTGCATAATCGACGAACCGCCTGCATAGAACTGTTTAGCAAATATTGTTAAAAAATATCCACAAGGCTCCACGTTTGAGACTGCGCAGCCAGATATCACCCGCAAGAAACTTTCGTTCGAATTCCCCAGTTCTTGAAGTTATTTTTTCCTAGCTTTCGCAGAAAGCAATATTATCCTCTAATTTTATCGTTCAGTCCATGAGGAGGAAATCACTGGAGGGTACAAGCTTTTATTGCCAATAGTTCATTCATACCCACAGCTATGCGGCCAGCTTTGCAACCAGAATCTCGGTCGCCATGATGAAATTTTTCTGCCTACGACGTAGGTCTGCAACCGAGCATATTTTCGCCTAAATTTTTTTGTGGAGCCCTTCCCTCGGCCATGTTTTAAACTCTCAGTACACAATTGTGCAAGTGAGGTGGTGAGGCACGGTTTAAAATAAAATTCCGTAGCTAAGATCTCATTAAAACCTCCCTTCCAAAGTAAGGCATAATTTAATCTTGTCCTTAGTTGTCTTGAATTAGATTTTCCAACGGATGAGGTTATTTCGCATCCTATTACCACAGATCCTAGGGCAAGCACAGATTCCTCGTGTAGGATTCGAACCAATGACCTTCGGGTTGCCAGGCCCGCGTTCTCACGACCTGGCAATCTCGGAGCATTCCGTTCAAGATTTTACAAACGTGTGAATGCATAATCTCATCCATCGAAATGTTTATAATAATGAATAGGAAATATAATAGTAAAGAGATTAATCTTGCAGTGTTGATGACGGAGTTTCTAATTATTGCTGACGCCCGCTGGCGGGTGTCTTTTCGCCCAAGAAGCGAAAATTGGCGCAAGAACATATTCATTATCGTCTTTTTAACCTTCAATCTGAGGGTTCCATTGAGAACATTTGAATCTGAAAATGCGCTTATTACTTTTCCGTTCTGATAAAGTATGTAGGTATGCATTTCTTGGCTGCAGTTCTTAATTAGTCCAAATGAAACGAAACTCATCAATCTCATTGCGTCCATCAAACATTTGCTGTAACGATTCTTATTATTTGCGTTTAGCTTCACTGTTGGTTCATAATCTCTTTCGTTAATATGGGAGTCAGATTTCTGTGATGATTAGAGTTCTCTGGTGTTCCATTCCGACGACTCAGGTTCGAATCTCGGAAGCGGTAGGGATTTTTAGTGGCATGCCGGCCCCTAAGTAATTGACAAATGGAAAGCACTACAAGAATTGTGCTTAAACTCGGACCCCTTGGCGTCTGATGCCGAGTTTCTAACACACTTCCTCTGTTTCCTAACTAATCCCTTCCTCTATCTAATTACCACTGATTCTTAACTGCTCAAAGGGCCTCAATCCCAATATTTAAATTCATTGCTACTACTTTGGCTAATATTCATACGCGTGATACATACGGAAGGGAGAAAGGGTTAGTATTGCCAAAGAGTTAGTCTCGGACTTGTTAGTTTAGGACTAGTGGGAGGAGAGGATATCTGCTGATTGACGTTGAGGAAAAGTTTCTTGCTATACCGCATATAGCTTTGCAATACAACTATAACCGGTTTAATCAACGACATTTAAGTTCGACGTTACCGCTCGGCTGGTAAGGGTGATAAGGAATCAAATATATACCTCGCAGGATAAAGCCGAGGTGAATGAGGAATCCCGTCTAGATGGAATGGTCGAATTGAGAATCATTTGGCTGCGAAAACCTCCGCGCGGACTTAAGACGTGCCTTTCTTTGCCCCATTTTGCCCTCCGGCTTCCTCATAGACCCCATGATACGAATTCAAACCACGTCACATAGTTCTGCCGTCTCATCTATTAAAACGGAAAGCCCTTCGGTCGAAATCGAATGCCTGCCCCTTCCTACACTCCCCTTGACAGCGGCGACGTCATAAGTAAACCACGTCAGGGGGAGGATCCATCGCAGATCAACAATTGACTGTCGGGATCGGATTCAGTCGGATCGATTACTCCGTACACCCCTTCCCCTCCCATGTGGGCAGACTCGGAGGTTTTTAAAAATGTTATTTTTTTGCCTGTCCCGAGGGGGGTGGGTGGGGGACGGGACACGAATAAGGAGAGGGGGGAGGATGCGGTTGATTTCCGGAGCGCGAATCGTCGGAGCAGCTTGAAATATGCAACGGGTGAATGGCGAGGATTAATACGAAATGACGTGCGAAGGGTTGCTCTCGTCCCTCCCTTCCCCTCTTCCTCTCCAAACCGTGAGCGGTCGATAAGTCCCGTGGCCTTTCCCTTTTTATCAATTTGGAAAACAATCGATAAAAACTTGATAAATTGAATTATAGGGTAGATAAAAAAAACCCGAGTTGTGTAAAATGCAAGAGCATATTACGTAAACTTGACGAAAGTGAAATGAGAAATGCCCCAGCGTTCAACTAAATAAAAGGTACTTAAGCTGCATCAGGAATCTAAAAATTTATGCCCCCATTCACCTTTCATTCATAGATTACCATTCTCTTCCTTTTCGAAAGGACAAGAAAGTATAGTGAATGTAAAGATAGACAGAAACTTGAAGAATGTATTTTTGCTAGTAGGTTATAAATAATTTTTTACTCGTTATAAATTTTCATCAAATTTCACGAGCTAGGAACTCAAGACCGCTATCGATGGTATGACTTTTTTAAAAAATGACAGCGCTCTAAAACATTGAGAGGTGAATATGATTTGAGTCCCGTATGACAAGGTTAAGAATAGGTTAAGATTACTGATTCAGGATGTTACCAGCTACTAGTGCTTGTATTCACCCTAATCATTATTCAGTTTTATCAGTTTCCTAACAATTATTCAAATAAAACCCTACATATCCATTTCAGAAGATAACGTTGCCTTGTTGACCAAGAGTAATTTTGTGTAGAGTTTAGAAATGCGCAAAATTAATGCATGGATACGTTCAGGGGAAGCGCATAACAGTGCCTAAAATTCATCATACACGGAACTATTATCTCAAACATCCCATGACGCCCTTTGATCAAATGATGGTTTTCTACCGGTGGCGTTTGCTTAGATGGCTGGACTGTCTTACTCTCCTCGGTATCAGTATCTAGAAAATAACGAACAGTGAATCTTACGAAATGAATACATCAGCTTTCTCTCGGCATTCTTTCTCTATCTTTGTCCACGATTCTTTTATCTTCCACCGCAGCGATATGGGTCTAATTCGGGACTGGATTCAGGCCGCGTCGGAATGTAAATCGCATCGCCCGCTAGACATAAGATGAGAGTCCCCATTACAACTCATCTTATGCCTCTCGTGCTCGAGTTCTCATTGGTCCGAGAAAGCAAAATATGGCGTCGGCAAGTTCAAGTATTCACCACATTAGCAAGATTACAAATGTGGTGCACATGAGGTAATCAAGAATCGTTTTTATTCCGACTCGTCTTTAATTGGGATATCATAGCTCAGAGATAGGTCTGCTTCATCATAATCAATGCATCACTGATTTACAAAGGATACGGAGGATATTCGGGTTTAACCCGAGATGCTTTTTTTTGCTGTTTACATTCATAATTCATGGATTACACTATTCCATATGTTGCGAAAATAGCCATGCAAAAAATATATTCCCCATTACAAGGCTATATGAGTAGGCTATGGATAGGATTCACATCATAATTATGTGTAGCAATATTCATGGAACTTGAAGGAATACGCTCCAAACAAACGTAAAATCAATCAATCATCCACGCGATATTTTATTAATAAGGGGTTCAACGCAATTTTCTTAGATAAATTGTAGTTGGATCATCACTACAGTGATTAACAATAGATTTCGTCAAATTATATTTCCCAGATTATTTACCGTCTTATCGTCTATGGCCAGTAATTTTGAGAATAAATCAGTCATTTAAAGATAGAAAAAATGGCATGCATAATATAAAAGGAGAGAAAGAATTAAATAACAAAATGTATGCATATCTTATGTTAATTTATTCATTACCTGAGAAGTTCAATTCACATTTTTAAATAGTTTACTCTTTGAATGGTAGTATCACATTACTCATGGTAAAACAGCATTATTATAAGAAGAAATAAAGACAAAATTAAATTGAAACTAAAATAATGTTTCGATTTGAATTTCCACTAAGTGAATATGGAATTTTGTAAGAAATATTCTTTCTGGGTTAAGTAAAATCTGCGGGTGCTATATGATAAAATATATTTATGCCGTACTTGATAACCAGGTCGGTAATGCGCTGGCCTGACAACCATTAAGGTCGCAGGATAGAATCCTGCCTGGGCATGGATGACCCCACGCTAAGGACAGGAATTAATTCAATGACATGGTAATTGGGTTAAAAATATTTCAGCATTACTTCTCTACAACTGTGGCCACAGGGTTGAAGGTAGAGGGTTCCACTTTGGAGAATATTTACGATAACTTTATCAAAATCTACATTCATTCTCTTTCATTAAACCATAATCCTAATCAAAGAGTTCTTTTATTACATTCCCAGCGCTTTATTCACAGTATTCGCTGTAAGTTACAATCAAGGAATAGTTGCATTTTCTCTCATTAAGCTCTCATAAAAATCTCAGCGATCCTCCCTGTTTGTCGAAGCGACGAAGAGACTTCCCGAGGCCATTTCTCCGGTCTCTCAAAAGTCAGAAACTTACGAATTCTATGCATTTATATCCAGATGGTAGGGTACTGCCATTATTTTGATAGAGCACGTTAAAAGAAGGGAATGCATTACGCTGAGATAAATAATTTCTGCTTAACATCACTAGGCATAGATCCAAATAATTGTTTGACACAACTCTCCACTCCGTTCTTTCATCAGCTGACCTCTTCATTTTCAAATAATTCTTCTTTATTCCTTCTATGTAATCTATTTAACGTTCTTCACTTAATAATTCTGTTGCTTAGAAGAATCAGTATCATAAGAGAAAATGTGTTCCGTAATCTTCTGAGATAGTCGAAAATTTTCAAGGCTTGTCAGCAAAAGAAAATAATATGTTAAATGAGGTATTCCAATGCCTTGGTGCTTTACCGATATGTATGTATGCCGATTTGAATGGGTTAGAAATCGATAGTACAGGGTGTTAAATAAACCCTCTCCGTGATTAAATCAATAGGTACCCGATAATTTTCAGAATATCGGTAAATCTTGAATAGGGGGCCTTTTGGTGTGAGATAATGTTTTCACGTTTTCATCGACAGAATAAAGAACCGTTCGAGACATTTCCTTCTCCATTGTGAGTTTATTATTTTGGCTTCTCTTTCTTCTATGGTCTTTTCTTTGTCTCAGATATGTCCTGTACTGTTTCATATATCTATATTTCTCTGCAGGAAGCTGTTCTCTAAACCGATGGAAATAGAAAAAAAATTTAAACTTAACATAGCGTAATAAAAACATGACAGATTAGAAATTTCATCGTATTAGACCCGCTAGTGTAAATAAAAACCATCACCGGTCATCCAATTCCTCCGATGGTTAGCGAAAAATAAATTGCACCTATTTAAACAATACAATAGCTTTTCAGTAAAGGATTTGAGATTGTCCAAAACTCGAATACACCGTAATTTTAACGACATAGCTCAGACGAATCGTGATTTTCGGTCACGCCAATATGAAAATTACGAATCTAGGACGTCCAGGATTGCGTCGGGGTGCGAGGAATTCTGGATATCTACACGAATAGTCCTCACAAGGACCTCAATCCCTCTTTCTCCAATCGCTATAGGGAGAAATAGGGAGAACCATACACAGATAAGCAGTCGAAGTTTTACGACTGTGAGGGTAGCGCAACTAACGGCGACAGTATCGCCCGCGTCACGGCGCGACGTCTTCACTTGTCCGCCAGTAGATTAAGGATCTTCTTATCTCCGGAAATGAGTGGCAGCGGAACCAACTTGACAGTTTTCCTCCAACGCGGAGTTCAGGCTACATAGGTGTGGAACTGGCGGGAAAAGATAAAGGATCGTTTCAGAAATGTTAATGTTACCGTAACACTTTTCTTATCTCCAAAAAGTGAGTATTTGGTCAATCCTTGAAAAGGAAACGTCTCTTTTTGCCTCCTTAGTTAGCTCCGCTCGTCAACGTAGAATAACCACGGGCAAGAGCTTCAGTGGTGTTGGGACCTGGAAGCGAATTTACGCCCTTGCGCTCACATTCCGTTGAGATAAGGAGTTTACTATATCTCCATCTGGCCCTGTGAGAACGTAAGGGCGTATGGCAGGGATTGCGTAGTACGTTTATTCGGCAGAAACAAAATAGTTATGTACCAATTTTTCACCTAGTTTATCGTCATGAAGCATTTTTTTTATCTGCCCACTTTCATTACTAAGGTAAATTAAAACAGACGCCGACTGAAGAAGTAAGGATGAATTAATCATTAGGGATGCGGAGAAGAGCCTTGTTAGGAAGGAACCCTATTTGGCAGAGTTCAGACGGAGAGAAAACTCAGGTGCTGAGATAATAAAATTATTGCGGTTGTGCACATAGCTCTATTCAAATGGTAGGAGCAAAACGAATAAGGCTTTACCATAATTAATGAGCTCGGAAGACCGGACATTTCTGTTCAATAGCGTACGTCACCTGGGTTTGAGCCTGGTCTCCTGAGATGAGAAGAGTAACGTAACTGCATATAAGATTGCCTGTTTCTCTTCCAACACTTTCGGTAATCGAATGACCAACACTTTCGGCATTTGAATGACCAGGCGCGGGCATTGCCCGCTTCTCTCAACGACAAAAGCAAAGAGACCATGCTATGATGACAACCTAACCATCAGGCAGAGAGCTTTAATTGATTAGTTCACCACACAATCGGTCCTCAGCTCCATAGCTTTTCCATCGACTGACTGTGAATGATACGGAATCCAGTGCTGCCAATTCTTTTTGGAACTCGGCCATAGGCTCCCCAATTGCTCAAGGTTTGATGCACGAGATTCGACTATCGAACCGTACAATATTACTTTAGGACCCATTGGCACGAAAAGTCACGGAATAACCAGAGACGGAATTAGAAAATTTCCCCCTCTGCAATAAATGGGCCTTGGGAATTCCTTAAAATAGCTCTCCGAATATCCCGATCGACAAGGACGGAACTCATTCCTCCCACTGAAATGAATATTTACGACATCCGACTTCCAAGAGAGTGTTCAAGTTAAAAAGTAAAAGAAAAATACTACTTCGCACTCGTAAGACCTTAACTGGAGTATTCATCAAGCATTTGGAATCCAATTAATAAAAAATTATTTTCGGGAACTATATGAAATACAATTGAAATCAACGCGTATTGCAACAAATTTCTATGAACGTACCTACATAAAGTTTCACTCGGCTATTGGAAACCCTAGAAACTAAAGGTTGTTCACAAAATTTAAATTAGTTAGAAAACTTCAATCACGCCAATTGGAATCTGAAACTGCAGATAAGTTTTCACCTTACACTACAAGTGCAGGACAAACAGAGGCAACAAATTAAAAGATCAGCTACGGGACAGAGTGATACAGAAGGTGTTTTTCCTACTACTGCAACGCCAAAACGTATCTCAAACACATTATACACCATTCTTCATTATTAATCAACATAATTTTATCTTTCAGCTAAAAGCGCAAGTACTCACGGCCGGTGACCTACCAGCCCCTGCCACACGCACTTGCTGTGGCTCGCAAGGTAAAATGTGGATGAAAGAGTTCTTAGTGTCCGCGAGCTGGATCTTCCTCCTCAAAGCTAAACAATAAAACGTGAGCCCAAAAAAATAGAAATATTTTCCTTTCTTCCGTTGTCCAATACATGAGCTCGGCGATGATTTATTCCGCGAGTTGGGTTAGCAATGCCAGCAGGCTTAGTGGTGCCGCCCTGCGGAGAGCCCTAGATTCCACGCACGGCGGACGTCACAGACACATCGTCCCAGTTTTCCGTGTGCCGGGTTGGAATCCCGCCGCCAGCGACGAAGGGGCCGATCAATACGCGTACCCAGATAGGGAGAGAGCACAGGAGACCTTCCCTCGGGGACTCCCGTCTCTCAACAGCGAATTCCGTGCCACCATACTCGGAACTCCTGGCAGTGCTGCTCCCTTTCGTTGCAATAATGATAAATATGTTCATCAGTTTGACGAATGGAGACTGAAAACCAAGTCCCTTCACCATATCTAGTCCAGATATTAGCTTGAAACAGCGCTACACCCGATTTTTCTATCGTCTAACCCTTTCTTATTTGTTTAATTCCATTTTTTTTAAATCCTTCACTTTTTGTTCCACATATATCATCTAAGGTTTTCCTTTGAAATTCAACCCATTCAATTTCCTTTGATGACTTCCTTCGTAATCCGTGTGTGTCCTTAGATGCATTCGATGAGATAGGCCAGTTTCTTTACAAAATTTTCGTTAGACGTTTTTCTTCATACTCTTCTTACGTTACGTTAGTTAGTTACTCGCCCTGTCCATCTCATCTTGAATATCATTCTGTAGTGCAGCATCTCAAATGCATCCAGTTTTGCTTTTCCGGTGGCTGTCATCCACGGTGCTTCAATTTCGTAAAGTAGAATGCTCCAGGCATAAGTTATAGGAATTAATTCCATCCTTCCAAGCTTATATTTTCAGCTGCAAGTTATCTTCTGGTAGACTATCCTCTTCGCGCTTGCTGTTCAACTGACTGTTTCCTGAATGACCAAACATTTACTGCAAGCAACAGCCAAAGCTATACAGGAGCAACTGCAACGAATAGTTTATGTATCGCTGAAATATATACCAGACTCAGGTCCCTACGTAGGTATTTATTTCTGGGCCCACGAATTTATCTTTTTATTTTGCAAGCGTATAAACCATTACACATAGGACAAAAAGATAGTTGATATCTCATATATCATCATAGATGGGGTTAAATTTTACTGGTAAGTGATGTTGTAAATGCAAGGATTGCAAACTAACCATGAAAAACCTTAAAGGAGTTACCCCCTGATATATGCATTCGCAATGGCAGTATGTCCTTAGAGATAAAAATGTCAGTTACGTTACAGATAAAAAACTAAGTTGTAAAAAAATAGTTTGAGTGCGTCGCGGTCTTACCTGATGCTGATATGAAAGTCTTTTTCTGTGTTAACACATCACTAGCCGATGCATTTAATCCCATACGAAATCGCAATGAGTATAGGATAAATAAATGGGTATCAGTACGACTAACATAAATAAAAAATGATATTTTTAGAGAGAGGAGGAAATAGCAGAGGTTGAGAGTACTTTGACTTCAAAGTAAACTAATTAACATGATTCAATACTTAAAGTAAATAAATGGACATCTTATACGGTTCAAATATTTGCACATAAAATCTACAGCTCGAAAGGAGAATGAGCATTCGATTAAAATTACGAACACAATTGTCTTTTGATCGCTTCGTTGCGCGCTAAAACAGTAAAGATGGACGAGAAGGCTAACATATTCAAATTTTAGCAAACTTCGCTTCTCCATCCATCTGCTTTACTTGAACTTTCATGGGCAATACAGACACTTTACACATGAAACTTATTCTCTTTGCCTCCAACATGGGTATACCACCACCGAAACTGTCGTCACGAATTCTATTTTCGATTGAACCAGTACTGGTGGCTCAGAGACATAGAAATACTTTTATGCTCTATAAAAGGCGCCTGTTCGAAGGTAGAGCGATAAATATGTATCACATTAGAAAAATTTGCTTCCGTACATGACATCGTCTTATAATACGTAACGCGAATCTGGAAAAATGGAGAACGCGAGATGTTTCGGTTTCATTTTCACTGCGCCAGCACCGTTCATCTCATCGACCCAAGCTTCATGGCCCCATTGCCGGTATTAAGAGACGCGAATGTAGGTAGTAGTACTTCTGAAGTAGGACTCGACTCTGACCCGACGACGGGTGCAGTACAGCGCCCTCGAAACACCAATTGGACTCCTCCCAAGTTCGTATTTTCTCAACCTGCACGAGGCAGAGAGATTTTTCTCCTGATTTTTGGCATCCTAGGTCCATACCTCATTCCGAGATGAACAATAACATATATAGAGTAGAATACGGACGTGTAGTACTTGATGCTGTGAGGACTTGGAAAGATCTGTCCTCCGTGAGTTCAATGAAGCAATACATTTCAGGAATGGAACTGAAGATCAGGAATTGTAATCCCATTGCGAGGGCAACGCTCCACTTGTACTGCTCGGAAGAAAATATCACACGACTTGAATAGATATAAAACACGTAATGTAGATTGGGGTGTGTGGAAGGGGGTGAGTTATCAACAAATATGCGCTACGTACATGCAGTTATGTTTACATATATTACTTTCCTATACTTAATATAGGTATATGATATGTTTGCAGTATTTCTTAAATGTTTCCTAGCAATTTGGGTCAAAAGTGAAATTTGTAGTGATTTTTCCACGTGATAATTATGGTAACATCCCGTTCATTACCACGCATAAATGTAAGTGTACGCACGCTAGTATGTGTTAGATCAGAAGGATCGATTAAAAATCAGCATTTGGGGCACTTGAAACCAAATTATACTATTGCTGGAGGTGGATTATTAGTGGTGTTTTATGGATCTGAGTTGCTTTCATGGACCAATGCCTACTCCTGTTCGATGCTGCTAATCATTACCTTTCCCACATGATATCCCTGAGTACTTTATCATGTCTTATTTCCTTTACAGGTATCCAGCAAAGTCTATCCATTTCATCTATATTTTTTTAAAATTTTTATTTCATACTCAGCGCCGTTAAAATATGGAGGCTCGCGTTACGCAAATTCCTGGATATTCATGTCATATTCCTGTTGGCAACTTGCATTATATTTTATTACAATATTCACAGAGTTTTGAACTGACCAGTCGTCAATTACGGCGAAAGTGAATGCTCTAATAACATCGCGTACTAGGCATATCATGACGCTACCTAAGTTATTACGCAAAACTATTACATCCCTAAATACGTAACTTTATTGAGCAAGATGCTACCCAGTTAAATTATTTTGAATGGCAAGCTTACGAAGAATATGATGGAAACACTCCGCTGACAAAATAGTTAAATTGGTAGTTAAAAACGAATAAATGATTCAAGGGAACACAAGGCTCGGCACAAGAGCTATTTTAGTGTCTATGAAAATTTTTCATAGTGAAAATTCGGGGGTTATGTGGCGTAATTGGATCATAGTAAATGACTGAGATGAGCAATTTTTCAGTCGTAAAAATACATTTCTTTCTTTACTATAACCACAATTTTATAATGTTGAAAGTAAAATTGAATTCAATACTATATCATTTTCATTTGAAAATAATGCAGTAAGGGTAACATAGATCGAGATAAATGGTTCCCCTAATATAAAGAGTATTCATTTACTCCCTTTCCAATTCCACGTTCCCAAAAAATATCCTTATGTGCAGTTCGTCACAGATGCAAGCGGACTCTAAAAAAAGCAATATTAGATCCGGCATATCTTCCTCTCTTGGTTCACTCTACTGGCATAGAGACCTTCATCAACGAGTGAGTATGGATCTGGCAATATCAAGGAAGGTGTTACAGGGAGGGGGGCGGAGGTGGGGTAAGTAAGGCGAAACGGGGAAGGGTGGGGTGAGGGGGGGGGGGGGGGGGAGAAGAATTGATCCGACAGTCAACTCGGCACCGTTGCTATGGCAATGGTCTAGGATGGAGCGGGGAAGGGGGAGTAGTGCCGAGGGGGTGTGGTCTCGGCCTCGGCGAGTGTTAAGGCCTTGCTCCACCGGCGGCGCCCTCTCCGCAACACTTTTTTTTAATTCCCCGGCAGGCGCCATGCATGAGATACGCGCAGATGGATTGGGTCGGACCGAATCCCACTTCACCCTCCGTATCACGTACAGCGAGCGGAAAGAAATCAAGCTACTCAGCCTCAAAGAGAAGTGAGACAGCATCTCAGTCAGTGGAAACGTACGCCAAAAACAATTCAGAGTTGGCGGAAAATCGTTGATTTTATACAGTTGAGATCTTTGAGTTTGAAAATCTTATCATTTTTTGAGTGATATTAAATATGAAGCTAGAAAAAGGACTCTTAAGTAAGTCATCTCCTCCGGAATTTCAGTAACGACAAAGTCAAGTCATTTAAAGTTTATTCAACCAGTAGTGAATTCTACAAACAAAAAAATTGGCATTTTGGCGAATCCCAAACAGTTATTTTTGAGAATTGCTTAAGCTTATACAATATAGGAAAAGATTAGTAAAGACGGCACGTAACGTTTAATCTTATTATCATTTGCTTTGGAAAAGTGAAAAAAAGCCAACGAAGTAGAATAAACATTCTCAAGCTCTTGCTGATCAAACTAACCTCACCATTTCACGATTAATCCATACCATAAATGGTTACCTATTTTAACCTATAATTTTTACAGTAATCATTTGAGTCTCGAATGCCTGAGAAGCACTTCAGCTCTCGGGAGCCATTTCCTGCGTGCAAGTCTTACGAACTTACGGCAACTGCGGTTGGGAGGTTTGTCAGTTACTTATCCAATGAACAAAAAAATATAAATACGTTTGGCGCGGTCATTTGGTGCAATGATTTTGCTAAGAAATAAAGTAATTGTATACGGATTTTATAACTTTTTTCAAAAAATCCTAGATTTCTGAGGAATGGATAATTGAAAGCCTCAAAGAATTGTAACATTACCTACGAAAAGTAACGATTTTTCCCCATTCTTCATTATTCCGCTCTCTTTTAACCTATGAGTCGGGCTTTCTCTTACGTCTTCAAAATCTTTTCATAGAATGATGAGAAACAAACATCAGTCATCATGGTAGGATCGCGACAACGAAAGCTACTTTGGTGAGCTATCAATCCCAAATTACGGGTGAAATTAAGAAGAGGTATGAAAAATAAAAAAAAGTAGTTGCGAAGGCTTCCGTGGTGCTCGGGTAATGTCTCGAGGGGTTTCGGGTTCAACGCGGGAGGAACCCGAAAACCCTCGAGACAATAAAAAAGGTATGTATGCAAATAGGGTATTGGCATTTTTTGGGCCACTAATTTATACTTACCATCCCATGGAAATAAAATTCCCCAAAGGAGTGTTCGAATCCCGGCAGAAGCGGACATTTTTTTTATTGGTTTACCGGTCCCTACATGAGCGCCTGGTGGAGAGCACTTCAAGTGCAGTACTCCGTCCGTCGGATGGGATGTTTAGCGATGGATCCCTTGGTTCCTTCCGTTAAATGCAGGCTAATGCCGACACCAGGTTCCCCTCCGTCCTTTCTGCGTCCCTGTCCTACTTCTACCAAATTATCCACTATTCATAAATGGCGCAAATGACCTTATGTTGTCGGTAGTCTCCCACAAATATCAGCGACCTAGACCAAGGCTTATGGCGCGTAAAACCTGGCCCTGATCATACCGCACCTATTCGAATCGAATGCGGTGTCCACATTTATTTTCTCTTCGGTCGAAAGATTGGTTGGTTGGTTATTTAGGGGAGGCGACCGACAGCTGAGGTCATTTGCGCCATTTAGGATAGGTGGGTAATTGGGTAATGGTAGGAGTTTCCAGGGAACGGAGGAAGGGTGGAGAGAAACCCGGCGTCGGCATTAGCCTACTCTTAACGAAAGGCGCCACGGCTTAACGTCCCATCCGACGGACGGAGTACTGAACTTGAAATGCCCCCCACTAGGCACTCAAGTGGGGACCGGTTTTCCACTGAAAAATCCGCCACTGCCGGGAATCGAACCCGGGCCCTCGGGATGGGAGGCGAGTACTCTAGCCACCACACCAACCCGATCCCCCGGTCGAAAGAGCTCACGTCCATGAGGAATCCCGCGGGCACACATGCACTCTGTAATCAAATCACGCACAGTGGCCGCGAGTTGCAGGTTGGTTGCGTCGCTCTCAGCTTCAGCGACCGGCGTCAGTCTTCCTCGAGTCGAAGCTTTCCGTGCGTGACATTGCAATAGGTGTTAGGCCCGCCGCAAGAAGAACGTAGCCGAGACAGAGGTGGCACTGCGCGTTACTTGTAACACGGTGTTTTCAATGGGAGTGCGCAAGTTGAACCCAGCATAGGCAGAGAAGAGAAAGTCCTCTGCCAGACCTCTGTCACTTTGTGGTCGGGACACAGTTTCCTGCGGCCTCTGTCGCCTCTGCGGGCCAGGATCGCCGATACACAAAATTTAAAGTTGATAAAAATTCAAAAATAAAAGTATTTTTCGAATAGCGGAATGTTACTCGTTTTTCTGTAAAAATATTTTCTCATTATTGCAAAAGGTCCTATAGTAAACTCAAAAAAACCGAAAAAGCCGGTTTTTCAAATGAGTAGAATTTTTTAAATCAAAATTGCCATACCTCCCTTCATCTCCATCTTAGAGCTTTGAATTTTTGTGCTGTGAAGTATCTAAGCCTTCTTATGACGAATATGTTCTTTAAAAATCTGTGGTAATGCTCAGAATTTAAAAAAATTTTAAAATTGGCCAAGCGCGTCAGGAATTTCGTTCTCGGGGAGATGGAATTTTCAGTGTGCTGATAAGTTCCGTTCTAAGGGAAAAACTTGCATGGTGTCTGTGAGTGATTTGTTAATAAAGATATGAATTAGTTTTTGCGAAAGTTTTAGCCTGGTACTTGCAATAGCTTTTGAGAAATTGACGTTCATTTATGAAGCTGCTCTCCGTGAGGTGAGCGGGTGGCTAGCGGTCGAGGAGCGTCTCGTCGATTTGGTGGCCGCGAGTGTTCTTCTTCTGGCATATTTGAGCTTTCAACAATATGCATATTTATTTTATTGTTTCATTCATTTATTACAGCTTTACGGTAAAACAGAAACCCTAATTGTGGGATTACTTGATCAATTTGTATTCCATGAAAAAATTCAGGCCCAATCGATCCCCTGACTGCACCCCAGATGCTTGATCACTCCCGCAGTAAAATTGAGTAATGACTTCCATGGGCATTAACGGTTTTGAAATGGATATTCCCATAGCAGTTTAATAATATAAAATATAAATAGAGCAATATATTAAAGGTGTCCAGCACCTAAATGGCCTTTAAATATTCGCTATTTGAATATTCTCCGCTATATCCACGGTACATGAAAGTGCCTCTCCATTTCCTAGTAAGTATCCTTCAAGCAAAAAGAGCAGATACCATTGCCCATTGTTGAAATATTTCAAGGCTATCTGAGTTGGTATTCCCAAAACGGAGCTCTGGAAAGATTACTTCTTTCCAACTCCCACCCGTAGCGATTTCGCATTAGTTTCCTTGCCCTTTCACACGCCAATGTGGATATCCTGGGGTACTAGGGCAACTTGGTTTGCATTTCTTAATTAGCTTTTCAAAATATGAAGACCACCAAGTTTCTCGGAATGAAGGGACCAAAATTCCTCTTTCCAAAATGTCGTTTGGGAAGTTTATGAAGGCTGCTTGAACACATATTTTTGTTACTAAAATTTGCGATAATTATAAGGAACATAAACGCTACATAACGCATAAATGCCACGCTAGGATGGAAAACGCAGGACGGGGTCTATCGGTAGAGGAAAAAAATGAGTTAGTTCAAAAATTTAAAAAATCGAGAGCATTAGCAAGGAAATCAAGTCGGCAAGCGTTATCACATTTCAAGAGCAAGATGTTAGGAGAATATTTTGATAGCAATCCTAAAGCGTTTCGGTCATATATGAGAGAGCTTCAGGGAAATAGGTCCACAGTGCACACACTTAAAACCGATAAAGGAATTACAGTCATCAGCAATGTAGACAAAGCCAATACTTGAAACACCTTCTTCCAAAGCGTATTCAACTCATCGTCACACAACGCTGTGGAACCACCGCTGAACACTTTCAGTGAGCAAATGCCCGAAATAAAAATTTCATGTCGAGGAATAGAGCAGCAGTTAAAAAGTATTAGTAAAAACAAATCACCAGGTCCCGATCAAATTCCTTCCAGAGTATATAAAACATTAGCTTCTGAAATAGCCCCCTATCTAGAAATAATATTCAATAAAACATTATAAAGAACCACACAGTACCCAAGGATTGGAAAGTAGCTAATAGTACACCTATTTTTAAAAGCGGTGATAGGGAAGAACCTAGTAAATACAGATCGATTTCACTCACGTCAATCTCTTGTAAGATATTTGAGCACATTGTAGTCAGTTCGATCATGGGTCATTTGGATAGTCAGGATTACTCATAAACAGCCAACATGGGTTCCGGAAAGGTAGATCTTGCGAGAAACAATTAGCTTTATTCGTATACGATATTTTAGTCTACGGCGAAAACAGTACTGAAGTTGATGCGATATTTTTATATTTTAAAAAGGCTTTCGATAAAGTTCCTCAATTTAAATATTAATCTTGAAGTTAGAGAGTTTTGGTATAAATAAAGACGTTGTATGTTGGGTAAAAGAATTCTTAAGTGGACAAGAGCAGAGGGTTTTCATAGATGGTATCATGTCGGACACAATCAAAGTCACATCGGGAGTTCCCCAGGGTAGCGTAGTAGGTCCGCTTCTATTTCTTTTATACATAAACGATTTGGGTACCGTAGCTAGTAGTAAGCTTAGACTTTTTGCAGACGATACGGTAGTGTATAGGGGTATATCAAAAGAAGAGGACAGGAAATCGCTTTGCAAGGATTTACATCTACATCTACATAATACCCTGCAAGCCACCACAAGGGTGTGTGGCAGGGGGTGATTTCTCACCAAACATGCACTACATATTATGCATAAAAAAGGAATAGTATTAATATAGTAGTCATAACTACACTATTTAAAAAAGATAGAAATTGCAAAGCAAACATGCAAAAACATTCTGTTAGTAGGGTTAGCTTTAAGTACTCATACCAACATGCAGCTACCAATGCTATTCATTGCTACTCTCCGATAGGACATATTTACCGTACCGATTTAGATGCAATTCAAGAGTGGTGCGACAAATGGCAGTTAGAACTTAGCCTTAAAAAGTGTGTAGCTATCAATTTTTGGGGGAGGAATAATTCGACAGAGCGATCATATAAAATTAGTATCACGAAGATCGAAAACGTTGAAAGCATAAGATATTTAGTTGTAACAATCACTAAAGATAAATCGTGGGGAAAACACATCCGGGAAATATGCGGCCGAGTGAAGAGAAATGTAGGATTTATAAAAAGAGTACTTGGGAAAAATGATGAGAAGACAAAACAGCGATGTTACTTTTCACTAGTTAGGCCCCACCTTGAGTATGCAGCCAGTGTATTGGATCCTAATGAATTAGGTTTGATCAGAGAACTAGACAGTGTGCAGCGTAAAGCAGCTACGTTCGTCAAATGGTGTTACGATGGGTTGATTGGTGTATCAGAATTAATACAAGAATTAGGGTGGGAATCATTATCAGAGCGTAGGTTAAAGTACATATTAAATCTATTAGAGAAATTTCAATCGGATAGATTTACTGAAGATATTAGCCACATATTAAAGACACCAGCGTATCATGCTGGTGTCTTTCGTGCATCTTCAAAGTCTGTAGTGCATGATGCATGTATTAATCCCTTAAATAATATATATACTAAAAACCTAGTGGCATGAGACCCTATAGTTGCTAGTTTGCATGCTAGTAGTGCATGCTTGGTGATCTTCACCCCCTGCCACACACCCTCGAGGTGGCTTGCAGGGTATCGTGTAGATGTAGATATGTTTTAATATATATGTGGAGGTCATCCCTTACATTAATAATATCATCAAATTCCTTTGAAAACGCTAAACGGCAAACGGGAAAGAGATGCCTATTCCTCGCCTCGGCTACGTCCTTCTTGCGCGCACGCCTATTCCTGTCCTCCACCTCGGCGGCGGAGGCCTCTGCCTCGGCTGCGTTCTTCTTGCGGCGGGCCTAAGGCGTGGTTGTTGTACTAGCCTTGAGTTTGAGAACTATAGGTTAGAATCTAATAGGTTAGATGGTGCAAAATGACTAAAAACAATTGGAACAACTAAAAGCCAATTCTAGTGTTACTATCATCTAAGAATGTCAATTTAAGCAATATTCCTTGGAGTTATATCCGCATTTCACCCAGTGAGGCACCTCAAGAGCGTGTGGCAGGGGATGGTAGATCACAAACTTTGAAGATGGGAATAAGTTGAAATTAAAAACTGCTAGTGAATGCATGTAATAAGTATGGGTGTAATGTGTTAAGAAGAATTACACTTTGTTTGCACTGTCGTCGTGGTCAGTGCGTGGGAATAACGCATTCTGTAATCCCTCGGTCCAACATATTTGAACTCTTGATTTAAATTCATGCCTGATGATGGCTCACACCCTGCCATTTGCACCTTGCGGTGGCTCGCGGGGTGTTACGTAGATATAGATGTTCGATTTCTCTTAATATATCGCTTCTGTCTGTCCCGCTGATATAATATGGGGGTAAAATTATCTGCTTTGTCAGATTCAAATTCGCCGGATTTATGGCGAATTAATGTTTGTTCGATGGTACTGAGGTTATTTATACTGAAGAATGAAAATTTCCTCCTTAATTATCGACGTGGGAGAGTAAGGGAGGACTAAGTCGGATTTCGGCAAAATCTAATCCGGAGCCTAACCAACCCCTTCTCTTCCGACTGTCTGCTTACTCTGCGCATCGAATTTCCTTCCCGAGGACTCGAGGGAGATTATTCAACCCCTGCTGAAAATTTTCCCCACGAGCAGTTTTCCGTCTTTTCTTTAAAAAAAAAAAGTAAAATATAACGAAGGAGCCTTAAGCGCATTCCGTTTTCCCTCGTCGAGGTGGTCGCACGAAACGGACGGATTACATAAGAGAGAGAGAGAGAGAAAGAGGAGAGGCGGTGTGTGCGGTAGTGTTGGTAGGTGCGGCTATCGATCTGCCGGCATCCCGTCGGCCCCCGCGGCCACCCGTCTTTCCCTTGCAGCCCCTGAGCCTCGCATGCAAGCCGAGCAGCCGCGGATGAGCGACGAAAATGGCTACCGACCGTTACTTTCCGTGCAACTCCGGAAAAAAAGCCATTACGCTAATGAACTCGAAACTGCGCGCAAAGGGCGAGAACAAAGTCACTCCTCACTTTCGCCAATTCCGAGAACCATTTCCACCAGAGGAGAAGATGAACATTTGGAATTAGTCCGAACGACATTTATTGCTCGTCTAGCGCTAAATTGTATGTACCTTCCGACAAAAAGGCGTTTGGCAGTAGGTGACTTCTAAAAGGCAATCATTAGCGGACGGGTATTATAATGCAGGTCAGTAGTCGCCTACAGATTTCAACGACAAAAACTAATATGGTGAGAAAACGGTGATTTCACGAGCAACACAGCCTTCAGCCTCGAATGAACACTGTGCACACGTCAATAATTTTGCATAAATATTTATTAAACAGGCCAGAAATATAAGAAAATATTTAAAAAAAACAATCACACTCGTACGTTTACAGAGGTTAATTTAGACCAGCAAGAAAAACTAAAATGAAAATCAAATATCCAAATCAATTCCATTTAATGAACCATTACACCTTATTTCTAGCGGAAAGAATTAAATTTAAAGCCTCTTTTTTTACTGAATCTATATAGCATTATATTGATGATTTAGCCTACAATAGAGAACAGGGTCTTTTTAATATACATTTAAAATCTTCGGAAAAGTTACCCACCTTATTTTACATCACTTTCATTATTATGAATTATTAGCTTTACGTATTGTTTGACCCGGTCCTAAAGGAAAGAGGTTGAGTAGAACTTTTGTTCCAAAGCTCGAGACTTATGGAGCGTGGGTGCGGAGAAGAATGGAGGTTAGCTATAAGGAAAGTAAGACGAATGGTGAAGGGTTCAATTCTGCGAGAAAGAAGAGAGAATTTATTAGAGAAGTTTGAAGAAGGCTACAATGGTATATGGACGGGTGATTGAGGAGTTGGGATAGCGCAAACGAGGGAGAATTTTTTGAGACACTGAATTTTTATCCAGATTTATCAGGCACTCTAGGAATTCAATATAGCATAAGTTTTCTTAAAATGGCTAAGTATTTTAGAGTACTAACGTGAACAAGAGTCCTTTTTCACTGTTGAGGTAGCCAGGTATGTAACGTGCCTGTCTGGAAAACTTAGGGTCGCGGGTTCGAGTCCCAACTCGAGCATGGATGTTAGTTTTAATATTAGGTTAACGAAGTGATATAAACTTAGCCAATGATGTACCTAAAATTATCACTTCTACTACTATTACCACTAGAGCCCTATTTTCAGACCGCTACTCGTAGACAAAACGAACATCGCCATTGACACCCATTGGTTTTTTAATGCAGTTGAAGCCTATCAACACTGACTAACTGATTACAGTTTGCAGGAAAATTATTACTTTTATACAGGATAAAATAGACTCGATAACTCAATGGCAACCTTGGATATTCTTCAGATTATTCGATGTAGGCTTCTGTAGACAAAACATGGCTGCAATTCACCACGGAGTGGAAGGTTTTGAAGCAGGTGCTGAAAAGGGGAAAAGATCGCGCACGAGATGGGTACACTCAACCCTTTGGGATGAATCCTATCAAGTGCTGACGCTCCTAGCTGTTCTCATTAGTGGTCTGGGAATTTTTGCGATACCCAAGCTACAAATTCACTTTTTTTTAATGAAATCTCAGTTCCAATTTACGTTCACTTATTCCTGATCATTCTGATTTTCTAATTCTCTCCATAAATATTTGATTTGCCTGACTCGAACATCTTGATGATCCTTGGTCTTAAAAATCCTTACTCACATTAACTTCAACTGAAGGGTATTTAATTCTTTCAGTGCCAGACAGGCCGGTTTTAGGTCTCGAATTCTATCTCCTTGAGTGTCCTATCTCCTCATAATTATAGAATGCCTCTATTTCATAAACTGATTTTCAATGCTTGATCATTTACGAACCAACATATTGGACCCAATTAGGTAGTTGAAATCCATGTCTGTCAGCTGTAATCCCACGGTCAAAGTAGGTAATTGTTTTTAATCTTGTCAATAATTCAGCGATTCTCGCCCCTACACCCTTGTTAATAAAGCGGGATTTACAAAAAAACAACGGCACATCTAAGAGCTCATACCCTCCCAGTCCGATTGGCTCGTCCTCTCATAATCAGTTGTAAGCTCGCTGTTTGATGTAAACATAAAGTTTCCTACTCGTTTTTTTCAGTCCATATGTTCCAAAGTTTAATCCGTACCTCGTGTTCCACTGCACGTATGCCTGCAGGGATTTCTAGAGAGTGGAGTCGAAATGCGAATGGAAATATTGACTTAAGGAATGCATGCATTGGGAAACCCCGAAAGGAGTCGATCGGAGTTTCCACTGACAGAATTAACCCAGGGTGTCTCCGACGTACTACACACATCTATCAATCAGTTAGGATGCAAATTTCCATTAAGTGGCCTATAGGTATGTCGTAATCTTCGAACACAGTAGGTACTTCCATTTATACAACTTTTTCGGTTTAAACCACCACGCCCGTATTCGATAATTAGGTACCTAAATGCATCCTTCAGAAGGAGAAATCCATCTTGAAGTGTGTTCGTATTCATTAAACATTAAGTTTAACTGCCGAATTCAGTCATCTGATACTGCCATAGTGGCTTAGAGAGAAGAAATTTGTCTTTTTGCGACACCATATTGGATTACGGAGTACAAATTACTAGAAGACTTCTTCCTCTTCTTTGGTAAAAGTACAAAATCATATCAATGAGCGCGATAGTTTTGGAAAAATGCCTTAAAACTATAGATGTGCGGAAAAGTAATTTGACAAAATTATATCAATATCAAATGTGGATAGTATCATTCAATTAAATAAATACCTTTCATAGCAATAGTAGGCAAGTTTACTTGGTTGGAATTTCTCAATTATTCTACACATGATAATGACCATAAAAGATTGAAACCGGTAGAATGAGCAATAAAAAATTAGTGGAATACAACAAAGTTTATTTTTGAGTTAAATGTTAACTTTCATCATCACCGGTGGGTTTTTTTTCTAACAGCTGGGGTTTTAGGTGACTTCAATGGCAAATGGAACATGGCCAATTTCTCATGTCTTATAAATTCGGAAGAGGACATAGTAACCATTTAACAAGGGCTGCCACCAATCGTTTTCGTTGTCGATAGAAATTAGATATGCATCTCAAAGGAAAAGAATTATCCCTTATTTATGCGTCACAACTCCTTATGAGAAGTAAAAAGACCTCCAGAGTCCATGCAGTAAATATTCCCGGGTAGTGGACTGCGGGAATTCTCAAGTAACGAGCCTGAGGAGAAGAAGCCACCGGAAGGCTAGCCGGAAGCCGATGTCAGCGACGCGGTCGGTTGGAAGTGGAAATAAAGCTCGGGGAACTGTTAAGGTTTCAGCAGCCCGAAACCCGCGACATTTTCCCCTTCTCCTTTCACCATCCCTTCCGTCCACTCGAGATGCATTAGTGGTTAATTAATGCGCCATCTAAAGCGTTGCCATACCGTTTCCACAACGTCTCGACTCTGGCGTTAAGGAGTCCCATTGGTCTCTCTAAAGAAATATTCTCACTTCCCTCCATTCCTTCATCGTCGTTTACCACGAAACTGAGGCATCACTGAGAAATTAGCTAGTCAAATGACCTCTTTAAGACCAATTAGAAGGCTGAGAATTTGGCTTTGAATTCATTGTCGACTTTTAAAAGCGTGAGACCTCAGGGAGTCTCCTACGTCAAATATTCGTTAGAGGTGTTTGACGAAGACTATTAAAACGCTTCGGGTAGTACCTAATGGTAGAATTATGTTTTCAGAAGCTCGAACTGCCAAGGTCGTATCGCACCGTCTTACCTGACATGATTCAAAGGCAAACAAAACATCCATGACCAGGTGGGATCTGACTTTGGGTCTTTGGATCGTAAGATTGGACTCGTCACCAACGTGATTACAAAGAACGTCTAAAACGCTTTGGAACTTACGGAATCCTGATAAAAGATATTTGATATCATCCCTAAAAGTTGCTATCCGCGTAGCTAGTTACTTGCGGTGTCGGTTAACTTTTAAATGAAGCACTTTCGGATAATTTAAAATTTTTTCGGGATACACTAGTGATGTTATGGTGAAACAAGGGACGTCGAGGTTATCAGTACTTTATATCAGTAATATACATTTATCATTTGAGAATTCACAATAAAAATAAGTTTCCATGGAAAGAGGATGGGCAATTAATTAAATGAATATTATCTTCCTGATGGACAATTTCGTTCGCCTGTCAACTAAAATCGTCGCTGAAAGGCTAAACCTTCGACTTAAACGAATTCCTTATGTTTTAGCATGCGTTGCCACACAGGATAAATATATTTACCGAAAGAGACTAAATAAGTTGATCCATTTAAAATGTGTTTTGTAGTAGGTACCTACCTCCTCTAGAAATTTAAAATAAAAACAATTAATTGTAAATTAAAATGTCAAAGTAAATGTTAAATACTTTGCTCAACGTTTCGCGAAAATTTTACCGAACATTACTACCTCTGCAACATTCAGATCACTTAAAACCAGCGGGCAAAAAAAAAACGTACGAGATACCAAAACGCCTAAAGTGAATGAATAAAGGCGCGCAGGTAGGAGTGTAAGTAGAACGTATTTTTTTAATCCTGTCCCTTAAATATCACACATGCCGGAAAGCTTATAACCCACCAAAAAATAGTGCGTCTGAACCTTATTTTTACGCAACGTAGGGCTCGAGGGATGGAACCTTATGGGACCAAACCGCGTGTTCAAGCCTTGTGGCTGAGCTTTACCCTGGAGAAAATCGTCAATTCCCCGAAATTCTTTGGGTTTTTCTCATGACCTCCTTAGTTCTTCAGTTTGACTCAATAGACCTATTACCGTCAGATATAATTAATACGGCAGACATGAGTGGATAAGGAAAGATATTTTTTTATAATCTTTCCTTATAAATTTTTTTTAACTTGCGGGAATTGAATGACCTTAATCTAGAGCAATAACGGATACAGACATTGAGTCGATGGAAGATAAGAAGCCTGACTTTGATGAAAATATGGCGATGAATTTCGGAAAACAGCCGCTTGGCTCTAGCGTCAGAAAAATATTAGTTTCATGTGAATATCACACTAAGGATTCTCATTCAAATCCCATTCTTTCTCTTGTACACTTTTCCTGGAAAACTGTGTTTATTGAGCTATCAAGTCAAAAAGTGAGACCTGTGTTAATTTCTCTTGCTAGATTTTCTGTATGCTTCGTCACCCTCATACTCTCCAATGGACTCTTCCAACATCAATCCATCCAATGCAACACCATCAATTTACAGTGACCTCGTTTCCGTTCATTTGCTTAATCTGTTCAGCAGTTTTTAATCTCCGTGCCTCACAGTCAGTACAAACAAACTGTAAACGGATATCATGTGCTCCAATTGGAGATAGAATTGTCTACTTTAGGATGAGGTATTCACTATGCCATTTATGCGACTTCCACTACGGATACCTAATTATGGCTATGAAATCACAAATACTCTCCTAGGGAATTAAAAACTAAGATAAAACGAGAACTACTCAACTATTATTGAACTGTAATGATTCGTAATAGGTACAGGTAACCTTTTTCAGTCTTACATTAGCCCATTTGCGAGTGAAATGACCAGAAACAGAGCATGGGGACTTTCCTCAGACCACCATTGACCAAAAAATGGCACAACATGAATTCCAAGCGTATTGCTGCACGGCCATACCAAAGATAATTGGAACAAATTCCATTCTGCGACCTTGCTATTCCCACAGCCAACGATTCCACTTTCCAAATAACAAAGCTGTTTCTCTATCTATAAGCTTTTTCACATAACCGTCGCAGCTAAAATAACAGCCGCAGACCTTTGTCTTCGATCATTTATACCTGACTTCGTCTTCAATGGGCACTAACTTTTCTCTCGTTGGCGGTCAAGAGAGAAACTAGCACATATTGAGGAAACACGCTGGTCGGGAGGCGGCAGCCGTGGGCTAAATCGGGATGTTTTGGGGGATGGTGGGCAGAAACTTCTTCATCGGTCTATAATTAAAGGCACACACAAAGGAAGGGAGGAGAGAAGAGGTGGGAGAAGCATTCGGTCGCCCTTTTGAGAGACCAGAGAGGGAAAGAGACCAAATGGAAGGGATGCAATTTCTGTCTCATTGAAGGTTGTCGCACACTGCCGGGTACGCCAAGAATCACGTCTCCTCGTCACCACTTTACGCAAAAGTGAGTAGCCTTTACACCCAGCGCAGCGTTTCAAACCAACTGAAGTTTGAAATTTACCTTTAAGTGCGAGAAAAAAATTATTTTTGCTTCGAGTAATACTAATTGTAAGAATTGAAGATGTTACCTGGCAACAAAAAATCGGACCGAGTTCGTTCGGGAGAGCAGGGCTTTTGCGGAATAGAACATTATCGTGGCTAAATATCCGCACTATAGACAAGAGCAAATTTTGAAAAGCTATCCTTTTTAATTTTTAAAACAACTCAGTTAATGTCCACAAAATCTCGTACTTATTATTGTCATCATCGTCATCGGTCAACAATCCTAATATTGGTTTGACGCAGTCCTCCAATCAACTTTTTTATCGGCTAATCTCTTCATATTCACGTAATTCGTCTCTTTTACATCCTTCACAACTTTTTCAATCTATATATACGAGGCTTGTCTTTTCCAATCTTTTCGTTCACTTTTCTCTCGACGATTGTCTTCATCAGGCCATCGTGTCTTAAGATGCGGTCGATGAAGTTGTCCGGTTTTCTTTTCATAGGTTTCAGCCGACTTCTCCTTTCTCCCACGCTTCTGAAGACTTCGTTTGTCACTCGGTCGATCCATTTCACTTCATTATTCTTCGGTAGTTGTTACTCTACCTTATGGAATCGAATCAAAGATTAGGTGATCTTTTTATGGGAATACTGTTGTTGCGGCTCAACCAAACCAAATCACAGCCTCGAGACAGTATTAGTGAATTTTGAATAGACTGATTTGTGAGTGTGGAACTCAACCAGCACATAGCCAACCGACGCATGGGTCACAGAATTGTTCCTCCCACCATGATGGGCGTTACTTTTCAGGGGATAAGGAGGTAGATCCTACCCTGTGGTTTTGCAAAACATCTTGAGACCGAAAATCATTCATTTTGGGTTGTACTAATCTTGTACCTAGTCTTCTACAGGATGAGCACAGACCTTCAGGGTAATTCCTCATGGTTCATCTCAATTTGTTACAACGCCGTCTCAATGCTCAACAAACACAAGAAATTTTCGAGTTAAGCAAGTGGATTGACTAAATTTATGGTGTTTTTGATATAGCCGTAAATTTACTAGGAACGCTTCCACTACTTGAAGATCATAGCCCATTTTAATATTTCGTAAACGCGGAATTTATTTCAGAAGCATCTACTGAAAGAAAGAAAAAGGCCTCCTTAGTAGCATAGTATCTTTCTTGCCGTTCGGTTTTGAAGATTTATGAAAAAAATACGGATATAATTATAAGCAATACGCTCATTTCATAGTTTAAGTAAGAACTAGAAAAGGCTTTTTTAAAGTATAAAACTATATAACTGTCCGGGAGCCATCTAAAACATGTTTTCTCATTTCAAATCGAAAACCTCCCTCACTTGATAACTATCACAAGTTTGTGGGCAGGGATTAATTAGTTTAAGTGAAACGGAACTTGTGACCTAAACCGTCGCAAAAGGAAAAAATGTGTGACCAGCAAGAGCTGGGGAGAAAAAACTCATGGACGGATATAACCTTGGCGAACCAAGTTTTTCGAAGAAGAGCGCCCATATAAAAATAAAAATGAAATTAAAGGATGAGTAAGCGCTGGTGAGGGCGCGATAGTAGTGAAGCTTGTGTCAACATCCGATGGAGTGAGCGCAACTCCCATTATCCTTTAATTGCATATTGAATGGCACTGTCGCAGTTTAGACCGCTACTTGAAATGTTATGACCTTTCACAGGTTGGTAATATTTAAAGCCACATGAACTGTAGAAGGGAGCATTGCGGATGTCGATGTTTTTTCTGCGACCCACTGTAGCGTGTCCTATCTACTTCCCATTTATGGATATGAACTTAAATCTTCATCTAATACAAGCAGCGGAATGAGTAATGGGCACGAAATTTTTATTTCTGTATAACAGCAGATTAGACTTAATGGAAGGGCTCATAATTAAGGTCAAATTTTCACCACGCTCTTCACATCAAAGAGCAGCCAGCCGAGTGGACTCTGAATACGATCAACCCTGAGATTCCATAACAGTATATGAATGAAAGCTAGAAGAAACTGTAAAAATATCACGGCCTACAAAAAATACGCCAAGTTTAAACTAAAACGTCAACCAAGCAGGTGCAATGTATGAGCATGACTGCAATTGTAAAGGGCAATGCTACTCACTTGATCTGTACCCCGGGACCTGGTCCGGTCCGCGGACTTATCTTTCCTACCTGTTTGTGGAACTTGGTTCATAAATTTTCCGTTCCGCCACGACAAAAAGTTTTAAGTAGTACTAGCGTAAGGAGCATGACCCATTAGCCGATTCAAAGTCTCATTCTTAATCAGAAACTTCTCGTATCTCCGTCTGAAGTCCCATGTAAGTCTCAGAGCAAGCGTGTTAGCTCCTTGCTCTCACTAGCTGGTTCCGATGGCCTTAAGGGAGATCTTGAGGGAGGGGAATACGGGAAGAGAGCTCACGAGAAGGGAAGAATTTCTGGGAGCAGGAGCCAAGCCGCGGAGCCAAGATCTATTAATGGCGGTCCTAGCGACACAAAAGAGGAAGGGAGAGGTAGGGTAGAAGGATAGGAGAGTCTCCCTCCCAAAGCCCGTGACGTAAACACGTCACGCGAATACGTCACGGCGGGATCGTGCGTAAAGTAGACTCATGCATATAATTATGTATAAAAAAAACCGAGGGAGATGCTCTCCAGCCTATGAGACCGACTCGGCTCTTTCCCGCGAACTCTCCCACCACGTGGTCTCGACAAGTGAAGAGCGCCGAGCCCGCGCGGGGGCCGAGAGACATGGAGACCCGACTGTTTAGGAGTGGTCAGGGTGGGGAGAGAGAGTTACGCAATCACGAGCTTCAATTGATGCTAAGGAGGGATGGAGAGGGAGGTGGACAATGAGAGGCAGACATCGAGAGAGGAACGGGGTGTGCCCCGAAATTCAGAATGACCTTTGGAGTCCGAATTCTGAGGGAACTGGAGCCAGTATCACACCAGAATAGCAGAATTAGATTTTTTAGGTGCTTCAGTTTCTAAGATTGTTTCGCACATTCGAGCCTAACTTAACCCTGAGAGAAGTAGTTGATGTTGTTAAAAAGAGGCGACCGACAGCTTAGGTCATTTGCGTCATTTAGGTTAGGTGGGTAATTGGGTAACGTTAGGAATATTTGAGAGAATGGAGGAGAGGTTAGGTGTAACACATTAGTACACTTAACGAAAAGCGCCAAGGGGACCACGGTTTCACGTCTCATCTGACGGACGGCGTACTGAACTAGAAGTGCTTTCCTCAAACCACTCAAGTGGGGACCGGCTTAGCAGCGAAAAATATCTTTCACGGCTGGCATTGGAAGTTGATGATTCGAGATGGGGAACTAGGTTGCTAACCCTCGGCAAACACAGCACCCATACCCGAGGCGGGATCCGAACCCGCGACCTTTGGATTATCAGACTGGCGCATTGCCGACCTGACTAACGCGGCTGACGAATCACGCAAGACATTATCATGTTGGAACATACTAACTAGTGTACCGGCTTAGCAATATCGGGAAATAAACGGCCGTCAGGTTGAATATCTTATATAATATCGCTATTATTCCCCCTGCCACACACCCTCGAGGTGGCTTGCAGGGTATGTCGTAGATATAGATATAGATATTATCCTCGATTTCATAACTGGTGTGGTCCTATTTTCGTACATAATTTTGGCATGAACTGATATCCATCGACCAGTCACGTTCACTTTCGCACACGTCGCGAGCTCCTCAGTTGTGATCTCTCGATAAAAAAATACATGTACTGGTTCAAGAATTTTATGATTTCTACGAAAACAGCAACGATCACACTAGTTTCCATCTTCCTACACCAAGCTCTCGCCAGCATGATTGATGCCCTGCAGGATCACGCATCGTGGTGTACGGACTTAATACGTATCGACGCGCGAATTTCGTGTGATTTACGGAAACGAAGGAAAAGGTCGAAAATGATTATCCATTGCTCTGCACATACAGATTTACCTATCCTCAACAAAACCAAACGCGCCAGAGGGTTTTGAAACATGAATAAAATTATCAATTATTCGATTCTGAAATTATCACTGAAATGTGTCAGATGGCGCAGATGCCCCAGATGTTCAAAGAACATCATTTAAGGAATGGAATTTTCCGAAAATCCAAGCAAAACCAGAATGAGAATTTGGCAATAAAGAATAATTTTTGAGGATTGAAGTTCGCCTATTATTCGCCAATCCTATCTTTGTGAGAGGAGGAGGAGAAGGTCATTTTTGACGTTGGGGAAAATAATGGAAACCTTAATGTCTCCGTTTTGGACTTCTTACGAGCAATACTTGCTATTTTTCAACCGGGCGTTAAAGTCGTTAAGGTGAGAGAATTTAAATTTCTGAATTACTTCCTTTACGCGATGCAGGTTAAGAGGAATAGCGAGCAAAAAAATAGAGTTCGGTGATTATGTGAAAAGTTATATCGTAGTTATATTTCCACGCAGAAATGTTCACTCCAGGAATTTTTCTTCTGTATGCGATCCACTGATGGCCATGATGAAAGTTCAACTACCTACATTCCATGGAGTACCTACTGAAAATGCTCTGGGATCGAGTTGCTAGATCGCATTCAAACAGTGCTTGAATCACTTGGTCGAACACAATCATTGTTGAGCTTGACAAGGTAAAGAATACGCCCTTGGCAATTTTTTCGAATAGACGGGCGTAGTGCCAATGGACCAATAGTGCGAAAGTCATGTAGTTGGTCGAGCGAAAAAATACATGCTCTCTCATTTCAATCATTCTGCATTCAAATAAAAATTCGTTCTCACCAAGCCCAATGTGAACTATACGAGTTGGGAAAATTTGACGCCACTTGCAACAAAGTGGAAAGCAATGTTTAGCATTCACTTCAGTGGAATCTGAAAGAAATGAGACTTAGCTAGCCGAGGGAAATGTGTATTTCAAAGCATTTACTAGTTCTAAATCCATGCTAAAACTAGAAATTCACTCGTACCCGTTGAATATTTTAAATACGAAAATAATGACGAAACATACTCGTATTTCATTGAAGAATTCTCTTGCGAACTCAAAATGGGGTATTTAACGGGAAATTCTGCAACATAGAAGGAACAGATAAAATCTCGCTACTGCAAAGTAGAGCAGCAATTTATGAAAAAACTTTCATTTTTCTCTGTTTGATATACTTCTCTATCTACCGATCGTTTTAATCTATCTGGATTGAAGCACATTCCTGAGATAACCTAAATGAGGTAGAAAAAAGAACTGTTTACGTAGGTATACCATTGACATATATTGTCAAGAGATTCATTGACTCACATAATGATTACAGCTCACTTAATCGGTCAATGCCCCATTTTATTATTGGAATCTCACAAATGATCCAGAATCGTGAATTTTGACCCCATGTATAAATCAGCTTATCTAGTCTATTTTGCGGAAAAACCCTGAACGGTACCCACAGCAGCTGAGAAGAATGTGGAGCGCAGTAACTGGGACGAGATGGAACACCTTATAAATAGAAGTTATGGTCCAATAAACGTTAGACAAGGGCGTATAGACACCTGGCTCTTCTCTTCTGACTGAAGTAAGGGAGCTGGAGAAAACTTGTGAAGCCTCTAAAGATAAATTATTCGATCGACTAATTATTAGGAAATAATTAGAGAATGAGTATCCTTCCCGAAACCTGAAGCCATGAAATAGCCACTGTAACGGAGAAATGTAACGCACATAAACGCACATGAAGATGTTCACTCTTTTTTAAATTCTATCCTGCGTATTGATAGTTGCCAGAGTGATTTACAAATATTAATAATATGCTAATGAAATTTGATGTGAATTAAAATTTTGAAACTACTTTGTTTTTAACCACAGAATTATCCTAATTGTTGTAATTATTTTATATGGATTACAAAAAGAAATGCTAGAGTTTATTAAAGAGCAAAAGTAGACTACTTGGGAGCTATGATGTTAAAAAACCTATAAGCTAACACCAAAACAAGCCTAGTAACTAGCACCAAACCAAAAATAGGTAATTAGCACCACTTGAAAACGGACATCAAAAATGCCAAACTGATTCAGCCCAATCCTAAGCTATGAACAATCGCAAGTCAATAGAACGTTTCCCATCCGTTTGGACCAATCCTTACAATTCTCACTCTATTTGCTTATAATTCCAAAGTTTTATATTCGAAGGGATCGCAATCCAAAGGGCTACTGCTGCTTTACGAGATATGGATTTTAGGCAAGCTACATTCGACACACAAATATTTTCCAGTTTATGAGAAACACATTTTACACTTTGGTGATGGCAGGTAGGCCGTGACTAACATTCTCGTCCCTCGAGAGACCTGAAAATTTTCAAAGATTTTGAAAGAGACCCATGCATACCTTACGTCTTTATCTTAGACACAAAAATCACGCCACGCTCGACTCCCCCTACTTATTCTAAATGCATGCCTCTTTCCATTCACCCTCGCGTGCGGTGTATGCAATCTATAATTCAGTCTCAAATTCCGCTCCCTTACTTCCAAAACCCTAACCCACCCTCCCCCAACCGCTTTCCAGACTCCGCCGAGGCGTGCTCAACTCCGAAAATAGACGATATTTCACCATCCTCCCACGTCCTCGTGAATAACTTAAAAACCCGTGCCCTCCGCCCCAAGATCCACGCCGGCCCTCTTGATGCCGAGGTACTTCTTGAAACATATATTCAGCGCGCGCGCCATTGCATCTTTTGAGCTTGTTCCTCCACCTCTTAACTAAGAGTGGATAACCCGAGGGATAAAGAGGACTTCCAAAAACAGTTCCACCCAAAAAATTAACGGAATCGGGAATTATGTTGTTGTTACACTTCCTCCGTTCAGTCAAGGTCTCCTAAAAATATTAGACAAATGGCATAATATTAGGATAGGTCAACTGAGGCACTATTATTAGATTTTAGGAAAATACTTATCCCAAAATATTAATAGAAATTTATTGGATTAGAGATCTCAAAACAGTTCAGCAACTTTAAAACGATCACCACTCTTCCTATGTTTAGATTCTCATTCTCTCTCCAACAGCCACAAATTCTCTGTTGCCTTCCAGGAAAATGTTCACAAAACTGCATGTCATTGCAATCATCTTTATGTGATTGACATGAAAAATTAAAATGCCTTCATTAAAAATATATAACTGAACCATCCCGTAAAATAAGAACAAATAGCCTGCTGCTAATTTTCATCGAATGTATATCATGGCGACCACGCATATCTTTGACCAACAGTTCAATACTGTGCATTTCTTGCTGGTTTCCCAATATTCGGTTTTCCTTCTTCAGGCTGTACTCATTCTCCTGTTGAGTTGCTCTAAAAATATCACAATGGGTTGTCGTGAGTACTGTTTTCTCATTCTGAGGGCGCGAGTTCGAAGCCCGGAAGTGAATCCCAAAGATTTTTGTGTATCATACCGGTTCCTACCCGAGTGCTGCGTGGGGAGCACTTCAAGTTCAGCACTCCATCCGTCAGATGGGTTGTTAAACGGTGGACCCCTTGGCGCTTTTCGTTGAGAGTTAGCTATTGGGTTAGCCGGGAGTCTCTCCTTCCTTCGTCCGGTCCCCTAATGGATTTCCGTCTCCGCCTAATTCAACACCAGTCCTTAATGTCTCAAGTGACGTTAGCCCCCACCCCCCAATTAATACAGTTACTAAGAGCACGGCCCTATAGGAAAATTCGTCCCATATCCCTTCACATCTTTTCACTTCCTTGTCTGCGCGAATGTTTCGTGGAGGAAAAGGTCGCGGATGAGGAAATTGACCCCTGGAGGGAGGACAACAACCCATCCATCAAAATAGGATCCTTTACTCGCATCTCATATCCTCTTGCTAAAGTCGCCAACGGCTTAACTGACCTTCTCCTCACTCACTAAGACTCGCGACCACTCGACAAACCTTAACCTTTGCCATCATTTAGCCATGATACTATTTTAGCCAACTTGTGATATTATTTAACATCGCTCCTGATAAGGGATAAAAACGATCTTCAGTCAGCATTTAAGTGACCTGCCTCTGAGATCTTGAACATTATCCGCATGACATTTGAACTTTTTTACAACTGCCCTCTTTTCATTGATAGCCTGCCATTTAGTAAGTAACAGTTCTAAATCTATCGTAACTTATGAGCCGATTACAATATTTAATCTATAATTCAACTATTTAACCGATTTAATCGAGAAAAAATTCAACTATCCAACGGGTAACAACAATTTCACCAAATATCCACTCCCTTCAATTGAAAACTAAGGGGTTGCTAGGTGTTCTACGCCCAAACCGCGGAGATGGGGCAAGTGTGACTATTCGTAAAACGAGAAATTTGGGCTTACAATAAGGTTGACTCCACGAAAATCAGCCCAAGTTTTAAAGAATAGCTTAGAAATTTTTGTTGCATATCATTCAGGCAACGTATTGCTCAATTTTGTACTGATAAAGGAGCATTAAAAATACAAACACTGGCGGATAGACTGATTAAATCTCATTTTCTAATTTTAGATGTGAGAAATGGAGGGAACAAACTATTTTTGGAATTTTAATTCGGAAGACCAATCGAGGAAAGGATTCAAATGAATTTCGAAGGATTCGAACAAGAGCACAGAGAGACTGAGATAATAAGCTCCTTGGTGAGATTTTTTTAGGAAACTTAGCATTGGACTGATGATTGTATTCGTATCATGTACACTGTGCGACAAAGAGGAAAAAAGGTAAAATGACCCTGGATATGCGCGAAACGCAACAGTGATGCGATTCACGTGAACGATTCACAACCACATTTTGACAGCGTGTGGGTTGCGAACCAGCTCGAGACGAAAGGAGTGACTCGTCTCGCCTCTCATCTGTCGTCACTGTCTTCTCTCGGCACAACAAATAACACTCATCCCTTATCCCTCCTCTGGCTGGAAGCTCTAACTTCTTAAAGATGAAATATACCTCCTTAATGATGCACACAAGCCCGTACGTCACGACTGACTGGATCAATGCGGGTCAAGGACGCGGACTAGGGAGGAGAAGGACACGAAAAGATAAATGGGCGGGGGGGAGGAGGGGGAGGAGAGGAACACTGTCGGGAGAAGAGGGCGTCCACGTAACAGCTACACTGAGGCCACCTTAAGACACATTTCCTTCTCATTTATATCCTCATTATTCGTCACAACATCCATCCAACTCACGAAATGGGCCAGCACTAACTGCTCATCTTTGACATCGCCTCTTAAATCAACAATAAAAGCACGAAAGTGTTTGATCAGGGATCATTTGCATCATTCATTTGGTTTAACAACGGAAATAACTCGTAATATTCACATTTTCATATTTGTTCACCTCCACCGGTTTCAACGTACATTTACGGCATTATCAATAGGTCTGGTCTTTTGATAACGACGTAAATGTACGTCGAAACCGCTAGAGGCATTGAAAAAAGTGTGGATATTAAGAAGTATTATGTTTCCTTCGCAATGGCAAATTTTCACAAAGGAAAATAAATGACCAACCATCAGCCTAATTCATTTAATTATTATCAGTTTCCATTAAAATTTCCATTTTCGTTTTTCCAATTTCCACTACTGTTCCGTCACGCATTGCCTGACCATGGGACATAGAATTAATATCTTCAATGAAAATACTGATAGCTAGCAGAAAAAATACCTTGAAGAGTATCATAACAAAAATTTATATTTAAAAATTATAACTACACGAATATGAAAATCTTCGTTTTCCAGCCATTAACTAGAAACCCAGACCGCTAACCATAGTTGTATTTAATTACTGGGCGTGGTCTCCAGGTCGGTAACGCGCCGGGCTGACAATCCAAAGGCGGTGGATTCTAATTACCGCCCTGAGTGCAAACGTCTTACGATGAAGTCTATATGATGCGATAAAAACTCAGCATTCAAATAATCATAAGTCACCTAAATAATGATCATGTGAGGACATTCACCAACACTTGTCATCAAACCAAAATGTATAGGTATAACGCAACTCGGTTCGCTTATCGCAAACCTCCTAAGAGTAACATAATTCATCTAATTTACCCCTTCGCTATGTTAGAGGTCCTCCTTTTTCATTCATCCCATCCACTTTTTCCTCCACCTTTGTCTTCACGAGCTCATCACGCCTCAAGATGCGCCGGCAAGGTTTTTCTGCCCTCTTTTCAGAATTTTCAATCACGACTGAAATATATATAGTTATGCTGAAATTGTATCCCCCGTTAATAGTGTTTTCCGTTCGCGAGTTGTTTCTGGATCGGATGTACTATTATTTCCGGAGATATTTCCCTCAGGGCCCTGAAGTTAAAAAAAAATTTAAAACAGCTTCTAGGCGGTATTGCGGAAGCTCGTAAGAATAAACAAAAGGATGAGGAGGAATGAATCGAATAGTGGGAAAGGCTAGCAATACACCTTGAGATGCTGTCGCGAAAGCATCGCATGCCGTACGATTGACGAAGGAAATGGGTTCGATTGGCAGCCGCGATTGGGAGAACATCTGCGCATCTGGGGAGCGTTACCAAGGAGACGTTTCGCCACGCACAACTGCAAGCTCTCTCTCTTTCTCTCACTCTCTCTCTCTCTCCGCCACGCCGTCAAGCCTCCAGCCATCTTGCCTCCTTCAACTTCCTACCGCGTCTAGCGTGTGCATAGAAAGAAAAACATGCCTTCTATCGGGTCGTTGAGCGCTTGTGCTGTCGCGGAAGTGAATGGGTGGGGCGTCCGGGAAAAATAAAGATATTCCCCGCCCGCGAAAGATATCGAGGAACGCGTTCCCGCGTTGATGAAACACGCATGCCATCAAGGTTCAAGTCGCAATCCTGCCGCTGATCAGTACCGAGGGAGGACGTCCATGTGTTACGTCATACGCCAATAAGTGTTGCGGTATAAGTGCGATAAACTATGACATAAGGAAGGAGAGGTTAACAGGAAGAGACGTCACACAGCAGAATACCAAACGAGCATCAGCATGCACGTGGGGGCAGAAAAAGTCTCGTATCCTTCCGAATCACGTTTTTAACGCGTGTAAAAATATAACTCGCTCATCTCTGAGCACATGGGCACAAACGTGGAACGCGACAAATATAGATTTCTTTCATGCAGGCTGTATGCACCGGCAACCTTTCTGTCCAACTGTGATGTTCTGGTACCCAAAAACGACAGAGAAACCTCTTCCGGTTATCGCTCCGCTTATCATTCTGCGGCTCCTTGACAGGCAACTATTTTTATGCACTTCGGCTCTCTAAAATAACCGCAGCCATCAGTATTTTTGGTTACAGCGCAGACAAGATGTATCCTCACTTTTCGGCATGAATTGTATCAAGAGCTAAAATATAACTTCCTGAAATTCATATTCATCTCCTAAAGAACAATGCCACTTTATATTTCACGATTGAATATCGACCCACTGTAATATCTTCTATTCCGAAATCATATTTTATTGTTATGCATCAGTTTACTGTCACTCAGCTAGTCAACGGTATCAAATGAGTCCCCTCTTCAGAATAAACATACAGAATTTTCACATCAAAATTCTGGTCAGCATTCGCCACCCAATCTAAAATAATCAGCGTTATAAATGTTATGTTGAGGGAAACATTACATCGTGTAGTCTTCAATCATCTTCCTCAATTGAGTTGAAATTTGAAGAAGAAAACTTTTTACAGCTTAGGGAAAGGCGACACAGAACAATAAATACATGGACCGTTATGCCGAAGTCCTTAGCAACTGGTACCTAAATTACCTGGAAAAAAGAGAACCAGAACGACAATGGATCTTGAAAAAAATGATACCGTGTTTTTTCCTTATGAATTATCCTCTCTTCTTACCAGCTAAAAACCCGCTCTCCTTCTATGACATTTTTCATGTGGTAAGTTGTAGGCTAGAAAGGAACTCCGAATGTACGTACATACAGAGGGTAGTGATGTGGAAATGACATTGCTTCTTTTCAGGCGAAGCGCAATATTTTTTTCCAGGGAATAGGCTGAGAGAATCGTCTGTTTTTCCGAGAGGCGGAAACGGATAAGAGATAAGTCCAAAGTAGGAAAGTGCACACATTCTCACATGACGATTTGGAGTTGAGGAAAAATCTGGATTACTCGTGCCAGAAGGAACAACGATGTGGAGAATTCCAAATTCCGTAGATGGCACGAATTCTTTCAAGGCTAAGGACATTTGCTCAAACTTTTCTCTCTCACGAAGGATATTTTTCACCTGTCACGTAAATTTTACGTGAGTCACTGAACTGTAGCAAATGTAGCACATGTTTCCAACTCTTGATTTAGAGAATGTGCGCTCTCACAAGTGTTGAAAACAATCTCCCAATGGAATTGAATATGTGAAGACACCTTTTCTTCCTCGACCTCACTTCATACGTATGATACAGATACCGTTTGACATTCATGACATGGCATTTCCAACAACTCAGCGGATACGTTTAAACTACATACGTTTTGCTGTAAAGCGCCGTCAAATCAAAGTTTTGTCAGTTATTAATTAAAATATGTTACGAAAACTGGCGCGATAACTGACTGAAATATTTTAAGTATTCTTTGTCAAATTAAACGTTACCATTGACGGCAATTTATGCATCTTTCGCTTGTCATTACAAATCCGAATTTTTAAAAAATTGACGGCCTGAGAGCTAAGAATCTGAAAGTAAGTGATTACGCGAAGAAATATCGAAAACGTGAAGTGAACGAGGAAGGGAAACGAAAATCCCACTTCGCTCTCAATGGACGATCCGATTTCCGTCATCGTCACGTAATGAGTAAGCACTGTCCAGAGTCGACAAAGCATTGATGACGTTTCCACCGCAACCGTAAACAAAGAAGGAAATCCGTCCTTCCTTACATCTTGTCCCGTGAAGTGTGTGCCCCTGATTTGACAATTTAATCTAGAACGACATTTTAGCAATAATTGAATTTTTATTTCCCCAATTATTGGGAACTTTCGCAACCGCCGTAGTCGGTTCCCCATCTTGACGTAATTACTTTTTCGAACGAGTGAACGATTTGTATTAATTTCTTTTTCAGAAGAGGCATAGGGGAACGGAACTGTGCTACAACAGAAGAAAAATATAGACTCTAAAAGTAAATTCATGCAACACTTTCAACACTTTTTTGAATTGGAAATATTGTCTCCATGAGGCTTTCCCAATGCTATACATTTTTACGATTGACATTTTCTCGAGACTCCCTGGGTTGTTTATTTTCCCTATGATGTTTCATATCCAGCCAGCAAGGATTCTTTCTCCTAGTGAATGTGATTCTTGTTCTGGTTCTCTATCTGAAGATATTCCCTGCAATGGGCACGAAATGCCACAGGGAAAAAGACGTCAATCATAAAAATGTAATTACTGACATTTCCTGGTTTACTACCCAGTAGGCCAGGCTCTAGATATCAAATTGCAGTCAAGGTTGATCACGTGAGCAACGTGCCTACTTGCTGACTGGAAGGTCATGAGTTCGACTTGCATCACCAACATTTAGGCCTCATAAACGTTCATGGTTTAGCTTCTGAAAAACCTGATGGCAAAGGCAAGACCCAATATTCAATCCTCATAAATTGGTGTTCTTTCGGCATAAATGCGAGATTCTAAAATAATTCACCTTCAAATCATCTCTTTTAAAACTAAATTTACATAAATATTAAGATTTCTTCATTTTCATATGCATTTGTAATTCATTTATAAATAATAATACAACCTATTGAGAATATAGTTCCTCTAGATGTTTGGTGAGAAATTACCCCCTGCCACACACCTTTGTGGTGGCTTGCAGGGTATTATGTAGTTGTAGATGTAGATCTAGTTCTCAAAAATTATGCCCGGAGACAATTATAAAGGAAGCCATTCAAAAAATCAAGAAATAATACGAAAGGTCCTTAATTCCTCATTCAGAACAGGTAAACCACAGGAGGTGCAACGAAATCCAGAGCATAAATTCTTGACTCGACTTGTTTATTTTATTTCGATCTTCCAAACTGCCAATCATGCTTCCGGGCGAACAAAGATACCAACCATTAAGTAAGATAGTGTACCAACCATTATGTAGTGTTCCATCAAAACGGCAGCCACCCAAAATCTTACTCGACTTGAAACCCGTGAGTCATTTATTAATTTAATTCGCCGAGAAAGAACGAATTCCTACATTATGTAAGAGTTTCTTTAATGAAAGTTTTCAATTTAAATTAGTGAATCCATTAGAATGATGCCTGAAGTAATGCCATTCTACAAAGATTTCTAATAATTGTCAAAAGGAAGAAGCATCGTCAATGCTTTGGTTCGACCAAAATCCAAGCACAAAAACGTTTGGTGGAAGGGAGAGTGCTACATAATCATTTCAAACCGAAGGTTCATTCTTCATATCAGTTCCATACTTCGTAACGCAAATCTCAGCTGCCGCAGCTGAACCGAAATTCATGTCCATATTGACTCAAGGTTACACATAAGGGACAATTTTGGTATTAAGGTAAAATATTACACCACACACGCCAATCTGTCGCAGGGAATTTTTTCACTGTCTCATAATTTCAAAACCAAGTTGGGCACAAATTGTAAACAATATTCATTTTGAAGACCTAACTTTGATGCATGCGTAACTAGATTGTAATAGAATTTGGTAATTTTTCATCGTTTATGCACTTAACTCTAATGACATACTTCGATGTCCAATATGCTGTAACTACTGTACCAACTAATAACTTTCTCAGTGAGACTTTTCTCAGTGAGTCAATGTTACTGCTTTAGTGCTGATATCAGCAAGGTTGTAAACACTATCATTAATTGTTATATTCGCCATCCTTTTTTGCCCCTGTAATTTCGGAAGGAGGTTATGCAAAATTGAGGAGAGACTGGCGTAGGCATCACAACTTATATTGCTACCACTGGCGAGATCAAGTAGCATTATCGGAATGATTGAAATCCAGGAGAAACGATTAGTTCGGGATGGGTTGGATGGTGGGGCTATATGCCCTCACGGACGTAGAGGAAAGACCTTCGGGATCTGACCGGTGACGTCACGTTGAGGCGGGTGCTATCGATCCGGGATTCGCGCGCTACTCCCCCTTCACCCCACCCCTTTTCTCCTCCCTCCCTTCCCCCTCTTCCTCCCCTCGTTCCCCAGCCTTTCTCCTACCCCTAACACCCTATCCCTCTAGCCGCGAAGAGTCGGAAATCTCGTATGTCTATACACCTTCTTCACTCTTTTAAGCCGACAATTAGCTACTCTCTCATCAAAGAACGTTACTCCGATCGACGAGGAAAAAAATTAAACCTTAATACCGATTCTCCATCGTGATTTTTTTCACCAACTCCCTTTTCAGGACAATATGAGCCAATGAAACGACCGGTTCAAGAGCTTATGAAAGTATTTTCTTACAAAAATGCAATTATTGCGCTTCTTTCATATGCATTATTTTATTATCCTTCTGGGAGTAATTTCCACATCAGTCAAGAGGGAGTAATCAAAAGAGCAAGGTCAGAGTAGAAGATCTTTACAAGAGATGTTCATTTATTTTTGATAATTAGCAAAAAGAAGAGATTTCAAAGGCTTACAAGGCACTTGAAGTGGTCACCTAAGGAAAGTTTTTGAGTAAATGTTGAATTCCGCAAAAATTAACCAATTCCATTACGTATGTAGTTCTTTCCTTACATATTGCAACTACTAACTTATAACAAAGATTCCTAAATGACGGGAAAGATATCAACATCAATTTTGGCAAACACATCGTGAACATTTTTTATTCATAATCGATGGAAGTTTTCAAATGAGGGTGGCCAAGGAAAATGGACATCGTCACAATCGATTACGGCATCTGTCATATGAGGCATTTGACCTTCACCCATCGCTAGGCTGAAGAAAAACAATTAGCGGTAACTTTACCAACCTTACTTGGCACTGAAAACGACTACTATGCAAAAGGCCATCAACATTTTTAAAAAGCTGTCAAATTAGCAGTTAAAAGTCAAATTAGCAGTTACTTGATTAGTGAACAGAGTAGATCTCGCCACATAAAAAAATAGCGCAAAAGAGTTTTTAATTCTTAAAACGAATCACACGATTCAAACATTCTTCCCAGAATGTATGTTGGAAATACATTTCAGTGATGCAGGACACTATAGCAGTAAAATTCTTCCCTAAAAGGATTGCTGGCATTCTCTTTGCGAAATACATTAGTACGACTCGATAACTCAACCACTTCTTTTAAGTGGTATGAATTACTCTGGATACTATTAAAGGTATTCCTAGGAATGACCCAGGTTCCTAATGATGAATATGGTGCATTATAACGCTCACCATACATAAATTGAGTATCTGATCACTTACGATAAGGCCATAAGCAAACCTCTATCGTGGAGATATCCGTTCGATTTTTTCATCGCAATGGATATGCGACGACCAACAAATCTATTTAGTTCTTTCGAAATATGCCCATCAGCCCCAGGTATGTTCGGATTGCCCTCATACGGCTAATAGCGAAACACACCTAATCATATTGAAAATATTCGTTATCGACGCGTCGCGACGTCTTTACATTTCAATTGGCAGGAGGATAAGTCTGATATACAAAAGAGAGGTGACAAATTTCCTTGATGTAGTAGCAGTGGAATCCAATTGCGGGGAGACTTCATGCCAGGTAAACCAAGAGAAAAATTCAACTTTGTATCACACTTCTACGCCAGGAAAACTGTAAAATTAACTATTCTTCAATGATTTCTGCTCAACTATCACTTAGGTTTACCTTTCCTTCCCAGGGTCATCATCTCAGGATATAGCTTCCCTAAAAATGTTCCCTATAGAAATTTGAAACTAATTTGTCCAAAAAAATATAGGTTCGAAAAAAGGTAATAAATTGCCCTTTATTTTGATATAGTAACTACTTTTTCCAATGGCTGAAAATCAGGAATGAATCATTCATAATCGTCACGACATATTAAATTCAAAGGATTGCTCCATTAATCCTAGATTTATCCGTAATATAGCAATCATGAACATAGATAATGTTATTAATAACAAGTGCGTGTATAAATTAATACTATAACGTTACAATGGCGCAAGAAATACTTCAAATATCACCACAAAATACATATATACGGAAATAAAATTTAAAATGAACTAGGGTTTGGTATCGAACTTTTCAATAAGAAGAATAATATTTACATACATTGATTGGCAAATGTTTTGTCGTGAAAAACCGATTAAATTCCTATGCCATCACCCACTGAGCGTCGTTTGTTAAAAAATAATGAATAGAGAATTCATGCACTAGAGTTAGCCCCCCCCACCCCCCTCGAAGCAAATTTCTGGCTACGTGCCTGTCTCTGTGATAGAATTCTTTGAGCGTTAGAAGTTGGATGGCACGGGGCTTAGCCGGTCGAGACGTGTGTCCTCTTGAATCCTCTCCACAACTCTGACCTTTCATTGGAGTCTCGAGGGAAATGCATGAAGATCCAACAACTTGATTCCAAATGGATGCGTATGGGCGAAGGTGGCCCTACGAGAATCACTGAATCAAAAGCAAGGAAGGGTGCGGCCATTAAGGAGGCTCCACCGAATTATGAAGTAAATGACATTTTTTGTAAACATTTCAGGACATCATTTTTTGGCCCTTCTATCGATTGGTAATAAAATAATGAGGCGTTTCCATCATATACTTGAAGAGCAATGACGTTGAAAATCAGTAATTTTATACGTGGTTTTGCGGCAGAGCATGGCTGTTGCAGTAAAATTTGCAGATTAATAATGCAAAGATAAATATCGCATTGACAAAAAACTAATATAAGATGCGCAATTTTATGTACAATTCAGGATTATAAAAAAGTGCTGGCCTTATCACACTTGTTTAAATTATATGTGTCATAATGCTGCTAAAGGAAACTGACCTTTTTAATAAAATATGATTTTAATATAGACATGTTTTCTATTCATATTTTGATCTACAATAAATATAATGAAATATATTGCTTATGGAAAATTAGAGAATGGGTGGTGCGAAATGACCTTGGCTGTCGAAGCACCCAAAAAATCAATACCTACCTACCTAAGAGATTTTGAGCAGATCACACCGTCAGTTTTCCTTCTCCTCTGCCTGTATGTAATTTATCTCTCTCTTAATAGACCCAATGATAAGAAAAATCAACAAGTCACAAGGAAATTGAATGGGTGCATACGAACAGCGTCAGTCAGAATATGATACTAATCCCCATAGCGAATGAGTCACCATGACGTCACCATTCTCGCACAATAAAACGTGCTGCTTTTCCAATAAGTATGGCGCAACTTGGAGAATATGGGTTAGACGCGATACGCACAACCACCCGAGCTAACAAGGAAATCTTGCGGACATGAGCACTCCCAAGTAGAAAGGGACGAGGAGGAAATAAAGCTTGGATAGGATTCATCGCCGCTGGTTGGTTATTCAGGGGAGGCGCCCGACAGCTGAGGTCATTTGCGCCATTTAGAATAGGTGGGTTATTGGGTTCTGGTAGGAGTTCTCAGGGAACGGAGGAAGGGTGGAGAGAAACCCAGCGTCGACAGGCGCCAAGGGGACCACGGCTTAACGTCCCATCCGACGGACGGCGTACTGAACTTGAAATGCCCTCAACTATAGTAGGCACTCAAGTGGGAACCGGTTTTCCACTGAAAAATCCGCCACTGCCGGGAATCGAACCCTCGGGATGGGAGGCCAGTACTCTAGCCACCACACCAACCCAATCCCCTTCATCGCCGCGATCCCGAAGGTATTAATATAATTGGTCTCAGGTTTCCTCTTCCTAAATGTCATATAAACGAAAGTAGCAGATCAGTTTTTGCCAATATTTATCAAAAAATTCATCAGACCAAATCATGGGTTTCCGTTGTGTACTGTTCGTATACAATTATTACTTCATTTCACATGCAATTGACACATACCTTTTAGCTCTCATTTTGTCTTTGTGGATATTAGGAATGCCTAAGCGTCTTTCGTGAATATAAGATATTAAATAATAGTACATTCTTCACGCTCTCTACTTCCATCGGCACAATATTACGATCACGATTTCACGGAACATGAAAAAATCGGAACAAAAAGTAACATTTTCAATAATAAATGACATTAAATTTCCTCTCTGAAGTTTCACTATCTTCCTGCAAATTTATACGCTTCTTCGCATGAATAGTGTCTTTTTCCAATAGCTTTAGTTAGGAAAAGTTTTGCAAGCCATATTGCTGTTTTTTCAGAATATTGAGCTTTTTTAAATTCCGAAGATTTGCGATGTTTTTTCCCACTGGTAACTAAAATAGTGATCTAAACCTGTTCAGATTATTGATAAAACCCTTCCGGAAACAGGCACGCTGAAGCATTGATGCTTTTTTTAAAATATTGTGTCGAGGGGCTGCCTATGATAACTAATTTGAAACGAAACATTTTCAAAACTACAATTGAAAGAACCTTTTTATGGGCCAATCCTTGTATGTAATGAACCAATTAGCCTAACTACTTTCAACCCGGGGGTAGACCCTACCCCAAATAGCCAAAGTGAAGAGGGTGGAGCTTTCATCTTCATCTATCTACATCTACATAATACCCTGCAAGCCACCACAAGGGTGTGTGGCAGGGGGTGATTGCTCACCAAACATTAGCTTTAACGGAGAAGGAAAATCCAAGCCATTCCACAAGCAGGTAATGCGGCATGTATTACCTGACATAAGCTCAAACCTCGACCCCTTATAAGAGGCGTCATATTATTACGGAAGGAAAAATCTTTGAAAACGCACGAAACTGAAAGCAATGCGCTCAAATCGAAGTGAAACTGTTAAAAAGTTGCCTAAAAAAAAGACGCCTAAAGAATCAGAGAACATAACTTCAAGATAGTTTTAAGAAAGCTCTTTCGTCCAATTAAGTACCTACAGAGTTGAAGGATTGATTTTCGAATAGAAATTATTTGCATTATGAAATACGTACTTTGCACCGACTGATTATCCTCTTGGTCACCTACCACAACACGCAGGGAGAATTTCAAGTTCCCTTTACTAATCATCTTCCTCTCCGACAGCATTAATCTTAAAGTTAATTTCTAATTCATTACTTGCAACATTTCTTACCTTTCACTCTGAACTCGACGCATTTTAAGTCAAGCATGACCTAACCAAGGACATTCCATCCGTTTTTCCTGCTACGGTAACTGTAAAGGCATTTGCTGTCTTCGAGTACGTCCAATGAAATTGTCTCGGCCACCTTTTCAACGAAGTTTATTCTTTTCCTCGTAGCACTACTTTATTAACGATCCACTACATCAATTTTTCATCACCATTCTTCTGTCGCACCGCATTTATGAAGATTCCAATCTTATTTCCTCCATTACTTTTATTGCCCATGCCCCACAAACAAAGATATCAAGACTCAACGCTACATCGGATACGTCAAGGCAGTTAATAAGCCTCACGCACAAAAAAAAGTCAGGGAGTCCAGAATTCTTGTTTTAGTCGTCTGTTTTATAGTATCGGGCTTTAAATGGGCTTACCAAGTAATGCCGTGACTCCGAAAACTGCTGGAGGTAATTAATGCATTTCCAGCCAAACAAAAATTAACCAAGAATTACGTCAGAGTTAAGCGTGAGTGCTTGACTGCCTTCTTAGAAAAGCAGGATATGGCGTGTGACAGCAGTATACAGCAGTTGTGCCAAGTTTTGCGTCATAACACACTATTCACAATAAATATCTTCCATCGCTAGTACCGGTGTCAGCCACGCAATAAGAAATTCCGCGTTGATTTATGTTTTATCGTACTCAATGGTTCTAAGTTTCGCAATAGGGTGTATTTTCCTTCAATTATACTTCCAGTGCTCTCTCTGGATCGAAATACTGCAATTTTCTTACCGAAATAGTTGAGTTAAAATCGGTTTTTCTCAACTTTTCCGTAAGTCAATTGCTGTAAACATGCTGTTATCAGCGAGTCCGATATGTTGTGGTGGAGATGACGCTACGTGAAATTTTACACTTTGCAGCAATGAAACTTTCAGTTTAATTTTAAAGAAACTAATACTTCAAACCCCTTTTCACAGTAGAAGACTCAGCCTTCTCGGCCATGGAGATTCTAATGATTTACCAAAGAAAAGCCACGTGGTGCAGGTGCTCTCATTATTCCAGATAATAATTAACATGATTCTCAGCAAAGCTAGCTGTTTTTCGAACAGTGATGGAACGCCCAGGGAATCTCAGAAGGGTCTACCACACACACAAAAACCCATGATCGAGATAAACAAAAAAAGGTTTTGATTAGGCATATGACATTTTCTTGCACGTATGTCTGAAGTGAACGCATGGGTATGAGCAGTCGATATCGAAGGATACTGGCAGCAGTCCCTCGAAAGAGAGGCGTGAATTATTGCCTCCTTTCAGCTCGATAAATAACAAATCCCACCATACACTGAGTGACACGCGTCAATTGCGTAGGCGACCTTCTGACCTTCGCGGGTCACACCCCTCGCCTCCTGAAGAAGGTTATTGGCGGAGTACTGGGAACGTTAAATGGTAAAGAAAGATCAGAAAATCAAATGTAACTGACAGCCAGTTCTGGCTTAAGGGTAAGACTCGGGTATTATTTTTTTTCTCTCCCGCTCCCTTTATCATTGACTGTGACAAAAATGCGAAAAATTACACCGCTCCAACATCGATGAAATTGAAGCTGTCTCGCTTCAATGTATTGTCCGCTAATCGATATTAGAAAGTTTTCAGACCAAGCCCTTCCGTACAAGTCACCCTAAAATTCAAAGCGATCAATTAGGCTCATCCTAATACCACAAAGCTAAAATATTTCGTGAATATTTTCTTATATAGGCCAAAGGATATATTTCAATACACTATCGTTACTTCCACTCGTATAGAATAAAGTAAAGCTTTTTTTGCCCTTATCAGTGTTTTTATCACGGAAATGTTGGGCGTTGTCTAGGTTACCATGACGACGAAATCTAAATAACCCCGAACTAATTTCCGCAAAGTACCACAAGGCGCCTTTCAAAGTTTACGCATCACTTTCGAAAAACCTTGAGAATGCTGTCGTCACGAGGATGGATGACGCAGGAGTGAACTGAAGACAAGAGTCGAGTTAAAAAGTTCGGAAAGTTGAGTTGGTTGATTAAGGAGCTGAAAATACACCACTAGGCGTCATTGCGTAATAACTTCTAAGAGTCATTCTGAAATATATTTGTGATAATTACACCACCTTTCTTTCCAAGATATTTGGCATCAATAAGCGCCTAGCTGCTTCACGTCTTTCAAATATTACCTCAACTGAAGCTGTCGTAAATCAACTTGCACGTGAAGTCTGCGGTAATTGCACGCGACTTCTCGCCATTTTATCTCGATCCCATTGTTCTCCTGAGGTGGAAACTGTAAATCAAGTCACTGAGGTCTCTCTCTCACTCACGTATTGCGCACTTGCCATCTAAGCATCCGCCGACATAGGTTGGCTGTGACTTAACTATTCAACCTGTGAACTCGATCCAGAGAGGAATTCTAAAGGCCATACACGAAGTTTCCGAGTACAAACACCACTGAACGAAACCACGAACACCCATGGTGAGAGCGAGAGGATTTTTAGCTGCTGCGGAGATATGATGCGGCCAATAAATATTACCAAAATGGGTACTTGGCAGCATAGGGAGTGGCGAAACCTGTCGTCTTGGACAGGAGAATGGCCATCCTTCGAGAAGTAGAGAAGTTGACAATTTTATGTATTGTTCTTGAGTTTACAGGCGGCATACCTTTCAAGAAAGTATGATATTAGGCTTACAACTTAACACCTATTGGAAAGCGACAAGGCAAATCCAAATTTTAGCCCGATTAGGGTAAGAAAAGGTTGCGATTTGTGGAGAGAATGAAGAGATCTTCGTACTGTCGAGAATCGACAAATTTACATCATGCCTGAATAATAACTCGTCGCTCATAATAAAAAAGGGCAGAAATACTTACTGATGCTATATAATTTTATTATTTTCACAAACATTTCATCACAAATCGCTGTTCTCCTCTTCCGAGTTTTTTTTTGACTGAAATATGGAGACTGAGAACTTTAAACCAATCTCCATTTCGCGTGAAAATGCTCGAAAAGGAACAATTGAACCTTTTACCCTCCCACTATCATAGAAACTAGACAGTAATGAGTCCCACGAAGAATAATCTGCAGATTTCCCATGGACTTCCAACCATCTGTACGCCTAGCGAGGTGAACGTTTCGTCCCGACTCCTACCAGCCATTATGTAACCAAGGGCCGGCAGACAAGGTAAACCTTTGATAACGATTAGGATAAGACGTTTTTATCAAAAAATAGCTTCGCAAACGGAAAGTTTTTTACTAGGACGAGATAAGACAAGGTCGAGAAAGAAGAATTTTGAAATTCTTTGAGATTTCAAAACTTCTGCAAGTCTCAAGAAGATGCTCAGCATAACCAGGAAGGAGCCAAAGCCAAAACTCACTCTAATTTTATATTAATAAATCATTATAAAAAAATTTACTTCATCTATTACAGGCGTGATAGCGAAGGAGTATTCCCTTCTTTCATCTAACCCCCAGTCAATTTACAATAGTTCGAAAAGGAGAAGTAAAATAAGAGGAAAGATGAAGAGGAAATGAAATCTTAGCTTCGTCAACGACTTAAAATGCTTGTTTTATGATTTTTACGGAATGATTTTTTTAAGTGGTCTCTGTGAAAAGTTAGCTCCAAATAACATCCAATATCAAAACAATTTCCCAGAATTTAATGTTAAGCGAAGACGGAAGGAAAGAATTAGACTAAAGTCTTAAGATTTTAAGATGGAAAAATTACCCGCCAACTAAGGAAAAATTAGGACATTAGGAATAGACGAAATCGATGGAATATATTGTGGGAATGTTAACACGGAGACTACATTAACTGTGAAAGTAAAAACCAAGTTGAGGCAAGATGAAGACAGTAACGGAAGTGCATTCCTTTCAACTGGATTGATTTATTACGGATTGTCAATCTATATTTTTCAGGGGTGAGTAATAAAGTGATCACTCGTATCCCAAACAAACAAACAATTAGGGCATGTTATGCAATTTTGTATCGGCAATTACGCCAAATCCATCATTCATCCACATATTTTCTTTCTTTGGTGTTGGTCACTGATATCATTCTTGATTATGGGACCAGTATTATATTGGTTACCCCACCGATACACACATTGCAATAAAACTAACAGCGATAGTAAAATGGTTTTTATGTGTTCGGACGGCTAAGGCTATATCGCACCATCTAACCTATTTTCTTGAGCCAAAGGCCAACACTACACCTATGCCCGAGGTGGGATTCGTTAACGCGACCAGGGCCTCAATCATAGATCTTCATAACGCGTTATCGTTATTTTTTGATTTAACTTATGTGAGAGAGAACGTGATCTCCGTTCTTAACTTTTCGCACTGCACTTCAAATTTCTTATCACAATCAGTGGAGCGAATTTTATAGGCGGTTATTGTTAACCCTGAGCTACTCTAGGAGTAAGCGTTGACGATAAAGTTTGCGATAACGCGAAAGATGGATCCGTGATTCCATACCAGGTTATGCTACCTCGATCGTCAAAAAATCAGTTTATATTTACAATCATGATGAAGTATGATTAAGAATTTTCATTTCCATTCGGTGGAAGCTGTTTACGGAAATCCGAAGTAAGCAGGGAAGTACGTTCAGCTTTTGTTAAACAGGACCGCTTATAGATGTCAGTTGGATTCAGCTTATTGGCTTCCACCAGAAGGGGACAAGTACTCCAACAACAGGACTCCCACGTCCTCCATTTGCAACAATCGGGAAACTGAAGAAAACATTTTTAATAAAGCTATAAAGAAGGGAAATGAGGCTTTTGAATTTCCAGCGGAGGAACCCACCCAGGAGTCGCGTAGCCTTCCCCGAAGGAGCTATACGGCCATATTGAGAAAATAAACAAGTAATTTCATTGGTCCCTGAGTCATCTACCCGTCGGGCCATCAACATGCCTCAGCAAGGCGCCGGTCAAGGAAACCACACGTCATCTCGTTGAATTGAGAGCAGAGAGCCGGCGCTACGCTTTAACACAAGGCTAGCTCACATTTAGACAAAATCTACGAAAATCTAGGAGGAAAATGGCAGATGTAAGAGTACTGTAAGGGCGAGAAGGATATTTCAAGGCATCACTAAATGGATGCTGTTATGGTTAAAACGCGTTCTCTTTTAAAATAATGGAGTTTCCCGCTGATATGCACAACAATACCGAAATTTCACCGAGAAAAAAATCTTATATCCATAGATTCCTATATATTCGAGAGCTTTAGCCAGTTCAGCTAACGAGAATTCCTCCTCTACTTAAAATACTGAAGAACTTGGGACGATAAATTTACATTTATAGGTGCATAATTTTTTTTAATGGAAGTCCTGCAAAGGCTCTGGAGGATAGGTCCAATAGTCGTAATTAAGTCAAGACCAGATAAAAAAGAAAATATAGTTCATATTCTTCACGGCAATCAAGGTGTTATGTAATGTGATAACTTCTAGGACCGAGAATGGGAGTATTTATGTATATTACATACATTGAAGGTTATTCCGATGTTAGAGAAGTGACAGATTGACAAAATTACTATTCAGCGAGGAAGCGACTCGAAACAATGCTAGACAGAGTAACGTTGTAAATTCATATCAAGAGATGTAAAATTAAGAAGGAAAGGGTTGAAGACCGTGATGTAGGGCAGAACGTAAATAAGAGTAGAAAAGGAAGGAACTAAAAAGACAAAATAGAAGCGGCATTAAGTGCTTCTAACTGAAGAATGTGTCAGCAAAAAACTTCAGGATTTTAAATGCATAACTAAAATGCAAACTAAAAAACAAATGAAAAATTATTCTCAATATGTTGGTAGTTCAAAATTTTCTTCAAATTGACAAGGCATCCCATTTTTGTTCCTGTATTAGCATCGAAATTCCATAGGCGAGTGAAAATGCCACGTTGAAGGTGCCATGAACCAAGAAGATTAGACCTCCATGTCTTGAATCCTTCCTTCCGCGACTGCTCTAAAACTTTCCACCCACGCGGGAAAACTTTCCGCGAGGTCAGCATTCATGTCAGCGCCCCCTCAGCCTTTCATCGCCTCGGAATCCGCTGACTTACTCAACTGGAGAAAAAAAGAGTACGCACACACACGTCACGGGAAAAAATACGAACGGGTGCGACTTTTAAAGATTAGGAGTAGCAGTGCTGTGAATTGCAGTCGACTGATAAGGCGAGTTAATAACGTAGGAAAATGCGTTATTCGAGAAGCCTTTCATTCATAAGTTAATCTTCCGCTAAGACTGACACATTACCTTCTGTAATGCGCGCTCCAGTGATAGAGATGATATTGGATGACGAATCGTTAAAAAGTTAACACATTTGTTTTCACTTTTAAGAAGGATGATAATAATTAAAACAAAAGTGTACAGATAACATAGGAACGGGTAAATAACAGCAACTGAATACTCATTGATTATTGTTTGATTTGAACGGATGGGTTCCAGTGGTGGATTTTCGTATTGAGATTAAAATTTTCCAACACGGCAATTGTTGAAATATCAAAAGGAGGTTCGATTAGGCTGATAAAAACGCTTTTTCGATTCAAAGAATTTTTCGTTTCTAAAATAAGCGTTTCTGCTGCATCCATTGTCTATGTGTAGCCATATATTTAAATGAAGAGGGTTCCTCACTTCGAACTTGGATCGTTACTCGAACGAACTCAATCCTTTGATTTGAGACCTCTACGAATGACTTCGTTGCCGTAATTTCGAATACCAATTTTTCGATCAATGACTATCGTGCATTATGACATCCATTGTTGTCAGAAATTCATTTACTCGCTTGCCAGGCCAGTGACATTCGAGAAGCTAAATTTGTCAAAAGTTAGCCTTTCCACCTGAAATCAAGAGATCGAACGTTCGCTCAGAGTGCATGGCCACAATTTCACGCCAACTCTTTCGTCACAGATGATTCTAATTCGGGGGAGCGCCACTTTTTTCGCTGAAATCATTTTAGCAGCAAGAAAATACGTAAATTCTGTTTGAACTGGGGAATTCGAACCTCCACGTCTCTCCGTTCAATTTCACGCCGGACGAGAACGGAGAACGATCTCACAGCGATTCGCGAGACATTCCTCTCGGAATAGGTCCTTCTATTGAGAACGCATCCACGAGGACCACATGGCCCAGCGGATGCCCGTCAGGCCACGCCTCAGGGAGAGAGACCGTCGGTGGAACAGATGATGATGATGCGGGCGGAGAACTGTCGGCGAAGCTTTATCCTTCCCCCCACCCCCACCTCCCAGTGTCTGACAGAATGCAGACGAAGAGGAAAAAAGACTTGAAAGAATGAGAGAAAGAGAGCATTCGAGAATTCCTCCACCCCGTTGCCATGGTGATCGTGGCTCCCCCCAGCCGTTAAACCGTGCACTATGACTAAGAAAACAAAAAAAAGACGATGAGTGACGCGAGCTTGAGGACCAGAAGCGGCACCACCGCATTTCGCCGGCGCTTAGATCCTTCTATCCCTAACCCTTCCAAAGCTTAAAGAGCCTCTTTCCGCTTACATTCGCGCCAGTAAACCTCCCTCGTGTCCTTAGGGATAGTCCTACTTCAACCTTGTCGCAACGCTATCCCTTCTCAGAAAGCGATATAGAAATGGCCGCGGGGTCTAGCAATAACGAAAATAAATTGCCTCTAATTGGGCTGAGATTGAGACAAAGACTGTCCCCGCATCCATCTTACCCCTTTTAAATATGTTACACATAAATATGTGCGTCTTTTAGAGCATAGCACATAAAATAGCGCGAAAAGGCCAAGCAAAAGATGGCATGACCAAAGCCAAGCTGTGACATGAGCTAGCATATCCCTAACAAATGAATGAGGCGGTGAATAATATTCCCGAGAATTTTGCCAGCTTAAATGGAACTTTAAAATTAATAATCTCGACAAGTGACGGTCAGGATGCTTGTCACATTCAATCCCAAAGGGTCAATACAACATGACGAAGGGTCAAGCCTAAAGGGTAGGGTACAACTTCCCGCATACATTCCTAAATGATTTTTAAATTCCGATGGAAGAGCCTCGATGAAAATGAGTGAGTGTCTGCAACGGTAGCGATAAATGTTGGCAGAGGTACAAAGAGTTGAAGAGGAGACCTAAAACTTAGATCATTCTCGCCATTTAGGATGAGTGAGTATCTGGGAAGAGGTAGGAATTTACGGAGTGAAGTAAGGGAGGCGACAGATCTGGCGTCGGCATTATTAGTTCGCTCTTAAAGAAATGCGACAACGGGTCGACAAGTTTCACGTTCCATCCAATGTACGGAGCACTGAGCTTAGAATTCTCTCTATAGAGCATCCAACGTGCGACAGGCGTCGAATCTGGGCCCTATGAACGTGAAACCAGTACTCCTGCCAACACACAAACCCGACCTCCCGGTTAAATTCTTTTTAAAGGCATGGAAAAACCGGTTTACCAATTGAAAGCATTACAGAATAGGAAAATGGAGATTCAGGATTTCAACGTAAGTTGCAGAATAGGATTGGATAGGTAAGCCTGCTCTTAACGAAAGGTGCCAAGGTTTTGAAAAATATCTACCACTCCCAGGATTGGAAACCAGGCCCTCAGAGTGGAGGATCAACACTTTATTCAACAAACGGACTCGACCCCTTTTCACCACTTCCCTCCATTAAGACTGATGTTTTTTCCTAAATGGAATCCGCAGCTACTTAACATTATAATGCATTGGTGTTTTCTAATCATTTTGGTCGTCCTTTCCTCCCGGAAGCGTCATCATTCTCTGTGAACGACCATTGCACTTGCGCTCGTTGACCACTAAGAGAGGCAATTAACTCTTATAAGCCACTCATTGACACGCGGGTCCGCTAATTTCAAACACTCCATGCGAGAGAGAATACAAAGGCGAAGCCTTCCTCCTGAGTATAGTCCCTACTTCCTTGCTCGACAGCGAAGGTAAATTAACGAGACGTGTACGCGAATTTGGGAGATCAAAATATTTCGTTTATATTATTGTTAACTTAACGCAAAAGAGGATAGAGAACAACATTGGGGTGGTTTAATGAGTATTCATCGGTAAAATATTAAAGTTGAGTTAAATTTAACCTTTTTTGCTGTTTTGTAGATTCCAATAACAATGAACAGCAAATCCTATACATGAATAAGCATCCCGAAAATTTCAGAGTCGAAGAAAACACATAATGGCTACACTTTAAATTTTCAGGTATATTTTGGTGGAACTGCATTACTAAGGTGGAATAGAGAACTTTGTGAAGTTCTAAACAAAAATATTTTATAACGCCGATGTACTTAAGTGTCGATCAAAACGATGACGAACCTTGACAATGATCATACTGAATGATGTGCAATAAAATTTGTTTTTGAAACCTTGTAAAGCTTTATTTCCCACCTAAGTAAAGCTTTCAATTTTCCCCTGTTTTTCAATCCTAGGAGTATTTAACTGCAGTTTTTTTTCTTCCCTATCCGTATCAAGCTCAGTTACTGCTTGTTATTTCTCCTTACCTGAATCCCTCTATATTTGACCATCGTACTTATTCCTTACTTTAATGTATAGTATGACAAAAAGTAAAAAAAAGCCTAAAAGGGTCTTTTGGAAAAGAGCACACTGGGATTCCGAAGAATTGTATGACCCCTAGATATGCGTCAAAATATAAAATGGTGTTGTCACAAATTTGCGTCGGCGTCCAATTGGGGACGAAATCTCCATCGTGCGGTATTAAACAAGAACGCCAACGAATAAAACAAACGAAACTTAGCTCCCTCCCAATAGAAGACAAACTTTTGACACACAACGAAGGTAGTCGGGGAACAAAAGGACAGTTCAATAGGTGTGAAGTGGCCACTAAGGTGCCTTTGGTCAGAACCAACCACTCCCGAGGACTGTTGAATATCTTGGAAGGAGAGTTAACGACAATTGACGAACGAGAATAGGTACATGTTGCATCACAACTCTCCTCGCCTCCCAGGCAACCGCGTGCGGTCTCCACGATTGAGACGACAAACACATCACGGAAAACGAGCGGGCGTGCTAAACGCGAAACTCGAGACAGAATGAACGGCACTACAGCGCACTTAGCGCGAAAATCACGCTCATCCAAACACGGCGACCGGTCGGCGTGCGGTGGCGACCAGCCTCTAATTGGACGATTGATTTGCACTGACGGCAAACAAAAAACCTTCCCCTGCCTCCCGGTTCATCCCTTAATGGGCGATAATTGCCGTCACTTTTGTTGGAAGAGAGTATTTAAGGAATGGAGCTGTGGTATAGTAAAAGTTTTAGCTCTTTCAGAGAGTTTAAGACTTTCAGAGACTCTCGGCAATTTTAGGAGGTTTGGAATGTTGAGGTTGAATGTTGGAAGTTTCAAAGTAGAATACTGTCCCTTAGGTACTCTACAAATGTGTAGAGCGCTTCAAATTCAATAAACCGTCAGTAGGATGGGACGGTCTAATATTGCACCCTTGGGCACTTTGCGTTAAGACTAGACTAATCCCGACGCCGATGTTCCTTCACCCTTCGTCCATACCCTAAAGCCCTATTTCCCAACCGTCTTTACGGTGCATATGACTTCAGCTGTCATTAATGTCCACTGATATAAACAGAAATCCATAATGTAATAATACTATTTGGCCCTACAGGTTTAATCAATGTTTTTTTAACTGGCGAAATCAAAAGATAAGACATTACACGGGATGAAATCCATTACACAAATTTACCATCTTATAAATGAGTAGCAACTTAAGATTTTGCGTAGAGTACGAAGAACGGCTGATTTCATTCTTCGAAAGTACGCGATAGAAGCCGACCGCGGTGGTAAGGTTGATAAGGTGCTGGCCAGGCAACTCAAGTTCGTGGGTTCGAATCCCGCCCAGAGCATGAATTTTTTATGTGACCTAGGATTAAGTTCTTATAACCTCAGCCGTTAGTGAACCAAAAACCCAAGTACTTTCTCCACGTTAGAAAAAATATAGCTTTCAAAGCTTCACTTCAGGCTTTCCCACAAAATCACCGATGACTCCAGTTTTTCTCCACGAATTAACGCAGTAAAGTCAAAAAAGTGCAATCTGTCAAATCATCTGTTGCATCGACACAGCTGGAAACTGGAACTTAATATTTATAACTTGATACCCTCGAGTGATAAGATTTGAAAGAGGTTCTTTGATTCCATCCATATATTACGTTACACTGATCTTACACCTTATATTACCTTCCCCTCTCTTACCAATATAATTCTCTGTAGCATTATCTCCAAGACTGGCCTCTCTTAAATTACGTTGTTGCGGCACTCATGCTAAATTTGTTGTTTCACTCATAATTTGGGAATCAGGCCCTTCACATTTTAGAACTAAAGAATGTCGGATAAATGATGGCAAAAGTTATTTACAACAATTGCCCGTATTTTATGCTAAACAAATGAACCGGTTAAATAAAAAAATTAATTATTTTACGTCATCGACGGCAAAAGTAAGGATATCAGAGAATGAAAGAGGGTAAAGCAGATACATAGTCGACATTTGAGTGCCCAAAGCACCTCTTCCACGCAAAATTTCAGCAATCCATCATCCCTCTATGATTAATCACTCCCCGGCGCGCTTGCGCACTGGATGCTGCGGCATCCCACTCCCCACAATACCCGCCTATCACATTTTCCATGTCAAGGGTGGCCGGTAGGAAAGACACATATTAATCGACTTGCCTGAAAATAATACAGGCACATTTAAAAAAAAAATCATGGCCCCCTCGATAGACAAATTCAGTTATGGGATTCTTAGGTATTCCCCTGATTTCTACATTTTAAGCAGTTATATACCCAACATTCTCCAAATTTCTTATGGGCCGAATATGAATCTGGTGTTGCTCTGTGACTTAAAAAGGGTATGAAAAGCTTTTAGTTGTAATCTTCCAATATTTAGGAGAGAAGTACAAAAGAATGTACCACAGCAGTGACACCGAGGCCATACTTAGCAGAAAATTTACTTGGTCGACGAGTGTGAAGTTCCATACAGAGCTATTCTACTAAGACAAAAACCGGCTAATAAAGTTTCCATCTATATTTTAACTACGAAATGAATAACATTATTTTACAGGAACCTATCCAGACTAGAATGAAGGTGACCGTGGTGGTCAGTTCGATAACGGCCGGCTTGGTTATCCCAAGGTTGCGGGTTAGCTTTGGGCTTAGGTATTATGTTCGTCCTAGGTTTACACTGGAAGCATTCGAAATGTGGTTCTACGGAAGAATGAAGATAAAATGGATCGACCGAGTGACAAACAAAGAACTCTTTAGAAGGGTGGTGGAAAAGAGAAGTCTGCTGAAAACTCTAAGAAGAAGATGGGGCAACATAATCGGCCATATCTCAAGACACGATGGCCTTAAGAAGACAATCGTCGAGGGAAAAGTGAACGGGATGAATGGCAAAGGAAGGCCTCGTATGAGATATATGGAACAGGTCGTGAAGAAAGTGAAAGAGAGGTATTTTATTAATATGAAAAGGTTTGCCGAAAGAAGAATCGAGTGGAGGGCTGCGTCAAACCAATCGTAGGATTGTTGACCGATGATGATGATGAGGTTTTCACGTTGGACTAAGGTTAAACGGTGCAAAGAAATACCTTAGTAATTGGAGTATTTTCAAAACTTAATTCTACCTTTACTAGATTGAATACAAATGGCTCTATCAATACCTACCAAGCTACTCTACTATTATTATTACGGGTAATTCGAGAGCACAGATATATGAATCAGAAATGGGCACAGAATGTTGATTGGTTGGATGAGGTCCCCATTCTTTTGACCTCTACCCCCCAATGCGTATGTACTCAACACGCACGCACTTTCTCTCCGGGCACCATTCCCCGTTTTTACTTGCGTTTACAGCCTGGAGAGGGGGGGGGGCGAGGCTTCAAAAGCAAGCGAGAGAGAGAGAGGGAAGTGGGGAGGAAGACTCGGGAGGATGAAGGGGCCGATGCAAATTTGACGGAAGTAGGGCAACGCGATCCAGTGCACATATTTTCCCCTGCAACTGCCAGGGAGGTCACCAGTCCTCAGGGGATGGTGACTGGGAGGGGGAACGTGGGAAGGAGTGGGGGCGAAAAGGAGAGTTGGTTCCGCAGCGAACGAGACGACGCGGGTGTGTATCCTTCCGCGCCAAAAGCACGCACGCGCGTCTGGAACGCACGCATTCAAGGCTGCCAACCGAAAGAGAAAATCGCTTTCGTCTACTTTTGATGGGAAGCAGCGGGTAAAAAGAACTCAGTGGCAACAGAAAATTTTTTTAAATAGTTAAAAAAAAGAGATGAATGGCATTAAATAAAATATAATGTTGAAGTTGATCGGCAAAATGGGGAAAAAAATTATTGGATGTTTCCTTTTCAATTCCCGTTTTATTTTCTCGACTGAATCCAATTCACCTCATCTCGGAGCGCCATAATTCCCGTGGCATGGGTTATTCTCTCTTAATCTGATTGCCATAAATGGTGAAATATGGTAATGCTATCTCATAAAATTACATAAAATAAACCATTCACCAAGCACAAAACCGACTTCTCAGGCGAAGAAAATCCCTCAATGTCATATTTCCCCTCGCATTATCATGCGGAAGAGTCACGCGTTGCTCTAGTCCTTTCCAAAGTTTTGAAATTCTTCTATCCACGATTTCGTACAGTTTAATTGCGTGCCGCGCATTAAAATCGTTAACACATCAAAGCTTATGAAAGTAAATACTCTTCACTTCAAACACCTTGACCAAATAGAATCATTGTTGTGAACAATCATTACCATGAAACTTTTCGAATTTCAAATATTCCACAATAAATCACCTGCGAACCACCATTCAACCCTAGCATAACTGAGTTGGATATTCAGTGATCCATCTCGGGTAAACAACCTTGCGAACCATTGCACTCCATGGCTATCATTTTCCAGGAAATTTAATCCTTGAAGTACCTACCACTTGGCTGCGGTTTGGATAGTTTGGATAAAAGGAAGTAATTATTCAATACCGATCAGGAAACTGCTGCTGAAGCTGAGTTACAAGTCATTAGCCACAATTCATGTGATTGTGAATTATCCTAATTGGTTGGCAACCCTGAAGTGCCTTGCATCTCAATCGAGCTTCCCCTTCTTTGGGTGACCCAGTAGTAAGCATCGAGACAGGTCATAAGTTCAGACACAACCGGAGAGGGGGTTGGATACATGCTAGACCTCCCGTCTGTGACATTGCTCCTTCCAGAAACCTTCAGGATCAGAAAAAAATTAAGGCTGATGCTTCTTGCTTACTTTCTCATTGTTTACTGGATTTTTTTTTTCAGATTAAAAAGACAAAGTCAAAATAAAATAGCAAAGAGAGTATCACCTAACACGAGCCCTTACTAAATATGTCGTAAGATCTTGCTACACTCACATTACTGGTTAACAATATCAATTTTTCGTTTCGTCGCCACAGCAAGCAGATTAGTGACGCCCGAAAACTAGATCATTTTTACACACCAACATATACGTTTTAACATTTAATCTATATTTTTATGAAGTAATTCATTGATTAAATACATCTCTGATACACATTCCCCCTCTTTAATTACGCCCTGAAATACTTAATTCCTCTAATTTTTAGCTTCCCGACGAAACCAAAGCACGAAGAAGTGGTAATTCCATCCGTGCTTCACCCACTTATTACCTCTCTCGTATGACTAAATTTATTGCTATATTTAGTTTTATCGATTAACAAAACTCGAAGTAATTCAAGTTCATCAATTCTTCTTAGCGACAATCATCAAATCATTCTTCGAGTGCTTCTATAGCTACAAAGTTTCTTACAATTTATCAAATGTGTAAGAAAACTTGATGAACAAATAAGCGATATAACATTAAAAATATATTTCTCTCAACCTATTTTGATGTCTAAAATATCAACGGCAGAGAAGTAGTCGATGATTTCATTATTAAAGGGGATGCATGGCTAATTAATTTCTGAGTTCGGCGAACGTTAAGCGTTATCACCTTCAGCGTCACATGTTTTTATGAATACCAGCGGAATCAAAGTTTGGAACTACTGTTTCAATGACTAATTTTCTTTCTAAAAAAAACTTAATCCCGAGGCTTTCCAAATGACTGGTTTTGAATTGCATACCGGCGATAAGGGTTAGTTGATCCTTGATTAAACTGCCTATGCCTTCAGTGCACAAAGTACACTTGTTGACTTATTAGGACTGAAGAAACGACCCCAGCAATGGATCGTCCCCATTCAAATGTTGATGAGAAAGCTAACCGGCACGCTCCCGCCTTAAGTGGGTCCCCTCGATAATCACTGCAAGCCGGATCTGGAAGCACCTGCGCATAAATCCACCGGTGCAGTCGAGCTCCATCCATGAAAGTCAATGAAGCCCAAACTCATTCACGTTGCATTTGCTCAAAACCCCACGAGTAGTTTCTGCGTACATTCCGGTAGTCATATTTGGCAAGAGCGACATATATTCCATTAAACATGAACAAGCAAAAGCGCGACGCTGGAAAAAAAAAGCTCGTCCATTACTCAATTTATCTTGCTAACGATTTTCCAACGCAAAGTTTCATGCGGTACAAACTAATTCCGATAATGACGGAAACAACTTCATTTCACTAGACGGTGAGAACCTTCACTAGGTCGTGGAAATGAGTTCATTAAGTAGAAAAAACTAATCATACGCGTCGATTTGATTATGATGAAAGAGAGCTTGAGGGTAAACAAGGAAAAAAGGAAAATTACCTTATGTGCAAAGGCGATCGATGAATTTTTTTCGCTTTGAGATGCTTAAGAGCCCCGCTAAATTTATTATATAGTATAGCATACAGACAAGTAGCCTTTCCATCCAACTATAAAAAAACCTTTCGTTCTAATCTTTGAAGATTTTATAATATTTCTAATTTTCTAATACATATTTACCTAATATTCACTAGTCACTATAAGACCCAACTTCCTTCACAATACGGCTCCTGTAGCAGGTGGTATTAAACAGCTACTTGTATAAATAATGGATTCTCTAGTTCGTCGCTGAAATGCTAAGATAGTTTTCAGTGTACCTACAGTGTTTCCAAGTAGTTACAATTTCCCAATTTACCTTTTTTATGCATTGTAAGATTACTATTCAATAATTAAACTTTTTAAACTAATGTCAAGTAACCCTGAAACATTCATGGAAATAAAATAGGAACGCTCGTTTACAGAACGGCAAATATTCAACGGCTCTTCCATTTAGGCGACGGAGTTGTACAAGTGTCACGTGAGCAATGCTCTAATATAATAACCCCATAACTATTTAAGCAGTTTGAAGGCATTTTTCCCCGGCAGCTAAAAAAATCGAACAAAATTTAAATTAAATAAAATGATAACTTAGTAAGATTCCACAAATTTATTTTTCACCGACCTAGGTTTCGATTGTTTGACAATCATTATCAAGACCTTGATAATGATTGTCAAACAATCGAAACCTAGGTCGGTGAAAAATAAATTTGTGAAATCTTACTAAGTTATCATTTTATTTACTATGCGGTTCCACCAAGTGAAGCCTGAGGGTTTCCTCTTTATTTGTGAAAATTTAAATTACACAATAAATGTCATCAAATTTCCTCTAACATTAAAGAGTATGAATAAAATTTAACTTCTGAATATTAATATCATATTTTATGCACATTTTATATTAGAAAACGTAAGTGTTCATATTAAAAAAGCACTGGGATTTTTCGCTCACATCAGGCAGCGTGGGCAGAAGGGATAGAATTTCTCAGAAGTAAACAGCGAAAATTCGAATTCGCCGAAGAATCGAGACGCCGATCGATTATTGTCAAGATATCGCGGAGACAGAAGCGGCGGAACTGATATCAGATCCTCCTTACGTAACCTTTTTTTCTCTTCTCTCTTTGGCGTACGACAACCTCCACCTTATCTCCCGAGTACACACGGGTTCTCTTCACGAGTGTAATTGCGCAATCTTTCAATTGAACCAGGACATCCTCACCCCCTCCCACTTCTCCTTCAAAAGGCGGGAGAAACGGTAGGTATAACGTTCGCGTTTTGAGGAGGTCGCTCCCAACACACTTCACCATATTCATTTCGAAACTGCAAACACTCGGGTTTCCACGGAGCGTCGCATCCTGTGTTTATCTTGGATACGATAATTGCCTCCGTGTATTTCTCCCCCTCTCTCCCTCTCCTGCGCGCACAAAGATTTATCGCCTTCCCTCGGCTGATTGGTTGGGAACACAAGGGTGGGTTGACTAGCATCCCACCCCCTTCCTAATTCTCATCTCCTCTCGCTGCATGAGGAAACAATCGGGAGAAATCTCTCGTTGCGACTGTGAGGCATCCACAGCTCCGTACTCTTGTGTTTTGCATACGCGGGAAGAACTAGAGAACCCAAGAAAGTATACCACCTATGTCAGGCACGTAGCCAGAAATTTGCTTCGTTGGGGGGATGGGGGGACTAAGTCTAGTGTAGCGTAACTTGAAACAAATCAGCTTTTCCCATTCGGTGCCGACATGTGACAAATCTCTTCCCTTAATTTTCAGTGCTTAGTATTTACTTTTACAGTACCCATTCCTATTTCTTCTCACTAGTAAAGTTCACTGCTTATCTTATTATGAAGCAGTTAATTTGACCGGCCCCAGAACAGAAATTCATACATATCAGATTGAAAAGAACAATTATTAAACACATAAATGCATCAAACTAGTGATCACGTTTCGAGAAACTCAACACTTGAATTATACGCAGTGTAATACGAATTATCATGCCCAGTTAAAATCAGAACAACAAAAGAATCGGGAAAAAATTTCGGGGGGCTGAAGCCCCCTGACTACGTGCCTGACCCACGTCTAATAAACGTACTTTGTAATTCATTTTCTAAAAAAATATTCTGTTAAGAGGTTGGAGTGGTGAAACAATTGCTATTTAGAAAGCAAAATAACCGGAAATGAACAAAGAAAGAAGAAAGAGTCAACAGAATAGCCCGAGCGAAGAGGGCATTCTACCTGTAGTATCTACTTACACACAAAGACAAGAATGAAAGTAAGGAAGCACTTGATTCAAACTTGCATCTGGAGGAAGTTCCATTATGGTAGTGAGGCGAGAGTAATAACAGCAGTAAAAAAGTCAAGACGGGAAGCATTCGAAATGCGAAGTTAAAGGAGATTTATAAGAAAGAAAGATAAAATGGATAGATCGTATTGAAGACTAAATCGATATGGACATACTATGGAGAAAACTAAATTGAAGACGGGAAAACCTTATTGGAAACATTTTAAGACGCGATTGCCAAGCGATTGAAGCTGTCGAGATGAACGGAAAAGTGAGTGGGAATAAATTACATCAGATATATGCAGCACATAGTGATAGATAGAAAAGGGATGAATTGCGTAAATATGAAAATGTTAGCCGATAGAAGAATCGAGTGGAGAGCTGCGTCAAATCTACCTTAGGACCGATGACTAGTGATGACGCCGATGAATATTATGTTAATGTGAAGTTTGTGAAGACTGATTACTTTAGTGAAAATACCTTCCTCGACACTTGTTAACCGTATAAAATATCCTAATATTAGAATAGATAGGAATAGTGTCAAGTGGCGATAAGCACCTGGTAACTACATGTACAAATAAGGACTACAATATATCAAGAAAGGGTTCTCGTTTCCATTCAATGGTCTTCATTTTCGCCTCAACAAGTAGCCAAGTTACTGATCAGTCAAAGCATGTTCAAGCGAATTTAATTATAATGTTATTTATCTGAGCTACTCTACATTACTAGACCAATTCCAATTATGCAGAGAAATGTTTCTTTCGCCAAACTGACGTATCTCGGACGATTTCCAATGATTAGGTACTCTATCGACATAATCATTTTATCCCCACGATGTTGGCTGCACGCATGAGCTTTTCCGTTAATTGTTGACGTCTTAACATAAGATAAATTTTGGCTTGCCATCCCCTGGGTTTCTCCAATTCGTTTAAAGCGGCATTTCAGACGAAGCTTTATATAATTTCAACGCTGCTGTAAATTGAAAACTTCGCATTTAAATGTCGCGAATAATCATAGATGGGCCTTAGTAAGTTATCATACACACTATATTACGGCAGATCGCATACGAGCAGAAAATACAACGAATGGGTGGAATGTGGCAGGTTGGCATTTTGTTTGCCAAATAAATAGATAAATAGTCATCTCCGTCTTGAAGCAAGAAGAACAATTACAAAGAGTTTTGAGGAGAAATAAGAGAACTTTTCCACGATTATTTTCCCACAGTCACAGTTTAAATCCAGACAAACATTCAGCCTTAAAGTTTCAAATCGAAAATTCTGCGGCAGTAAAATAAAACATTTTCAGACCCCAAAATAATAATTATCCTATTTTTACAAATCTCATATCTTACACATCGAGTGATAAATCAACACGACAAGTTGCAGACGTTTCTACACATTTTATTGGCTTTCCTGCAATAGATGCCTCCAGGGGGGTTGTGCTTGGACCCTTATGGATTATCTCGAACAGGTAACCAAGGAGTCACGTGGTATAAACAATTATATTTCGCAAATTTGGGGTGTTAAAACCGCTGATTACAACCTCATTCCTCGTTTACCCTTGTGCTTTATCTCATCTGGTGGCTATAGTCGAGACAGATGAGAGAAGCTCAAGTGAAAACAATTAATGAGCTATTCAGACATGGTAAATTTGCAAACCATTCGTGTTTGTACCATGTGACTCCTTGGTTACCCATTCGAGATAATCCCGACGGTTTCAAACACAGCCCCCAAGACAATAACGGAAACGTAGATAGATCCTACATTTTATGCATTTTATGAGTTGGTAAGCTGAAAATGAAATATTTGCAGTTACGTTTCTATCTTGAATGGCACGAAAAACTCTCAACGCAACGATAAGTGGTAATAGAAGCGATGAAATAGTGGAGATGTGATGAAGGCGGAGGATGAGATATAGAACTTCGGGGTAAAGAAAATAGATCGACTGTGGAAAAGGGGGTGTTAGGGAGGGAGAGAGATGGGCTTTGTTAATTTTTATTCCCGGAGGAGAAAGAGGGATCAAGGCAGAGGAGGAAGAAAAAAGTGGGAGATGTATCATTTATGTAAACGAACAGGGATGAATAGATGGAGAGGAGGAGGGGTATCCTTTCAAAATGTTTGGAGAGGGGGAGTGGGAAGGATTTAGCAAGGGGAAGGAGGAGAGGGTGGTGCAGCGGGGAGAGGGAGGACAGTCCTCCTTTCACCCCCCACCCTTCCCTCACCGCTGCCCTCTCCTCAAACTCCACGCCTCGCCTTTCTGGGTCGCTCGATAGCGTCAGGCGGCCTCTATGCCAGCAAAAGTATTGATTTTCGTACAACACGCTAAACGCAGGGCCGTACGCAATCCGACTCCCGAGGAAGAGGACGTATAGGAGAGGGGAAATTATTCAAATCGACCAAGGTTCGCTCATATGGGAAACTTTGTACCCCTTTACCTCATCTTCTCGAGCATCTCTGGGGTAGTGATGGCACGCGCACATTACTTATGCAATACAAACAAAAGTGTGAGAAACAATTGCTGGGATTCGTCCTGTTTTGCACACTAGCGGAAGTATACTTCACATACAAGGTACATGTGTATACATACATAAATACGCACCCTTTTGCGTTACATGACGCACACTAGTCAATTTTGCGATAGTAGAGTCCGTGCCTGAAATTTTGATTTCCACAATAATATTCCACGTTCGTAGAGAAACGATCGGAGGTTGTAGATCTGATGTTTTTTTTTATTTAAAACTTTTTAGAAAAAATATTTTTTACTTTATTAATAAACTATCAGGCAGTCTTCCGACAATCATGGGAAAACGATATATATTGTTATCGATCGTTATTCTCATTTCAGGATCTTTTGGTAGATTGAAAACAGCTTTTCGTATTTTTTTAAATCCTGTATTAGTACATCTCGACAAGAAGCAACAATTGAAGTTAAATTTGCATATTTGCCCCTTTTCTGGTTAATTTCCTTTCCCTACGCACTGGCAAGATTCCAGAACATTGAATCATAGTTCTTTATCTATCGATATAGCGACAAATGTTAGCAATGTAAAGTGTGCAGTTTTTCGGTCGGATTTTTTTTACTGGTCTTAGAGAAGTATTAGCCTATATTTTTCATAAATATTTTTAAACTTGTGTTCAGATAAAAAATAAATAAATCAATAACAAATCTAACTCATACAGTACGTATTGTTTTATCTGCCTCGCCGTATCTGATAAATTTCATAGTCCGTCCCAAAAGAAATTTCAGTTCGTTGCTAAATGTTGGAACAGTTGTGCAGGCAATCAAGACGTATCGTTCCCAAGAAGTAGATGCGAAAGATTTTATCACGCCCAATGTTGTCCCACACAAGATGAAGATAGCGCTGAGGTTTTTCCTAAAATAATTTCTCAATCCACATCTCGAAAACAGAGAGCTCCTTGCACTATAGTAGAGCTAAGAAATATACGAGTCTGCTGGAAAAGTTAATAATGCCAACAAAGACGTTATTAACAATTAGGCGCACAACGGAATACACTACTATCCATAAAAGCATGCCAAGGAATATCAATATTCATACACGAGGACCATAGACACAACAAGTGATTAGTAGCAATTAAAATTCGCATACCTTTAGGTCACAGGCTTGCAATAATAATATTTCCAAGCGATAATTTCCAAAATAGCAATTTCCAACGCTACGCGCAAGGGCTCACTAAAACCTTTTAGCCTTCACCTTTCCCACACTATTAAATCTCTTAACCCATTACATCCTGGATGAGGAGGTGGGGCTTAGGGACGGGAGAGGGCAGAGGAAAGGATTGAGAGGTAACAAGGGAGGGTTGGCGTGCAGGAAACTCGTCTCGCTATCCTTTTCCTTCATCCGCCCAGACGGCTTAAAAGGAAGGCGTGGGGGACGGGGACATGAACTACTACCGTTCGATCCCAAACCTGGCGACGAAAAAAAAGGTGTACAACCTTCGTACGACCTTTAACTCACCTATTCACGCCGGTTCAAAGAACCGAATTGCCAAAGAACAACAGCAAAATTTCGTACAACGACATAAATGTAACCAATGTAATTAAAGAGTAGTGTGGACAAGTACGTCATTTTTTTCATGGGTGTTTTCAAGTCTGTTTCCGCACTAATAGGCGCTTCAGACCGGGAAGAAAGGTATAAGGATAGGGATGGAAGGGATGGGGCTCAAATATAATTCAAGTACGTCAGCTTTGGCTAGGAGCAACGTTAAACCCGGAAAACAAATATTTGATGAGGTGAAAGAATATTTTTATTTAGGAAGCCGAGTACCCAGCGACGGACAATGCAAGGTAGATATAGTCAGTAGAATAGCCTAAGCGAAGAGGGCATTCTATCAAAAGAAGAATGTACTTACAGCTGAAGATATAAGCTTGGGAATGAGGATACAATTCATTAGAACTTTCATCGGGAACGTGCTCCCCTTAGGATCCTATATTGAGGCATGGACGATAGCAGCCACAGAAAAGGCAAAACTAGAAGCAAGTGAAATGTGATGTGAGTGGTAAGAATAACGTTGGTTTATTCATCATAATTATGAATGAACTTTAAGTAAAACAACTTGGTACATCCACATAATTTCTTTTGTTTTACAATTCGTTTCAATCTCAAAGCATCACCTACAATAATGTTTACTGGTAGAAATTACAATCTTTATATACGAATTTTGGGAACGGGGATGGTTTTCGTAAAGATATATAAAGGCTGTAATTTCGACCAGAGAAACAGTATTGTACCAGTAGATGACGCTTTGATGTTGAAACGAGTTGTAAAACTAAATAAATTCTATGGAAATTACAAGTTGTTTTGCTTAAAGTTCAGAATAAGATTCAATCATATCTCGCCAGACATCGTTGACTATATATGTCATTACGAACAGTTAACCAATATTGCTAGGTTTTTGGATAGTTCCTGCGTACAGTTCTTCTAATGAGGAATTAGCACTGGCATTACAAAAATAAATGTTCGAAAACTGCTAGGTCTTATTGTTAGTCAGAAAATGACTGAGTTTTGAGCCTGGTAAAAACTTTTGAGCTTGAAATCATTTTCCCTAGCATAATAGATGCTATTTTAGGTATTAAACGGCCGTGAATAAGTCTTGGACAAAAGTCCTGCAGACAGAGACCGATTTAGTGATAAATTCAAACATACCACTCAGTAAAACAATTTCCCCTAAACTCCTTGGTTGACGGCCAAATATCCCGACTTCTGACGCAGCTGAATTGGATGCGACTCATCCTCGGGCAGATCGCCAACACGGTCAAAAAGCTTCACAGCTCCAGTGAACTTTGTGTTTCAACCCTTGATAACAATCCACGAAACCTCTAAAATACTAGTAACAGTCGCACTTCTTGTGTGGCTATAATAAATGGGGTAACTACGTCCATAAATAAGAACTAAGAAATGTAAAAAGTGGTTGAATTTATCTTCAATGGTAACTGAGCATCACCATCAGATGCAATGCAATATAGGTAGCAATTAGTGTTTTGATCTTGGGAAGCTTCTGCATTCTTTTAGGAATGGGTGATTCCGGTAAATAAATTGTCCCAAGCAGATATGTTAGAGGTGGACCGTTAATATACTGTTCATTGATGTCATCACCTTTGATCACTAGAAGCACACGCTGTTACGAGCTGATTTTTAAAAAAATCGTCGATAAAACAAATCTGATCATTTTGAGTCTAAACTTCCCTTTAAAAATTATACTCATTTTAGGAGCTTCAATACCTTTTGGATGATGACTAAGCATTAAATACATTTCCTCTAGTAATTTACTTTAATAATAATTTATTCCATTATGTATGATTCATTCTAAGATCATTCGTGCTCAAGTTGATGCTTTGGCGATGCAAAAATAAACCAAAAATTCTCTTTCGAAAGAATTCAAATTATATCACGCCTACGTAAATCAGGTCTCCGTGAAACGGCTTTCCAATATTTGACAGGCTATTGAGCAAAATACATCGTGTTGAAACATTAAGGCGCCCTAATAAATTAAATAAACGAAGCAAATAGAACCACAAAGCTTGGTGGCATATGCATGTGGATGAGCCAATTACGTGCGCATAACCATCTGCATTTGGCTGGCCAGATACAAAGTTAATATGCAGTTAGGAAATAATTAGGGCGATTCAATGATAATATCTCTTATGCATGTGACTGTAAATTGGATATACGAGAAAAGGGAGCAGGGTTTCTTACGCCTCTTGGCAATGTGATCTTACCTTAAGGTCAAATCACCTGGGCAATAGCGCCTAAAATATTCCGCACCCAGTTACACAAACAAGCCACCCATCTTTTCATTTAATCGAATGATGAACCCAATTATTTACTCATTGGAAAAGGGAGGAAATTTTGACAATTCGTTACCCTCCTCAGCGCTGGGAGAAATGCTTTGTTTTCCAGTGAAGTCGACATATAGTTCGTCTAATATAAATTTCCCGCACCAGATCCGTTGCCATTATCTCGATGTTCTGACTTCGACAAAGTTATTTACGCGTATCCATGAACAATCACGCAAATTTTGAATCCAATGTTCACCCAACACGGTTATGCATAATCATAAGGTTCGCCTAACACAAAAAATAAAACAATATAATTTACACTAGGTACTTTAGGTGGTGAATTGACACAACCTTTTCCGTTTTTTTGAGACATTGCTCTCCTTAACCTCATACATGTTCCAGACATTGTAAGTGATATTAAATTAATGCAAATTCGATCGTTGATCAGGGACGTAAAGAAAAGACTAGTGAAAACCCTGCTATGGAGTGTACATTGTATGGCGCATGGAACTTTGAGGAAAGAAGATGAAAATATATACTTATGGCTTTTGAGATGTGAGTGTGGAGGAGGATGGAGAAGATCATGCGAATATAATGGAAGACGAACGAGAAAGTGCTAGAGATTGTGAGGAGGAAAGGAACTTGACTGGGGAACTTAGGGAAAATCAGGGGGGTGGTTTTAAGGAATGAAGGTATTATGAAGGAAGAGATAAGAGGGAAGATTCTTGGGTAAGCGGGATAGAGGGAGGGGAAGAACGGGTAGTTTGGACAGAATAATGGCAGGTCGAGAGTATGCGGACATTATTTGATAACAGTCGCGGTACGAATTTATCGTCCAGGAAAGCCTACATTAATTAGCAGAATAATAATAATTTGATAAACCGGGGTTCAGGAATTACACCCACTCAAAGCGCGACAGAGTGTGACTTAAGATGAGAAGAGAGTCTTAAGAAGAATCAGATACGGCGTCAAGTAATTTTGGGCGGCAAATTCATTAAAATAGGCGCTGGAACGGATACCTCCAAACTAATCGTAAAACGCACCGTAAAACTCATCTTGTCATGGGGAAGTTGACGCCATGAGATCTTTCATAAGTTGACGTTACATCGGAACAGCAGTGGCCAACCTTCATCCTGCACATCATCTAGTAAAAGCATTTAACATGGCAGTAGGCAGTTCCAGTAGGCAGGACAAAGACGCGAATAACATCATCAATCACTCCAATCGATTTTACTTCCTTTCAGGCCAAATTCTGTCAACGTGAAAAACCCAAAGAGTAGGATGATAGGGAGTTGCCGGAGACCTACTAAATGACTGGAAGAATTTTAGGCACGTATTTTTCACCACGAAGCAATAATTTTTCATCAATAGAAATGGATTTTTTCTCGAGAAAGAAGTAGGAATGACGCTATGGGGTAAAACGAGTAAAGCTGGGATTAATTTTCAATAAATTCTGGAAGTGAATTAGCAAGTCACCAGCAAATATTTTTCTCTCCCTCTACCACACATAGAGCACCCAATGCAGCGAAGTTTATAAAGCGACAATTAAACATTAAAAACTTATATAATCACCTTGAACCATTGTTATTAATTACCCTCGATTGATTTGCCCACTGCAAAAATAATACAATATTTGACTTACCCCCGAATGCAAGCGACGTAAATTAGTCCAAAGCGGGTAGGGGAGGCGCTGAGCCACTCTGTCAATACCATCGTACACGTCACTGCGAGTCAGCAGGTCTCTATTGTCCTCCTTGCCGCAAGCGATGGGGAGGGGAAAGGTCTTGCCCGTTAACCTCATCTCTCCCTTGACCTGTGACTTCCCCTCACCGACGCGGAGGTCACTAGCACCTTTAAAAATTACATCACGCCTCAGTTCGGCAGCACCTGCTTAAGAAAAAAAAAATACAATATACGCTCAAACCAAAATATTTATGAAATTATGACTGAAACTAAACTGACTGACTGACTAAAAGTTGCAAACCAGTCTTTTAAGGGGATCGGGTTGGTATGGTGGCTAGAGTACTGGCCTGCATCCCGAGGGCCCAGGTTCGATTCCCGGCGGATGTGGAATTGTGGATGTGAAAGTGGCGGATTTTTCAGTGGAAAACGGTCCCCACTTGAGTGTCTAGTGGAGGGCATTCTAAGGTCAGTACTCCGTCCGTCGGATGGCACGTTAAGACGTTAAAAGTTGGCTAATGATGACCCCGGGTTTCTCTCCACCCTTCCTCCGTTCCCTGAAAACTCCTACCATTACCCAATTACCCCCCCTATCCTTAATGTCGGTCGCCTCCCCTGAGTAACCAACCAACCCAGTCTTTTAAAGCCAGGGTAAATGTGACGCATAGTAAACTTCCGATTTCCCGTGCTAGCTAATGAGTGGTAAAGGGTGCACGGATAATGGAGAAACACGGATAATCCGCTGTTTGGTTCTTTCGGATTCATTTCTCTACGGTGCGCCGCCAAAATAAATTAATTCCCTAAGTAAATAACACAATCTGCCAATGAAAAGATCCTCGCTGTATATAATAAACGAAAAAGAATCCAGTAGAGTCCCGGCCGCCATGAAATGTTCGCAAGTCTCGGGTGGCGGCACGAAGCCTGGATCTTGGCGTAAGACATTGGACCAACCGGTAGGGCCGTATTAAAGTCACAATTTGAGGAAAATAACAAAATTTTACTGACCTTTTAGACCACTGCCGATACACTAAATAGATTAGCGGTGCGCAGATAATCGTAGCCCGGATAACGCGCGCACGGATAATCGGGAGTTACTCTAGCTCTATTTCCACAAACTGAAAAAAAATCTCGTGCTATCGGGCAAATAATATGGGTGAAGGTCTCGAATTCTCCACCAAGTCAGTTAGTTCTTCCATGGCCGATGTTTCGATGAACCACTCGTTCCTTTTCCTAATGGGCGTTGAGTACCAGGTGAAGATGAACGAGTGGTTCATTGAAACGTCGACCATGAAAGAAACTGAGAGATCTTCACCGTGAGGTGCTTAAAATTCGTACATTCGCGACGGGAAGATTCCAGCTCCTTACCAAATGTTGTCGCTAGTGGTTGTACAGAAAGTTTTGCGTACAGAAAATCTCGGGTTTCGACCCGCGGCTCTATGATTAGTCGCCGAGCGTCACTCAACCTCATCGCAGGGGTTGGGAGAGCATGACGAAAAACGCAATTCCGTAAGAACCAGGGACTTTTCATGCATTACCCAGGGCGTCGGCCGCTATTTTTAGCCTCACAAATTACCCGCGTACGGCAAATTCCTAAGGTGCCGACCACTTCCGTTCTTCTCGTTACTCTAAAGGTATAACTTTTACCACTCTGCCAATGTTTCAGTGTTCTTCTTCGTTGCTAATCATACTTTATTTCATAATTATTTATAATAATTAGTAAATTCATAGTTATTAAAACTATTTGGCTTAAATAATGTTTCATTAAATTTACTGAACTTCAATCTCGTTCCAGCGGCGTCGGAAGTGGGGGCAGGGGAGGCCAAACGCCCCTCTCCCACAGAATTTGCCCCGGGCCCTTGAGAAATGAGTAGTCTTCATTAATAAAAATTAAATTTCACTCGTTTCCAGCTTCCTTTTTCCCTTCTGACATATTCTCACACCTTCATATGCTCTTTTAGCGAAATTCTAGTCTCTACCCCCTCCTATCCGCAAAAAAATGCGGGCCCTTTTCTTAATCTTTTCTTTTCAATGTTGGCCCCTCCCAGCGAAAATAGTTCCGACGCCCCTGTCTCGTTCCCAGTACGGAATTTCATAAAATTTACGAACGATCGATTTTAAATTGTAAGGTGCCTCAGTGCTTAAGAGCCCAATCCACAATCTGCGGGTTCCGCAAAGGTATTCATAGCATAAATCATAGTTATTATCGTATCATCATCATAAATCATAGAGAGATAGTTGACATTTACTGAGAATAAATTAAGAAAATATATATAAATTTAAAATGCATAGGATATTTTAATACATTAATCATAATTTTATGTAGCTTCACTCTCTTTCAATTTAGATTATCTAACTTCCGAGGTAGTCAGCCGTCTTGACCCATGCTTTCTTCACAGAGATTAATGGCATCGGTAACTCAACGACCGGAACGAAAACAATCGTATAGAAATAACCTTCGAACCCCAAGAGAGTTTGATTTAAATGTTGTACTAATACTATATATCTTCAACGCGATTTCGTTAGTAAATGAGCGTTTTCACTAGCTTCTTAACCTGCATAAATTGCTCCATGACAGAATACTAATGCCGTTAAAACTACATACATAATCCAAGGTGCCTGTAAATGGATGCTCTCATACAACACGTCATGGGTCTTCTAAAAGGTGGAAATATAAAAGGGTCCTCGAATGGAGGAGTTTCAGTGAATCATAAATTTCAAAATTTAGACGTTGCGTTGGAGGCTTTTTAACAGTTTTTTTTGCAGAAAGAAACATGTCGGGAGTTAATAAAAATAGCAAATAGATGACAGATTAAATAGTAAATAATGCCTTGGCCGTAAAGGTGAGAATCTAGCGACCTTCGGATTCCAAACGCGGGGCCAAATGAGTTGTACGATTCTCAACCTTCGCCAATTGAATAAACAAACTTCGAAATTCCCACACTTTCAATCTGTTACCTCTAACTGGTTTATACATTCGCTAAGTGATGATATTAGTTCATTGTTTTGTCGAAATTCCACCTGTCAATTCGACTTTTATTCTTCACTAGTACCTAGGCTCGAATTGAAAGATAGACGAATCAGCAAACACAGGAGGGGTCCGCGGGAGATTAAAATGGTGTTACGAACGATCTCAGGAAAGTATTCGATCCGCGGCAATCGGCGCGAAACATTTCATCCTCCTTCGCAATAGGGTGATAAAATGGAGTTAATTAAGAACTGCAAACACGACTATGACAACACCGCGTGAGAGATTAAGTTGTTGCAGAAATTGTCGCGGCAGCTGTCATATGTGTCTCCAAGCCATACGCAGGTGGCTAATTGGGACAAGATATGAGGATTAAAGGAGGGGGGAAACAATAAACAGAAAACTTACATCGATAGCGAGCCGTATCAACTCTTATAGGAAAAATGCCTGGCGCCAAACGGGTGGAAACCCAAGTTCCACGAACCACACGAGACCAGAGTTGTTCGGCAGCAAAAAAAAACATCGAATTAGAGCGCAGAGACGATCCAAACTAATCTCACGATAGAAAACCTGAATCCTTGCAATGGACGCGTGTGAAAGGCGTCCCCATGGGTCTTATTCTGTAAGGATTCAGAATTCTCGAACTTCGATAATGCCGATGTTGTGACGTAAGAGCCCAAACTATTCTTAAATGTTTTCAAGCCGAATTCGGTACTTTCCGAGGATGTAACGTCAAAATATCTTCACAACCGAAGCTCGAAAATGCCGTTCCCTTTCCACTATTAGTGACACATGTTCACTGCGGCAAAAGACGAAAAAAATTATGGCTAAAATTTATGACTTTTTTCATGAATACTCGGTCACTCAGCTCATTTAGGGACTAAAATCTAACCTTCGGAATTCTTTCGTGGTTTTCTTTGATTGTGGTTTATCTTTCTTCAGGAGAATTACTACTGATAATACATAGGCAAATTGCAAAATCACATGTACCTAACACCGTTGATAACAGGGGCGTCGGAACTTTTTCATTGGGGGGGGGGACCAACCTTGAAAAGGGCCCTGCATCTAAGAAAAGGGCCCGAATTTTTTTCGGATAGGAGGGGTTAGAGACTAGAATTTCGATAAAAGAACATATTAAGGTGTGAGAATGTGTCAGAAAGTACCCACTTCGACTGAAAGGTTACAGGAAAAAATTCTGGGAGGGGGGGCGAAGGCATCCCCCCCCCTTCTGACGCCGCTGGTTGATAATCATCATCTGACAGCATTGAGTAATTCTAATAATATATGTAATTATTGCTTCCATATTTTTTTACAATGGATGTTGCAACTTTATGGCTAAATGACTCCTATCAAAGCTTTTTTTCAATGTGTACATGTACGTGCACATTTAAGGAGTAATACCCAAATTTTAAATACCTATTCAATAGTTTAAAGGACCAAAATGAATCTAAGTTTGAAATTCAGTACTGTGTAAACTAATGTTGTTAATATTAAATGAAAGCTCATTTTTCAATTATTTCTAAATTTATTTTTTCTTCTATCTTTGCAGCTAAAATTGTGCTCTTCTATATCATATTCTACACTGCCTTGGTCGGCTTCTTTGCTGCCATGCTGGTTGTCTTCTATCAAACACTAGACACAAAGATTCCCAAGTGGCAACTTGAAAGTTCTCTAATCGGCAGCAACCCAGGTAAGTTAATTTATTCATAAACTAGTGAGTAAACATTGTTGGACAATTAACCACCCTTCATTGAGACTTGAAGGATAAATGAAAAAGTGATGCAGTATAAAAGTAGAGTTTAACAAAAACATTAACACTGATGGTAATTCCAAAAGCAATTGCAGTGCAAAATTTGGCAGGAATAAAATAATTTTTTTTCTCACTTTAAATGACTCAAGCATTGCAAGGGTCTACTTATACTAGCATTATTTAGTCTTAACTTCTGAGAAAATATGTGCATTGTCCTTAACCCTCTTAGTGCCACGGGCCAATATATCGGCTTTTGCTCCACGGGCGAAAAGTACCACGAGCCGATATATCGGCTTGAGCATAAAATTGTTTTTCCAACTAATTTTGTTGTAATAATTACATTTATCCTTTATCCAATGTATTAGAATAATATTAGAATAGAATAGAACCAACAAATAGTTCCTTTTTAGCAAAATAAGAAAACATTGCATTGATATCTAAAATAGTAATTTCATATTTTGTTTTTTCATCAAGTGCTACAAAACTCTTAAATTTAGGTTGGCACTTTTCGCTAGTACCACCAAATTTTGGTGGCACTATGAGGGTTAAGCCATTGCACTTTTTTTTCACCCCTTTCACCAAAGAGCTCTCAGAAATTTAATTTTAAATACCCTTAGATGATTATAACCCCTTAGGTGGAGAGAGCAGGTATATCCACTGACCCTAGCCATTCATGTGGTGGGTAGTAAGGATATATTTGCACATTTTCATCTTTATTCTTTCCCACTGGGAATAGAATGGAAAAATCTATTACATGCTAAAGAGGTTGAAGATTGAGATTTCAAAAAATAAAGCACATAAACTTTCAATAATCAGGATTTTGAACAATTAAGTGCTACATTCATTCCAAATTCTAGATATAGATCCTCAGAAAATACATGAAAAGAGAACACCTTAAAATTACAATGAAATGCATTTGTTGAGTCACACTCAATGTAGAAGTTAGTGTCTCACATAAGCAAGCCTCACTCCCCAGTGCAAATAGTTAAAACAGCACTTAGGGCTGGCCTCTGAATATCTTTGCTGACCTTTTTATCTCAGGCCATTATAATTTGATGCAGATATTATAGGAGGCAAAGTGAAGTTACTTCCACACTACACAGAGTTATGAAAAGTTCAGGATTACTAATTGCATTCATTATGACTTATGAGGGTTTAATTCATTGTTCGCCGGCTAGCAGAACTTGGCCTTCCATTAAAGAGCCAGCGAATCGCTGGGTCCCTCAATTTATTTATTTATAGCATTATTTTTATCATTCACAGAATTTTCACATTTAGAGTCAGTCATTAATGAATAATTAATATTCTCTTAATGCAAAAAATCCATGATAAGGGCTGTAAAATGTTTTTAATGGATTAAAAATAAATACAAAATATGATTTCAATAAAAAATAGTGAAATAAGTGGCAAAAAAGGAGTAAAAAATACTAAGCCAATGGGTTAATTGCCATTACAACATTAGAATTATGTTCTATTCATTCATTCACCCAGCACAGAGGCTGAGCGTTTTTATTTACTGAGTTTTTTGAATTGAGATTTGTGTGTGATAGAAAGATACCTAAATCCATTCAGGAATATAGCAGGCTCTGAAATACACCTTTAACATGGATTCCAAAAACCCTGTGACATAAGAAATATAGGCTAATGTGTAATGAAATCCTCCTCTTTCCATCCTAATCATCAATAATTCATTTAATATAAAAATCTAAGCCCTCTTTGAATGAACATATATCACAAAATGTTGTAGAAGCTAGAATGTAACATATTTTGCCTAAACAGATTTTAATATACCAATATGCATAACACTAGATCAGATAAATTTTTTTATTCATTAAGGGAGTAATTAAAAAAATAGGAACTAAATTATGGTTATCAATGCATAGGTCAGTTTTACTGGGTAAAATGCAACAAGCACACACTCCACAACATGTGGAAAACATGCATTATGCATAGGAAATCAATTCCTTTCCTTGAGCTACCGGTGGTTTTTTCATAAAGATTTAGGATCCAGGAAAAAACATACTGTGTATGGACTTGTACAGCTTTTTGGGTGCATAGTCTAAATTTGTAGTCATTCATTTACAATTGACAGTGAAATTGTACCACAGAGAAAACATGCCGCCATAAAATTTAGAACTCGCCTATTATCAACTAGGTAGAAACTCCAGGAAAGCTTAGCATAAATTTTGTTTTGTAACCTTTTCTGATCGATTTATGCTTATTCACTAGAAAAACTAGAGAAAAAATTCATTAGAGAAAATTCAAAGACAAACACAGGTTTTATAGATTGCAAATAATATCAAGGGACATAAAAGGTGATGATGTGATTAAATTTTCTTGTAGTCTATTGATGGGATGCAACCCAGGAAGACTATAGTTTATTCAGAAAAATTTTTGGAGAAATATCAAGAAATTTAAGTAGTAATAGGTCATAAAGCATCATAGTAGCTTCTTTAAGAAGCCAATTCACACAATTAGTTCCTTAATGGGTGTCAGTTTTATTTTTTGCATAGTTTGCATCATACTGTACAGCATTTCACTTGTTTTTCATAACCTATAATAGTAATTTGGAAGGAATAATGACCCATTATATAATAATGTGTCACCATCCAAAAACAAAAGGATGGCCCTAGCAGAAGCAGCTACTCCTGCAAGTCCAAATATAGAGGTCATTAAGAGATGCATGCCCTTCCACCTTGTCAAGGTCATAACCCATGGGGAGGTCTTGGATATTCTCAACTAAGTCTGAGGGAAATCTAAACTAAAGGCAGCTGATGGAGAATCAGAGTGGGCAGTCATTAGCATAGGAGTTAGTCAGGGTTGTCTGGATATTGTTAATTAGCTTGTGTAAATGGTGAAGGAGACATGGGATGAGCTGCCAGTAGAACTGAAAGTATGAGGGGAACTTGATGATGCCAGGCTTCTTCATGGCAATTTATCTTGGAAAAATTAGGATACACAAAGTAATTTTCATTTCACTTATTTAATTGGTACTGCTAGTTTCAAATTGATACCTATACAATGAAAATATTAGTACCATTAAAATCTCAGTGAGGAAAATTACCTTGCCTCCTAATTTCTTCATGACCTCATTATGTCAATTGGATTTAATCACTTTGCGCTTTTCATACATTTCCTCAGTTAACACAAAAAATGTGGACATTGTTGTGCAGCACTTCATATGGTATAGAGGTGCAATGGCAATATACCAATTGGTTTTCAGTTTCTGTACTCGTATTGAGGAACAAATTTGAGATTTTTTTGACCAATGTCATGATGGATATCTCAGGCACTTTTGAAGGATATCAGAGGTACTTTGGTGAGGGTTTTAGTGTTTTAAAGTATGGAGAGCATTCACTGCAAGTTTCCCTATGCATCACAATCACAATGAGTAACAATCATTGTTAAAACTTTAACCTTACATCCATTCATGCAAAACTGCTATGAATTTCTTTCTATCATAATGTGTAGCTGTATGGCATTTGCAATTCAAGAGTACCAAAAAATAACCAACTTTCACAAAGACAGACGGATTATTCCTGGGGAATTTTGAGAAGATGCCTGATATAATTAGCCTACATAGCAGAATAATAGGGTGGGAAGGCTTCCCCTTTAGTGTATGCAACCACAGTTGCACCTGAACTAAGCATTGGGCGTATGTAAACAGGAGAGCCACAAAATATTTTTCAATATCGGCATAGAGTTTCAGAGGACTGGGAATCTATTTCTGTATGTATTTCTTTGAACCACCCAGAGTTGAAATGTTACCTGACAATGAAAGGTGCTATGGACTACAGTGCCTTGTAGGATAAGCTATGTTAAATGATACATTACCTAGGAAGTGGAGGTTATAGTGAATTAGGAGCATTCTGCTTATTTTACACATAGACATATGATGCACCCTATCTTTTTAAGGTATGTTTTGGAAAAATGAATAACCTTTCTACACAGCTTATAATTGTTACAAAAACCTGAGAAGTGACCTTATATTGGAAGGCACACTCAAAAATAGCATATCCAATTGTAGAAAATTTCTAAGGGACAATAGAGATTAAGTTTCATGGTATACTACACATCACTGAAAAATCATTGCCTGTTTTCCAAGTCTCATACTGACTTGTATCATATAAGTTGCTGGATGTTTTTCCTAGGATTGCAATTGGAAAAACCATGCATTATGCATAGAAAAAAACAGAGCATTGGAAACCAGAATGAGTAGTGCTTGGGAACTTCTGAAAAGAAAGTGTTCAGATGCATTGAAACAGGGGCACTGATCCATAATTTTTTTAATTTATGGTTTTAATTTCAGTTCACTCAAAGTACTGAATTTCAGTTTAGATCTGTTTTTTCCTCAGATACTGTGGAGAAATAAGGAGGTTATACTGCAGAGGAATATTGAACACTTCTGTCCTCCAACCTTAATATTTTAGGAAACTTTCTCACGATAAAAATTAAAAATCACATGAAACAATATGTATAGTACTCAGAAAATTGATATTCTGTTAATAGAAATAATTAGAAGGATGGAGACAAAAATTTATTATAAAAATGGTTTTAAATGGCCCATTCAGGAGAGAGAGAGAGTAAAAGATTGAACAAAGAGTGGCAGGCATTATAACTGCGTCAACGCTTGAGCTGTCACAAATCGTTGGAGACTTGCAATGCTGTGACATTTGCATAGGAAATACTTGGTATAATCATTTTTGCACTGTTGTATTGATGTCAGTATCCCTTTGAGGTATACTACAATTTTATTCTTATTTAAAAGGATATTCATAAACATTTTTTCCTTCATGGCTCAACGAACCCCACAAGGGAAAAGTGAAAATAAGTTATTGCACATTAAGAGTTCTTATATCAGACCACAAAGAGCATATGAGAACTGACATTAAAATAAAAGAAGTAATTTTATGAAAAAGAGTTTTAGTACACAAGGCAGCAACTTTTATCTCTTCCCCATTCCACCTTCCTCAAGGGAAAATATTTTAAGATGATTGTAGTAATGATGACCAAGTGCTAGCTTATTATTTTAAAACTTTATTGTCAATGAGGGACATTTCATTTTTCCAGCACTGACCACTAATCATATCCACCCTATTATAACACTGCATTTGCAGATTTTTGTACGGCACACTTTGAATGGAATAAATACCACACCAGATCAAGATATAGACTCTGAGTTATATAAAATGGTGCAAAATTCTTACCCAACAAGGCGTAACTTGATGTACTAATGTACTTGTGGTAATCATATTCAAAGTGCCTAGTTTGTAGCTTTAAGCATATTGCAATAACCTCTCCATGCCCTCTGCAGGTTTGCCAAGCATCTGAAATTCCGAAATGCACTTGTTACATAAAGTAAAAAGTGAGATTTTGTTGAATAGCCTAATTTTTAGAGTATTTTTTTAATGTTGTTCAGTTAAAATTTAAAATTATTTCAGTTGAAGAAGATCCTTATTTGAGTTTTGATATACTTTCAAGGATAATCACCTCAACTGTGAAAAACTAATACTAACCATTAATGTTACCCAATTTTTCATTAGGTGATGATACCGATATATGCCATTAATATCTTGAACTTCATTGTTGACTAGGAAAAGCATGGTCTCCAACTGATAGAGAGCTCTAATGCATATTGGCATTTTCTAATTCAAATTCAGAAAAGAATAACATGCAAAGAACCTTAACTAGGAGCTAAATGCAATGGTGAAAGCACCTCAATGTGAGAAGTATTGCACAATACTTAACTTCGAACACCTCTAATATGGACATGCTAGATGTAATGTGCAATACTTCAAAACTGCCACCAATAAAAGAGATTTGAAGAACGCTTCTGTTTACATCATGGTTAGTTTTCATGGTACCATCGAATATTGTGGATATTGTTTGAACTGCTTGGTCAAAGATATTCTAAGAAATCAAACATATTGGCTCCAAATTGAAAGTACTTTTTCCAAACTATGAAAGTCCAACCCAACTCAAATTGCAACAAGACTAGGTGTGGAATCACGGATGCATCTTTCACATTATCGCAATCTGTATCGATAATGCTTACCCCTAAAGTAGCACAGGGTTAAAAATAACTATCTGTAAAATTCACTCCACTGATTGTGATAAGCAATTTGAGGTGCTGTGCGAAAAATGAAGAATGGAGATCGCATTCTCTCCAACATACGTTAAATCAAAAAATAACGATAATGCTAGCGCACGGGTTATGAAGATCCATGATCGAGGCCCAGGCCTTGCTGTCAAAGCATTGATATAGCCCACACATTATTCATGGTAATAAAATGCCTCGTGCTAGAATAATAGGAATCAAAATTTCATAGAAATGTTAACACCAAAAACTCTCAATTTCCACAGATGCAATGAGGAGCAATTGTTTTCCAGTCCTAGACAAAGATTTATAGGATCCACCCAGCAATGTATAGCAATTATCTCATTTTTGAACTGGCAAGTCAGCAAAATAGGAAAACTGCTTGAGTGTCACATAAAATACTTCAATGAAATTTTAAGTGTACTATTTTAATGCTATTAAACTTTTTTTATGAGATTAAATGTATTACCAGCATTTCTAAGTTAACATATTGCTTCTTAACATTGATGCATCAGGTTACTGATTTCACAATAAAGGTATTATTATTATCATTATTACATAGTTGTCTGAAGTATGGAATTGTGGTGTGGGTTCACACTTATCATTAGGCCCCTTTTTAAAAGCTTCAAGATTCTTACCCTCCCCTGTTTATACATTTTCCAAACTATTATCTTCATAAACCAAAATAAATCCAATTTCAACCTTAAAACTAATGCAGATATACATGGATATAAAAACAAGAGGTTGTAATGACTAAAGAAATGATGCTCACAATTCACCAATATTCTATAAGAACCCTGGGTATACTGGGGTGAGATTTATGAAAGCATTGCCTAGAAATATAAGGCAAATAGAAAATTTTTCATTGTTCAAAATCAGACTTTGTCAGTTCCTCTGTAAATACCAAAGTTATTCAATTGATGAATTCAAGTCTATTCTAGTACATCTCTTGACGATCATTTATTCAACACTCAGTGATGTCCTTGTTGTTAACTCTGTATATTTGTTCCCTAATATGCAATATTTATTCTTTACATGCCTATGTTCTCACCCTTTAATGACAGTGAGTGACTCTTGACACATTCCATACATAAACCAAACATGTCATTTAGGAAATAATAAAATTTCTATTCTATTCCATCACCAATTTTATACCAGGTTTAGTCAACTGAATCCTGAATCTTCATTTAAATTACCTATAATGCCTACATTAATAAATCAAGTTATGATCTGGTTAAATTGAAAATTTATTTTCTGTGATCAATAAATTAGAGTGAAATATTTTTTTTATGACAGGTCTGGGTTTCCGTCCCATGCCACCTGAGAGCAATGTTGAGAGTACCCTCATCTGGTACAAGGGCACTGATGAGAATAACTACAAGTATTGGACTGAGGAGATTGACAAGTTCCTTGAAGGTAAGAAAAAAAAATGGGAAGAGTAAAAGGAAGGGCACTTTCAAAGGCATGCATGCAATGAAACACAAACATGTGGCTTCCATTTGAAGTACCGAGAAAACATATGAAAAAATTAAAGCTATAATTATGGAATTAGTAAATATTGCGCTCATGCTCGAGTTTTCACAAAATTTCATGTGAGTCATCTAAATACATTTTCGATTAATATTAGTGAAGGCATGGAGCATATATAGCTTAAACTGTCTGATAAGATCTCATTTATTTCATAATCATTTTAACTATTGAGCAGCAGAAAACCTACTTGTATGTTTATAGAGACAATGGTGAAAGGAAAAATTGTCCATGAACCTTTGACACTCTCCTGCTTTCAGAGCCCAGCCCCTTCTTATCTTTATGGCCAACATGAAGAAAAAAAACAATTGGTCGCAAAACTTCTCCACTAACCATTTCATCCTTTATTCATTCCCTTTCCTTCCTTCATACTAAGATGAGGCTATTTCAACTTTCCAGTCAGAGTTTGCCTTCGTACTGCAGTCAATAGTGGTTTTTCTTTGGGGTGAAAGAATAGATTGACAGGGCCCTATGGTGCTGTTGTCCATCATGAGGACACACTGTTTCTCTGCCTTAGCCTGTAGAATAGAGGAATGTGCTTTACGTAATAATACATTTTATTGAATGGGTATAGACCCTTTGTATAGGTATACATTGAATACAAGTATAAGATCAAGGTAAACTTATGGAAAAAAATGAAGTACTTAATATAAATAAAATACAGATATGACTTGTTTAAACAGGAAAAATCAAACATACACAACTAAGTTCTTAAGGCAAACTAATAAAAAAATATAGATATGACTTAATAAAACAAGATAAACAGATTGGAAACATTTCTTCTACCATATCTCTTAAAGGCAATTGAACGTGGGGTAAAATAGTCAACATCCCTTGAGATTGCATTAGCATCTCTCATTGCATGGTGCAATAGCATATAAACACTATTCTTCTCCATTCATTGGCAAGCAATCAGACTGTCTCAGCTAAGGGTCGATACAGAGTGCAACTTAAGTAAACTTCTGATTGCCATCATTCCTGATATTGAGAATATGAAATAATAGATTAGGTAATTGGATTGACAAATACTATCCCACATAAATGCCGGTAGTATCAAGCAGCAGAAATCAGTGTCTTATCTGGAATTTTATTTTACCGTGGAAAAAAGTGGGAATACCAAAATGAGACTTCAGATTTTAAGGAAGCAATGAGAGAGACAAATTGTCTTGTCAGAGAAAACTGTTGGTATGCATAGGCCTAATATTGTCATTGAAAATGTATTGAACAAGAAATAATCAGAAGAGAAAAATCTCATGACCTCCATTACTCCCTCTAAAATATTTTCAGTGATTTGATTTCCATTATTCCATTTCTTAGTGTACAAGAAACCAGGTCTTTTGCCAGGAGGTGGCCAGAACAAAATGACCTGTGATTATGACAAGCCTCCAACACCTGGCAAAGTCTGCGAAGTGGATATAAAGAACTATTACCCCTGTACTGCAGAAAACAACTACAACTACCAAAGATCAGCTCCATGCATTTTCCTTAAACTCAACAAGGTAAGAGGAAACTAAAATTGTTTCAGTATAAGTTATTATTTTGTTCACAAAGTGATACTCAGGGTAATTATCAGTCTATACCTTTTGTAATTCTAACTAATATAAAATGTATACACAATTGGCATTAACTAGTGTATTGCACTTGTACACAATGTATATTGTGTATTACTCAGAATTATAACTTGCTATAGCAATGCCTAATGCCTAATGCCTAAAAAAAAGTGACTTGTATGACTTGACATCTATATGTTGTGAATAATTTATTATTGATAATTCATATTTATTTTCTGCATCATTGAGAAAAATTTTACCCAGCAATGAAACTTTTGACTCTTGCATAAATGATTGTTGGAAAGCAATGCTCCAAAAATGTTACCTATAGATCTTATGCTTATAAGCAAAATTTAATATTACGAGGTGGGAAAAGTTGATTTTAAATTAAAAATAATGCTTTCCCTCTTTCAGATATTTGGATGGAAGCCTCACTTTTACAATGATACAAGCAACCTTCCAACTCTGATGCCTCAAGATTTGAAGACTCACATCGAAAACGAGAAGATCCAGCAGCCTAAATCTGTAAGTTCTAATTGTCCTAATAATTCCTATCTTTAGAAATATATAAATGCCTTGCAAACATCAGTTACCTATTAGAAAAATCAAAAGCGTTGATAGAAAAATCAATCTCATGAATGATTCTCATTAGTTTATCAGCAACTTTGTGCACTACATGTCATGTGAAGCATGCATTACCTAATAATTTTGCAAAATGTGTAAAAATCTTTTTACTTCATGATTGATTATTTGTAAAAGTAGTCCTATAAAGAAAAATGTTACAGTGGCAAATATTTTTTAATGGCAAGGGGGTATTGTATCCTCCATACATTAATTCTGATGTTCCAAATTACCTTAACACTAATAAACTTCCGCCAGCCATTCTGTGACTCTCTGTAAATGACAGGCAAGTGTCGAGGGTGCTACAGCAGGATAGGAAAGGTATGCAAGGTGAAATGATGATATATAAGTGGCTTCAAAAGAGACAATTGTACACAAAGTAAAACAGTAGATAAATCAATTAGTGCAAAAAATAAAGGCCCTCATTATTTCTTTACGGATTGATTTAAATGAACTAGTTCTAATCTTTAGAGCATTCTGTTAACGTAAAAAATGTGCCCTTAGCTGAAGAAGGCAACAAGTAACTAGAAGGTACCAACCAAAGCCAACTGGCCTTTAACTAATTTCTGTTTCCCCTCCCAGGGTATTTCTATAGTCAGTCTGAAATTATATTCAGTCAACTTTAAAACTTAATGCTGAAAAACTCAATGGGCGATTTAAAAATGGAGCACATCTACTATGCCTGTATATGTGTTGTAAATTGAATTTAATTTTCCATTACTTAGACATCACTCAACAAATGAATGAGAATGAAAGAGAAGTAGGTATCCCATCACCTTATTAAGTTGCTTTGACTGATATAATGCCTTGGGATAAAAGAATAATTTTAATTTTGAACAGACACTGATGAAAAGGAGAAAAAAGAGTGCTGATACGTCTCATTTTTAAAACATGCATCAGGAGTTTTCAGCTAAAAGCTTTAACCCTTTAGCTGCGGTAAATGTTCATGCACATATTCTTGGGCAACTGCGGGAGTAAAGTTCTTGTATGTGTGACTGTGTTCTGCTTCCAAGGCCCAGAGCCCCTTCTTATTTTTATGACCCATTCTCTTTGTTTGCAGAGGGGATACATTTGCAATTCTCCCTTCTCAACCTAAACTGGTCCCTCCTCCGCTCATTAGGGTTTGTATTCAGTTACCTTACATTTGTGTCCGGCAGCATTACAAACACTCATCTGTTGTGATTTCCCCTTTTAGCATGTTTGAATAGTTAGTCGCCTTTATCATGGCCAATGGATGTCATCCATCCAACGCAAATTGCTGACTATGGAAGAACGGAACTGAGAGATGGAAATTTATTGCTGACTAACAAGTCCTGTATATTTTGTTTCATTCTGATAGTGAGAAAGAAATTATTTATGAATCATCTGGTTCTTCTTGTGAAAATAAATTGAAAATGAAGGAAGTGATTCAGATGACGTGAAATTTCAGGTATTCAATATCAAACAAAATTTACTGATACATCTATGTAGGCGAAAATCGACGGATTTATGCGGTGTTTATTATCAAATTGAACAGAAAATTGCAATGAAAATTAATATCATATCTTCCATCAACAATACGGAATAGTTTAAAATTATTTCTGTAGTATACAAATCCACTAATTTGTCCACATCCCACAGTACCAGGGGCCGATCCAAGGGGTGAGAGAAAAGGAAAGGTAGCAAGGGGATTAGAAGGGTTCTTTACCCAGTTCAGCCTATCCCAGAGGAGGAGAGGGACAGTCTCCAGCCCCTTTTCTTATGCAAAGACGGAAGGTTGATGGAAAATCTAGCTGACGCAGCTGAAGGGTTAAATTCAAGTATAAATAACTTTAGTACCATAAATGGTTAACTCCCTTCAGAGACTACCAGTATTGAATACTTTATCAGTTGTCTTCTAAAGTGTAATCATCACTGTTCATTGATAATAAATACATCACTTGAAGACAATGTATGAACCAACTTTTCAAAATACGAATGACTGTCCTCAGAGTTAACCCTTGGTCAATTTAACTAATATGCCAAGTGTAATGCATACATTCTTTCCGTATTTAGTAACTAAGATTAATTTACTCAATTCCTTGGGTAATTAATTTTTATGGTAGGTTCTTGACCTGGCAGTTATTCAATATAACTCTGTATCATAATAATTTAATGCACTTCATTCTTCATTGACAATGCCCAACAATTTCAGGGGGTCATCATAATATCCTTACTCCTCTTTCCTGTCATAACAGAAATATATAATATGCATTTGAATGTAATTTTTTCCACGAAGGTCAGTGAATAAAGTTTTCTATTAACCTATTATGACAGGTGAAAAACGATGTGATGACGAGTCCTTTTTTAGTATCATTAATATTCAGTAGCTATAATAAAATTATGTATGGATGTCAGACATTTTTGTGATTACCAACTGTGGTGGTCACTGCCAAGTTTAATGTGCATTCAGGAGCTAATGGAAATTGTAAAAGTTTTTGCATTCTAACATTGCTGCAATATAACTCATCTAACTGAAAAAAATTATTTCTGCACCATACTCACTACAATTTTTTTTCTTTCGTCCCTGAAGAAAGAATGGGTAAGAATTAATCCTATCATTTTTCATAGACAGATTCTGCTGTTGTTCAGTAGGCTAAATTTTGTTAATTACTAACTACTAGGTAATTTTTACTATATACATTTGTGCATCTTATGATTGTAACTATATACATTTGTACATCTAGCTTTGTAATTTTAAATACATTTCACTTATAAGTTAGTTATGTACATATTTTAACTAAGATGGCATTAGTAACTTAATTTATTTCAGAATACAGAGTATGTCCAGAAAATAAGTTGAATGATTTTTTCTTGCCAACCCAGAAGGCTGCAGTGTTGCCAATGGTGGGGGAAAAGTGGGTGGGGGGTCTTGGGAAGGCAACACGTTGGTTGGTTGGTTATTTAGGGGAGGCGACTGACAGCTGAGGTCATTTGCGCCATATAGGATAGGTGGGTAATTGGGTAATGGTAGGAGTTTTTAGGGAACGGAGGAAGGGTGGAGAGAAACCCGGCGTCGGCATTAGCCTACTCTTAACGAAAGGCGCCAAGGGGACCACGGCTTAACGTCCCATCCGACGGACGGAGTACTGTACTTAAAATGCCCTCCACTAGGCACTCAAGTGGGGACCGTTTTTCCACTGAAAAATCCGCCACTGCCAGGAATCGAACCCGGGCCCTCGGGATGGGAGGCCAGTACTCTAGCCACCACACCAACCCGATCCCCATGGCAACACGTTCCTCTCCAGTTGCCTGCTGGCTGTTGCCCAATGTGGAATGCTCATAGTGTGTACCTATGTTCGAGTGATGCGTCGGGAGAACAAAATGCCACAATTCACTGAACAGCGACATGCCATTAAATTTTGTTTTAAAATTGGGAAATCAGGCTCTGAGACCATGATAATGATTAAACAAGCTTATGGGGATGATGTGATGTCCCAAAACATGATTTACCAGTGGTACAAGATGTTCCAGGAGGGTAGAGAGGACATTGACGATGTACAATGGCCTGGACGCCCTTCTAAATCTCGTGTTGAAGAGAATGTGCGGATAGTGAAGAATTTTAGGACTCAGACCGACTGTCTGTCTGTCACAAACTGTCAAAGGCCAATTTTACTTGAAAGGCTATGAAACTAGGTGCTTCGCGTCAGGAAGGAGATCAGTGGAAACTGGCGACTCCATCATGACAACGTCTCATATCACCTTCATTGTGTGGCATTTTTTGGTACCCCCCCCCTCCCCCCCTCGTTGGACATAACCCCTCGGCGGACTAATTACCCTCCGGACTTAGCCACAGGACTTGCTCGACAGGCGTAGCTAACGACAGGTGGAGCCAACGACGCCAACAATGCCTACGATTCCAAAATGCAACGATTCCAGACTGCAGCGTTCCGACTAAGCGTGCCGTCAAGCCACGCCGTCTCCTGGCCAGTGTGGTATTCACTTATATAGCCCCCAAAGCGCGCAAGAAGACCAGAAGTTAGGCCATCGTACGAGCCGTTATTTAGTGTTCCCCCGCCGTAGTGAAAAAAGAGTCCCGGATGACCCAATCCTAATCTTCCACCTCGCCCCCTTCACATCATGCCACCTTTTCCTCCCCTCAATTTGCACCAATGGAATTCCACGTTAAACCCCATTGCACTTTGACCTTGCAGAATATACCCCCTCCTTACCCCAGAGAATACCTCCCCTCTCACGCCCTCTGTTCAAGTCGAGATGGCAAAGAGACGATATCGAGGCGAGGTGAGAGGAGAGTTAGTGTTTGTCGATTCTCCTTTTTGCGCCATGGACTTTTGGTGCAAGTTATTAGTTTTCCCAAAATGGTGAAGAGTATTTCAATTTTGTTGGTTTGTACCTTGTCTTTTGTTGTTTAAATACAGTGTTTGATTAGTAAGATTGTCATACTTTTGTGGTTTTTTCTATTTCTGACCTCATCTTGCTCACCCGTCTTGGAAAGAATATTTGTCCTTTGGACAAGCGTTTCTCGTGAACTGCTGTTCTTCTTTCGAGAAACGCTGCAATTGTTAGCTAATTTCTGGCCAGGCACAGTCTGCAACGCTGCCCCAGCCACAATACAGTCCTGATCTGGCACCAGCTGACTTCTTTTTGTTTCCTCGAATAAAGAGTAGTGGTAATTAAAGGGTCATCATTATGGGATATTAGATGTCGTGATAGCCGCCGTGACAAGGTGTCTGAAGGAGGTTCCCCTTAACATGTTCCAAGAAGCCTACCAGAGCTGGCACAATCGCTGGAAAAAGTGTATTAATGCCAAGGGTGCTATTTTGAAGAATACTAAACATTTGAACTTTTATTTTCAATAAATTGTTCTTTACGGATTGATTCAACTTATTTTCCAGACATACCTTGTATATGATTGAATATATTGCACCTTTAAACCATAACTAACAACTAAAACCAATAACTCTAGAAAGTTGTATAAGTCATCAACTTCATAGGCACAGCTCCATACATGTATTTACATTGTGTTCGATGAGGTTGGATGCATTCTATGGTCTACCCTATCATTGTGATTATTATTATTCTGTAATTAAATAAGTATTGCCTAAAGAATATACTAAGCTTATATCATGCTATGATACATAAATTATGCATACAGCTAACTTATTTCATGATAACTTGTGTACATAGGTGCATAATACTAGAAGCTAGTGGCTTATGAAATGAGTTTGAGGAGGATACAAGAGGCAGAAGAGTACATGATTCACATAAATTCAGATTGTCTTTAAAGGGTTTGGTATAAGGATGAGGGTTATATTAACTAAGAATATTCTTGAAACAGCTTTGTCAGGAGAGATTTTGGCCAATCTAAGGCACGTTTTTCTTTTCCATAGCCTGATTACCAAATAATTACCAATGTGTACTCTACCAGTGAACAACTAATAATATTTCCAATTGAATATTTCAGAAGCTAATTACGAAGGTATCTTTCAGAAAATATATTCACTTGTTTTCTCTTTTGCTCAAATTCTAATTAAACTAATCCATATTTTTTTCTTTTTTTAAGAATATAAGCTCTCAATATATTTATCCTCACTCCCAAAAAAATATAATAAGGTTTACTTTACAATAAACCTTCTACCCTGGTATTTACCTATTTCATGGGTAATAACACTAACTTTTCTCCTCAAAAGGGCCAAAATTCTTCCCATGTGTAATACAAATAAACTACTTTTTTATAACTTAATCAAATACAAGAGGGATATTTATTTTTATTCATTTAATAATTTTTAGATATTTTACTTAAACTAATTGTAAAAATTGCTAAGTATTACAAATATGAGTTAATTCATATAATAAGTTTCTTGCTCTCAAGCATTTTATTTTGTGTTTATGTGTGTTATAGGCCAATATATATGGTTATGTATTTATGTATATATCAACCATATATAACTATGCTTTATATTCTTTTTTGGCTTCTACAAATTTAATATTTTAGCTGCTATAATTTTTTTAGGCAAGTCTATAACATTTAGGTATTCAAAACTTTCCCATGACCTCACAAGTAATCAAAATTCAATATTATTTTGAGATAAAATGAAATTCATTGCTATCAATTCTTGAAAATTTGAGATCTAAAGATATTAAAACTCGGGTTCAATTATGAATGCTATCTCTCTCATTGTTTTTAATTATTGACAAAATTATTATATTTAAGGATAAATTTGTATTATATAACACAAATAACTTTAAGAGATCTCATATTTGTTTGCTAAATCATTTTAGAGAACATTCTCTCCTCCTGCTTCAGTAGCATTATTATTCCTAGATTTGTGATGTGGTTTAAATTATTTTTTGAAACTCTTTGACATCAAGCATAACACTCCTTTTTTAACTTTCAGATTAACACTGTATGGGTGAGCTGTGAAGGTGAGAATCCAGCTGACACTGAGAATATCGGTCCGATCCAGTACATTCCTCGTCGTGGATTCCCAGGCTACTTCTTCCCATTTGAGAACACAGATGGTTACCTCAGTCCCATTGTTGCTGTTTTCTTTGAGAGACCTATCAGTAAGTTACCTATATGTTTACAACCGTGTAATTATATGGCTTCATTTCATGAATTATAGCAATAATATAGCCAAGGAATGAAACTGCATATGCTTAATGATCACATTGCTCACCTCATAAAGTTTAAGTAATCCAACCCTATTCCCAAAAAATGATTGCACTATTGCCCTAATAATTGCATACACAGTGAAACCTGTCTTAAGGCCACTTTACATGATACAATTTTTTGTACAATTTCTTGTACAAACTCTTGTATGAGGAAATTGTACTGTGTAAAGCGGCAAATTGTACGAATGCTTGTGCGATTGTCTGAATGGCTGAACGAGAAATAGAACCTGTTCTAATTCCATTCAGACAATCATACAATTTCGTTCAGTTTATACAGGCGTTTGTACAAGAAATTGTACAAAAAATTGTATTGTGTAAAGTGGCCTTTAAGCAGCCACCGTGCGAACAAATGAAAAGTGGCCACTTATGGAAGTGACCGCTCAATGGAGTTAAACTCTCTCCAATCCAATGTTATGCAACCTCCAAACCCCTCTACTCCTATTTATTTTGGGTGGGAATGAGGTCAATGGATTTCTGTTACTATGGTACTCTTTTAAGTATTTCCTTTCACAACTCATTTCTGAAGGCTAGAGATGTTTTAAAAATTCATTGATAGAATATTCCATCTTCATCAACATTAAAAATATGCTTTGCTAGGATGGAAACCTTTCAATATTAATGGCAATTTTGACAACCAATCATATATATGAACGGAAAGATAAGCTGTGACATTTCCTGAAACATGACAAGCACCCATTGCTTGCCACAAAGTTCTCTACCCTTAAATCTTCAGCATTAGTGTGAACCAATGATGCAAGTGTCATTTATGAAGGAGAGCACTTGATCAACTTGAAAACAACATCATTCGCCTCCAAAGCCTTTCACTCCCTCTTTCTTTTCATTTCAAACTTATTATTTTCCTCCTCATTTCTGCAAATCCTCTTTTCAATGGTGTCGAGTTCAGTTATACTCCATTTAACAATGTTCAAAATTTTCCTCGCCAATATACCCTTCTCGCCTTCCAAGATAGCACACTGTCTCTACTAGAGATATAGAACAACCTTGCTTTTACCTTCACGCATTTTAGTAACCACTCTCAGTAAATCAACATACATAAACACTCTAACAGACAGTAAGGCGCAGACTCAAATTCAAAACTAAAATTTCTTGGAAGCAATTGACCCAGGCTGTCTTGACCCAATCTTAGCACTTGCTGTGCTACCAAGAATATTTCCTTACATTTTAATATTCTTCTTCCACTCTGATATAGGACAACATCTGACACATAATTTTTGGTCAGGTACATTTCTTCTTAGATTGTTGTGTTTTGGTGTTAACATGGTTGAGTGTCCATCCTCTTTCCTACCCAAAATGAGTTGGGGACATGCAGGTTGCGTAATTATGGATAGTAAAGGAAGAAAAAATTGCATTTACAGCACCCTAAGGTAAGGATTTAGTTTCACACATGTGTCCGTCGATTTTCTATGCTGATTACCATATCAGTCTAGCAAAGGGTCCTTTTCTATGGGGATGGAGATCGTCTTTCGTCTGTCAGGTGGAACTTTAAGCTGTGATCCCTTTGGCGAGTTTTGTTAACAGCAGGCTGATGTTGACACCTGGTTTCTCTCCACCTCCTTATCCTTTGATTTCTAAACTTGTACCTTTCCTCCTGGTCTGAAGCACTTTTAAGAGAGAGTACAGACTTAAAAACCCAGATGATGATCACCGCAGGATTAGATTTGTATGGTGAAATGAAATCCATCATTAAAAACGAAATGTTTTGAGGGAATGTAGAAATGTTCATAATATCAGCTTCAGATAATTTTTCAACAAGAGTAATAAATTATAAGTAAAATGAACAGTGACAACTTGGCAGTGCCAAACCAGTGGTCATTGCATTTTATTTTTTGTGAATACTTAATTATGTAGCTTCTAAAATTAACTACTCTTTAAAAAACATCTTTAGGGGACAAATATGAACATTTAAGTACATAGGCTTGAGAACAGGTGTTGAAATTAAATTAAAATGTAGATACAGTTTTAAACTCGAAGGTTTCATCCCTTCAAGTAAGAAGAAAAACAAAATTCCAAATACCACAACGCAAAAGATAAAAGATCAGGCATCTTGATTGTAAAAATAAAAGAATAGAAATGGATGCTAGCAAGTGTGATTTATTCACAACGTGGCATACAACAAGAATCAGTTGCTATCACTTCTTGATATACCTTCCCACATATGTAGTTCAATAATAATTGCAATTTTTAAATAAATAAAGTGAATTACTGTTCTTAACTCAAATTTTTTTCCAATTGAAAGTAAGTTATCTGCAGCCTGAATATCATTCAAGCATTTTAGAGAAAAAGGTAATGAGCTCCCTAATACGAGTAAGAGGAGATTGTCCACTAAACATTCATGATTGGTGCTTGTAAACAAAATTATTGATCCCAAAAATGAGCCATTTTCAATTACAACAGTCCTCGAAAGCCACTTAACCCATTCGCCTCTTAATTTTCCATGGATTTTCTGCCCTTTAAACTCGATTTAATTTTCTAAATATTTTTACTTGGAAATTTTTTTTATTTTTTTGGAAATTTCAATTAATTCTACATTAAATATTTAAACACTTATTTTCACTGAATAAAAAAAAGATTTGTGGTACATATCGTCAGGAAAAAAGAATAGTATTAGAACATTTAATTGCATCACGTGACTGGTAAATCGCTGGCTCTTTACCTTAACGCAAAATAAGGTATACCAGCGAATTGCCAGTGCTTTACCCCAATGGGTTAAGTATATTCATAACTGTTGGGCATGGCAGAAACTATTGTGGTAAAAAAATTTCAACTTTTTGTTTAACTTCAAACATTTAAATAATTTAAAAGTGACTAAATTGCATATAAGCACTGAATTTGCTTGTTTATCACAGTAATAAATCTACATGACAAATGTAATCCACATGATTTGGGATTTTGGTTTTCTTTCTCTCATGTATAAGCATCTTGAGTTTAAAATATAGGTATGTTTATAATATGAACTTCAACAAATTATATTTGATAATCAATTAGTACAAAGTGGCAAACAGTTGATTGATATCAATCAAAAATTTAACATTTTTAGGGGAAGAAGTAGTAATAGCGACACCTAAAAAAGTGAAACTTCAAAAGTGAAGAAAAGCATCTCTTTGTTTTTCAAAATTTTACCCATATGGAAATTTAGAAAATTAATGAGAGATCATTTTTCAGTTTAATGCAAAAAAACAAACCAAAAATTTAAAAAAATGCTGTACACCAGTTGCTCCTACCTTGATATGTTCAACGTAGTCATACCCACATACCTACATTTTATTCCCAAATGTGTTATATAGTCTTCACAGCTATCAAGACTAATGAATTGTTCATTCATAATTACTACCAACTTGTTTCCCACTACTTAATGTGAGTTTTGCCAGTTCTTAAATGTTTTTTCGCCAGTAGACTTATCCAAATATATTTGATCAAGGGTCAAGATGGAAATGTGTTGTAAAACCCATGACACAAAAATCAAAGACTAATCTAATATTTGCTATCATTCTGTTTTCCAGCTGGTGTCCTGATCAACATTGAATGCAAAGCATGGGCCCACAACATCTTCCACGACCGAATGGAGAGGCGAGGTTCCGTTCACTTTGAGCTTATGATAGATTAAGCGAAAATTAACCTCCCCTCCCCCCAAAATTGCCCAGCCCTCTTCTCTTTGATTTTAGCACAGTGACTTTTACAACTTAATGCCATCACCTTAACTGTGATGAGCCACTGAATCACCAAGAAAAAGAAAACTATGCAAAAAACCCTCCTAACAAGAACAGTGAGAGGATTGTGCAAAAAAATACGATAATAATTTTAAAAAAGGGAAGAGGAGGGAACATAGGGAAAAATATGTAATGTGCCGGAGGAGTGTTTCAGGGATGAAGTACATATATATAAATAAGAGTTATATATATATTTAGATGAGCAACAACTGCCAAGAGTGGATGGATGAATAGAGTACAAGACAGCAGTGCTAATGTTTTGCGGAGGAAGTGGTTACAGAGGACCAGAGGATGCTGTGAATAATTAAAAAAAAAGAGGAAAGGTGGATATGGGGATGAGAAATGTGTGTTGGATGCCTGCAAGATTTGCCCGGTGCCCTGTGAACTTGGGAATTGTAAATGTTACAAGTTTTGCGGGTGCAAATGGACTAAGTCATAGCCTAAAAAGTATATACAAGAAAGGGAGAGGATTGTGTAAATAGTTTACGGTATTAAGGAAAAAATAAATTAAGGAGGGATTTTTTTCTCATTAGCCTCAGGTGTGATAACTGAGTAGAGATGAAGGTGAAGATGTTGAAGACGAATGAGGGGAGTATGAAGTACTTCAAAGGAGGGAGACTCGAAACTTCTTTTAGTAAGTGCATTAGTAAAAGAGAAAACTTATCTCTGCTTTTAACTGGGCTCTGCAAATTAATTAATGGGTGGGTGGCAGAAAAAATATGAGAAAAATCTGAGTCATAATGCAAGATTTATTTTGTACACAGTTTTTTTTCCTTTGCTATAAGGCACCATTGCTCCCATCATACCATTTTTTCTCATGTCGTCCTGGTAGTCCTGCAAAGCCAATGATTCATAGAAACTGCTGAATAAACTAATGGAGGGTTTTCACAGTATTTCTTCGAAAATGGCTGGCCATTGTTTCGAAGTGCATTACCTTCCTCACTTGAGATCATTATACAGAAAATGTTGTTAAAAATGTATGTAACATACTTGTGTGTATATTTATGAAGAAATGTGAGATTATTTCGGAGCAGAAATTGAAGATCTTTTTAAAGCCATGAAAAGTTAATAGGAAATACTGACTGAAGATGGCTGTGGGAAGGACTGAAATTTATAATTGGTTACTCCCAACTCTAGTCATGAGAGGAGCTAATGCAATCTTCTAGTATCAAATGGGACAAATTGTTTTAACTTCTTTCCCTCTCTATTACTCTAAAAAACAAAATCTATTTGCAAAATCTATTCCCAGTAACAGCCCTCTTCTATACCTCCACCAGTTGTGAAATAGATCAACACAATGTGTTCTAGATTTGATGATCAGAGTTTTACAAGGTTCACGAAGTACACTGCTCATGTTTAGAGTGTCTTTCTTTATTATTATTAGTTGTGTGTTTCTGTAAATATAAACAGTAAGGACAATGCTCTATAGAAATGTTCTGATTATGATGATTGTCCATATCAGATGATCCTTGTAGTTATGAAGGAAACAGCTTGATTTAAACAATTACTTACAGTCTTGTTTTTACTGTAGGTTAGGTCCTTAAAGGATCTTCCTCATAGTGTTAAAATAATTGTTATGATTAATGATATAGAGCTGAAAGTACTTGCAATGGCCAAGATTTCATGAGGTGCCATAATTTTTCTCTGGCAGGAAGCCAAAACACAATTTTCTTCAAATGTCCCTCACTTAAATTTTAAACAAGATAAATGCAGTAGGCTGGGGATCTGTGTCTTATGCACTTTGTCATTATTTTGGGAAATCATGGTTTATGGTTTTGCCTGATGACATTTACTCAGATTCCTTCATTGTTATTCACCCCAATGGTAAAAGAAAGCCTTTGTTAGCAGCCATTAGACTTGGATTCCTTCCTGTGGTATGCAGTTAATTGTGGTATTATATTTTATAACATATGAAAAAGAATGTTTACTGTTAAATGTCTATTCAAAGTTACTGCACGATGTGGAAAGAGTTTGTGATTAAGAATAACAGACTATTTATTAATGGACCCCTAAGGGTGACATGAGCTTTTCTGAGGGTGGTCCAAATGATGTATTCACAATGGGACTTGTGAAACTAAATATATTTTTGCTTTGATAGAAAAAGCCATTATGAAACACATAGGTACATACACCCAATGAAAATATGCTATGTTCTGTTTTAATGTACAAGGCAAGAAATGTACTTCAAATTTCTCAAAACAAAGGCAATAAATGTTATTATTTAGATCCCCAATACTTCATGTAATTTATAATAAAATGGTTTTAATTTTCTTATTTTATAAGAATGGCTGAAAAATAACTTGTTATATGAGGAGGCAAGAAAATTGTTTTCTACCCATTAAGCAGTCTATTTAGTCTTTGATTTTTTTGCTTTAAGCACAACTGTTTGAGCAGCTTTGGGTACAATATATAGTACTATGCACTCCCTTTTCACCACATTCAACTTTGAAATCAATTATACTTAGTCAGTAATACCTTTATTGATAAATGTTTCAGAAGCTCCAGCTAAGGTGATCGCCCCTAATATTTTCAATCCTCCCATTCTTGCATAGGATACCAAACCAAGACTGACTGTGATAGGAATTCATTCCATGCCCACCTTGTTTTATGCATCGAATAATTGTTGAGCAAGCTGCGGATATGAAGAATGGAATTTTGCAGTGCTTAGAGTAGTTGACTGATGCCAAGACTAATAAATCCTTTAGCACCTTTATTCAAAAAGTGAAACTTTTCACCCAATCATTGCTAGCTTAAAAACTGTATTTCATTAACGGGCACCACAAAAACTCACGATTTCAATCAGAGAAAGATTAAAACATTCTTTGCAAAAAAAACTATGTAACAAAAAGCTACATCTAACAGAAAAGTCTGTATTGAACATCAGAGTATCTTTTTTAAATTCTCCATAAAAATTTATGTGAATTTTGGAAGAAATTAAAGAATAACTTGTTGATTCCACCATTCTTAAGAAATGAGCTCTATCAGCCAACTACTCAGATAAAAATGCTGATTTTCCATTTACACTGCATTTACTAGGACTAATTCAAATATGACCTTATGTGAGTAAAATGCGGCTTTATCCCTATTTAGAGGTGTGTTCCATTTACTCCTATCATTCTGCAGCTAATCCCGTTTCATGACTGTGGCTCGATAAGGATATCACCCTATAATAACTCCCAAGACCTTGTCTGTTATACTCCAATATTTCAGTATGAGTCCTGTAGTACACTTACACAGTTAGTCTCTGATTTTGTCAGCTCACATTTGGCCTTGGAAAAATTGGGGGAGCCTACTGCCTTCCCCAAATGTCACCCATTGTAATCCTGACACTGAACCAATGGCTAATTTCCTCAAACTTAAAAGTTGAAAGTAGAGGCATTTATGAACACTCATTATGATCTCTAGAAAATCTCAACCAAAACATTCAATGCTCCGAGCACAGACCTCACTAGCTTCACACCAAGTATCTACCATGGACCTGGGTCCCAAATGACCCTGACTTTTGAAACCAATTTCTATAAGTAACAATATTTACTCACCACGTAAAAAATTAGTATATATTGATTGAGGACAATAATTTACATAGATAATAAAGTAAACATTTTTGCATGCAGAAATGAATTTCTTAATTTTACCTACATAAAAATAAAAATGAAATTTTTTTATGACGATAAATTTTGTATTTCTAGTGTCTCCAGAGACCCGAGGTCTGTACTCCTGAATGTTAATGTTATAATTAGTTATATAAAAATATCATTTATCTGAAAGAACACAATGAACACTTGAGGATATGTGCAAAAAAAGTCACTTTGAAAATGTGCACATCTTCCAAGAATTTGTTAAAGTCTTCAATTTATGCTACAGTCCATTATTTTTCATTTATCAAAAGCAATATGTAATTGAAAGTGTTAGTCTATTTTCAAGAAATAGTAAAGCATAAAATTATAACATCAAATACATAACTTAATAGTGCCATAAGGTTGGTAATAACACATTACTCATTGTCAGTATTTCATAATTCACATTCTTATATGAGACCCAAACGATTTCCGCTTTCATTTTTCTTGAAAATCCAGCAGTAGGCCTTAGGAGCTAACTTTTGCCTAATGACCTACGGCTTAGGCTGTAACTAGAGCAGTCATACTTACTTCAAAAAGAGCCTGCAGTTAACTGTTCATGTAATAAAAACTAAGGCTGCTCTATAAATTGTATGATTACAATATTGAAAACTACAATTACTCGCGGCTGAGCTTAAAGCCACTGAGTGCGTCCACTGGGTTGCGGATGGTGGGTCGACCTCTAGATATAGAGGTTAGCTGCGAGATAAGCGAGTTTACTCGTCGAATAAGCAGTCGTGGACAAAAAGCGACAGCATTCTGAGGGGGTAGTGGTCTATCCCTGGGTAAGGTGGGCCTCTAAATAATACAGAACCTGTGAAGATGCTGTGACTTGGCGATGGGAGGCTGCCAATAAGTATGCTTCTCATCACCCGGAGGAGAGGGCAGCAGCTCTCCTTCATATGACTGAAGGTGGAGACCACAGTGGTCGGTACAGCGATACTCATTTCACTACAGGCGTGGTAACATTACTTTAACAGCTACAGTACTGCGATGTGGAAGGCAAGGGGAAACCACCACATTAATATCCCGAGGAGTCGCAGCTACTCCACTCTTTTCTTTCTTATCAAGACGTGATGGAACCCTCTCGAGTAAAATATTCCGGAGGTAAAATAGTCTCCCATTCGGATCTCCAGGCGGGGACTACTTAAGAGAGTACATCACTCAAATGTGATAAACTTTTTCGGGTAGGAACATGGAACGTGAGATCGCTTCGGACCTGTAGAAGACTGGAGAAGCTGAAGGTGGAAATGCGAAGAATGGACCTCAACATATAAGGAATCAGCGAAATGAAGTGGCCCGAAGAAGGAGACTTTTGGAGTGGAAACTACAGGATTATACATATGGGATCATTAAATGGTAATGCTGGAGTCGGGATCATACTCAGAAAGAGCGCTGGAATGCATGTGAAGAGTTTCCTGCAGTACAATGAAAGGATAATAATGGTCAAGATCGAAACCAAACCTGTAGATACCGTAGTGGTGCAGGTTTACATGCCTACGACGGACTATGAAGATGAAGAAGTGGAAGATGTCTACGAAGATTATAAAACACGTAAGAGGAGAAGAAAATCTAATTATTTTAGGAGATTGGAATGCCATCGTCGGCAAAGGTTAGATGGAAGAATAACTGGAAAATATGGATAGGGAATTTGAAACGAAAGAGGAGAAAGGCTGCTGGAGTTCTGCACACAACATGAGTTAGTGGTTGCCAACACATTGTTTAAAAATCACAACCGAAGAAGATACACATGGAAAATGCCAGGAGACAGAAGAAGATGTCAAATAGACTACATTTTAGTGAAGCAGAGATTTAGAAACCAATTGAAGGACTGCAAAAGCTACCCTGGGGCAGACATCAGCAGTGACAATAATTTAGTGATGATGAAATGCCATCTAAAGTTCAAGAAATTGAACAAAACAAAGAAAAATATATGACAAGTAGAAAAACTAAAGGAGGCTCAACAGGAGCTGGCATTTCAAAAAACAATAAGAAAAAACATAGGAGAGAACCTTAATGAGAAATTGTGGAAGAGCGTTGGGAAAACATTAAATGTGGACTACAGGAAGCCGCAAAAGAAGTTCTTGGAAGAAGAAAAGTTGCCAAGAAGCCATGGATCACAGAGGAAGTCTTAAGACTTGATTAAAGAAAGAAGAAAGTACAAGAATGCGAAAACTGAAGAAGGGCAGCTTTGCTACAAAAGAATAAGGAACGAAATAAGTCACAAAGCAAGGAAAGCTAGAGAGATGTGGATGAAGAATCTATGAGAAGATGTACAAAGCAACCTTGCACTTGGAAAGGTGGAAGCTGCCTACAAGATAGTGATGAACCACTTCAAGGAACGTAGTGTAAGATGCAATACTATAAGGGACAAGAATGGAGAAATTTTGATTGAAAACGAGGACAAAGTGAAGAGATGGAAAGAATATCTGGAAGAGTTATAACACGGAAAAAATCTCAGCACAAAAGCTATTGAAGAGGAAAGCAAAGTGGAAAAGGATGATATGGGAGCATCAATATTAAGATTGGAATTCGACGCTGCAGTAAGGGACCTTCGGATGAATAAGGCTTCAGGTATTGATAATGTCCCTGCGGAACTAATTAAAAATGCAGGAGAGAAGACATTAACCCATATTTACAAAACCATCTGGGACATGTACTCAACAGGAGAAATTCCAAGGGACTTCGAGAAAAACATCATCTTTCCTATTCCCAAGAAGAAGAGAGTGGAGAAATGCGAACATTTTAGGACTATAAGCCTGACGACACATGCATCGAAGATACTGACCAGGATCATCAACATGAAGAATAGAACGAAAAGCAGAGGAGTTCCTGGATGAAAATCAATTCGGATTTAGGAAAAGTAAGGGTACAAGGGAAGCAATATTGGCCCTTAGACTGCTCATAGAGAAGAGAATGGAGAAAAACAAGCCGACGTTCATTGCATTTGTGGATTTAAAGAGGGAGCCTTTGACAACTTGGATTGGGATTCAATGCTTGGGAATTCTAAAGGGAATTGGAGTGTCCTACAATGACCGAAGAATTATATACAGTCTGTACAAAAACCAAGTAGCAGTGATTAAATCTGGACCCAGCTGTGAAGAGGCAAGAATAAGGAAAGGAGTGAGACAAGGCTGTGCACTGTTTCCCATTTTTTTAAATGTTTACAACGAGAGAGCCATCAATGAAATCAAAGAGAAGTCTTTTGGAGTGACTATCCACGGAGAAAAAATAAGCATGCTGCGATTCACTGATGACATAGTACTCATAGCAGAGACAGAGAGGGATCTGAACAAGATTCTAGTAACCATGGAAAGGACAATGGCCAGATATCAGCTGAAGATAAATAAGACGAAGACTAAGATATTGGTGTGCAGCAAGAAAGAAGAGGCCAAAACCAATGTCAAACTAGCAAAACAAAAACTTGAAGAGGTGAAAGAGTTCTGTTATCTTGGAAGCCATGTAACCAACGATGGACGAAGCAAGAACGAAATAGCAGAATAGCCCAGGCAAAGAGGGCATTCTATAAAAAGATGAATTTACTTACCGCTGGACATACAAGCATAGAAGTAAGGAAACAATTCATCAGAATGTACATCTGGAGCGTGTTTCCTTGTGGTAGTGAGATATGGACAATGACAGCAGCGGAAAAGAAAAGGGTGGAAGCATTCGAAATGTGGAGATACAGAAGAATGATGAAGAATAAATGGATCGACCGAGTAAGTAACGAGGAAGTCCTAAGAAGAGTAGGAGAAAAGAGAAGTCTGCTGCAAACTCTAAAAAGAAGAAGGGACAACTTAATCGGCCATATCTTGATACATGATGGCCTGATGATGACTATTGTTGAGGGAAAAGTGAACAGGAAGATTGGAAAAGGCAGGCCTCGTATGAAATACATGGAACAGATTGTGAAGGATGTAAAAGAGAAGAATTACGTCACAACGAAAAGGTTGGCCGATAGAAGAATCGAGTGGAAATCTGCTTCAAACCAATCCTAGGATTGTTGACCAATGATGATGATGAATATTGCAAATTATACTTCATTGTAAAGTAAATATAAGTAAAAGAATTGAAATCTTTCAAACAATTCAGAAATTTGTAAACAAAAGGTAAGACAGAGTCTTATGACGGCTTAATATTTTAAACTAAATTCCATGTGTAACTTAATTCGCTTTTCGACATCGCAGATAGAATTGGACACTTTCAATTTATGGTTCACGTCTGATTCACTGCACGTTTAATGAAAACCAAAAACTAAATGGTGTGTGGGGAAATGTATTACAACAATCACGCCACAGGACGAGATAGTTCCCCGGGTCCCCACACTGCTCGCAGATATATATATATATAAATCCTCAGCGATATCACATGTTATGAGATATCACTTAAAATTCCAATGTAACATGTGTGCATAAAAATTAGCAACAATTAAATACCTTAAATGCGAAACAAAGAAGAATTTTGAAGACGACAACGTAGCATTCATGTTTTCCGCTTCAAAGGCTTCAAACTTCCTGCGACTTCCGGCGTCGCTGCCGTCCGACCCGGAAACTGTCGAACCGCGCGTATGAATTACCATGATTACCATAATCATGAACATGGATCATGGATATACATGTTCGTGACCATAATTTTGACAACAATAGTTCCCACTTCCCAGACAGCAAAGTAAGCTTGAATCCGGATTGTCAGTTTAAGCTATTATGCTTACTTCAAGCTTGAATCAAGCAAGCTAATCTCCACTGGTCAAGTTTTCTGTAACCTTTAACAGTATAGTTTTTTTAGAAGAGTTACGTCAATATGAAGAACAAGATGAAAATGTTGGCCGATAGAAGAATCGAATGAAGGGATGCGTCAAACCAATCCTAGGATTGTTGACCGATGATGATGACAGTGTAAGCATTTACAAATATAAGTGCGGAACGTACGTAAAACTGACTTCTCTTTCTATCTAGGTTGGATTTACGTTTTCCTGTGAATGGAGAGTAGAATGCTAGACTGAATACCTAGGTCGAGAGCTTCTTTCATAAAGAATACCAAACGGGCAGTTATATTGGCTTAGGTACTAACACCAAATATACACGAAGGTTCTCATATCATGAAAGTGTATTGAGCCGTTCATTACGAAAGTAGGCATTAGTGAGGTTTTGGAGTTAACTTATAGTTATGACTCCTATAGGAGTATATATATATGGGTATACCCAGCTAGCACAATCCTTTAAAGGATACCTAATGCGTGTACTATTTGTTAACGCACGAAGATTGATTAAACTTGCTGTTCCCTACCCATGAATCGTATTCAGTAAACTGTCTGATCATTTCCATATTTTCCGTAACATCCGCTCTCTATCATCTTAAGATGATAGAGAGCGATATTAATTAAGATGACATTTGACTGACAACTGAATGGGAATGGTTTATAGGGTTAACCCTATAAATCATTCAGTTTTTCAAATAAACTAGGCGTTAAGAATGCTATGACTCTCACTGAGTCTTCGGGCCTCTTCTCTTCTTGAAGTAAGACATCTTTTACCAAACTTCAATAGTAGTCGCGTCTTAAATATTTTCACTTGAATTCTTCATCCTCTCAAGTTCCCTCTTTCTAGTCCAGTATCCGTTCCGTAATTTTGGAATGGCTGGAACGACCTTGAATCCTGATGTTCCCCCATCCAGCCTTCCCATTCTGAAAAGTGCACCGCACGAATTCAACCCTTAAGTTAAGTTCGTTGAGTTGTTCAAGGTCATCCGCAAGGACTGCAAGTGGCTTTTCCAGTTGCTAAAATGGCATTTTTGCTGTATTTATTATTTGTCAATTTCTGGTTAATGCCAATCTCGGTGCTTTGCGGTGGGCCAGCGAAACCTGCGCCAGGTGGGGTGATTTGAAGCGGGAATAGCTTCGTATGAATTGAATTGACCTATAGAATGTCCTTGCCGTTTAGATCACTGTGGATCACTTTACTATAAGATTGGGAATATTACCTTTTTATCATGCTTTTTACAGAATTGAGAGTCCATCCCAGGCTCAGAGGTCCTAGTGATGGGGAAACTTCACTTATTTGGTATAATTCGTCTGACCACGGAAACGTTTCGGCCTTGACTCAAGAGCTGGACAACTTTTTACGTGGTGAGAGAAGGCATTAAGGAAAATGAGTCGCGTGGAAATTTATACTTGCGCAGCTATTTCGGTAAATTTTCTTGCACCTTCCAAGTAAAAAAGCAAACTATAGAGAACATAATAAACAACAGTAACTTAGTAGAAATTATACCATATTATTACTAGAACATTGCATATATGGCAAAACCGGGATATTCATTAACAATTTTGTCAAGAATATTTCGGATCAGTGCGATTGGCTTCGGATATGATTGATTCGGATTGGCGATTATAGTGGCGATATGCACTATTATGATCGTTCATATAGCTATTATATATAATTGATGTATTAACACATTGAATTGCAAACATCATAAATAAAAATACTGGTTATTGAAAATGAATTAATTAGCTATATAGCAAGCAAATATTCAATTTATGTCAAAATATTTCGAAGTGAACCCAGTCATATACCTTTTAGTCTTTTGTCTATTTATGTTATGACATTTTTTTCTATAATGTACATACTGAATATCATGTTAGACCAACAATCTTCTTTTTGGCTTTTTTAAAGCATAGGTAATATTAAACAATATAAAAATATAAGTTTGTCGGTTTCAATAAGATATGGTTTTTTGATTGAACATGTTGGTGAAGTTGTAAATTGAGGGTTTGAATTTTTCATGCAAGGCACACACTTTATTCATTGTATACATTCCGTATAGAATGTGTACATTTACAGTTAAAACGACATGCATGGAATGCTAGGTAAAACCAGTTGATTCGCAATCCACCTCGAACGGGGTGAATCAAGTTAATACAAGAAGCGTGGGATACATGATACAACCACTTGATACGAGATCCACAACCAACGAGGTGAATCAAGTTAAAACGAGAAACTTTGGATACGAGGTAAAACCACTTGATGCGGAATACACGACGAACGAGGTGAATCAGGTTAAAACGAGAAGCATTGGGTACGAGGTAAAAACCACTTGATACGAGATCCACAACCAACGAGGTGAATCAAGTTAAAACAAGAAGCCTAGGATATGAGGTAAAACCACTTGATACGGAATCCACGACGAACGAGGTGAATCAGGTTAAAACGAGAAGCTTTGGGTACGAGGTAAAACCACTTGATATGAGATCCACAACGAATTAGGTGAATCAGGTTAAAATGAGAAGCGTTGGATGCGAGGTAAAACCACTTGATACGACATCCACCTCGAACGAGGTGAGCCGAGTTTAGACAAGTTACCTCGACTACAATTGGAAACCACTTAATATGAATTCAAGATGGAACGAGTTGAAACTAGGTATTTTGATTTTTCGCCGGGACTGCTTGCCATGCATGTTGTATGTGCTTGCGGGGCTTGAGAGTTAAAACCATGTAAAACGAGGTGACAGCTCGTACCTACAAGTTGGTCCGAGTTCAAATTTAACTAGATTTACCTCGATTTAACACTGTTTTTTCCCCCAGTGAAGTGAATGACAATATGGTTATTAGAAACTAAAAGAAATACAGCTTTCAAGCTTTCCGGAAGGTAAAGAATGCTGACAAAATACATATACAAACCCAAAGAAAACATAAAAAGTATTTGACAACAGTTACGAGGAAACAGGAAGGAATTTAACTTGCAACCTAGTACGCCAAGGTAAAGAATGAAATAGGCATGTTACTTACCTGTCTAATTTTGTTTTACCACCGTGCACTTCACCATCTTAGGATTCCAAAACCACAACAAAGCATATAAATAGTAATATTGCACAAATAATGAAAATAAATGCAACTACATGTACATGAACCTACAAATGTCAACAATAAAAGTCTTATAAACAAGCCGGGGAAACAATTGAGCAACACCTTTCGTTCACATTTCTTTATTGACGTAACAGAGTAGTTTTCGTCCCTTGCAGCAGGCCTGTATATCAGATTACCCTTCAAAGCTCATTTATAACTAAAACCTTGGACAATTGGTCATCATTTCCTGACATCCAAAGGATGTCCTGCATGGGCCTTTTTAGGATGTCATTTTCATGACATCCAAAGGATGTCCATAAGGGATGTCTGGATGTTAAATGGACATCATGCGGTGGCTGGGAACCTTGCTGTAATATTGTGATAACCTTGTTCATAACATGGCAACATTGTAGCAAGGTGTAATTGTGGTAACATTGCTGCCAGGTCACTAACGCATGTTTTCCAACCTTGCCTTGCCGTGGTGAGTTCGCAGTTCAAACCTCCGTGTAGTAGAACTAAGTCCCAAAACGTACTAATATTCATTTGTGAACATATGTTGTTGTAGCATGCTTTCACACAGTAAGTTCCCACTAAATCACATCACAATTTCAACATCATACATAAGTTAAAGCATCAAGTGTCAAATAAACTTTTTTGTAGATTTTCACAGCTCATTGTATATTTATAACTATTTGGTCTTTTTCAGTATAATAAGCAGGTGTTTTCCGTGGCTCATAAGGGAGGCGAGTGAAAAAGAGAAAAGACCAAACAATATGAATAGGATAGTTATAAACTCCCTTATATGTACCTGGAAGAGACTTCTTCGGAATTAATTTTTACTTCTCTAAATCATCAACTGCCAAATTTGTTTAATTATTTTTTAAAAATAAGACCATTGTTGTTCTTAAAAAGCCCGACGAAGCCGGCAGTATAGCACGGTGAAACAATTGCACAATATTAAATAATTACTTGCAGAACCAAAAGCCTGAATAGCTAGTGACAAATAAGTTTGTACATTTTAGGATACAAAGAACCATTTGGTTATAGTAAATACTAAATATGTACAAAGGACAGCTAAAAAGGACACTAAGTTCCACACGAATGAGAATTTACTTAGACTCAACTGAGTCATCTTCAACATCCTTTGACACAGCTCTCCACTTGATTCTCCAATCAGCTAGTCTCTTCATATTTATGTAATTCTTCTTTGTTCTTTGGTCTTCCTTTGCCATTCTACCTGTCTACTTGTCCTATAACAATGGGGTCGTTTACCATATTTTTTTTATTGCCAAATCTGATAGAGTTTGTAAAATAAAAGGACCCGTATTTTTCCGTTTTCTGATCCGACAATTATTTCCCGAGTTATAAGCGGCAAAAAACTGATGTATTTAACCCTTTCGGAAAAGTGGGTGTGGTGCAACCTCTGACGTATATCTACTTCGTCCAATCACAACTGAGCCCGCGAAGCTACTTCGCCTTATCGCAAAGGGGGGGACACATCTGACTCGGCCAATGGGAGCGATTTCGACAGCATCTGTGCGAGCAGACCTTCCGAGAACCCCCCTCCCCTGAAAGCAGTCAAGGACGGGAGGAAAATGACGTCAATGTTATCACAGCAGCATTTTCGGTGGGCGTCACCTTTTGCTTATTTAAATTTTTGATTTATGAGTGAATGGTTGTGGTTAGAAGATTAATTTTTTCACTAAAATTCGTTTTTCGTTTCCATCTAACGATTTCATGTACAAAATTGCGATTTTGGTTCCGAGTAAACGCCCCCATTATCTTCATCAGGCCATCATGTCTCATGATATGGTTGTTTAAGTTGTCCCGTCTTCTTCTAAGGGTTTTCAGAAGACTTCTCTTTTCTTCCACTCTTCTTAGGACTTCCTCGTTACTTATTCGGTCAATGCATTTAATCTTCATCATTCATAGCACCATAATTGGAATGCTTCCAGCCTTGACTTCTCTGCTTCTGTTATTGTCCATGCCTCACTTCAACAAAGAAGAGTGCTCCAGATTTAACTGAGTACAGCACCCATAATGTAGAATAGGATATGCTACATGTTTCCCCTGAAGTGGAAGCAACACATTTTTTCCAGCAACATCAGACACAATGTGTTTCTTAAGGGTAGAGAGCTCAGGTACAAAGATACACCATGCAAAGAGCTATCAGCTAAAGATTCCCCATGTAAACATTCCTTATTAAAAAAATTCTTGGAAAATTTGCTCCATACCCTTACCTTTGCTTGATAAAACTGTATTTTTTTATGAGAGCAATACTTCCATTGGTTAATACAGAACAGGGGGAGAGGACCTTATTTGGAATGTGGAAAATGTTGCTTCTAAAAAGGAAGTCCTCAGGCTTTACTTGGTGGAACTGCATGAGGTCCACTTTTGTCTGGTTGTGATAATTATCAGCAATACAAAAAAAACAACATTTGTAGCAAGGAGAAAAAACCACTTTGTAAGATTCGACAAGTTTATTGAGACCCCGATCTAGTTTTCGATTGTAGTACAATCATCTTCAAGGTGAAAGAAGAAGATTGATTGTACTACAATCAACCTTGAAGATGACTGTACTACAATCGAAAACTAGATCGGGGTCTCAATAAACTTGTCGAATCTTACAAAGTGGTTTTTTCTCCTTGCTACAAATGTTGTTTTTTTTGTATTGCTGATAATTATCACAACCAGACAAAAGTGGACCTCATGAATGTGGCATTGAAAACTGAGGGAATGTACAAGAATGAAGGCCTGAGTTGATGACACAAAGCCGGTGCATGGAAAATGAGTTTGTGTACAGTTTTTGCTAGTTCTTGTAGGGGTTTATCACCCTTTCTAATGGATTTCTTGAAAAATTGGAGAAAATTCGATGGGAAATGCACTCTAATTTTCCAGTCCCCTAATGGTGCTAATGATTTCTTTTCCTTTTCCATTGTGCCAGCCTACAAGACACCAGGCGTCCTCCCTGGGCGTGGTCAGAGCATAGTCAACTGTGATTATGACCATCCACCACGTGGGGAACAGATTTGTGATGTGAATATCAGAAATTGGGGTTCCTGCACTAGTGCGAACCATTATGGCTACCACACTGCTACTCCATGCATTTTCTTTTCACTTGATAAGGTTAGTAATTTAAGAAAACTTAATTATTTCTAATCTCTTCACATCTGTAGCAAATTAATGGAACTCAATAAAACTTGGCTAGATCATTGTGGATAGTTGATTTTCTCTATACATATTCCATGAATGTTCTTACCTGTAAGTAGTGGGCTTGTATGTTATTCTCATCCTACAGGGGGGGTAAACAGTCATAAAGATGTTTGCTTATGATTTCAAGAGGTTCAAGGTCACAGGACAACAGATTTTTGGAACATATTAAAGTAGTTACAGTAAAACCCCTTATTTACACTTTTATAGGGACTGCTAAAAAATTGTGTAAAATTTGGGAAAATGCAAATAGTGGGAAAAGGTCTATTTTCAGTTTCACTTGCATACTTTAACAATGTAAAGTAAATGTATAAATAAGAAACACCGATAAACTGAATTAGAGCAATATTATTAATTATTTCTTAAAGTATAGAGCTGTCCAGATTTATTTTTATACGATATATTTCTACCAATGTTTCAGCCAAACCAACTAACCATTGGAGGGTGTCAAATCCATAATTCCCAAACTTATAAATTATGCAATGCCTTTTCTCTTATGATGAAGCCATTCACAGTGCTATCAGATGATCTAGAACTTAATACTGCTTTTTAAGTTGGTATTCCTTCATACCATGATTTCTTGACTTTTCTCTTTTTCGACAGGTCTCTGCACTAGCTAGCATGTTTCGGAATCACATCGCGATTTTTCATAATTGTATCCATTGTAGAGACCAGTAATCTTACATGTTTCGCTATATCAGTGTGAGTTGCATCGTGAGAATCCAGAATTTTTATTTATGCCTAAATTGAAAATATTCTAGATGCTGCGAAGTCTCCTGCAGTGATTAGAAGATTGCTCGATGGTTTCCATTATTTTTCCACGTTGGTTCATCTTACTGCACAACTGTTTCGCCGCATTCCAGATGGCATATTCAGGTCCGAAGTATAGGAAATATATGGTACGAAGATATGGGAAATATATAGAACGAAGATATAGGAAATTTGATGGGATGCGATCTTCGGACATGAAGATGGCATCTAGAATGCCAACGAAACTATCATCCAGAGGGATGAACCAATGCGGAAGAAACTCGAAAACCCTCGAGTCATCTGAAAATATTGTAATTCACATCCATTTCCCATTTCCAAGTAAAATAAAATTTACATTCCAGAGTAATCAAGGATAACATAACACATGAGAATATTGAGCTACCTCGCTGGCCGGCCAGCGCAAGCAGTTATCCAACTGCAAAAAATTTCTCAACAAAATAATTTTATTTATTTAATGTTTTCACGTGATAAAACTAGTTTCAATAAGTTTTGTTTTGTTGTAACATGTAGTAAAACTGTTGGATTAATGCAGCGCGATGGTCGTTCGAATTATCCTCTGTTATTGTCCACTAGTTCGATTCATGTATTTTTAACATTTCATAATGTCTTGTTAAAAATTCATTTTCATTCTTCACAATATGAACTTCAGTACAGCTTAAATATACCCCCAGAGGGGTTCCTAAATAATGAATTGCATCCTTTACGCATTCATTTCATAGTAGGAATATTTTCCCGGCAAAAGGATAGCGAGTGTCTATCGTGGTTGAAACTCACGATCGCTGAAATGATCAGGAGTGATAATTCGTCTTTCTGTCAATGGTGGTGCTGTATACTGCGCCGCTACACCGCAAAGTTCAAATTATTCCATAAAATGGAGCAAATTACTGTTTTCTCTCGTATTTTTGAAGTGTATATGCACGAAACGAGGTAAAATAGTGTTTTATATAGACTGGTATGTATAGCTAAATGTCATTGAAGGGAATTTTGTTTATTTTAATCTATCCCATTCTTACCCGCATCTAACACAAACAGCAGGAAAATGGAAAAGTCATGGTGTAAATACGAGGTTCTAGATACGTTGGAGATATAGGAAATTGGATGGGAGCTGATAAAAAAGTTGTAAATTGCAGCAAAACGTAAATTCGTAACATAAATATGAGGTTTTACTTTATTTAAAAATAATTGTCATGAGTTGAGTGAAAGTCATATTAATAGTACCCTTTATGGTATTTCATCAACCTTTGTTTCAATGATACTCAACTACTAAAACCTCTTCAGCTTGGATTGGATTAACCCATTGGCTTACAAAGACGGCGATTCGCCGTCCGCTCAAAATTGGCCCTCGCTTACAAAGACGGCGATTCGCCGGTCTCGTATATTATTTTTTTTCCAACCCTCTTTTGGAGCATAAATTTCAGATAGATTCATAATATATGTTCTTTATTGCTTTTACGTTCTCCTAATGCAAATTCCGACGCTGTTATTGTATTGCAGTTCATATTTTATTATTTTATATACTCGATGGTTTGAAAGTATTTTCTCCGCGCCGTCACCATTTATCGGGAACCCAATGCACATCAGCACCAACTTACTTTGTCTCCTATCCTCCTCCTATTTGATACAGTATTGATGAGACACCAATTCATTGCCAACATGATATAACGAAAGCCATATTACACTTTGTATATCTGATGAGTGACATCGCGTAAGCGAAAGATACCCATTATCTTCATCTTCAGTGAACTTGCTACTATGCAAAAGATAATACAATCTTTTCTGCTGCCTCACAAAAGTTGCCTTTCATCTTTTCCTATTTGCTGCTACATCAACAAAGAAGATAGGATTACTGAATGAAGACGTGACCTTCGGATAATATATATTAGTTAGCAGCCAGTATCCCTGCCGCTGCCACAGCCACGGACGCTCGCGCTCTAGCGCGCTCGAGCCCGCGTATACATGCGATGATGTAGAAAAGTTTATTTATGATAGAGACATCAGTGCAAGTGATAACAGTGGAGATAGTGACACCAATGACTCTGATTATTCAGAAACTATGAGCAGTGAAGAAGACCAGCGAAAATGAAGAATTTTCCAGCGAAAATGAAGGCAGTATTTGTCCGGCGGATCCAAAATAGGCTAAAGGAGAAAACAATTGGCATTGGTGTAAAAGCAACCACAGTGTGAAAGAATTTAGATTCTCTGGTAAACCTGGCATAAATGGAAGAATTCGTGGGAAACAATCCTAGTGAGAGAGACATTTTCTTCCAGTTTCTTGAAGGTGATTTTTGGGAACTCATCGCAACTGAAACCGACAAGTATGAAGATACCTTTTGTACTCCGAAAAAAAATAGAGAAAGTGATCTTAGGAAAGGGTGGTTTGAAAGAACTAGAGATAAGATTCAGGCCTATTTCTCATTATGTGTGCTGGCACAACTGAAAAAAAAATAAACTTCAAAGATACTGGAGTCCGCGCAACATGACAGAAACGCCTTTTTTCGGCTGAGTTATGCCATATAAACGTTTTCTTTGTGATCAAAATTCTTGCATTTTGTTGATAATTCAAAAGTGAATGAAAATGTTCGGCTGAAAAAGATATCTCGAGTGATCGACTACATAAATACAAAATTTAGAGCCATGTACACTCCGGAGAGAAATCTTGCCGTGGATGAAAGCTTTATGAAATTTCGTGGCAGACTCTGCTATGGCCAGTACAACCCAAGTAAACGCGCTCGCTTTGGAATCAAGTAATACAAATTATGTGAAATCTCATCAGGGTACTGCCTACAATATTCAATTTACACTGGGAAAAAACCGCCCGGAGCAAAGGAAATTCCTTCGAGTGCAGCAATAGTACTAGAACTTTTGCATCATTACTTCGCAAGGGTTACACTGTGGCGTTAGATAACTGGTACACATAACCTGATCTATTTCTGAAGTTGATTGATGAGAAAACTAATGCCTTAGGAACAGTTAGAATAAACCGAAGGAATATGCCGGCAGAACGCAAAAATATACACTAGAAGAAAGGGGAGGCAAAGTAGTATAGCAATGGAATCGCTACTATGAAATGGAGAGATAAAAAAGACGTGCATGCACTAACAACATACCACAAGGCCTTGGAATTGACTGACACTGGAAAGAAATCAGTAAGAACTAAAGAATAAATCATAAAACCAAAATTCATTCCCGATTACAACGTACAAATGAATGCTGTTGACAGGCAGGATCAACGATTAGCATCTTTTCCGGTTATGCTTCGTTATACCAAAGGTTATAAAAAGATATTTTTTTATCTCATGGATATGGTTTTATTCAAAACTTACGTATTATATACGAAAACAGCAGGTAAGAAGATTCAATTTGATGACTGCTGAGAAAATTCTAGAAAATGTGAATATGCCGGACTACAAAGGACGCGGGCGACCAGTATCAGGCACCCTCACCCATGAGATTCCAGGCGGCAAATTGGGGACATTTTCCAATTCATATCCCGCCAAATCCAGAAAAATCCATCATGTAAATGTGTGGTGTGCAAAACAAAAGGAATGAAGAGCGAAACCAGGTGGGAGTGTGAAGAATGAGGTGTCGCCCTTCACCTACCAGATTGCTTCAAACTCCATCATACGAAATCAACCTATATGTAAAACTTACGATTTATTCACAAAGAATTTTCAGTTGCATCACATTGTCATATAGTTTCCAGTAATTAGCATTCAGGTCAAGTGAAATTTAAGAAAAATAAAAAAATATCGAAAGAAGCTATTCGAGTTAGTGATAAAATGCCAATGACAGTAAAAAAAAATTTTTCAGTATTCTGCCAGATTCATTATAATATATCTCCAGAACCCTTTAGTGCATTTCAATGCAACTTTCACGAATGAAAGAAAGTATAGTTTACAATAAGAATACAAAAAAAAAGTTTAAAAATTTAAAAAAATATGCCCGAAAAAAATTTGTTTATAATTTTGCTAACCTTGTATAATTGTTAATAATTATGTTCAATGAAAATATTTTTTCGACTGCTAACAACAAATTATAATTGACAAAATACTAACCTAGATTTATAAAAATTTTCAATAAAATATATTATAAACTATAATATTTATAGCATTTTTATCAGTAGAATATTTTCTCAAAATAAATGGTATTTCTGAGGGAGTAGCACGCAAGAAAAATGGTAAGCCAATGGGTTAAGATTCATATAAAACAAAAATTAAGTGATTCCCTCTTCTTCCTGGGTGTATTGCAGCTGTAGACCCCTGCTCCTGCTCTTTTTTCTTTCCTGGAGCCATTTTTATACTATATATCAGCCCCCATATGAAGTTCCTTCTCCTTTTCTCCAGCCCACTTCCCTATTAGGAAAGTAGGTCTCGAAATGAATGGGTATTAGGTTACACGTTGCTATCATTCTGGTATGGCCTTCTCAAGAATGGGGCTTGACTTAGTGAGATCAGTCCTAACTAGTCTATGACCTAAGGACCTTCCTTTGTCATTCCAATGTCCCTTACATTTAAGACAATAAGCTGCTGTCCTTGCCTGAACCTCTGCCTCAGTATAAAGTGGTGTGAGATTCAGTAGAGTTTCTAGTTCCAAAGTTGGACTGTTCTCATTGCCACTGAAATACCCATGCAGGCCATTTTTGAAGGTGGTTAAGTTTATTCCTGGCAGCATTCTGCCCTTTTCCACCAAACCACAGAGTAGTGCATAAAACTAGGTTTAATGACTGCCTTATAAATCCACTTAATGGCTTTTGGCTGAACTCCTCATGTTTTTTCAAGGGCCTTCCTATACATCCATAAAGAGGCACAGGCTTTCCTTGCTTTTGCCTCAAGATGCTCTCTCCAGTTAGGTTTAGAATCCAAGTTAAGCCCAAGGTACTTTACTGAGAGTGAATGCAGAAACTTTCCCTGCAAAGAGGGAAGACTAAGGTCCTCCATTTTTCTTCTATTGGTAAACAATACAAGCTTGGTCTTCACTGGATTCACTGTCAGCCCTTTTTCGGCACACCAACACATTTCCTTATCTAGGGCTTTCTGCATGAGTACAGAGACAATGTAGAGGTATTAATGGTGATGAGTATAACTACAGTTGAGCAGCTTTAATCCGGCACAGTCGGGACCGAAGTGATGCCGGATTAGGGATTTTGCCGGACCATGGGTCATGCATGGCAACTGGTTTATTTTTGATGTCCGGGATTTTTTCATTGAAAGGAGTCAATTGTTTATGACAAAATATATTTGTTTGCCATTTACTGAACATAATTATTAAATGATTCCCTGAGAATAATCAAAAATAAATGGTTTCTTAATTCACGAAGCTATAACTTAAAAGTATCGTAGTTTCGCAATGAGTGAAAGTAACAGAACTTAAGCATCGTGTGCATCATATTACTGCACATTTAAAAGTGTAATATTATTATTGGAAAAGGGTAGGTATATAAAATTTAATATTTCTTATGATGTGCTTCGCGCAACATATTTCCATTGCGCTTGATTTGTTATCAGCTGATTCAGCGTGATGTCAACATGTGGGTGTCGTCTGTACAGCCACCCATTACTACGTCCATTCGCCGGGTACCGGACTGGATGATTCTTTAAAGATCATCATTGATTGTTGTCTTCCTTCCACAATTTCAGGATCTTCATCTTCATCCCCACTCAGGTTTATTGTTATTAATTACCATTTTAGTGATTTCATCATTAGTGAAATGTGTGGGGAGAGTATCGTGGTCGCTAACTATCCATTCCTCTAAATTTGCATTTCCTCTAAATTTGCAGGTTATGAAGCAATGTTTCGGTAAAAAATTTTCGGCATTTTCTACAAAGTATCAGGTAGTTGGTGATGGCAAAATTGCTGGATTATGGGTGTTCCCGGATTAGGGATTCCCAGATTAAGGGTGGTCAACTGTACAACATTTGCATACCCTTGATTGTATGCACCAGTCTTATTCAATCCTTCTCTTCGGCCCCTCCTTTAGGGGCTTCTGAATCAGACTCTACCCCCTTTGGGGAGCCCAGGCTCAGTGCCTCCTCGAAGGTGGTCCAGGACAAGATGGTAATGAAATCTCATCCTCTCTCCCCACAAAAGGTGTGAGGGGCACCTGGAAAGTGTGGGTCTCCCAGATAGCACCCCCACAGGCAAGGAGTGGTCCTATCTGGGTAGGATAGGAATAATTAGTAGAGGGGGCATCCTCATTGGCAGCCCCATCGGGGCTCCCCAACAGTATCACCTGCCCCGAGGAGGAACTCGGACTACAAGAGTCCATGTCATGTCAAGAGTGCACTTCTCAGCACACCCCATTGTTATTTTATGTAGGGATTCAAATTTGGTCCCACAAGAGTAGCTAGGGAAATATAGTGTCCGCCCATCCAGAGCAACAATGCATGAGTGAGGCTAAATAACACAGGAGGTCACCCTGTATCCGGAGTCTCCCTGTTAATGATTTCTTACCCTCCACCTCACAGATGTGGTCACTCTTGGCACAGAGAAGCACTGTGGTTAGGGGAGCTATTTATTGACCTGCCAAGTCTAGATCCATCATTAATAAATACATAATTCTCGGGTTTCAAGCTGAGTAAGAATTTTGGCTGCTAACATTTCAATGGAACACTCCTCCATCTTCCACAGAGCAATAAGATTTGCAGGACTTTCTTCCTGCACTTATATATTGGCTTATCCAGGGGCATTGTTATCTCCTTTTTTTCCATTTTTTTTAAATTAATGGTTTCCATTCCCTGCTGAGGATGTTCCCAGAGTCCCAATTCTAGGTGTTATTTTCCAGCTTGATTTCAATGCCTTCTTTAAGGAGACGATCCCTATACCCACTTGCTTTGGAAGCCAGTTGAGCCTCATCAAAGGAGATGATGTGATCTTCTGATTGGCTATGTTCAGCTAAGGTAGATTCCTCCAAGTGGAACAGCCTAATACACCACCTGTGCTCTTTTGTTCGGGCCTCTATCATGCACCCTGTCTCTCTGATGAATACTTTTTCACACTGACATGGGATACGGTGAATTTCAGGTTTTTTGAATTCCAATTCGTCCTTGACTCACACTAAATTGCCACACAGCTTTTTTGGTCGTTTATGAATTGTTTCTATGTTCTGTTTGGCCAGGATCCTAGAGATTTTCCTGGTGATGGTTGAAACATATGGCATACAAGCTCTCGCAATGGGTTTTTTTTCTCTTTTGGGAGACATTTCAGGACTGAGGAGACTTTCAACATGGCTTTTCTTGCAATCGTGACTGGCTTTTTTCAGGCCTAGCGAAATCTTTCTCTGCGTATAATCATTTTGGCAGAATGTTTCCCGTAGGTGTTCTATTTCCATTAGGAGGCTCTCCTTATCTGCTACAGTGTTTGCACAATGCAGGAGTGGGAACCAGGGGCATTTTGTGAAGGATGAGGCTCTTCACCTAGCATGACTGTCTATATGGCCCATGGGCATGTTCTGCCCTTTGTCCCATCTGGGCTCACTCACCCCTTACTCCCAGCATCGTTACTAGCACCCACCTATGTTGGTCCACCCCTATAAATTCATTTAAGTGATAATCTCTGAAAATTTGTAACCATATGTGAATTTCCTCTGCTGAAAAATAACTGAAATCTTCAGTCTGAATGGAAATTTATTACGCTACTGATGGTTAACCCTTCCCAACACTGCTCTGCAGTAAACCTTGTTTGGAACTACATTGAGTTACACACAGTTGATTTTATAAGAAGTTAGCAATTCTGGTAGTACATATCTTGTGTGCAAATTGTTCTCAAGGAGAATGTGAACCTCAATCTATGGCTGAATTAAATTATCAGTATGTATCTTTATGTAGATAGCTCATGTGTTCTAATTATATTTTTGCCTGTGTAATTTATATGTACATAACAATGATACTGTTTTGTAATAGACACTTCTACCTTTAATTGGAGCCAATGCTACCCTGGATAGGGTGCTTATGTATATTCCACCTTTCTAGTTGTGTAATTTTTATATATTTAAGATACTATAAATGTACTGGTGAATAAATTATGTTATTATTTAAGATATGATTTTTTGTGTTAAGTATTATTTGAACATGTGGTACACTGTATCTTTTTCTAATTGATTTTTGGCTTTTCTTATGCTAGATGTTTGGATGGGAGGCTGAATTTTACAATAATACAGAGACCCTTCCAAGTATGATGCCAGAGGACTTGAAAGAGCACATTGAAGTGCAGGGAAGGAGAGATATAAAATTGGTAAGTGTTAAAAGGTATTATAATTAATTTTCTCTTCAGAACTGTAAGGTTAATGCACTATAGATTTCATATGTGATTTCCATTGAATTAGCAATTTTATTTTTTAATAAATGAGCTAGTAACTTTAAAAAGAGAAAAATTCCTTTTAATTTTACAAGATTAACCATAGAGTGCTGACACATTTTAGCTATCCTCGGAAGAAGTGCCACAGAAATTTAAGCAAAAATATAACCCTTTAGAAAAGAAAAGTCGTGGAAAATTTCATTTTGTTGCATCAATTTCAAAATTCCTATAATTTGCAAGTAATTGTTTGTTGGCATTATAATTGTTTATAATCAAATGCTGTTTTATTTAGGTAAAAATAATAACTTTGGCATAACAAGCTCCATTTAAATGAGCGGAGCAGCTGTTACATTGTAGTCAATGTACATTCAGTCTAATACTTCTGAGGATCTATCTGTTGCTTATGCTTGAAGATGTCAAAAGCAGCTTAAGCTTCAATATTTACATTTTATCATAGTTACGAAATGAGGTAAGGTTCAATGTTTGCTCCATGGCTCAGGTGTCATTTTTAATACATTTTAGTAAGCACCCATTCTGAAATACTTGGCTTGTGTGAGTTAATTTTATCATGGAGTAAGTATAATACAGTATGTGCTTACACTATGATTTTATGCACTCATAGTTCTTTGTAGCTGGATCAAATTTATTTCTTCCTCTTATTTTCCCTTAAGTTATGGGTTTGCTTGCCTTCCATTTTTCCTATTACTCTACAAACTTATAACATTTTCTCACCACAACTTAAAACATTTTTCCTCCTGAAACAGTCTCTGCCTGAAGATCCGGAAAGATGAGTTTCCCTTCTGCATATCCTTTGTTGAAGAATGCATCTTATTCATTGCAAATGTTACAGGAAATTGAGGGAATAATAATGTGGTGTTTCTCCGTATCTTCCTCGCCAAAGAAGTTCTGTCAATCTAATCATCCTGGCATTGTCATTGGTATGAGATCAAGAATCTAGATGGGATTGTCTTTGCTTATTGCCAATACTAATTTGCCATATGTGAATCATTTGTGCATGAATATTTAATGTTAATAACATTGGATCAAATCATTTTATATGCACTGTAGTTGAAACAACTGAAATTCAGGAAATGTCAATAAGTTTTATGTATATATAAGTGATTTCACTTATAATCTGAAAGCTAATTTTATGCATGCTCAGGGCAAGGGCCTAGCCAAGTTGACACACCGGTTCCCATAAGAACAAAGAAGTTTTTATCACCGAAGTAAGATCACCGAACATTGTGCCGGGACCGAGGTTGGATGGGTGACCCCTCCATACCTCTACCACGGTGTTCTTGTCCCCTGTCTGCAAGTGGCGGGCAGGTTAAATGTGGGTTGGCACAATGGATCTAAAGAGGTCTTAGTGCCAGGGGGGCTCCAGAAGGTCCCCGCCCAACCCTCCAATTTACATTTTTTTTATGCATGCTCATCTTTATATCAAAATATATTTGTAATGTTAAATATGTATATATTCTGACTGTTTTGCATCTTGATTATGCATGGTTTCACCATAAAAATTAATGTGTAATTGCATATACTCTTACAATTAGTTAGAAAATTATGTGCTAACATTTCAGTCTGTTACTATATTATACATATTAAATCAAATGCTGCTCTGATAAATTCTTGGGGGAGTGCATCTTTTGTAATAGCTTTTTTGTTGTGGATAACATATAACTACCCTCCCTAGGGTGAGCCATTGTGTGAGTGTTCCAAGATGAGGATTTAGAGGCCTCTGTGGAGTGCCTCTGAAGCAGTTGTCTCAGAACTGGCCCTTAAATATTTTTAATCAATATTTTTCTAGTAACCAAAACATATTTTGTGAACTTAATTTTGGGGAGACCTGACTAAATTACTTAAGGTCCATAAAATATCGTCCTATCCTTTCCTGTTTCTTCTACTTCTGCTGTTTCTGAGGATAGTGTTGTAATCCTTGATATTGCCCATGCTAAAGCTTTCTGAGTAATAGTAGACTCTCAATGTGAACAAAATTAGCCCCTGGGCGACTACAGTTTTGTGTTTTGTAAAATGGCTATGGTGTTTACATTTTCTTATCAAATGGAGCCGTTATGCCAAATTTGGTCAAAATCGGTGACCTTAAGGGTCATTTTTGCCGATTTTCTGGTCGAATTGATGTGGAATGACCCACCTATTTTTACTTAGTTTTCCTATTCATTATTATTAAAGTGTTACATAAAATCCAAAATACAATTTTACTATACAAAAATTTGAATGTACTGTTTCATTTGGGGAAAAACTTAAAAAAATTGCACTCTGAGGACATTCTGAAAATAAAAACTGTTTTATATTAGGTACAGAGTTTTATATTTTTTCTTACAAAAGCATGTTTAGTATCAGATAAAAAATGTCATAACAGATACAAAATAATATGACTGTCATGTCATAAGTATAATTTTAATATGATTAATAATTAGTTATAAGAGTAATAAAAACCCTAATCTAAATTATAAATGGTTAATGGTCGCTGTGTGTGTCGATAGTTTTTGGTGAGGTAGATAAAAAAAATTAGTAGTGTTGTAGTTGGTGGGTACAGGTAGATGCTGCCACCCTATAGCAACTACCTGTATTGCTTAAAGGCACTACCGAAATCAGAAATCAACCATTAAAAAATTCCTTATGGTAGAAACTGCTGTAACTCGGATTTATTTGGAAAAAAAATGGTGATCACCGTGGCAACCAGCCATGGTGAAGTTAGACTTTACCAGTCATGTTTTGTATAGTTATTGGTATCAACTTTAGGTGATCGATTCTCGATACAATACCAATCCACAAGAATCGGTTCAAGAATTAACTTCAAGGGTTAGAATTGTCAAAAGCTTTCCTTATTATATTGTGTCATGATAACTTGATCTGTTTCAAAAATCTCCTCTAAAATATCAATTCCAGAATCAATGTAGAACTAAAAATCAGCATCAGCAAATGCCTTGAAAGAAACAATTTCTTGAAGCTCAATATTGCTGTCAGTTGCCACTAATGTTTCTCAATGCATGCTGGAGGCTTTATCAGAGTAGAATAATCCCTCTGCATACTTCTCTGGTATTTATTATTATTTATATGGTTTTTGGGTAGTAGGAGGAGATGAGATACAGGGGGAAATAGACAACCAAGGCACGGAGGTCATAGCGAGGGAGAAAAACTTGCGAACCCAGCTAATTTGAGAGGGAATAGAAATCAGGAAACAACAACTTTAATAGAGACCAGGAGCAGAGGGTCAGTACCTGGTGGTGGTATGTGGTTACCTGTTCTCTTTTTCCAAAAATTCGTGGAAGAAACTCCCACCCTCTCCTACCTAAAAAGTATATTAATACCAGAGAAGTATACAGAGGGACTATTGTACCCTGACATAGTCTCCAGCGCAGGAGGAGAAATGTTTGGTCAACCAACAGCTAAAAGGGGCTTCCCAAGAAACCAATTTTATCATCAATGAACCACGAAGGGGATCGGGTTGGTGTGGTGGCTAGAGTACTGGCCTCCCTCCCCGAGGGCCTGGGTTCGATTCCTGGCAGTGGTGGATTTTTCTGTGGAAAACGATCCCCACTTGAGTGTCTAGTGGAGGGAATTTCAAGTTCAGTACTCCGTCCATGGGATGGGACGTTAAGCCGTGGTCCCCTTGATGCCTTTCGTTAAAAGTAGGCTAATGCCGATGCCGGGTTTCTCTCCACCCTTCCTCCGTTCCCTGAAAACTCCTACCATTACCCAATTACCCAGGTATCCTAAATGGTGCAAATGACCTCAGCTGTCAGTTGCCTCCCCTGAATAACCAATGAACCACAAAAGTTTTAATCAATTAAGGAAACAAGTTCCCCTTTGTGTAAAACCTAATCCATATATATAGGAAATGCATGATATTATTTTTACTTTCTAATTTTTTTGATTGATTATTTCAAGGCTTTTAAACTTTCAGGCTAATCAATTGTGGCTGACTTGTAAAGGTGAGAATCCAGTTGATGCTGAGAATATTGGCCCAATAGAGTATGTTCCCCAGCGTGGATTTCCGGGATATTTTTTCCCATTCAAGGATGTAGAAGGGAATCTCAGCCCTCTGGTTGCTGTCAAATTTGAGAGGCCTGCACGTAAGTTGTTATGTCTGAAATGAATTCATAAATATCCTAATGTGAAAGCTAATCCTTGGGTAAATAAGTGAACATACATATTTTATAGATACTGAGTGAGCAATAAATTACACAAGTTTTGAGCCTGCTTGAGGTATTTAAATCAATCATTATTTCTACCTGTATTTGACCCTAAATTTTTTTTTTTGGAATTTGATGAGGATTTAGCTATTGTGGTGGCTGAAGGACTGGTCTCTCACACCATGGGCATGGGGTCAAATTCCAGCAGTAGAAGAAATTTTTCATCAGTATACCATCCATACCTATGTGCCGAGTTCAGTTCTCATTCCGTCAGATGAGACATTAAATTATGGACTCCTTGGTGCCTTTCAAAAGCCTAATGCAGGGTTTCTCTTCACCCTTCCTCCATTCCCTGAAGTAGGCCTATCTATTCCCAATTACCCATCTATTCTAAATGGTACAAACAACCTTAGTTGTTGGCTGCCTCCTTCAAATTACTACTGGAATTTGGGTCTAACTTTGAGGCATTACATGTCGCCATCAGTTTTTCATTTTATCCAAGCTATCTGTTACATAAGCTCAGATCTACAATTCTACTAAAATTGAATAAAATACTTTCCTTGGCTGACAGGCCATGTAAATTACATGGGTGGGATCAGGTAGTGGAAGTCAAGGAAAATGATTTTTTGTCTAGCGTGGTAAAATGAAGAAAATGTGTTAATGAAAAATTGACATGAATATCTACTCTATTTACTCTAGGTGTGTGTGATTATTTAGCTTCCTGATAATAAAGCAAATAAAAAATGTCAATCCTAAACCAACAGTCAATAAAAAACTAATTGCCAGCAAAAGCTCTTCCTGCATCTTCTCTGCCAACCCAAGATCACTGTTGAAGTATTTAAAAAAAATTCATTTCCTATGTTTATCTGGAGAGAACAGTCCCTCAGTTATTTTCTCTCATTGACTTATTTACCAATGGATTTTATTGATCAGATTCAGTCTTGATGTAGTGAAAGGAATACAGTCGGATCCAGATTTAATGTCTTTGCATTTAATGTTTTTCTGCATTTAACATTTATTTTTTGAGGTCCCGATTCATTCCCTATAAAAACAATGTAAAAATTGTCCTAATTTAGCATCTCCGCATTCTGCGTTTTTCCGCATTCTAGGTCGTAAAAAATTTTCCCCTCACAAGATTTTTTACCCGATTTAAGGTTTATTCATGACGATTCATGCAAATGATTCACCATACATCAGTTATGACCTTCACCAGCATTAGTTTTCAATAGGTCGACGGTCCTTAAGGTTTCGCTTTAAGATGCTTGTATGTGTACAGTGAATGAATGCATAATGAACATACGAACATTAAGATATTGTATGCTCTTGGGAATACGTACATAAATGTAAAACTGCATTTTCCCTGATGGTAGGTTTAACCTAATATGCCATCTTGCGCAGTTGAAATCGTCGAAATTTTCCCGGGCGCTGTGTAGAAAAAATGAATGTGGAACTGCGTCCCATGTGAGACACTTGCATGTGCAACAGCAGCTTAATTTCAAGTAGCAATATTTTGCTAAATGAAATGTCTATCTTGCGCTTGTCTTTAATGAGGCTATGATGATGATTTTTTGAGTACATAGCCGCGTTTGCAGAATAAAATGGGTGTAAAAATGCATCGAAACCACTGAGAAATGTGTAAAAATAGAATTTTTAACGTTGATAACCGTCCACACTAACATTCCCAGTGGGAATTTTCCTTAACTCCATTTTTCTTAGGAAAATTTCCAACATCTATTAGGTGCCGCAGTGACAACGACAGTAAAATTTAACCCCAGAAAACGCCGAGGTTAGCTTCATGCCATTAGGTACTGATTAAATCAAACACCATTTGCAATTTTCCACAGCAGTTTTTGTTACTTCACATTTAAACTCATAAAGTCAACTTTAGGTATAAGGCAATGTAACTTATTTAGTGTCTTCCTGAGTTTGTTTGTGCCTGTGCAGTTTGTGAGCCTTTTTTTGACTTATTTTTGTCATAGAATTAGGTTTTAAGTGGCTCAAACTGATATGGTTATATCTCACCATCTAATCTGTTGACATAGCACTCATAGCAGAGACAGAGAAGGATCTGGATAAGATTTTAATAACCATGGAAAGGGCCATTGCCAGATAACAGCTGAAGATCGATAAGAAGAAAACTAAGATATTCGTGTGCATCAAGAGAGAAGAGCCCATAACCAATGTTAAACTAGGAAACCAAAATTGGAAGAGGTGAAAGAGTTCTGTTATCTGAGAAGTCGAGTAACCAAAGATGGGTGAAGCAAGAAAGAAGTAGTCAGTAGAGTAGCCCAGACAAAGAGGGCATTCTATCAAAAGAAGAATCTACTTACATCTGGAAATACAAGCTTAGAAGTAAGGAAGCAATTCATCAGAATGTACATCTGGAGCATGTTTCTTTACAGCAGTGAGGCATGGATGATGACTGCAATGAGGAAGAAAAGAGTGGAAGCATTTGAAATGTGGTGCTACCAGTGAACAATGAAGATTAAATGGATAGACCGAGTGACAAATGAAGAAGTCTTAAGAAGAGTCAGAGAGAAGAGATGCCTGGTGAAAACTCTAAGAAGAAGATGGGACAACTTAATCAGACATATCTTAAGATACGATGGCCTGATGAAGACAGTCATTGAGGGAAAAGTGAATTGGAAAAATTTAAAAGGCAGGCCTCGTATGAGATATGTGGAACAGGTTGTGAAGGATGTAAAAGAGAGGAATTACATTGATGTGAAGAGGTTGGCCAATAGAAGAATCGAGTGGAGGGCTAGGAATGCTGACCGATGATGATGATCTAACCTATCTTAGGATTTAGCCTTTTGGCTTAAGTCTTTATCCTAAGATTAGCAGAGCACTAATGCCTGATGTCTGATTTGGGCCAGTGGCCTTTCGGTTGCCAGACCCATATGATACGAGCCTGATTATTAAGGCTGGCAGTAAAATTTTCATGAATCAGGAAGAGTCATGGAAAAGTCATTTAAAGTCAAAAGTGGGGTTATGTTGCTGAGCTGATGGCATGCATCAGTTAGAAAGAGAGTTTGGGTCATCCCAGTCACCTACTGTCGGCGCAGGAATTATGTGCACTCGAGTTTGAATACAAATAACAATTAACAGCTAGGTTTACAGAAAAACTAATCACACCGTAGCTTTTCTTATTTCATTCTGCATTATAGAATGGCAAATTTAACTTTTTAAAAAGTATTTCCATATTTTTTACAACGATTGTGACATAAAAAGTGCCTGTTTTTGACGGTGTTTGAGCAAAGCACCGAATTTGATGACCCATAAATCAATACCAAGTCGTTCAATTGCAACCGAAGTTTAAATAGTTTTAGATATACATGTTTTCCATGCATACAGTAAGTTTCCAGTGTATAACTTAAAATTAAAAAGAGTTGTTATCAATTTTATAAAAAGTTAGCATATCAAAACTGAGGTGTCATAGAATTTCGTTCTTGGTGGGGTTATAATCCGCATGCCCTGAACATATCCTTATGTAATTGCCTAATATTTCAACACATGCGTTTAATTGATATCGATTGGTATTTATATTGGCGAAATTGAGCTCCCTCAGCAAGCGACTGGCATTGTTTAAGCCGTGCAGTGTTGCCGCGTACAACCTCTCCTGGCCGCCAATGCCTGGCTTCGCTTGTCAGTGGATATCAACGATAATGTAATCGCATCCTACCAACTTTTACATCAATTTTCCATGATACCCTTATCTTGAGTCAAAGGAGTATTATTCACCACTCATGAAATCTCTGGTTTATCACTGCCTCCAGCCTACTGTGTACGATAGTTTCTCTCTGGTTATTGTGGAGTATTCGCTCAAGATGTCTCCGACCACCGTTTTGTGAGTACCAATTTGGTATGATTAAGAGCTATTTGTTTTTTAAGCTAAAAAGAGAGAAAATTGGTGATAAGTGCTATCCGGTTTACCAGCGAGTTGCTGATTGTCTAGGTATGTCACTTCGCTTGGTGTAAAAAGTATTTTTGGAGAACAGCGAGAACATTATTGAGGTAAACCCAGGACCAAGGAAGAGGCAGGGTGCCCATTGGTTCACATTGACCAGTTTACAAAAGGAGTAACTTGGCGAACGATTCATGGCTTTTTTGTCAGAAAATTATTTCCAAACATTGAAAAACACAATGCCAAATTGAAGGACAAATTACAGGACTTTCCAAAAATGTTAATTTCCAAGCCACGAGAATTTGTCAAAAATATTGTATTCCAGTATAAGGAATTAAAAAAGAAGCCCATCTGATGGAGTCAAAATCTATTGCTGCATCTCATCAAGAATTTCTCAGAAGAATACGATGACTGAAGAATGAAGGATATGAAATCTTCTACACAGATGACACATGGTGCGGTCAACATCACGCTTGGTGAGAAAACAGTACGCTTGGTGAGAAAACAGTACGCTTGGTGAGAAAACAGTACGCTTGGTGAGAAAACAGCAGAAAGGGTCTGGTGACTATCATAAGGAAATGAACTCCCAGCATTTTGAAGAGTGGTTTTGAAGGGTTTCGGCCGTAATTCCAAATATATCAGCGATTGTCATCGACCTTGCTCCATATCAAACAATGCTGGATCCTAAAATAAAATACCCTACAATGACCTAGTTAATAGCTAACAGAAGAGCATGGTTAATTGAGAGAAATATCCCATTTCCTGGAGATATCAGTAGCTTCGAATCTCTGACCAAAGCCACACCCATCAACATGCTAAACCCTACTTTAAACCACCAAAAAAAAAACCAAATTACGGAAGAGTTGTGGACTGACGTGAAATTAGTATGGTTACCCATCGTGCATTGTGAATTAAATACAATCAAACTAATATGGGCACATGTTAAGAATAAAGTGACAAAAGTCAACAGAGCAAATGCTGAAGAGAAGGGAAAAGTGAAACCATGCTAAGAGATCTCTGCCTCGATGCTTTAACTAAAATGTCAAAGTATTTATGGAAGGAGTGTATCAAACATGTAAAAAAGCTTGAGGAATACTACTGGGGAAATACCTCAAGTCTAGCCTCTCGTCATTGATTTGAACAGCTCTTCTGATAGTGAAGAAGTCGAGGAGGATGACACTTTGTGTGACCACATTCCATCAAATGATGATTTTTAACTGCTGTCTCATATATATTTTGAAAAAAAATTAAAAATGAATAAAAGCACACGTTTTTGAAGCTGCCGTTGGAGGTCCAATGCCCTCATGAGGAAACCTGATGTGAAATGTGAAAGATGCACAATTGTATCTGTTCGCATAAAACAAGCGAAGCCAGGCACTGGCAGCTAGAAGAGGATGTATGTGGCAACACTGCACGGCTTAAACAATGCCATTCGCTTGCCAAGGGAGCTCGATTTCACCAATATAAATACCAATCGATATAAATTAAATGCATGTGTTGAAATATTAGGCAATTACATACTGGATATGTTCAGGGCATGCAGATTACCACCATGATTAGATACCACCAAGAACGAAATTCTACGACACCTCAGTTTTGATATGCTAACTTTTTATAAAATTGATAACAACTCTTTTTAATTTTAAGTTATACACTGGAAACATACAGTATGCATGGAAAACATGTATATCTAAAACTACTTAAACTTCGGTTGCAATTGAACGACTTGGTATTGATTTATGGGTCATCAAATTCGGTGCTTTGCTCAAACACCGTCAAAAACAGGCACTTTTTATGTCACAATCGTTGTAAAAAATATGGAAATACTTTTTAAAAAGTTAAATTTGCCATTCTATAATGCAGAATGAAATAAGAAAAGCTACGGTGTGATTAGTTTTTCTGTAAACCTAGCTGTTAATTGTTATTTGTATTCAAACTTGAGTGCACATCATTTCTGCACCAACATGGGGCGGCGCACAAATGGGGAGGAGATTAATTTAAAACCTCCCCAACAGCCCATGGCCACTTTCAAAATGCGTAGTTTGTGTGCACACTCATGTCTTAACAAACATTTTGTATCACATTGCTTTCAGTAGCCTATCCCCAGTCCTGAATGTTCCTATGAACCCTTGAGCTGAACAGGAAGGAGAGTTGGAAGTCATTCTTGGTAGGGCCACCAAATAGGTCAAAGGGTAGGAGCTAGGTGAAGGTATTCCTCCCTGTATCTGTTCCTTAGTTAGCTGGCTGCAATGTGGATGGTCGGACTAAGAAAACAAGTCCTCGCAACTGCAGGGTGTAGTCTCAACTGTATACAATGGTAATAGAGTACAAAAGTATTTGTTGTACCATCTGAATCAGTCATTAATGCCAATAATAGTATGTACCAAGCTTAGATTTTCAATCTGAGCTTAGTTTATAGAATTGTATCACATCTAAGGTACGGATGTCATGTTTGTCTTAAGACTGAGTTTAGGTTAGTGAGTGCAATACAGTCTCAGCAGTTGGAGGATCTTAAAATCTAATTTTCCTATTGAATTTTATAGTCATTTTTTTCAATCTTTGTTATTGTGTAAATCGTAGACTTGGTTGTTTTGAACTGAAAGTGAATCTATTAGGGTTTAGGAAAGTAGAAATGAAAATATGAAGGCGTTTTGTTGCATGCTTATAAAGTTAACATTGATATACCATTCTAGCACTAATGCAAACTTGTTGTTGGTGGATTTTTCCCGTTTGTTGTTATAGAAGTTCTGCTTTGTGCATTAAGGGTGTTCTATACCTCCGCAGAAACCGGCTCTGCAGACCCTTGCGAAATCGAAGATAACGAGTTTAATATAAGTCGCAGAGCTGATCGGTTATCATTGATCGTTAGATTAAGGATCAATGTGTGCGGTTTATGGAACAATATGTTCATTAGCAGTACTCATTAAAGAGCTTCAGGCACTGAAAATCGTAAAAATAGCCCGATTTCAGCCTTTTCTCCTTTGACATTGAAATCGTAATGGAAACATGTGTTCCACTCTCCGCTGGGATTCATCCTTCTCTTCTACTATTATATCAAACTCAAATACCTTAGGTGCATACTAAAGTTGCAATTTATTATTTTCCGAACCATGTTTTCACTATTTTACGTGCTAAAAATCTTTCGTTCCGTGGTGCTGCTCATAGTCCCCCCCCCACTCCCGCTAACATCACCCTCCACCTCCTGGCTCCTTATCTCTCTCTCTCTCTCTCTCGCCATTCCAAGGCCAACGTCGGAGCCACTTCCCCCTCCCGCGCGCCGTCCCCTTGTCTCCTCGAGGAAAGCCACAGCCCTCAGACCGAGCAAGAGATATTTTGTTCAGTCGCTGGCAGGCACGTAGCCAGAAATTTGCTTCGGGGGGGGACCTAAGTTTAGCACGTTTAGCCTAACTTCAATTCAGCATTGCCCGTTGGCACCAACATGAAACAAATTTCTTCCTTAATTTTCAGTGCTCGGTATTTGCTTTCACAGTGCCCATTCCTATCTCTTTTCGCTGGTTAAGCTCACTGTTTATCTTGTCAAGAAGCAGTTAATTTTACCGTCCCCAGAACAGAAGTTCAAATCATGCATACATATCTGATTACTACAGATACATACATATCAGATTGGTGGATTAAATAGTTGGTCGGTAAAATAATTATCGGGGAAAATTTTAGCTGAAAAAGAGCTCCAAGAGAGAAATAGATTGGGAGAAATAATTCAGTGATAGTAGTGAATTGTCGTAGTTTAAGAAATAAAGTAGCCGAATTTCACCACCTCATAAAAAGTACCGATGCTGATATAATCGTACGCTCAGAAAGATGGCTTTCGAAGGATATAATCAGATTATGAATTATTCCCGAAGTGTTTTACCGTTAACAGAAAGGATACAGTAAGCAGAAACGGAGGAGTATTATTTATAGCTGTGAAGGACCCGTATGTCAGTAGAAGAAAACTTATTTCAGAGCGAAATGTAGTAAGTATTTGGTGTTCCGTTAAAAGTAAAAGTAGTGATGCAAAAAAGATATATGTAGGTGCATACTATACGCCACCGGATGCAGACATCAATTCTATAATGGAACTAGAGTCAGAGATAGGTACATTGATTTCCCATAACAAATATAGAGGAATAATAGTAGGCGGAGACTTCAATCTCCCTTCGATAGACTGGTATACGTGTAGTTTTATAACAGGAGGTAAGGATAAGAACTCTGCGAATCACTGTTGAACACCTTTACGTCACATTCTTTACATCTACTTCTACATAATACCCTGCAAGCCACCATAAAGGTGTGTGTTAGGGGGTGAATTCTCACCAAACATGCACTACATATCATGCATAAAAAAGGATTAGTATTTATATAATGTTCTAAACTTCACTATTTAAAAAAAGATAAAAATTGCAAAGCAAACATGCAAAAAAATGCTATTAGTTGGGTTAGCTTCAAGTCCTTGTAACAACATGCAGTTATGTTATCTATTGCTACACTCGTATTGGATATATTTACCGTTATTCTAATCCCTAAATATACGTAGAAAAAAGGACATTTTGAATCTGTCAGTTCGGAAATCATTTTCTCAAATTTTGAGATTATGGTCCAGTCTACCATAGTAAGTTGGGGTTCACAAAATATTTTTAACACCATCACTGAAAATATGGTCTTGGAATTTGTTTAAGAGATTAAGTCTAAATTTCAATCTGCTAAGATCTTCTTCAATTCAAGTGCTAAGAGGAGAGCTATTCTTTTCCACAAATTCATTAAGAGACAATTATTAAATTTTAATTCTAAGTGCCATTTATCACACCAATCTTCAATTGCTTGTAGGTCATCATTTAAATTTTCTTTATTGTTTGGGCATAGAATTTCCCTGTACACTACAGTGTCATCGGCAAATAGACGAAGCTTACTTTTGACCACCTTATTGATATTATTTATGTACAGAAGGAACAGGAGTGGACCTATCACACTACCTTGTGGGACACCCGAAGTGACTTTAATTGCCGATGAGGTAACACCGTCCAAAACAACCCTTTGCACCCGATCATGAAGGAAATCATTTGTCCATGATTTAATGTTACTGTCTATGCCATAATATTTTAATTTCAAGATTAGTTTGCTATGAGACACCTTCTCGAAAGCTTTTTTGAAATCGAGAAATATAGCATCCACTGGAATATTATTTTCGCCAGAAACTAAAATATCGTGAGAAAAGAGAACAAGTTAGGTTTCACATGATTTGCTCTTCCGGAAGCCATGCTGAACATTGGACATAAAATTCTGGCTATCTAGGTGTCCCATGACTGAACTGACAATTATATATTCCAGGACCTTGCATGAAATGGATGTGAGGGATATTGGTCTGTAGTTAGATGGCTGCTCCCTATCACCACTTTTAAAAATGGGTGTTACATCGGCTGCTTTCCAGTCCATCGGTACGACGAAACTTTACAACAACTAGTAAAAGAACCGACCAGGGGAAACAACAATCTAGACTTATTCGCAACAAATATACCCGAATGAGTTCCAAATGTAGCTACAGACAGGAATTAGTGGTCATAAAATTGTGCATGCGAAGTTTAATGTAGGCGTTGAAAAACATTATAAACCAAGGAGGAGGGTATAGCGGGAGAAGGGTGGCAAGGCTAATTAACGAAGGTATGAAAGAGGAATTAAGGGAATCGTTTAATGTATTTAGCGAACATAGCAAAGGATTAGATATAGAGGATTCGTGGAGAGAATTACTTGAGGTCACCCGTAAAGTAGTTAATAAATATATACCAAGTAAATTGATAATATAGAGCATAGGTGGTATAACGCTGAGGTTAGGAAATCACTAAAGCGACGAAGGGTATGCCACGCTGGGATGAAAAATGAAGAACAGGGTCTATCGGTAGAGGAAATAAATGGGTTAGTTCAAAACTATTAAAAATCGAGAGCATTAGCAAGGAAATCGTGTCGGCAAGCGTTATCAAATTTCAAGAGCAAGATGTTAGGAGAATATTAAGATAGCAATCCTAAAGCGTTTTGGTCATATGTGAGAGAGAGAACTTCAGGGAAATAGGTCCACAGTAGGTACACACACTTAAAAGTGATAAAGGAATTAGAGTCACCTGAGGGTTTAGAAAAGGCCAATACTTTAAACGCCTTCATCCAAAGCGTATTGTTATTGTATTATTATCGTCACGCAGTGGAACCACCGCCGAAAACATTCAGTGAGCAAATTCTCGAATTAAATATTTCTTGTCGCGGAATAGAGCAGCAGTTAAAAAACATCAGCTTCTGAAATAGCCCCCTATCTAGAAATAATATTCAATAAAACACTAAAGAACCGCACAGTTCGCAAGGATCGGAAAGTAGCTAACATTACACCTATTTTTGAAAGCAGTGATAGGGAAGAACCTAGTAACTACAGACCCATTTCACTCAAGTCAATCTCTTGTAAGGTATTTGAGCACATTGTAGTCAGTTCAATCACGGGGCATTTGGATAGTCAGGGATTGCTCATAAACAGCCAACATGGGTTCCGGAAAGGTAGATCTTGTGAGACACAATTAGCTTTATTTGTACACGATATTTTAGTCAACGGCGAAAAGAGTACTGAAGTTCATGCGATAGATTTAAGATTTTAAAAATGCATTCGATAAAGTTCCACATGATAAATTAATCTTGAAATTAGAGAGTTTTGGTTTAAATAATGACGTTGTGAGTTGGGAAAAAATTCTTAAGTGGGCGAGAGCAGAGGGTTGTCATAGATGGTATCATGTCGGACACAATCAAAGTCACATCGGGAGTTCCCCAGGGTAGCGTAGTTAGTTTTACGCTTAGACTTTTTGCAGATGATTCTGTAGTGCATAGGGGTATATCAAAAGAAGAAGACAGGAAATCGCTTAGCAAGGATTTACATATAATTCAAGACATGGTGCGACAAATGGCAGTTAGAACTTAGCCTTAAAAAGTGTGTAGCTATCAATTTTTGGAAGAGGAATAATTCTATACAGCGATCCTATAAAATTAATAACACGAAGATCGAAAGCGTTGAAACCATAAGGTATTTCGGTGTAACTATCACTAAAGATTTATCGTGGGGAAGACACAACCGGGAAATATGCGGCCGAGCGTAGAGAAAGCTAGGATTTATAAAAAGAGTACTTGGGAAATGTGATGAGAAGACAAGAAGGCGATGTTACTTTTCACTTAGCACATGAAATATGAGCAGTTTAATCCGGATTATCATGCCCAGTTAAAATCAGATCGATAAAATATCTTGGAAAAAGTTTCGAAGTTTCGGGGCTCACTCCGTATCGCCTGGGAATTTCGGAGCCCCAGGGGCCTTATTTTCGAAAGTGAATTGAGAAAAGTGAATTGAGGTAAAATAGTTAAAATGGGGAGCTTGTGTTCAATAAGCTGACAATAAAACGCAGAATAATGGTCACCTGCTCCGACCGAGTAACCATTTACCGGAAATACGGGGTGAAATTTAATATTTCCTCTTTAATGCATTAGAATTGATCCGCAGTAACTGGATCACTCGTGCAAACTATTGTACTATTTAGGATCAGAAAAAATTGCTTCCAACACATATTGGATAAAAGGATAGGGGGTTGACCCCTTAAAGCATCAATCTTCGAAATGTAAGTAATGCTAAATGGAAGCGTATTTTACGTTTATGTCCAAAATGGAAAAAAATCCGAATCTTACGAATATAATCAACAATTTCGTAGGACTACAGTTTAGTTTTTCTCGTATATTTCAAAAAAATATCGGAGACATTTCGTACCTCATAAATGTCATTAGGGCACTGCGGTTCAATAACTTTTGAAAGGCCAATTTACAAACTTTGGACTTTTCATCTATCGAATAAATATAATTTACCGTAGTCCATAACAATTTTTGCTCCAGTTCACACTTACAATGACGTTGTGTTTTAGTTTTTTCTCGATCCCATTTAATTTCTGGACACACTTTAGACGGAGTTACACTCGTATTGGAAAAATCTTGCATTAAAGGATTTAGATCGAAGTCACGAGAAGCATTTTACTTCTGTACTGAAAATAAATAGCCCCGAATATTTTACCTGGTAGCGAGAGTGGACTAAATCAAATCCCACTTATAGACAAGTTACGTTCGTGTTAGGTGAGTAGCAAAGATAAGCGGGTAGCTAAAATGAGGAAGACAAATGAATCACTCGTAAACAAAGATTCCCTCGGCCTTCGTCCAAGGGGTCGAGTGACGACGTGTGACGCAATAAGCGATAAGGAACATTTGGACCGGTGGTCACTCATTGGTGACTGAATAAATAAGCCACTCCCCAAACACCCCTCCAAGATGACCCCCTCCTCCCAGTAAAGTTACCCATCCCACTGAAACTGAAGCGGCGGCTCTCGGAACTAGCCGCCTTGACGGTTACTCAAGAGATATTGGTTTGGTATAGAACAGCCTTAAGTTTTGGGTCAAAAAAACGTGTCATTATTCATGTTCAAATCTGCATTATTCCCTAGTGTATTACATTTTAACTTACATGCTTTTTTTATTAAGTCCCATTATCATAGTTTACATGGAGATATATTTTTTGTGATCTCAACCTAATGAACAGTTGTTTATCCTTTGTTTAAAATCAGAATTGTTGTTTGTTATTAATAGTTATTTTACCTTTCCATTCCTAAAGGAATATCTCATTGAGAAGATTTTGTTCTTATTTAAGTTTAAACCTGAACATTCCATAATTGGTCATGAAAACCTTGAAAAGGTCTGGATTTTTTATTTTCCCCTTTAAAAAACACCCTGCAGTGAGTATGGTTCAAATTAGGAAAATCTAGTGAAATACTATTTAATTCCAGCAGTTTAATAACGACATTTTTTCTATTACATCTTACAGGTGGCATCTTAATTACTGTTGAATGCCAGATTTGGGCCCACAACATTAAGAATACTGAGACAGAAAGGGAAGGCAAGGTCCGCTTTGAGCTCCTTGTGGATTAAGTAAATTCCACTCAAATATTGTCCAGCTCTCTTCCCTTTGTGTTAACTTCACTGTCTTCCAAAATTCAAATCTATCATATTTACTTAATGAATGAAAATAATTATGTGACTATAATCCCCATGCTAGAATAGTGAGAAAATTTTTGAAAAAAAAACATAATTATATAAATGTCCACAGGAAATTCACAGTGCAAGATACAAATAACAATAAAGCTGGTGTATTTTTTTTTTAAGTTGGTGTGGTATTACTATGAAATAGGCATTGTATTGAATATTTCTGGGAAGAAATGTAACCTTATTCATTGAGTGGCATATATTGATATGCAGGCAATGAGCTACACATTGTAAGCATAAAAATTAGATGAGTATGTTGTAAGCATATGTAAGTGTTCTTAAATACTTGATAACTGGTACCAAATCATTTTTTCTTGTGAGTATTGAAGTATTTCTGTTCAACTTGCATGGCAGCATTCATGTAAGTTTTGAATTGAAAATGAAATCAATTTTAATGTTGTTGCTTCTGAAGAAAAATGGGGAGCATTGGTTATGAAGTTCAAGCATGCTCTAAGTGTGGTATTCTTAGAGTGTAATACTTCTCTCAGGTATATTCCATATTGTTCAAAAAACACTTCATGTACAGTGGAACCTTTCTTAACCGGCCACTGATGGTTCCAACGAATAATGGCTGCTTAAGGAGGTGACAGCTAAATTAAGGTGATTTTTTTCAGGTAGAACAAATACATGAAATGGATGGTTTTGCATGAATATCTTTGATTTTTTTATATATGGTTAGAATATTTAAAAGGAAATATTGACAAGGAATAGTATTTATTGAATAAGTAATCCTTTGTAGATAATTCTTTTGAACTTAAACATATTTTTCTTCGCAGCACAAAGTTCAAAGCAATCAATTAATTTTTCCAAATGCTCACAAGTATTTTCACAAAATTGCTGATCCAATGCATCACAAACAGTGAAGGCTATCCAGTCAGAAATGGGCAGGGGTGGATCATCATCATCTGATTCACTTTCTTCAGGTGATACGTATGCTCATTCCGGTGAATAATTATGCTCAGAGATATTATACATTCTCACATGACCTTAACTTAATCAAAAGATACTGAAACATGCATGCAAGTGACTCTTAAATCCTGGAAATAATTAGCAATCATCTAATGATAAAATTTAAGGGTCTGTTCCTTGTTCTTGTCCTTTCTGTTCCTAGAACAGACCATAGGGTCTGTTCTGTTCAACCCAAGCAGGATGGAATTTTTATGGCCAGCTGAGTTTAGCATAAGATACAAAAATTTCTCAGGCAAATTCCAAAAAGTACAAAGATACCCCTCCAACTGCTTTTACCAGGAACCTCTGATGATTATTGCTTTGTTTGTGATAAAAAAAAACACGAATCCCTAACAGGAAGGCTGGTTGCTGGTCAAGCAAGTATTGGCTGCTGGTCTAAGATAGAGTGGCCATTGGCTGCTGAAGATGGTGGCCACGAAAAAGAGGGGAAATTTACACATATAAGATGGGAAATATGATTGGTTTCCCAAAAAAATAGCCACTTGGAGAGGTGACCGCTCAGTAGAGGTGGCCATTTAGGCAGGTTTCACTGTACTTATTTAAGTGACTAAATGTACAAATACAGTTTATAGATTGCCCTTTTGGGAATCTGTAATCCATACATTGATACTGTTACTATTCCTTCTAATGGTGATATTGCCATTTGAAGGTTGCATACATTAGGTACCTCAGTAAGCTTTAAAAGTTTTCAGTTCTCTTTTGTCCTCTGTTGTCTTCATTCCATGATACCAAAGCATTCCTTTTCCATTATTTGTTGAGTATTGTAGGCAATTAGCAACCATGTTAAGTGGTCATCTTGAGTACAGAGGTCCGAAGCTCCTTAGTGTTCCAAACTTGCTTATAACTGATTGGCTGGAGAGCAAATTCTACACTGCTGCATTAGTGGAAACTAAGGATAGCTACGGTGGAGAAGACACAGAAAAATGTGTGTATTGTCAGAATAATTGCCAAGCCAATGGCTAATGAATCATTATTAAGTGTTTTTATGTAATGCAAGAATTAAATGTCAAATGTATCTTAACAAAGACAATAAATAAGATTTTTATACTTCATCAAAACCATGCATTATCAATTATAACACTATTTAAAATTTTCTTCCTTCCGATATTTTATAGAGCTAGTGACAGCTGCTTCGTGTTCATGTCTCCTTATCTTATGGTCACGGTGGAGTTAAAATATATGGAGGTAAAACTTTATTCCACTCTTGAAAAAATCTTCAATATTTAAAAATGAACTGTCAGAATGATGCTGAACTTAAATTCTAAAAACTTATGTAAATCCTAGTCCAAGAAACGAAATGTGCTCACCGTTCCTTGTGTTTACATGTACAGTTTGATCGTTTTTATGAAGCAGAACATGGAACTATTTGAAATGAATCTGAAAATAGATAACATTAACACAGGAAATAAACCTGGCATACATGTCCACTGCTGTATATGGTCACTCGTATTGAAGGGTGCTCTGGCAATGGGCACATGCCTATATGATTATCTACCAAATAAAATTAAGGACTTTGAGAATGCTAATGTTTTTGGCTTGAATTAAAGACCCATTTGCTCAATTGGGTTGTTATTGTGTAAATGAATTCCTTGAAAATTAACTTTTTTCCTTGTTCTCTCATGTAGACCTATAAAAAATGTGAATCAATTGATTCACATTAATGTGTGTGCATGGGTACTTTTAAAGTTTGACCTCATCTTTTTGATTTAATATGCATATTTTGTTGTACTGATGAATTAATTATCAATGTTAATAATTACTTTTTTTATATGATCCTTGGATAATAAATGTTATTTATAAATATGCAACAGCAGAATTTCCACTAGGAAAAAATTCACCTTGACCGGAAGTCGAACCCGTTATTTGTATTAAGTTATTTATAAATAATTATATATGAATAGTTAATTATTTATAAATCCGGTGGCATTTTTGGTACCTTCCCCCCCTCCTCCCCTCGTTGGACATTACCCCTCGGTGGACTAATTACCCTCCAGACTCAGCCGAAGGACTAGGCGTAGCTAACGACAGTTGGAGCCAACAATGCCTCCGATTCCAAATGCATCGATTCCGGACTGCACTGTGGCGGCAAACCACGCCACCACCTCACCAGGGTCGGCATCACTTATATAGCCCCCTGAATGCTGATGAAGACCAGAAGTTTGGCCTTCTTACAAGCCATCCTTAGGTGTGCTCCCGCCAGAATCAGAAAAGAGTTCCTGATGCTCCAATGATAAACTTCCACCTCACCCACTGTACCCATACCATTTTCCCTCCCCTCAAAATCTACCGATCGACTAATTCCACATTAAACCCCATTCCACCTTTGACCTTGCAGAAAACACCCCCTCCTTATGCCAGAAAAAAACTCCCCTCTCTTGCCCTCTGTTCGAGTTGAGACAGCAAGGAGCTCACTTGCTGAGTGTGTGCGGCAATCTCGAATCAGTTTTTCTGAGACTTTGTTGTTTTCAAGGGTGTCCTAGTGGCTACTTTCTTTTGTTCCAAATTGTTAAGGATTTCCCTAAATGGAAGAATATTTCAATTGTTGCTTTGTACTCGGGTTGTCTATTTGTTGAAATACAATGCTTGGTATAGTTTGATTCTTAAATCTTCTTTTTGTTTCTTGTTCTATTTGACCTCATCTCACTCACCCGATCTTGGAAAAAATTTTGTCTTGGAAAAAATGCCTGGATGAGCATTTCTCACCGAGTGTTTTGTCATTCTGGAAACACTGCAATATTTAATTATTTAAATAATGAAGTAGGTATGCTTAAAATTGGAATGGATTTTTTAATTATACATAGTATTTTCCCTTAGCCATGGGTTTAGGTGAAAGCAACCTCCACAGTTTCTGTGTGGGATATGATGGCCAGACTTTAGTTGGGAAATCTACCAAAAAAATTAACTGATTAAAGTTAATCTCTGTAAAAAGTAACTAGTTAAAGTTAAAAGTGACTTTTCTGAAAAGTAACTTTTACTTTAAAAGTTACTTTTTCAGTTACTAGGGCAAATTGTATGCTGTGGTAATGGAGAACTGAATGGTTTTTTGTTTTGACAAACACTGAAAACTGTCATTGTGGTTTCTTCCATCTGTATCAATTTGTTTGAAAATATTTGAAATGGGGATTTTCGTTGTTATTCCATTTAGTGTCCAGAGTGTTGTTGGTATGGTTTCCTAGTGTCTGCTGAAAGGATTCTGCGATTTTTTGAGGTGGAGCTCCGATTCTGGGATTTTTAAGTTGTCGTGAATGTAAGACATTGACGAACCATGGTGCATCTGTAATTTTCCACCAAAGATTGTTTTGAGCGGTAGAAAATGCTTTAAGTTTAGTTTTAGATATCAATCCCCACATTGCGATGTGAAGTACCCCTTCACAATTGTAAAATTTCATTGGAAACAGCTTAGTTAAATAGTTACAGTAGATGCTGAGGGTGTGCCTGCGCACCTTTTCTTGCGATTCACTGTTGGCTGATGTATTGACGAAGCAATGTCACCGAGTAAGGCATATGAACACTGGCGCATTGTAACAGACACATTAGTTTGAATGAACCCCTCCCCTTTGTTATCCCTCATAGGTTTTTAGGTGACCCTTCTTTCTCGGCTTCAACTATGTAGTATTGATGACATGATGTCACTGAGTAAGGAATATGAGCCCTCCAGGTCATTGTCTTTGCATGGTTTCGTATTTTCTCGTCTGAGGGTGCATTCCTAAACTTTGGCGATCACTCCCCTCAGCCCTACTTTTGTTTGGATGCATTCGTCAGGGCCTATTCATTGCATTCTTGCAAAACTACCCTTGCATTCTTAGGTACAGTTTTATTTACCCATTTGTCTGTTACCTTTGCACCCAAATTCAGGCAGGTTGACATTCACCAAAATTTAATGAAAAAAATTAACTGAAGTTAGTTTTGTATCAGTTAATGCATAATTTTAAGGATTAAAAGTGAAAAGTTAACTCTTAAAAAGTAACGATTAAATTAAATAGTTAACCATACTTTTAACTATTAATTTTAATCATTAATTTTTTTAATCGTTAATCCCAAATATGGGCAAGACCAACTCCTCTCATGGGCTGCTATAGTCAGGTCATTACATACCAGCCAGACAGTTAAAAAATCATCAGTTCAAATGGCATTTAATTAATTTAGGACAGATGCAATAAAAGTGGGAGAATCGTAAAATCTAATTCTACCATCCATGTATTGCATTCAATCCCCGAAATTTAGCAAGGATAAAGGTTCAATATAGAGAAATTTCCCTCTGGTTGCATAAAATTAACGTTACTTACCTAGGTACAGTGGAGGCAGATTGTATGATAAAATCTCAGTTTTTACACCATCGGATGCATGAAAACCTCAAAGTTTCTTATGAGATAAGAGTTGCAAATTTGTAACTCCCTGTGATGTAATCAGCTGACATCCCTGGTTCTGTAATGAAAGGTCACGGGTTACAATGTCAGTTGCTATGGTTGAGCAGCTTAAAATAAAATAATGTAGAGGCTTTTAAGTAATCGATATTCAGAGACAGAGTAACTTTTTATATTTTGGAAATACATAATAGAAATATTGTGGCTCTCTTAATACACCATGTAGTTTCCAATATTTACTTAAAGGAAGCAACCTATGACTTAATGAAACAATGTATTCCCCTAGTAAAATATTAGGTTAGTAAAATGGGATTGTAGATGTAGTGTTTTTACTTTTCCATGGGCTGGAATGAATGCAAAATTCTTAGCTTTTGATGTAAGGGAAATGGTCTCCAGAGCATATTTTGAGGACCACCTCTAACTGGACACTATAGTCAGGTTGCTGACATGCTTTTGTGGAGTTATATTTCCTGGATGTGATTTACCTTTTGTTTTGTTTATATTAATTCCTTTGAGGGGTCATATATATGTAAATTCAAATTCTTTGTGTCCAATAAAAGTTTTATTATGCTGGCTGGATTGGTCAAAGAGTTCAAACACTACATTGGATATGGATGCTGTTTTTGTCTTAGTATTAAGTTGCCTTAGATGGTGAGAGTAGCCTAAAATATAATTTTACTGCTGTATTGCATCTATTTCCAATAATTTGGAAGGATAAAGGGTAAATATGAACATGTTGTACGGGAAGCATATACCTAAGGATACTCATTTCGCTGTAGGCTGTAGATTACATGACAAAATCTCGAGGCTGTATTGCTTTGAATGCATTCAAACTTCTAAGTCTTTGAATGTTTGACTGCAGTCCGCAATAATCCCTTGTTCTGTAACAAGAGAAATCATCAACAGCTATTTCAGTTATTGTTGAAATTCTGTCTCATGGATGGGAGTGGGAGAGGAATTTGAAGGTTTGAGTAAAGGGTTATTTTTGCATGTTCACCATGGATTAGCTGGTGATGAAAAAGGTAGAGGATATTCAGAAGACCTAAGGGTTGAGGGTGGGGGAATAATGGAAAACAACACGACCTAAGTCAAGTAAAGAGATAAGTCTGAAGAACTGATGAGGAGAATTTTGATGGGGTGAGCCATGGCAATGACCTTCATGTAGTAGAATACTAGAGCATGTCAACTATAAGCATTCACTTGAAATGGGCCACTTTATGATGGGTAAAAAGAAGGAAGGGCAAGGGAGGGGTTGACGAGAGGGACACTAACATTAGTCGTATTTGTGCGAACGTGCTTCCCTCATCAAATTTTTGTCCCCATCAGTTGTTAAGAATCGACTCATTAAGTGGGAGGCAGGAGGGGCCGAAGGCCTCCCATAGAATTTGCCCTGCAACCCTTGAAAAATGAATAGTTCTCATTGATATCAATTAAATTTCATTTGTTTCCAGCTTGCTTTTTCCCTTCTGACTCATTCTCACGCCTTCATATGCTCTTAGCAAAATTCTAGTCTCTAACCCCTCCTATCCACAAAAAAATGCAGGCCCTTTTCAAGTTTGGCTCTCCCCAGTGAAAATAGTTCTGATGCCCCTGAATAGATAGACTCCTTAGGGTGAAACCTGACACCATTCAATCCATCACTGTTAAATCATTTCGACTTCATTGGTTTAGTATTCAGTAAATACAGAGTAGGATAACAACTGGCTTCTATAGTCTTAGGTTACTTACATGATTGGGATAACAGATGCCAGTTTTCAATTGAAAATCATGATGTCCTTCCAAGCTACTTAACCTTTAAATACCTAGCATGCCGGAAAAATCCCTTAAAAAGTTTTCGCTCAGTGCTGTGCATGCCCAAAACATCCCGGCTATCATCGCTGCCTCATATCATCGCTCAAAGGGCTTTTTAAATGACAGGCATTTAAATCCGGCAGTCAGGCCAAACACTGGGATTTAAATCCGGTGGATAAAGGTTAATTATTGGAGAAGGTAAGAGTAAGATTACAGTGCAATATGTAGTGCATATAGTATATACCCTTTATAAAGGGACCTAAAAAGTCATGTGTATACATATGACTTCTACATATTCAGCTATTGCAGAAGAGGGTATAATTCTTTCGACTACTTGTTCCTTCCCCTTCTAAAGAAGGGCTGTTGATTTATACAATAGATCTATTAGAATCAGCAGCAGCTGGTCTGGTCAGTCTGGAATGATTGCTGAAAATCCAGTTGGAATCCTGTAAAAAGCAGTTTGATTCCAGCATTCACACTGGGTGACCCAGGTGGATTAGGTTAGTACACTATAGTCAATTTCAACTTGTTTTGCTGATTGAGGGTAATACTCATTGCATGTACACAGAAATTTGGTGTAGACGACTAAAATTGTAGGAGTAGGTGATCACCTAAATGCCAGGGGGGGCTCCAGAAGGTCCTCGAGGACCTTCTGGAGCCCCCCCTGGCACATGTGGCGGAGCAAATGCTCATAGAAGCATTTGTCAACCCTTCCTTTGGAAATTTTTACTTCATAAGCAGTGCCATAGAGTATAAATATGGATATGGTCCAGTACCAGGAGTAGAGAGAAAGTGTGCCAAAAGTGGGATTTGGCAAAAAATGTAAGAGGAGTGTGCAGATAGTGTGCAAAGAAGCGTACACACATTTTTTGCACACTTTCTTCACACTGTATTTTCACCAGTGTTCTGTCATGATAAATTACACATGTACCTATCATTTAAGTATTCTCAGTGCACTAGACATGTATTCCTTCAATGTATGTTTGAAGCTCATTTGTTTGAAGCTCATTTATTATAAATCTTCTTGCACTATGATCTTCTTCAAATTTATACAAAACACTATTTTTTAAAGCACTATACTTAGGGTTTTCTTACTATTTAAAATAAATTACTACTTAAAAATGATATTTTATTTTGAAATGTCAAAAGATAAATATTTAAGATATAAGAAAATTGATAATTTAATGATATGAACGTCCGCTATATAAAAAAATATATGTGCTAGGCACACATTAACCTACCATCCAATCCATGTGAACCCCTCCCGAAAGATATTTCAGGCTGCGCCTGTCTAGTACTGCAGCGCAATGAAAACGACCGTTCAATTTTCAGCATTAAAAATGCTTCACGAACTATACCATACCATGAATATAAGCCCTCATCACTTGAGTTCATTTGTCTTGTTGGACTGAGACATATCGAGACGCGTAATGCCATTTTCACGACGAATTCAAATTTCCCGCCGTTACTTCGCGGAGTTCCAATTGTTCCGAAGTTTTTTGTACGACTGGAACGACTTTAATCTTGTTTATTCCGATGACTTTGGTTAGCCTCGCTCAGCTGTCTGCTGTGTTCGGACGTGAATGAAGAGAAGGTTATGTATGAGTACTGAAAGTGGCCTTTTCAGTTAATAGAATGGCATGCTTGTTGCATATGATCTTTCTCTATGCCTGGTTAATGTCATTCCCAGTGCATTGCAGTGGACCCGCGAAACCTGCACCAGGTACGAAGTGTTTGAAGGGTGAATAGCTTCTCATAATGAATTGTATTAAGCTTTGGCATTTTTCATGGGATGAACCTTGCATTTTAGATTACTGAGACTCACGTCACTATATTCTGTGAAAAAATCGTTAAAAGCTATCGATTGGAAATGCTTACTTTCCTATTTAATTTTTCTAGAATTGATCATACATCCCAGGCCCAAAGGCCCCAGCAACAGTGAAACTTCTCTTATTTGGTATATATCTACTGACCAGAAAAACGTTACGGCCGTGGTTCGGGAGATTGACGAGTTCCTAAATGGTGAGAGAAGGCTATGTGGAAGAAAAATGACCTGATTGGTATATTACATTTGCACCGACGCACAGTGGGCTGAAATCGAAATTCTTTGGACAAAATTACAAAATGGCTTTTTTGGAGATAGAATCATGAAATTTGGTACAAATACTCACAATTGATTGGCAATCAAGGAATGACATGTCATTGGCCATGTTTTGTTGCCTTAACCGAGATACAGGGGCTCAAACAGAACCAAAATTCCAAAATTACACTCGACTTTAGTTTTCTCCGAAAATCTTGCTGTTTAAGTTGGGGATGACGCTGTGGGAGGAATTTGATCGGATAAAAAACTATTAGGTATTTTAAAACAACTCTTTTACTTAACTGTGCTTAACTTTGGGAGTTTTTTTTCGTAAATTTAGGCTATGTTACGCAACAAAATGGCGGACGCTATTTTCACGCTAAATTTCATATTAAGTAGTAAATATCTAGCGTTTTACGAAAGATCCTGTCAAGTGACTCATATTAAATCAATTGTTGAAGCTTTCTAAAGGTAGATCTGAAATCAAATTGAAAATTCGTTTGCGACGCCGAAAATTACATTTGATTTTTCGTACGCGCGTCCGGAGCCGGAGACGCGCGCCGGGAGCTGGAAATGCCGTGACCCGAGTAAGTTTTTTCAAGCCATAAGGAACACAACGCTTCCAATTCGTCTTTTTTAATATGCGTGGATTGAAATCGATATACACAGGCTCTATGTGTATAAAATAATGGGGATATTGAAATATTAAGGTTTTAGAGTGTACGTGAAATCACGTTCAAGGTTTCACCTCTCAAAAGTAAACTACTCTTTCACACCCTTGAAGTCTTAAAACTGCGGTATTTTTCGCACTAAACATTATTTTACCTTCTAGAGGAACACTATTAAGGACTTCTTTTCATTTCTTTGCCCTTTCGCCCCAGCAGTCCAAGCCTTTGACTATACCAGGAGGTTCATTCAGAAAGGTACATGTTGGACACCGCGGAGTTTTGGTTGTTCAACGAGAATTTCTACACAAATCATTCATCTTTTCTCCTTTACAATATGCATATCCCTGATTTACATGTCACATAGACTTTGTTCGCCCAATAAAACTTTAGTTTCTACTTTACTTGAATTATGCTCACAGGAAGGAAACAAATTATCTAAATTAGCTTAATATTGAGGCACAATGATATTAATTCTGTTCGTCAAAACCCTTAACTTACATTATTGTTACTCACTTCCTGCTGTTTTGTTTGACTGAGATAGTTGTATTGTAGTCAAAGCTTAGTATAAGTTAATACTCTTTGCATTCATTATACTTTGGGGGTAATATAATTATCTCCGCATCGCTCTACTGTGGTCCGCGGCGCGACGGTAATTTTCTTTCAGCTGAACGACTAATTACAATTTGAATTTTATTTTAAGGGAGTATTGTAGCCATTTAACAAAAAGAAATTATAGATACAATTAATTTTATTTTGAACACTTATTTTACATTGTTCTATGTTTTTCAAAGTTCCTACAAGGAATCGTTATCACTACTTGAGTCCGTTATTCCTCACTTATTTCTTCCAAAACCAATAATACCTTCAATTCTTCTGGCATTTTCATACTTCTCTGTTTTGGGAGATTGCTCTAGGAAATAAATGGAACGGACATTAACAAAAGCCTTTTAAATAGATCCTCATCTGTGGCCACTCTGGAGTACTTTCTGGTAAATCTCTCTCGAAATTTCTGAACGTCCTTATTTCTAGACTCCATTGAATCTCTCGATAGCTGCCTTAACAGAAGGGCTACTCCTTTGGAAATTTCCCCTCCGTGAAAGAGTACTTTATATACTGTAGGTGGCATGTAATACCATGCGTAGTGCTCCACGTACACTTCAGCAGTTTTGAAGCGGTACTGAGTGAATTCCTCGGTGTTCAGTAGCTGTACATTTGAAATTGCTCTCAAAATTATTGAAAATCTCTGTATGTGATCTAGGTTAATCAGGAGTAATACTGACTCTTGATCAGCTCTGTATATATCATCAGAGACAACGCCTTCTCTACAGGAATTTCTGATTGAATTACATCACCTTTCCACCATTTGGATAAGACTCTCTTGGCCCTAGTAGGTGTTGTGGTTGTGATTTCAGTCACTAACGTAGCAGCCGCAATATTTCCTTCCTCACTCAAACTCAGAAGCTGCTATCGTAAGCTCGGCGGTGGAATCACATGTCCTAAGTGATTCAATTCTACGTTTTTTAGTTCTTTCAGATGAAACATGAAACTCTTTTCTGGTCTTCCGGGTGCTCCTGTGTAAATTTCATCAAAATTATGAAGTCCAAGGCTCAAAGTGACTAATTATGTGGTAAAGAGACTATGGAAAGATAAAAACCAAACAATTGCCTTTTCTCGATGTACATTGTGAAAACATCATTACAATTTCAGAAAAATACATGCACTAATCCATTCAATTTTGCTTTTTGATCCTAAACCTCTCATTATGGCGGGAGCTTTCTTCCCACCGTATCAGATACGGAACAAAAAAACCCCTTGCGTGTACAATCCCGGACAGCTATTTTGGCATCGGCATTTGATTCTATATTCAACCTTCTGCATAAATAGTTGTACAAGAACTCTTTCCGATCAGTCACAGATATAGCCTTCGCTTCTATTACTTGATCATGGAGCTTAAGTCGATATATTTTTCAGCGATACATATTTCAGATAGTGACTCTAGAAACCTGTGCAAAATTTCAGAAGGGTTAAGAATGATTCAGTCTGATTTTGGTAAATATATACGAAAACAACGAGGTAATGGATGAAAGTACTAGGGCTCAACGATGATTACATGAAAAACTATAAAATACACTCCAATGAAAATATTTAAAGAGAGCTTCATAGAAAAAAGTGATTGGCGGCAAGGAAATAATAGGAAAGAGCATACCTTATTGAAACTCAGGAATTGACAGGTAAAAGGTTTTCTATGACCGCCAAATCAGACACGCCAATGTGACGTGAATATGATGAGGAAGGTATTGTACAGTCACACGAAAAATGGTAGGATCCTGTAAAGTCGCTACAACAACACCACCACTCAACAAAACCTTTTTCTCTCTTCTCTTGCCACAGCCATGCCTGCACTGAGAGTGAAATATACAATGCAAAAAAGGGTTTGCAATCAAATCGCCAGCCGACAAGATGCACGAAACACTCTCGCAGTTGACACACTACTACTGAAAAACCCAGGCGTCACCCACGCTACGGAACCAGACCCGGAGGAAAAGGGTCACTGCATCCTTGGTCTACGGTGTCAAAGAATTCCAACGACAGAAATAAAATGCGGAAGGCCCCTTTGTTAGAGACGGAGAGCAAAACTCGCTAAGGCAAGGAAAACCCCTGGGTTCGGCGGCAGGAGCGGGTGGCTATTATTCCCTGCGCCGCGCTGTACAGGGCAAGGATGTAGCCCGAACATAAAATAAATGCAAAGGAACTTTTACTTAGCTTTGCGTTCACCAAAATTTTCTCAATCAAACATAACACCTATGACGTGTGTAAAAATAATATAAGTTAAGAGTTTTTACGAACAGGACTTATTTGGATGTGCCTCAATAGTCAGCTATTTTCGATAATTTATTTCCTTTCCCTGAGCATATATAAGCGATTTAATATACATAGAGCCTGTGTATATCGATTTCAATCCACGCATATTAAAAAAGACGAATTGGAAGCGTTGTGTTCCTTATGGCTTGAAAAAACTTACTCGGGTCACGGCATTTCCAGCTCCCGGCGCGCGTCTCCGGCTCCGGACGCGCGTACGAAAAATCAAATGTAATTTTCGGCGTCGCAAACGAATTTTCAATTTGATTTCAGATCTACCTTTAGAAAGCTTCAACAATTGATTTAATATGAGTCACTTGACAGGATCTTTCGTAAAACGCTAGATATTTACTACTTAATATGAAATTTAGCGTGAAAATAGCGTCCGCCATTTTGTTGCGTAACATAGCCTAAATTTACGAAAAAAAACTCCCAAAGTTAAGCACAGTTAAGTAAAAGAGTTGTTTTAAAATACCTAATAGTTTTTTATCCGATCAAATTCCTCCCACAGCGTCATCCCCAACTTAAACAGCAAGATTTTCGGAGAAAACTAAAGTCGAGTGTAATTTTGGAATTTTGGTTCTGTTTGAGCCCCTGTATCTCGGTTAAGGCAACAAAACATGGCCAATGACATGTCATTCCTTGATTGCCAATCAATTGTGAGTATTTGTACCAAATTTCATGATTCTATCTCCAAAAAAGCCATTTTGTAATTTTGTCCAAAGAATTTCGATTTCAGCCCACTGTGCGACGGAAAGGAAACATTTTACATAGAGGGGTTGCCATATCTAGGCCTTTTGTACGTGGCTTGCCATAGCACAGTCTGATGCATTGAGAGGCACGAGCTGGAAATGGTATCTTGGTGCAACTGCCTAAACGTACGTTCAGGCACTCACACGTGCGAGTGTCTCTGCGTTGGGCAAGCTGTTCTAAACTCGATGACCCCGTCACTCGATAGAATCGGTTAGTAACCGAGTAAGGACAACACTTTTCCTCCAGGTTTATATCACACTTTTTTAAAGAAATGAATTAACGTTAATAAGAATGATGAATTCCACAGTCCCTGTTTTATTCCAAGCTTACCATCTAGCAGTTTCCACAATTTGATACATATATATTGGAGGGGTGGGCAGGGGCATTCTGGAGCCCCCCTGGCACTTAGACCTCTTTAGATCCATTGTGCCAACCCACATTTAACCTGTCCGCCACTTGCAGACAGGGGACAAGAGCACCACGGTAGAGGTATAGAGGGGGGCTACCCATCCAATCTCTGTCTGGGCCCACCCTAAGAAAAAAGTACTATAGAACTATATATAGTGATTATAGGAATTCTATAATCACTATAGACATTTCTATAATCACTATAGAAATTTCTATAATCACTATGGGGTATAGTTCTATAGTCCTATAATCACTATGGGGTATAGTTCTATAGTCCTATAATCACTATGGGGTATAGTTCTATAGTCCTATAATCACTATAGGGTATATTCCTATAATCATTATAGGATACAGTTCTATAGTTTATACATACATAACTTACATAGACCTCTCATATACAGACATATTCTCCTGGACCATGCTGTCTAGAAGAGAGAGGTTTCAAATTATGTATCTTAAAAGCAAAACATTCTGAAAATTTTATTTTTTATTCATCTCATATGGATTCAAATGTCACATTCATCTTATATCCATTCAAATGGATATCCATGATTGGATGATTTTCCTCAGTCCCTCGTAGACGGTATCGGACTTAGAGTAAAATCTGGTGCGCTCGCCGGAAAACAGGTTCTCAGCATTATGGAGGAAACTCTTATTTATCTTTCCTAGAGTTCAAAGAATATCAGAGACGTATATTTATAATGGTCATGCTTATTTTTAGCCACAAAATGGTTATTAGGGAAATGCTTTAACGGTGCAAATTATCCGTTTCAATCTTAGAGTAAAGTTAATAATCACAAACGACTTAATGCCAGCCAGCAGCTGTATATATATGGCCTCCCTGTCTCATTCCCATAATTGGAAAATGTGTCAGGCCGTATGTCAAAGGATGATAGGATACAAAGTAGTCAAGTGTAGGTTGTAAGGTAGGTGAATAAGTAGTATGTCAGATAAAGATATTAATCATTCAGTAAGTGAGAATCACGATCCTTCATTTTCCTTTTTTTTTTTCAATTTTGTTCCTTTGGGGAACAGTTGGCAAAACGGATACGAATAATGGTTGGCCAACCGCTGCACCTAGAATAATAATAATATAGGAATCCTCATGACCAAACTTTGGCCCAGCCGTCTGTGCTACATGGGTATGTTCCAAATACCTTAGCCATAGTGATTATAGAAAACTATATATAATCACTATATATAGTCCTATAATCACTATATATAGTCCTATAATCACTATGTTCCAAATAACTATAGGACTATAGCCATAGTGATTATAGAAAACTATATATAATCACTATATATAGTTCCATAGTATTTTTTTCTAAGGGCAACGTTGCTTAACTTCGGTGATCTGACAGGAATGATTTGATACAGCTTCAAGTTGTGGACTTCATTGTTTCATGAAAAACAGCATTCATATGAATAGAACGAGTGGGATTATATGAATAAATATGTATACCTAATATATTAGGGCATCAGATACCATAATATTTGAACCAAATTAAAAGGATTGTCTCTGCATTCTTCCGGGTAATCGTCTGTGTCGGTTGGCTGGTAGACAACAGTTTCGCTGACCGTCCTGTCAGCATCTTCAGGTCGAAGGTGTCGGGAAGTGATTTCTGCCTTGCTTATATATCGTTCGCTGTCCGGGTGCTGCTCTCTGATTGGCTGATCGGAAGCTGCTCTCCAATTGGTTGTGGTTGATGACTTTTCCAGGTGCTGTGAAGAGGATACCTGTCCTCTCTGTGTCAGCGAAACTGTTGTCTACCAGCCAACCGACGCGGACGATTACCCGGAAGAATGCAGAGAGCATCTAACCCACGCTGCGGAAACCTTCGATCAAATACAAATTAAAAGGAGTTTATCTTATAGTAGTTGATATTAAATCAGCTTAAAAATTACTTCATAATCATCATCATTGGTCATCAATTTTCAGATTAGTTTGATGCAGCTCTCCATTTAATTCTTCAATCGGATAATCTCTTCATATTTATGTATTTCTTATCTTTCACATCCTTGATCATTTGCTCCATATATCTCGCACGAGGCCTTCCTTTGCCATTCTTCCCGTCTACCTATCCCTCGACAATTATCTTCATCAAGCCATCATGTCTCATGATGTGGCCGATTAAGTTGTTCCATCTTCTTCTTAGGGTATTCAGAAGACTTCTCTTTTCTCCCACTCTTCTTAGGACTTCCTCGTTACTTACTCTGTCAATCCATTTAATCTTCATCATTCTTCTGTAACACCACATTTCGAATGCCTCCACCCTTTTCTTTTCTGCTGCTGTCATTGTCCATGCCTCACTACCACAAGGAAACACGCTCCAGATGTACGTTCTGATGAATTGTTTCCTTACTTCTATGCTTGTATTTCCAGCAGTAAGTAGATTCATCTTTTGATAGAATGCCCTCTTTGCCTGGGCTATTCTGCTATTTCTTTCTTGCTTCATCCATCGTTGGTTCCAAGGTAACAGAAATCTTTCACTTCTTCCAGTTTTTGTTTTCCTAGTTTGACGTTGGTTTTGGCCTCTTCTCTCTCGGTGCACACCAATATCTTAGTTTTCTTCTTATTGATCTTCAGATGATATCTGGTCATTGTCCTTTCCATGGTTATTATTCAGTCTTATTCAGATCCTTCTCTGTCTATGCTACGAGTGCTATGTCATCAGCGAATCGCAGCATGTTTATTTTTCCTCTGTGGATATTCACTCCAGAAGACTTCTCCAAGCCAAGACCACTCCAGAAGCATAAAAGTAAGGAAGCAATTCATCAGAACATATATCTGAAGCATGTTTCTTTATGGCTGTGAGGCATGGACGATGACAGCAACTGAGAAGAAAAGGGTAGAAGCATTCAAAATATGGTGCTACCGAAGAATGATGAAGGTAAAATGGATCGACCGAGTGACAACCTAATCGGCCATATTTTAAGACAAGATTGCCAGATGAAGACAACTGTTGAAGGAAAGGTGAATGGGAAGAATGGAAAAGGCAGGCCTCATATTAGTTATATAGAACAGGTTGTAAAGGACATGAAAGAGAGGAGCTACGTTAATATGAAGAGGTTGGCCGATACAAGAATCAAGTGGAGGGCTGCGTCAAACCAATCCTAGAATAGTTGACCCATGATGATGATGAAGACTTCCCCATTATTTTGTGAATGGTTTTCTCGATGTAAACATTAAAAATTACAGGAGACAGTGCACAGCCTTGTCTCACTCCTTTCCTCATGCTTGGTTCTTCACAGCTGGATCCAGATTTAACCACAGCTACTTGGTTTTTATACAAACTGTGGATAATTCTTTGGTCATTGTAGGACAATTCCTTTCAAAATTCCAAATATTAAATTCCAATCAACATTGTCCAAAGCCTTCTCTAAATCCACAAATGCAATGAACGTCGGTTTTTCCATCTCCATTCTCTTCTCTATGAGCAGTCTAAGGGCCAATATTGCTTTTCTGGTTCCCTTATTTTTCCTGAATCGTAATTGATCTTCATCCAGGAACTCCTCAGCTTTTCATTCTATTCTTCTGTAGATGATCCTTGATCTTTGATGCAAGCCTGACGACACATGCATCGAAGATATTGATAAGGATCATGAAAATTACCTATTGTACCTATATATAGCTTTGGATGACAATGAATAGCATAATTTTTCCCATCTGTTCACTTACTGCATTACTTTCACTATTGAGCCCTATAATATTCCATAATATGCTCTTGAGTTTAATTTCATAACATTATAAATCAAAGTTCTACTTTGGGAATCTGGTTGGGTGGCTAGAGTACTATACTATCATCTCAAGGGATTGGTCTGGGTCTGAGCAGTGGCAGAGATGATTAATTGGTATACTCATCTCTTACATTGAAAGCAGGGGTGGACAGCTATGACTGAAAGGTGATGGAAAATGCACAGGGAGGGCCAACCTACCGGGAGCTATGACCCTGGTGCCCAAGGGCACCAAGCTCATAGTTTGGCGAGGGTGCACCGAGAAATTTCCCGGTAGCTTATATGGTCAGTCCACCCCTGATTGAAAGTATACTGATTATTTAGTTTGATTTAAATCAACCTAAAACTGGCTGTTGGATGGAATGAACAAAGAGTAATGGAGTGCAAACAAAATGAAATAATTTAATTGTGAAAACAAAGTCATCAGTTATTTATCTATGGAGATTTTGTTTTCATTATTGCTCTTCCTATAGTCTCATGCAAAAAAAATAAATACTACTAAACCCTATCTGTTTGTGATTACTTTTAAACTGTTACCTTTTACAATGTGATAATGATGCTATTTTTCTTTTCATTTCCCAATGTGTCAGTTTATAAGACACGGACCTCTCTCCCTGGAAGTGGTCAGAACATAGTCCACTGTTTTTATGACCAACTGCCACATGAAGGACAGGTTTGTGATGTGGATGTGAGAAGTTGGAGTCCCTGCATATCCGAGAACTATTATGGCTACCACAGGGCTTCCCCATGCATCTTTCTTTCACTTGAGAAGGTGAATATTTTAGGAAATTTAATTTTAAGAAAAGATTTTTCATAGGTAGTTCTCAATCCTTGAATTTTTTCCTTTTCCTTCCGTTGCGAATTGATGGGCTGAATCAAACTTCACTTAATCTTTGTGGTAGCTTAATTCTAAAATGTAAATTGGTGGGATGGGAGGGGGCCTTCTGGAGTAGTGATGGGCAATATGTGAGCGAGTCTGCTCAAAAGAGTCCCTCTGTAGATTGAGCTGCAAGTCATGAGAGTTGTTTTAAGTGAGTCACGACTCCCTCGGGCATCACCACACACAGCTCAAAATGCCCATTCAAAAGAGTCTTTGAGCTCACAGCTCATAATAGTCTCCAAGCTCACCACTCTAAAGAGGCTTCAACTCATTGAGTCATGGCTTTGGTATGAGTAAAGGGTGTTCTTTGCGATCGAGTGATATGAAATGTTTCCGTGAGTTGTACTGGGAATTTGATATTGGGGCAAAAGTAAAATGAATGGCTAATGAAAGCTAAAGCAGACCAAATTGTTACTGATAGAAGAAATAAACTGGCAGGGAAAAAAGCGTTGCAGAATTTGTTTTTAAATGCTAATTTGTAAAAAAAAAAGTGTTACTATTTCTGTGTGTGTTGTGTTATTATTCCTAAATAAATGTTTTATTATTTTTAAATATGTGTTTTATTATTCCCAAATAAATGTTTGTAGCTCATATTACTGCTAAAATGCCAAAGATAGCCAATATAACATCTTCTTTTCCCTTTCTGTTCCTTCATAGATTTTCCCTCATGCCTCTTCAATCATTTCCTATGCATTAGTATTTAAAGTAGTAGGGACAATGGGCTACCTTGCCATAATCTCTACCTTATTCTAGCCATCCAGATTCCCCTTCTACTTTCGTTAAATAAATGTAATTTGATGAAGTGGTAAGATATATCTTTCATAGCAAATTTTTGTCTTTTTATTCTGTTAGATGTTTGGGTGGCAGCCTGAATTTTATAATGATACTGAGACCCTTCCAAATGAGATGCCAGGGGACTTGAAAGCCCATATTGCAACTCTGAAAAGCCTTGACCCTAAATTTGTAAGTATTAAATCTTATTGTACAATACCTAAATCAAACTCTTGTATTGGTCTAAGTAATCAAAATATAATGACTGAATAATGATATACAGTTCCTGTGGAGGAAAGGTGTTCTTGTGAACACCTTGATTTGAACTCTTTAAGAGGTTGTGCTCACCATATAAGGTCAGGTTCCTTGGTTATAGTGCAGTAATTCAAGTTTTGTCTTCATTCTATGTCATCCTCTATAGCAACTGGAGATGAGTCGATACCAAAATTTATCGATACCGATTCCGATTAAAAAGGAAGTCCTCAGGCATTATTTGGTGGAACCGCATGATGGTAGCAAGGAGAAAAAACCACTTTGTAAGATTCCACAAGTTTATTCAGACACCGACCTAGGTTTCGATTGTAGTGCAATCATCTTCTAGATGATTGTAAGATGAGGTACCACCAATTCTGATTCCTGAAAAATCAATTCTCGATGCAAATACCATCAACCTTTACATATACAGTAAACTCTCGATAATAAGAAGTCTTCAGGACCGGAAAATCGGCCTTTAAAATTACTTTTTAATCATACACTACACACACGTGAGTATTAATACGAGAAAAATTAGCCTGTTACTTAATTAAGTCCATCTGGGTTTATTTATTGCCCAAAGTTACAAAAAAATGACATTTTGGACTTTGACTTAGAGCGGTTGAAGAAGCATTAAAACTTGCACAAAGTCAACGTTCAAGATCAGTAGTATCAAGTATAGGCCTTTTCCTTTCCATTGATACCTTTTTTATATTTGTGCTAAGTAAAATAAGTTTGCTGGAGCTCGTACAAATTTAGCATAAAATGACGTTTTTCAAGCGTCTGAATGATTGTCATTTGCCTATAACTCAGGTGCAAATTTTTTTTCTGTGAATTTAGTCAACGGATTATGGGTCACAAGGGTAAGCACTACCTACGAGCCGAATTTCGTAGAAATCTTAGATGGTGAGGCACCATTTTTTCGAAAAATTGGTCGATTTAAAATGGAATGACTCTAACATAAATTATAATTCAACTTTAAACATTATGAAATAAGAATAAAAGGTCAAGACACAAACCCCTGAGCCTACTTAAGGTTTTTGTTCAAAAAACCAACATTTTTTGCCTCTTTGGTTCAAGGCGATTTCATTTCTGGTCACAAATGTTTCCTGCTGTGCTAAATATGTTTCTCATTTTTGATGAGGAAATCTCATGTTTCATACAGGCATCGGCTATCAGTGGTATCAGTATCGACTTTAGGCAATCGATTCTTGATACGATACCAATCCTCAAGAATCGGTGGTATCGAGAATAGGTATTGAGAATTGACACATCCCTAATAGTAACTTATTATCTAACCTTATTTTTATCATCTGAAAATATATTTGGAATATCTGCCAGTAAACTACTTTTGGTTTATTTATTTTTTATTTATCCAATCCATTACTTTTGAATGGTGAACAGTAGATGTCACTGCCATTCAATATTTCTTGCCACGATATTCTCCTGGTTAGTTTTCATTGTGGGATTGTTAGTTCACGATTTCATTGTGTCTCATAGTGTTAGTGATATTTGGAAAACACTTAGAGTGCTTTGAAATAATTGCACTTGGTAAATATAAACTGTACACCTATTGACACACTGTTTCCTTGTATGCCAAAAGATATCTTTGGAAAAATTTTATCATTTAGTTCTGAGTTATGTAAAAACCTACAACATACATGAAATGCACAGCTATATTTTTGTGAATCCTAATCTAAAAATACTGCCATTTTCCAATTAGTAGACAATTATGTACAGCCCTCCTAGGACAAAGATGGGAAGCTGTGTTTTCCTTGATTTTATCAAAGCTTTTATAAATTGTTTAAATTTATTTCCTTAACTGCAGTCAATAGGTTAAAATCATATCAAACATACCAGCAGTTTGTTATGTACATATTCAGGTAAGCTGAAAATATAATTGATCTCATATCAAAACCCTTGACTAAAAAAGCTGGTGTACTCGAAGGCTCTAATCTATGGAGCCCTGCTCTTTATATTTTTTATTAACAATTTACTCGTCACTGTTTACTTGGGAAGTACTATCTAATATGTGGATGTTAACTTAGCTAACAAAGCTAGCTGGGTTCAAGATTGCATTTTCCAGGGTTCAAGCTGGAATCCAATGTTCAAGTTGGAATCTAGATGAATTTCAAGCAAATATTCATGACTGGAATCCAAGCTATATCCAAGCTATTTTCTAGCTGGAATTTTTACATTTGTAAGTTGCACACTGGACTCACATGGCCCTTAACAACATTCATTTAAAAAAATGAAGTAATATGCAATCAAGTAATATGGGCTTCCCTTGATCCAGCTCCAACATTATTTTGGAGGTGGTGACGGACAAGACAAGGTTATCGAATGATTTTTGGCTGAAATAAGATCATAGGTTTTCCCAGCAAGCTAGCTGAAGAAAATCTTCTCAGGTTGTCCATGGCCATAGATTTTTGGCTGCCCCTGAGGAAGCAATGCAGCTACCAGATTTTTGAACATCCACTCCCCTTCCCCTGTCAGCTTTTGCACTAACATTATCACCTCACTAATGCATGTAGCTCTCCATGGATTCAGACAAGTCCAGTGTTTTTTGACACATAGGTTTACTCTTCCAGCACCTAACATTTTCTCACTGTTTAATTTTTCCCTTTGAAACAGTTTCTGCCTGAGGATCCAGGCTGATGGTGAGTTTAGCTCCAAAATATCCTTGTGTGGAAGAATACATCTTATGTACCATAAATATCACAAGAAATTTGAGGGAATAGCAATGGGTTGTTTACCCGTTTCCATACCAGGGAAGTACAGTCAGTCTAATCATCTGGACCATGTTTTACGGTGTGAGATTAAGAACCCAGCTGGTGTTTGCTGTTAGTACCGATTTGTGACTTGTGAATTATTTGTGTACGACTGTGCTATGTAACTCCTACTGGTACCTAATTGTATTATTTTTCATGTATAAATGCTTGATTTTATGCTGAAAGTATTTGAAAGCCATTTTTCCGGAAGTCAATATCTATTTTTCTGCATGCTTGTGTTTAGCCCCAGAGATGTTCATGTTAAATATTTGCTGATTTTTGTTTGCATCTGGAGTCGTGAGGATTAGATATAACCATAAAAATTCAATTTAAATGTGCATGCTTGTGAGAATATGAATTTCTTTCAATAATTTTGTTCATAAAGATTGTAAAATGATCATATTAATCAATTACTCGCTTGAATTAGCTCTGGATCAGAAAATAGTGCTAAAATTTTCATTTTATGCATTAAATACAGTAAAACCTCTGTTAGCAAACTCCCTTACAACGAGCACCTCCGATTAACAAGCAAATGGAGTAGGTCCTGTCAAGCTGCCATTAAAAAGCATGCATTTTGACTCCCTTACAACGAACTCCCATACAACGAGAACCTCCTGACAACGAGGTGGAAAGCCAGTCCCATGAGCACTTGTTGACCTCTTTAGGATGAATTTTTTCTCGTCGAACACAGTTTTTTTCAGAAGTACGTGAGATGTCATTTACTCTTGAAATCGTGTTCGCAGTTTTCCTAAACGTCCATTAAAAATCGGTTGTGTGTCTTTCGTGGAATTTTATGTATCAATATGATCGTTTTTCGCAAATTTTCATGACATAAGCAAATAAGCCTTGAATCAGTACACATGTCATTATTATTGTTTCCTTTCGTTTTTGCCGTGTTATAATGTTGCTTTTTTATAGGTTTGCTGCAAATAGCGTAACCACAAAGAATGGATTAGCGTTGCCACGGGAGGTTGGACGTATCGCAGGTGTTTGCTGCACACGGAACGTCAGCGATCGAGTAATGCGCATTATTTTTACGTAGACGGACGGCAAATGGATATGGTGTGAAGAAGCCGGACATAGATATATTGAACTAAATATCGTATGCCCTGCTTCAATTGACAACTTACTAGTTCACAAAGATGACTTAAAAGCTCGCCTAAATTGGCTCTTGTACATGTAAGAGTGTCTCAGGGGAAAATTATGTTTCTGGTGTCTCTACTTGCGCAAATTGTGATTCATTGAACTTATTTTAGTAGAAGAAAGAAGGTGGAACTTGGCCACCACAAAACTTTCTGGGGTTGAGGCATCAGTAGATCCCGATTTTGAGAAAAATTAGAGGCAAAAATTTCCAAAGTTGATCAGGCAATATGAACCGAAAAACATTTGTAATGCTGATGAAGCAGAATTTTTCTACAATAGTGATTTATTATACTATTTTATGCTAACAGCGATGGTTCAGTGAAATTACCCCCGCTTCTAATTGGAAAATCCAACAAAACTAATTGTTTGAAAAATGTACGACAACTACCATGCCCCTACAAACAGTAATTCTTGGATGACCGCTGAGATATTTCAGGAATTGGAGTTGAATCTCGAATGGGAGGTCAAAAAAGAAAATTCTGTTGTTTGTTCATCGCTGCACAGACCACAAATCGTAGGCTATAAATGTAAGAAATGTGACGGTGGTTTTCTTCCCGCCTAACTGCACAAATCGGCTACAGCAGACCAGGGAGTCATATCCCATATAAAGAGGATGTGCCGACGACAATTGGCACAGTAGTAATTTAGAAGGATGTAGAGTACCAGCAACCCAACTCTTCTCAGATGGAACATTCTCCAGGCTATGCTGCATCTTTATCTTTGCTGGGATACTGTTCCGCTTACTACAATAAGACATTACTTCAGCAGGCAGGGTTTAAAGAAACTGGATCTAATTGTGAAGTGAATGCAAGCCAAGGGGATGAAGATTGGGAGGTACTGATGGGCAAGCTAAGCATTCTAGATGTTTCATTTGATGACATCGTGAATATCGACGATGGTGTAGTGCCGTGCTCTGATGAAAGTGAGGCGAGTGAAAAAGAGGACGGAGAGCGAAGAGGACAATGAAGATCCAGAGAGGGAGTTTGTGAAGCACAAGTCCCGAGAAGTCATTCCTGCATTGAACATGACTGAGAAATTCTTGCTCTCTGCTGAAGAATGTAACAGGGATGCTATTAGAGGATTCCGGGAAGTGGAGAATGCTATTCTTCGTGAGAAATGGAATAGTTTAAAGCAGGCGACCATTGACTCTTCCTTCGAATGATTTTTGTGTACAGTAAAACAAATGCAAATATCAAAAGATTTTTTTCAAGTAACTCGGTTGAATTTTTTGACTCACCAGAGTCTAATTCACCGGACTGCTACGGAAGAAAATGCCAATTTAAGATATAGGTGTCAGCTCAAAGTTTCAAGGAAGTATTATGATAACATAAGGAACAAATCGAAGGACCGTGAACTGACAGCAAGAACCTTAATGGTGTTGCCCGCTGAAATAGCACAATAGCAAAAGTAACTCAGAGCACAAAATCATTCGTCTTGACCAGGACTCGAGCCCGGATAACCTGATTTCCGGTCAGGCACTTTAATTAATTAGGCTACCAAGGAATCATTTTTCCCTGTGGAATTTTAGAAGCCTTAAAGGTACAAGATGTACTCAAACTGCTTGACATATCATGTCAGAAAGTAGTCGATGCCGTGTGCATGACGCCACCGTACAAGAGGTTAAGGCCAAATTTTGAGAAGTACTAAGGTGCTTACTATATCAGGGGATCTGGGTCCGAGTCAAGTTTATCAGAGTCATTCGAGTCAAGGCGAATGATTTTTTTCTCTGTGGAATCTATGCTATTGAACATAAGGAAGGTTAAAAATGCCGCATATTCTGAGGTTATTGCAACGTAATATTTTGCTTAAAAAATATCTACTCCAAGAGTGGTGATTAACATTATGGCAATGGAGATGAAAATATAAATGGTGTGAAAAATGTAAAATGTCGCAAAGATGGAATAGTTACGGAGTTTTGAACTGTAATTTTTTTCATAAAACTTTCAGTGGATTTTCAATGGCGAACAATGACAATTGCGAAACCTCGATTTCTATTTCCCCAATCAAAATACAGTTTTGCCCGCAAGCTTCGTAATTATTTTGCCATTATCATTGACCATAAAAAATAATTAAATAGTAGTTTTGGATTGTATACATAGTATTAAATAATCCATAAAGTTTGTATGCAGTTCGTTAGGCAGCTGTGTTTAATGCAAGCGATGTCATAGAAAGAATGAAATTTACTTTTAAAAGAACTCAGCAAGCGAAACGAAAAACTATTCAACTTGTACACACCTACCGAAAAAACCACGGAGCCAGGCAGTTCGCCACGTACCGTAATGTAAAACCATCTTTGTCCCGACAGCCAATTATTTTCCTCTTCTATAATAGGTAGTTATTTACAATGCAATTCTTCAGTAAGTAGTACAAGAAACTACAACACACATTTATCATGTCACTTAGCGAATACCGTATAAAACACAAGGTATTTTTGTTCGATTACTCCTGCTTCTTGGATACGACAAGAAAAGCCCAGGAAAAAAATGGAGGTTTGCAACCCGAATGCCCTCCGATTAACGAACCCTCGGAGCACTGGAAAATTTGGGTCCCTTGAATTTCGTTAACAGGAGCTTTTACTGTATTATGATATGAGTGTTGATCTGGATCATTCTTGTGGGTATATTGTTTTTGGGATTTTTTGCTGCGGATAGTAAATTATTTAAATCCATTCTATTGTCCATCTCCATTGCCCTCATCTCCATTCTTTCATCATGACCAATTGTGTGAAGCACATTTCTTACCTAACAGTCCAGTTCTGAAGCATTCATGCTATTTCAATTCATGTCTTGTCAGAGTTTACCCCATCACACCAGTAATCACCTGTCTGACTCTCAAGTAGACAATATTATTCCTCAATAAGCCAGTGTAGACCTTGGGTTCTGTTATTTTACTCAGGGGCCCAAGTCCAAGACTTGCTCAGGCTGTAACTTTTGGACCTATGGGAAAAACCCATAAATTTTTTCTAAATAATAGTTTTTTAATCTATTTAAAGAATAATTTTCATTCTTTTAGGTTAAAAATATAAAATTTACTTTTAAAAAGCCAAAAGTAATACCTAATTGTTTTTTAATCTTTCTAAATGTACAATAATTTTATTTTTTTAGATTAAAAATATCTACATAATTTGTTTATCAAAAATTATACTGTTTTATTTATCTTGGTGGCTTAGTTCTAAGTCATTTTTTGGGAAAAATTGAAACTTCCTGAGTTTTAGGCCATCATGCAACATTTCCATGACGGGCTCATGAATCTTGATAGAATTTTGTTATTCTAAATTTCCCTTTCCCAAAAGATATTTGTGTAGGTACTGATAATGGGCGTCGCTCAGAATAGCCGACAGTCAATACCTCGAGAGTAAGATTTCACTTTCGACTTCGCACTTCCCCTTCTCTCCTGCTCCTTGACCAAAAAACATCCTCCTTTTGCCTTCTCTATATAATGGCGTGCACGGTGGCTTTTGAGGAGATTGTTGAATCGGTTGTCGTCAGACTCTTAAGCTGCACCATCCACCCATACTGAACGCTCATTCTCTTCTATCCTCCCGAGCTAGAGGTAACGTGTATAGCACTCTTTTGGCTATTCGAGACACGATTGGTTTAAATCTTGATTCCGAATAAATTCTGTCTCTTGCACGAACCTTTTGCTTTATTACTTGTTCCCGACACCAAGGGCAAGAACCCACAAATACGTATGTGGGTTTGAGCCCCCGTAATGATGACCGGGTCCGAGTCTCTACACTAGACTTCAAAGTGTTAATTTCGGATACAATTTCTCTTTGATGCCAAAGGTGGAGATGTGTACACACACATGTACTTTGATTTTCATTCCTCAGGAAAGCAAATTCATTGATTCACATTCATTTAGTAAAATTTTACTTTGATTTTGTTGGCATTATTCCATCATTTCATCTCCTCTTTTATTTAAATACTATGACTCTATCACTTGAAGGCTAATCTTTTACTAAAGTTCAAAGATAATTTAAATAAGTGAATGTCGTCAGAATATAGTCCATTGGACTTTTTTGTGGCTGTGACATAAGTACTGTATTTATTTAGTTATGCATGGTTGGTCTTACAAAGATATGGTGCTCATCAGCAAAAGAAAATTTGCACTGTAGTTAACATACACAGGGGGCTTGAACAAAAAATAATCAGGAAAAACAACATACACTGAAAGCACAAAAGAAGAAATAAAGAGAAAAAAGCAGTGCATATTATTATTAGCTGGTTTCTAAAAGTCATCTAGAAAAGAATTAAGGCTATGAAATGATTTCTCAATGAAAAAAAGTGTTCAGGACCTGCTTAAACTGTTTAATTTAGTATTTACTTTTTATGTTTGGAGGAAGTCAAGTGTATGTGATAGAGGCCATGTTTTGGCTTTTAGACATTTTGTAGTCCATGGCAAGGATTTCTGTATTTTGTCTGGTGTCATAGTGGTGGAACTCAGCATTTGCAGGTATCAGTTTGGGTTTCTGCCTTCTGAAGGTAGTGCAGTTGAAGATAAACAGAGATGAGAGAGTACCTACTTGTGTTGGTATAGAAAAATGAAAAGAATGTGAACGATAAGCTGCAATGATAATTTTTATGTTCAGTACTTATTGCATGACTGTTAAATAAATTAGAGTGGCATGTGATTTAATTTCCTAATTCAATTAAAAGAGGAAGTATTACCCAATATTCAATTTTGTAAGTATTATTTAGCATCAGTGAATACTATTAGAGAAACAGTTTATAATTTGTATAAAAAATTAAAATTGCTGGAAATGCATGGCATTGCCCTATTTTTTACATATGCTATTTTATGACTCCTTATTTCAAGACTTTTAAACTTTCAGGCTAATCAGTTGTGGGTGAGTTGCAATGGCGAGATTCCAGTTGATGTTGAGAATATGGGCACAATCACCTTCTTACCCCAGGCTGGATTTCCTGGCTACTTCTTTCCATTTAAGGATGTGGAAGGAAATCTGAGCCCTCTAGTTGCTGTCCACTTTCAGACGCCCACTCGTAAGTTGTTATCGCTCTACTGAATTCATGAACATCCTGCCTTGAGAGTAAATCCTTGGTTGAGATCTAATACATATGTGAAGCCCAGCTGTTCTTGTGGCAAAAGTTCATGCCATGTATAGTAAAAATGAATAGCTGTTGTTAAATTTATTAACGGATTAAATAATTATAAATGAAAATAATAGAAAAATAACTAATAAATGTTCCTCTGATACATGTTTATATGCTTTCATGGAGTGCATTGTTTGAAGCTTAGTGGCATTGTGACGCATTGTGCTTAGTGGCACCTGGCAGCAGGGAGACGAAAGTGTACTTTTCCTCTCCCTGCCTTGTGGAAGTGATGTCGCATGAAAATTTAACTGGCACGCAGTCACAATTTGGAGTACATGTTTGGGCCATTGACATTTTTCAATTTTTAATTGATTCGAAATAATACAGAACATCATTTCTCAATCAAACAGCTTCAAATATGAATTCTAGATGATGTAGTCTTTTGATCGAGGATCCTGGAATCATTGAATATAGATCAAGACTATAAAATGATTCTATTCAGCTCAAGAATGCATGACTTAATTTCTATGGCTTACAGACCAAATAACCAATTGATGAAGGAGGGTACAGGTCATGGTAGTAGGTAAAATAATGTTTTATCTGGAAGTATTGGTAAATTGGAGAAAAAAATATGTAAAAGTCGAGAAAAATTGAAGTGAATTTTTTAATTTTGTCTTTGCATGTATTATTATTATTTTTAAATAAGCTTTATAATGGCAAAGCAATCCAGATTCAACTATCTATAAGTAAAATGAGCTGCTCCTGTATCATCCCTCTCAACCTAAGATCACTCTGGAAATACTTTCTTAAAATGTGTCCTTTTTTTGTCTGGAGAATGCTCGTTGAATTATTTTCCCTCCTTTACTAATTTACCAATGGACCTCAGCACTGATCCTTGAGTTTGCATGTGTCAACATGTTTATGAAAACCCTTTTGGATTAATGATTTTTTGTCATGGAAATTTGTCAGAAAAGAGTTACAGAAATGCCATTTAAACTGAAAAGAGGGATTCTGTCATTGTCCTGATGACTTGCTTCAGTCAGATAGGGGCTGTGGGCCATCCCTGATTCCTGAATGTGAGGGGAGGTGTAAGATAAGGCCACCCAGCCAATGAGCATCCTCAATGGGACTATGGAAATAATGAAAAGAACAAGGAACAAATGCATCAAGGTATCAATAAGCCAAAACTTTTGGTTTGTCATATTGAACTGGAAACGAGTCTAGGAGCATTTAGAAAAGCAGAAAAGAAATACATATTAGGAAAGTGTTGCATGATCATAAAGTTAACATAAATCTACTAAACCAATCTAAAGGCTATATCCATTAAACTAATGGCTATAAGCTTTTTTGTTGGTAGATTTTTCCCCATATCATATTTCGTAAGTGCTGCTTTGTACTTTTGGCATGGGTAACATCATAGACAATAGTCACAAATATGTAGTTCTATTTTAGTAAAATGTAGCCAAAAATTTTATTCCAGCAGTTTAATAATGACCATTTTGTCTTACAGGTGGTGTTGTGATAAGTGTTGAATGCAAGATTTGGGCTCGCAACATAAATAATTCTCAGACAGCTAGGGAAGGCACTGTTCGCTTTGAGCTCCTTGTGGATTAAGCAAATCTAGCTACTCCACCAAAGTTTTCAAGCTCTGTTGTCTTTGTGTTTGCTTCATTGAATTTCCGAATCTCAAATCCACCATTTTATCTGAACAGCAGCTGTGATACTGTATAAAAACAATTGTAATACAGTCGGACCTCTTTAGTAAATCATCTTATAATCCGGCAACTCTATTGACGGGCAAATTTTGAATAATTGGTTTTTAGTTTGCAGAATGTCGACTGTTTTCCGTTTTAGGCATTACTCATGCTGCAATCATTTTACTTGGATTTATTTTGGCCATGCACTCAAAGCGTGTAGGTTTCTTCCTTAACCATGCTGACAGGCATCAATAATATAACTGTGGGATGAAATGGAGGTGAACGCAGTAAAATCAGGATTTCCGGTGCAAGATGCTGTTTCGCATACCAGAAACCAGTATCTCCTCCAGTTGTTGCTGACAGGTGTCAACAATGTAATGGAATAGAGGTGGACAGAATAAAATCAGATTCAGGTAGAATGAACAGTTAATTGGGAGTTATGTATTGATATACAGATAGATGAGCTACAATTGTGAGAATCAGTGGCGTACAGATGGGGGGTTTAGGGTTTAAACCACCCAAAAACATTCCCATAATTTGCTATATTTTGTATATTTTGCACTTTAATTTAGAATTGTGCTTATTGGGCTGAAAAATATAGTGGAATTGTCTTCAGGAAAAGAGAATGTTAATTTAATTATTGTTAAATTGAATAATAATCTAAATATCATTTTATGATGATTCACATAAATATTAATGAAACCCCCTGAAGGAAATCCTGCATACGCCACTAGTGAGAATAGAAGGATACATCAGACAAGTATGTAGTAAACATATTTATCTATTAAGCTTTCATTATTGGCTGAAACTTTTACCTATTCCTTTGTACTTGTGTTTAAGAATTTCTGCTCAACTTGCATGTTAGTATTCATTTTTGTGGTACATTGAAAATGAAATCCAATCTTAATTGCTTCATTTCTAAGGATAAAAGGGGAGTGTCATGTTTAAGCATGCTGTCGTGTGAAATTCTAAAATGTTGTCTGTTTCCCAGTTCCTACATATTTCTCTTGGTATTTTCCATAACGTGCAATTTACACTTCACTTACTAAAGTGACCAAATGTATGAATACTATTTGAAGGCGAATCTCTATGAAAATGTAATCTATTAGTTTGTGTTATTTCCAGATAGCACAGATGCGATCATATGCTATTCATATCAGGATAGTATCCATTGACAAGAAAGATTCACATATACCTAAAGTCATTTCATCAACGTGTACCATCCGTTGGTTACCAACAATTGTTCATTCTAATTTAACATTTCTATTTGAAGGTTGGATATGGGAAGTGGGTACCTTGGTGAGCTTTAAAAGTTTTCAGGTGTCTTTGAAATTCTGTTATTTTCATTCCAGGATACAAAAGTATTCATTTTCATTAATGTTGTAGCGTCTTGGCAGCAATGAGAAACCAAGTAGTGTAGCCACCTAGGGTATGGAGGTCCAAAGCTCCTTTGTGATGCTAGCTGGCTGATTGGATGGAGATCAAATCCCCTACTTCTACTTGGACAAATTTGGTTGAGACAGAATGACTGAGAATAATGTAAGATTATTGCATTAATTGCAAAGTCAGCAGGTAATCAATCATTATTAAGGCTGTATTTATTTAATTCAAGAAGTATACTTCATGTAACATCAAAACTGTGGAAATGAATAAATTTTATTTTCTTTAACCATCAATACCCTGCATTATTAATGCTCAGTTTATTTGATAATTCCTTTCATCCCATTTTCTTGTGGGTTGCTTGATGCTAATATTATTATCCACAGGAATGGAGAGAATGTTTTTGTTACCCAATGTCAACATCGAAAAAATAATTTTCATTTCCATATGAAATTTTGTGAAAAGACAAAATCTCTGTAATGTACTAAATTTGACATTATGCCTTTCACTGTCATGCTGTATTTAATGTGCTTTTAGTTTTACAATATATATTTTTAGCATCATTTTATTTCATTAATTTTTAATGAAAAAATAAGAAAAACAAACATAACTTAAGTCTAAATACTTATTATCATTCTTAGTATTATAATCTTTAGCATGGCATACTTGATTTTTTTTGTCTGAAATACTTTCTTTTCCGCAGTGGTCTCAAAGATAAGTAAACTTTTGTTATTTTCCTCGAATCGTGACTTTCAATACGGCTCATCCAACTGTTACAGTGTCTTATGTCAGGCTTCATGCCACCACCCGAGGCTTGCAAACATTTAATTGCATCTGGGATAGTTCTGCTGGTTTCTTCTTGGCCATAAAATGCTATTATATACACCTAGGATCTTTTTGTTGGCAGATTGTGTTATTTTCTTAGGGAGTTTATTTATTTTGGTGGTGATCCATAGAGAAATGAATTCGGAAAGAACCAAACAGTGGATTATCCATGTTTCCCGATTATCTGTGCTCCCTTTACAGTCATTAGCATGGAAAATTGGGAGTTAACTGTATCTAAATTTTTCCACCTGCTGTAGCTTATGGCGGACTCGTTTTAAATTTCATCAGGCCCTTTTTGTTTCCAGAAAATCTGATTTCTTTAATGTTCTTAATAGTTATCTTCATTCCATATCTTTTACTTTTTTTTGAAACATACCTATCTAGAGTAATTGGCAGGCCCTGAGCTTTCTGGATGATTAGCACTTTAATATTGAAAAATCCTGCCAACTTTATAACTTTCCCCCCTCTTTATTTCTTCAATAAACCTATTCCATATTGCTTACTCCTTGGAACATGTTGTAGTGTACTTACTTGTACTAACAGTCAGCCCCTCCCCAACCAACCACTGCCCTTTCAGATGCTTATCTGTCTCTTATTACAGATCTGTCTCCTGTCCTTCCAGGCTTCACCGATTATGCACTATATTTCTATTAACCTTTCCCACTTTACTCTTTTGGAAGATGTCCAAGTTCGTTTCCACCCATATTTTGGTCATACCCAGGATCTGAACAATGGAGAGGTAGCTATTGTTAGATCAGGAGGAGAGCTTTGCCAGGTTGTAACATGTCATTTCATTCAAAATAAAACTTTTCTGCTTGGCAGCTAAGCAAACCAGCTCCAGCATACTACATAGTTTGATGCAATTCATTAAAAATCAGTGTTGTTTATTTCTTCACACCTTCTGCCTGGCTCTGTGTTCATATTTTTCTATTTTCTTCTTAACTCAACTTTATCAATTACCACTGCCGTTATCGATAGGTTCTTCACCATTTTAGTGCTTGCTTTCTAATTTTTTCTGTTGCATTTATTAACCCATATTTATTTTTTCCCAGTCCTTCCCAACTATTAGTTATTTAGTTAGTTATTCAGAGGCACTCATGTAGGGACCGGTTTGCCCCTGAAAAGTCCACCACTGCCGGGAATCGAACCCAAGCCCTCGGAATGGGAGGCCATTACTCCAGCCACCACCCCAACCCGATCTCCCCCAACTTTTACCCCTTCCATATCTTCGTTTATATATCTGTCCAATGGATCAAAATATTTCTTTTTTGTCGACTAGAGTCAGTGTGCCCCACTTCCTAATCCCCTTCCCTTGTTTAAATTTTTGAATCTCACCTCACGTTTCATAAGTGCTAAGTTACTGTCTGCATCTTCACCCAGGGAGTTTTATAAGTCTTTCCAGCCGTTTCTCAATCCTTGCTCCACCATGATGTAATGTAGTTGGTATCTCCCTGGGTCCTCCGGCATTTCCCAAGTGTACCTGCGACTGTGATGGTGTTTGAACCTTGTGTGGGCGGTCACTAAATTATTTCTCCTGCACACGACTGTGAAGATCGTCCCCGAAATTTCGCTTACACATAATTTCTGACGAAATACATCCATGTTATTACAAAATATGAATATAATTTCGAGGACCAAGATTATGAGGATTGTCAATGTCATTCAGGGCTCTTGTCTGAAAAAACTTGAAAAAGATCTATTCGGAAATCCATACGATGGATAGCTTAAAATGAGGCGTGGTATATAATTAGCCGCTGTATTCATTTTTAAAAAATAGATACTTATAGATATTATACTTACCAATTTTTCATTTACAAAAGTCGACTGCGTTACCCAGGTCGATAGCGTGCCGGCCTGGCAAACCAAAGACTGTGGGTTGGAATCCCATCCCAGTGCATGGATTTTGTCTGCTTGTCTAAGGATTAGGGTATTAACTTAGACGGTACCTTACAGTTAAGAAACCTCAGCCGCTGGGTCATCCAAACCATATCTCCTTCACAAAATTCAAAAGCGCAGGACACATGGGAAGTATCTCGAACGTAAGCTTCGAAGATAATCTTCACAGCGATGTTTCTCGGAAGCATTTGCGTTGGGAGAACATCAGTTAAAGGTTTCGTGACCGTGGCGAAGCGTTTCGCCGAGAAAAAAAAGGGGTTTAGAAAGGCAAAGGACATTCCTTGGAAACGCTTCCTTATTTATGGATCACAAGAACCCTTTCCTTCACTGTCCTTGGTCGTGCGTCAGCGCTGTTTTCCTCTCGACCTTCCCAAGCACATTCTGAGAGTGCAGAGACCCCGCACAGACGTAACTCAGGGCAGTGGCATTCTGCTCATTTTCAAGAGGTTTTCTACGGCCTCAAGGTCACCATATTCTCTAGGAAGTAAAAGCAGTTTGAAAATTATTTGATTACTAAGAGGGCGGCATGACACATGGCCAAGTCTAAAAAAAGAGGGAGCGAGGTGGAAATAATCTCATCTATTGAGAAATGATTAGGAAAAGTAACTTAGTAATGTTCCCGGAAATGAATTCCAATGGCAAAATCGGAATACTTAATATGTGGCCGTACCTGAGAAAGGAGTCAGTGGGATAGAATTTACGGAGGAAGAAAATAGCAAGTAGCTCATTTGATGTGGCGGTAAGAAATTCGTTAGTGTAGGTATGCACTGCCACATCAAATGACAAGAGTTGAATAGTTTAGGCTTGAGAAAATATTCGACAAATATTGTCGCTTATTTACTAACAATAGGATTTTTTATTCGGCAACCATGCACGCCCGATGTGAGCTCATCCTCTGCCATACATCCTCGATATTGGCTTTATGACTACTGCGTAAATTGAATTGTAAAATTTTTAGGTGCTCTCAAGCGCTTAGGTAATATCGCATCACCTAACCTTAATCTAATCCGAAAGACAAATACGGCATCAATGCCTCAATTTCAATAATAATTATCAACATTCCTGGCTATTCTTTATTGGACTGCCTGCCGGCCACATCAGATATGAGCTAGAAGTATTTATCATTATCCTTGAACCTGCATGGTGAATCTATAGGGGTAGTAGTTTTGGGTTTTTAGGTGATCCAACGGCTGCGGTCACTACCTGATAAGACTTAGTTCTAGGACGAACACAACATCCTCGCCATCGGAGGGATACGAACTCGCGACCATTGCGTTGCTAGGCCACCGTGTTACCGACCTGCCACGGTCGACGCGCATATCTTACTTATTAAAATGAGTGAGAGTATCTGATACATTACTGACAGCCTAGGGGGTATGGAGACCATAGGTGAGAAAATTGTAGATGACGTAAAATGAATGAAAAGTTGGAATGAATATTTCAGAGAAGAGACATTTTTTTCTTACCTCATCAAGCAATTCTCGCCTTCTTCCAAGGTCATGAGGACATTCACTTCACAACACCCTTGATAAGTAAACAACGTGATGGGGATGATTCCTTCACTAGACCACTGTCATACGACCACATCACTCTGATCAACACCATAAAACGAGATTATTATTCATTTGTGTGAATGCGACGAGTTACACACGTATTGGATTTACCTCACGTTGTTATGCTCCGATCACTATTCACAAAACCGAGGTGGAGTCATGTTAGTAGGTCTGGTATATGAGTAATATAATATTTCGTGGCGCGGATCACACTCCAGGGAAATTAGATATATGGAATTTGGTGAATTTGGCATCAAAGGTTAAGGAAATGGAGTAGAGCTGTCGTTGCACTTGTCAACACAAATGGTGAAGAATCACGAAGGGGGAAGTGAACTTGGCTGCAAGCCTGAGTGGTTCGAATGAATTTGAATCACTTTGCTTAGTTTCATGACTTACAAATATATCCCAGTTATGGCAAGCCGGGGGAAAAACACGGAGTGTATTTCACTCGTGGCTGCACGAACATATCGTGAATACTTGGAAAATGAGTGCCTACTCTCGTCAATTTCCGTCCACATTCGCAAAAGACTGGGTCTTTTCAAGGAGAAAAGTGGAGAAAAGCCTTCCTTTTCTTCAGGGATATTAGAATTCAATGCCTACACCTCGTCGTCTAACTATCAGAGTCGAATATTGAGATAACCGGGCCTGAGTTCAATTCAACCACGACCAATAATTACGTAAGCTTGGCACAATCTAAAGGGAGATAGTAACAGCTTATTCAAGTTCATGATTTCTCATATTCTGGTTGCGCTGGTGTCTGAGTATTTGGAGATGAACGCGTAAGTAAGTATTTATTATATTACGATTCAACCTGAGGCATCGGAATGGGATTGTACATATAATATGACATAGAGTTTTTCCTTTCCAAAAGCGAGTTAAAACATTCGAAATGTGGTGTTTCAGAAGAATGATGAAGAGTTTAATGATCGACTGAGTAAGTAACGAGGAAGGAGGAAAAGAGAGCATTCTACCATAAGAAAAACCTACTTCCATCTGGAAATACAAGCGTCGAATTAGGGAAACAATTCTTCAGGACGTACATCTGGAGCATGTTTCTTTACGGCGGTGAGGAATGGCATCAGCGGAGAAGAAAAGGGTGGAAGCATGCGAAATGTGGTGCCACAGAAGAATGATGAAGATAAAATGGATCAACCGAGTGACAAACGAAGAAGTCTTAATAAGAGTGGTAGAAAAGAGAAGCCTGTTGAAAACTCTAAGAAGAAGACGGTATAACTTAATTGGCCATATCTTAAGACACGGTGACCTGATGAAGACAATCGTTGAAGGACAAATGGATAGGAAGAATGGCAAAGGAAGACCTCGAGTGAGATGTATGGAACTAGTGATGAAGGATGTGAAAGAGGAGAAATACGTAAATATGAAGAGATTAACCGATACAAGAACTCAGTGGAGAGCTGCGTCAAACAAATATGAGGATTGATGACTAATGATGATATTTTTCCTTGGCCGTGAGCTGGAAAGAAAGCAGCTTTCATAGCTTTTCCTGCAACGAAAATGTTCACCAGAACGAGTTTTTGAGAACCACCTTCTCCAGTCGGCCGCAATAGTCAGGTCGCGGGCATGACAACGTGAAGGTCGTGAGTTCGAATCCCTCCATGGGGATGGATGTTGTGTTCGTTTTAGGAATAACTTAAGGACTAAGTTAGGTTGCGCGGTGTGAAATTGGTGGGATTACCTTGAAATATAATTATACTCCTACCTCTGTATTGAATTCAAACGATGGATCGAAGGGTCAATGGCAAAACGTAGCTTGGGTGGCATAAACTCAAGGATACATAGCGATAGGCAGATTATATGATAATAATCTGAAATATTTTATAGCTTTGGATACATGAAAATTTCAAGGCTTTTACGCAAGTCCCATTGATTCAATCATCCTAAATCCCCGATCCGGCAACGAAAGGAATCATTCTCGGTTTTCCTGAAATTTTGTCCTCCGTACTTGAGATCACTGCAAAATCAGATCTCGGACCGTTGGCTACGACGTTGAACATAGTGTCCCTTGAATCATTCGTTAAGAGTATGCCGAGTATCCCTACCACCCTATCTAAGGATTCCTACACCTTGCCAAATTGGTGCAAATATTCTTTGGGACCATCAATCGTATCACGTCCGGTTGATATTCCACTTTTTAATCCATCCTATAATGCTCCGTAACATTCTTTTGGGCTCCCATACATTACGTGACTGCCAATGAATCCTCTTTTATTATGAATGATGGAGAAAACTAATGAGAAAAAATGAAAAAAGGGTGAATGATTTACTATCATAAGCTAGCAATACTTTATCTAGACATGTTCATAGAAAAGAAACGCAACTTTTAGTGAAAGTTTCAGATCTCCAAGTAGAGTAATGCACGAGATATCGTGCAAACAACTTTACCCCCGTTCATATTGGCGGTAGACTCCTAGAAGAGGGGGCTGATGGGAAGTTTTCTAGAAAAGAGACTCGTATTTTCAGAAATGTAAAATGTCAATTTGCGGCCAAAGGAGGCATCGGAGAGGAAAATGGACGAAATTTTTGGGGGAATCCAAAGGGGGTGAGCAGGAATTTCACCCTGCACTCATTGCCGCGAATTGGAACTCACTCAGAAGGTACCGGGTTCGAACCTCGGAGATGTATTGCGTCTCATATACATCGTAGGATACCTTGTTTATGAGACCAAATCAGAGACTAGCAGAGAATCTCCCATGCGGATTTCTTTCAATTTCATCAGGGCCAAATTTCGATTTGGTAAGAACGGAAAGTAGAAATAAGTAAATATAACTTTAAATAAAATATTCCTTTATTATATACTCTTACTTTCGCAAAAATGAAAAAATCAAGGTTAAACGTCAATAATGGATTCTAAAACGGGGAATATTGAAATAAATTGATGACATTATTATCATAATTATTCCGTTTATTTCTCTTAAATTATTTCGTTACTGTCCTTGTTGTACAGGGAAACAGCCCCGTTCCTGAGTTCACATATGCTTTTCAGGATTGGTGGGTAACTGGGAACAGTGAGGAATATGTTTAGCCTGTTTTGGAGGACTAAGGTTAAACAGGGATAACCAGCGTAGGAATCAGCCTAATGTTCAACGAAAGTCACCTAGGGGTCGAGATTTAACGTCCCATCCGATGGACGGAGTTCTGAACTTGAGAATCTCTCTTTATAGCACTAGAGTGTGCACACGTATAATAATGAAACATTTTATGCAGGGTTAGCGTTCGAACCTGAGCCATCTGTATGGAAGGTGACTATTCGAACCACCACAATAAACCGAATTGTTCTGTGATGACCAAATGAATGATTAACACATGTCGCTGGAAATTTATTTCGATTGTAACTGCTATAGCAATTTAATGGGTTTTGCAAGGAAGGGATTTCATTGCCATTTTTACTTTAAAATACAGTCATAAATTTATTAATTTTCAATTGTCTTCCGTATTTACAGGGATTAGAAAATATTTTAGACAACGGCGCTAAAGCCAATTTAATATTTCCGCTACTCAAAAATGCAAGTGAGACAATAAATAAATAAAAATAGGAATTTCGGATAGTATTGAATAATTGTGATGGATGATCAGCGTCATTATTGACATTAAACCTTGATTTTTGCGAAAATAAGAATACACAATAAAGGAATGTTTTATTTAAAGTTATATTTACTTATTTGTACTTTCCGTGCTAACGAAATCGGAATTTGGCCCTGATGAAATTGAAAGAAATCCGCATGGGAGATTCTCTGCTAGTCTCTGATTTGGTCTCATAAACAAGATATCCTACGATGTATGCGAGAATCAATACATCTCCGAGGTTCGAACCAGGGACCTTCTGAGTGAGTTCCAATTCGCGGCAATGAGTGCAGGGTGCAATTCCTGCTCACCCCCTTTTGGATTCCCCCAAAAATTTCGTCCATTTTCCTCTCCGACGCCTCCTTTGGCCGCAAATTGACATTTTCAATTTCTGAAAATACGAGTCTCTTTTCTAGAAAACTTCCCATCAGCCCCCTCTTGCAGGAGTCTACCGCCAATATGAACGGGGGTAAAGTTGTTTGCACGATATCTCGTGAATTACTCTACTTGGAGATCTGAAACTTTCACTAAAAGTTGCGTTTCTTTTCTATGAACACGTCTAAAGAAAGTATTGCTAGCTTATGACAGTAAATCATTCACCTTTGTTTCATTTTTTCTCATTAGTTTCCTCCCAGAAAAGATGAGTCTCTTTTATCATTAATAATAATAGAGGATTCATTAGCAGTCTCGTACTGCATGGGAGACCAAAAGAATGTTACGGAGCATTATAGGATGGATTAAAAAGTGGAAAATACACCCAACGTGATACAATTGAAGGTCCCAAAGATTATTTGCGGCAATTATGCGCTTAGTAAAACAGACAATCTTTAAAAATAACCTACTAAAAACTCCTCTAGAAGCGAGTTTCATAATTGATATTTAGGTATATGGTTCATATAAAAGTAATGGACTCTACAAGAATACAAACTGCTAAGATGGGTAAAAAAAATTTATTGCTTTACGTAAGGATTGTAATAAGTCAATCATGCATATTTTTTCATTGTCACACCCGGATATATTAGTTAATATTTGTTATATAACTTCAGCCAATGATACCGATTCATAATCCCTGATTTTATTTGAAAGCGGCACTCTTATAAAACGCTAGTACGTTGATAAAAGTTGTGGTATATTTTCCTTATTATTATAAAACTCTGCTCCGAGTTTCCTGGTACTAATTTTTACCTGATAAATATTATCCTGAAAATTATGTTCTCGTTGAAAATATTAACATTTATGGTCATAAAAACTTTTGATGTGGTACGGCTTTCCTCTTATATTGTATGCTTTGATTTAGTGCGTGTGATTCACACTAAGTAACATGGTATCATCTCCGCATTCTTCGGTCTCCTTGTAAGCAATGAGAAAGAATGACAAATGTGTATGATTTACTATCAGGTGTTAGCAATACCTTGTTTAGACGTGTTCATAGAAAAGAAACGCAACTTTTCGCGAAAGTTTCAGATCTCAAATCAGAGTAATGCACGAGATATCGCGCAAACAACTTTACCCCCGTTCATATTGGCGGTAGACTCCTGCAAGAGGGGGCCGATGGGAAGTTTTCTAGAAAAGAGACTCGTATTTTCAGAAATTGAAAATGTCAATTTGCGGCCAAAGGAAGCGTCGGAGAGGAAAATGGACGAAATTTTTGGGGGAATCCAAAAGGGGGTAAGCAGGAATTACGCCCTGCACTCATTGCCGCGAATATGGAACTCACTCAGAAGGTACCGGGTTCGAACCTCGGAGATGTATTGCGTCTCGTATACATCGTAGGATACCTTGTTTATTAGACCAAATCAGAGATTAGCATAGAATCTTCCAGGCGGATTTCTTTCAATTTCGTCAGGGTCAAATTCTGATTTGGCAATCACTAGGGATGGCCTTAACTGTAACTTTCTTGACACCGCCTTAAATGTGACTGTTCCGTTCCAATCACTGTGATTATAAAATGTGATTGCGATCACATTTTAGAATTGACACGGCATAGAAACGACAATCGCAATCACATATTAGGGGACGGTCATGTCGATACGTCAGCGTTCTAGTAAGTCCAACTGCACGATAAAAGAGAAACACTCTTCGATCAAGTGATAAAAAAATACTGTTTATTATAAACTTTTGCTGAGAAATTCAACCCTTCTTCTTAAATGGTAACATGAAATGAAATTATAAAAATGATGAACTTCTTTCGCATATGTTTTCCAAAAATGCCTCAAGCTTTAAAAACAATTTAGCATTTACATATAAAGGCTCTACCAGGAAAAAATAAAAATTTTAAGTTATAGGTAATTGCACAAAACTTTGGCATATAAATAAATGTTGCTTCTGGTTTGAGACCTGACGGTTTACGTTTCTTTCGTAAAATCACAAAGTAATAAAGAATTAGAAAAACAATTAAGGAAGAAAACATGCCAAACGCCAACGTCACACTTTTTCCATGTATTTCTGATAGTATTGAATAAATGTGATGATAATCAGCGTCATTATTGACATTTACCCTTGATTTTTTCATTTTTGCGAAAGTAAGAGTATATAATAAAGGAATATTTTATTTAAAGTTATGTTTACTTATTTCTACTTTCCGTGCTTACCAAATCGAAATTTGGCCCTGATGAAATTGAAAGAAATCCGCATGGGAGATTCTCTGCTAAAAGATTTGGTCTCATAAACAAGGTATCCTACGATGTATGCGAGACGCAATACATCACCGAGGTTCGAACCTGGGACCTTCTGAGTGAGTTCCAATTCGCGGCAATGAGTGCAGGGTGTAATTCCTGTTTACCCCCTTTTGGATTCCCCCAAAAATTTCGTCCATTTTCCTCTCCGATGCCTCCTTTGGCCGCAAATTGACATTTTACATTTCTGAAAAATACGAGTCTCTTTTCTAGAAAACTTCCCATCAGTCCCCTCTTCCAGGAGCCTACCGCCAATATGAACGGGGGTAAAGTTGTTTGCACGATATCTCGTGCATTACTCTACTTAGAGATCTGAAACTTTCGCTAAAAGTTGCGTTTCTCTTCTATGAACACGTCTAGACAAAGAATTGCTAGCACATGATAGTAAATCATTTATATTTTTCATTCTTTATCATTGCTTACACAAGGAGACTAGAGCATACGGAGATGATTCCACAGGTCACCTAGCGTGAATCATATGTACTAAATCATAGGACTCATTCTAAGAAGTAACTGACTATTTTCCTTGAAACAAATTTTAATTTCCAGTTACGGTGTAAATAACTATTTCTTTAGATGTAATGAATTCAGCCTCAAAATCTTCGGTATAATAAATGTTCGTGTTAAAAGATAATTTCGATAGGCATTGAACGAACACTTGAAAAAATCCACGAACGAAATTATCTCTCGAAAATAAGTCATGAATTATGCCTTTTTTTTACTTTTGAACAGTCGTAAATATTTCGCACACTAAAGCTTAGAGGGTTATCAAAGAATTTCAAAGCCACCCAAAGCCGTATTTTACTGATACAGATAGAGTGTTGGTTTCCATTCTTCCTCTTACTACATTTTTATGCACAAACTTGTTCTCGATTAAATAAAGTTAACCAAAAAAACGCCAGTTTAATCGATATTTGTGCCCCAAGATACTACCTTCTTTTAAAAAACACGTGGAAACATTCTTATACTAACGTTTAAAACCATTGAAAACAACTTTTAAGTTCCATTTCGTCCACCGTTCCTAATTGCAAAATTGTGCCGTAGTATAATCAGTTTTGAGAAAACCTGAATAATTCATCTCTTGATTACTTTTCGGACAGTGAAACTACATTATACGGACACTTCTGTTAACAAAACATGTTTCTCTAGTTTGAACGCTCTCAAACTAGTAGGTCCTCTGAACAGATAAGGACTACGTCGGAGAATAATGAGAAACTATTTAGGATTATAAATTTGCCATATTTATTCCTTTAAAATTACAAAATGGTCGTAATTTTGACAAATTTCGACACGGGTCTTTTTTGGGTAAGTTTGCAAGGTGTGGAACGTGGAAATGCCGGGAAGAAGTAGATGCATTCAAAGGTGACGTGGATAGGAGGTTCAGTGACGTTTACTTGGAGTCCTGGACGGCGGCCACCCACGAGGAGCAGACTTCGAGGGCGACTTCGCAGAGTGAAGAGAAAGCCGCCACTCGGGATTCAACTTCTGGAAATGAACAAAAAAACAAACAATTACCTCTGGTAGCGACCTCACTTGAAAAAGCTAAGCATTCCAAGTCTGAAATTGATCAATATTAGCATTTTTGGGTAGTGTGGCGTTTGACTTGAATATACGAATCTAAAATAGAGAAATCAGGTGCGAGTTTTTGCTCGGAGAATAGAGAAATACATACGTTTAATCCAACAAACATTATTTAGATGGAGTGATTGTAACATTATGATATCTGTTATGAATAACAATGGAGTGTATTGAAAATTAAGGGAGGAGAAATGTCTTCTTAAACTGAGTACTGAACCACGGATCATCAGGTTTCCGTGCCTAATCGTAGAGTACTATGCTACCTAAGTTTCTTTATCCTCTAGGCATTTTCAGGAGCCTCTACAGGAATGAGACATCTACATCTACGCTATACCCTCTAAGCCACCACGAGGGTGTGTGGCAGGGGGTGAATATCACCAAACAAGAACTATTGACATGCCCAGTTGCATGGAAACATGTTAGATAATAGGATCATATGAGAGCTATCCCCTAGAGTATCCTAAAAATTGCCTTTGGGATCAGAAATCCGGATTTACTTAGTGTTCTGAGCACTGGATCAAAAAGCTAAAGGTCCGTGGTTCTGTTCAGAAAGCATTTTCCTCAGACAATTTTCAATGGAGTGGCTATTGAAAGGTAAATGGATTAGCAAGGTTTTGATGAGACGGAATAGTTTGATAAAATGAGAAAAGGACGGACAATCATAATCACCATGAATGGCATGGAAGAGTTAGAAATAATTTAGAGGTAAAAATGATATTATGCTAAGAGTAGGATGTAAACGTTGCATGAGAGAGCTATTGTGGCCCACCGTTATTAAGCATGTACACAAGAGCCTACAGGAAGCTGTAGGAACGGCGAAAAAAATAATGATAGTTATAGTGTGCCAGGATTACCAGTTGGTCAATGCCAAACATTTGCTATTAAATGCTTTAAATGAAGTTTTTTGGAGTCCGAAATTTTATATTTCCCTTGAATATGCAATATTTCTCGCACATGTGGTCCCGCTGTCTGACTGAGATGGGATGTAAGATGTACTCACCATTGGAGGTGGCTGCATTGCTGCGCTTTCCGAAGATGCTGCCGTTGAAGGGGGGCTTCCTGTAGGAGGAGGCGCCGGCGCTTCCGGAGAGCAGAGCCAAGGCGACGAAGACGACGGCGAAGTAGAAGACAATTCTGCAGTTCATCGTGGTGGGGGTTGTGGAAAAAGAGTCGGGCTGAAAAAGAAATTGTTAACCAAAGCTTGAGGAACCGTTGGATCTTGGTAGAAGAGGTAAACATCGAATTTACCTTTTGGTGTGGGAAACAAATCAATCGTTATACAAAAAAAACTTCGTTTAAATGGAATTTACCGACACTAGAAAAACAAAATCATCTAAGGAAAGACTGGTTAATGCAAGGATGATATCACTGACAAAATCCTCTTGATGCATGTGCTGCTGGGGTAGTTAGGGAGGAATTTAAGGGGAGGAGGAAGCGTGGAGAGAAACCCGGAGTCGTCTTTGGCCTGCTATTCACAAAAACAGGTGCTAAAGAGTATGCGGTTTAACGTCCCAAACCACGGTTTTACTTATTCTTTTCTTGAAATGCAGTACTTCAGAAGGGACCGAAGTACAGCTTAAATTTGATACTTTGTTACAGCCAGGATTCGAACCCGGACCCTGGGGCTGGGAAGGCAGCAATGCAATCTGCACAGCAAGTTGATACCCTACACTGCTACGGGGCTAAACTTCGAGCAACGCATAACGTGATAAAGCTCGGTTGAAACTAAAACGAAAACGTGGTTGTATTAAGGAGAATACTCTAGGGCAATTATTTAAAGTCCGTCTGAATTCAAGCTACGCATTAAATATTATTAAAAAAGTCTTACGTCAAATTTTACAATAAATATTATCCTACTGAGGATTCAATGAACCTGAAAAGTTGAATCAGCAAATCTGATGACGGATTTTTGGCAAGTTTAATAGCTCTGTACCCGAAAAAACTTACTGCGCTACAAGTTGACTATTTCTTTCAAGTGCGATATTGCAACTAGGGCTGAACATTCCCTTACGTTTCATGAGAAACTAATGTTACAGTGGGGAAAGAGTATATTCGCTCCTGTGAACTCACCAGATGCTGGAGAGATGCGATGCTTGCAGTCGAAGACGCTGGCGGTAGATGATGCCTGCAGTGTCCGAGACTCGGGTTTATATAGCGGGCCCAGGGTATCCCGGGAGACAAAGCGGGATTATAGAGGGGGTGGGGAGGAGGCCAGCGGACTTAAGGGAATTCCGCCAATATTGAGAACTTCATCAGACGCGAGGGTCACGTGATCATTGGCCGATATTGCTTTTCCTCTATCCTGGAAAACTCATCTCATGCACCAAGTCTTCGGCTATGACGCAGCGTATGGCACAAGTGACCAGCAAGTCCATTATTATTATAATAAGTGAGCAACATTTCGGCGATAAAAATAGCAGTTATCTTTTCAATAGGAATGCAAAACATCAGTTTTCTTTGCAATAGGATGAGGAAATTTTGAGATTAAATGAGTTACAAGAAAAATCCAACAATCCAACAATTCGGTAAATTTTAGCTTCATATTACGGATATGCGAACGCTTTTATAATCACGATTATATGATCAATGATAGCATTGTTTTATGCTCAGGTTTAGCCCAAACTTTTCGTGTCATTAGAACGTGATTTTGCGTACAAACTTAATGCTCTGCAAGTTGACAATTTCTTTCCAACGCGACTTTGCCACTTGGTGCTAATATTCCCTCTATTCTTTAAGAACCTAAAGAGCGGAGGGAATATTAACCTAAAGAACCTATCCCTTTTCAAAAATCACCGAGGAGTTAGGCGTGAATTATGAATCATTAAAAATATTACATCTTTCTCATAGAGGACGAATCTAATTTTCAATTGAATTTTACAAGCTGTCTTTTTTCTTGATATCTCATTTTTCCCTTAATGGCAATTCATAAACTTTTTTTCTTTCCTGTTATTAATTATTTAATGTCAGGAGAGAGAAAGTAAAGCTGTCCCTTGCACAACTATAAAATTATTCTCATGAAGAATATCTTTAAATTGTAACGTAATCATTTTTGCTAATTTTCAGCTGTCGATTTTAGGAGCAGCAGCTTGTGAATATTCATCTTCTTAGAGATTCTATGCAACTGTGGCTTTGGTGTAGTGTAATGTTTAATGAAACGATCGATCTCGGCTGGAAAATCACGGTAACTATTTAAATTAAGAATATGCTCAGAAATTATCTCAATTTTGGTGTTTAAGATTTATATTGAGACAGAAAGAATATAGAATGCCATGTATATGAACGGATCGTGTATTCAACGGTTAAATGAAACAAGAATCTTTCATAAATCTACGAGGAAAAGGTTGTGCATTATAACTTGTCTGGCCATTTTACATTTTAATCACAGAAGAAGAGTCTGATTTTCTATTGAATTCTACAGTAATGCCTTTATATAAATATCTCATTTTTCCACTGATGAGAATTCATAAGCTTTCATTTACTTTCCCGTTATTAAATTAAGTACGCTGAGCTATAAATTAATACTTTTACGGAATATCTAGTTTACTTTTCCACTCATTGACGTTCAAAATATACAGCATTTCCTTATTGTTAGTGGAACATGTACAGAGGTGGTTAAGCCCCATGTAACGATGACCATTACGAATTGCTTTTTCTGTCTCCTTAGAAATTACATTTAGAAAGAGCCGCAGGGATAGGTATGATAGCCTAAATACAATCCGTAGCCGAAAAATTGACGAAGAAGTTCAAGTAAGAGCGGAAGAGAAAGGTAGGTACTTAGTCTGATGGCAACTTTTAAAAGAATACAGGACAATGGATGATTTCCACAAGGAAAAACTCCGCCACTCCAGAACCGGGATTCGAACCCGGACTCCTTGATTTCTGGCCAGGTACTCTACCAGATATTCGCGGCGGAATCCTTGCATGAATGCAGGACAACCTAATCGGGCACACTTTAGACATGATAGTCTTACTGATAACACGTAATGTGAGTGTAAGGATTGACAAAGGAAAGTCTCGTAAGACTTATATGGGGCAAGGAGTGAAGAATATCAAAGAGAAGAAATACTTCAACATAAAAGGTTAGCCGATACAATATTGGAGAGGAGAGCTGCGTGAAACCACTAATAAGATTGATTTTTGGCAATGATGATGGATATAATTTTATCTATTCTGCTTGTAAAAAGAAATAAAAATTAGATACCCGTATCCGATACCTATGCATGGATATGTAGCATTTCCGTTCATTGACAGTTCTTTAGTCTTAAAATATTTCAATCTGGACCTTCAAATTTGTGGTTAAAGCAGCAGTGCATATACTGCGCGAAATTTAAGTTGACTAAAAAAAGTTTTAAAAAAATTCCTGTATCAGGAATTTCAGTATTGGTTGGAACCTGTCACGCTTAGGTAAATTTATTAAACAAACGCTCTATATAAGTTGGATCAGAAATTAATCAATTTTCCACTGTTTTTCGAAACCAAGATATAGTAATTCTTGGCGGTGGTAAACAGCAGTGGGAAAAGTCCCTTTCATCGACTTCATACACTATAAGAACGTAATTATTGGCGGTTTTGAATAATTTGGTCAACACAATAGGTTTAAAACTACCGGACGAACATGGAAATCCATCGTTATTACTAACGTCGTAGTTGTGGTTAAAGCCATAATCTTAATCTAATAAGCTGGACAGATGGTTTTTACTTTTTTAGTTGTTGATTCTGGTTCAAGTGGCCTTTAGTTTTAGGGGCTCAAACGGCTAAGGTTATATCGCAGCGTCTAACCTTAATCTTAACCCTAGTACACATGTTACCGTCAAGCCCTGAGTGGGATCGGAACCCGTGACCTTTTGATTGCCATGCTAGCGCGACCTGGCTACCGCGGTCGGCTTCCGGTTCAAAAGATCTCCGACGGCCAAGGTTGCGCTTGCAACGTCTAACCTAAGTTTTGGTTAATCCTAGGGTTTAATCCTTGACCTACGCCGACGTACCACCCTCGAGACGGTATTAGAATCCATGACCTTAGGGGTTCAGTTCGACGAGGTACTCATCTCTGTCTGCCTTTCGGTTATGAAAACAAGTAAGATTTCGATGTTCGCGGTCAGTTTTGTGGCTCCCCACAAATTACTTTCGTGTTGTATTTAATGGCGAAAGAAGGTGCATATTCGAAGGATTATAGGACTGAGAAAAAATGGTAATGCAGGAACATCGATTCTTATGGTGGATTTAAAAGAACACTCCGTGAGAGAAGCGTGGGCTCACACTAACCCTTAGATGTGAAAAATCACGTTTTTGCTTTAAAAATTTATCAATGGTTTCTCCAGTCTTGACCTCATCATCATCACTGGTGATCAATGCGACGGAAATACATTCTTCGCTATATCCTTTTCGAAGGAGTACGCTCGGCCTCCTAAACTGTAATCTATAAGAGGAAATCAACATTCAAGCGCTAGGCGAGAATCGACCAGCAATAAAATAAAACATTCCTGTTTTAATTTGTTGCAGGTATTATTCCGTAACTTAACCTTGACTAAAATCATTAAGCTAAGAAATCAATAGGCTGCACAATACAATGAACTGCTTTCTAGATATTACTTAATCCATTGTGGTCAACATAAATATGCGTACAGGTCATCAGGGGGATCGGGCTGGTGAGGTGGATAGAGTAGGTGGTTCTCATTCCGAGGGCCTGGGTTCGATTTCCGGCAGTAGCAGGTTTTTTCATGGCATACCGGTTGAGTGCCTAGTGGAGGGCATTTCAGGATCAGTACTCAGTCCGTCGGATGGGACGTTAAGCTGTGGTCCCCTCTGCGCCTGTCTTTAATAGTTTCATAATACCATCGCCGGGTTTCTCTCCATTCTTCCATTTTATATTCATCATTCTTCGATAGCACCATATTTCGAATGTTTCCACCCTTTTTTTCTCCTCTTGTCATCATCCATGCCTCACTGCCATAAAGAATCATGCTCCAGATGTACGTCCTGATGAATTGTTTCCTTACTTCTACGCTTGCATTTCCAGATGTAAGTCGGTTCTTCTTTTGGTAGAATGCCCTCTTTGCTTGAGTTATTCTACTGACTATTTCTTTCTTGCTTCGTCCATCGTTGGTTACTTGGCTTCCTTTGGCAGCAGAACTCTTTCGCCTCCTCCAGTTTTTGCTTCCCTAGTTTAATGCTGGTTTTGGCCTCTTCTATTTTGCTGCTCACCAATATCTTAGTTTTATTCTTATTGATCTTCAGATGATATCTGGCCATGGTTATCAGAGTCTTATTCAGATCCTTCTCTGTCTCTGCTACGAGTGCTATGTCATCAGCATCGAATCGCATCATGCTAATTTTTTTCTGTGGATGTGCACTCCAGAAGACTTCTCTTTGATTTTGTTGATGGCTCTCTCGATGTAAAAATTGAAAATTACTGGAGACAGTGCACGCCTTGTCTCACTCTTTTCTTTATTATTGCTTCTTTACAGCTATGTCCAGATTTAATCACAGCAACTTGGTTTTTATACAAACTGTGGATAATTCTTTGATCAATGTAGGACACTCCAATTCCTTTCAGAATATCAAGCATTGAATTCCACTCCACGTTATCTTTCCTAATTGGTTAATATCTGAGGGTGAGAGTTGATACTAATCCACCTCTACTTCCTCCTTATAGTCTCCATTTTGCTTGTTTTTTAAGTAATTACATGTTCCTTATTTCTGCCTCTTAATGGGAAAATACCTGGACTTTTTCCTTATTTATATCTAGGAATCTCTATTTAAAAAAAAAATCATAGTAGCAAAAATTTGAAATGTCGACCTGGAAACATTTATGCTAAATCATCATCTCTGTGGTTCAGGATGAACATTTCCTCCAATTCACTTTATCTTTCTCTCCATCTCTCAAGTTCCCCTTCTCTAATATCCTTGAATCCCTCAAACATCTTTCAACATCTCTTTATCTTCCTCAACATGATCATCATATCTGGTTATCAGTCCCAAAATTAGTTTGACACATTTCTTTCTTCAACCATTTTATCGGCTAATCTCTTCATACACCTATGGCTTTCCACTCAAATTATTTAATTTAATGTTATATTGGCAGTTATATTCATGAGACCATTGTCTCCCATTATATGCTCAGCAAGATTGCATCAGGTTGAATGACTCAATTCTATTTAGAGATTCCTTTATTCTGCTGCTCTTCTAACAAGAAACCACCTCTTCAGTAGTCAGGTGTTATGCATATCCAATTCACCTTCATCATCCTTGTGTAACTCCTTATTTCAAATATTTTTAGTTTTGCCTTTTCTGCAGCGAGTAATTTTTGCCTCTGCACCATAAAGGATCATACACTATAATTCAGGTTCAATGAAGTGTTTCTCTACTTTTGGGCTTGTGTTTTCAGTTCTTAGCAGACTTTTCTTCTAAATTGTAATCCTTTTTATTTTACTTTTCTATCCCATCATTTACTATAATAGTTGTCACCCTTTGACCTATCCTGCATGCTACAAACGGTGTTGCTTTTGTTATTGTGTAATAGCCCCTCAAGCTCAGGGGCAGATCCAGGGATTGGGGTGGTCACATCCCCAAAGCCTTGAAGAACTGAACTAGTTAGAGTGTATTTTCATTGGAGGGGTGGGGGTAAGAAGGAAGAGACTGGTGACCGCCCCCCCAAACCTGACGTCTTGGTCCACCCCTGCTCAAGCTGGTCATCAAAATTTTTGAATCATAGTTCAGGCAGTATTTAAATTTCTGGATAGTGTGAAAGACCTAGTTTTATAAGTCAGTTGCTAGGAAAAAATATTTATATTCATGTTATTATGATAATGCATAGATTGCAGCTGATGCAACTCTCCCAAGTCAAGAAATGTTATAAGGGTCAAAGAGGACTAGAGATTGCAGGGGAATTCCTTCCTTAACTTCAGAGGGCATAGGTCCATTGATGTCTAGGTTGAACTACCATATGTACGGAGAGGCAAGTCCATACGCATGTAGATCAAACTGGCTTGAGGGATTAATCTTGTATTTGCAATGGTTTAAGGTATTCCACCTGTTATTATTATTATTATTATCAGGACCTTAGCTTAAGTTTAATTGCTTTTAGAATTCTCATTTAGAAAATCATTTTGATGTGGCATATAGCTATCCTATTCTCAGATATTTCACGTTTCAAGGATGCCATTCTAGTTTCATGAAACTTTGAACAAGGTGGAAGACCTGAAGGGACTCTGATGGGCATGTGGGTCTGTACAATACGAGATAAATAATGCTTATGCTTTTTGAAGATCAACATTTCAAGATCATATATTATATATAATAATCATATATTATGTATCATAATTATGAAGAGCCACATCATGATATAATTAATCCCATATTTCTTGTATAAAAAATTATTTCAACCCTGACTGCATGGAATTCTCTCATCTAAGGAAGAAAAAGTAAAGAAAACACTGCAATTCCACATGTAACTCTAGCACCTGATGATACTGTTCTGTAGCAAGACCTGGTCATAAAGAATTAAAGTTTCACGTGGTAATGCGGTGTTCTATTTACCTACCTGCATGTCTACTATTTTCCTCGGAGTGGTAACACTGTACCTCTCAGTTTAATGCAAGTAGAGTATGCACAGAGTAGTATTTTGTTGCATGCTAAAATGGTAGTAAGTGTTCTCTCTGATTGATAATCCATACCTGGTGATGGTTCAACACCTGCCACATACCCTTGCGGTGGCTTGCAGGACATTATGTAGATGTGGATCCTCCTCCTGATATCCCAGCAAACTTTGCCTATGCCTTAAAATCTTCAGCTGATTAGCAACCACACAGAAGGGTATAGAGCTACTTCAGATTGTATACACTATACTAATTAAACTCAAATTATCTGTGGAGATGTTGCTAATTTGTGGCGTGTTTAACCAATAGAGAAGAATCAATGAATTTCCAGGAGATATTGTGATACTTGGTGGTCAGTTTATGGTATTATCTTGAAAGGGTTGTAAAATTAACCCTTTTGTGGTGACATGTTTGGATACCCATACAAACACTTATCGCCTGCAAGTGCAACATGTGGGGATAATCCACAAGCCTACTATAACTTTTCCAATGCACATGACATGCGAGAAAGCTTGTGTATTTTTAAAATAGCCTCCACATATTTGTTTGTGCTGCCATCTTAGCAGAAATTAAGGTGAACTACATATTTGCATGAAGCTACATTACAGCTGTATGATGCAGTGAAGGAATTTTATTTTTTTTCCAAATGATTGATGATTTTATGGAAACACAGTTGATTCCATTGATGCAGGAAAAGGGTTAAATACAATTGGAGCTTTGGGGGAGGGGTTAAGGCATCTGGCAAATGAGTAAGGGTTCAGGGGGTAGGATGATTGTTGGAGGGGCAGGGTCAGATGAGGAGGGAATGAATTTGGTATTTCGTGAGTTGGTAGGGTGCGCTTATGGGGGACCAATGGAGAGTGGGTTCGGATGGACTTGGCAGGTGGAGGATCAACAGTAAAGGGTCCACATTTTGCTCACTCATTGGTTGAATGTAAGAGACAGGGCATGTCCCTCTCAACAAATACGATTTACTATTTACTAATTCTACCTCTATAAATAAAATACCTTAACAACTAACAATGGATCAAAATATGCCCATATACGTTTACTAATGAGCCGATTTAAAAAAGAAGTCAATTGATCCAATCAATAATATTGCAAATAAATAGTTTCAGGAAGACTTAGTCTGTAAAATTGCCCTGGCAAAGAGAGGATTCTATCAAAAGAAGAATCCACTTACAACTGGAAATACAAGCATAGTAATAAGGAGACAATTCATCAGAACACATATCTGGAGCATGTTTCTTTACGGCAGTGAGGCACAGACAATGCCAGCTGCGGAGAAGAAAAGGGTGGAAGCATTCGAAATGTGGTGCTATAGAAGAATGATGAAGATTACATGGATCGACTGAGTAAGTAATGAGGAAGTCCTAAGAAGAGTGGAAGAAAAGAGAAGTCACCTGAAAACTCTAAAAAGAAGAAGGGACAACTTAAAACAACATGATGGCCTGATAAAGACAACCGCAGAGAGAAAAGTGAACGGGAAGTTTGGAAAAGGTAGACCTCATATGAGATATATGGAACAGGTTGTGAAGGATGTAAAAGAGAGGCATTACATCAATATGAAGAGATTGGTTGATAGAAGAATTGAGTGGAGGGCTGAGTCAAACCAATCCCAGGATTGTTGACCGATGATGATGATGATGATGATGAAAGCTGAATTATCAACACAACAGTAAAATATTTTGCATTTTCCTCATAAAACTTTAATGCAGCCAATATCTAGCCTTGAGCAATCAAAATATGGGTTGGTGTGAAAGTTCTGTGAGTAGTAGACTATTCAAAACTTTTTGAATATGATTACAATAGCATATCATTATTTTGAGATACAGACAACAGGATTTACTTACTACAAATCCATTATTAGAGAAAACACATGTTGGGTATAAAGAGAAGACACCTTATTCAAATTAAACAGACTGTTTCAGGCCTTAATTTATGGAAATTCTTCATATTATAAAGAAAAATCATGAAAAAGTATGATCCACACAGTTTAGTAAAACCACCACCATTATCCTTGATACTGACGGCCACCGTCATTATTAACGATAATGAAGGTGACCCATCAAAACCTTGGTCGGTGGTTTTAACCCTTTTACTGCCACTGGGCCGATTATTGGCCCTCTATGGTGTTGCAAAAACTGCCAAGGGCCTATGTATCGGCCAACTTACATTGCATATTTGTAATACATATTATATTTCCTTAAAATCAAAGACAGCATGAATGATTTTTTCTTTCTCTTAAAAACTGAAAATGTCATCAACAATGATACAAATACGTAATTCATGCAATAAAATTTAGTGTTTCAAATATATCTATAATTCATAATCTAACGATTTTCATGGAAATCTGCTTGGCAGTTTTGCACAGTCTACCTAATAGGGACTGGCAGTAAAAGGGTTAATAAACTATATGTATATCATAATATTCAAGATTATTCTTTATAGCACCTTATTCACTTTCTTATAATGTTTGAAAGTGGGCAAATATTTTGTGGTGAAAACTTGCAGAGCAGGATATTTATCCTAGGGCATAGACAACCTTCACATCTTAGGATGAGAAAATAGTTTGAAGGCAGAAAAGACAAATATTTGTGAAGGGGAGAACAGAAAAAACGAATATACTTGATAAATTTAAACATCCCGATGGGAAACTGATCTAATGCAAATTTATTTAATATTATCTTTCAGCAAAGTTATGAGCTTTGCATCATACACAGGTATTCCACTAATTTCTCAAAACCGTTCTCTTTCACACTCATAAAATACTCAGAATACAGAAGATATTAAAGAGGATGGAGTTGGTATGGAGGAACTGGCTTTTTATCCCAAAGGACCGGGTTTGAATCCTAGAATTGGTTGATTCATCAGTGGTGTATCAATTGCTACTCAAGTGCTGAGTGGAAAATATTTAAGTTCAGTAGGTACTCTATCTGTTAGATTGGATGTTAAACCATGGAATTCTAGGTATCCTTCAGTTATAAAAGGTTAATACCAAATTTCTATCTTCCCTTCCTCTATTACCTGAAATATTCTTGCATCTATGCAATTAGCCACCTATCCTAAATGGGGCAAATGACTTAAGTTGTAAATCCCTTCCTTTGTGTAACTATCACTACTGATATAATTTCCTGTGGACAATAAAAACATACAAAAATTGATATTGAGCTTCCTTTGCCATAGAAATTATTTTTTCAATTTGGGTTCATGGGCTCGTCATAATACATAGTTCTCAATATAAATATGTTGCTAAAAACCAACCACAACAAAAGATAGACAGAAAGAGGATCATATGGGTAAATATTAATGACTCATCAATCTACTCTCCAGTCTGTTTATTGATCTGACGATGAGTACTGAAAATAAGTAACTCATGAGGTCATCGATACTAAAACATCATAGTTAGTTTTTAGCTGTAAAAATTTTAGAACACGGTAGTTCAACATGGTTTTCAAGATGTTTTCAATGAAATTCATGTATGGATTCTATAGGAATCATAATTTTAACAATTATAGTAAGTATGGGCATAATTGAAATAATGTTTGCTTGCCATTGCCTTCTCTATATAAGTACAATGCCATATAATTCTATGACAAACATGAATTTGAATATTGGCTGATCATAGATTTTTGCAGCATAGATCATATCCAGTTGTGCCATTTGGGATCTGCTGCATAGATAGCATTGTTATCCAAGTTTTCATGACCATTGCAGGGTGTATCATCAGGGAAATGATGATGCACCCTGCAACGGTCGCAAAAGCTAGGACATCAATGCTATCAACGCAGCAGATCCCGAAAGTGACAACTGGATATGAACTTCAATGATTATGATACTAATGCATGTTTTTGGTTGACATTTCTTGGAATGGTGATCTTAAGAAATAAAGGATAACAGATATTAGGTTTAGGGTGATAACTAAAAGTTATTCAAATACTTTTTATCATGGGAAACAAAGAAGATGGAAACTTCAAGGGCAAAATTAAAAATTATTCAAGTACTTAGGTGTATTTTTAATTTAGATTCATTATCTCTTACATTCACTCTAACATTTTAATAAATTATTTACAAATACTAAAGACATAACGTTGGTTTGTATGTCAAATTCTTAAAATGGATTTTGGCGTGATATGAATCCTTTGTGCCTTTGTGTCCAAATATGGAACAACTCCTGATATCAGGTTTCGTGCAAGCAAATTTTGCTATCCCGCAACCTCGTCAACAAAAATGGCCCTTTGAGGAACCATTCAAAAAGAAGACAACTGCGTGCATAATATCGGCAGAAAATGTTTTCCTCTTTGGAAAATAATTAAATTTATACAGCTCAAAGCTGTTTGGTCAGCCTAACCACCTACAGTAATGATGTCCTCAAAATCCTCGAAGAAATTATTAAAAAGTTTATAGAGTGACGAATCGCTATGATATAAGAGTATCGTCATGATACAATTTTTGAACAATGTAATTTTATTGTCTTAGGAATCCATTGGGGAATTAAGCATAGGATTCCTTCTACGACCGCCGTGGCAATATTATAAAAAACTCTTATTGTCTCCATGGAAGATACGTTTTTCAGTTATGTGAATTAAGTTTTACTCTTTGCTTTTGTGATTTTCGGCTTGAAATTTCGTCGGACAAAAAAAGGACTTATTGTCTCCTCTTTGTAAATACTATCAACAATATGAACATACCTTTTTAAGCACGTTATCAAGCTGATTTCAGTCAAGGCATAGTCATAGAAAACGTAACATGTCTACCCTTTGGGTCAAATCCCAGCATTCTCTTAACAATCATACTTCTTTTTTTTTCGCACGACCATCAGTCCATTTCGTGCGTGGAATCATGAAAATACCTCAAATACCTTCGTTTCCCTCATGGAAAAAAAGTCTTCCGATCACATGGTGTATGTGTAATTGAGAGAGAGAGAGAAAGAGAAAGAGATTATAGAGAAAGGGAAATGCAAGTGGACCTCCTATTTCGTTCGGCTCTTCATGTAGAGCCGCACTTTTTTTTAAGGCATCGAAGAAAAAATGGAATATAAGAAGAGTTAAAAGTTACGAAATGAAACATTATTCCTTCTCATGTTTCTTTCTCAGTCGTAAAGTTCTCTCATGACTCTTCGTTTTGCTTTGAACAGATCTGTGTCCCCCTGGTTTTCTTCTCGTTTCGCGAGTGGCCCGCGCTAGACCGGGATCCCGACTTGGTTGTAGTCCCTCTTGCCCCCGCCTACCCTCCTACCCTCGCAACACCCTTCACCCCTCAGGCACTCGTTCCCCTGTTCGCACTCCGCGCACCCCACCTCCTCCCCCTCTCCCCCGCAAGGGTCCATCTCCTGCAAGGGCTTCCCCCTCGTCTCCGGCACTAGGACCAGCACGAAGGGCAGAGCAGCGGCCGCGATCCCCGCGTAAAGGAAGAAGGCCCCGTGAAGCCCAAGGGCGGATATGATGTCCACGAAGGTCTTGACGCCGGCGAAGCTCGCCGCGTGGGAAACGGCGGCCGCTAGGGCCCCGGCCATCCCTCTCCTCTCCAGCGGGAACAGCTCGGAGGCCAGGAGGCCCGGGCCCGCCGCCGGACCACCGATGCCAACGCAGAACGAGATGGTGAACCCGAAGACGCACAGCAATGGGACCCATTCGCTCCCCGGGCCCCACCAAAGTGAGGAGGAGGACCCCAGCTCCCCGACCACGCCCACCTCCGCCAAGAGGGACGCGTTGGCGGCAGAGGCGTTGAGGGCCGCCCGGGGCCCCAGGGCCGCTCCGCACATCCAGAGGCTCCCGTCCGGGGGCGATCGGCACAGGATGTAAGCCCCGAAACCCCCCAGGGTGAGGGACATGACGAGGCTGGAGAAGAGCAGAAGGGGTACACGGCCGATGGTGTCCATGAGCAGACCGGACGCGAGGGATGCGACGAACTGGACGGCTCCGACGGCGACGGCGCCCTCGTGTGGAGTAAGTCCGCTGCCGCGGCCCAGGGTCTGACGGAGGATGGGCACGGCGTAGAAGTTGAAGGCGTGAGCCCCCGAGAAGCGCTGGAAGAAGACCAGACCGCCCGCGGTCAGGATGGGTCTCAGGAGGGACTTGGACCCGCTTCCTCCTCCGCCGCCGTCGCAGCGGCAGGCTCCCTGCGTCGCGACGCCAGCCTTTGCCTCCGCGCCCTCGTGATGCCTCAGCCGCCGGTGCCATCGCTTCCGGCGCTCGCGGTGCACGTTGGCGCGCAGGGTGGCCATCTCCTCGGTCGCAGTGGGGCCCCGGAAGAGCTTAAGGGTCCTGGCGGCCTCCTCCTCGTCGCCCGCCATCAGGAGGTGGGACGGGGTCTCGGGGACCACCTTGAAGAAAGATAGGAGTGGGCACTGAGAACCATATACGGAGGAAATCCAAGACAATCTGTCGAATGGGGTCGTTTACCATAACTTTTTTATTGCCGAATCTGATAGAGTTTGTAAAATAAAAAGACCCGTATTTTTCCGTTTTTTAATCCGTCAATTATTTCTCGAGTTGATTTACTGATGTTTTTTAACCCTTTCGGAAAAGTGGTGGTGGTGGTGGTGGAAAAGGCGTGGTGCAGCCTCTGATGTCATTGACTTCGTCCAATGACAACTGAGCCCGCGAAGCTACTTCGCCTTATCGCAATGGGGGGACACAGCTGATTCTACCAATCGGAGCAGTTGGACAACATCTGTGCGATCAGACCTTCCAAGAACCTCCCTCCACTCCCTTCCCTTCCACTAAAAGCAGTTAAGGACGGGAGGAAAATGACGTCAATGATATCAAAACAGCTTTTTCGGTGGGCGTCACCTTTTGCTTATTTTAATTTTTGATTTATGAGTGAATGGTTGTGGTTAGAAGATTAATTTTTTCACTGAAATTCTTTTTTCGTTTACATCTAACGAATATTTCATGTACAAAATTGCGATTTCGGTTTCGAGTAAACGCCCCCATTGGACTAAAGACCGCTTAACACGATACAATTTTTAGTAAAATTTCTTGTACAAACGCTTGTATGAGGAAATTGTGCCGTGTAAAGCGGCAAATTTTGTGAACGCTTGTGCGAATGTCTGATTGACTGTACGGAAAATAGAACCTGTTCTAATTCCATTCAGACAAACATACAATTTCGTTCAGTTTATACAAGCGTTTGTACAAGAAATTGTATCGTTCAATGCGGCGAAAGATTTGAGAAAATAGGGAGGCCGACTCCTCTCAGCTATTTGAGTTTACTTATAATTCTTCGCCATATTTCACACTTCTAGGGTCAGAATTATCATGATTACCACAGCATTGAAATTATTATTCTAAACCATTCTCATAGAAGATGCATAAACATTTGTGCCAACATTTACACAAATATGTGGAACGGATGTTGATGCAAAAAAATGAAAAGATCTTTAGACAAATACTTTTCTCTGCAGGAGGACCATGCTTGAGCTTACAGAGATTTAAATTAGTCACGCACAGTCGACCGAAATTCATGACTTAAAGATCTGGAGAGGAGATTAAAACTATTTTAGAAAGTTTAGGATCTCCCAAAAGGCCTGTGCACTTATAGCAATCGAAATTACGGAGTGAATTCAGATTAGGTATGATTACTTGGAACTGAACCAATGTTCAAAAAATAACACCATACTATAGTTCTTCCTGAACTATAGTATGTATGGTGTTATTTTCTCGTTTTTTGCTGGTTAATTTTTAAAGAAGTATTGGTGCTGGTGCATTGCATTGCCATTTCTTACCTGGCAGCAGGGGAAGGGGATGAGGAGGAGGAGGAAGAAGGCGGCTGGCGCCGACGCGGACACGAGCGCTAGGTGGCGCCAGTCCAAGTTGGCGGCGCCGAGGCCGGCCAGCACGAGGCTTCCCAGGTGTCCGGAAGCCTTCAGCAGGGCGCTGAGGCCACCCCGGATGGCAGGCGATGCTATCTCACTCACGTACACCTGCGATAGAGGGAGGAAGAAGACTGTTACGTTGGTTTCTGATGACGAGTCAGGATTGTGCCGAAAAGTATAGTATATATACTGCAACGCAAAACACACCAAAATTTTGAAAAGATTATGTTATTATTGATTATCAGCTTATTCCAACATTTCTGAGGCATTTTGATGGAATATTCCTACTCTACAGCGAAGTAAAAAGAAACTAAGTCTTTTTGTAAATTCTACTACAATTTCATATTTATTTACAACCCGAGTTTCGACAATTTTATCGTCAGGTCAGACAGGTCAAACCTGTCCATGACACGTTAGTATCAAAACCCGGGTTGTGAAATAAATATATGTAAAAAATAAGTGGAATTAAAAAGGGACCCATTTTATTTACGTAACGTTATGGAGCAATTTAACAAGGTAAAGCTCGAGGCAGTTCGTTTTATTCCTGCCCACTTCGCATTTTATCACATACTGTTTTCTTATATGTACTCTTTAATTCTACATATTACTGTACTACTAGGCACGTAGCCAAGGGGGGGTGGGGGCAAATTTTTTCCAATAATTTTATTTTCTGATTTTAACTGGGCATGTTAATCCGGATTACACTGCGTAAAATTCAAGTGTTAAGTGTCTTGAAACGTGATCACTAGTTTGATGCACGTGAGTGGTTATTTTCAATACTATATATTATTTTCATCTGATATGTATGTATGCGTTGAACTTCTATTCTGGATCCGGTCAAATTAACCTCTTGATAACAAGGTAAGCAGTGAACTTTATCATGAGAAGAGATAGGAATGGGAGTAGTGAAAATAAATACCAAGCACTGAAAATTAAGGGAAGAGATTTGTAAAATGTCGGCACCGAACGGGCAAGGCTGATTTGTTTCAAATTACGGTACACTAGACTTAGCCCCACGACTCCCCCGAAGCAAAATCCTAGCTATGCGCCTGTGTACTACCTAACTTCCCTCGCCCCATCCTAAAACCTTTAATTTCCTTCCTCTTCCTTGATATCTTATAGATATTCACCTTCAGAAAAGTAAGATTATAATAAAGACGGATAGGTACAAGAGGCAAAGAGGTTTCAGAGCATCTCCATAGAGTTCATGAGCATCCGGCCTAACCTTTCTTGTTGACGGAGTTGGCAGTTAAAAGATATCAGAAACTCGGTCACAGATCGTCATAAGGCGTGCCACCGCTTTATTGTTATTTTTACTTAAGCTTTGGAGAGTGAAAGTGAGACACAAATTCTTCAATTTCTGTTTTGCGCTTCAAATTACCATCTTAATTGGCAGAACAAATGATTGATGATGACGACGAGCTTTCTTTACAAACTACGCGCTTCTAGATGATTCTGCGTTATTGATAGTACTGATGGTACCAACGTGGGAGTAGAGTCCTGGATCATACTCCAGGTTTCTTGGAGTCACTGATATTGACTTGTGCGGACTATTCCACCTAACATTCAAACATAGCTGAGATGAAGTCTTCAACGATAGGATCTGTAAATACTATTAGATGATAAACGCAGATTGTTGTGATGGTAAATTTTCCCCTTCCTAAAAATATTTACCTATTATCCCTTCTTTTCCAGTCCTAATAATTAACTAGCTATATTTTTACCATAAAAATTCTGCCTGATTGAACTTTGAAATAGCAGCAATATCACAATTACCTCTCCTACACATATTGGACTACCGTAGTTTTTTGGGGAGGCGATCGACAGCTGAGGTCATTTACGCCATTTAGAATAGTTGGGAAGAGTAATATTACAGCTTTGGCAGAGCTAATAATTTCTAAGGACGAGGCAAAGGGGGAGGGGAGATTGAAACTCGGCGTCCGTTTCATGGGGTCCACATTTCCCATCCGACAGACGGAGTGCTGAATTTAAAGTGCGCTCCACAAAGCACTCAAGTAGGGAACGTGAAAACAGTAATAATAATAATAAAAGGTCTTTATTGGGGCGAGATTGAGACAAAACTGTCCCTTCTGCCGTCTAACCCGCATGTTAACAATGTAACATCCCTGCCTCTGCCGGGATTTGAACCCGGATCCACGGAGTGTGAGACCAATGCTCTAACTGCCGTACCAACTCGATCCCCTATATCCGATATGAATATATTCAGTGAGTCGATAAGGATCAACATAAGATAAAAGCAACAGAGTCGCGCGTTTTACAGCAGAATGGAAAATCACGTGCATAGCAGAGAAAAAGTAGTTCCTCACGGATTTTAAAGAAAATCTCATTTCGCTCTACTTCACATTCCAGCCGTTCGCTGAAGAAAGAATGGTAATGGTAGTCGAGTGGGAGTCGAAGCTGGCATCAAGTATTTGAAATGAAAGGAACCAATTACTTATTTTTCTTCCCTATTAGCACGAACTTAATCAGTCTAGCTCACATGGACTGTATGACCACCTTCAAAATTTATTCATGAGCGATGCGTGGCGTCATATTCTGCTCCAAGTAAGTGCGTAATGTTCAATCATGTATGTACCTAGAGACAATTACAAGCCTTACATACGACCCTTGGTTGTAGAGGAAATGAGAGTGAAGAGTCATTTCATTCAATCAATACGCCGCCCAGGAATCGTTCCATCGAGTAATGGCGGAAACCGCCGAACAATTGGAAGGATATTGAATATGGAACAATTCAAATTTGGGAGAAGCAATTATTAATCGGATATTGTAATGGTTACTGTAATAATATTGCTATCACAATGAAACACTGTCGCATTCCAATGAGGAACATAAAGCCTGGAAAAATGCTGGTCAATCATAGAGCAATCAAATAAAGATAGAGGAACGCAACCATTCTAGTTATGTATAGATAGATACAGTTTCTATTTGTGTTTTTATCGTTCGTAAAGGTTTCATTCCACGTTGATTATGGCGTATGAGACAAATTGTCCTCACTACCGAGACACAAAGAAATTTGTTTCAAACGTTTTACATAAAATTGCATAAGGTAACTCGCATGCATGCATCACTGGAATCGTTACCGGATAGCAATGAATTCCGATTTAAATATCACCTCGCACATAGCAAGGATCGCCAGTGTGCTGGACATGCGTCTACTGTGGATAGAATGACGTCAGCACTTTTAAAAGGAGTCGAGCAACGGTAGCAAACACTTCAGAGCAGTGAAGACATTTTTTCCAATTGGACAGCGAGAATAGCGGAGTAAAATAAGGGAGCATTTTAGGTCGTCAAGTTGAGCCACACATGGACTCTGAGCGGCAGGCAGACAACCCCCTTCCTGAACTCAAAGCACATTCTCAGACTAGAATGGTGCATCATAAATTCCCTCCAGCTCATGCACACTTAAAAGCGGTGTTGACAGTTGACTCCACCCGAACTCACCGAGAAACATGTTTACCTCATGTCATAACTTAAGGGCGGTTAGGCTTGGGGAGAAAGGGCATCGGTGACTGGGTTTCCCCTGCCAAGAATGGCTTCCATATGACCAGAAGGGTTGGGAGTCGGTGGGGAGAAAGAAGCAGGAGTATATAGTATGAGGTGGCTTAACAGTTTTGAGGGCGGCTCGCAAGGGCTAGACTGAAGGACGCCGCTCAGGATAGCGGGACTCCTAGGGAGATTCCGACGAATTCCATTACGGGCTGCTGAGCTGTCCGCCTTGACTACTCTGGAGGCGAAATGGGGAGGACGGAGAAGGTGTCGTAGAAAGTGACGCGTAAATAGTCGCTTGTCTGCTGGCCAGGAAGCACATGGCGAAGCAAATGTGAGGAAATGCCAGCGGTTTCGGGCGCTCGCTTCGTTGAGTGTTCATGTCGAGAGTTTCGAGTAATGAAGGCGAGCCGTTGAATGAAGGCGCCGTTATCTTGGGAGGAAGCAAGGAGGAGTTACACGATGCAAGGGTTTTAAGTGATCTCTCCGTATGGCTTCACAGAATGCATTTGCACTGCATTTGAAGAAATGCACAGTAATTAAACGTTGGAAAAAGAGTACTTCCTCTCCAAATATTTACTGTATCAAAGGCAGAGAAATATCTAACGCAGCTACGATAAAATATCTTGTCCTCACCATCACCGATATGTTAGCATATGGCGTTAGAAATATATCAAGAACACCGGCGTTCTTCTCTAGGTTCGTACAGAAAACAAGATTAGAAAGACTGTCGTACCAATAGATTTAAAATTTCATTTTTTCCGTGAAACATAAGACAGCGTAATAGGCAACACAGCAAAGGGATAGGTAAATAGGCGACATATTGTTAGAGTAGTCGGTAGTGCATGAAGCACGCTTTATTAATACTACCTCATGCATGCTTTGGGAAATATATGAGTAAATTAGTAGGTGTATTCAAAGAAATGCCTGACTAATCAACAATTATGATATCACGATGTAGGTATTAACCACTAGTCTCTCCTATCTCATGAATACATATCTAACATGTTTCTAGGGTGTAGAAACATTTTAACCGTTGGTTGTATGTAAGTAATGCATGCATGCTAATATTTCACCCCTTTTCACACACCCTCGCGGTGCACAAACGGTATTACTTAAATGTGAGAGAACATTTCGTAGGGAAAATATATTCGGAAATAATTTGTGTAGTAAACAATGAATTCGGATTCGTAAAAAGGGTATTGGTGCTATGAGAAAATGAGAGATTGATGTTACTTTTCTCTTGTTTATGAGAACGCCGCCAAAACATACATGAGAGCTGTAAAGAGGGAGGTTAGATTTCATAATTACAACTTAGACAGAGAAAGTTGGTGATGTAATGTAAATGATTTAAACAGTAAATTCCGCAACACAGTAAATTTGCAGCTGATCTGTTTTTTTATGGGGTTAGAATTATATTGTGAACACCCACGCATAATTTTCTATTATACCAGGAAAACAAGAGATAGACCACCGTGCAGATAGCTGTAAAATATCCTTATTCTCACGAATAATAGGATATCATAACGGTCAGCAGTTCAACCGGAAGGGTAGTTGTAATATTTGTAGTATGCCGTGCTTTATGTAGAGAGTATTTAATTCTAATAATCAATGCCAACTGCGCGTCGTAAACACCTTTAATTGCAGCAACGTCGTTGTGAATGGAGATGATCAAGAAATCATGGCTGAAGTATACCATTATTATCGTAATTAAATTCGAATTTCTTCATCGTAATTTACTTAAACGAACGACGATGAAAGTTTACAGATTGGCTTGCTGAACGGAAGTGTGTCTGACCCCCTGATTAATCTACTATTTTCATCGTGCTCGCCATTTTAAAGAGGAAATATGTCATGCACACTTTTCCTGTAAATTTTAAAACTTAAAATGGAAATGAGGGATAGATGAACCCTTGGCCCGTACCTTTTGTGGACAAAACTTCGTTAATGGGTGAAAGCACTCAGGAAGCAAACACTGAACAAGCGGAGACAGGCGCATGTAGTGGGCAGATGACTAAAGAATGGATGAAGACGATGTTTGCTTGAGTGTTTGGCTCGGATGAAGAGATTGAGATCGGGAGCAGTGTTTCTTTTACTTGTCTCTTCCATTTATAGTAATTGTTGTACCTTAGAGTTCTGTGTTCTTTAAGACGTGGTCAAGCCCGGTGGTATGAGATTCAAGGGAGTTAACCGTGGGAGGATGGTAAGTTTTGTGGGTAATTTTAGGGAAGTGACGTGAGTTGACGTTAAATACCGCGGGGGATGGACAGATGGAAGATGTTTCCCAAAGGCATTGCCGTTGGGAAGCTGTATAATCATCAACTCCCCCAAGGCTTCTTAACGATGCCCTTGTCTTATAGGTGGAGTTTTGGATACAAAAATCTTTGCTGTAGGGAGCCTCTACATTTATTACATATTGTCCTTCACGGGTGAGTCGTTGGGAGGGGGAGGGGGGGTTGACTCCACACCAGGATTGAATTTATATAGAGTAAAAATACGCTTGTTTAATAAAAATACTGCTGTTTAACTGTAAATTAAAGCCCGTTCTCGATGTTCCAGTACGCTCAGAGAGTTTGTGGAGTACGAGCAGAGCAACCAGAGTATGATGGGATTTCGCCACAAATATCGGGAAGATTCGATCACCAGAAAGTTAGCGATGTAAGTTTGCGTTGTTAATTTTTCTTTGATATCCTGCCCTGCTACGCTCTGTCAGGACATCATAGGAGTCATCCATTTATTACGTAACGCTGATTTTCCACTTTTTCGATTACCTATTACAATCTATATAGTGAGAGAAGACTGTGTTGTGGTGCCAAGGCTAATCAACATTTGGTATGCTCATCTGGCACAGTTAAATAGCATAAATGTAGTAAAAAGAAAAGTCAAAAAGCTGATGCTGGAGATAAAGGTTGAATCCAACAAGGTTCAAATGGTTGTATTATGTTTTCTGCAAAGATGTATAATATAAAATATCACTTTTATGTAAGCACCACCTGACGAGAAAATTAAGCTCAGGAGCACTTAAAAGGTATTGTTACTGTATGCATATCATCATCATCGGTCAACAATCCTTGGATTGGTTTGACGCGGCCCTCCACTCGATTCTTTTATCGGCCAACCTCTTCATATTGACGTACCTCCTCTCTTTTACACCCTTCACAATGTGCTCCATATACCTCATACGAGGCCTGCCTTTTCTATTCTTCCCGTTCAATTTTCCCTCGACGATTTTCTTCAACAAGCCATCGTGTCTTAAGATGTGGCCTATTAAGTTATCCCTTCTTCTTTTTAAGGTTTGTATGCATGTATAACTGTATAAATAAATTAATTTAAATTAAATTCAAATTAAACCTCCCTCCCCCCCTATAACGCTCCTTAATGTTTTGTAAGTCCCCCCCCTAAATAACGTGACGCTGGCGATATATCCTCACTTTTTTGTGAATGATTAAACAGGCATTCTTTATAAGTACCCTACTTACCTACTTCTCACCATCATTATTATATGAAAAGGAAAGAAATTGTAATTTATCTTTCACCCAACGTAGTAGAAGGCTTGATGGGTAATGAAATGATGTGGTAGGTGGAGTACCTACTGGCCAGGGCCCGGGTTCGAATCCCGGCAGTGGCGGAAACTTTTCTTTAGTAAAAGCACCTACAAGGGTGCTAAATGGGGTGGGTTAAATCGAGGACCTTGGCACGTTTCGTTGAGAGCAGGCCAATTCCGACGCCAGGTTTCCTTCCTCCCTTCGCCCGCTCCCGGAAAATTTCTTACGGCTACTCACCACCCTCTCATCCTACATGTCACATATTACATAAGTTTTCGATCGCCTACCCCTAATAACTACTATTACTACAAGGGAATGGTGTATTCCCTCACTCTTCCGATAGTGCAAGGGTCGGCAAAGTACGGCTAGCGAGCCACACAGCGACTCTTTGGGATCGTAAATATGACTTGGAAGTGAAATTGAAAATGTAAATATCACTATCATAGTTAGTTTCATGTAAATAGCATGTTTTGGAATTTGTAAATGAAACTAACAAGGTTTTAATGAATGATTCCGACTGGGAATCGTGTGTTAAATAAAAAAAATTACAAACCGGACATTATAAATTTTCTTAGGCAAGCTCACTCCTCGTATAAAACCAAGAAGAGGGCAATTTTTGAGTGATTTTTAAAAATTTTAATAGATATATTTAATAGTATTACTTGTTATTATATTACCTTAAATTTTTATTCATTTCAAAATTATATTGTGGCTCTTGAAAATTTTAAAGTAATTGTAAGGGACATGTTTGTCTCTTCCATCACAAAAGTTTGCCGACCCCTGCGATAGTACATCAAAGCAGTTAGTTTGACCACTCCTACGTTAAATGCCCCTACGTATTATGGTAGATTTGATCAGATGAGCACGATTGGAGATGTAGATTGCCGTACCGATGGATTTAAAATGTCATTTTTCCCGCGTAGCATAAGAGAACATAATAGGCAACATAGCAAAAGGATAGGTAGGTGAAATATTGTTAGCGTAGTCTGATGCACGTAATAACAATCAATAATCCCCTTATTATTATGTAGATACTTACCACCTAGCTGCATGTGACCCTATCATTTAGCATGTCTCCATGTAGTAGCCTAGTTGCATGTCAAAAGTGCATGTTTGGTGATCTTCACTCCCTGCCACACATCCTCGCGGTGGCTAGCAGGGTATTACGTAGATTTAGTGCATAAAGTATGCTTATAGAATTAATAACCCGTGCATGCTAGGGAAATACAGATAAATAACTTAAGAGAAATGGTTTTATAACCGGTAATCACTTCATTGCTATGTAGATACTTACCATCTAGTTCAGGGGTTCCCTAACTTTTTTGTACTACGCCCCCTCCTGTTAAAATGGAAACATTCCACGCCCCCCCTATATAGTAAATTTTGTGGGCATGTGAAAAAACAAATATTACATTGAAAACAAAACGTATTTTTACTATTAAAAAATACAACATTTTAAGTTTCAATTTAAAGAAATACTGTTAAGAGAAAAACATCGACAAAAATCTATATATTTTTGCTATGAAAGAGTTTTATACAAGTGGATTGTTAAGTTTTCTAAACATCAAGGTTGATTTTAAAAATCTACAACATAAAATTAGTTAAAGAAATGTATGGATTTTATTTACTTACATATTTTTATTTTTAACTGGTCTCGCGCTCACGCCCCCACTGACATGTCTTCACGCCCCCCTGGGGGGTCGCACCCCCCAGTTTGAGAACCCCTGATCTAGTTAAACGTAACCCTTACATCTAATATGCCTCCATGAATTAGTAGACTTGTAGCTCCTAATTGCCTGTAGGTAATAAATGTTTGGTGATATATACCTTCTGCCAGACACCCTCGCGGTGTATCGCAGGATATTACGTAAATGTACACATAGGTACGAAATTTATGGAGGGCCCACACGCATGTATGGGCACTGTTTGTTCCATTAGAAATAATTTCCTCCAAGACGTCGCGCGTGAATAAGGCAAGCAGACCTTCCAAGCGCGGGTGGGCTTACCTGCGTGACCAGGAGGAGGACCGCGCAGCAGAGTCCGGCGACGAAGGCTGCGGCCAGGAGAGCCGGCAGGGAGCGGGCGAAGGCCGCCAGCAGCCACGCCATGGAAGCGGGTCCGGCGGCGGCCACCAGGAGCCGCCTGCGACTCCCCAACAGCCCCCACCGGAAGGGACAGGCCCTCCCTCCGCCGCCGCCGCCGCGGCGCCCGCCCCACGCGTCCGACGACGAGGCCGAGATGGCCGCACCCGCGATCACGGCGCCCGCCACCGCACCCAGGAGGGACACGCTGGCCACCCACGAGGCACCCTGGGGGCCAAGGGCGAAGTTGGCGATCTCCTCCAAGCCTTCGTCTCCAGAGTCACCTGCGGATCGAGGAGATGCGCGGCAATGAGTGGATGGCGGAAACAAGAGAAACTCAAGGAAGGCACGAACTTTTTTACGTGCATACATAAGTACATATGTTTATACATAAGTATATTTTTTTGGATCAAAGAATGGAAGAGTAAACATGAATGTAACTAAGGATGTCACCAAAATACTTTTTTATATTCCAAACCTTTTATTATACGCACACTACCGGTTTCGATGGTTGGTTATTTAGGGGAGGCGACCGACAGCTGAGGTCATTTGCGCCATTTAGGATAGGTGAGTAATTGGGTAATGGTAGGAGTGTTCAGGAAACGGAGGAAGGGTGGAGAGAAACCCGGCGTCGGCAGTAGCCTACTCTTAACGAAAGGCGCCAAGGGGACACGTCTTAACGTCCCATCCGACGGACGGAGTACTAAACTTGAAATGCCCTCTACTAGGCACTCAAGTGGGGACCAGCTTTCCACTGAAAAAAACCGCCACTGCCGGGAATCGAACCCTGGTCCTACCGGTGGGGAGGCGACCGACAGCGACCGACCGTGGTCATTTGCGCCATTTAGGATAGGTGGGTAATTGGGTAATGGTAGGAGTTTTAAGGGAACGGAGGAAGGGTGGAGAGAAACCCGGAGTCGGCATTAGTCTACTGTTTACGAAAGGCGCCAAGGGGACCACGGCTTAACATCCCATCCGACGGACGAAGTGCTGAACTTGAAATGACCTCCACTAGGCACTCAAGTGGGGACCGGCTTTCCACTGAAAAAACCGCCACTGCCGGGAATCGAACCCGGGTCCTACCGGTTTCGACCTCTTCAGGTCATGATTAAGAGTTAAAACTATTAGTGTTATGGTATTGTCTTGATGATGATCTGAAGAGATAGAAAAGTGACGTATGATGAAAAGTGTGAAATATAACAAAGTGTAGTTGTGTGATACCATCTCAAAATTCCTCCAAGTAGAGTCGCCAACTATTTATTTGACGCCAACTACTGATATAAATATTTATTGTTATTAGTAATCTATCGGTAAAGGTATACGTAGTTGGACATAAATCTCATACCACGACATCTTTATCTCATGTAATGCCCTTCTTCAGCTCTACATACCTCATAGGTATCTCCCATTATTCTATCTAAACTTTCCGTTCTCCTCCTCCCTCTCAGCTAACCTTGCTTAGCTAACTTTCCTCCCTCCATCACCTCCATCAACAAATACTTGCCCCTAATTATCAATTCCAATCAGGAATATAGGAGGACATCATTTAGAAAAGGCGGAATTTCGACACATGGGTGGATTCCTGAAAAAAATGGGTTTGGCACCTGCAATGCCCAAGTAAAAATTTCTGAGGAGTGTATTACACATGAGAGAAAACTAATGACCGCAGAAGAAGGTGAGAAAGAAAAGAACGGATGAGAAGTCGGACCGTGTGCGTGACGTGGCATTGCAACAAATTGTGCTCTCTGAAGAAAGAGGATGGAAATAGTATGTCTTGAGATATGGGGGTGGAGAAAATAAGGTGGGTGGAAAGGAAGAGAAAAGGGGAAGTGTTGGTATGGCAGGGGAGGGGTGAAAGCTTCTGCAGGACATTAGGGGACAGAGTAAGCCCATGGAACAAGTGGTAAAGGGGGATTCAGTGTGTGGTTGTTGTAATGAAAGACAGGAGACGAGTATGAGGCATTTAAGAACACCATCATGCAAAATAAGCGTACCTGTGTCACGCCAAATGGGTTCATTTAGAAGTTTTTATATGCTTTTCACATTCATTTAAACCTATATTAACACGTGTTCACTAATGATATTATTAGTAAGTATTAATTCTTCCAAACACGAAACGAATGCTCGAGAAGCCCCCCAAATGTGGTAGTAGCCTTGAATTTTAGGTACTCCGACTGGCTAGGTCATATCGCACTATATAATCTAAGTTCTTAATCCAAAGACTAACACAACATCCTTGCCCGAGGCGGGATACAAACTCGCGGCCTTTAGATTGTCAAGCCGGCGCGATGCTAACCAGCTAACCAGGTGTGGAATCACGGATGCATCTTCGCGTTATCGCAATCTATATCGATAACGCTTATCCCTAAAGTAGCGCAGGGTTAACAATAACCGTCTATAAAATTCGCTCCACTGATTGTGATAAGCAATTTGAAGTGCTGCGCGAAAAATGAAGAATGAAGATCACGTTCTCTCTGACGAAAGTTAAATCAAAAAATAACGATAACGCTAGCGCACGTCTTATGAAGATCCATGATGGAGGCCCAAAGCCGGTACTCTGCTCAATAGGTGATAGTACATTGGTACATGTTAAGTTATGGGGGAAAACAACATGATAAGACATGGAATTGAAAATCATTGTACGCCCCAGTAATCAAATAAAATATTTTCATGGTTTGTACTCTTCAATTTTCTCCTTTCATATTACATTGTAATAGGTATATTTAATAGCAGGATATTGTTTAGAGCCCCCTCTGATTGGTTCTTGCCACATGCCAAATGTCGTAATCTCTCATTGATCATATAATTATTCAAATTAACATAAAAAAGGATTTACGTTCACTGCAGGGGCATGGGACTCCCTATTATTTGGACGATCAATGGGGATTAAAACGCTCTATTCAAACTATTTAGATACTTCCCTCCTGACCTCATTATAATATGGTGCTAATTGATGGGATCCACATTAAGTAGACTTAATTTATCTAAAAGCCCCTATCTGTATGAAAACATAACACAAAATCTGCCAATAACGATGGAAAAATAACCACTTTGCAAGACTTAGTGGAAAACCCACTACTCGAGTTAAAAACAAAGGTTTGGAAAACTTAGTTGATTCAACGAGGAATTCTCTTCTAGCATTATATCATAAGCACGTTGCCAACTCCACCATGTCATAGACATCACAACCTGAATGGAAAAATGATTAGAAAGATGAAGGACGGCCTTTTTAATAATATTTTTGCATACATCCTACGTACTATATGTAAATTATTTGACCCAACGATTTGGACCGATGTATTTAACATTGGTGCTAAGGATCATTCCATCGTTTTTATCAAGAAGGAGGTTAGAAAAATTAGGGTGTACTCTAAAGTATGATATTTCCATTTCTATTAAATCCTGTACATTTATTACACCACTTTTCAAAACGAGTGATTGAGAGGGAAAGTTTAACAGAAAAACCTACTTAATCTTAGTTAGCACAAGAAGTGCATCACTAAAGGTCACATAGCGAAGGCAAAAATACACTTTTTCACTCAGATACACTTTCCGGTTTTCTCTGAGGATTTGTCTACAGTTAGATATGTAGTTAGGAGAATCGAAATTTTCACGAAAAGTCCTTCAAAAAGTCGGGAGATTTGAGAAATTATGCGACTCAAAAACGAAAGAATAACGTCTTCAAGAGTGAAAATAGGTACGAGTCAAAATTAAAGCGTAACTACAGTTTACCTTATTTAAAGGTATACGGCGTCTTCCACTATATGCATCTTGTGTTGTTCTTTTTTCTCTCTGAATGACTTTTCGCTGTCGCCGTCAGATGCCATCAAAGATACTTATGTAAGAGCTTCCTTAAGACGGATCGGACTTGGAGAACGCAAAAATACTTTCCTCTAAGGCTTGGGTGACTTCCGACTTCGGGCGCTCCTTCGGACTAGAGATTCCAGTAAAATGGCAGAGGAAAATCTTGTCACCAAGGGACACCCTGTTGTGGAGGAACACCATAAAAGCTACCCGCATGTATTCCTCTACGCAAATACAATCCTTTAGATTCCTACCAATTGTACAGGCTCAATATGATTATCATCTTCAACTATACAACAACGTTACAACAACTTAGGGTACGAGCTTGAGGATTTAGGAGTGCGCGAAGAATGTTTAACAAGCAACAGTAAGAACATTCGTCTCCTGAAAATTTTACATTCAATTATAGGAAAATAACCGACATTAAATAATGAAAGAGTAAATGATTCTACTACTCGCGACTATATACGGATTCAACTTTAAACGAAAAACTATTAAATAAGTTACAAGATAGACTCATAGATAACGGACCGATTAGGGACAATGGACTGCTGGAGGGGCACGTAAGTGAAAAAGTTTGGGAACTACTGTACTCTCTGTTGGATAATCTCAAAGATTGAGGCAGAAGTTTACCGAGCTATGTAAAAAAATACAAATAGTATGTGATCTGTATCTTGGAATTCTATAGAATACTGTTACATATAACAGTGAAAGAAAATATTAGTATATCGCGGCTAGTCCGCTTACCATGAAAACCCTATTGACTCATCGACTAATTCTTGGGCTCTAGATCGCAAGCCAATAAAAAAGTTTCCTATCCACTCGGATCTACCCATATGATTCGATCCGTTTCTCAAATGTGCCAAATTACTCTCAATTGGAAGGATTGTAATCCCGGAGATGTATCCCGGGGGATTTCAGTCCCTCCAATATGATCTTTATGCATGATACAAAATCATCGCCGTGCGAAGGGAAGGAGTCGCAAAAATAGACATACGATTCATGTCATTATCTCAAGTCCAGTCCGACTCTTGGTACCCACAAAACTATGAGAAATCACCCCAGAGTTTTAAATACAATGCCTCAAGCCAGGCACGTAGCTGGGGGGGGGGGGGGTTTCTGGTGCTTCAGCCCCCCCCCCTCGAAATTTTTTCCCAATAATTTTGTTGTTCTAATTTTAGCAGTGAACTTTACTAGTGAGAAGAGATAAGTTCGGGCGCTGTAAAAGTAAATACCAAGCGCTGAAAATTAAGGGAAGAGATTTGTAACATGTCGGCACCGAATGGGCAAGGCTGATTTGTTTCAAGTGACGCAAGACTTACCCCCCCCCCCCCCCCCGAAGAAAATTTCTGGCTACGTGCCTGCCTCAAGCGCACGAACAATAGGAGGAACATGAAACGCTCGTTGCGGCGAAGTTTGCGGATGGGAACGGACTGCAATGCGCAACGCATTAGATGACTCGGAAAAATTGAGTGGATCGCAATGCAGTTGCAGATAGGAGGGTATAACTGCGTAAGGAATGACTACCGTACCGATAGCTAGAATCTGTTTGTAGGCAAGAAAACTTTGGCTACTTTCCTCTCCAGACCCGATAAAGACGATTTCGTGTATCCAACCGTCTCCCACTTGTAAATTCTCGTGCGAATCCGTGGTTGTATCACATCACACCCTATGCGTTTCAAAGGAAACAAAACAAAACAGGAAACGTTCATAAACTCGTTTGATGACTTTGGAGACGCGATGTCTGACATTTAAAGCAAATTTTTCGGCGACCTTTGGCCGGTGCATATACCGAGAGAGATATATTTATCTTTTCCCACAGTTGATAGCGATTTTATTTCGAGACTGTCTGGTTTTCCCAGGCATTCTCAGTATAACAGGACTTGGAAGATAAATTAGCATGGCTTCCCCGCAAAAGCAACAAATCTTCTTTGAGAAAATCTTACTTCCCCAGAATCTAAGGTATTCATTACATTTTGCGAAGGCAAGAAAGTGACTGCGAAAGAGATGAATCGACAGTGTTTAAGGCACATAAAACTCCACCGTCGTAAAGCAAGGTGGCGCCTTTCCATCTAAAACCTTGCAAAAACCTCTTGGGGCAACATATTTGGCAGTGAATGACTTCTCGAACAGGATATGTTACAGTATTTAATAACATATAGTTAAGGATATCATTCTATTTTAATAAACACCAGATTTAATGGTGAGGTAAAGGAATCGAATTAATTTTATTTGAATTGGAAGGATGCATTAGGATTAAATTAAATCGATTGTAAGCGAAAACCTTTTTTTTTGGTATCCATAAAATAGGGGTCGGGTTAATGTAGTGGTTAGAGCACTGGCCTCTGACCTATAGGGCTCGGGTTCGTATCCCGAACATGGAAGTTATTTTTCATTGATAAACCGGTCACTACCTGAGTGTTTTGTGGAAAATATTCTAGTTTAGTCTAGTATTCCGTCCGTCGTAAGGGACGTTAAACCGTAGTCCGCTTGGCGCTTTTCATCAAAACCAGACTGATGCTGACGACGGGTTTTCCTCCCGGTCTAGGCGCTAGGGAAGGGCTATATACTAAAAATGCGGGAACGGACTTGAAATGCACAGATACTCATAGAACAAGGAATGGTACAGTTTTTCGTCAAGTGGTAAGAGTTCTGAGAAGCAATAATGATAAACTAGTGTAACAACCTACAATTTTTGTGAGGGTACACGAAAGGTCAAAATTATTGTTTTCTATTAATAAATGGTATAATAAATAGTATGGTAATAATGGTATACTATGGTAATAATACATTTAAAGTGATTGTACCAAAATAATTTGATCAGATACCAAATGGTATACGTCAACTAACTACAATAAACAAGTTTAGGTAAAAATTAAAAAAATGTTTCTTAGAAGAACGGAAATGATGGGCAAACCCGTGTAATCTTGTATCATATTGTTTACCAAAAAAACTGAAAAATATACTGGACATATAGATAAATACCTATTTGTAGATATGGTTATGCGTGTATATATAAATATGTGTGTATGTATTTATATATTTGAATATGAGTATGCATGTGTGTGTGTGTATATATACATGTAAATATATATGTATATAGGGAGAAAATGTATATATCTGGCAAAAATATGGTTGCCGTATATTTTTATATTGTCATGGACCCACTGACAAGTCCTTGGGACTTAGCGGGGCCGAAGATGATATTAAAAAAAAAGCGTCAACATACAAAACATTTCAGTGAAACATAATCTTGAGGACTACCAACTGGACATGATGAATCTCTTTGTAGAATATTATGGCATGTTATTTTTCGTATAGAGGGTGAGAAAACGTGTATTTAACGAATTTCTCTCGCTATGGAATTGCTTCAGAACATCAGATGAGAAGTCAATGCGTGATCCCAGAAACAAATTTCACATGTTGGGATAATCCGTAAATTTGCGATTGAACTCAATAAAATCGATGTAAATTTTAAAGCGTTATAAAATATCAAATGCCTCAGTTACACTCTCATTGCAGATTACCATATGTACATATTTAACCAAATATTTTTTTATGACTGAAAGCAAACTAGATGGCTTGAAGTCGCATTAATTTCATTTGCATTTGACTAGAGTAAGTCAATGTGCAATCAGCTAGCTAAGCCATTAGTATTTGAAGCTAGCTAGAAGTGTCTACCGACTGATTTTGAACCCTCTTCAAAATATTTAACAAAATCCCTTGAATTGATTTTGTAACGCGATTAATTTGCGGAAAAATCTGCGGGAATCATATAAAACAAAAAGGTGGCTTTCTCTTAAATCTTAAAAGAAAATTAAAAGAGTAAAACATAAACAATTTTTCGTAACATCCTAGCGAAAATTTCCTTTCAATTATATTTCGCTCAAATCCTCAGCACGATATCTGAGCACCTTTTTATGCCAAACGCCCTTGAAAACACCCATACTACAGTTTTTCTCTTGTAGATTGAGCTAAGATGTGACACGATTTGTTCACGAGTACGGTAGAATAAAATGACGAGGCGTTGACACAGTAAAACCTTTAACATTTTTGCTACTTTTTTCTTGAGAACAAACTCTTCCAGATCCTAGTATACAAGAACACTCACCAAGGCAAATGAAAAGATTGACAGAGATTTTTTAAAGCAAGGGAGCTTGGAATGCATGTTACTCTTCTAAGTACATCAAGACCAAGATTGAGAACCAGCAACGCTCTGACGTCAACCACAGCTTTCATGTGCAATTTTTTAAATAAAAGTGTGAGGTACATTGAGGCGAAGAGGAATGCTGGAGCGAGTCAATCCGCAGAGATGCACGAATGTCTTTCATTGTTTGTTATTTGGGGGAGGCGGCTGACAGCTAACGCCATTTACGCCATTTAAGACATGTGGGTAATTGATTTAATGTGGTATGATTTTCCTAGAAACGAAGGAAGGGTGGTGAGATATTCAGCGTCGGCATCAGCCAGTTATTAACGAAAGGCGCCAAGAGATCCGCTGTTTAACGTCGCGTCCGACGGACGGAGTAATGGACTAAAAGTACTCTCCTAACAGCACCTAAATAGGGACCGGTATGCCAATGAAAAATGTCTGCCACAACCACGATTAGAATCCATGCCCTCGGGAGGTAAACCAAGTGCTCTAATCACCAAAACAACCCGATTCCCAACAGTAATACAGAAAACAGGCTAAATGGAAAATAGATGACTACTTGGATATATTTATTCATAAAAAAAGACCGAAATTTATCGTGTAACTAGAAGTCGTTCTTTTCACCATAAGAAGTTTAAAAGGGGATCGGGTCAGTATACAGTGTACTTCGAGTGCCGCTCCGTCCGTCAGATGGACCGCGGACCACTTGTCTCCTTCCGTTAACAGCAAATTAATACAGACCCTGGATTTCTCTCCACCCTTCCTTCGTTCCCTGGAAAATTACCCCTACCCATATCCAATTAATTACCCATCGTCATCAGCATCGGTCAACAATCCTAAGATTGGTTTGACGCAGCCCTCCACTTAATTCTCCTTTTCGCCAACCTCTTCATATTGCCGTAATTCTTCTCGTTTACATCCTTAACAACTTGTTCAATATATCTCATACGAGGCCCTCCTTTTATATTCTTTTCGTTCATTTTTTCTTCATGGACTGTCCTCATCATACCATTATGTCGTAAGATATGGACGATTAAGGCTGGATTCGCGTGTGAAACGGCAGCACCCGCTGAAACTGAAGTGGCAGCTCTTGCAACTAAAAGTCGTGTCGGTTACTCTGAGATTTTTGATTGGTGTAGAATATCCTTTAGGATTGTTGAATACTGATGTGATGTAGAGCATGCTGAATGCTTTGTTTCATCAGACTTCAATCCGTCGTTATATGTTCACCTTTACCCTCTGTAAGTCACGATGAAGTCATCTCGAAGTAGAAAGGTTTGCGGTCCAAAGAAGTTCCTTGGATGTCCCGAGAGGATGAGGGGGAGGAATGGGGGGTAGCGCGTGAGCAGGAAAGGGATCACGTTCGCACGCGCTCTAAATGGAAATCCGTAGTTCGACGAAGAATAAGAAAGGAACGTCACGTGGCCACAACTTCGGCTCCGGAAACCTTTAAGCTTTTATTCCCCCCACCTCCCCCGTTGCGCCTCTGCCGAAACATAAACAGATTTCACCCCATAAGCCGCCGGTGCTCCGAGCGGAACTTCAGTCAACAAAGCGGCGGAGAGCTGGGAAGGGGGTTGGGGCAACACATGGCCGCAATTGATTCAGGCCCTCTCTTGTATTGAATTCCGAACGAACTCAATTGGGTTGCCAATACTCGGAGAGGAAAAAACAGGAATAGAGTGAATGTTTTGTTTTTTTGGGAGAGTACTCCCGAAAACGTGATGCAGTTACCAAGCGAATGCTTTCGTAGTTTCTATTTCCTGAATGTGGCAAAATGTCTATGGCAAAAAAAATCTTAATTTTCACAGGTTAAATGGAGGACACATCGAGAAACCAGCCACGTAGATTGCTTTTACCTATAAAAAACAATAACTGATGACATTATATTCAAAGAAAGCAATCGATTCCAATAAATGGCTCATTTTAGCTGAAATATGTGATGCTAATTTATTAGTTTATATTATAATTGGTGTTCTATATGTTCAAGTAGAGTGCGATGGACAAACTATTCCCTCCACAACCCTCATTTTCATACAAAGCCCTTCAGTGCCGCATAATCCATCAGCTTCCTTTTCTCTCCTATCTACCTGTAGATGCAATCAGGATTCCTGGTCCCATGGACAAATTTTCGGATATCTATAGAAGCTAGCTCATTTTCAAAAATATCTAACTAACCCTCATTCTTAGTCCAATTTCAGAACAGGGACCTTTTTTCTCAGGAAATTATCGAATATAGGAATGGATACTTTTCCGAAATAATAAAAGATGCAAATAATAACTAAATAATGTATAATACCATTTACACCGAAGAAAAGCCAACAATCTGGAACTGTGCGATTATCGAGCATTATGATTGTAGCTGACGTTAACAAGTCACAAAGATATACATACCTACTTATTTTAGTGACGCAAATATCGCTCGTTTATCGCTCGCAGTGAGTAGTGTGCTTTTAAATAGGCTTGAGTTTGTGATAATTGTAGCGACGGCAAGAAAGAAGGATACGAGATCCTACCATTTATCGTGGGAGCAAAAGGGGGAATATATTTTCCGAAAACATATTTAATATTGTGTTATAATTATTACAGTATATTTGTTCAAAATGAGCGCATTATCTAAATTCCTTCTATTGCGTGAATTTCTCACCATTGGGGGTCATTTTCCTCGCGCCACATGCATTAGGACGTCGGTAGATGGAATATCACGCATGTGGCCCATGCTGGGAGTCAAGCTCCTTACTTCGGATACTGAAGATGCATGCGATATTGAGGTTTCATTCTATTATTTCCTGCTTTCGTGGATTTTGTTGTGATGAAGGGGTTTAAAGAGAATTTTATGGATGCCAATGGGCACTTAATCAGGGAATAAAACACGAACTGAAACCAGACAACTAGAAAATATTCATTTCGACAAATTATTCTTAGTTCTTCGTGTTCATATTAGAACCAAAAATAATGATATAATGGCTTACACAGAGCTCTTATATTCCACCGTGCTGTGGGGCGAACGGAAAACGAGATCTTGAAAATTCAATCATTGGGAAGTTTCGCGCATGACAAAAATTCACTTGTGTCCATCCGTCCAGGCCTGGTTGGTCACAGATATATCATAAAATCAAATTTCCGACGACATTCTTTTAAAATATAATTGAAATAAGTTATTTCAATAATAATAACTTATTTAATTACGACGTCCTTCCACCAAGTAAAAACAACGCTTTTCGATTAAAAATATCAATTTGTATCCATCAAATCCCCATGCTCCAATGTTTTGTTCAATGTATCCATTTTTAATAAATTAAAATGGCGGAAGCTGGCTAAAAATCACCCTACTAAGTATAAATCAGGGGGAAAGATATCCAAGCAGGTTTGTAATTTAGTTGAAATAGTGTCTGTGTTTCGAGTATCGAAATACACGCGAATGCGTAGCTATTTATACGGCATTTTAAAATAAATGTTTGTGAACTCGTTATCTGGAATACTTTTAGCGTAGATTGAAAAGTGCATTAACCTCATCCCTTCTCATCAGCAATGCTCCTTATGCTTGGCTGAACTCAAGTAAATTGTGTGCCAAACGGTGAAAAATGACGAGAATGTGGCTCGCAATTCGTTGAATGCCATCCGTTCAACTGAATATTCTTTTAAAAAAGTTTTCGGCCAGAGTAGAGACGTGAGTGTGCTCTTATATGAGACTTTAGAGTAAAATTCCAAAATAAATGCTAACTGCTGGATTAAATAACCTTAAATTTAATGCAGATATACCTATAATATAAAGATACCCATAGAAAGAGCTCACTGAGCACTTCTGGCATTAATTTTCTACTCCATAATATTTGTGTACCACAAAAACATTTTATATGATTAGATTACGCTGTTTCCATCACTGAGAGAAAGTTTAAGTCAACTTTTTCGGAGAGCAATGCAAGAATGCTGATAATCATGTCCTCAATCATTCTCTAAGGGGCATTCTTGACGATGCCATATTTTTTCTTACAATTTGAGAGAACAGCATGAGAGGACTTTGCAATTTTAAACCTTCATACCTTCATTCTCGCTACATAAATCTCACAAATTGAAAATTAGAATAATCTAGATCTTAGATAGCTTCTTTCTCGTTGTTTTTAAGTTCACATTCCGCTAATATATTCACGACATATTCCAATAATAATGTTTACAACCTAACGCTGGAGTTACGTTACATCGTTGCTAAGATATTAGAAGATTTTACAAGTTTTGTTGCATTTTCATTTCTCGTTAAGTCTTTCTCAGCAGAAGCGTATCACAGGTACTCAATCATTAATTATTTAAACTGCCCCTTTCAGAAACACTCTTAGAATCTCATTTGGGTAATTCAATTGGCGTAATGACGGGACGCGGCTCTAAACCACGGACTTAGAATAAACTTAATAATAAGCTCTAAACTTATGTTACGCCTTGTGGGACACTGATTTGCGGGACACCTGGTGGGGTTGGCAATCACCTGAATGATCTTGTTATAGAGCAGTCGACATTAAAGAAGTAGTTAAGACCACTAAGTCTATTCGGCTGGTGCTTGGGTTGTTATTACATTAGGCGACCGACAGCTTAAACCATCTGCGTATCTTAGGATAGGTGGGTATTTGGAAAAAGGCAGGAATTTAGGAAACGGTGGAAGAAATACTTGAAAAAGTATTATCTAACAATTGTATTGGTTTCAATGAAATGGTTGATGATGAAATGACCGGAGGAAAACCCGGCGTCGTATTTATCCTCCTATTAACGAAAGGCGCCAAAAGGGTACACTGTTTAACGTCCCTTTTGACGGACTGAGTTCTGAGACGAACATACACAACACAAATAGGGACCATTTCACCATTGAAAAATCTGTCACTCCCGGAATTGGAACCAAGGCCCTCGAGACGGGAGACCGGTACTCTAGCAACCACGCCAACTAGATCCCCCTTTGGTGCTGGGATTTTATGGGTAACTATTGGTGATTTTCCAAGGCACAACACCACCAGTCAAATCGGAAACTGCTTCGGAAAACTGCTAGTTTCCTCCAAGTTTCCGAAGCTCTCCTTGACAATACGCAACAGTGTGCAAGACATCCCACGGCTGCGGCAAGTTTGAAAGCGTTCCACGGAACTTCATTAATCGATGGACCACCTTGCGGAACTTCCCCCGAAAGCCTCTCGAGGAAGATTGAGAAGGGAACGTCACGGGGGAGGAAAGACAGGGCTCACCCTGGCCGACGGAAGGAATCAGACCAGCACTCAAAAGATCTTTTTATAGACGTCGAGTGGGAGAAACAAGTTGCAGGAGCGGAAGCTTTGTTGCGAACGGATAAACAATGAGTGTACTGCAAGTGGTACGCGTAATGCGATTAATTTGAGAGCCTCAGTATTCTCTTGGGGGATATAATTGGATGAAATGAACAGTGTAGTATTAGGTTTTTGTCCCTGCGGCACTCATCATCATTATCAATTCTAAAATTGGGTAAACTTGAGCCCTTTTTCCTTCTTCACTGGTTTCTAGCGCAGTAAAATTAGAATTAAAACCATAGAATTTCTGTTTTCTCTTCATTTAGTCACTGTTATGTACTTATCACTTGCTCTTCCTCTTTGGGCATTCCCTCGATTGGATCCTCCCTTATTTCCTCCTCTGGATAAGTTATCTCAGGGTACGTCCAATTTACCTCATTCTTATCTGTTGTACTCCTTCATACATAGGTAGACTATTTTACCTCAGCAAAGAAGTCAAGGGGGAAGTATTCGAAATGTGGTGCTAAATAAGAATTATGAAGATTAAATAGATCTACCAAGAAGGTAACTAGGAAGTCCTAAGAAGAGTGGGAGGAAAAAAATATCTTCAAAATACCCTGAGACAAAGACGGGACAACTTCATCGGCCACAACATGAGACATGATGGCCTGATGAAGACAATCGTTGAAGGAGAAGTGGACGGGAAGAACGGAAAAGGAATGCTTCGAATGAGATACATAGGAAAAGTGAAGAAGGATGTGAAAGAGAAGAAATACGGAAATATGAAGGGATTAGCTGATAAAATAATTCGTTGGAGAGCTGCGCCAAACCAATCTCTGGATTGCTGACTAATGATGATGATGATTCTTCCTCAGCTCTTCTGTATATTACTGAAAAAAATTAAATTAGCCCATTTTTCTTCAACATCCCATCACCTCAGCCTCATTGGCGTCTATTCTTATATTATCAGCATCTCCAGTGGTCCGTATCTCTTAAAGTGCCACGCTGTATACGAAGGTTTTTAATGTACCTACTGCTTAACTGTTCCTAACTGTAAATAGAACGGTGCGATTGAAATTATCAACGGTAGTTGTTAATTATGGGGAAGCGACCAACAGATGATGTCACTTACGTTATATAGGATAGATGGGTAATTAGGGAGAGGTAGGCATTTTTCAGATAATGGAGAAAAGATGGAGTGAAACCCGGTGTCGCTTCTTCTTTCTTAACCTTCTCTTAATGAAAGTCGCTACGGAGTACAGTTTTTTTACGTCCTATCTGACGGACATAGTATTGTACTCGAAAGGCTCTCCACAAAACATTCAAGTGAGGACCAGTGCACCAATGAAAAATGTCTGCGACTGCCAGGATTCAAACCCGGGCACTCGGGATGGGATGCCAGTACTTTAGCAGCCACACCAATCCTACCCTCCGGAATTCAGGAATTTGGTGCAAGCGTAGAAAAACATTAACAATTTTAACACTCAATACCCTTTATATATGTAGGTCATAATAAAATGCCGGGGGTAAGGCGCATAACACATTTTTTAAGGTGAAAAAGCAAACCCACGTGAAAAATTGTGCAAGAATCTTAAATTTTTCAGGGGAATTCGCAAATTAAGACTAATAGCATTGAAACAGCCACATATTTGCATAGATGACAGCTACCAATTCATTTATTTCATACCTAATCCTATAACCATACATAAGAGAAAGTTCGTTGTTAATATCATATCCCTATTTAGTTTTTAGTTTTATTGGATTAGTTTTTAATTTCCCCTTTAAATAAACTAGCTCTTTCATTGACAGGCAGGGCGGAAAACATTATTGGTCAAGGTCTTTATAAGCGAGAGTTAATTTTCGCATTGCTGTCAAAAAGACCTGGAAGGCTATATCCTTTTCTTTTTGAATCACATATCCCTGCGCGTGATTCTAGAAATCAATTCTTAATTCGAATCGCTCGTTATTTACTTCCAAGATGCTTCCCAATACGTGCCTTCGACAAGTGAAGTACATACTTCCTCAGAATACCTCGAAGCCTAACAGGGCACTTAGCTCTGGGGGTTGTAAAAAGGGAAAGAACTACCCCGCATCTACAGCTACGAATCCTACACCTCTACGGAAAAAAATGCTGAGATTAAACACATCACTTCCAGCAATGGTTTCATGTCGTCATGTTCCCATGATGACTATCATTTCAATCCTCAAAAATTTTATTTTACCGCTTCCCCGAGATTCCGTTTAGGTGCGCCATGGAATAGACGGGGATCGGAGAAACTATCTTGTGCTACTCGTCCGGCGCGGGATTTCAACTTGAATGCTGTAACCCAGGAGTCAAAAAACTTCCTTATCTTATTATATTATTCTTATATTATTGTTCTAATCTTTCTTATCTCTCCTTTATTAGACTCTATGGCTGTAGCTAACATTTTTTTTCCAATAAAAACGAGGATAAACGACTTCATCTGATGTGAAACGCTGTTTTTAGAAACGAGTAACTATCCAAAAGCCTTATACTTTTTAATTACTACTGTCTCTCTAGATGTACTAATTTGATTCAATCCCTTCCTAAATAAAACGCTCGTCATAATTCATACTCAGCGGATATAATGGTAGCTACTATGAGATTAATTTTAAAATACAAATAACCCTATTTTATTACAGCATTATAACCGCCAAATCAAATGCTTTTCTAATTCTCTTTAATTCATGTTAAATACTACATCCATCCTCAAAATTTTGCACCTAACTTGGATTCTTCCATTCATTGCCACCTTTAATTGTTTTGGACTAATTATGAAACTAATTCTTGTCTTTAACTAATTAGTATAGGCGGGAGATGAGCGTAGCTACGTATCTACTAATAATCCTCTTAAAACATGACAGGTAGTGAACATATGATAATTATTCACCCCATACCACAAACCGGTATGGTTGCATGCAGAGCTATGTAGATATAAATTTGAAATGAACAGTTGGGGAAACTGATTTTCATAGAGTAAAATTGTTTTACATAGTCGCATTTGTGCAGTTAATTTTTAATACTTAGTTACGATGTTGTTTATTTTTACGGTGGTAGCTTAGCTAGCGACTTAGCAATAGCTGGTGATCCACGCCATAGCTAAGGGTGTGATTGGATGCGAATCAATCAAGAAGGTTAGAATGTACTAAACAGGAGGCAACGCAGCTGATTTGAGAAGCCAGCGGCCATATTGGTAGGTACGGGCATACGGGCTTACTACTCGTTATACTCGCACGAATGAAGTTGTTTTTACGTGACAAAAATTAGAGAAGTAAGATGAATAATGAAAAGTAATTTTTCATACCCGTCAAAGAAACAGGAAAGTGCACTTACGCACAAGAATCACCAAATATGTAGTGTAAATAGGTTAAACTGGAACCAATTTTAGTAATAAAATTAAGCCGTAGGGATAAAAATGCCATTAGTACCACCATTAAAAGTCTTAGGAAGATTATATGATGCTGCTGTGATAAAATTAGGATACGATTTCATTGTTATTTCCTCATCTGTGATTTAAAGTCTGTTTCCGCACAAATAGGCACTTCAGACTGGGAGTAAAGGTATGTAAAATGTAAGGAACAGAAGGGAAGGAGGAAGAGTGAAGAGAACCCGGCGCCGGCATAAGCCTGCTCTTGACGAAAACTTGCCAAGGAACCATGGCTTAGGATCCCATCCGACGGACGGAGTACTATACGTGAAAGTTCCCCATAAAAACACAAATAGCATTTAGCATTTAGGTTTAGCATTAAAAAATATCTTCCACCTCCGGGTTTCAAAACCCGTGCCATCCCGGGGAGAGGCCAGTATTCTAACCACTGCACCAACCAAACCGTGCCTTCGTTGTTATTTAGGTTTCAATACACATGCAGTTACCATAAAGAGGCAGTATAAAGCCCGTTTCACACGATACTTGATCCAGCACAAGACCTAGTGTGCTAGCCGCTACTTGATATTGAGGACGGAATATTGTATGATTGGAACCGTCCTGGGAGGTTTCACACGATCATCGACCTTGTGCTTGCTATGAATCGGTTATACCATACGATTCCATACTAATAAAAAAAATAGAAGTTCGCACAGCGTCTGTAACGTGACTTGATTGGTCGATGGGTACTGGGCTATTAGGTCCTACTAGAAATCTAGTACCGCATCAAGTATGAAATCCAGTAGCTCAGCGAGTATACTAGCTAGCATGCTTGCCAACCAGAATACTGTTTCTGTTCACACGATACTGGAAAGCTAGCATACTAGCGAGTATACTAGACCTTGTACTGGATCAAGTATCGTTTGAAACGGGCTTAAGACGCAATGTTTCGTATATAGAAGGTGGTAAGTACCTGATCGTTCTCAAGCACCCCCGTTCCGGCTTCGTTGTTACCCTTTGACCATGCATGCAAATGCCTCCTCCAGTACATTCTATCCTCATTGGTATCAACGCCATTTCGAGACAAAACGCTCGTTCCAGTCTGATCGGGACGCGGTTTCCCTGGACCGGCGCGATCTCTGGAGAGAGGAAAGGGGAGAAATGATCACCTTGTCCCAATGGGACGTGGGCGGACGAGCCAGAGGAGAGGAAAGCGTGAAGGCGCCGGATCTCCGCCACATCGCGCTTGGACACCTCACGTTGACCTAGCACAGCCCTGCGGGCGCTTGGGTGCGGGAGAAGTAACTCTCTGTATATATATACACGGGCTTTAGGAAGAGCTGGGGGAGCGGGAAACGACCGTGCGGAGTGACAACGGTCCCTCTATGCTTGTCCACGCCGCCGTGAAACCTCCAGAAGAGAGCAGGAATCCCGAATTCTATGCGTGGGAAAGGGGTCCAACGGAGCGGAAGGGTCTCCTGGTTGAGGTAAACCCTTCTCCCGCCATATAAACGCCAGGCACAGAGTTTTCTTGGCATCCCCTCTCTGTAAGAGCGAGCGAAGTAGTCGGGAGACTTGTGAGAAGAGCCGGCAATGGCGGAACGGAGGCCTTCCAAACAACCTTGCCGATTTCAAAGCGGCCTCTGCTTTCAGAAGTTGCGAGTTTACCGCCGGAAACTTCGGCGAACGCTACTCACTATACATCAGGGATTAGCATTTGGTGCGCGCCAGATTTTGGAATTTTAATCCTTTGTAGACGTGATGTTGTGGTCACTGGAGTAACTGCTTTCGATCCCAATCACTTAGGTTCGTATCCCTAAAGTGGCAGAGATCTGTCAATGGCGTACCGGTCCCCACTTGAGTGCTGTTTGGAGAGAACTTCATGTATAATAATCGTGAAAAGGAATGATTAACCGAGGAATTCGTCCTGGCGTTTGTATTCCGATTATGGGTTTCACCCACCCATTCACCGTTTGCTGAAAAATACCTTCCTCTGCTCATTAATTCCGCAATCCAAAATTGTGAAAATGGCCTCAGTTGTCGGTTGCCACCCTTAGATAACGTACGTCGTAAGAGAAGGATAGATAGTGGAATGATATTAAAGATGGAAGGAAAGGAGGACAAACGAAGATGTGCAGGAAATATTGGGTAAATGAGGAAGTTGAGTGAATAAATCAGGAAATATAGCGAGTAGGCATGTATATGGATTTGGAAATATATGGAGAAAGTGAGCCTGCCTCGATCGCCAGGTTAACGGCTTCGCAACCCAAATGTCGCCGTTTCCCACTTTTAGCACGGACGTAGTATTTCACTTAAGGTTAAATAAGCTTAGAAACTGCGATATAACACATGCAAGTAATATTCTTAACACCAAATGTCACAATCACAACCGGAGCAAGTGATGCTTTGAAGACTGATAAAGGAGAGAATGTTATATTAGAGAGGAATATGGAAAAGGAGATTTGGCTGCTTGAATAGTGAGTGAGTGAAATATATAGGGAGTTAAAGGAAATATTAGGTAAACAAAAGGCAAGTTTTTCCTGCTGTAATGATTCGTAAGTAAGTAGGAGAATTCGAGTAATTAGGAGAACATAGCGATTGTTTGGGAACAAGGCTACCAATGAAAAAGAAATATTTTGTCACAAAATATTTAAAAAAAATGAAAAAATATTTTTAAGTATGCTTTTCTAAACAAAATTAAAATCTAAAAAAAGGAAATATCTTACTAAAATTCAAGGAAATTAACCACACATGAATTATTTATGGACATTAATAGGAAATAATTTTGGTTTCAACAATATAATATATTTAAAGTTTTCTATTTATGCAAGGCCACAACGAAAAGCATTGGGCTCTCTTTCATATCCGATATCAATATAAATTGATTAAATATAAAGATATTGGTATTCAGTGGAATAGAGCGCTTCAATATATAATTTATAGAATTTCTTTAAATGAACTAAAGTTAAGGAGGGAAATATAAATGAGAGCGCCCCATGCTTTTCGTTGTGGCCATGCATAAATAGACAAATTTAAATATGCTATATTTTTGAAACCAAAATTACTTCCTACTAATGTTCATATATAATTCATTGTGTGTATATAATTTCCTTGAATTGCATTTAATTATTTCCAGTACCAGGCTAAACTTTAATTCACTTGAGAAAATATTATTTTTTTAGTAAGATATTTTTTTTTAGATTTTTATTTTTTTTAAGAAAACCATGCTTAAAAATATTTTTTAATTTTTTAATTTTTTACTTTTTAGTCGTAGCAAATTAGATGTATAAAACTACACGTTTATTGTAAAAGTAAATGTGTGCAGTTTATGTTATATGTTATATTTTGTAAATATGTTAAATATGTTATTCTTAAATATTTCTAAGATTACTTGATGATAAAAAAACGTCTAATATGCCAGGACTAAAAAGTAATCGTGCGCGAAGTTCTTTGTATTTCAGAGAATATGACCAGACAAAAGGCATATAAAATCTTCCTTTTGAACAGGTTTCCTTGAACATGTTTCCCATATATTGGAATAAAATCACATTAAAAGGCTTCATGAACTATGAGTAACGATTCATTTCTAATTATGAAAGGCAACACATTGAAATATTAAGACTTTCGAGTGGAAGAAAATTGGCTTCGAGGGGTTATGAACTCAAGAATTTATCACTGCGGATCCGACGCATTAACCACTACGCCATGCCATGACAAATTAAAGTAATTGAATTATATTATAGTTTTAACATGGTAACCATGGGACCCATGGATGTCTCCGTGGAACCATGGAAAAGCGAACTAAAGAAAAGCATGTAAAAATGCTAGGTACCTTATTTTAATTTTTTTTTTTCACAAGCCTCATACGTTTCCGTCAAAAGTATTTTTTTTCTGGGAATGTAATACTGTGCTTAATTTAGTTGCTGGAAACAGGATTCACAACCGTGGATCACATAACTTAAATGCCAAAGGCAAAAGAAAAGTAGCTGATGTCCTCTACTACCAGCCACGCAAAGGTGTTTGGCGTATGAAGTACGGTCGATTGAAACATTACTGCAAGAACAGGGAAAGAATATTCAGTATGCACTTATTTAATGCACGTCAGCCCTTGATGGGGTACGCATATTCCAAAAACTTAAATTTTCGGGGTAAGGATTTGATACTTTTTAGTACCTTTGTGTCGCATCTATTTCTTCATTTGCCTCTTATACTGCATGTATTGAATATTCACTTGTTCTTGAATACCCAGCATTATTCGTCTAAAATTCACCGCTACACCATTGACCGTTTTTTACCTACCCCTTGTCATTATAACGTTCTCTCTTTTCTTATGAACGGCTAGCAACATTCCAGCATCATCTACAAAGCAAATAATTCAAGGACAAACACTTTCTTCATATTCTCTAGCTCTCTCTCAGATCTGTTCCACTCAGGGACGGGCGAAAGTGGAAAATCGATAGGGCAATGGAGAAATGATGACTCCGTTGATTATTTTGGCACCAGGAGAACAGCAATCATTTCGGGACGCACCATCTCATGCAAATCTGTTCAAAGCAAAAAATTGAATGCCATCCAACTTCCCTTGCGAGGGAGATGTGTTCTTTAGTCGATCGTCCTTCTCGTTTCTGCTAAGAGAGGGGATGGAAAGGGCGACGAACTAGGGAAGGTGATGCTCGATATACAATATCAGGTCTCAAATTACATTGAAAACATCGATGCGTAGAAATCAGCGTGGAGGCTGGAGAATCTAGCGATATAGGGATCAAAGTTTTAGCCTCTTAGCAAAGTCCTCTTAGCAATGTCCACATTGAATTCACCAGGGTATCACATTAATATTATTATTTTTAAATACTGAATTACAACCAGTTATTTAGTTTTGACGAAGTATCCTTACTCTGCCATGTGTTTTAAGTATCCACATTTTGCAGGGGAACAAACCACATAAGCTAAAATGCGCTGGAGGCGGCATACATCGTCATGCATCAGGAATCATTGTCAGATCGCAGGTTGAAATGTAGACTTAATCTCGTAAACAAATTCCAAGACCATATTTTCAGTGATGATATTAAAAATATTTTGCGAACCCCAACTTACTATGGTAGACTGGACCATGATTACAAAATTAGAGAAATTGATTGCCGACCTGGCAGATTCAAAATGTCCTTTTTTCCTCATACAATTAGGGTTATGAATAACGGTAAATATATCCAGCAAGAGTGTAGCAATGGATAACATTGGTAGCTGCATGTTGGTATAAGGACTTGAAGCTAATCCAACTAACACCATGTTTTTGCATGTTTGCTTTGCTATTTTTATCTTTTTTTTAAATATTGAAGTTTAGAACAGTATATAAATACTAATCCTTTTTTATGCATGAAATGTAGTGCATGTTTGGTGAGAATTCACCCCATGCCACTCACCCATGCCCCATGCCACAGGGTTATGAATAACGGTAAATATATGCAATACGAGTGTAGCAATGGATAACATTGGTAGCTGCATGTTGGTATAAGGACTTGAAGCTAACCCAACTAACACCATGTTTTTGCATGTTTGCTTTGCTATTTTTATCTTTTTTTTAAATGGTGAAGTTCAGAACAGTATATAAATACTAATCCTTTTTTATGCATGATATGTAGGGCATGTTTGGTGAGAATTCACCCCCTGCCACACACTTTTATGGTGGCTTGCAGGGTATTATGTAGATGTAGATACATGTGCTAGCGTACGGGTGACAACGAAGCCAGCGGGGGTGCATGGGAAGAATTACGCCCTGTCAAGAGTTGCACATGCAAAACACTTTTCTCAGTCGCAGGATACGGCATGATGCCTTGGGAGTGCCTTGGTGTGAATGCTGTCGTAAATACTCCAAAATAAACGGTATGCTGCCGCGTCAAATTGGATCAAACTTGGGAAAAATCTGAAATTAGATAATATTCTTCGAGATTTATCCTAAGTAAACGTTTTCTCAAATGAGTGGTGGTCAAAATAAATAGTACCGGCTGTACGATTATTTCTTAGCCAACTAACATAAATAATATCAGAAAAACTAAAATCAAGCAATATCGAGACATTTATATTAATTTAAGGCTATTCCCATGATGGCCTGATGAAGACTATCGTCGAGGGAAAAGTGAACGGGAAGATTGAAAAAGGCAGGCCTCGTATGAGATACATGGAACAGGTTGTGAAGGATGTAAAAGAGAAGAATTACGTCACTATGAAAAGGTTGACCGATAGAAGAATCGAGTGGAAAGCTGCGTCAAACCAATCCTAGGATTGTTGACCAATGATGATGATGATGATGATGATGAAGGCTATTCCAATTAAATTTAAGATACAATTCATCCTTAAATACAAACTTATCAGTCCTGTTGGGTTCACGTACTTTCGGGTCGGTCCGAAAACATTGACGTGTAATAGTGAACTCTTTACTTTGGATCTCCAACTGGTGAGAGTTCCATTACTGCAGTCCGGTATCCACCAAATCCTCGAGATTTGGTGGACATTCATTCACGGTGGATAATTCATTGCTGCAATGATTTATCTGATCCGGTGGAGTGCCTCAGTTATCTTCATTAATAAATCAACCAGGAAAGGGATAGAAATTTCTCTCTCACATTATCGATATGGAGCCGATACCCGCTCTTGAGGGGAGATTCTGTAAAATCGAATCCGAGATTTCAACGTCACATCTATACCCATACGTGGAATAAACGTCATAGTTCACAGTACAATCCATAATCCCTTGGTGGCGTGACAGTCGTCCGGGTTACGGTGACGGAGTCTGATCATTTCGTTTATAATCGGTCGCCACATATTTGCTGGCAAGCAGGCTGTCTGATCGCGGTGGATGGCTTTCGTAGCAGAAATCGTGTTGATCTTTTTCGCGCGGAATACAAGGCGAGAACTCATGTGATTCTAGCTAATGATTAATCCTTACATGTCTCCGCCGGTGAACGATGGGTCGCGAATCATTCTCCCTAGTGAGCCACAGCTCTCTATTTGAGTCGAATTTCTTTCAACTTTACGGAATCGCCACCCTGATCCCACTGACCCGATCACTTCCTTTGAGTTCTTGCGACCGTCGGGATGCACTTCCGTGACCTTTCACGTCGGAGCGAGTCGACGGCAAAAGTGTCAGCAAGGAAGGGTCGGAAAAGTGCATTCCGAGAGGAAAAAAATAAGGTCATTTCCTCCGAGTTCTATTTTCGAACCTGCGAGGGTGTGACACAAACAAGCAAAACCCTGAGCGCTCGTTTAGGAGGACACACAAGGACAAGCTCACTCATCTACTCATCCGTCCTTTCAAACTCGCCGAAAAAAATGGCCTGGGGTGCAGCTAAAGGGAGACGTGTGAGAGAGAAGGGTTCAGAGGGTTCGGGAAGGAGTGGGCGTCCCATCTCCCTCACCATCCGGGAGAAGTGTGTTTGAAACCATTGGAACGGGGTGTTTACTCGGAACAGAAATGGCACGATATATGAAACAGATATGGCACAGATATTTTATACGCAAAATAGTTGAATGGAAACGAAAAATGAACTTTTGCGAAAAAATTAATTTTCCAACCTGAGCCATTCACTCATAATTAGCAAATCAAAATACGCAAAAGTTGACGCCTACCAACGAGCGGGACTTCTACGTCATCCACATCTCCTCTTTGACTGTTTTTGCGCGAACACTGGAGGGGAAGTGGAAGCGGAGAGGGGAGGGGAGGGCTGCGTACACAGGTCCTGCGCATCCTGTAAATAGCCCAAAATAACTGAACGACGAAATTCACCAGGTAATATTATCATACATTTTGGTGAGAATAAATGCGTGATTAAGTTTATATACTTTTTCAAATAATTACGAGTCTAACAATCATTTCCATCAGCAGAATCAGCTGTGTCCCCCATTGTGATTGGGCGAAGGAATAGCGCAGTCTCAGTTCTAATTGGACGAAGGGATGACGTACGAATCTTCAGAACGTCCACCCAACCGAAAGAGTTAAAAACATCATTTCTTCGCCGCTTATAATATAAAATATAAGGTACTACGTGACAGATCGAAGAATGCAAAGACGGGACTTTTTACAAACTCTATCAGATTTGGCAATAAAAAATGTTATAACGACCCCATTATCTCGAACAGGTATCGAAGGTGTCCGGGACTCTAAGCTGAAGACTGATGAGAAATACTCAAGTGAAAACAAATGAATGGGATCGTAAATAAAATGCAAACACAACAAATTTAAGAACCATTTCGTGATTGTACCACACGACTCCTTGGTTACCTATTCTAGACAATCCCGATGGTTTGAAACAGATCCCCCTGGTTAAAGATAAAAGAGAGGTAATAGTAGGAAAATTTTAATAGAGAACTTTAAATAGGTATACTATATGGATTCCCATTTAGTATCAAAATATTGAAAAACCCTATGTAAATAGAGTTTGAGGTCATAACAGGATAGAGGGTGGGACAAATGGGTAGCTAAGTGGCGAGCAATGAAGATATCTCTACATCCCCAGGCACTGTTGGAAGCAAAGTAGGAGTCTATGAGAATTAAAAACTGAGATGAGTATTCATTTTTTACCATATCCTTTTGCCACTATAGAAATGGATTCTTGAAGGTAATATACTTCCTTTCTTTTGTATAATTCTTATCATAATAGGTGTTACATATGAGTAGTATATAGTGAAATAAAAAAACTGGAAAATCTCACTGAAAATGAAATGAGTGAAAAGCTACATGGATTATCTTCAGAAGGACATTTAAGTATTTCTTATCCTGATGTTCTATGCACGAGAAAAACTAGTGAAAACAATGAATGAGATTGTAATGAGCGATTCTAACGAACATTAAACTTGCGAACCGCTCGTTTTTATACCACCTGACTCCTTAGTTACCGATTCGAGATAAACCCGACGAATTCAAACACATCCGAGCCAGGGTGCTGGCCCGGATATCTTTCCAAAGGGCCGCAAAAAGAGTTGCGGGCACTCGTTTGACCATTCGCTTTCAAAGTCACCTGCTTTGGTTCCCACGGCTCCCTTCCACTGGTCTCCGTCCGAGCAGACGTCCCACACATGGGGCGGTCCAGTGCCGCCCTCGCACGAAGATTGATCCTGGAGCGACGCCAGCGCCGGAGAACTGTAGCCCTTCCCCAAGCCGGCTGAGAATGGTCCAAGGGAAACTGCCAGGGCAGCCAGAACCTAGACGGGGGACGACAAATTATTAGTCTCCCCAGGGAAAACTGTGAAAAGATCACGAGAACCTGTTTCCGGCTCCTAAGTGAAATTCCATGATTTTACTGTCGCCCAATGTACAAAGAAAACGTTAAAACTCCACACTCATTCTATGTATACCCAAGCAAGGATCCAAAATCATTGTAATGTCATTGACAAGTACTTGTCAGTCTTAAATGAAAAGAGTAACTTTGAATTTCCATAATATATTGTATAAAACACCACCTACATTGTACTTCATCACCAGATTTCTTTTCCTTTAAGATACTGTAAATCACATAACGCTACGCCTGATAAAATAGCTAATTTTTAAAGATTAATAGTACAATTTTATGCATAATTTTCAAGGGTTTACAAGTATTTACTCCTTGGCAATGATGTTTATAGGCTTAACCCATGGCTTGTTTGCATTCACAATGGTGCAGCAAGGTAGTTTTAAAAATTTTTACATAGCCTTTTTAAAGTAGTTTTGATTTTAAAATACCTTTCTCAGCGGTGAATTTCATCCATCTCAGTATACACATAAGGAGTACTAGGTTGACTACTTTTTACAGAGTGTTTTGTGGCGTTGACGGGTACCCAAATCTCAGTGTTCAGTTAGAGTAGCCGAATAATAACGTCATGATCATCAGTTCACGGCGAGAGCAGTCTTTTCCGCCTTTCGCAGAGCAACCAACTCCTGTATGGCGAGGGCTATTTGTGACTGGATGAATTAACCTCGTGAGGTGTTCAATGAATTCCCTAAAAACGTTAAAATGTGTCAAGTGACGATATATGCCACGTGCACACAGATAACTATATGTGAATTAATCTCTTTTAGTCTTATTATAAAAATTTTGACGGATGTCTGTCCGTTTATGATTTTTATGTATCTTGTTCAACTCCCTTTGCTACTGGAAATTTAAAGTTCCATTAGCTTATGTAAAATAAAATTCAAAATAAAAACTCATAATTTCTAGAACTACTCTCTGGAAATTGAATAAATTAACTTCTTTTATATCCACTAATGAGATACATTCCAGACAAGTATTGATACAAAATCTGTGGTCTCAATTGTGAAGCTCTAACTGAAAGGGGAATTAAACGAGTGGCATATTTATGGATTTAAACCACGGACTTAGGTTTAAACTTAGTATATTTCTTACTTTTCAACACCTCAAGCTTAAGAATTCTTTTGGATTACAGATATTTCTTTAAACATCCCAAAATAATACAGTGGCGGAAATAATTGATTAATTATTATTATTAGACATAACAGAGAGTAATTTGTTCAATTTACAGAGAGTAATTATAGATGCTTGCGAATCGATCACATTTGCAAAGAAAAGTTACACAAATATTAAGGAGACTATCGAGTGAATCTGTACGGAGTAGTTGGATGCATTTGTATTGTAAAGGAATATTTATCCCCTGGTTCGGATTCTGGATATAATACTTTGAGTTTGTGATATTATTCGTTTCGGGGCAAGCGTAAAATAAGTTTGAAGTTAATAGATTTAGATTAAACGATGTGAAAATTCAAGTATAAATTTAAAAAAATACTAACCAATTAAAATGCTCACAAGGTTTCATTTCTTGGTAATGTCGCCGGAGCGTTTAAATTAGTAATATATAAGTGGAAAGCATTATGTTGGTACCCCTGGAACAGTTCGTTTTCCATTATGTTGGTTGTTTATTTTAATTAAAGCAAGGTAAGAAGCCTTTGTATTCAAACACTCAGCTCAAGAAGGCTGGTATTCTCAGCAGAAACTGAGGTAAAAAAATCACCATATGCCTTCTTTCAGACATTCGGTTTGCCTGAGCAAACTGTGTTTGCTCCGAGCTACTCAACCTCCTTCCAGATGCAATAACTTCCCGATCAAATTTTCCAATAGCCAATAAAAATTCTCTAAGCTTAATACATATTCATCCCTTTTCACCTGTCTTCTAAGCTGCCTTTGACGAACTCCCCTTTCTGATTCAAAGGCGACTTCACTTATAAGCCCAAACTGGGGCGTGTGTCGTCATTCAAGACTTTGAGCGATAGTCCAAACTATCCCACCGACCCTAATTTATTTCGTCCCGGTCAAATATTTAACTTACACCTCCTGCTTATCGGGAATCTAATTATCTTCCGCTCTAAACACATTCCCCCGCGATTAAAACTGGCCACACGTGACGGTATGAAAGCTACCCACACGCAAAAGAAGACCTCTCCAGTAACGAGGGCTTGGGATCTCTTTGTCGTCGTCCGTCAAACACTCTTTGGAGCCCGGGTCGGAAATCTCTCATGGGCTTCCCGCATGGAACTTTCGGGTGACCCGCGTGCCTTGGGAAAAGTTCTCCGGGATCCTCCGGCATGTGTAAATGACAAAGCGCCCTTCGACCTCCGTCACATCTCTTCAGGCTGACTCCTGATACCCCTCACTCATCGGGGGTCAGCGGACCCTTCCGCCCAAGGTCTGTAGAGTATATACAGACCTTGCCTTCCGCCTGGGACGAGTTTAAACTCCGGAGGCGGACGACTTCTCCGTCGAAAAAATATCCCAGAAAGAAATATTTCAACTTCAGCGACCGTGCTTTGAGCAACGGAAAATAACGAGGGAAAAATGAATCCTTCATGGGTGTGCTGTTAATAATGTTGATTAATATGTAAGAAGGTTAGAGTGAAGGCTTCAGCGGAAACATTTCATTGTTGGATTTTCGAGTTTCCTCTCGCGTTGGCTAGTTTCCATCGACGACTGTTTCGCCAGCATTCCAGCGGGCTTCTTCACATCCGTTGCATAAATACAGAAATAATACGCAAGGAACTTGGTCAAATCGCTTTTTAATACTGATTGCTATTTGAAATGGCTTTTTCACAGAGAAGGGGGAGGCTAAGGACTGTCTCTAAAAACGCAATTCATCCGCGTATAGCAACGCTAAACTTTGTTCTCCCATACTTCTTGAACCTGCCACGCTATCTCATTCTCTTCTACCGATTATGGCGTCTAAAATCTCCAAGCTCACCGGAATATGATTGATCAATACCTAATCTGCACGTCCTACTCCTCAGAAAGCCTCCTCGACTTAAGGAATGGGTTTAATCAATGCTGTAAACATTTTTACTGTGCCGTAAACTCATTAAATTTGATCAACGTGATTAATAAAATTTTATCATAATTTATATCACCGTAAGATCCAACACAATTCCTTTGCTGACCTTTATGTCTTAAAGATTACCATCGGAACTTCATCACGGGCATTTTAGAATCTTTTAATTTAGTTTCTGAAAACTATTATATACCTTAATTCATTATTTTACTACTTATCCGCAGACTCTCTCTTGCTATAACTTTCCTAGCTTTTCACGATTTATTTATACTCCATGATATTAAAAATACCTTTTTATGTATTTTTTCCCTTTTCGTTTACACTTATCTCCTAATCGTGGTGATGTTACCCGAGTGTAATAGACGGTCTAAGGAAAGTACTGTATAGCAATGATTTCCTGTGTACTCAATGATTAACACCGGATATTCTCTTGGACATAACATTCTGTGTGTAGTTGCTCTCCTCTTTGTTTTTGATGAATTCTATAGGCTTAAGTTTAATTTAGATATAATATGTGAACACCCAAAGATTTCTGAGAAAGGATAAATTTCAAGGTTTATTGATTACCTACTATAATGCCCAATTTAGATTTTTTCTTCTCACTTGCTCTATTTTCCTACTTATTCCTTACACTAACTAGTAGCCGTCAATCACGAAATTTCGCTCACGGAGAGTGATCTTCAGCTGTCCTCTCCCAATTAAAAAGACTACTACAAACTCATACATCTTTAAAGATCGTGTGACTCCTTAGACATTATTTGCCTTTTGATTTCACGAGCTCACCCGCATTCTTGGTCTTACAGAATGGAGCATCGTGTGATACGGGATTTTTCTCATGCACGTACATACATAGACGTAATACGCGTCGTCCACACGCAGACAAGCGTAATACGATAATGGCAAGACGACAAGAATTACTCTTCCTGGCGGGGTTAGTGAGGAGAAAAGTTAGCGAGGAGAGATTGTGCTTTGACAAGCAGCTGTGAAAGTCGTGACTGCTGACCTGTGACAAATGCCATGAGGACACCCTACTGAACTTCCCTCTGCTCACGGGTGCCGTCGGGTTCACGATGATAATGGTGCCCGGTACCAGATCGCATGCGCTGGGGTGAATCACCACGGACTCCTTCCTCGGGTCTGGCGAAGTGATGACGGCGGTCCCATCTCTCTGAAAAATAAATGAAAAATTAGGGAATTAATCGCACGAGAATCAGGCAGGAAGCAAGGTGAACATCATCACAGTAGCAAAACCAGCAAGTAAACTGCACATGCAGAATTAGTTCTGGCAGGTTTAGATCTCGGTTTTTAGATGCTCTAACTCCTTGAGTTTTATCTAACACTAACTTTCAACTAAGCCATAACAACATGCACGATATCCATGTCCTGCATAGGATTCGAACCTATGACCATAGGGTTGCCAGGCCGGTGCGTTACCGACCTTGTTACCGCGGCCGCTCATCAGTTCAAACCTTTTAAAGAGGTCAGCAGCATGTAACGGTGTTATGACCCATCGGAAAGATTTAGAGTAATTTGAAAACTGATACACTTTCACCGATGGTAAATAAAATTCACGATTTAACAGCATATCCCTGAGCATATTGCTTCAGAGTATGGGCGTACCCTGTAAGGGGGCAGCGGGTTAGTTTCCCTTACCTATTTGCTCAAAAATAAAACCTTGATATGTTTTCTTAAATGAAAAACTAAAAAGAAAAGAATTGCGGAATACAAGTTTTTTTCCCAAATCTTGAGTTTTTCTTCGTAAAGAATACGTATGTTGCACCCTCCAACACTGCCACTTTCCCGCCGATCTAACATGATTTAGCGATTTAGTAAGAGACTAAACTCATAAATATATTTTATCTTCCATACGCATACATGGCCATTTAGGGACATCTACTTATGGAGTCAAGACAGTATGAAATTGGATCACATTTTCTCCAGTTTACCCTATATTGTGAATGACTAATTACTGAAAATTATTGTGCTGCAAATGATTCGGTATTTTGATAAAAAATTGGCGCAATACATTATCCGACTAACGGAGTTTCAGATTTATCTCGGAATGGTACGGTACAAATCCGTCAGCAAAAGTGTTATAGAAACGGCTACAATTATCAAGCATGCAATTAACGGGATCTTCCTATCAAGTTTATCGATTTTTTGCGTAGATAATTTTGAATGAGATGATTAGTTCAGAAAAATCTAGAGATCTAATTTACAATATTAATTCTAACGTTAATACAAATACATTTGATCTTTTCCAACAGTCTTATAAATTTTGTGCTAGAAAACTAATACCGCTGAAGCAGCATCAAATAAAAGTCAAGCAATTAGGGTGTAAGGCTTCAAATAATTTTAGTTTAATAGGGGACAGGTTCAACACTATAAGTGTCTTTGCATATACCTTTTTCATCCTATAACCACCGATTTGTGAAGAAATAATATATTCTCCGCTTTTCTTCCTTCTTTTATCCCCATTTGTTTCTCTGCCATTATTGTGGTAGGTTGAAGGTAGAATGCTTTCCATTCGCAGGGAATAGTTACAACTTGACTGGTGTTGGAAAAATCTCTTCTGTTCATATTCAAGAGCACCATTTTACAATTCAACTACGGCACAAAGCAGTTGAAGTCATCCCCTAAATCCTTACAGTAGGACGCTTCACAGGTCATGCTAATTTTAAGGCTTATCGCTTAAGAATTGTAACAAATACATATGGTAAGAGTAGAAGTGCAGCCACATCAACTGTCGCTGGACAGAAAAAGCAATTATAAAAGTGCAATACATTTCCACAGCATTGAAATTGATGGTTTCCGTCATGCTTAAGAGATCGATTCAATTTTCTCGTCTGGGGCGCATAGGCATATTTTCAAAACACCAATTTTCTAAATTGGACGCGTCCCATATTTTTTTTACGTGTTCCGACCGCCCAGGCGTCCTAATCGTTACTCCGGGTGTGCCATCCGCATAGAGGAACAGGTGGCGGGTTCGAGAAAGGAAAACAAAGTAAGGAGAAGCAAAAAAAAATTTGAAGAGCACCCTGACGCAAAATAAGCTCACTTTCCCGCTTAATTTCCTTTCCCCACCACCCTCTCCTCCATACCCCGCGAAGCGTCACAACCTCCTCCCCCTGAAGCATCTTGATGTATTATCCATGGGAGGGAAATCGACTGGTTTTTTCCGTTTGGGGAGGAAAAAAAAAGGATGGGGCTATTTCGGTTGACTTGAGGATGGGGTGAGCCAAACTTCGGGATGCCCCTTATGGTTTCTGCCCTGTCGTCTGGAGTTATCTTCAAGCAGAAGACTGTGAGGGAGATAGAGAGAGAGAGCTGGGGTTATGAGGAGTTGTAGAGGAGAGAGGGCTGTAGGGGAAGGAGGAAGAGGAGCATGAGTTGTGAGAAGGGCATATCCGGAAGTGAGGGCCCTTCCGTATCTTTTATCCTTTAGCGCTGGTCGAAGTCGGCAGGGGGAGCTAAAAATAAATAAGGGTTTTGAGGAGGAGTGGGTGGATTTGGGGAGGAAGTGGGGAGGGTGGGTTTGGCGGGAGGGGGATTATCAAAGGACGCGAAAAGCTGAATGGGCTGGTGGGAGGCGTCGGTGGTCGAGTCCACCGCGGTCTCTCTGCTGGGTGGGAACGCTAAGCATATTGCCGCACATGCTCAGAGAGGAAGGGCCGCCCCCTCGCGCCCCCAGAACCCTTGGTTGCCCCTCCCCCACTCTCTTCCTCTTTAAAGCGTTACATCCTCAGGACATTTCAAGGGTACGGCATGGAAAGGCGATCCGCGCTCTGTCTTTTGCTCTAAATGAGATGAACCAGGTTAACGTGTGTGTGTCCAAATCTTCCTCTCTTTTAAGCAAAGATGACTGAATAGTACGACGTAAAATAACGATAAATCGATGCATACATTACAGCTTCAGCAACCGTAAGACATTAGAGTATTCATTACCTTCTACAGCTCGTTGCGGGGGGTAACTCTGGCTTATCGATATGGCTGTATTTGGCGTAACAATTGTTAATGCTTCACGACGATGTAATGGTAGTGACTTAATTTTTTTGCTAGAACACTTATAATAATTACCATACTTCTTTATTTCATGTGCATAGCTCTATGACTCCAGAGGTTTGGGTGTGCTGATGAAGCGAAGCCTATGATTTTGTCAGGATGAGGGCTAGAGAGTTATAACGCTCCTTTCTTTCAAGAAATAGCACACATTTTGTAATCTCCTAATTAACTGATATAAAGTTAAACATAAACTGGATTAACCAGTATGTTATCAATGAAAACTCTTCTCTTAGGTACTCATTATTTGGTGACTACAATGGCAATAAACGAAGCTTGAGTAAGCGCTTTAGATGTAATATGGGGAGAAATTTTTTTCATCGTGAAATCAATTCTTTCATCAACGGAGAATATGTAAATGGCATAAAACAACCATAATATGACCGAAAAAATATTACGCACAACTTTAATGACTGATCCACCAACAAACAAACCATCTTATACATTACGATATTTAACGATAAAATAGTAGTAGCTTATGTTGAATTATTTAACATATATCAATATTTGCCCTATTTGTTTTTAGATAGGAATCTGTAATATGTCAGAAATTATAAGATTCTCATGCATGCTGTAATCTTAGAAGAATGGTATGTTTCTCCGCCTTGCATCTTTTTACGGTAATTGTGTACAAAAGTCAAATCGTTTATGTCTCTCTCCTTAAAACAAAACGAGCGATACGCTTCGCGTTTTGCTGAAGTTGAAGACCTGTTTCCGTCCATTTAATCCGGTGATCATTGTGAGGGAAGGGAGTTTTAAGTTCTCATTTTTTCTTAAAACAATATGAGCGATACGCCTCGTGTGATGCAGCTGTTTGCCAGTTACACGAGAAATCAGCTACTTTTCCCTTGTCAGACCTCATTTGGAATATTCTGCCAGTGTATGGGATCCCTATGAAATCGGTCTAAATAACGAACTTGAACGTGAGCAGCAAAGATCGGCAAGATTTTTAAAGGGACGGTACGATAACCTTATTAGCGTAATCAGTCTATTAAATGAATTAAATGGGAATCATTGTCAGATCGCAGATTGAAATTTAGACTTAATCTCCTAAATAAATTCCAAGATAATATTTTCAGTGATGGCGTTAAAAATATTTTGCGAACCTCAACTTACTATGGTAGACTGGACCATAATTACAAAATTAGAGAAATTAATTACCGAACTGACATTCAAAATGTCCTTTTTCCCTCGTACAATTAGGGATATGAATAGCGGTAAATATATCCAATACGAGTGATTGAATCCATAGCATAGGTAGTTGCATGCTGGTGTAAGGACTTGAAGGTAAACCAAATAACAGCACGTTTTTGTATGCGTAGTTTGCTATTTTTATCTTTTTAAATATTGTAGTTTAGACTAATATATTAATACTAATCCTTTTAAATACATGATATGCAGTGCATGTTTGGTGAGACTTCACCTCCTGCCAGACACATTTGAGGTGGCTTGCAGGGTTTTATGTAGATGTAGATAGATGCAGATGCTACACTGCATCGAGTCGTGGTGGAATGCTTCCAGACGTGGAATGACGAGCGGTGGCTACGTGCTCCTCGACAAAGAGTCCAACAAATCCGTCCCACGTCTTGCTACTAGCATGGAACCCATTTATCACAAATGGTCACATTCCTCAGAAACCCGTAAGATCCTTGCAGGGAGGCAGAATTCACCACGCTACCCCATTCCCTCAGTTTCCTGCAATATTTTCCGCAGCCCTCTCATCTACTCCACATCTTCACTTAGCTCCAAAACAACAATCGACGGCTACTGTAGAGCAACCAGAGCATCTTATCCAATTCAAGCGATTCACAATGGAACAGAATTCAGTCACGAAATCCAAGGTAACCTCAGGAGCTGTATCGAAATGATTACTTTCAAATAGATAAATGAACCGTTAAAATTCAATCACGAGCAAATTTAGCACCTAAAACGTTTAGCTTGATACTTGGTGGACTGTCCTACGATGGTCACTGACTAGTATTTAACTTTGATTCACGGCCATTTCTAAAAATCATCCCTTTGGAATTGTTAAGGGTCTTGCACTGACACTATAAAAACCGACCATCAATGCAATAGAAAACTGACGCAGTTTTACACAGTAAAATTGCTAGAATACTATCAGTTTTTTTAGTTTGGAGACCTTTCTGTGGAAGATCAAATACAACAGAGGACGGGAGATGCCGTAGTAATCGTCGTAATAATGTCGCAGTAATGTCGTAGCAGATTGTCGCAGTAATCCTTAACGCAGCTAGTTTGGTGGGTGTCACCTTTTGCTTATTTTAATTTTTGTATTATGAGTTAATGGCTCTGGTTACAACATTAATTCTTTCGCTAAAATTCACTTTTCGTTTCCATCTAACAATTTCGTGTACAAAATAGCGATTTCGGTTCCGGGTAAATACCCCAATTATGTACAAGGAAGAGGAGAAGAAATCACGAAAGTAAAGAAATGTGAATGAAAATGTGTTTTAACTTATTTTTCGTTTTTTTAAGCCTGGTCAGCGACCGATATTAATTGAGCTTAAGGTACTCCACGGCTTTGTAAAATCTTGTGGCATGTGGCAGTTCACTTCGGATATTGGAACACTGGTGTCCTATCAGCTGAGTTGGAAAGAAGAAATATGGGTCAGCAGCTTCCCTCCTGTTCCCGACAGCTGGTGTTGTGCATGTATTACATGACGGTATTACGGGCGCTAAGCGTAACGCTGTGACACTCGTCACTTCGGAGAAAGAGAAATAGGCTCTAACAAGGATTTTAGCGTCACCTGCTGCAACCGGGTAGACAACTATGAGCCTGTTCAAGCGGAAACTCGAATTTTGTAACAAGTATTATCAACTTAGCCTGCAGATGAGTAATTATTCCACAATTAGTACGTGGATTGGAGATTCTTTAACTCATGAAAAATCTATGAGATACGTCTATGCTGTCACATGAGAATAATGGAAAAATATAGTAATATCATCAATAAATATGTACCCAAAATAGTCTATAATATGTAGTATGTAGAAAGCGTGGGTATACCAGGCAACAACATTTTTTCCACTGCAATAATCGTCACGAAACAAGACAAACGGGCAAAGAAGTGTTTTCAGCCAAATACATTATTTCCAGTTAGGGTGCCTTCGTCTCATGTACCATATTTTTATTTCCACGCATTTTATTTCATGTGTTCCGGTCTATAATACTTTTTCTTCGTTAAGGTAACTCATACACGTTACTAATAAGATTCGGCCAAACAACCAGGTGCGTACCTCAGTATTAGAGTCTGATCACCAATCACGTACGCTAAAATAATATTGACTCTTCCAATCCACACGTATTTTTATGATTCCTTGTAGTTCACAATTTAAAAACCAGGCATTAAACATTGCTCAGTTGGCTTCCATTTAGCAAATATATTTCATTCACATTTTTCCTTTCAGTACCTACCAAAGCAGACCTTAAAAACTACATATTTCATAAATAATTATTATTTAAAAACGATAAAAAGAGGGGAATGTGGAACTAAGAACTATAAGTAAATTCTTAATTAATGATGGAAATTGAGTGAATCCCGACCCAAGCGATACCAACTTCAAAACATATTACTTTACCCACCGCCAAAAAGGCAGTACAGAGATTTATCAAACAATTACTAAAATATAAAATCCTCTAAAACAATTCTTCACATAAAAAAGCAAAGGTATTACGATTACGTGACATAAAACGAGAAAAAGATCTCTCATAAGAGATAACATCTCTTGATAATAGAAAATATTTTCAAACAGACGAGAGAACACGAATATTCGTAATTAAGTTTGAAAATAAATAAAACTAAAGGATAATTAAATGGGAATTAACGGTCACCTGCATCCGTTTGGAACCGATGCCAAGAATCATACGCGTTATCGTTCACGGCGTTGACTTTGGGGGAACGTCAAACAATGTCTTTTGTTTCGGCCGCGGGATCCCAAATGTTCAGCAGGCGAGTTGACAGGAAAGGCAGAAACGGTCACATGCAGGATAGTCAGATTTTATGCTAAGGTTCGGGTTGGTGGACCCGAATTTAAAGGATATGATGCCGCAAAACCAAATTGAGTGACAGCTGGAGGCTTGGCAGCTGAAGTCCCAGCGCCATTGGTTCGGTGCCACGGCCCGCGAAGACTTAATTTATCTGAACGATGACGTCTGGGACATGGATCGCATCTAACTGAAATCAAATAGACCATCTCTTTTCGGAGACCTCCTTTGCGCGGCCGAACGAGTTTTTATCTGATACCCATCCACTTCGGTCAATATTAATAGATTGGCTGTCGACGAGGAATAAGTCCAGAATTCTGTTTGTTTCGTGCCATATTTTACATCACATAAAATACCCAGCCCAGCTATACCTTCATTTCCCTCAAAATCTATCAGCTATATAGCATCCGTATATTATGTTGTATGATTATGATCTCATGAGTTGTACATAATATTGTTTGTGTACGTGAATACATGTGCGTCTATTTACATTTCAATTTGTGTGCATATATCTATGTTACTTTTGAATACGTTATGTCAGATTAATTTCTCTGCATGTGGGAAGCTATGGAATATGAACGCACAAAATTATCAAAAAATTCAATCACTGTATCACTTACATATTATTGTAACTGATAAGCAGAATTAGCACTTTCTCTTGCCGTTCCAAATTTATTTATAATGGTAACCTCAGGTTTCCGTCCTCTGGAGTACCTGTATTCTATCAAATTCATAAATTGTCCAGGCTAATATTGGAAATTTTGTACAAATGGAATAAAATATATTGATATTATTATATACCGTGGAAAACGGAGACCTGAATGGTAATAACAGAAAATTAGGCGTTTACGAAATGGGCGAAAAATATGGGAAATGAAATAAATATCCTATTTACTATGCAAACATTATTATGCGGGATCGAAATTTATTCTCAGAAACAAATACATCAACTTTGTATTTGTTCAATTCCCTAAAATGTGAAAAATTTGTGCATTATTGCCTCGAAATTTTTTTTTATAATTGTCAAGTTCGGACTAGAATTTAGTACCTAATCCTTTTTAAATGATTGCATGTTTGGTGTGAATCTACCCCCTGCCAAACACCTTTATGGTGGCTTGCAGGATATTATGAAAAAGTAGATGGAAAATTTTCACTCCTCTTTTGTGAACAGTATTACGTAAAATCAGAGACTAGGCGAAGTAAGGCCTCATGTGAGATGGAACATAGAACAAGTGATGAAGGATGTGGAAGGGAAGAAATACGAAAATATTAAGAGATTAGCTAACAGAAGAATTCATTGCAGAGCGGCGTAAAAGCAATCTTAGGATTGTTGACTGATGATGATGATCAGAGGCTAAAGAAGAAATTTAGTGTAATGTAAAGATTTTACGAACATATAATTTGACAAATTATCAAAAATAACCTTGTTTTGGACCACACGTTTACCCTTGGAACCAGCGAGTACCATCACATCTACATCTACATAATACCATGCAAGCCACCATAAAGGTGTGTGGCAGGGGGCAAACTCTCACCAAACATGCACTACATATAATGCATAAAAAAAGGATAAGTACTTGTATAGGTACTGTTCAAAACTACGCTATTTAAAAAAGATAAAAATAGCAAAACATACATGAAAAAACATGCCGTTAGTTGGGTTAGCTATAAGTCCTTATACCAACATGCAGCTACCAATGTTATCCATTGCTACCATCATTTCTTAACACAATATAATGCCTCTATTCACGCCAAAATATCAAAGAGGTATTGTTCCACAATAAACAGCCAACAGTTAATGTTATAGATAACTTAATCGTATGAACTCGTTACTCGGACATCTGCTTGCAGTACTGAAGAAAATGTGCACTATATATGACGGGTCATTAGTAATATTTCGATTAAGACCATGTAAACGAGAGCCTAGAGAATAGTGAAGGAAGTCGGGGAGTTATTTTAAAACTGCTCAACTTCCATTAATGTATTAGCTTGAAGTATGCCTCAAACCAGGGCATTTTTTTGCATGGGGAATATGGAAAATTAAGAACTCACAACGGAGCATAAGGGGCAACATGCGAAGACAGCATATTTGATGGGTTAAGGACCATTTTTGAAACATTGCATAGAAGGCTAAGACGAGAGAAACACAAGAGGCTGAGACGGGTGAATAAATTAATTCTGAAAGGGCGTTCTATATTTACTATGAAGAACTAGGTCAGAAAAGTGGGGAGACACTTCGACAGAATTGAGTTTACAGGCAACAGGGGAATTTTACCCATATTCCGGCAATTTTATTTCTGTTTTTCCGTTATATCGAGAAACGAATTATCCATGTTCAAATGGAAAGGGGATCTACAAAGCACAGATGCCGTCGTGATGGGGCGGGTAGCAGAACGTTTTGATGGAAGCACAGGGACATAATCCGGAAGCTTGACGAAATATTTCTTTCCGCTCTCGTCCTTGGCTTCCCTCACTCAAGACACGCCTCCAGGGAGGAATGTAAGAGTAGGGAAGGAACCACAGCCTTTCAAAAGCCCATGTGGTCCTCTGGAGGGCGCATCTTGGGACCCTCCTTAATACGCCTATGACCGAAGATAATGCGCCTGTTTCCTCGATCAAAAGACCGTGAATAACACTTTTGGCAGGTTCCACTGTTTCCAGGGGCAGGACAAATGAGGCGAGGTGGTGCGTGCCCCTGTTCAAAGCAATATATTCCGAACATTAAGAGGAGGAAGCTGTCTGGGGTCTGTTTTTTCACGGGTTATTCCAGTTGTGGTCGGGCAATGCCGGGATCAAAGAACTAGGAAAAAAATCATCGCGATCGGCTTCATAAAAAAAACAAAATCTCGGCTCATTTAAACTCCAATATGGATCAAATGGGACAAATTTAGACGTCGAAGAATCTTTCTTTGACTGTGAGAAATATCTTCGCGCAAATCACCAACCTCAGTACCTTTTATGTGCTCTTAACTCGTATTTGCGATGCCGTAAATTTTTATACCAGCTAAAAAGAGCTTTGATCAATGGTATACTATGGGAATTATGGACATCATTTATGTTGCAAATTGTGTTTTGGCACCAGTACTTTATAGCGTCCGGAGTGCTACCGATGGTCGCAGTTTTACTTTGATCTTCTATTCTTGCTTATTTTGATCACACGAAATGAACACGAAACGTAAATTATTTTCTGAAGATATATTTATTTAAATAATATATATCTGTGTACAGTATGATGGGGGGTCGTGTTGGCCTGGTGGGTAGAGCACTGAGCACTGGAGGGTCCCGGGTTCTAATCCCGGGAAAGAGCCTTTCTGGACATTCTCATGTAAAGTCCTCGCGATTCGATTTTCTGCGGGTCAGAACTTCGTAGGAAATCGCAGGTGGCCCAGAGAAAGGAATTGGCCCCCCTACCCAGAATGTGTGAATTTCACACGCCATTGGCTTAGTACTGGGTGAGCTCTACTCTCACCTATCAAAACCAACCTTCGGGTTGAATCACGGAGTGAGTGAGTGATAGTATAATGCTAAGTAGTGCCTTGGAGTAAGGGCTGTTTGACTCATGGGTGACTGATTCTGGGTGACCGGTGAATGATTCAACTAATACACTGGGCGAGATTATCAAAAAAGAAAAAGTGATGAACAATGTATGTAAAACTAAGGGTTACTATAATCATTTAAGTCTGGTTCTTTTGAAAAGGTGTTATTGAATAAATCGCAACTCCTGCATAAAGTTGGTAATTATTCCATCAAGAGAAAATCTCACAAAAGGTGATAAATAATTATTGAAGCGCGGAATAGCAAATAACGAGTAGCATTGCCACATTTGATAAAAGCTACTGTCAAACTATCTGATTCGTAAATATTTGATCAATGCTGACGGGAAATTTGAGAATTTTATATTAACTGAATATTGGCCTTTTTTTACCATCACAAGCTTGTTAAATTTTAGTGCCATTGGTTTCTAAAATGGAGTAGTTAAATAATAATGGTTAAAGAAAGAGTCCACCACATCAAAGGGTAGAAAAGATGGTGGATTTTTCAACGATAGAGGGTGCCAAAGTCATACCTATTAAAATAATCCATACAATTTTGGCACCAGTCAAATTATTCTTCAATCATGCTGAAGACCTGCAGATTTACTATCATTGTCATTTGGGTGAGCTGAATAATGCAATCGCCAAAGTAAACCAGGATGAGGACGCTATCGATTTATGGTCTGCAAATAACAATTTAAAACTGAAATTTAGCAAAACCAGGTCAATACTTGTTGGAAATTCAAAATTATTCAGAAATGTCGACGCTAATGGAATTCCTAAGATATCAGTTGGTGATGCAGAAATACAACAACTGATTCATGCCGATTCAAACAACTAAGAAATCATGGGGTCACCATGGTACGCGATGTCTTGGCAAAACCATATGCTAGCCATGAGCAATACGGTTAATATGATCCTACATCAGCTAATAATTTAAAAAAATCTCCTACCCCTTCATACACGTAAGCAACTTATCTTCTAACTTATTTTCTCCCAATTTGATTATTGCTGCCTTGTATACCACGATATTACTGGAGAACTCAATATAAAGCTAGAACATCTATTAAATATATGTGTAAGGTTCATCATTAACTTAAAGAAAGATGATCACATTTCCCCTTATTTATCAAGGCTTACATGGCTGAAGGCCAAAACCAGGAAGAAATACTTGCTTGGTTCGTTAATGTATTGTCTTTTTAAAATCAGCAACCTGGTTATATAAAGCAATTTTTTCCTCCCAGAGAAAAAAAAGGCCAATGCTAGCGACCGAATGGCTCCTGATTATTTCATCGGTCCACTACATCGGACCATTGCGTATCAAAAATCTCTCTGTGTTGCTAGGGTCAGGTTGTGGAATAGTATAATATAGTAGGCAATAAGGAATCTAGTTCAATATTTGCTTTCTAAAAAGATTTTTTCGGCATCTACTCAACCAAGAAGGCTTACAATTTAATGTATTCAAACATTTATACAATGAGCTGTTTTATTTCCCTTCATCAATATGTAACCGCTTTGAAAATGGATTATGTGTTTCGAGCTCAATTATTTATGTATTTTTTTGTATAAGATCGAAGGTTTTCCCAGCGAACTAACAGTACAAAATCTCAAAAATTCCACCGGGTCAGGTTTTCCATAGCTATGGACAACACGTCATTACAATTTTGGAGTTTCTGAAGAACTTCAACAAGAGAATTCAATAAGAGACTTCAACAAAAGAATTCAATGAGATACCTTTTCACAATAGGTCTGAAAAAAAAGTTGAGTGTGGCAACAACTTCATTATTCGTTGATTCGGCTACATTTTGCGAATGCACGCGAAAATAAGAAAGTGCAGCGCGTGTGTGATGAAAAAAGGAACAAAATATTCCAATAAAAAACTATCCAAAGTGCGTCGCCACTGTATTCGAAAAGATAAATAGTCGCATAGCAATTTTATTTACGAGTGGGCGAACATTACTCGCAGACCGGCTCGTCCGTTATGAAGTCGTCGAGCCATCTGCGCCGACAGCAAAAGTGTGGACCAAACACCCAAGTCCGTTGAGGAATAAAACGGAAAAAAAACCTTGAGGGGTGAGACGATCGTTCCCAAATGTTAACCTTGGTCGGATCTGTACACACACGCACACTCACTCGCTGTCGTAAATCAATGTTTTCCCAAAATAAAAGAGGGAAGCAAGCAAGTCCTGTATCCAAAAGAGAGCTCCCCAACATTTAATACTCAACGGTTTAAAAGCCTTGCGATTCCGTTTGATGCCGTCTTTATGCTCTCCACGTTGAGGAGTAAATATAGGCGTGGGGGTGAGGTTACGGTGGAGTGCTGAAACAGGATGGGTGTTTGAGAGAGAGCCTTGCAAATCAGTAAACAAAGGGAGACCCACCCACACTTCCCGCACCCGACCACTTTCAACTCCCCAACGCCTCGGGAAAACCGAGCAAAGGGTCCCCCCCCCCCCCTTAACCATTATAAATCCCCTGCCAGACGATGTTATGTGTATATAACACGGTGCCTATTGCGTGAGGGTTTTCGGTCCCACCCGGCTCGATCCTCGCGGCGCAACCGGGAATCCAAACATTTTCCCTAGCAACCGCCGCCGATCCATCAACAGCCCCCCCCCCATTATTTGAAGGCCGGCGCGGCGAGGCTTTTCGAAGCGAGGGAAACGAAGGGGTTTTAGCACGTCTGGAGGAGCTCGATCGAAAAAAAAGAAAACATACGCCCTTTGATTCGTCTTTTTTCTTCCCCCCCTAACGATGGATTTTCCAATGTCTCTCTCAAATCCATTTCCGCGCAAAAATTAGCACTGGACAAGCAATCCAACACTTCAAGAAATCTTCGGAAGGAAATGAAAACCCTTATCAGTTCGTGACGCATTAAAGTCCCCGGACGAAACCTACCGACTATTGGGTGTTAAGTGTGAGTTATATAATTATCGTGTTTTCAGCCTAATGCGTCGCAGTAGACTTGAGTTTAACGTGTTCAAACGGCTAATGTAACGTAAGTTCTTAAACCTAAACCAAAGACAATATCCATGCCATGGATTGCATTCGTACCCGCGACCCTTGAGTTGCCATCAGGCATGCTACCAACCAGGCTACTATGGCAGGCTAGCATACGTGTTATATTAATTTAAAAGGATTAAACTGGTTGCTTAAATGTATGAATTCACGTAGCAATTAAAGTCTTCCAATTTGGCCATATTGAGAACTCAAGTATGTGAAGAGTGGATTTTCAGGGTAATTACAGACGAGGTCAAGAGGCTTATTATTGAGGGATCCCAGAAATTGATGGAAGGGGGAGGCTAGATTCAGGAGGTGGTTTCAAGGGCCAACATTTCTAAGTAATCTTAAAAGTAGGAGATTCGGACAAATAGGAAGGTTTGTTGTTTTTGGGGCTTTATATTGTAATATGGAGAGTTTGGATAAATAGATTTTCACAAGGAATTTCCACGCACGGTAACCGTAATTTATGTTAGTACGGAGCAAGTATTTGTGTAATATTTATTCGATTCCTTAGTTAAGGGGAACATTTAGGCAAAACAGAAGGGAAGTTGCAGCTGCAACAATTAGATGATACTAAATGCCTCCTAGACAAAAGGTCTTCTTATAAATTCGGGTGATAATAATCGCTGCCGCGGTAGCTACATGGTTATTGCTTCACAACGCAAAGGTATTCGAAATCCGTCAGGATGAAGATGCTAAGTTGGTCTTCAGACTTAAATGTAAGTAAGACGGCACGAAATGAATCAAGTCGTTGAGGCGCTTAAAACCCGATTAATGATTTTACGCTTCTCGATAAAATTAGAAGGGAAAAGTTAACCCCGTTAAAAGCACTGGTGGCAATCAAAAAACAGAAATTTAACGAAGTTACGTGAAAGGACAAAGAACACGAAGTTTTGAGCACAAGTTTAACCAAAAACAAATTAACCTGTTTAAACGGTACAGAAACCATCCCTAGTTGGAGAGCTATCAAATTTTTAAATATGAATATGAAAACAGAAGATGACCCATGTCAGTCCTATAATTAAATCCTTTTGTGGTATAGTAATTATCCTTGTGTATTATCCCGAGGGTATACAGGGATGATGTGGTATATTCTCTCATTACAATTCTGCAAACACCTACCGACTTACTAATGTATAATTAGATCCCTTGCGCATATCTGGTGGTAACTTATGTACCATAGCGTCGAGTGAAACGGACAATCACTGCAAAATGATAAAAGTGCTTCTTTCTTGAGTTGATCAATAGTGGTTTAGTTAACACTAAAATTTAAAGTAAGACCTTTTCGAGCAGGCACAATGCGTGCTATTCCAAAAAACTCAGTCCCTGGTTAACAGCGCATTAAAAATTTCCGAGCTACTGAGTGAACAATGCACCTAACATGCATTATTACTTCCTATCTCCGTGGAATAAATTATAGCTGAGAAATGAAGGCGTTCTTTATGATTCACTCCAATATAGATGATTTTGGTAGAAGCTATATCAAAAGAATGCCTGCACGTAAGCTCTGGTCTCGGCTACGGACCGAATTCTTCCCCACAAGGCACGGCAAAACGGTTCTCAGAAAGATTTTGGATACGAAAATTCTTCAGGCCGACAGGGCCTCCGGAGTTGAGTGATTTCCTCACGCCCCTGGAGATTAGAAAGTTCGATGAGTTATAATGGGCAGGGGCCCAAGCCGATAGATGGGCGGCGCAAGGGAAAAAATTAATATGGGCCCGACGTAATGGGAACATTGTTTCTCCAATATGTTATTATTAACACCTTCCGGTCAGGGCATTCCGAGAATGGCGGTCCAGTCAACACCTTTGAGGAGTCAGCGGGGACGGTGAGATGTGTTATTTCGATAGATGGATGGCCTGCGAACGGAGGAGGGTGAGAGGGACTTTCTTCGCTTTAAAAAAATTAGAAAAAATTTTTAAAAAATAAGGGAGGAGGATGGTTTCCCCTGCATCTAATGTGCACTACGAATGAGCATGAAGGAACACACTGGCAGTCATAAGAGCGTTCCAATGTATTCCTACACGGTAAAATTCAAAATGTTGTAGACGAGAAATATTAGCTAGGCAATGTAGAATTGTGGAGAGAGGGTACTTAACTCGGGCAATAATTCTAAAACACGCTTTAGGATACTTTTCTAATCTTATTAAAGTTGGACGGATACCCGTGGGCCCTCTGTTGTTTGTCTCTTCAGTATTTGCTGCGGGAGCTCCAACCCCTCTAATGAGGTTTGACCATCGGTTCTCCCGACGAGAGCGACATTAACCTAAATACAAAGCAAATCTATTAGAGAAATTCAATCGGATAGCTTTACTGAAGACGTTAGGCACATATTAAAAACACCAGCGTATTATGCTATATTCGACCAGATAAATAAGATTAGAGAGATAGATGGCCGTACTGATACATTCAAAATGGCATTTTCCCCCGTACTATAAGAGAACAGAATAGGTGGCATAGCAAAGGGATAGGTAGGGGAAATCTTTTAGAGTAGTCTGTAGTGCATGATGCATGTATTAATCCCTTAATACTATAGATACTAACAATCTAGTTGCATGAGACCCTATAGTTGCTTGTTTGCATGTCAATAGTGCATGCTTGGTGATCTTCACCCCCTGCCACACACCCTCGCGGTGTCTTGCAGGGTATCGCGTGGATGTAGATGTATTAGTCTTCAGTATTGTAACCATTAGTACACCTTTGGTAATTGCTCACCCCCTGCCACACACCCTCGAGGTGGCTTTCAGGGTTCTCCGAACATATCGGGTAGTTTCCTTCATCAAAGTAAACAGAATTCATTAACTGCGATTCGTGCCCTATCTTAAATATATTAATTTTACGCAAAAAGTTTGGATTGTGAAATTCTAGCTTACTATAAAATTAAATGTTAATTTTAAGACCATTTCAAAGAGCTCAGAAATGGCAGGGTACCTGCCTTCTTTTGACGTAACAAGTATGTAGTTTAAGTTGCGAGGCATAGGAAAATTCGTCTCCTGAACTTACCATTGTATTTCAGAGCCCTTCAGCTCTAGTGTATTAATAATATCCTGTAATAATTAATAATAGCTCAGTATTAATAATGGTGAGTGGAAACTATCAAAGTTCGAAAAGTCTCCTCCGTTAAACATGGTATTAATAATCGTTCTATAGGTTCCACAGGGCATCCTGCTTGTGGAGTCCTCTGCTACTGCGAAGCATGGCGTGAAGTTCGCGTGGCGATGGCCGAACTTCACGGTATGCCTAGTAAAACAACTGTTTTTAAACGTATCAACTGCATAAATAATTTTAAATAAATAAATAAACCTCCGATTCTAGTGAATAAGCTTTAACGGCGTGCATCGTCTGCTTGGAAGCGTCCGCAGCACCAGCTAACGGCAGGTAGACGAAAGAGTTTGACGTCACACGTATGGTTTACCGGCATGCAATAGTTTGCAGTCGCGTTTTCGCGCCGTTGATTTTTTTCACTTTTTAATTGATGAGGAAAAATACTTAAGGTCATTCTAAAATCGAACAGCTCGAAATACGTACTCCATGGGTTTTAAACTTTCGATCAAGACAATAAAAAAATAATAGGAAACTACCCTTACGAAAAATTCACAATACACAATAGTCTTCACAAAAATGCATAAAAGAAATAATATGCCTCCTTATTCTGACAGATATCATTTACCCACAAGCAATACAATGAAGATTGAACAGCATCGAATGGAGTTTGATACGGCATTAATGGTGAACGGGAAAGGTATTTCTGGCATTTTTTATAACGGAAGAATAAAATACGCAATTATTCAATTAAAACTAAAAATTGAATCAAGTACTACATTATTTTTAAATTATACACAAATTTTCCGCAAAATTCTAAATTTGTTCAATTTCTTAAAGTAAACGGCATTTTGCAATCGTAAATACCTCAATAAAAAGTATTCGCTAAACTAAAGGTTGAATATAATCAATATATTTGTTGAAAACGCTAATGTAGTGATAAGTAAATTATTTCTGGAGGTGTCGAACAATTAATTCATCAAAATCATTCCATTGACCATTAATCTCAAGTATCTTTTGCACTACGCTAAATTTAATGTTGAGAAATAAAGTATTGTTAAGAAAAACGAGACCATCTACTAACTCTGGGATAGAAGATTATTGTTAGCGTTGATGCACCGTGGGAGGATGTACTCTCAATAACCCGTATCAATTTTAGGAAATTTCAAGTAACATTAAAGAGACCGCGAGGGCATACGGTATTTCCTAACCCTAATTCCTTAAGTTTCATGACAATTTCGGAGGCCCACCGATACGTTTTCGACCGTTTCTGAAAGCTATTGATGTACGTTGCCACGAATACCAAGGCGCATTCTCTTGGTAAGCATATACTGGCCAGCACTCTTTCTTCTCCACCTCTTAGCCTCCTATTGCCTTCGAATCCCCACAAAGCGCTTTCCCTACGCTTTGACCTCCCCTTCTAAGTTTCCAAAAACTCCACTATCCACTCTTTACCTATTTCAAATTCCTCCTCTTCGCTTGACTCGGATACCTTGTGACATGAAATGTATTATGCTCGTTTAGCTACCTGCCAGCAACGTTTGTTTTAATTTTTCTAGACAATGGGTGTGCTGCGAGAAAGTTCAAATTTGGAGGACATCAGAGAGAAGACACCGATAAAATGGCGGTTGACGCAATTCCCTCACCATCCAGTGTATCTCCACCGCCGCTAGCCTCATACCCTTAGTCACGTGAGTAGGGCATGAGGATGGGATCGGAGGTGACGGGTGGAGTAGAGAGTTGTGGTTAGAGTCTGCGGTAGGATCGGCGTACGTCGACCGTTCTGCCGGGAGGTTGTTGCAGCCGCCGCCGGGGGCGGGAATGCTATTGTCCGGAGGCCGGATCCTTTTGTCTCTCCGCTCTGCCCCCAAGCCTCCCCCTCCCCCAACCCAGGGGGCCGTCCGGAATCCGTTGCGCTCCGCTGATTGGTCGAGTTGCGCTGATTAGAATCGATTATCGGGTTTAGTTGGACCACAGCGAGCCCCTTCCGACGTCCTCTTCCCCAAATTTTTTTCTTGGCATTAGTCGGTGAGATAAGGACTATTTTTTGATGACATCGAGAGCAGGATGGAGGGAAATGTGGAGGGTGATGGGGTGAGGGAAAGGGTGGCATTTAAGGGTAACAAATTCCACCCCGTTAAACGACTCCACGGATAATTACATCATATCTGAAGCCTCAGAGGATACCCACGGAAGCGCCTGATCTCGCATCAAACGCTCTCGGAACAGTGCATCCCTTCTAACTCGCCGCTTCGAATCTTTCTTCTAGGTAACTACACAATGTAGATTGAAAAAAATGCTAAAGTATGGGAGAAGATCTATTAAATACCATAAGATACTGACTAATTCAGCAAGAAAGATTGGTAGCAGGGTGTTCCATATGGTACTGATTATGATTGGCTCCAAACGATTGTAATCTTTGAACAAATATTTTCATTTCAACCTTTTATTAAGACACATATTCTTAGTTTTTAATAATTGATTCCTCACATATGTTTATTATTGCTCTATGGTATATTTTTAACATTCATCGGAAAATATGAATTACCATACGTTAGTTGGGCGAATGAATAAAAATTATCCCTAAGAAAAGATAAAGAGCTATTGATTTTTGTCCCTGTAGTGACCTGTATCCGTGGTCCATGAATAGTTTCACTTTTTGCTGTTTTGTTTTATTTTTAAAGTCTAAGAAAGAGATAAGAAGGAGCATAATTGATAAAGAACTGCGAAGACAAGCAAGGGTTTTTGTATTTAAATTTTGCTGTGTTGAACGTTCAGTGATTCCAATTTCAGCGTTCCCGAAATGAGGTCGTTTATTCGAGGAGAATGAATACTTCAGTTATTTTTCCCAGCGAGGGATCGGGTTTCACTCAATAATACAGGAGTAGAGTTTGAATATTTTTAAGAGGTTTCAGCGACCTTCCGTGATTCATCCATCATAAGCCGAGACTCATTACCAAGTGAAGATGACCTCCGAAATATCGTTTAATTAAAAAAAAAGCCGAAAAGGTTTGATAACGACGTTATGAAGAGACAGGGAAAATCTGTTTGCTATTGACAATGAAGAAAACTGTCGCATCGTTCTCAAATATATCAATTCATACAAACGAATGCATATAAATGTGATAACCATGCCCTCTGTTCAGCTCAGCTAAAGCACCAGAAACACAATACACAACTTTGATGACGAATTATGAATTTACAGGGGTATTACTTATGACTAAAAAATGCATCATTTTATGCTGATGACTACGCAATTATGGATACAAACTTTAAATTTCTCTCCAGTAATCAGTACCAAAAATAAATTTTGGTACTGATTGCCGTAATTAAATTTTCTTATGACCGTAAAATTAATTTCGATCTATGGAGATTATTTTAATCGAATTACATCAATATAAAATGCATACTTAAATAAGTCAATTCAATTAAAACAGCGATTCCTATCATCTATAAGTTAAACGGCGGTGGCATACAACCAGTTAATATGATAATTCTCAGATGCAATTCTGATTCAATGGAACCAAAAAAATCATATTCACGAGATAGAAGACAACTAGTCAGCAAGACAAATTTTAAAAATGTCAAATTTATGCATACTGCACATGAAAGCGCTCTCCTTATCAACCGCCTCGGATTCAGAAACAAAAAAATTAGCCTCGAATGGGAATCACCCTCGGGAATCCCAAGTGGAAAGCCATTACAGCAATCGCCACGAAAATCGGATTCCCAGCATCGGCCCCAGAGTGGATTCCAGAGACGCTTCGCGGGAATTTATCAAAGGATTTGCCTTTTTAAGGAAGCTGAGGTCTCCTCCGGTGTTACGGACATCAAAAATCAACGACCGTGTAGTTTAAGGGAACTGGAATTGCCGAAAGGAAAGAGAAACAAGGGAGGAGGAATGCTTTCGTCGCTGGAAATATAATCGCTTCGGGTAATTTGAAAAGATTCACCCATACATATGCATTTTTGCGATGAGAGAATGGATCGATATTATTTTAATCATCGTCTCGTGCAGAGCCGATTCCTAAAACTCTTGTGTAACCTAGATAAAAATCATTAATGAGAGAAAGATTCACTTCCTCGATCAATTGGAGTCCTCACTGGTCTCTATCGGGAACAAATTTTCCTGCCATTCATCACATGCTTTGCTATGTAGCACATGGTTGTACGAGTCTCGTACTTACGAAGGATAAGGGTGAAATTCATGATAGCATTTAGCAATCAAAGAAAATTTTTCCCTGCCAAAGATCTCAACCATATAAAACGTAAAAATGATGATAATATGATACTTTTTTGCTAAAATAAAATTAAAAGAATACAAGGCTTTTATGTTTCCCGCAAATAGTATGCCCTTTAAATGAATTATCGTGTATACTAGGAAGAAGAATCACATAAGAGTCAAGAGATACTTGTTAATGATAGCCGGCCGTACTAGTCACTAGATTAGTACGGTCTTCATCAGACCATCAAGCCTCAAGATATTGCTGACTTAGTTGTCTCGTCTTCTCTTTAAAGTTTTAATCAGTATCTAAGATTAGACTTAAGATTAAGTCAAGTTAGACATTGCTCTATGCTAAACCTATTGTTATATCATGAGTTGTTGACTGCATCCTGCTAGTATGATGTATTACATCGACTTCACGGAAAAATTATCACCAAAAGAAAACATGCATGGTATCAACATCAATACTTAGTGATTTACCTAACCTGCTTGAATGATTGAATGCACCCGAGCAAGTATTGATTCATAGAGTCACCAGACTTGAAAAAATTGCATCTACGACACACAATGGAAATGGATGAGGGGGGATAAGAAATATTTCCTCAATTAATTAAAACGATCGAAGGACATTTACGATCAAATACCTAGTGTCAAATAACCACCACGTAGCTACTGTCGAATGACTTCCCCCCACCAAATCTGATATGGTCGCCAACCCGGAAATGCTAGAGCCATCAATTTTGAAATGTGGAGTTATCGCCGTACGAAAAATCACCCTGTTCCCCCGCGATCGGACACAATTTCTTTATTTTATTTTTTTGGACTATTTTTCTTCCCAAGAAAAGGAGAAGAAGCGTTGGCGCCATTAACTTGGAGAAACAGACGCTCAAAAAGTTACTGCGGCTTTCACCTAGCCGGAGGAATGGGACGAGCGACATCCCTGGCCGCTGACGCTTCCCTTCGTCTGCTTGGGATAATTTATTTCTTCGCGACAACCAACCGAATTAGAACCCAAAAGTATTTTGTCTGCAGGGAGGAGTCCAGAGCCCCGCTAAGAGGTCTTTTTGGCGTGCGAAACACTCAAGCCACGAGTCATTCACGAGGAATGGATGACCGAAGTGGAACGTTAGTTAAAATGGAACGCCTCATATCTGGTAAACATATATTAAAACTAGGGAGGTTTGAAGGAATTGCGACTCTGCTACTTCCACACATAGCTTTGTTTTTTCATGCAAAGATTTTGTGACCGACTAACATCTTCAAGTGACACGGTAACGAAACCATGTCGAAACAAATGAAGTTATATGCGGAAATGTCAGAGTTGAAATTCCTTCAAACCTCCCTATGATGATTGATTCCCATAAAGTTACGCCTACTACTATTTCCTACATTAAAACGTTAGGATATCCGGCGGTCCCCGAGAGTCTTGAAAAATTTTCATTCGTGAACTTAATCGATGCGTTACTGCCAGGATCTTACTTCACTGACTAGTCAACGTAACATAATCCATTTTAAAAGCACAGGCTCTGTGATCACTGGATGAAATACCATGACTCTGTTAAAACGAAGTCTTCCGTAGCGTTTGTCATTTATGATTCAATTTTCCGGTTCCGCCACATGGGACTATCTGAGTATACCGTTGAAATTTGCATGCAAGTGTTGCATATCTAGTGATTTTCAACCCCTGCCACACACCATCACGTTGGCTCGCAGGGTATTACGTAGATGTGGATACCGCCCAAAATAATCCAATCGTTACTTCGATCTGTACACGCCTCCTAAAATGTGGGAGAAACTGTCGTCAACAAACGTATGTAGCTGCCTATGTAGCTGCACCAGTAGACAGAACCCGATAACGCAAAGAGTATTTTATGAATTAATTATATTTATATCGATAAATTAGCTCTTCCAACCCCTACACAGTGGGGAGCGGATTTTTCATGAAGTTGGAGGAAATGAAAACGTCATGAAAAATACGAGGGAGTCCGAAAAAATTAGGTTTGTTTTATTGTGGCTATGCATTCCCATGTGAGGCAGCGGAATGGGGTCGTTTACCATATTTTTTAATTGCCGAATCTGATAGAGTTTGTAAAATAAAAGGACCCGTATTTTTCCGTTTTCTGATCCGACAATTATTTCCCGAGTTATAAGCGGCGAAAAACTGATGTTTTTAACCCTTTCGGAAAAGTGGGTGTGGTGCAACCTCTGACGTATATCTACTTCGTCCAATCACAACTGAGCCCGCGAAGCTACTTTGCCTTATCGCAAAGGGGGGGAGACACAGCTGACTCGGCCAATGGGAGCGATTTCGACAGCATCTGTGCGAGCAGACCTTCCAAGAACCCCCCTCCACTCCCTTCCCCCTCCCCTGAAAGCAGTCAAGGACGGGAGGAAAATGACGTCAATGTTATCACAGCAGCATTTTCGGTGGGCGTCACCTTTTGCTTATTTTAATTTTTGATCTATGAGTGAAAGGTTGTGGTTAGAAGATTAATTTTTTCACTAAAATTCGTTTTTCGTTTCCATCTAACGATTTCGTGTACAAAATTGCGATTTCGGTTCTGAGTGAACGCCCCCATTGTAGAATATCGGCATTTCACAAATCCTGACTCTATAAAAAATATGTTCTACCTAGTATCCAGACACTCACCATGTCTGAGTAATGTAAACATCATCATGGGTCAACAATCCTAGGGTTAGTTTGACGCAGCCCTCCACTCGATTCTTCTATCGGCCAACCTCTTCATATTGAAGTAATTCCTCTCTTTTACAGCCTTCACGACCTGTTCCATGCATCTCATACGACGCCTTTCATTGACGTTCTTCCCGTTAACTCCGTAAACATATAAACATTACATATTTAATTTACTAAACGAATGAACTTTACAATTATGCATGCATACGATTTTTACTAAATTTACCAGATGAATTTAAGCCGGTCGAGTTTCTATCTCTTGAGAATTGGAGAGGTATCATGTATCAAGATCAAGATTAATATTAAGGCAGAAACTATAGGATAGCCCACGAGAGGGCAAACCGTGGTTCGCGAGTTCAATGTGAATAGGATACGGACACGTGACTAATAAGAGTAATTTAAAATTAAAATAAAACTAGTTTACAAAAGTATATTGGCAAAAATGAACAAATTTCGTATAAATCCGTTAATAGTTAATTTGTCAACTGTCTTGTTTACATGTCAGACACGTAGACTCTCGGGAAAAGACAAGCTCATTATTTACACTTTAAAACAAATGAGAGCAACTTTAGTGTGATTTTTCTGATTTTAATTAAGATCTAATGAATACTTACACTGTTCTAGTGTCGAAAGTTTCCCTTCTCTGAACGAATATATTTGTGGCGCTCGAAAACATTCTAAAATGTTGCGAAAGACAGTTTTGGCCCTTAACTCTCAAACTGACAATTTCTGCCTCTAAAACGTAAAGTAAACCAAGAGAAGAAAGACAAATGCTTCTTGAAAAGAGAGATTTTTTCACCTCCAATAAACTAAACGCAATCCTAACACCATGGATGGAGGGTGGATTACTTTACAGCTCATAGAAGCATTTCCCTAAGCGTCTTTCCTCGTTTCGTTAAGCTTCGGAATGTCGTAAATACCGGTACTTCCTTCTCTTCTCCCCTTTTCCGTCCGATCTCTATCCAATGTGTCGATTGCACTTGCGTCCGAGCGACCGTCATTTTTCATTAGTTCCGGCATCTGCCGACGACGTCGTTCCGGGGATTCGAGCCAAAAATAATAAAAATCACCATCTCCCCCAACCCCTCGAGATTCAATTCAAATTATCGAGGAAGTCGAGCGTAAAAGAGCGAGCCGGTGATGAAAAAATGTCCAACGGTATTAATTCTAAAACACAAATTTCCAATGCAAATGCCCCCCTCCCTCCTCCTTTTGGAAGAATGGCTTCCCCATCCCAAGTCTGTTGATCATTTCATCGGAAGGTGCATATCTGAAACGGGGGAAAGTTTTCTCCTCAAAATGGATTCGTTATCGTGAGATTGCGCGACGACGTGAAAAATGAGAGTATGTAAAGCAGGGAGGTCTTAATCACCGCAAACTTGTCAGTAGGAATATTAAGTAGTAATCCATTCCACAGGGAAGGTGATTTTCTAATGTAATTACTGATGTGCGAAACTAAACGCCCGTTAAACTATCATCGCTTATAACAGGAAAGGCGCACGAAAATGTAAGATGCTGTATTCTCCTGACTTATAGGCTAATATCTACATCTACACGATACCCTGCAAGCCACCGCGAGGGTGTGCGGCAGGGGGTGAAGAACACCAAGCATGCACTACTGACATGCAAACTAGCAACTATATTGTCTCATGCAACTTAATTCATCTACATCTACATCTACATAATACCCTGCAAGCCACCATAAGGGTGTGTGGCAGGGGGTGATTGCTCACCAAACATGCACTACATATCATGCATAAAAAAGGAATAGTATTAATATAGTAGTCAGAACTACACTATTTAAAAAAGATAGAAATTGCAAAGCAAACATGCAGAAACATTCTGTTAGTAGGGTTAGCTTTAAGTACTCATACCAACATGCAGCTACTAATGCTATTCATTGCTACTCTCCGATAGGACATATTTACCGTTATTCGTATCTCTAATTGTGCGAGGGAAAAAGGACATTTTGAATCGGTCAGTTCGGTCAGTAATTGTTAGTATCTATAGTATTTAAGGGGTTAATACATGCATCATGCACTACAGAATACTCTAAAATATTTCCCCTACCTATCCCTTTGCTATGCTGCCTATTCTATTTTCTTATAGTACGGGGGGAAAAATGCCATTTTGAATCTATCGGTACGACAATCTATCTCTCTAATCTTATTTATCTGGTCGAATCTAGCATAATACGCTGTTTTTTTTAATATGTGCCTAACATCTTCAGTAAAGCTATCCTATTGAAATTTCTCTAATAGATTCAATCTGTACTTTAACCTACGCTCTGATAATGATTCCCACCCTAAGTCTTTTATTAATTACGAAACGCTACTCAACCTATCGTAACACCTTTTAACGAGCCTAACTGCTCTACGCTGCACACTGTCTAGTTCTCTGATCAACCCTAATTCATTAGGACCCCATACACTGGCTGCATACTCAAGGTGGGGCCTAACTAGTGAAAAATAGCATCGCTCTTTTGTCTTCTCATCACATTTTCCAAGTACTCTTTTTATAAATCCCAGCTTTCTCATCGCTCGGCCGCATATTTCCCTTATGTGTCTGCCCCACGGTAAATCCTCAGTTATTGTTACACCTAAATATCTAATACGTGCGGGTAGACTGTATTCCGGCGTACGCTGGTGACCTGGATAAAATGACTAGATAAAATAAATGCAGTAACCCGATATATCTAACTCGAGGCTACCCAAAGCTTTGGCAGTGTACTCATGTCCCATCAATCTTCCATTATTTAAGTTTTCTTTGTTATTGGGACGATCGAAAAATTGAAAGATTTGTGCATTAAAAAAAGTGGATATTGGGATGAAGGTAGGATTTTTGAGAGCGGAGGAAGGTCGTAGTTATTTGTACATAAACCGGTATTACTCGTAGATTGCTCAAGATCCTCAAGATAAAAGGTTCCATGGGGTACAATGTTTAACGTCCCACCCAACGGACGATGCACTGAACTGCAAGTACTTTTCACAGAACACTCGAAGTGAAACCGGGATACCACTGTTATGACTCTGCCACAACCAGGATCCTTGAGATGGAAGACTTTCATTATCTCTTAAACTTCAAATATCCCTTCGTTGATTGCTTATTTGACTTCGCGAATTGCGAAATTTGAAACCGAATTTCCGTTTCACTTAACGTGAGTATTTTCGGTTCCTTTTCAATCAACTGCTTAGAATATACAAAATACTAAAGGAGAATGGGGAAAAAGCTAACATTCTTTCCATACGCCCCTATTAAGTCATGAAAACGTAAAAATTTTCTTAAAAGTCATTTACAAAAATAAAAAAAAACTCAACTGTTGATGTTGTTTGAAAGAGGCGACCGAAAAGTGAGGCTATTTGTGCAGAGAGATTTAGTGGGTAGTTGGTCGAAGGTAGGAGTTAACCGGGAACGGAGGAAAGGTGGAGAGAAACCCGGCGTCGGCATTAGCCTGCTCTTAACGAATGGAGCCTAGAGAACAACTTCTAAATGTCCTATCCGACGGACGGAGTACTGGACTCAAATTCTCTCCACAAAAAGGTAGGGACCGGCATACCTATGAAAAATGCACCTTGGCTGGGATTTGAACCCGGGCCCTCGGAATAGGAGGCCAGTAATCTAGCCACGTCACGAACCCGAACCCTACTCTGTAGCTAACTCTTTCTCCGTAAGATAAAAACTTTTAATGAATTTGAAATGGAAATTATCGAAAACATATTCAACTGGGTATTACCTCATGCAATTGGGAAGATCTCTTTTTATTTGACCGACACGCATTTGAATGCTTTCATTGTAATCGCTGTCGGCACCGGTGATAATAAATGAACTCTTTTGACTCTTTAATCCTAATTGTTCTATTAGATACTTCTCTTCGCTCTTGGCTTTCAGAGAACTCTCCCTTGTAACTTCAAGATAACTTAATTAAACGCCATGACTCGGCTACGCGCACACGAGTTACGCCGTAAACAGGAAGCAAATTTAATGACGTTCACCACGCTGCACGTACTTCACCATTAGCGCGTGACGCTTTGACAACAGCCACCTCAATCCCGGCTGGTGAAGACGCTTTCCTCCGACAGAACCCGCACTTAAAAGGACCGAATTACTACCGGCGAGAAGTTTATCTTGTCACGTTCCCAAAAATAAACCCGGATTCCGGCGGGCGAAAAAAAGGGCAAGGGAAAAGGGATTCTCATGCAAATTCCCCTCTCGAAGCGGTTGTTGCATTTGTTCAGGAAACCACGCCTTCGGAGATAATGAACAAGCGACGTAAAAATTGATGGATAGCATTTTAAAACATAACGAGAGATTAATTGAAACATTGGAGCATTCGAATATTGGTTAGTAGCTGCTATGATAGCCAGTCATGACGAATCATTAAAAATGGAGCATTTAGGTAGTAATCTATCGTTCTTCGGCAAGAATTAGATCAATAAGAGTCGTTGCTATCTTTTTTTAATGCTACGGCGTAAATCTGTAAGGAATGCTCTCGGAGTATACTTAAGCTCTCTCTTTCAAATCGTTTTATCTGCATTGCGACAAAGAGCTAACCTCCGTGCTTCTATAATTCACAACTACACCCCAAAGGAAGTATTATCCACTTTGAAATAACTACTGACCTTGGCCTTCACCGAATAAATTTTCCATTCTATTCCACCCAATGTAGCAGAATTTTGTGTTGTCGTTCGAAAATTGGGGCAGGATTGAAATAGCGCCTGGGAAAGCCACAGAAAACATTAGGCAATAATAGGACAGGAAAAGCAAAAAAAAGAGCCCATAACCCTAACAGAGAATTCCATTGCAGCAACTGCCTCTAATAAATAATGGCAAGCCACCTCGGGGGCGTGTGGCAGGGGGTAAATGATGATCGAAAATGCACTAATAGTTACAATACTGTTAATTTTGAGATTTAATATTACTATCATGCATGACATACTCTACAAAGTTTATTTTGCACACATCAAGCAAGGATATATTTAAGAAAATCTACACACATAATATGTATATTCATTGCCTCCTACAAATATGCAAGAAAGAATAAAAATCAGGATATTCATTAAGAAAATGTTATTGATAAAATGAGTCATTGTCTAAGTTATTTTGCCTCATTTTTCTCCTTAAAAGATATGCTTAGCTATCAGTTAAATTACTATACTCTACCAATCTTCTACCTATACCCAAAGTACGAATACATATATATCTCATAAATAAATTCCTCGTAATTCCATTAATAACACATTTCTTTTACTACATCATTCAATATTTTATCTCTAAATGCGTACATCAATCTTTTGATGATACCAAGGTGTATTAAGGGACTGTGGATGATACAAAAGTCACGAAAAGAATAATGCCCAATCGAGAAGAATCTTATATTGCACTACAATTAAGCAATCCTTGAAGATTGAAAATTAATGAAATAGGTACACCATGAATGTCGAATGTCTCAAATGCTTCGCCTCGATAACAAAGTCTCTAAAACTCACAATTTTGGTTAAAATGTAAAGCACATAATCTTTTAATATAATTACGACAGTTTTACATTCATGAGAGACTTAACAATTCCAGGTCCACCCTTGATACGTCCGCTTAGTTGGCGCTTCAATGGATTAGAATAGTTGAGTGGATTTCCAACGATTGTATCAGCAATAATGACGTGTCTGGGATGGCATGACCCGAAAAACAAAGGGATGGCTGGAACAATGTGCCGCGCCGACGTCGCTCCGATTTCACTTTCGCTTTCCTGCAGTCTCAGAGGTATTTATCGATTCCCCGGTCTCATCCATTGTAAAATATTTCCCGATTTTCCCATTTACCCTGTTAATTTTTTTAATACATTGGCTAGAATGAGGGAGAAGGGCACATTTATTTACAACTGAGGGGGTTAGTTCGGTAGCTATCTATTCATGGAGGGAAAACTCAAGTGTTGTATACTGAAAAAAAATGCCTACCTTTCTAGTATTTTTAATATAAATGATTTCTGGCTAATATCGATTTCTTTATGAGATATTTATGTCTGGAGGGAGTGAATGAAAGAAATTACTCTCAGAATAATTAAAGAGGAACTTCTTGAGGGTTCTTTTTTGAACGGTGTAACTGAAACCTACATTCACTATTAATCACCTTGAATGTTGGCTTACATAGCCTCGGGTAGTGCTCGTATTGATCACCAAAGCGCTTCAAATTTAAACTCGCAGGGAAATGGGAGGCAATACCTTTCGCTAAGGTACTCCGAGGTTTCTTTAAAGGTTCTTGGACTCATTTAAATAATATTTTAATAATATTTCCGCATTGCACCTAATAAAAAGGAGAATCCAGATATTTTAGAAAGAATAACTCAATACGCTCTTGGAAGAATTGTTTCGAGAGGCATTAGGATACAGGAGTATGAAATAAGGTAGGAAATTAAATGATTACGTAAGATTTGTCGATGATCAAGCATTTGTTAGTCACGAATAACTCCGTGTTGCAGCCTCAACTTTGTGGAAATTCATTTAGTGACAAACATATTAAAACTAGAATTCGAATAACAATTTTATTGAGTGCAAACCAGGTAGTAAATATGAATAGGCGTCTTCTTTAGGTACATGTTAAAGTACCTGAAAATGACGTCTATGAGTTTTAAACTAGTTTGTTCCCAATTTATCACGTTGTAGAATGTACGACGGCGTAAAAACTATACAAACTGTCTCCTACGGATGCCAAATGAATATGTAAGAGAGTTTGATAAAAATAAGGAAACGTGAGGTGAAAGTAAACTTCGTAAAAAAAAGTCCAAAGAATTCAATTACTTTCGTCCAGTCTCATCTCTAGGAGTATGCTCAGGTACAACGGGAATTTGGAACAAGAAATCCATTATATAAATGTTTTTTTTTCAGGCGAAGTAGACATTTTGGATTCTGAGGCTGAGGACTGAAGCTCACCATGACATCCAGAATGGGAGGGGAACAAGCCACCGTTAGGTAGAAACAAGGTTTGTCGAGGGAGATCTACCCCCAGAGACTAGTGGCACGCTCTTATTTTTGTGGGAAGATCAGGAAGTAACTCAAACGATAATACTCAATCAAGTGCCGAGTGGAATGGGATTGTTCCTTTTGAATGTTTACGAGAAAAGAGGTTCCTCTTATCCTGATTTTAAAATCCCTTCCAGTTAGCTCAATAGACACACTAGCACACTCATTGCATTGTAATTCATAGGTAGGTACTCTCCCAATTTATCGATGAGATAACGGTGACGTAAAGATATTTAAAATATTGTCCAAAGCTTACTCATTTAACCTAATGATATTATTCCACAACGCCGGAAAACATTAATTTTCATTGGAAGCTCCTCGAACACCAGGTTTCTCAATTTTACTCCTTGAAATAGCACTGTAATCTGGCCACTATCGTTGAAATTGGACCCGTCAGCCTGATAGTTCAAAATTCGTGGGTTCTGATATATTTCTTGTGTTCATCATAGAAATTAGGCTTAAGTAGGGTTAAGTTCGGTTATACTGAACGTTAGAACCTTAGAAGTCGAAGCACCTTAAAACCTAACTCTATTTTTAATAGTAATTTAGGAAACTGTTGTGTTCATCTTAAAATAACGCTTAAGTAGTAGCAGATAGTATTAGTTTTAGGGTACGCCGACGGCATGGTCATTTTGCACCTCTACTTGTGAAAAGTATAGATATTTATTTATATCCGAAGAAGGTAGATTGTTTGGAAACAACCACTTTTTCGGGGTTGAAATCATTTAATATTCCTAAATTGTTACTTTTACTAAAAAGCCCATTTTCCTTTAGAAATAAAACTACACGGCCGATAGCATTGGGGTCGTCACCTACAATGGACCCTAGGTCACCCCTAAGTCGGTCACGTACGTCCCGGTATCTGTCACACTCGGTCAGGATATTCCGGGGACAGTCACAGTCATCACGCCGAGGTAAATGACGCTTAAGATTAAGTTAGAGGGTGGATTGCAGTCTTAGCAGTTGGAGAAATTAAAAATAGAATTATACTATTTATAGCATTTAAAAGAGAGAGAAAGGAATATTTTATCTCTCTAAGATTGCCACCATATGGGGCAGATGTGTTATCAGTTGCCCGAACGACGATGCAAAGATTCGGAGATGAAATGTTTTACCTATACGTCCCGTACAAAGCCACAAAAGGGCGAAATTTCGCGCGCCGACTCGCCCACTGGGAGAGCGCTTCCCTTTCCGAGGTGGGAATCTCCTCTTTCTCCGGGGAGGTTAACAAAGGGCATCTGAGGGGCCATATCGGGGAGGTGGGAGACAAAAGAGGAGGAGAGGGAGGGATGGAGGGCCCTCTAAAGTCGTCGGGACGGCGGCGTCAGCCGACTCAAACGGGCGGCGAGACGCCGGCAAAACAAAATAGAACGAGAAAAACTCAGCGGCGCGACGTGTGAAAAAGAAAGAACATGCCCTCCATTCATTTAGTTTTATTTTTGGTGGGAATAGATATAACCACCCATTTGATATTTATAGAGAGGCGAGGAATATACCGGGAGTGGACCAGGATGGTATTGAAGGAATCCACACTCAAAAACGAGTGAAAGAGCTGGAGCCCAACCTTTTATGCGTACTTATTCTAGCAATGATTATTTTTTTGAAAATAAATTTCCTACCAGTTAGAAAAGCAGCAGTAAGTAATTAGAGTGAGTCAACTGGAGACTGAAGCATTTTACGTTAAGTAAGGATGGATAGGTATAAGGAGGATTTCCTTCTGAGACTGAGGAAGGGAGGAGAGAAACCCGACGTCGGCATTAGCCTGCTCTTAACGATACATGCCAAAAGGTCCATGGTTGAATGTTGTAATTTGCATTGTATTCACCCAAGGATTTTTCCGATGCTATTTCTCGTTGTGGTAGTACCTAGTTATTCGGGGGAGGCGACCAAGAACAAATGTCATTTGCGTCGTTTTAGGACAGGGGGTAATAGGCTAGATTTGGAAATTTTTCAGGGATTGGGGGAGCGTGGAGATAAACCCGGCGTCGGAACCATCCTGATCTTAACGAATGGCGCCAAGGGGTCCAAGGTTCAACGTCCCATCTGACGGACGGAGTATTGAACTTAAAGTTCTCTCCTCACAGTCGTCGATGAGGGACAGGTATGCCAATGAAAAATCTCTCCACTACTGATATCTGAATATGAGCCTTCAAGTTGGAAGACCAGTACCCTAACTACTACACCAACACGTTTCCCCACTTTTACCCTCATTAGATCAGCATATTTCCTACCCCTCTCCATACGGTCCATGTTATATTTTCTTTTCTTACCTTTCCCACGCATACCTAAGTTCTACCTTAGAATACGACTTTCAATATCCCACTGTCTCTAATATTTATCTTCTAATTGCTTCAATCCATCTACTCTTACATTACTTCTTTCTTCCAACAATACTATATATTTTTCTTTTATAGTCAGGAGTTAGGTCAATTAGTTCAACTAAATTCCTGGTTATAAAAGAAAAATATATATTATAATAGGAGGTCGAAAAAACGGATCATATGAATTATCTGACATTATTATTTCATCTCCCACCTGCTCAAAACATATTTATTCATCCTACTTTCGTCCACCGCACTTTCTGTATTTCTAGCGATGAGGTGGCCAAAAAAAATAGGCTGAAAGCGATGGGAAACATATAGATCTTCGTGACCGTGAAATGAGATGGATATTGTCTCTGAACTTATCCAGCAACAGTTTATCCCTCATATTTTATCACTACGCCATGGCCCAGGAAAGAAAGTGTGACGCCAGGATCATTTCTTGGCCGGTATCACGAGTAACGAGAATGAAAACGATTTCATGCCGAGGATTTATCTCAAATTTTATTCTTACATCACATTTCGCTCTCGCCTGTCATTTGTCAAAATCTTCCAACCCGCTTCATTTGTCTCAGAGTTTCTCTGCAACATTTTCCTCACAATATGTGTGCGTGAAGTCCCATGCTCACGCTTAAAGTCCCACTACTATCAGGAGATGAGGGTGTCCCTCTTAACCCGTGACCTTGTCCGGCTTTGGAGATCCTCTTCGGAGTTTACCTCCTGCTGGCAGAGCTCTTGGAGCCACTTATGCACACAAGCTTTCTCGTGGCTAGGAGATAGAGAGATACCAGTGAGGGTTATAGAGAGGAAGCGTGCTTATGATCATGGAGACTGGGTAGCAGTGTACAAGAGACCAATGCTCGACTAGAATGCAGCGTTCAATACCAAGAAATGTACCTACGATACATATCAAGGTAGTAAGTTTCATAAGAATCGTTAATATTATCCTTCTTCTATTAGTTGTATTAGGTTTTGGCTGAGTAATTTAGCTATACCTCTGTTTGCTTGAATTCTTCCATCCGTACTCCATTTTTCTATTTAGATGACAATATTTTCGTTTTTATTTTAAGAATATTTCCATTCTCCTCTATGCTTTCCTAACAACCTACGTTACTTTTCAAAATCCTTGATTATTTTTTATACACCTAATATTATTTATCCTGATTTCCTTCAGCAATAACCTATCTTCCTTGACCATATCAAGAACTTCCTAGTTATTCCTAGTCTTCATTTCTGTCCATGGCAATATCTCCATCCTCCTCTAAACTCTACGCATGAAAAGCTATCAGTCTTTTTTCATACCTGCTTTCTCCAGGGTCCAGATATAGTGACGCCATGATACATGTAAAGCTCAATATCAAATCTGCAATGTATCATGCATAAAATATTTATCGCCTTAAGAGACTCCGGATATCAGGTTAATGTGGTGGATATAGTACTGGTCAACTATTGCAAAGGTCCGAGTTTGAATTCTAAAAGTGGTAGATTATCCATTGTTGAACCAGTACCTACTTAAGTGCTGTGTTTTGACCACTTTAAAGTACAGTCCTCCGTCCGTCGGATAAACTGTGGACCTTTAGGTGCCTTTTGTTAAGAGAAGGCCAATACTGACGCCGGGTTTCTCTCCCTAATTTCCTACCCCTTCCAAAATACTGAGTTTATAGCATTCGCCTCCCCTAAGTGCAAATTTGAACTAAATAGACGCTCTGCATCCGCGACGGCTCAAACTTAAGAGTTTCTGGCAAACGCACTATGTCCTACGATCCATCACCATGGATGCCGCGCCCTCGTATCTATCCGTGGCCATTATCGAACATGGACGATATTTCCACGCAGGTTTATTACCCAAGTGAAAACGAAACGGAATTGCGCTAGGGAAAATTTCTAATCGAAACGGCAGTGAAAATGCTGGGCTAAAAAAATTGGGAATCGCACTAGCCGTATGATCTTTTTTGGAGAGTGAATCGATGAGACAGAGGACGTTAACGGACCGAGCGTACTCTCAAAAACTCTGCGGACGGTGGAGATGACTGATTGATTTTGTGATTACCCACCACCCCATCCCTCGCCTTGATGATGGCCCTGCGAATGTCTCAACCCCTTGCGAGCTTCCATCCGCCCCTACATCACTCCTCCCTCATCATCAGGGGCAAAGGGGGGAACAGTCGTGGATGTGGCAAGGGACACCCTCCGAGGGGCAAGCGGGGACAGCCGAGGGTTGAGGCCGGGAGTAGGAAGGGTGGGGTTAGAGTCTGCGGGGTGAAGGAAAGGGAAGTAGAGAGAGATAAGGGTGGGAGTGGGAATCCTCCGGGGGGCAGAAGAGAAAGGATCCTTACTCACTCCGGGTGCCGGAGGGCTCCGGGGACATTGGCGGGAAAGTGAGGAAATGGGCGATGGAAGAGATGAGTTAAAGATGAAGAGAGGGAGGCTAGTTAGAGTTGCTGCATTGCATAAGAGATTCTGAATAAGAAGCTGGCATGAGGAGAGAAAAGGACTCCGTGAGATGTTTCAACATCCCTCATATCTACGTCATTCGAGGCAGAGTGACTCAAATAAGGGAACATTAAGATTATAAATAAAACGAGTGACTTCGTAATTAACCTGATGATGACGGGCTCCGTCGAAACATACGTCGTATTTAATAAAAAAATTATGTGGAATTACCCTTTTCATTTATAATTACAAGAAAAATTCCACGATTCCTCATGCTAAGGGAACATTAAATTACACATTATTCATTTCTCATAGCAAAAAACTGGTTATGCTTCATACGTTTAATGAAAAACCGTTTATGGTTTCGGTACCTAGAGTAAATTTCATTCCAAAATCCCATACTTTGAAAATGGCACCATGTACCGAAACCATGTTGGGTTTTTCTTTAAAGTGTGAAACATAACTTGTGTTTTTTCATTCCAAAAGAGTACACTAAAGAACTTTCATAAAGTGACGCCTGAGACTTCATCATATTTAAAAAAAATACGTAGTTATGGGTAGTGGGCCCAGAATGTTTACAGCGTGAGTATATTTACGAGAATATACAAGGAAATATAATTTTAAGGAATTTTAACAAGGAACATTTTATATACGTCGATCTACTAAGAATATGTTTTAATACTTAGGCTGTGTTGGTTGTAAATAGTACTTGAATTTTGAGAGTAAAGCAAGATAGTACATTAATGGATGTGAAGCATGAGCAAAACTTTGTTAGTTTTGCGTCCACCAGGCAACAAATTACTAGTATCGAAATGCTAAAATGATCCTGCCCTTTAATTTTAACGCATTTAATTTTAATCCCCACTATGCATGGCAGGGTTAAGTTAGAATTCTTCTCAGATAAAATACAGAGTGTTCACTTATATTACACCTCCATATACGGTACGAAAAAAAGAGGGCAAGACAGTGCACCTTCAATGAAGAGTTTCAAAAGTTTCAAAACATTTTTTTGCTATCATGTTGCGTGAGCTGTAGGAGGTGAAAATGAAATGAAGTAAGCTAGTGTAACAATTCACTCTCGTCTCTTACCTGCATCTTTTCGGGTTGAGAAGAATCCATCGAGTCAGCTTAGTCAATGGCCTCATACTCTACTGAAAAATCTTCATTTCGACAATTTCTGATTTGAATAAGCCTCATGAGAGATCCTCCATTGGCTGAAAATTGACTATCCAGTCATAATTCAGACAACCCTATCTATACTGCGATGTTACCATTTTTTCTAACAGCTTCTTAGATGAACACCAAACCAATCCGGATAAGCAAACGGAAATAAATCCCTACATTGTTATTTCTCTTCGCCATTAATTTATTCCGGTTCCTTATGCGGTTCACCAAATTACGTGGCAATAAGCGATGAATACTGATTGAATAAAATCAGCAGGTTGACTGCATCCTACACGCCTATATCTTTATTTAATGCGGAGGAAAGCGGCGCAGGGAGTGTTTGTTACACAAAAGACCTGATGCCGGAAAAAGAATTCCCTCGTCCGTAGCAAAGGTGCGTGATAAACCTTCCTTTGTCCTTTCTATATCTTCAGAGCGTGTAGTCGTTTATGGGAGATCAGCATTTGTTGGTTTCTATGAGAATCCGAAGTCCAAGGTCATTCCAAGACACCAAAAGGACAATCGTTTAACGAGAGAAGGCAGAGTCAAGACAGCAAAACTCGCTGCTAAGCGAATCGAGGACAATCAAATTTTTCATGTCATGTACTCAGACAAGGTAGAAGTCGACTTTTTTTTCAACAATGAACATTATGGAGCATTCTTTGATGCAATTCTGGGCTTTTGATAAATCCTTTCCTCGAATTCTTTCGAAAAATGATGATGGTAATTAATTTTACGCAAGTATATTGTTATTTTTAGGATAGGCGATCGACCATTAAGGTATTCCCATATGTATACATCTACATAATACCCTGCAAGCCACCATGAAGGTGTGTGGCAGGGTGTCAATTCACACCAAACATGGATTACATATCAAGCATACATGCATAAAAAGGCCTGTACATTGTAACTACATTCTAGTCTAAACTTCACGATCCGAAAAAAGATAAAATAGCAAAGCAAGCATGCAAAATTAAGCTGCTAGTTGGGTTAGCTTAAAGCCCCTACACCAACTTGCTACTACCTATGCTTTCCACTGATACCTACACTTGTATTTATGGTATTAGATATATTTACCACTCTTCATATCCCTAATTGTTCGAGAAAAGAGGACATTGTAGATCTCTCGGTTTGGCAATCCATGTCTCTTATTTTATGATTATGGTCATGTCTACCCTAGTAAGTAGAAGTTCGCAAAATATTTTTAACGCCATTAGTGAAAATATTGTCTTGGAATTGTACATATTTATGTTGAGGGCGGAATTGTAGGAAAGTGGAGGAAAGAAACCCGGCGTCAGCATTCACCTAAATCTTAACGAAAAGGTGCCAAGGGTCCCACGGTTTAACTTCCCAACCGACGGACTGAGTACTACAATCGAAGTGCTCCAAATACAACACTCAAGTAGGGTCTAGTGCAACAATGAATAATCTTCCACTGTAGGGATTCGAATCCGGACCCTAATTTAAATACCACTCCAACCCCATCCCCTGCGAATGACTACACAGTACATGTCTAACGTACTCAAGTAAGCGACGTGTAAAAAAATTAAAACAAACTTCATATAATAGGAAATATTATAACCGATTTAAAAGTGTCGGAATACGTTTCTTGGCTCATTTTCAGTGAAATTTGACGGAAATCGTTTACACCCGGATGGGTGATCGTTCACTGGCTACAGCATATGCTAGGTCAGATGGATCGAAGACACATTTCGTTCAGCCAGCGCTCGAGCACTGAATGTTTTCGAGCTGCGACGCAACTTCCGGGCTCGAAGCATTTGGCCAAAACTTCCCGACGTAATGTCCCCTCCCGCCTCCTCCTCCCATCGCGATCGGTGGCAATCAGAGGAGAGTGGACTCGTGAAGAATGAGGCGGTGATGCAGCACTGTCAACTTTGATATAGCTTGAGCAGAGATATTTTCATCACATAGCAATGATGAGGATAACACATATTCTAAAAGTGCTTATTCCAGAATAATATCGACAATGTTGATAAACTTGCGTAAAGCATTCAATATTGTAGCTGAGATAGTAGAAAAAAGGAATGTTACTTTACTGGCATATTAAATTCCATTTAAATATAATTTTATTCCTTAAAATACTCCACGTTCCACTAATATTTTTAAGCAAAATTGAATACAGCATAAATTGAATGTGAAATAATAATTTTAATAAATAATCTCCATTGAGATTATTTAAACTAATGATTATATTGTTTTACACTAATGGCTTATGCATACCCTTATTATGGTAATTTAACAAACTGAATACTTTACTTTTAATATAAAAACAAAAATGTTTAAATTGAAGATGACTATATTTAAACACTACAGGCTTTGTATTCTCCTTAAAGAGATAGATTAATCGAAATCTCCCTAAAGGGATCATTTTTCTATTAAACATGAAATTTCACAAATTTGAGACTGAAAACATCAAAATTACTTTCTTTGACCTGGGCCTCGACCATTGATCTTCATAAGGCGTGCGCTGGCGTTATCGTTATCTTTTGATTTAACGTATGTCAGAGAAAACGTGATATCCATTCTTCATTTTTTCCACAGCACTTCAAATCGCTTATCACAATCAGTGGAGCGAATTTTATAGACGGTTATTTGTTAACCCTGCGCTACTATAGGGGTAAGCGTTATCGTTACAGATTGCGATAACGCGAAAGGTGTATCCGTGATTCCGTACCTGATTACGTTGCTTAAGGGAGATAGGCTCCTTTGCTGAGCTACTTAAGTATTTTTCCATTATTCACGAATATATTAATTTTCGTGGATAGGCATTCGATAATGTAACTTTTGCGAGAAATGAAGATTGTCGACCTGTTTGTTTCTCTTCCCCAGCAGGCCAAGTTTGATAACTTAATGCTACCCTTCTGATAAGTTTCCCATCCCTACCCGTAGATAAATAGTAATCGCTTTGGAGCAACATTTACACCAATCTAGCGTAGATTCAGGTCAAGGTGCAGGTTTTTAATGTAAAATTGCCGTACTGGGCCTCAAATTATCACTTCGACCGAAAAAGAAAGTGTTAGCAAGAAAATTCCATTAGTCGAACTCCGTATCCTCCATTAGAGTTCCATAAACTGGTCCATCATTATTTGGGATAGTCTCATTCCTATAGTTATTTTGTATTCACGAATACATGACAACATAAGTGTCCCATCCGGGAGAAGAAATACCAACTTCCAAACCTGGGTTGTTAAATTGTTAGATCAGTGGCTGCAACATAAATCCCATAGACTATTGACCTATATGCTGATAGATAGAATAAACTCGTAGATATTCAATTTACAAATATAAGAAAAACGGATTACTGACATGTACAGCATACATTTACATGTCACGATCTAAAATCAGGAAGTGATACTTGAAAAATAAACCACTACAGTAATTATTATTCCTATTTCCGACTTTAAGAAATATTGAAGTACTTTACATGCCACCCATGCCCAACGAAACTGCTGTAGTGAAGTAAGTGGGGTTGATTTGTCACGTTGTTTAAAAATAAAAATAATTTTCTGTAGCAACGCCAACAATTATGCAAATTCACGCAATTTACTAATCTCAGCCGGAAGTCTGACAAAAAAATAAACGAAAACTATATATAATATTAATAAATTACTCTCGGGATTCAAGCCGAGTAAGATTTTGGGTTGCTGACGTTTCGATTCCTGCATCGTCCTCAGAGCAATAAATTATTTATTAACGTCCTCAGAGCAATAAATTTGCTCTGAGGACAATGGAGGAGTGTTCCATCGAAACATCACAACCAAAAATCTTACTCGGCTTGAAACCCGAGTCATTTAATAATTCGCCGAGAAAGAACGAAATCCTATACATAATATGTCTACCATTGCATATAATATGTAATACCATGGGCCATAATTTTTTAAATAGATATTCCCAGTATTTTTCTTTGGACACAACAATGAAAGCTACATTTTTTAACTCCACAATAGACTTGTGGTACTTAACTTTTAACTAAACTAACTCGTATTTTGGAATTAAAAAGTTAAACTTTTGTTTCATGCATGATGAATACTAGCCTGTTCCATAAAGTGACGCCAGAAACCATCAACCATTTTCAGACAAGTATAGATTCCCATGTTGGGAAATTCTAATATAATAGGAGCGACCAAGGGGGTGAGGATGCAGGAGGGAGGAAGCTTTGACGCGCACGTGTTGCAATGAGACGAGAAAGATGGTGGGTGGGGGGGCAGAGGAAGCGGAGGCGACGAGGTAGGCCTATGTGGGAGGATATTGAGGTGCATATAGGTGGGACATCGCGGAGACAAATGGAATGGGAGAGAGCGAGATGGATGCGGTCTGTGGATGCGGACATTGAGGGATGAAGACGGGCGGGCCGGTGACAGTGGGATCGACAACGCGGAGGGCCGACCAAGGAGGGGGGAGAGCAGTGGTTGGGGGAGGAGAAGGTGAGGCGCATCTCACATCATTGGGGGGGGGGGGGTTGAGTAGGGAAGGGAGGCGGTCTTGTACTCCATGGGGAAGGTGATGGAGGCGACAGCGCGCATATCCAATGGGGACGATAATGAAAGTATCTAGATAGCTCAAGGGCACAAACAAACATGCAGCTCTAAAGTAAGTATCCTCTTCAAGGGTATGCTATCATTATTGGTAAATCTTCGGACAGACCCTGCCTTTCATTACCCCATCACGATGTTGCCTTGATCTTTTCCCTTGAAGGAAAAATCCGTTTGCCCCATATTCCGTATTTAAAGCTTTATATTTATTTTTTATTTCGTATCTCTGCCCTTAAAAATCCATTATTTCTCTTCCTATCCCACTCACGCCCGGAATTCACTCTTCTCTACATTCACCATTCAGTCACTCCTCAACAAGTCCACCGCCTACATTTCGTATCACATGGAAAGAGATCTCGACCAATATCCTTCCATATTTAACTGCAGTTGACAAATTCCTTGTCTCCCTTTCCGCATATACATTTAGAGGAAAAGGCTCAGTATGTGTGCAAAGTGTGTTTGTATTTTTAAAGGAATGTAGGAGAACTTTCGCAGCACTTTCTGAGAATAGAAGAATTACATTTATTTCTAATACCTATATACATTTCATTACAATGAAAGAAACGACTAGGTACCATTGTCAAACAAAAAAGCAAAGACCACGATTTTTACACTAAGGAGAAACTATAACACATACATAATCAGGGGTTTCGGGTTCGAATCCCGATCGAGGTGGAATGTTTCTCTGTGGAAATCATCTATAACACATATTGATGAAAACTACCTACATAGCTGGTTGATACCAAAGTCAGTATATTTAGAATAAAATGTGAAATCAATACATTTTTGTTTCTTCATTTTAATTTACTAGTATTGAGATTTGTTCTAACTATTTAATTATTTTGAGACATAAAATATATTTCCAAAAGATCAAAGGATAATTCAATAAAGTGACCACCAAACTGGTTATTTCTTCGGCACTTCAATATTTAATAAAGGTTTGCCTCAAGGTGTTTAATCCATACCGAACTAATGTATCCTCCTTGCACGTAACGCATATCTTATCCAGAAATGATTATTGGATAGAAACTTAGGTAACATTTCTTTTACTACTACAAACCAATTAACCGTGGGAATTATGCACATTTTTAAGTTCACGAAACTCACAATATGCCAATATAATATCCTAGGTATTACGCCAATATAATTAAACATATTTTTACAATTTCATAACATTTATACAGCTAAAGTTCTTAAAAAATAATTAGGGTCCAACCATGTGTAACTTCGCTTAAGGGAGAAAGGAGGGGTTGGAGAAGCTATTACAATACAATACACTATCGAAAGGGAGGAGGGTCCAGCCTTCTGTTACGCTGAGGGGAAGATAGATTTTAAATTATTTATTTGCTCAAATAATTATGATGATTGAAAGAATAATAAGGGAATTAGCAACAACATTGAGAAATGTGCAAGGCACTTGTAAAACATGTCTGTTCTATCATTCATAAAGAAGACAGGGTTCATAGACAGCGTAGCGTAATTTGGGGTGTGAGGGTTTTCAAAGTGTTAAGAAGTTTTAAAAGGGCGGAGTGAGCGGAGGGGGTGAAAAAAGTGGCAAATAAAAGTTGAGAAATATATGTGTGACCCCATGGAGAATTTATATGATGCAAATACCAGTCACGTGAGCCAGCGAACAGTGGCTATCTAATTCTTGGTTGAAACTTTCGCGGGTCATTATAGACGTATATATTTGTTGTTCGGGTGTACCCCGCGTACTATTACCAGGTGTGATACCTGACGTTTTGTGGCCGTTGCTGGTCACTTTATCAAAGGGAATGAGGTATCTGTCGAGATGGTGGCCAAATTTGCGAGAAGAAATACCGGAAACCGGACGCTCCGTTAAAACCCGCTTAGAAGAACACCAGAGGGCTATTCGACTGGGACAACCCTTAAAATCAGCAGTAGCGGAACATGCAGCCTCGGGACACACGATTGACCTCAAACAAACAAAGATAATCGCGAAAGTGAAAAGCTTCAAGCCCCGGCTGATCCGTGAAGCTTTGGAAATAAGAAAATGCAAGCAAAATTACAATAGGGACTGTGGCTTCCAAATCAGCCACACGTGGGACCCTGCTTTGAGCCTTAATAAAAATTCTATGACTACTCCTTCCACTCCTCCCCTTCCCATCCTTTTCCCTCCATGAAACCACTATATAAACTCCACCAACTCGACAGATACCTCATTCCCCTTGATAAAGTGACCAGCAACGGCCACGAAACGTCAGGTATCACACCTGGTACGCGGGGTACACCCGAAAAACAAATATATACAGTGGCTATCTAGTGTCCTCTCCGATTTTGGGCGCTGAGCACATTGGTACGTAAAGATGTGCTGAGTAAATAAGTGAAATATTCTGTCCGAGAATGTCTTCACTGCGTCCGTACGGAAGACGGAAACGGGATGCACGGATTGACTAGGGAGGCCGAGTAGATGTTCTGGGAAAGCGAACAGAGCAATGCTCGAGTTTCGTCCGAAGAAAACTCCCTCCGAAGGGATGCGCTGCAGTTTTAGACCCGAAGGAGAGAATTTAGGAGTGGGGGGAAATGGAAGGCAACCCTTTTCGCGGGAAATTTCGGAGAGAGAGGAAATGGAAGACGGAGGGAGCGTTAATTCATTAACTTTGACCGTTAAAACGGGACGCTCACGATGATAAACCGAGTGTGCCCGATCCCACTCACCCTTTTCCTCTCCCCACCCTCCTCTACTACCAACCAATTTAATTCCAGTGCTCTCTCGGGATCGTATTATTTTAGAGCGAGTGCCGTTTTGGCCGCGGGGAAAGATCACGACTTTGGAGTCTCGTGTCATTTCTTTGAACCAACCGAGAACTTCCTCCGTTTCCCCTCGTCTACGTAATACCCTGCGAGCCACCACGAGGGTGTGTGGCAGTAGGGTGAAGATCACCAAACATGCACTACTTACATGCAACTCTGTCATGCAGTGCCACCACTTCATGGACACATGTGAGATATAAGGGTCATGTGCAACTACGGTGGCTGGAGTACTAGTCACTCATCCCTTCCAATGGGTGGAAAGGATCGTACTTACAACCACCAATTTGTAGTTACTAACCACTATTAGTAGGTGGTTAGTAGCTACACATTGATGAATTGATTCTGGTTAAAATAACATTTTCCTAAATACATTAATCGGTATTTCCCTATCATGCACGTATTAGTGATGCTTAAACATGCATCATGCACTACAGACTACTCTAGCTACATCTCACCTACCTATCCCTTTGCTATTCTTTTTTCCTACCAAACCCCTTACTATTAGCCTATAGTGCTCTGTTATGGTACGCGAGAAAAATGACATTTTAAATCTATCGGTAAGACTTCTCTAATCTATCTCTCTAATCTTGTTAATCTGATCAAACCTAGCTTAATACGCATGGGTTCTTTATCTATGCATAACGTCCTCTGTAAACTAATTCTCCTGCGTTCCCGAGCGTTTTTATACGGCTTGCGTGAGAAATATTAAAAACTCTCCGGAGTACTATGGTAGATTAGATCATATAGATAATATAAGAGAGATGCATGATAAAACTGAGTGGTCAAAAACACAATTTTCCACGCACAAAATAGGATAATAATAATAGATTAGAACAAAAATACTAACGGGATAAATAGGGCGGTGAATGCAGACTTTTACGTTATTAGCTTGCCTGCATGTGTCTTTAACCATCCATTTTTTTCACGATTGTGAAGTTTCAATATGTATTTGCACATGTGCGGTGTCCGTACCACAGTCTTTTCCTTAGAATTGCAGGTGTTTTATTTCAAATGTGAATTTTATTTATGTTAGTACTTTAGATTTAGAAAAAATCCGCAATGCAGCCACTACCAAAGGGTTTGTTTCTGTGACGTTTATTCAAGCTTGGTGTCGATTCGCCCACTGCCCCACACCTTTGCGGTGGCTTACTGTGTAGGAGGGATGAGTGACCAGTACTCCAATCTCCTCACCAGCCCCATCTCCTCGTAAAAGTCCTTCTGGGGAGAGTAGGGAGGTGGTGGGAGACTGAGAGAGAACTAAATAAATCGGATGACTGAGGAGCCATTATGCAACTGGTCGATAAAGCAACAAACGAGGAGTGAAGATTTCTTTTTTTCCCCCGCTGAGAAATCTGCTCAGACGGAGGAACACTAAACCAGCTTTGGTTCCCCCAGCTAAATGAGTTTGATTTATTGAATTCCCAGGACCTCTCTCTTGAAGTGATTTTTCCAATTCGAACGCCAATGTCACGTGTGGTGATTCATCCTCCATGGATATGCATAAACACAGATCTCATGCCTGAATAGGAATCGCTTTGTTCCACTCAACTCAATATTCGTCTTCTTTAAAAAGACTACTGCTCGTGGAATCCTCAGATCGTTTGACTGAGGCAGACAAAAGGGTTGACAAATTCTTAATAAAGAAAGAATATTTCTTCATTAAGTGTACTTTAAATTTTGATACTGCTTTACACCAATTTCTATATTACTTCGCTTTAATCTTAAAATCCTAGAAATACTTTATAAGATCACAGGCCACAGAATTAAGATAATTACTGCATCAAAGGCTTTTTTCTATTACGGGTGGTCACTTAAAACTCCTTAGCCCCATTAGCAAAATTAAGTGTATATATTAAAAGAAAAGTTTCACTATTCGAGGCTCAAATTACCACGAGCGGTGCTGGTGTTGGTGACGTATTTATCTAATAAGACCGACGATAGCAGGATAAACCGTGAAGTTGTACTATGGGAGAAAAAAGTTTCCCAAAAATAGAGCACCGCCACCATCGCTCTGAGAGAAAATCGTGTTCCTTCCTGACGGTATAATATTCTTTGGTCTCGGCCACCATGAGGGAAGTTCAAACACGGTAAGCCGATGAACCCATCGCCCGAGTATGCTTGCTTGCCCTGAGCTATAAACGCGCTGGCGTCCAGAACGGAGGCATATTATTCCTTAAATCCATTTAAAACACTAGGTATATTTAACTATCTCGTTCTTGCCGAACTTCACTCCGCATTCTCCGTCTTTCCTACCTTTTTATTTTAGGCCTCACTCCTTGTTCCGCACTCTGGAAAGGTCCTGGGAATCACTCGGTGCCCGCCTCTTCGCTCTCTTTCTCTCATTTGAAAAAGTTAACAAAAAGCGAGCTTGAATATTTTCTGCATCCATATGAACCATTGAATCGCTCCATGAATATCATTAGGGAGTGGTGGAGCCGTAATGTAACTGTCTGGTAATACGAAGTTTTGAATTTGAGACCTGAAGATAGCGAATGTTTTTCGTTCACCACTTTGTTATGATACGGAAGCACTAGATACATATTTTTATCCCAGAAGACACGGTAAAGAAATGTTATGCTTTTTGTTACCCTTGACTTCTCTTCTCTTTCGCCATGGAAACCTATGTTTTGCCATTCAAGCGAATTTGGAACTGGACCTCGATCATGGATCTTCATAAAGCGTGCGCTGGCGTTATCGTTATTTTTTTATTTAACTTTTGTCAGAGAGAACGTGATCTCCATTCTTCATTTTTCGCACAGCACTTCAAATCGCTTATTAAAATCACTGGAGGAAATTTTATAGACAGTTATTGTTAACCCTGTGCTATACTCTAGGGGCAAGCATTAACGATAAAGATTGCGATAACGCGAAAGATAGATCCATGATTCCACACCTGATCTCATGATAGGTGAATGGATCTATCTTCTACTGCTGCAATCGCTTTCCGTATTTCGCTGCTTCGGAAGCCGCATTTCGCTGCTTTAAGGGAAATTCTCTGGGAGAGTAGGTAAAGGAACCGTTTTTATATCCAGCTCTTTGTCTCCTCGTCTAACAGCTTCCCGAAAAATTTCAGCCCTCCCTGAACTGGATTGGAGCTCTTATCGAATACAGTCAGCTATCGAGGTATCTACGTGTTGTAAAATATTGAGTAGGAAGATCATCATTCGTTCATTAATCCACATGGGCCATGTAATGTGCAATATGGGCAATTGTAAAGGAAGTTGTATGTCCTGGCGGCTTAATGAAAACCAAATGTAACAGTGGAACAAAGGGCTCCGCCAAGCTGAAGTGATGCTGTTGCCATGATTGGTGTATTGAACATAAGTTTGTATTTGCATTTGTTAAAGGAAACTCATGTAGGTGCTCTGTCTTAGGTCTTAGGTTGAACTACATACTTCGCTAAATCATTCCATATGTTCGAAGCAGTAATTAGCGGCAGTTCTCAACATAATTACTAAATAATATAAACTTCTTCACTTTTTCAAACGAGAGAAAGAAAGAGAAGAGGCGGACATTGGGTGAATCCCTGAACCTTGCCAGAGTGTTAGGAAGGAGCGAAGTTCGGCGGAAAGGCTCGGCTTTCGGAGGAAAGTTCGGCGAGAACGAGATAGTTAAATAGAGCGTTTCAAATTCATGCGAGGAATAATATGCACCCGTTCTGGACGCCAGCACGTTTACAGCTCGGGGCTGGCAAACTTTCGGTCTTCCGTCACATACTCGGGCGATGAGTGCATCACCTTACCGTTTTTTAACTTCCCTCGTCGAGGCCGAGACCAAAGAATATTGTACCGTCAGAAAGGAATCCGATTTTCTCTCAGAGCGTAAGTGGCGGCGTTTCATTTGTTGGGAAACTTTTTTCTCCCATGGTACGTGGTTATGCATAGGTACAAAGTGTTGTTTGGTGCGGTTAGAGGAACGCAACACTTCCGATTGGAATTGTTTTCCCTCGGCGAAAATTTCGTACCTCCATCAGCCATCGCAGGAATCACTTCGAGACTAAATAGCGATACCTCTAACCCGATAACACAGATGCCAAGCGAAACTAATCACTTACAACTATTAAAAAACTCACAAATATTACAACTAAAAAATAAATTGAACTAACCGGGACCAAATAATACTAAATGATCTTCCTAAACTAATGCAATAGAACGAAACTAACTTACTAAAAAATGAATAAAAATGACACTTAAAAATTGAATGTGTAAATCTAAAAGCTAGAGAGATTATCAAAAAAGAAACGGATTACTTAAAATAACAATGAAATAATGCCTAATAAAACTGAAAATTGTTAAAAAAGAGAAATTAAATACCTAAAAAATAGATCACCACGCGAACCCTTAAACTAAAAACCTAAAAATGAAATAAAATGGAATAATAATATAGCTACAACTATCTAACTATGAAAAAAATTATATTTAATAGGATTGAGTATAAAAATATAGAGAAAAAATCGGAGAAAAAGAAATTAAATGTCAAAAAAACTGCTCAACGCCACTGAATCTCAACGTGCACCTGCTTGACTGCTATTAAGGGTACCCTTCAACCTCTACTTCCGAAATCGACCGCTAGATAGCGTCTCGCTTGTCTGGAGTCTCGGATCCGTGATTAATTAGATTTAAGGAACACTTATCAAATATAATTATCCAATGATGTACGAATAGCCGCTTGAAAATGCTAATACATCATTTTATTACCATTACCGGTTACGGCTTAAAAAGATGAAATACTCAAGTGATTTTGCCATATTTCATTTCGGAAATGACATTAATGTTTTTTTTTTATAAATAAAGGCAGTGTTGGTGAAGAATGAGTATTACACCTTTCATAACAATGAGCGAATACTTCGACGTCAACGTCATAAGAGACAATGGCCTTGATTAGAAATTTATGATTCAAATGTGCACTAAAGCTGTCCACTCTGAATAATACAGTAAAGGAAAGCTTGTAAAACTTTAGTTTCCTCCTGAAGGAATCAATTTTTATTATGATTTATAATAATTTGATACAATTAAGGTGCATTGACAGTAATCCTATATCAAGTGACATTTTCTTCCTCTGTTAAACATTAAAACGTTATCACTGCTAGATTTCTTAAAGTTAATATACAAGATCCGATTACAAAATCATATCTACTACTAAATCTTTAAGCTCGCATCGAGAGCTGAAGTTCTGAATTCCCTCTGGCAACGACGAAATGGCACAAGGCTTATTCACTGGCTCACGAATCAGCCTGGAGAGAGGCGTAGCTATGTCCGATTCTCTGGCAACTAGAGAAAAAGACTACGTTGCAAGGCAGATGTCACGGCATTAGGGAGTCTTAAGCGATAATTAGTTTCGTGCGTCACTAACTTCGAATAGAGGAGTAGGGTGGAGGCGATGGGTTAAAGACCAAGGGAAAGGTTTGGGAAATACCCCTCCGACAGTTCCCGCAACACTCCATCCCAGTTGATTAAGACCGCAGGCTTACAACGACGGGAAAACCGCAGAGGGAAGCTCTCCGAATTTGAGAGCAAATAACAACTTTCAGATGAGTCCGAAACTTTCCTGAGGGTAGTCTTTAGCGCGAGAATAATTAGATCGATTCAAGCTCTCCGTATCATAGTGTTTTCCTAAAATATAGATCTCTTCATAAAATGGAAGTAAGTTTTCCCAAAATCCCTGCGTCGGATAGGCAATCGGCAACCCGTTAAGTGCTGTATTATGGAGTGAATTTGAGTAATAAAGCCACCACTTTGGAATTCATGTAAACAAATGAAATATCTTATCACAAAATATGTAGTACTTGTCAATACTTAAATGTAAGATAATTTTAATTGGGATTCCATCCTAAGAAATCAATAGATTTATTTCAAACTTTTTCTTCTTCAAACTTCAAAGAAATCTATTTAAAAAAGTCATATTAAGCTGGCCATGAGACAAACGCAATTCATCCACTAAACTAGCAAAATCTAGTAGATCATAAATTGGAAGGTGCATATGACATAAAGAGATCGCAGCGTGCTTCAGAGACTGGAATTACAGCCACCGGCTTCTCTGTCTGTATTTTAGTCTACAAGCGATATATTTGTTGGAAAATTCTGTAAAACCACTCAATAAATACTTAATATTACATCTCTACTACTGACCTTAAGGAATTAATGAAGATTATCGCCGTGGAAGTGGTAGGGTTTAAAAGTTGTCCAAACTTGGCAAGAAATCACGAACATGAACGCTTACAAGTTCATAAAAAATGCAGAATTTAGGTATTTGAAAGATAGCTTCAGCATTATCTTCAGGATAAATTGTCACAGGCAGAAATACATGCTAGGCCACATAGGCCTAGCATACAATACAGAGGAAAATAAAAGATGACCACCTTTACTTTCAAGGGCAGAAATGGAATAAAGAACATGATATAATATCTTAAAAAACCGAGTTATAGATAATCATGAATAAATTAATAAAACATAGTCATGTAATCACCATAAAGAAGCTCTGAAATCTGAAGCTGTAGGGTCAAATACCCACATGGAATTACGTGTTTGTCTACAAGTGAAGAGAATAGGCCGGTGGTTGAGACACAAAATTGGGTTTAGAAGTACCTGAAACCCATCTCAGTTTCCTAGGTGTATAACCTATATTTTACTATGTATCTGAAATTAATACAAAAAGAACGCCTTATTTGGTAAATATGCTTGGATTAAATTATGGACGCATGGAGCCACTAGAACTTCGGTATTCTTCTACTCACCGCGAATTCGAGTCTCGATGAACTCAGCAAGATCGTTAATGAGCCAGAGGCACTATCCTCCGCATCTTCCTGGTTATTCTGAAGACATGTTGTTCTATTCTCTAACCCAGCGAATGACAGTCCCTTTTAATCCTACACCTGAGTAGCACGCCCCGCGTCCATTCAGACGGACTTGACCTTCGGGAAAACAATATAATTGTGTTTCGAACATCTACATCTACACGATACCCTGCAAGCCACCGCGAAGGTGTGTGGCAGGGGGTGAATATCACCAAGCATGCACTACCGACATACAAACAAGCAACCACAGGGTCTCATACAACTAGATTGTTAGTATCAATAGTATTTAAGGGATTAATACATGCATCATGCACTACATACTACTCTAAAATATTTCCCTTAACTATCCCTTTGCTATGCTGCCTATTCTGTTCATAACGAATAGAACGAAGAGATCTGGGACAGAAGAAGAGAGAGAGGCTCGGAGAAAAAAGAAGAAAGGGCGAATGAAAAGACCAGGCACAGAGAGAATGATTTTAAGAGAGGAAACATTTCCGAAAACATTGCACCAGGAGTCATACTCGCTGCAGCCAGCGAGCACTAAGGAAGAGAACCTTTCGTCGGGAGAAACTGGGAACGGATCTTATAAATCCCATCTTCGAGTAAGTATACCATTTCACAGGAAAAAAGGGATATTCATAGCGAAGGGGACGTCTAAGATGACTAAGGGTGATGCGCAGAGCTATACGGACGGCCGGATGAATAGAATAAAAAAAGTCAGGGAGATTCGTGGGTCGGAAAGAGGTGTCGGAGGGTGAAATGGGCCAGGGGCGGAGGTGGGAGGAAAGGATGCTGTTCTAGGCCACTTCCAGGGAACGTGTCCTTGCGTCTGGGGGAAGGGGTTGGGAGGGGACAGAGGGAGGGGTCGAGGAAGACCGCGTAGGAAATGAGGCGCACAGAACAGTGGGGGGAGTGATGCGATGCACGGGAGGGGTTGAGATTAGGAGGAAGGCCTGAAAGGAAGGACGGGGAAGACGCTCCCAGGTCTTCTCAACTCGGAAAAGAGGAAATAAAGGAGAAAGGCTCGAAGCATCGATGTGGATCATCAATGAAAATCGACGATTCCACGAGCCAGAGAATTGTATGGAACGAAACGACTGAAAAACAAGCGCAAAACACTCTCTTTTACCTATCGAAGAAATTATAGATAAACAGATATAAGATTTATTGTTTTAGGGCCACATTCAGAATGGGGTCGTTTACTATATTTTTTTAATTGCCGGATCTGATAGAGTTCGTAAAATAAAAAGACCCGTATTTTTCAGTTTTTTGATCCGTCAATTATTTCTCGAGTTACCAGCGGCGAAAAACTGGTTTTTTTAACCCTTTCGGAAAAGTGGGCATGGTGACCTCTGACGTCATTGACTTCGTCCAATCACAACTGAGCTCGCGAAGCTACTTCGCCTTATCGCAAAGGGGGGATCACAGCTGACTCTGCCAATAGGAGCGATTGCGACAGGATCGGTGCGAGCAGACCTTCCGAGAACCCCCTCCACTCCCTTCCCTTCCCCTACAAGCAGTCAAGGACGGGAGGAGAATGACGTCAATGTTATCAAAGCAGCTTTTTCGGTGGGCGTCACCTTTTGCTTATTTTAATTTTTGATTTATTAGCAAATGGTTGCGGTTAGAAGATTAATTTTTTCACTAAAATTCGTTTTTCGTTTCCATCTAGCAATTTCGAGTACAAAATTGCGATTTCGGTTCCGAGTAAACGCCCCCATTCAACAGCAGTCTTGCTTCTACTGCTTACGTTCCAAAATCCCTACGTCCAGTAAAATTGGTATGCACGTTCACTCAGCCAAGGTTCACAACGCTGTATGCCGCTTCGGACCATATCAAGGGGGATTTTTATGCCTTTTGAATTCGTTCTAGATATTTTATGACGTAAGCAGAGGAAGTGAGACTGTAGTTGAGATTCTAATATGTCCCAGCCATATTCAGAATATCAACTCAGTTCTCTGCGTCGCGCTGAGAATTAATGCCACCTTTGCAGTTAGAATCTGTGCACCAATTAGACTCATTGTAGAGATTTTAGGACGTGAGTTGTAAACGCGATAATGTAGTTAAGATTCAGAAAATGGCCCTTAGTGTACACCCTATGAAAACAAGTACATTTGACCAAATCAATCTTTTAACATCGTTTCTACCACAAAGAAAAGAGAAATTATAAATGCAGAACTAAGTGGATTTCAATATAACATCAGGACCAGTTAAAAATATGTCTAAGTACCAATAATACATGTTGTTATTCATCTACATATCCATCTAGCTAATATTCTGCGAGCCACCGCGAGTGTCTGGCAGGGGGTGAAGATCACCGAACATATTATTTGGAGAAGGCGGCCGACAACTGATTGTGAGATTATTTGCGCCATAAAGTATAAGTGGTATGCCGGGTAAAGGTAGGAGTTTTCAGGGAACGGCGGAAAGGCGGAGAGAAACCCGGCGTCATAATTAGTCTGCTCTTAATAAAGGCGCCAAGAGGACCACGACTGTAACGTCCCAACTGACGGAAGGAGTACTGGACTCGAAATGCTCTCCATAAGGCACTCAAGTAGGGACCGGTATACCAATGACAAATCCACCAGTTCCGGGGTTCAAACCGGACCTTCGGGATGGGTGGCCAGTACTCTAGTCACCAAATCAACCCGATTCCCAACACACGTAGTACTTTACAACTCAATATTGGAAAATTATAATTTGAAGTCCGCATGTGTCCACGCATACATGAGTCCACGCTAGTACAAATTCAACAAAAATTTACATCATAATAAGTCAATAACATTTAACATTCATAAATTTATTTATCAATTGAATGTAACTTGCTTACACATTTTTACATGATTTTGACGTTGCTGAATTAAGTTTAGGATCGTAGATAGAGAGCCATTCTTCAACTGCTCTATTTATAACAAAGGCTCTGATTTGATTTCTGATTAAAATCATCAGGTTGCTCACTAATGCACGAGGCAACATCTTCAGCAGCTCACCAATGCATGAATGGATATGATGGCGTAATATGCTCCGTACAATCCAGTCATCCGTCCGAAAGAAAAACCTTACGATGCGATGTGATGGAACAACAAACGTTTTGCAGGCCACGATAGCCAGGCCGGTAATTTACAAGCATGACAACATAAAGCTGGCGGGTTCTAATCCCTCCTTGGGCATGGATATTAGAGTACCTCTTAGCAGTAGGCTCATTAAGTGGTTTTATACCTCGCGCAGTATGCGGGTCATCGTAAAACCTAATTTACTACTACAAACAAACGTTTTTCGTCCTACATAATAAATTAATTAAAATATAAGTTTTGATGATGAGAAGCATCTTTTGGGTGGATACAAAATAAAATAGTAGAAAGCTCTAGGCTTCACATGGAACGTTTTTAAATATTAAAGCCCTCTTCAAGCTTTCCACAGTTTCAAGGTTCGTAATCAGCATACCGTTAAACTTGGTGGCCAGAGGCAATGGACTATGTGGGTCTAATTGCTTTCCGGCTCCACCTCAAGTCAGCGGTAGAGTTTCAAGCCTGTCCGCCACTTAAAGGCCCCTCAGACCCTCAGGAGGAGGAATGTTAGGAACGGATAGGAAAGGAGACGAGGTTGGGTGGAGAGAAACTCAAAGTTGGAATTAGCCTCTCTTAACAAAAGACGCAACTGGGTCCATAGCTTCACTCCCCTTCTCTGAACAATGTACCGGGAAAGCTGTCCACACGGTTGATATTCCTGTGAAAACACTCAACACCCACGCCATGGTTCGAACCCGGATCCTTGGGATGATAAGCTACTACTCTAGTTATCGCTCTGGTCAAAATACTTGACTAAAAGACCTATGGTACCCTGATTTTTGCGCCATATTGCTACAGAACTATTCATATCCGATATCAACTCAAGCTCTCCAGTCATTAGCCCAAACTATTCTATACCACGTATTTATTTTCCTTTATTTTCATACTTACAATATCAAAGAGACTTACCAAATCAGAGAGATAAAGACTGAAGACTTGATAACGTAAATAAATTCACTTTGTAAAATTCCGAAGATTTATTAAAACCGATCTAGGTTTCGACTTACACAGTAATTACCCTTGATAATGATTGTGTAAGTCGGTGAAACATCGGTCAGTTTTATTAAGTCTGTGGAATTTTACAAAGTGAATTTATTTACGTTATCAATATGTGGTTCCACGAAGTCAAGCCTAGCAATTTTTTACATACTGAAGACTTATTCAACTACGGAGGCTTAATTTTCATGACTCTCTATTACAAGAAATACTGACTTGTGGGCCATTAATGAGTTTATGTTTTCCAATCCGTTAAAATACGTCTCCCCATCAATCATATCATCTCTTTATATCCAAGAGCGTTCAGCCTCCGTGCACAGCTGGTGGGTGCTCCCGATTTTTTTGTGTTTTAGTTATTTAACGAAATGTTCAACGTCTTTTATAAATTTCAATGTTAAGGTCTTACATTAGCAATAAGCTCTTAACGAATGCGCAAGTAAATTCATCGCTACCCCCAATACCGCAAAGGATGTTTAGCAATAGAGTTGTTACGCAGTTGTAAATAGCATCAAAGAGGCAAGAGACCAACTGATTGCACAGAGATGAAATGAAGACGTAGCATAGCAAAGACTGAAGATGAAAAGAGTTTGAGATTTCCCACGCTTTCAACTTTTTTCTTTAACGGTCAGGTATTATAGGTCTTTGCAGGGCATAGTATTTTTTATACGTAACGTGACGAGGAAGTGATGTTACAAAGCAGTTACACATTTAATAACGACATTCTGAAGAACTTGTTTTGCCAAATACATTATACATATGCTGAACTTTTAAAATTAGTGCATGATCGCCAGTGTTATATTGGAAGTTTACCTATAAAACATGTCTTAACGTGGCGCTTCCAATTGAAAATGTATTTCTTAATTTTTTAAATGATCCGTACATTTGCGTGGAGAGAGCATTGGATATCACGTGAGAAATTTTTGTAATCTAATTTAATTAGGAGCACGATTAGAAAATTGACGTGTACTCTGGTTTCAAGTGAATGTCATATCCCCATATGTCATATCCATCTTACCAAGAAATAACACCAGATGGAAGAATATCAATGTTCATGTAGCTGAATGGCTCCATTGAAGAAATCTCGGGAATTATTTCCTCCCACATTTTAATTCCGAATCCACCACAATAATTCTCTCTTTAGAAATACATATCAATCCAAAAACCCGCAATTATGTGGAGTGAGTTATGAGCGTACTGTAGTTTCCTCAGCCTTAGCAATTCTTATCGGTTTTCATTTCATCTGTTTCCTCCAGCTGAGGTCGACGATTCACGCGGTCCTCGCGAGCGATCGACTCTCTGCAGTGGCGCACTCTCGATTTACGGTTGGTCAAGTCGAATCGAACGCGATGCTCTGGAACAGAGTATCGCACTCCGTCGGTGCAGACTTCCGAAAGGAAGGAGAGTGAGTGGTTTGGGGGAGGGGGGGGCTGGATCTCGCCTGGGTGGAGGGTGGCTGTGAAGGGTGGCGAACGGGAGTTCAGGAAGAAGGGGGTGGAAAGGATATAGGAGGGCTCGTTCGTTGATGTGGAGAGGAGGCGCGACTTCCAATTACCGGAGCCCGTGTTGGTGTTGGACTCGGGATCGATAAAATTCTCCTTTTTCCGTAGCCATGCGTGCGTTTGAAAGAGCCTGCGCGCGCGCGTGTGTAGCGACGGCATTAGAATGGGGAAAATGGTTTCAGGGTTTGGGTAGGGAAGGGACAGGAGGAGTCGGGTCAGTGAAAAAGGAAAGATAGGGAGAAAGAGAATGAAAAGGGTATCCGAGGGTGAGAGAAAGAATGTTGCGGGATGGAAGAGAGGAGAGGAAAAGTGGAAGGGGATAGGGAGGAAGACGGAGTCCAGATGATGGATAAAAGTTTGGGCTAAGGAAAGAGGGATGGGATTCCCATTGTTACCGGAAGGGTTTTTGGGATCGGTAACAGAAAAGGAGCCGCGGGGGTGAATGGAAAGCGAATGGGATAAAAATTGCGCTAGGGGGAAGGGAGAGAAATTGGCGCTGATTGTATTTGTTAGAGGAAAAAACTGGGATAAAAATATAAAGAGGATGTGACTGTTAAGAGAAAGTCATCGTCGGCCAAAAGTGAAAGAGGTTCTTCACGAAAATTATGAGGCGTATTTAAAGAGTTTTTTTTACTGCAGAGGGCTAAAGAATACTTAAGTTAGGAGCGATAATTTTCTCGAAAAGGGTATTAAGCACTAATAGCTGTACTCTTCCGTAAAAAAAGTTTATTTTCGATTCTCGTGAGTGACGGCCAAGATGGAAGATTGGATGAGGCTTGTCTTTTTGCAATTTCTTCACTAATTGTAAGACCATCGCAATCGTTTATTTTTTATAAGCTGCGTTCTTACTTATGCCATCAGAGATTAATAAATTATTTTACCTAGTAGTGTACGAAAGTGAACAATCTTCTCTCGCACGCAAATAAATGTTCATGCAATTATTTAGAATAGCGTTAATGAGCCATTATGAATGTAAAACTGGCTCTGGAATTTCCATGGTTTGTTCAATAAAAATCGTTCTATCGGCGTTGGGCTTTTTAATTTTACTTACTGAAGAATTTTAGACAGTAAAATATTTTGTAAAACCATTTAGATTACAAAATATTTCCTATTCGGATAAAAAACTGGATTCATTTAGTGAGAAAAAGGGACAAATATACCATATTTACTAATTATAAATCATAAAACACCTGGTTTTTCTACAATTTTTGTGAAATAATTATGGAAAAATGTGGGTTGTGTACAGCCCATCTTTCAAAATTTTTTTTATAAAAAAAAAATTTTACAAAATATTTCCTATTCGGATAGAAAACTGGCTTCATTTAGTGAGAAAAAGGGACAAATATACCATATTTACTAATTATAAATCATAAAACACCTGGTTTTTCTACAATTTTTGTGAAAGAATTATGGAAAAATGTGGGTTGTGTACAGCCCATCTTTGAGGGCTCTCCTATAACTTTTATCTTCTGTGAAAAAACTCTTCATAATTGATGTAAGTGAAAAATGAATCGAGTTGCAATAATGGAGAGTTAAAATGTTCTCTTCACTGAGGCGCCTGATTGGTTACCACACTCTCCAGAACTGTAAACTAATCAATTTAACGGATTTCTTGAACCTAATTTGTTTACGACAGAGCCAACTATAATAGATTAAATACGCATACTCAAAGACACACCGTCTCAGATATGACGAAAAACCTTATTTAATGAGCAGTTAAAATATACCTATTTAAGGTACGGTAAAGGATATACCAACGAAGAAGAACATGAAAGTACTTCAATAAATAAAAAGTCATTCAATATTCACCAATTCATTTTCTTAATACCGGTTTCGACACTAAGATGACATCGTCTGATAGATAATAACAGAAAATAAATAATAGAGAAAATCACAAATTATTTGTTAGTCAGCGATCATGAATTTATCCCTAATTTATTTATTATCTAAAATTGTTCTCTTTATAAATTCATTTCTGAAACATAAGAGTTAATTAAAGTACTTAATTTCAAATTTCAATCCAATTTAGGCTTAGAGAATACCACTTTCCCCTCATTATAATGAGTAAAATCAGAAATTAATAAACGCTGAACCTCTCTAGAAGGCAAAACATCTTTCGGTAGTGCGTAGGGGCACATTATACCAGAGGAGAAGACGAGCCCAAGAGAACAAGAGGGAGAGACGGGGAAAGCCGAATCGATGAAATTGGTAGATTTTCTGGGTAACGTGCCAAGGAAGGTGTGTGGACTTTTGGGACGGGGAGGTGAATGGTGAGATGCAAACAAACAGGCGGCATTTTGAAAGAAAATTGGGTGATAATGGATGGAGGGAGTTAATTAATCAGGTGAAGAGGTATGCGGGGGCGTCTTTCTCAGGCAAATGAACTGAGAAGAAGGATACCGCAAGGATATGAGAACAGGAGGTGAGGATACAATAGCGCACCGAACGGAGATAGCAAGTACCACTACCAAGCTCTAATTACTCTTAATTCTAATACCATGGCCCGCCATTATCTACGCCCATGTTTTTGAGGGTCCGAATATATTTGCCAGCCCAAGAAGAGAAATCGAAAAGCACAGTAAAACCAAACTCCCTCGTCAATCACATAGCAACATCCGTTTTGATCGCAATCCTATCCCATGGAAAAAGTGTCAGACAACTTGCTGCTGGATGGGAATAGTAGAATTACAGCTCAAAATGTGCCTTCCTTACCAGTCATTTTTTGACGAAAAAATATGTGAAGGATCACATCTCCAATCTTTCATATTTTTTTTAAATACTCCCTTGGAGCCGAGAGCTACGCAGAGATAATAAACACGAACAGACAGGGACTCAAATAGGAGAGTAAAAAATTACGGAGCAATTGGAAATCCTGTTTTCAGACAAGCGGCTTATCGTTCATCCTGTCCAGAGAAAGAACTGGAAAAAAATTCACTTCATTTATTCACTTCATTAAGAATATTTGGTGGTAGGGTGAACTACATTTTATAAATAGCACCGATAAAGCCGCTTGATGAAATAAGAAGTACAAGTGGCTTAATGTGTATAGAACAACTGTTGAGATGCTTATAAAATGGAGAGTAGTAGTCTTTTTTTTGTATATATTGAGGGAGTGGATGAATCTTTTATCATTTATTTCTGAGGCTCCTGATTCTCGAGTAATATCACCCAGTACGAGCCAATTAAGAAAATTTCGAACAGAATAGGTAATACGTTTTTAATGAGATGGATTTTGAGACAAAAAAAGCGGAAGGCGATTATGATTTAAATCAGTTTACTCCTGCAATAAATAAATTACACTCCGAGGGAACGAAGGATGCCTGTAAAATGTATTTTTTATAAATTAAAACGCGAAGATAAAACGCACTCGGTAAAACGGACGACGAAAGCTCATGATAGTGGAAAATAATGTTGTGACTAACCCATAAATTTAAGAGGGCCGAAGGAAATATTAAGCCGTAATATCGAAAGCCAAGCGATGTAATTATTGCCGCAGGCATCATGCGCATTGCTTTAGAGCAGTGGTTCTTAAGGGCGGCGTACATAATCCTGGGAGTGCGAGACGTTACGATAAAAATATAACGTTATTATACAGTTGCTACAACCAACAAGAAAACAATTATTTGTTATGTAGTTTTGGGGATATATTTCAGTACTTAGATTTGCAAGAAAATTTTATCATACTACCTATCTAAAAAACTCTTATGAACACACTTTCCCGTTGTTTGTGGTCTTTAGATTGCTGCCACTAAGGCATTTTATTTATTTTAGGTCCTAAAAATGTTTTATAACAGAAAAGGTAATATGCCAAGTGTATCCAACAAATGTAAATATAATTTAAGGATTTTGTCAAATATTGTAACATTTAGACCAAAATTATCTATACTAATATATAAAAATGTAATGGTGTCTGTCTGTCTGTTGCTCAATCACGCAAAAACTACAAGACGGATTGAGCTGAAATTTGGTATGTAGATAGGAAATGTGTCTGGGCAGAACATAGGCTCTGTTAAAATACCCTTACGGTCCCCAAAAGCCCCTTAGGTCACTGGCATTGAGTTCGGTGCAGTGGTCTCATTTTTTTCTTATTTAAAGTACTTTCATTCAAGACAGAGGGCTTGATTTTTTTTATCGGATGGCTGAATAAATGAAGTTTCTAATTATTTCAATCAATTTTCTATTACGCTTAGTATTTGTCTTAAAATCATATTTTTAGCTGAAAAATTCACATTTTTCTCTGAAATCAACAATAGCATATTTCCTTGACAACCAGAGATCGGCGTGAATGTCCTTTAACTTTCATAGGACATTCAAGCCTGTAGCACTTAAATATCACGTTTTTCTGCAGGCCCATGATAACAAGTAGAAATAAATTCTATATAAGAGGGGCTCAGAGTCCCAAGGGTCCCGTGTATGATCTTTCTTAAGGTTTGAAAAAGGAGTTAAAAAAGGGAAACGAATAACGGTCACCGCCTCGTGGCGTTTCTCGGGTAATGTTAAGAACCGTAAAAAAAGTTTTCTTACCAGTACGAGAGACGGGCCACATAGAATATGAATATCTACATCTACGTCTACATCTACATAATACCCTGCAAGCCACCACAAGGGTGTGTGGCAGAGGGTGATTTCTCACCATACATGCACTACATATCATGCATAAAAAAGGAATAGTATTAATATAGTAGTCAGAACTACACTATTTAAAAAAACATAGAAATTGCAAAGCAAACATGCAAAAACATTCTGTTAGTAGGGTTAGCTTTAAGTACTCATACCAACATACAGCTACCAATGCTATTCATTGCTACTCTCCGATAGGACATATTTACCGTTATTCGTATCTCTAAATGTTCGAGGGAAAAAGGACATTTTGAATAGGTTGGTTCGGCAATCAATTTCTCTAATTTTATGATTATGGTCCAGTCTGCCATAGTAAGTTGGGGTTCGTAAAATATTTTTAACATCATCACTGAAAATATTGCCTTGGAATTTGTTTAAGAGATTGTCTAAATTTCAACCAGCGATCTGACAATGATTCCCATTTCAATTCATTTAATAGACTGGTTACGCTAATATAATTATCGTATCGTCCCTTTACAAATCTTGCCGATCTTCGCTGCGCACGTTCAAGTTTATTACTTATACCGATTTCGTAGGGATCCCATACACTGGCAGCATATTCCAAATGAGGTCTAACAAGGGAAAAGTAGCTGATTTCTCGTACATGATCGTCACATTTACCCAATACTCTTTTGATGAAACCCAGTTTACGATTAGCTTGACCCATTATTTCAAGTATATGTTTACCCCAGGAAAGATCATGTGTCAGTCTTATTCCAAGATATTTAATGGATTCCACATTTGTTATTTCATTATTACTTATTTTGTATGTGCTAGGAGGAGAATTATTCTTTTTCCAAAAATTCATTACTACACATTTTTAAAATTGAATTCTAACTGCCATGTATCACACCAATTTTCGATTGCTTGTAGGTCATCATTTAAATATTGCTTATCGTTTGGGCTTAGAATTTCCCTGTACACAACTGCGTCAACTGCAAATAGACGAAGCTTACTTTTTACCACCTTACTGATATCATTAATGTACAGAAGGAATAGGAGTGGACCTATCACACTACCTTGTGGGACACCCGAAGTGACTTCAATTTTCGGTGAGGTAACACCGTCCAAAACAACCCTTGGACCCGATCATGTAGAAAATCGCTTATCCATGATATAATTTTACTGTCTAGCCCATAAGATTTTAATTTCAAAATTAGTTTGCTATGAGACACCTTGTCAAAAGCTTTTTTGAAATCTAGAAAAACAGCATCCACTGGAATATTATTTTCGCCAGAAACTAAAATATCGTGGGAAAAGAGAGCAAGTTGAGTTTCAGAAAAAATTAGGTACTTTGTATTATGTATAGAGGTAGGTATTATGTATAGAGGTACTTTGTGCTCTCGCTGCATGACCGTTTGGTTGGTGTACCTAAACGTGATTTGAGTCGGCAGATTAGGGTAATATAAAAATAGCTAAACATTGATCTCACGATAAGTAAAGAATTAGGTATTTCTACCTATCATGAGCTGTTTGACAATGCGGATTCGCTAACCCGTTGTTTAATTTAAGGGGATAACACCATTATTTATGCTTGGTACGCAATCAATGTAAAACATTTGACGGATCACTTGAAAGTTTTGAAAAATCGAAAACTAAAGCATGTGGCTTTAAATACGACTCATTCAAGATGAAAGCTTAAAAACGTTCCAGGTTGTCTTTCATATTCTCTAGATATTTTCTTATTTTACATGACCCTTTTCATATTCCTTGCCTTTTCCCGGTTCTCCAGGTTTTTCGGACCTGTTGCAATACTGCTATCTGTATAAAAATAGTAAAAATTTAGAAAATATTTTAAGCTGCTAAACGAGCAATTCGCAAGGGCTCTTCGTTAATAAAATCTAACAATAAGATAAGAAAGCAAGATTCCTTCTGTACAAATAGAACTACATCATTATTTCTAACTTTTTTCGATAAATTCAATGCATATTTACAAAGTATACTCTTCAATATATATTCTTCTATATAAGTCTTCGAAACAAAATCTTATACAGGCTACTATTTTGACTGGGTGCGCTAAGGGACAGGAAGTTTTAATTCCTATCATTTCTTCAGACTGGCCATTCACATTCAAGCGTCTCCTGTTCCCAGTTAGAGTAGCCTTTTCTATGACAATAAATAAGTCACAAGGGCAGACTCTTCAAGTGGCTGGCTTTCAATTGGAAAGCCACTGCTTCACGTATGGGCAGCTTTATGTGGCTTGCTCCCGCGTTTCGAGCGGCAATAACCTATTTATCAACACTCCTGAGGGAAAATCTGTAAACATATAGTATAAGTCTATTTTCTAATCAGTTGAAACGTATTCCTGAATGATGATTAGTGTTTATCAACATTTAACGAAAAAAAAAATGGCTCTAGTGGCTCAATTCAGGTGCCCTTGGAGACCACCTTAAGCTCCCTATACATATTTGTACTCGTAATTGTATCGAGCATGTGGGAGAAAATAAAATTAAACTCACAAACAACGGAAAAGGGTGTTCATAAGGTTTTTTTTAGATAATATGATAAAATTTTCTTGCAAATCTAAGTAATAAAATATCAATAAACATCAATAAAATATTTCTCAATAAAAAAACCATTATATGTGTTATACTTTAAACGTATGTAAGCATACGAACCCTACATCAACAAAACAAAAAGCTAATTCCAGTAGCAAACGTATGTTACGATTGAGAGTATTGTTGATTACAACGTATTATTAGTTCAGTTTGCCTAATTTTCCTTCTTTATACTCAATACATATTCAGTACTTTGAGAGAGGGCGTGACGTCAACATTGTGAGAAGTCAAAGGGGTATCAGCAGATGAAAGGGTTACGAACCATTACTCTAGAGAAAGCCTCAGAGGCGCGAACAATGATGGAAGCGCTGGCGGAAAACAAGCACGAATCACAGAATCGCCGAGGAAAAGGCCATTAAATTTAAGATTGTGTAAGGCCATGACAGGCCCGCGAATAGCACACCGAGGGGGTTATTTCTCCTCTTCCCTCCCCCACCCGGCAGACACGGAGGCAGTCACAATCCCTTTGTCCCGCATCGCTTCCACGCTGACCGCGCGCGAGGCCCGACCCATTTTTGCGGGTCGGTAAAACATGCCGGCGCTCCACGCGCGAAATCTGACGCAGTTAGTACCACCCGGCGCTGACAAAACGCTGGTGGAAGGGGAAGAAGGGCTTGGATAGAATGAAGAGTTGGGGAGGAGAGATAATAGGGGATGCGCCTTGATCAGAGATCTGGCCATTCCTGGGGGGTGGAGATGCGGCTGTCGAACAATCGGAAAAGAGGCGAGGCTAGAGTTACCAACTTGCGGGAGGTCCATTCCAGAACATTTCTGATTCAGTCTTTGGTTAAATATTGCCTATAGTCATTCAGAGGAAGCTACCAACACCTAACTTTATTTATGCCATTTATAACAAAAATTGTCTTCAACCCATATGTTGATTTTTGATAGGTGAGGGTAGTAGACCACACCCCGTACTAAACCATTGGCGCGTGAAATTCACATTCAGGATAATTCCTTTCCATAGGCTACCTGCGATTCCCTATGAAATTCCGAGACGCAGAAAATCGAATCGCGAGGATTTTAGATGGGGGTGTCCAGAAAGGCTCTTGCCCGGGATTTGAACCCAGGACCCTCCGGTCGGTAGCTCACCCGCTAGGCCACCATGACCCCCCTCCCAGAATACTCCAGTGAACCGAAGGAGTGAGGAGAGAAACCCATGTAACCCAGCAATACTCTAATATTAACAAGAGTCGTCAAAGGATTCACGATTTAATATTGAATCCGACGGACGCAATATAATAAATTAAAAGAGCTCTCCACACAACAGTCGAGTATTATTTGATTTCTCGACTTTTCTACGGGATAACATATTTATGGCCGAGGTCATTCCAAGCAACAAAAATATCAATGGTTCAACGGGGGTGGCAGAACTCGCCATAAAGTGAATTGAGGTTCATCAAATTTTTCATGTCCACTATTCTGAAAAATAAAAGCCATCATTTTATTCATAAAAGGACAGTATGGAGCATTTTTTGATGCAATTTGGGCCTTCTTATCCATCTCTTCCTCGAATTCTTACGGAAAATGATAAGTTAGTTTTTCGTAAGTGAGTAGGTACATACATTGTTCTTATCAGGGGAGACTACCGACAACTAAGGCCTTCTGCACCGTCAAGTATAGGCGGGTATTTGAGTAGAGGGAGGAATATTAATGAAGATGAGGAAGGATGGCAGGAAACCCGGCGTCGGCGTTAACCTGTTCTTGACGAAAGGCACCTAGGCATCATCGGCTGAACGTCCCATCCGACGGACGGAGTACTGAACTTGAGAGTGTGAACAATGGAGTTATGTGCTCTCCTCACAGAACTCCATTGGTGACCGATATAAGAATGAAAAAATCTTCCACTGCCGGGATACGAAACCATACTTAACACATAACTGTAGCAAATATTAAAAAAATTATCAATTAAAAAACCTACTTTTGATTTCTAATTTTAAATTTTTATATAGAATTTCTCAAAATGCCTGAAACGTTTTTGGTTGTGATAGTAAACTTGCATATAAAATCATAACATTCGTCGGTTGTTTTCATTAAGATCACCAGCCTTGAAAAGCAGAGAAAGTGCTCATACGGCTTTGCATTTGACACCATACACTTCGGGTTGAATGTAACGATTACTCTACATTAAAAACCTCAATGGATCAAGGGATTCCTTAATTCCGAGACGTTCTTCCCAAAGGGAGCCGGAGAGGCGTGTCTAAATGAGCCTATTCCGTGAGACTCCCGGAATCCCGGGAATGGTGGCAGCCCTGTGCGAGGGGGTGGAGAAGATGACTCGACACTAAAACCACCCTCTCCGGCGCTTCAAGACAACAGATTTCGTTCCTCGCGGGATGGGGACGTTGAAATTCATTCCCTGCGAGCCGATTCCGCGTCCCCTGCCGGTATAATTAGAATCCGATTATCGCGATGCTATCTGCTCACAGATAGACGCGCAGGGCGAGTGAATCTACTCCCTCGTTCCGATGTCTCCTCCCATCAGCTCCCGCTATGGATTATTAATGGAGCGTTCGTCCGGGCATTGTTTCTCCGACATGGGACAAAACAGTGAGTTGAGGCCGTTAGTTCACTCGAAGGTGGAAAGTAAATCGCGCACATCCATTTTAATGCTCAAAAACGTTCACCCAGGCTAGATGAGAGCCGTGCTCAATCTGAAATCTACATCCATCCCTGCGAGACACCTTAACGGCGTGTGGCAGAGGGTGGTATGTCACCAGCCTTGAAATGGTTATTGGTTAAAAAGAAAGAAGTTTTGCTGAAAAAAACTTATAATATAAAGAAATTTGGGGGATAATTATGAAATGCGATTCTTATCTTTTGGCGTTGGTAGCAATCGCGTATTTTGACGGGGGAAAATGATTTCTTCCACCTCTCCTAGACCCGGCAGTTAAATACTCTTAATTCATCTCTCCTATCTGTCCTGCTAATGTAGTTTGAGGTAGAAATATGTGTGAAGTATCAGCCTTGAACTCATGTGATTTAAAAAATTCAGTGACGAATCATCCGCTAAATTGAAACTCAATTCAAATTTCTATATGGTTTCCAAACCAAGCTCTTCCAATAGCCAAGTGATACTTAAAGTGTAGGAAATTGTTTACAAAATGCTTACTTTACTACGTATCTTACTCATTCCCGAATGCATTTTTATTTATTAGATCCCAAATGCAAAATGCATACTCCAGATGAGTTTTTACCAGTGCGATATAATATCTTTCTTTTACTTTTCACTCCCCTGAAAGCACAAAGTTTGAAGTATACATAATGTAAACCCAATTTTAATGTATAGGTATATATAGTATATAACAGACGTTTACCAGATGTAAACGTTAAAGCTGGGTTTACATTAGGTATACGGAAAACCTTGTGCTCTCAAGGTCGAATACCTTCTCACAATTTGCTTGAAAGACCTCATACTCTTCAAAGCTGTGCCGAAAATATTTCAAATATGATTCCTCTATGACAGATTGAATCGTCTGTCCAGTCGCTATTGCATTACCCATTCTCCATTGTTGCTGCCCGGTAAATCAGTCACGACTCCCAATTGGAGGCGTTCCGTGGCCATATAACGGCCGTGGTCCATTATCGTGGCGCGCGGTCGTGAGGGACATGATGCTGTACCTCGCCGCCGATGTCATCATCGCCGATGGGCAATCCCGTCATGCACCTCCCCCGCCGCCATTCGATTTCATCCCTTCTCCTGCATCTGGCGGGAAGAGATGCATCGACTCAATCGGCGCGCGTGTCTGCATATTTGACCAGTAATCAGCGCGGACGAGGGTGTGTAACACGGACTGCGGTCATTACGCCCCACCAAGGTCGGAGAGATCGGAGCGAAACGGAGAATTCAAATGGTTACCCATCCCGGTTCGACAATGCGGTATTGATTCGAAGAATAATGAGAGTGGGTGTAGCATTGCCACACATTTAGTTACGACCGTGTGGATCAAAAATGAATTCGGATAGACAAAGATAAAGAAAAATGGAGAAAAGAGAAAAAAAATTACAGTATGAGAATATGAGACTGTAGTCATCTGTTCTCAACAGCGATTTGGTGAGATTTTACGTGATCAAGTATAATCATTTAGTACAATACATTTTCTAAACTTCATGAATAAAGGAGGTTTTCAGAAAGTTGGAATAACAATAGTTTCTCTGAAATATTATCGAGAGTAAAACACGACTGTTTCTATTTAAGTGGCCCACGAAAAATTGACTGAATTAAATCATTCACTACTCATGGAGTAAAGTAGAGAGGGTAGAGAGTTGTCACCGTCTCTACTCCCAGTTACTCGTATATCAGATGGGTTGTTAAACTGTGAGAAAACTCATAGATGCCCTTTTTTAAAAGAGATATTTAATTGCAGAGTATCATTTAATGCTTTCTCCGACTCTACAAAATTCTGCCCTTTCACAACAAGCTACCTATCCTTAACGGACCTTCATAATCGGTCGCATCCTTTAATAAAACCAATAGCATTTATTTTATAACAAATTTTCAAGGCTAAAATTGTGGATACATTTTTACCCCCACACTTTATCAATTGGACAAATAGAAGCGGCAAAATTATGAGATTGCTGGACCACGAAATGTAAGCCTTCATTTTTCCCACGCACAATAATACGCTACAACACAAACAACGTGTAATTCATCAAAAAAATCACACTTAATTGTAATTTCCTCAAGTATTTCTTCATCCCTGTCTTCTTCAGAAAAATGCCAATTTCGCTGCTTGTTACCTACCACCCCCTGCCACTCACACACTTGCGAAGGCTCTTAGAGCTCCGTATACATGTATTTGAAGTGACCCTTTAACGATTACGTGCGATATTATATTTTGATACTAAATGCATCAACGTTACATCCACCGTGAAATACACTTGTGGAAATGAAAACGTGGCTATTGAATGATTTCACAAGTGTAGATCGAAACAGACCATAGAGTGTACGCTTCTACGCGCTACAATTTTCAGTGACTCATCACGCTGAGGGGATCCTTGCAGCACCAAAAGAGGAAGGACAGAAAGAAGCCCGCCATCATTCGCACGCACCTCCTAGAGGAGGGTGCCTCACCCGCAATGCGCCACCTGCAAGTTTGAATTTGGGGTAATGGATTTTTGAGTCGTAGGGGCTCTCTCGCCTCACGGCATCTTTCTCGCCCTTGCCGACGCGCCCCCAGAGGGAGAAGGGACGACCACCGGTTGATAGACAATGACTGGAAAAGCGTGTGCGCACGAAGCTACGAAAACATTATCGAATGAAAAAATGAAACACTTTTTAATTGCTAAGGGGATCAGGGGATCAGAATTTATAGACAATTCATGCATTAATGTGATAATAATGCATGCTATAGCAAAGTGTTTGATACCTAAAACAGGCAAAATATTTTAAAGAATTAGAATAAGAGATGCTCGATGTTCATCTACACACGACATCTACATCTACACGATACCCTTCAAGCCACCGCGAGGGTGTGTGGCAGGGGGTGAAGATCACCAAGCATGCACTACTGACATGCAAACAAGCAACTATAGGGTCTCATGCAACTAGATTGTTAGTATCTATAGTATTTAAGGGGTTAATACATGCATCATGCACTACAGACTACTCTAAAATATTTCACCTACCTATCCCTTTGCTATGCTGCCTATTCTGTTCTCTTATATTGCAGGAGACAGAGAGTTATAAGAATATTTGGAATCAAATTATAATAAATGATAATGATAAAATTTAATACTTTACAAGTGACTCTAAACTGTGCAATATTTTATTTGGAATGCTTAGCCATCAAATTAGCTACAACATGTACTTGAACGAGGAGACTAAAAAAGGCTTGTACTGGGACGAATAAAGGCCAGTTTGAAAATTATATTACTTAAGGGCAATTAAACATTTTAAACCTAAAGATTCGGTCATTGGAAGATAAGTGAAAAAAGAGGATTTTTCAAGACTTCATGAGCCAAGTTCTGACTGCAATGGTTGAGTTCCTAATTTGTGGAGTGAAATGATAATTTATTCTATAATTATGCTGGAATTTGCGCGTAAGTTCGGTTACAGCAACGAAAAAGAACGAAACCTAAGCGGTGTTCAACAGCCTCAGGGGATCGCTCAACCCCTTCGGCTTCGGCGCACAATCAATAAAAGGGCCAGCGGCTAGGGTCATTACCGCACCAGAATTGGGAAAAGATACCCGCAGGGGAAATGAAGAAAAAATGTAGAAAATCTGAAAAAAAGCTCTGGAGAACGTGAATTGAAATTATCAAGTAAAATTAAGAGGCTCTACACTTCTGAGTACGATTATTAAATAGAAAGAAAGATCCATGGGGTTCCTCCTTTAAAGCCATCATCATTTAAACCCATCTTTTTTCTAAAAAATGGAGTTGATTCTATGCCTTCCAACAGAAATGTGCTTTATTCTATAATTATAAAATGCAACATTTGGGCCTCGCTTTAAATCTTATAAGCACGAAATTTTACCAAAATTATATGAACCATCATTGTATACCGCTGGTTACTTGTGTTTTAGGAGGTCTAGCTATTAAGATGATATCACACCTGATTTATTAATCCGAAGAGAATAAGAATATCTAAGCCAGAGGCGGAATTTGAACCTGGGAACGGTAGGTTATCAGTCCGGCGGAGTATTGACCTGTTTAAAGTGAAATTGAAACTACAGGTATCGAAAAAAATCTTTTGGAAAGTCATTGATTGATCCGATGGTAATTGTTGAGCGTCAAAGCATATTCACGCTTGATATTTATAGTGATACAGCCACCACTGGTCTTCGTTCAACGTCATTCGCGCCAATGCCAGCAAGTAACAGCGCGGGAATCCGGGAACGTGGAGCCGTAGGCAAATACACAAAAACTTGGAATATCTTCGACACCGCGGACAAAGATATTACTCGATTACTGAGCTTCTTTACGTTGAAATTTCTACTCCCTTTCTAGCACGTTACTTTCTATCCATGTCTACCCATAATGAATGTCGAAGGGGAATGGGGAAACCAACGATTATGATGGAGGCATATCATACGCCGTTGTTGGAAACGATAGAGACGAAACTGATCGATGGTGCCCTTGATTCATAAAGGGAGGCGATCGACAGCTGGTGCGCTTTTAAGAATAGATGAGTAAATGGGAGGAGGTAGGATTTTCTTTGGGGACAGGAAAGAAGCCAGGTATCAACATTTCGCTGTTCTTAACGAAAGACTCCCAGATTTTAACGCAACATACGATGACCGGGAGGCTACGATTGAAGTTCTCTCCTCACAATAATCAATTAGTGACAATTTCATTTGAAAAAAAGTTCACAGATTCAAATCTAGGCCCTCTAAACGAAGGACGGTTTTAAGCCACCACGAAAAAAATGTTAGTAGTTGTTCAGATAAGGAAAACAAAAATATTACGTAATTTGCGTAATTTGAGATAGTAAGGCCTATGTGAAGAGGAATTAATGGAATGGTGGAAGGTTGGAGTGAAACTCGGCGTCGGGATAAGATTACACTTAAAAAGAGATGCCAAAGATCCACCGTTTAACGTCCCATCCGACGGCCGGAGTGCTGAACTTGAAGTGCTTTTCACACACCGCACTCACCGCTAAAAACACCAGCCAATACCGGGATAGGAACTCGAGATCCCACTATGGGAAACCAGTTATCAAGCTACCACACCAACCCAAGCCATTAGTGATCAGTACTAAGATTAAAATAACTGTTTACTTAACGCGTAGCATTAGGGGCTTTTTTGAGTATTTTCTTTCCCCAAACGGGTAGTAGAAGAAAGCGCACTGTTCCAAATTCTGTAAACAACCCAGTTGCACCCTTGGCTCCTTATTTTCAAGTTAACGAAAACGTCTTTTAATTTTCCCTCCTCAGACCTCCAGCCAAGGATCGCAATTCAACCACCATCTCTCCCAACCCTCTCCCGGTAATGAGCATCTCCGGTCCGGGCCGTTTTTTGCCGCTCCTGGAAGTGTCTCCTTGTTAGGGCCCTCAGGGTGGAAGGCGGGGGAGAGAGTGAGTTCTGCACCGAGCGGATTGCTCCCTATTCCTTCCCACCTACGACCCACCCACCACCGCCGAGCCCTGTCTCATTATCCCCTCGAACACATCCCCCACCATACGCCTCCTATCCTGCCCCCCAACCGCTCCAGCCTCGACGACGCTTTCCAACTGCGTCAATTTTGCAATGGAGGTATTGCTCCGATACTTCGAGTATAGGCGGCATCACTGGGTGTAGCTCGGGGATAACTCGTGGGACTGAAGGCGGTGTTCGATATTCCATGTTGCATTCTTAATTAGTTCTTTGAGTCAGGCGACCAACTGATAAGGTCAAATTAAATCTGAGGGTTACACAGCAATCATCATTAATAATGGCTTCTTGTCGTTCCTTCGAGTCATGGTGCCTTGTAGCGACAACAGTTTATTTATTGACCAGACAACATCTTGACCAATTAGTGCAAGAAAACCTAATGTATATACTTGAGACGGCCATGAATCAACACATCGTCACTTCAGACCTGGGTACCAAACTTACTTTTCGTTCTATGCCAAGTAAATCTCAACTCTTGATATCACTTCTTTTATAAATTAGTGGAGGTATAAATTTAAAGGTATGCATCAATCGTTCGCCACGAAATTGATAAGCGCTAATATTCAAATAAAGCACTTAATTGAGCAAAATTTGCACTCTCTAGCTTGTGCTGTACATTTATATTACTCATTAAATCCTAAATCTCTTTTTATAGTATAAAAATACCTGAAAATAGATTCCACAGAAAAATTGAAATGAGACGATACGGAGCTACAGCCAGATTAAAGCCGTCGTTAGGATAAGAGACGATACGTCCATAGCTACCGGCTGATGATGAGAACCAAAATAGCATTAGTCGCTAAAACAAGAGATATCGTGGGATGTCTAGTTCGCTACGTACGTTTCGCTATTGTGCGGTAACCAACTGGAACATAATAACATTTCAAGTACCGTGCAATAGAAATTTTATTTCCAAGGCGTATCCTACGCTATCTCCGTACGACAGAGAACCGTCATTGGCACCCTGAAGAGCCAGCAGTATGGCAACCGTTTTCGCTAAAAGACAACAGAACGTGGAGGAACTCCCAAAAGCCATTATTATTATTACAAAAGCCATTATAAAGTCATATAAGATCATTTGCACCATTTAGAATAGATAGTTGATATGGGTAGGAATTTTGCAAGGAACAGACGAAAGGTGAAGTGAAATCCGGTCGATGTAGTTGACCGTAAACTTTTTAGGGTTTTAATAAGACCTATTTTCTCTCAATTTTCTTTGAATTTCACCGTCGATCACTCGGCCGATCAATTTTATCTTCACCATTCTTCTGTAGCACCAAATTTCGAATGCTTCCAGCCTTGACTTCTGTACTCCCGTCATTATCTACGACTCACTTCCATGAATAATAAGAGTGCTCCAGGTGTAAATAATTGATTAAAATGAGAAATAAATTGAAGGGGTGGCGGGGGCCTTCTGGAGTCCCCTTGGCACTTCGACCTCTTTAGATCAATTGCGCCGACCCACATTTAACCTGCTCACCACTTGCAGGCAATGGAAAAGAGCACCACGGTAGAGGTATGGAGGGTCACCCATCCCTCCGTCTCGGCCTAATGTTGCCTAACTTCAGTGATCTGACTTGTACCGGTGATTCAACGTGGCTAGGTCCTTGCCCTAAATAACTGATTAGTACGAATTTATATAAATACATTAATTAATTCATATTTATTAAAACATGCATGAGTTAGTAAAGTCAAAACATGAATATCTTTTAAAAACTCACTACAGGAACTACTACCTTTACATCACTACTATCTTAGAGCATTTCATCTACATCTACATCCACACGATACCCTGCAAGCCACCGCTAGGGTGTGTGGCAGGGGGTGAAGGTCACCAAGCATGCACTACTAACATGCAAGCAAGCAACTAAAGGGTCTCATGCAACTAGATTGTTGGTATCTATAGTATTTCAAGTTTCTTTTTCCTCGCTTTCTTCTCTCCATCATTCCAAATCAAAATCCGTCTTCTCTCCCACGCCTACATCATCTCGAAAAAATTCTCCCATCTCCATCGCCGCCTTAAACATCCCATTTCCTCCATTTACGCTCTCTGATTCATTCGTAATACACGGAAATTTCCTCCTTTTCCTTCCGTTCTTATCATCAAGTTTCTACTCTCGCTCGCAGCTTATCCGTTCCATTAGATTCCAAATTTTCTTATAGAAATTCGCCAAAATGCGTTTACTTAGGGTCCATATCCTTTATCCACGTCAATTATTTCAAGATAAGCGAGTCAAAATTCTTTATGTAACGAATGCCACCATGTGAAAGCTATGAGGGATATTTTCAATCAGATTTGAAAAATTCAAACGCAAAATAAAATACCATACCAACATTCAAATCCTGAAGTCGACACATCAATAATATGTGTATAATCACATTGGAATGGGATCAGACAATCAGTCGTAAATTTCAATACGAGTGTAGATTGGACGTCTTATAGAGAAACAAGGACCAACGTTGAACTAGGAGAACAAAAACTTGAGGAGGTGAAAGAGTACTGCTATCTGGGAAGTCGAGTAACCAGGGATCAACAACGTAAAAGAGAAATTGCCAGTAGGACTGCTCAGGCGAAATTGCATTTTACCGAAAGAAGATTCTACTTACGGCTGCAAATTCAAGCGTGGAAGTGAGGAAACATTTCATTAGAACATACATCTGAAGCATTTTACTGTATGGCAGCGAAGCATGGACGATAACAGCAGCAAAGTCAAGGCTGGTAGCATTTGAAATATGGTGCTACCGAAGAATGATGAAGATAAAATGGATCGATCAAGTGACAAATGAATACGTCGTAAGAAGAGTGGGAGAAAAGAGAAGTCCGCTGAAAACGAAAAAAGAAGACGGGACAACTTAATCGGCCATATCTTAAGACACGATGGCCTGATGAAGATAATCGTCGAAGGAAAAGTGAACGGGAAGAATGGAAAAGGCAGGTCTCGTATGAGTTACATACAACAGGTCGTAAAGGACGTGAAAGAGAGGAACTACGTTAATATGAAGGAGTTGGCCGATAGAAGAATTGAGGGGAGGGCTGAGTCAAACCAATCCTAGGTTTGTTGACCCATAATTATGATAATTTTATGAATCATTTTAAAGATTTATCAGATTTACATTATTCTAAATTTTGTGATGTCAGATGCCTCAAAATGAATCGATTCGCTACCCAGGCGATATTATACATATTACTGCATGCCCTCCAAATGGAATTCCAAGAAAGTGTTTGCCCCGGAAGCAGGATGAAGTATTTTTCTGATGTCACCATATAATTGGCAAGAAGGAAAGAATGGAACAAGGAAATGTAAACATGGACGATGAAAAACTTATCGTAACAACTTACACTGGGGGATCGGAATGTCTTCTCGCACAGATTCTGTCGCAACCACTTCCATTGGCAGAGTCAGCTGTGTGTTCCCCATTGTGATGGAGCGAAGGAGCTTTGAAGTCTCAATTGTGATTGGACGAAGTGAATGACGCAAGAGGTCGCATGCACGCCCACTTTTCCGAAAGGGTTAAAAACATCAGTTTTCGCCGCTTATAACTCGTGAACTAATTGACTGATCGAAGAACGGAAAAATACGGGTATTTTTATTATACAAACTCAATTATATTCGGCAATATAAAAATAAGTTAAACGACCCCATTCCTCGTCCCATAAATCTGATATAAAACCACGATTGGGTTTATTTTGGTTTATTTCTCCCTCGTTCCCTTCTTCAATTTTCTTTAAGCTGTTCTGCCATAGCGCCGGTCTTCTTCGTCGTTCATTCGTTGAGTGTGTAAAACCTCTCCAACTCCCCCATAAAAGCGACCCCAGCCAAAGATTCCTCCCTCCCCTTCTTGTTCTTGAGGGAAATTAACAGTCGTTTAATCAGTGTTTCCCAACATATACAATTAGTGGAGGCGGGAAAGTGTCCCTCGTCCCCACCCTTATCCCACCCCAATGCCCTTGTTTTCCCTCTCTCCATCTTCAAACTCCTCTAAGTTCGTGATTGCCGACGAGGGCTCCCGGAGATGTCTAACGCCGGCCTGAATCTTCATTGATCTACGCGTGGAGTCATGGCGATTGTTTGTCATTCGGCAACTATGTGGGGAATTGGTTAGACTCTAGCGAAGATTGCATTTTCAATGATAGAAATTGTCATCGTTCACTTATATGCTTGGCACAAATGTAAAATTAATGAGATTTGTTTTGTAGCGGGGAAAAATTAATTCATATTAAAGTGACGGGAACAATATGTTTGGTCGGCTCAGCTATGACAGAATTAGGAACATTGCTAAGCTAATAACTCCCCAAGGTTAAAGGACTGCTTCTTAAGATTTCATGGTTAGATTTGTTTAAAATGATTTTTTCGATTCCTAAATTGTGCATTACATGGCAATGATAGTGAATTCGAGCGTATTTTAAGAAATTATTGGGTCAAAATTATCGACTATAGTAGTAGATGTCTCATAAGCCTCTAGCCAATGAATATGTGCCTACCAGCATGATGATATAATTTCTATTTCATTTCACCAAATCTTTTCAATCACCAATATCTCCTGTCATATAGCAGGGTTCTTCCTCTCTGTTTCCTTGTAACCCAGTAATCTCATTCTAATGCGGCCTTCTGAGTAAGAAGCCACTTTTGAATTCTCTAGAAAATATTCTTTGGTCTCCATTTATGCCTAGCTTCGTAATTGAACATTCTCTTCATTCAACTCATTACCTTAGATTTTGTCCAATCGATACTTTTAACTCCAAAATATATCAATTATTATTCCTAAAAACTAGTTCCGTGACTAAAACAGCAGCCTTCTTCCAACAGTACATGCTTTTGCAGGCTTTTGCTGATCTTAATTTTATGTCTTTTAAACACAGTTTATAAAAAGCACGAGACCTAAGGTGAGGTGATGCTTTATTTAATGTGATGAGAGAAGCTCTGTTGTCATATAGTTGGTTTTTTTTTCATCATGAGGGCATGGTGGCTAAAAATTCTGCGTATTTGCATTCCCTTTCTGGAATGGATGTAGAGTTAGGTGGGAAACCCGACGGTAAATCTAGTGTTAGATTGAGTTATTGAGTTGAGGACTGCAATAATGAAAAAGCGACGTCCATCTGAGAAGAGCAAAGGAACAATTGATAAATTAATACGATGACAGTAGATTAACACAATTGGCAATTCAAATGTTCTATGACTCTGAAATTTCAAGCCGAGGAAAACCAAAATGTAGTCAGAAAGTGAAAGAAAGTCACTCATAAAAAGAACAGATGAGATATTGGGCACCACATGATCCAAGGAATGGTTGGATAACGAAGAAAATTTTGAGGTGCCAAAGGAAAGAAATGGATTGGGACGGGAAATCCGTTGATCAGATTTAAAGGCGGATAAGTCACCGAAATGAAGAGGCTAAAGGGGAGAATGGCATGTGATGAAAAGCTGCTGAAAACCAATCTGAGGAATGGAAGCCTTTTTGATTGATCACCAAGGGAAGACACTTAAGAAGAAAGGAAAATTGGAAGAAAGAAACTTCCGGGAGGACATGAAGCCAAAAGGCAGAGTGTTACATAAGAAAAGGAAAATCATCAGTGGTACTTAAGTCCTCTTAGAGAGATTCGAAGTGAGGTACCCACGTAATGATGCCATCCTTGCAAAAAGAGCAATGAAAACGAAAACGTGGAAAGGGAGGTAAAGGAGAGAGGTTTATTTATCCATAGAAGAATAGGACATGGCAAGATTGATAAATGAGTTAAATGTCAGAATAAACGGATCAATATTATTATAAACAAATAATTCTCGTTATATATTAAGATATAACGTAATTAGTTTGAAAAATAGGTATTAATGAATGGATAAAAATTCCTACACTGCTGGTTCAAAAGCGCACTGCCGTAAATCATTTATGATGATTCGTGTCGCTGAATGGTCGTCAATTATTTTGTAACTCATTTCGCAAAACTATCCACTTCTCGGTCAGTAAATTGAATTTGCCCCAATAGTATCTTTCTTCTGTTTTCTCATGTTCGTGCATAATCAAGATCATACCAGAATATTCAATATGAATGCGATAGTACTTCACCGGACATTGAAATGTAAGAAAAATACCTAAGCTGACGTAATGAACGAAAACCGACGAAAAATTTTGCCATCCCAGAATTTCTGAAGTCTGCGAAGAATTAATGCTTTCGGAAAAATCTAGAATACACATCACTTCGCTGACGCAATGAAGCTTAATTGACCCAGTAAAATTCCCTTGTCCGCGGACAATTGAAACGCGTGTTACGCCGCGGCTTAGCGCTCGTTCCAAAATACTTGAAATGGACGTGTGACACCAGCGGAGGTAAAAACTTGGGGAGATCATGCAGGACAAACGCAGAGATATCGCTCGCGGATCACTGAGGGAGGGGTGAGTTGGGTAGGGAGGAATCTGAAATATTGCGCGTCAAACAAGCAGCAGCTTTTACATGCACGCGTGAACATATTTTTTTCAGCCCACATATTTGTCAGCGGAGGGATTTCGCGCTGGGAGAACTGTGGAGATGGATCTCCGGAGAGAGGGGAACATTTATTTCAACCGCGCTCCCGCCAAAGAATACAAAAATGTCCGATTTTCGCAGAATCCGTCTCTCGAAGGAGGGGCGTCATGTCGTGAACTCCTTCCGATGCCATTCCCACCTCCTCCCGAGGAATACTTTCTCCTCCTTCCGAAGCTCTTGGCACCACGAGCCTCGCTTCCCATCTTTCCCAGTCTGGAGAAGAGCAGGAGGTTGGGATTCATTTTTTCGGGAACCCTTTCTGTCCTCTTATCTCCTTTCCCCACACCCAACCGCCACTTCCCAGCGCCACTACCCCCTCATATCTCTCCCTCTATGCTTCCTTTATTCCCTTTTCCCTCATCCCTTTTCCCACCAGAAATAATTTACTTTCAAAATCCAGAAGCTCCCTTTTCCGCCCAAAAGCGTTTTCGCTCTTTGCTTCTCTCTCATCTTCCTCGTCTTCCCCCGAAACCCTCCCTTTTCTCTCTCTCTCTACATTCGTTCCGCAACCTCACCCCCCCTCTCTCACTCTCTCTCACTCATCCCACTCTTCATTCCCACCCTTATTCTTCCTCTTCCATCCCACCACCCCCTCTCCGCTAGCCGAGCGAGTTGGGAAAGTGAAGAGGAACGTGTGGAGTGACCCAGAAAATGAATCCCGGGGACGTGTGGGCGTCGGTTGAGTGGCATGATGGGTCTCGGCTTAAAAGATTTTCATTTGTTTCATACGGATCTCCCGCTCTTTTTTTTCATTCCGTTTCATTCATCTTTTTTTGGGGCCTTCGACATTCCATCAGTTTCGAGCGGAAAAAAAAAGATTCCCCGGACGGAAAATCCACGCGGTCTGCGGGTTAACGCTATCCTTTTTATTCAGAAACCACTCCTCCTCTTATCCCTCCCTTTCCAGAATAAAATAAACCGCCCTCCCCCCATAGAGGTCCAAAAAAAAATGAACCGATCTCCCCGCAATGCTTTCCTTCTCTTGTTTCGTTCCCATGCCCCCACCCGCGCTCGCATCCTGACCGGATCCGGTCGAAGCTATTACACATCCGAAAATCCGTGATTGATTTCGGGGGTGCCGTATCGGCCTGGGGGAGGGTGTGTGGGTAAAGGGAGCTTTGGCGTGTGTGGGTGGGTGGGAAGTCGTTGGAGATGGGAAAGAATGGTGCGCGGGGGTGGGATCGTTCCGGATCACGACCGCTCGATGGGAGGAGTGTGAGAGAGATGAACGGACTATGTGTGCGAGTGAGTGAAATGCTAACACGAGGTTATGATGAAAGCCTGGCTTCACCGATCACACGGAACGACCCGTATTACCTTCCGATTATTTATCAAGCGCTCAGAGTGCATCGCGGGCTGATTAAAGGTACACGAAGCGCCCACATGATTCGGCAATTGAAAAAAAAATTATGAAACGGCTCGTGATTATTCGTGAGCGGAAAGAAAATTCACCGCAATCGTTTCCCAGAGTTAATGCGGTATGCCAAAAAAGTGTGTGTGGAAAATTCATATTTACCTCAGCATTTGAAATATCTCGAAATGTGGACATTACGAAAATAATATGGTGGTAAATGCGGTACGTGACATGACGGTATGGATGAAGTCATTTAGGTTGGCTAGACTAAGTTTATGCGGATGATAGGAGTTAGGATAAGTTGATGGATTAGGTGACAAGGGACGAATGTATATTGGAAGCCGTGGAAGCGTGATTGAGGTGGAGCGTTATGTAAATTGGGAAGCATACCGATTTCTCAGCCGAAAGAATCATCATCATCATTGGTCAACAATCCTAGGATTGGTTTGACGCAGCTTTCCACTCGATTCTTCTATCGGCCAACCTTTTCATTGTGACGTAATTCTTCTCTTTTACATTCTTCACAACCTGTTCCATGTATCTTATACGAGGCCTGCCTTTTCCAATCTTCCCGTTCACTTTTCCCTCGACGATAGTCTTCATCAGGCCATCGTGTCTCAGGATATGGCCGATTAAGTTTTCCCTTCTTCTTTTTAGAGTTGTCAGCAGACTTCTCTTTTCTCCTACTCTTCTTAGCACTTCCTCGTTACTTACTCGATCGATCCATTTAATCTTCAGCATTCTTCTGTAACACCACATCACATCAACATCACGCCGAAAGAATACCAAGATAAAATATTCACCACGCGCGTTTTAGAAATATGGTTTTGCTCACACGCTTCCACTAACAATTAATACCTAGTTGATATTTCTGTATCTACACATTAAATCTACATAATACCTTCGAAGCCATCATAAAAGTGCTTGGCAAACGTGCATTACATTACATATTATGCTTAAAAAGGATTAGTAGCTATATTCTAGTTAACACATAAGAACTTAAAAAAGATTTAAAGAGCAAATCAATCATGTTAGTTGAGTTACCTCTAATTCCTTGTGCCAACATGCAATACAACAACCCATGCTATCCATTGATAAACTTGTATACTTATTTGCATAGAGACTATTGAATACATCCACAACTGTTCATATCCCTTACTGCATGAGGAAAAAACGACAGTTTAAATATAACGTTTTGGGAATTTTCTTTATTTAATGTTAATGGTCAAGTCTACCATGATAAGTCGGAGTTCGCAAAATGTTTTTAACGTCAACAGTTAAATATTTTCTTGGGATGTACTTAGGAGATTAAGTAACATAAACGGATTTTGACGTAATAAAACTACAAATCATATGCATAAAAAGGTAAAATAAATCAATTTAAGCGCTTTTTCCACTAACCAATTTCATTTTATGTTGCAGTACATCCGTGTTAAACAATTATCCAGACCCTGGAGATGTAATTGATTACATTATATTTTTCCTGGGTGTGAACTATAAAAATTAATTAGTTATTTAAAGTATTAAATTTTAAGTTTAAGTTGTTAATGATTTTTTTACAAGCATCGAGTATATACGAGGTAAGAGACTAGTCTTAAACGTCGGAGATCGATCTCCGGCAGATTATTCAGTGATTTTCAGGTAAAATCTTGAATAGGAGAGCACTTCAAGCGCAGTACATACTATTTTCGTCAGATGGGACGTTAAAATGTAATCCCTTAGAACAAATATATTCGATACTGCAATTATCTACATCTACATAATACTCTGCAAGTCACCATAAAGGTGTATGGCAGAGGGTGAACTTAAACCAAACATGCATTACATATCATGCATAAAAAAAGATATATCCAGCTTAAAATTTTTCGTCTGAACTGATTTAAACTACCACATAAATTGTTCAACGTGCCTTTCCCTAGCTCTCTCGAAGCCTTTTCAATATGATGGAAACTTTTAATGGAAAGAATAAAATTCAATTAGGGTTCGGAACCGAGTCATACACGTGCCTCCTACATTAGATTTAATGTGTATCCGCTCGGAAAATCTCCAACGGTATCAAAGATCGTTTTTAACACGTGTGTCACGGGACGGGAACGCAGTCTGCCGAAAAAAAGAATTCCCAATGGGGAAAGAATTCCGCGGCGTTGTTCACATCACTGGGCAAGCCGACGCCAATAAAATCACCCCTTCGACCCTCGCCCAAACAGCCATAGCACTAAATTAGGCTGAAAAAGGGTTAAACCTACGCTTCCTCACACACATACGACGGGTTCGACGGAGAGTGGTGGAAGTGAGACTAGCTGCGAAAGGAGAGACGATTTCCTCAAGTGGAGGTGCAGGCCAACCGCGACGCTTCCTGCCTTTAATTTTTTTCCCGCCCCGATATTAATGTTTTGGATGGAGCTCTCGCTTTTTTTGTGCCGGAAGACCAATTATACTTCATCGAAAAGAAGCGAATTTAGGTTTGCGCGGAAAGATTTTTACGGATCAGTCCCTCGATATCCGGCTCTGAATCCCGAATAGAAATAACAAAAGCAGAGCGGAAATATTTCGCACCGCCACGCCATCCGTTACGCCATTTCAAGTTGAGAGAGTGGGGGAGAATAATGCTCAATATTTTTTCTGTCCGTCCGCTCGGTGGGGCAGCTAGGGGGTTGGGCATTAATTCCGGCTGGAAAGAGTAAAGAAGCCAACGTCAATCCATTACACACATTACCCCTTCCGGAAATAATGCATCCTCTCACACCCGATGAATTTGAGGTGCCTGGATGGGTTCACATAGGCTTCGCCCACCGACGAGTGGAGGATAGTTGCCCTATGTGCGGCGTTCACACACAAAAAGCCAAAGGTTCACAAATGATTCTTTGGTGGTGATGGTGGAAAGGAGTCAGATTTCAACATGAAAAGAATCGAATTCCGGGATCCAAACCACTATTTCAATGGATCCGTACATTCGTCCTTTCGTGTATTCTAATCAGTGGTTTTGATTTAGTTCCGAACTTAAAAACACCTAAAAACGGAAATATTTTAATGTGGTTTCCCCTTCATGGGGATTGAAGGATAAGAAAGAAAGATGGAGGTAAACCCGGCGTCGGTATGGCATGTCTTTAAAGGGGCGAAGGAGACTAATGACTCATTTATGCCCACCAATTTTTACTAACGTTTCGCTGAAATGATTGTTCGCTGGTGGCCGACTGAGGTGCTTGAATCTGACTAAAGCCTATCTCCAAACCTTGAATAAACTATCTGAAATTCAGGTAGCATAAACATTTTTTAATTTTGCAACTTTGTAACGCATGCATGCACCTCATAACTAAGTGAGCATCAAGATGGCCTTTAGGCATAAATGTATCTACTATCCTCACGACATTCAGCCAATGATTCCGATGAAATTATTTCCGGGTTCCGAATTCGGTCTATGAGGGACACTAGCAAGCACTCATTCTACCCTTGGGCTTCAAATTTTTGTGTTCCCCACAGCTCCTGCCGATTTCTCATCGAATATTGTTTCACAAGGGTGGTGTAACTAGTAGCACGTCAGTTCGAAAAGCTGAAGATCCTTAGTTTGAATCCCGGATCAGTCGAATTTCTTCCGCTTGAAATATGGTAGTACAATTCCACCTTCTTCACCAACTTTTCGTTCATCCTTTCATGTATTTCGGATCCTTATACTGCACACTCACTTGAAAAGGATGGATGGGATGTGGCCGTGAAGTATGAAGGGTTGAGTGTTTTCGCGTGCTTGAGAAGGCCTTGAGAAGGAAGAGCTCTTCGCGGCTGTCCGTCACCATCTCCCATGTCCGGCGTCCCACTTTGTCGCAGTGAAATGGTTTCATCGAGATGAGATTTTCAAGTAGAGTCATGAGACATAAGGATCACAATAAAATTACAAAAAAATATTCCAAAGCTCTCCATTTCCGAAGTCGCCCGGGGACGAAGTGTACGGACGAGAACAGCTGGAACACCCGAGGCATTCATTTAATTTGCTCACGAATGATTCTCTTTTTCACCACACATACCACGAAGGGCGTCCTGGTGCGAAACAGTTGGGAATGCCACCACAACGAATGAAACGAAGATAAAATAACGTTCGTCCACATCGCGAGCGTACAGTTGTTCTCGAAAAAAAGAAGAAAAAGAGTAAAAACCGAACGCCTAGCGGTGATATCGCCAATTGTTACTGCCCTCTGTTGGATAATAATGCCCTCTGTCCTATTGTGCCATAATTGAACGAAATAAGGGTGTAAAAACCTTGATTCAAATTCTCGGAGTCTCAAATAAATTAGAGTGTCATACAATGACTTAAGAGCTATCTACAGCTTATATAAAAACCAGGTGGCTGTCATGAAATCAGGATCCAGTAGTAGAGAAGCAAGCATAAAGAAAGGAGTGAGACAAGGCTGTGCACTGGCTCCCGTATTATTCATTGAGAAAGCATCCAAAAAGTCAAATAAATGTCTCCGGGATTGAATATTTACGGGGAGAAAATCAGCATTATGCGGTTCGCCGACGACATAGCAGTCATGGCAGAAACGGAAGACGTTTTAAAGAAAACACTAAGAAATATGGAGAGGATATTGGCTAGATATCACCTGAATATCAATAAAAAGAAGACTAAGGTATTGGTATGCAGTGGGAAGAAAGAAGCCAGGACAAATGTTAAACTATGAAAACAAAAAATCGAGGAGGTGGAATAGTGCTGTTACCTGGGATGCCGAGAAACCAGCAATGGACGAAGTAAAAGAGAAATTGTCAGTAGGATTGCCCAGGCGAAAGGGCATTTTACCAAAAGAAGATTCTACTTACTGCTGCAAATACAAGTGTGGAAGTGAGGAAACATTTCGTAAGAACATACATCTGGAGCATTTTACTATATGGCAGCGAAGCATGGACTATAACAGGAGCAGAGTTAAGGTCAAAGTCAAGGCTGGAAGCTTTTGAAATGTGGTGCTACCGAAGAATGATGAAGATAAAATGGATAAATGGAAAATCGGCCATATCTTAAGACACGATAGCCTAATGAAGACAATCGTCGAGGGAAAAGTGAACGGAAAGACTGGAAAAGGCAGGCCTTGCATGAGATACATAGAGCCGGTTGTGAAGGATGTAAAAGAGAGAAGTTACGTTGATATGAAGAGGTTGGCCGATAGAAGAATCGAGTGGAGGGCTGCATCAAACCAATCCTGGGATTGTTGACCCATGATGATGATGATGATGACGAATACTCATGGACCATTCCTCCGGATTACATTGCCCGATTATTGAGCCAATGCACTCAGTGCAAATTGGCGGTCCGGGAGTGATCTGTAAGCTCCCCGGCGAGTAATTTTCTATTATTAGATGCGTCGAGGAATTACTCGCGGTAGTGTATATATTTTACGATGATTAAAGCACCAGATCAGCGCAGAGAGGAACAAATGGAGCTATCAAGCCAGAGGGTGACCGCTAATCTGGGAGAATGACGCAGATTGCTAGGTTCAAAGGAATGAATTGGGGAAATTACCCATTAATGGGAAATATTGTCATTCCATACTCACTTAAAACCAAATGTGCGCATATTCGTCAAATGTTGTGAACGTCCCTCCATGAATCAATATGTATGTAATCAGGCACGTAGCCAGGGGGGGAGGGGGCTTCTGGTGATTCAGCTCCCCCCAAAATTTTCCCAAAAATTTTGTTGTTCTGATTTTAGCAGTGAACCTTACCAGTGAGAAGAGGTAAGTATGGGCACTGTCAAAATAAATACCATGCACTGAAAATTAAGGGAAGAGATTTGTAACATGTCGGCACCGAATGGGCAAGGCTGATTTGTTTCAAGTTACGCAAGACTTAGCCCCACCCCGAATCAGATTTCTGGCTACGTGCCTGTATGGAATGATTGCATACAATCAATATCTGCTGTTAAAAGTAAGTCGCAATGTTTACCATAGATCTCTCTTTTGGAATGTGAAAGAAAAAGAATTTGAAGCTTGAAATGAACCCTAGGAGAATCTCTAAAGTTAAAACAGAGCAGCACTAGAAGGAAACATGTTGCATAACATGCTTTTCTAATTAGGTATATACTAAAAATACTACTTCTGATTCCAAATTAAGAATAATGACTAGAGGCACAATTAAAAAGCAAATCATCTCACGATTAATACATGCTTGAATTTGCCAATTATGAGCCTAAATGCTACCTTCTGAGGGAAGAAGTTTGTCTTGAAGTGTGCCTGAATCCGTTAGGCATCAGTTTGCTCATATTCTGTTGAATTAGTAGAAGGGATCAACATGTCTATACCACTGAGACGTTCATCATGGAGTTCGTAGTATAAAATACTTCTATAAAACATCTTCCTCCCTCTTTTTGTCGAAAATCATATTGCTTAGTTAGTGTGAACATTCTAAAGAAATACCACAAAGAAATGGAATTTAAAAGTTATCGATAAAATTTTGCTAGCATCATTTGTGGGTATTGATACCCGTTCAAATGAGAATCGCTACAGTTGCCATTGGTGATATCTTAACCACGTTTTAGCGTGGCTAAGCCACGTCTGACTATTTTAGGCAGTTTTGCTGATATCGGAACATTCCCAATTTCGAATGCTTTCCAACACGACTCATATAAAATTTTTTAATTCAACATCCTCATTGGGTATCATCTAGTATTGGCAATTTGCAAATTACAGAAAACTGAAAAGGTGTAATACTTTACAGGTTTAAGGTATTTTACGACGTCCAGTTATTTAACATCTGAAGAATTATCCAGAAACTGTCATGCCCATCATATTAAAATACTCTTGAACGTCTCGTTGACAAAAGTTTGTTGCATCGATCGTAATGAGTCAACAATCCTACGATTGGTTTGACTCGGTTTTTCAATCCGATAATTTATTTTTATTTATGAAATTCTTACTTCGTGCATCTTTCACTGCATACTGTAAATATTTCCCTATCGTTCACTGTTCTCTCCACAAATGTCTTCATCAAGCCATCATGTCTCACGGTATGCCCGATTGATTTGTACTTTTTTTTTAAGTTTTCGGCAGACTTGCCTGTTCTTCCACTCTTCTTACAATTAGTGATTCGCCTATTGTCACTCGATTCATCCTTTTCATCTTTATCGTTCTTCTCTAACACAATGTTACGAATGCTTTAAGTTCAATTCTATGGTTTCAAGCTTAACTTGATGAAAATTCATGGCCACTGAATCAATACGTGAAAATTACAGTTTTTCTCATTCACTGAATGCTTTAAGTCATTACTCTTCAGCGGCCGTAATCGTTCATGCCTCATTGGAATTAAGGAGCATGCCTCAGATATAACTTTTTTTCCAGCGGTAAGCATGTAGATTGAACTCTATATCTCGAATTGACTTAAGCAGCGTTTGCACGTAGCATTTGACTGCTATGACAGTCGCGAGAGGCGCGATATATCGTTATCACTACTTTTATGATGCTTCCAACTTATATGCGGATTAAAGTCGCTAGTTCGGCGTTGTGATAACAAAGTAAAAACGTTTGATGTCACTGGTGATAGTCGCTTAAATATTATTGAAATTCTTCAACTAATAAATTCAATTAACACTTATTTTGTCTACCCATTCTTTAATGAGTACCCTTGGGGATACCCTTGTTATTATATTCAAATTCCCGCTATCAGACGTGTATATCTTTCCGTTGGCCATTGTTGCGATAATGCTGGCAACATTTCTGCTGGAAAGTAGCCTCAACTTTGCTGATAACTCGAACGTGGATGGATAGTATTCAACATATGTCCAGTATTGACCTCAACTCGCATCGAAGTTGCTGTTTACGCGTGCGTGTGGTGCTTAGTAGTTGACTGTCATAGCAGTCAACTGCTACGTGTAAACGTACCTTTAAATATGTATCGCAATTCTCGAAGCTTTTGGCTCGGAAGGTGATCAAGTCTAAATCCCCACTTTTCACGCTTGCCTTTTCGCCAAAACTTAATCATTGGGATTGCTCTGAGACACACGTTTTTTACGAGCGTAAAGCATGGCGCCGGCGCTTCATCTGCATCGTGAAATCGATCTCACCCCAGAAATAGCGACGGAAGCTCTAAAAACCCCATACCCCCGCCACTCTGCCCCCCCCCCCCTCCCCAGGCAGTTTCCTGAGAGACATCCATCACCATGGCATTGCATTGTCCTCCAAGACTTTATATCCTCGCCCCATACTCTCCGGCTCCGCCAGTCTCCCAAATGGCTGTCCAGGTACGACGCTATTTTATCAATCACGCAGGGAGAATTGGAATTCGCCGACTACCGGAAAGCTCTTTAGCCGTGCCTTTCTCGGATTTCACCGAAGTCTTTAGTTTTCTTCTCATCGATGTTGGGATGTTTAAAAGCGAGGGGTGATCAGTTTTCATCAGCTGCTTTGTGCTGTGTTATCACTTCACGGTTCATTCATTGATGTGAAAGCGTTTGCAATCCGACTTTCGTGGAAGGGAATCCGATAAGATGAATCTACTGATCTTCCTTCAATTTTTTCAGCGGAATTTACAGAAAATCATAAAAGAATACGCACTCAGAGCTATTCTCCCTCCATTGCTACAAAATGAAGTGCGCAAAAGTTTTAGCCCCCATGTCTCAAAATAAGAGAATATGACCTTCCATCTTGATATTATTATTATTATTATTGAAGGAACGCTGAAGTTATTTCTATCAGTGAGGATAGGTAGGTTTTGGGATGAGGTAAGACTTTAGGAAGCGTAGAAAGAGAGGAAAAGGACTTGGTGTACCCATTAGCTTACTCTTAACGAATGGTGCAAAAGTCACAGAATATAGCGTCTCATAGAATGTCGGGGTTCTAATCTTGACGACCTCTCCACACAGCAGTCACGTAGGAACGGGTGTTCCACTAAAAAATCTAATGCTATTAACTAAAGACGCCGAGCAGTCATATTATAGCCTCCGTAGCGACACGAACGATGGTCCACCGTCATCCCAACAATAGTTACAAAAATCTGTTTTTCCATTCACAGCCAAAATAAACTCAATATATAAATAAGGGAAAAGTTTGAGATCAGTGGTTCAATATTAACAAGAGTTGCAATAAGAATTTAGGCTCTGGTTCAAGTATTAACAAAATTGTTCAAGTATTTGATCATTTCGGCATTGCAGTAATGGACAATAGTTGGACATAAAATATAATAAGGTGAAACTCATCAGCTGGAACAATATATATAATTATCTCTTCATTTTGTACGAAATCTACATGATCGCTGGCCATGCAACAATTTTTTCGTCGGCATCGGTAACGCCCCGCGCGAAAAATGAATTACGAGAAACTTGAAAATTTTATGCCACATTCAAATATCTTTTAAATAACAATGAAATGAAAAAATGATCAATAAAATAAATACCTACATGTTAATTAAAAATAAACTCTGGTTCCCAATTTAAAAAAATGTTTTGCCAAAATATTTTTAGAAAGTTTTCTATGCAACGATTAAATAGTAGTATGTAGTCACAGAATAAAATTATCTCACAAGTGCCGTGCTGCATACACAAGAATCCGGCCATCTCGTGAAATAAAATGCATGAACGAGATGCAAAACACTTTCGTGACCCACAAAAGCGCTTGCGTCGGGCAAAATTTATGGACCGCTGCACCAAAAAAAAAAGAAATGCATAAATTCTATCCGAGAAGTAACGTCATGGTTCATAGAATTTCATTTTGTTTTCGAAAGAAATCCATGCGCTGTAACCTGGTTTCCGAAACATGACCGAAAAATTCTAATGCACCAAGAATAGGGTCAAGTTCCAACTACGGTCTTGCCTGAATATTCTTCGCAGAAAACTCGAAGAAGGGTAAGGAAACAATAATTGATTCGACGCGCTTACAGCAGGGCCATGGATTTGTGCAAGGACAAAGCATGTTTGCAAGCATTTGGGAAAAGGCTAAAGTATGACAAATAGCAGATAACAATGCACACACATATCGTTCTCAGGGTATGTTCACTTCACCCTGCAATCTACCTCAAGGATTTGTGGCAGGGTACGAGGCAACACAAATATACATAAATGCCAAGAAATGAAAAATCATGCTAAAAACCTCACTAGGTAAAGGTTCTATTATTAATCTGAAACTCTAGAATGAGAATTAAAGCCTTTCTTTTCCATACTCTTATCCTCGAATCAAGTCACTGCTGACTTAAGATCGAAATCTAAAATAAGAGTGGCTGAAGTAATATGAAGCTCATCGCGTTCCCCTGAGACTCTCACCTATGGACGGGAATGAAACTGATCCTGACAAATGCAAGACTTGTCGCGCGCGGGCGCTTAGGGTAGTAAAGCGTAACCGGGGCGCAGGCGGAAAGCGTTTGTGAGAGATTCTGGTGACTCAAGGGAGTGGGGATCGAGTACTAGGAGATAAATGTAGGGTAGGGGGCGAGGAAACAAAGGGTAATTTCCCATTGAGCGTGGGGCCTTGTGGTGGAGCGAAAGCTTTTAGCGGAGAGGAACTGAAATCAATACGGAGTGAGAGAGAGAAGGAGCTTTCGGTAAGCTCTTGAGCTTTTAATGGAGTTCTATAATGAGTAGCGTGCGGTATTTTGAAATGCGGAGGTGTTGAGAACGTGTACTCATCCTACAAAGCGCGTTTTCGTCGGAGTGGGTTACTTATTTTATATTTCTTCGCTTGGAGTCGCATTCGCAACGCTTCCAGATTCGAGGAGGAGTGCTTTAGATCCTCATCTCAAAGTGTGGCACACGAAGTATCAAAGTTTAATATCAAAATCAATTTTAAAAACATTAATGATGGTTCAACGCTCAACGGAAAAAATCCATCAATAACAAACAAAATGTCTTAATGGAATAAACTGAATTTATCTCTAGGTACCAATTAGATCTTTACTAAATAATCCGTTGAACTAATATCGATACACTAAACTTTATTACCAGTGTTTTTATTCTACTAAAATTCTTTAAATTTGTTGGTAATATTTAAAAGAGGCAATGCATCATAAATGCATGCAGTCAATTTTAGAAGGGGTTTCATGATACAATATTCTATCTAATATAAGATACTAACCTCAAACTATTGGGTAATAAACCATAAAATGAATGAAATAAAGAAAAATTAACCGAGCAACGCATCTAAAATAAGGGATAATGTGTTTCACGGATTAATGCGGGGCACTCGAACACGAGTAATCTATCATTCAAGAGTATTGCAAACATTAGTGCTTACACGAAAATAGGGCATATTTGGTGATTACCAACCACTCTATGTACTATGCACTATCGATAGGCTTACGGCTGCGCATCCTTTTAGCGCAGAAAATTCAAGGACTTTATCCGCATGGTCATTCGCCATGTAAAACGGTCTTAACATCGAAGTTTAGCACAGGTAAAAATGATAACATACACATATATAATATTCCCTGGATAATGGCCTACTTGGGCATAATACAATAGTGGGTTACATTACTGAATGAGCTAATAAGAGCCACTTGGGGAACTAAGGTATTTGCGTCAGTAATTCTGGGTGGGATAGGGGAGAGAAAAGCCCTTCACGAGCCCTCTTTCTTAACAAGCACATCCAAGGCTCTAGAATTAACTCAATTCTTAAGAGGCATACAAACACCTGATTTTTTAAAACACAGTAAGCTCTTTGAAGTCGACTGATCTTAGACGTCGACAAATAAACTCGTGTTACCCGACTATGTGACGAACATCATATCCGTGTACAAAAGGTTACACTGCAATTGAAACCGCATCTACTCTCAGCACTGAAAACGAGATACAAATGCCATCTGAAAAAAACGGATGTATTGATGTTATCACGTCACCGCGTTAACAGATATTTGCTCAACATTATGAAAAATTTAATCGCTCGAGATTTCAAAGCTCAATCAAATTTCAAATAGTCATTACTTTCATCCGTTTTCTTTCGCCACCCACGGAGTGAGTGACGAAAGTCACCCGTCTCTTCTCGTAAGACTTGTATTTGTAACATTTAACCAACATAATCACGTATCTTTTTCTTGATATTCAGAACCGAATTAGACAGATTGATCAATAAAAAGCCTCCTTCACGTCGGCTTTACGCAAAAAAATTGACAGGCGCGAGGAGACACCTTTTCAAAAAAAAACAACACTCTCGTCACTTTCACCGTAGTCACCAGCAATATCGTGATGATGTAAAAATATAATCTCCGCCGTGCGAGGCCATTTTATTCCAAATTTTCATATAATTTATCGCGTGCTCTGTTTACACAGACGCGAATTTCCGATGCGAAAATCTCGGGAAGGGCAATCTCAATTTTATCGGCGGCGCTCACGGAGGGCAGAAGTGTGCATTGGAGAAGGATGGGGTGCAATATAAAGGCGGAAACGGGGAGAGAATTTCCTTGGGAGCCTAGAGTAGAGGAGGAGAGGGAGGAAAAAAAGAAGGCTGCTGAGGCGCATGGCTGAGAAGTAAAATGAATACATATATATCGTCGTTGCCATTGTTATCAGGATAGGCTTTTGACTATTTAGAGTAATCGGATTATAAATGTGGCTACAGTACTAATTTCACATCCCGAGGGGCCGGGTTCGAATGGTGGTGGAGATTTCCCATTGGCTATAGCAATATGTACTTGAGTGCCGCGTGGAGGGCACTTAGAGTACAGTACTCCTCACCTCCCTCGAATAACAACTATTGCTATTACTACTGCCCGACAACTTAAGATAATGTGGGTTATTAATGATGGGTGGGCAATTGGAAAAAGGTAGGATCGGATTTAGGGAGGGGAGGATATAAGGTGAAGAGAAACCCGGAGTTGGTTGGCATTAGCCTTCTCTTAAGAAAAAGGCCCAAGAGATCCACGGTTTAACGTCATATCCGACGGACGGATAACTGAACTGAAGAGCTCTCAGCACAGAAATTAATTACGTAAGGTTTGGAAATGAAAAATCTAACTACACAGAATTTGAACCCGTGCGCTCAAAAAAGGAATACAGACCGATTTATATTGTGTCTAATTTCTCCGGAAAAGGACGTTTTTAGGAGGGAAATTTCGGTGGGAGAAGGTTCTGAGAAGATTCTTTTCTGGATGGCGACAAACCCAGCCTCAGCATTAGCCTGCTCTTCAAGAAAGGCACCTAAGGATCTACGGTTTAACTTCCCATCCGATGGATACCTAACTGAATACTAAGTGTACTCCACAAATAGCTGAAGATGGGACCAACCAATATACCGGTGAAAATAACATGTCACTGTTTGAATTCGAACCTGTGCGCTCGAGATCTATATCACTGCTGGAATTGATGGAAGTGGATGACGTAAGTGATGGAGAAGCACTGGAGATGGGATTCTCCAGTGCTCTAGCCACTATACCAACCCGTTCCCCATTTACATTGTCTCTCACTCTCCCGGGCGATGATGTTTTCTGGGAACGATGCACCCATACAGTTTGGAACGCATTCCTTTTGCCTGAATACCCTTTTGATGATACGCACGAGACTCGCATTATCAAAAACCATCACATCTGCTCCCCAGGGTTTGGGGTAGGAGAGGAGAAAGGGGGTTTGGGGGAGAGGAGGAGAAAGCAGGATTCCTTCCATTGACGGGGAGCTTTCAACCCCCGCAGCGCCAGAATGCGTACGAGGGAAGTGAACACACAAGGGCGAGTTGAAACGGAGTCACTGGGAGGTGCACACATGTCTCCTCCCTTCTTCTCTCCTGCTCCCTCCACCACCTTACTTCTCGCTTTCTTTAACCCACCCCAACCCCCCGGGGGCGAAACGGAAAGGAGGATCGCGTTGATGTGAATGGTTCCATTCAGATATCAACCCCCTGAGGATAGCGGAGACCCCATGGAAACTGTTTGTGCATACCACGTCCCCGACATTCGTTCACATTGACTATCTCTTCATCTAACCCGAACAGCTGTTATTTCAGCCCATCGAGCCATTCTCAGAATAAGTTTTCAGCATCAAGAGCAGTTTAAAGAGAGAAGACTCGCTTTATTCCTCTCGGAAGTTTTCCCCGAGATCGAGTCTATTGGTGGATCTTTTGATTCTGAAAAGCGAGATTCAGATTTCCTCCGAGTTGCTCCCACGTCTCCCACATTTAGCTTTTTCATCAGAAAAAATCACACTCGGCACTAATTACATTACATGGACCCAGCTCTTCATCACTCTATTAACAAGTATTTCATCTGAAAGCTCTTTATTTCAGTAAATTATTAGAAAGATCTCATTACATAGAGATGTGAGCCAAAACCAAACGTAGTGTTTTTCGGTATTACATGATATAGAGAATTTTTTCACGCGTTGATGAAAAAAATTAAATGTATCCACAAAGACACTGTATCACAAGACCGAGCTTTAAGATGGTGCTGCTAACTGCATCGTCTAGGCAAATATCTCAATCCTAACATAGACATGACCTCAATGGGATTAAAACCCACGACCTTCCGATTGCCAGGCAGGCGAGTTACCAACCTGGAAACCATAATATAATGAGATGCTTAGTTCTGCAAATATAATGAAAATGCAGTTTCTTTCAGGAGAAGAAACCGAACCTATATGAAGGAATAACGTGACTTTCGAAAGACAGTTTCAGGGGGAATCTCTCTTCGTTTTGGTGGGACGACTCCAAGATCGACACCGGTAGTCAAGTTTGTTAAGTGCCAGTCTGACAAGGTCGCGGTTTCGATTCACGACTCGGGAATGCTTACTGTGATTGTTTAAAGATTTACTTAGGCGAGTAGGTTCAGTATGCTCTCAGTACTTGGAGGCCCTAAAAACCATATCCTACTGTTCTCCAGAAACGAGTTAGCGCTTCCAAGAACTTCAGAATGAAAATTTCTCGCATGTTGATATGTTTTTATTTTCAAATGAGATGTGGAGTTAATTTTTCTCACAACTTCCCAACAGCGTTAGCGCTGATAAATGAGGCCTACGGCGCACTTCCTGCCCTACGGTCTAAGCTAAAAATGAAACCACTTTGGGAGGAAAAAAATGCCCCACGTAGGAATGAGCGCCATTCAGACTTGGATACGTATAAATAACAACAGTTCCATGTCTTCCCCTTCCACCTCTGAATGTAGAGACGGTTGGGCGTGGGGGCAAAACGGAAACACACGCACATAACAGAGAAACTATTTAGTGAATCACCTCGAGGGTACTCTTGATTTGCATTCTGCACCTATATCAAAATGTTACTCGGCATTATATCTGACTACATTTACTGATTACCCTTTAAGCCAATAAAGATATGTGTGGCAAGGGATGAGTTGTCACCAAATATCAATTACGTACATCTGCAAGAGTTTACTTATGCTACCTACACACGTAAAGATTTCAATGAATATCATACTTAATTCAATGGAGGCATACTACAGATTCTACTTTTTATCCAACATGCAAAGAAATGCCTATTTGATAAGTAATACCAAAATGCATTAAACCTATCAGTATTTCATGCAGACATGCGATGGAACAATGATTGGAATGGTACCTCAACGAATAATGATAATAAAAGAAGATGGCACTTTTTCCACAAGTTTTATGTTGGTACGACGCGTTTCAACCGCTAGGTCATCATCAGGTACATACATCTGTGAAAGGTCTGTGAGCCGTATATATCCCACTCGTATATCGTTGCCGTATATATACGGCTCACAGTCCGTTCACAGATTAATGCACCTGATGATGACCTAACGGTTGAAACGCGTCGTACCGACATAAAACTTGTGGAAAAACTGCCATCTTGTTTGATTATCAATATGTATACTTTCCACCACATCTCGCGTGTCTCAGTCAATTTCTACGAGTAGGGCTGGACCGGAGGTCCCAGTTTCGAAACTCAGGAGCGGTCTTTAGACACATCGATTCAAATCTTAGCTGTGTCATTTTCTGGGTATCAGATCTTTCTGGGTAACTGAAGACGACAAAAGCAAGGAACTGGCTCTTAAACTGATATATGGTTTTCATTTGTCGTTGGGATTAGTGTCACTGTACTCCCAAAAATCGGACCAAACCTCGGGTCATGATCCTTCCGGAAAAAAGGAGTTGAAATATACAATGGTGGACTGCAGTTTCGTTCAAACTACGGGATTATTGGGACTTTTGCGAGAATTTTATTCCGTACGGCATGACTACCACCTTATTTAAGGTAAATTCACTAGGGCATGGTTACGACTTACGAATTGAAATATTTCTATTGATGTGATTATCCCATTTGAAAATAGGCGAGTAGTAGTATTTCGGGTCAATTCTTTTTTTATGTTATCCTGCGAGCTGCCGCTAGTGCGTGCGGCATAAGGTGGTAGGTCATCAGGAACGAGAATGATACAAGGCTGCAAAAAATTTTGGACATGATAATGAAATGGGATTTGTCATGCTTTTGAAAGAATGGTACTTCATTGGCGTTGTAGTCATGTATTGAGTATGAGAAAAATGCATTATTGTATCACTCGATCCTACAGTTGAGGTACCTCATTTTGTCGCTTCCCTCCGTCCTCCTGATGTAGTGTAGGGGTAGAAATTAGAGGGGTCGGGTTGGTGCGTCAGAGGACGGAACTCTCACCTATTGGGCCTGGGATTGAATCCCAGCACTGGAAGAAATTTTTCATATATAAACCGGTTCCTATTTTTTGAGTGCTTTGTGGAAAGAACTCGAGTCCAGTACTCCATCCGTCGGATGGGTCGTTAAACCGTAGTCCCTTTGACGCCTTTCGTTTAGAGAATGGCTGATGCCGACGCCAGAATTTTCTCCACCATTCCTCCTTCCCTTCTTTTCCCATCCTTGTACCTTACCTCGTGGTCGCGCCTGTAAGTGCGGGTACAGACTTGTAAAATGACAAATGAATAGGTAATAATGTGTATGCAGTTTTAGCCTCGGACTTGCCTCATTAGAAATTTTCAAGCAGCTTCAATCTTGCGAACAACTTCCTAGTCAAGAAAGTTTCCACTCCAATCGCCAATTGACAATTTCTGTACGTATCATATGAATAAGGAGATCACGGGAATATTTTCAAGAGTATCCTGCTATAATATCACCTCAGCCTCAGCAAGGCAGTAATTGAGTGTGGGAGAGTTACTGCACTGTAAAAAGTTGATCTGATTTTCAGTGCGATCTGAATTTAAGCGCTGTCTGGTTTAAAGCAGGAACACGGATGCAAGGTGCGGAAGAGGCAGGAACATGGATGGTTGGTACATGAGCAGTTAAGCAGGAAGCAGAGGAAGCAGGATTCTGGATGGTCTGATTTTCAGCCGTTCACCTGCCTTATTTTTAGACAAGATATTACTGCTGAAATTCAACATACCCTGTCTTAAAATTGTTGCATCTGAAATTCAGATCGCTTTTGTACTTTAAAATCAGATCTAATTTTTACAGTGTGAGCGGGAGGCGAACTAGGTATCCATTCACTCCCGGATGGGAACACTGGTCGGATTTTTTTTTCTTCTGTGACCCAACCCTGCCCTGCGAAGAGTAACGTGTCGTTAAAAATAGACGCCCGTGTTTTCCCACCGCCTTCCGTCCCGTGAACGATATTGCGTCCTCTTCCCATAATCCTCTGTGGGAAGGATTCGGAGCGGTTTAAGAAATTTTACCGGAAGGGCAATGAAGAGCGCAAGAGTTACCCCCTCACTCGAGACCGATTTAAGTTCAAGGGCCGGTTAACGTCCGGTAGCACATTAGCCCGACGACTAGTTTTAAATGATGTTATTTTGAGCTTTAACCAAGTTTTTTCGCGTCCTGATGAAAACAAAAAATTAAAAATGCTTGGTAAAGAGTGAGATTTGAATTTAAATGCCGAGTCTTGGTCGACCCACGTACACTGCGTTCAATTACGGATAATTTACTGGGGTGCAGGGTGCATTAAACCAGGCTGCCAACTCAAAATAGTCTCGTTAAGCTCAGTCGTGGCGGCATTAAAGGATCATATGTCTCATTTCAAACGAAAGCAGTCTAGTGAGTGCAAAGCACAAATTCTATTTGCAAGAGTATTAAGGTGTTACTAAAATAGTCCTACATTTTTCATTCACCCGAGAAAATAATCGCTAAAAAATTGCTGAAGATGAGGCCATCAATTTTGTCCCATATTTTTAGAGCGACTTGAAATTTGCGGAGGCCAAGTATAAGATGAAGCGTGTAGCGGAATGATAATTCGTTTTTTGTTTCTAAATATTGTCTCACGACAAGATTCAATGCATTCACCTTACTGCTCGCTTTTCAGGGAACTGACAGGTAGCTGGAATGTGATTTTAAACGTTCTCATCGGTTTCGAGTCTAAAAGAGCTCCTATTCTACGAGTTTATTTCTCGAGATGATCCAAGGATTGATACTCTGAATTATATTCAGAAGTTTTCTCCTGATACCGTGCCAATATTTAAACATACAGTCATTTGGGATGCGTTTCAAATAGGGGCAAAAAAAGCTTCATACAATACACTCTGGTGTGAATCCCAATATAGGCCGAAAATAATATTGTTAAAAAGGTGTAATTCCATTATGTAGTAATTCTCCTTCAAGTTTGGTTACAATCGCGACAAATACTATGCATAAAGGATCATTACCATGCTACGTGATTTTGTGGATAGGTTTAAAAACTCGTAGGAATACTCATCAATAATTCATGATGTTTTATGCACCACCGACACGAGGAAAGAATTAACCTAATATCGACAATATATATGAAGAAAAGATACATTGTCAACGATATGATCGATCATAACTTTTTCCACAGACGTGCCAGAAATTGCATGAATTCTGGATCTAAACTACACAGAGGCAGAGACTTTGGTGAAATAACGAGGAAAAACAAAAATAAATAAATTCTCTTTTTCGGGAAAGATTAATGCAATGATATACATTTGGGTGAAATTTCTAGTGAAACATTTTAAAAGCAGTAACAAAAAGTTTTTTCTTACTGAAGTTAGCCAAAATTTTGCTCTTCATCCCACTTACGGACTGAGGCCATAAAAGGGTTTGCTAGTAAGAATACAAAAGCGAAAGGCATTATTGTCACGCCGCTGAAAAATTTTTATCCTTGCAGCGTAAGTTTGCATGATGCTGGAGTAAATCCTTATCTCCAACTTACGAGTCTTACTTTCACAATGCCAGTTTAAGGAAGCAAATGATTAAGAGTATTTCCGTTCTCTGAAGCACAAGCTTGGAGTATTCGGGAACTAAAGACGAGGGAAGACGGGATCGGAGTACGATCGTAGCTGAAGCAGATACATGGCCAGCTAAACACAAGCCGTGAGATTTCCCCGGCGTAAAATCCTCCTGGGAAACTGCAAGCAGAAGCGGGAAATTACCTGGCAACTCAAACTCTAACGTGGAAATTACACATACTGCTGCGCTTAGTACTTAGGGAAAGTACTCCTCCCTCACCTATCACGCCCGCCTTTAGATTAAACCCTTCGAAGAGCATCATATTAATATTAATTCGCCTCTGAGCTTCATATATTTTAAATTTAAAGTTAAATTTAAGTTGAACTTTCAACTAGTTATGCCCTACCTTTAATAAGCAGCCAGTGTTTGGGAACAGAATGAATTACGCTTGATCATATAACTAGACAGTGTGCAGTGTTGAGCAGCTAGGTTTGTTAAAAGGTGTTGCGATAGGTTTAGCAGTGTATGAAAATTAATAGAAGAATTAGGTTGGAAATCATTATCAGATCGTAGGCTAAAATACCAATTAAATCTCCGGCAGAAATTAACAACGGATAGGTTTACGGGAGATGTTCGAAATATATTAAAAACCCCAGCGTATTATGATAGATTTAACCAGATAAATAAGACTAGAGAGATATATTGATGCACCGATATATTTCAAATATCATTTTTTCCCGTGAACCGTAAGAGAACAGAATAGGTAGCAAAGAAAAGAGATAGGTGGGATAGATACGTGAAATATTATTACAGTAGACTGTAGTGGTAGCTCTTAGTTGCGTGGTTAGCATTTACAGGTTACATGCAAGGCTGCATAGCAGATCTACATCTACACGCAGTTGAATCTGGTAGGCCTTAGTAGCTCTTAACTGCATGTCAATGGTGCATGTTTGGTGATCTTTACCCCCTCACAGACACCCTAGTGGTGAATCTGGGGGAATTATGTAGATGTAAAGAAGGTAAAAAACACCATTAAGTCCCGAAACACAAAATATGCTCAAATACTGAAGGATTTACCCAAAAACATTCACATTTTTAATTTATGTGTAAGGTTTATGCATGAAATAAAGTTTTTCTTGTTAAACTGGTCATTCCAACGCTGGAAAATGAGGTTTAACTCAAAGCGTAAATAATGGTGCGGCTGAAAAACGATGCCGAATGCTTTCATGATGCAAGAACGTCCTAGACCGTACCGTAATTACAGCACTCATAAACATCATCAAAATCAGAGCATCCAAGCGCTTACCCCTTGGTTATTTGGTACCGTACATTTGAAATCCCTCCCCAACCCATAATGGCTCCATTAAAACCCAAATGACCTCGAGCACGCAGCCGCTATTCGGAGGAGCATTGGGACAGGAAGGGGACACCAAATTACTTCGTTCCCAGCCGTTATAAACGCAGTCCACAAAACCGAAGACGGGGATGAGACCTCGCTTATTTCGCACATGAGCCCACCAACAGGGATAACCCGTTCTCACCATCTGAGGAGGCTAGGTCCGTTTTGGAAGCCAGTTGATTTCGGTAATTGGGAAAAAATTGTTTCTGAAGGCTTTAAGCAGTAAATTGGTAAAGATGGTTTGAAGTCGAGTGGATGGCATAAACCGGAGACGCCGTGAAGTCTGCGGGAGTGAGGGAGATGAGTTTTTGGGCCTCGGGCGGGAGCTGGATTCGTGTCGGATGCCCCTGAATCGCTCGGGTGTCCACTACACGGACGAGGCATCGTTTAGGGTAGCGCGTAGGATACTGGAGCATACACGTAGAGTTTAGCTCAGGTGGTAGCCTAGATTGCAGGACATATACCCGGGGGAGCAATCTTGGAAGAAATTGACAGAACATGCAGAGTAGGTTTAGAAGGTGAGAGAAAAACACATAAAAAGATCGAGCATGCTAAACCATCAAAGATAATAGGTGGGACGAATAGTGGGTCCGTTAAGAATTATCGAGGAAAATTTTAATTGGAAAAAAGCACCAAGAGAGAAACAGAATGGGAGAAAGAATTTCAGTGATAGTAGTGAATTCATCTACATCTACATAATACCCTGCAAGCCACCATAAAGGTGTGTGGCAGGGGGTGAACCATCACCAAACATTCACTACATATCATGCATAAAATTTGTAATTAAAAATTAAAATAGCAAAGCATACATGCAAAAACATGCTGTTAGTTGGGTTAGCTATAGGTCCTTATACAAACATGCAGCTACCAATGTTATCTATTGCTACACGCGTACTGGATACATTTACCGTTATTCATATCACTAATAGTACGAGGAAAAAAGGACATTTTGAATCTGTCAGTTCGGCAATCTATTTCTCCAATTTTGTGATTATGGTCCAGTCTACCATAGTAAGTTGGGGCCCGCAAAATATTTTTAACATCATCACTGAAAATATGGTGTTGGAATTTATTTAAGAGATTAAGTCTAAATTTCAACCTGCGATCTGACAATGTTTCCCAATTTAATTCATTTAATAGACTGGTTACGCTAATAAGGTTATCATACCGGCCCTTGACAAATCTTGCCGATCTTCGCTGCACACGTTCGAGTTCGTTATTTAGACCGATTTCGTAGGGATCCCATACACTTGCAGCATATTCCAAATGAGGTCTTACAAGGGAAAGGTAGCTGATTTCTCGTACATGATCGTCACATTTACCTAGTACTCTTTTGACGCATCCCAGTTTACGATTCGCTTGACCCATTATTTCACGAATGTGTTTACCCCAGGAAAGATCATTTATCAGTCTTATTCCAAGATATTTAATGGATTCCACGTTTGTTAATTCATTATTACTTATTTTGTAAGTGCTAGGAGGAGAGAAATTCCTTTTCCAAAAATTCATTATAAGACATTTTTTAAAGTTAAGTTCTAACTGCCATGTATCACACCAAGTTTCAATTGCTTGTAGGTCAATATTTAAATATTCCTTGATAGGTTAGGTAGGGGAATAGGATAGGTAGGGGAAATATTTTAGATTAGTCTGTAGTGCATGATGCAAGTATTAATCCTTTAAATACGATAGATACTAACAATCTAGTTGCATGAGACCCTATAGTTGCTTGTTTGCATGTCGGTAGTGCATCCTTGGTGATCTTCACCCCCTGCCACACACCCTCGCGGTGGCTTGCAGGGTATCGTATAGCTGTAGATGTAGAGAAAAATGTGAAGAGCATTAGAATGTGTGTGCGCATATTTTCCTTAGGCTCTGTTGTTATGTTATTAAGAGTTGAGGCTCCTATACCGTAGAAAAGCTTCTATCGCTGGAATTCGACCCAGGGCCCTTGCGGTCCTCACTCTAGCCACTACAAAAATCTGAGCACCGTAGCGTTCATATTTTTTAAAAGTCCATCAGGTACGTTACCACATTAGGAAAAAAAATTTCATGATGGTTGTCTTTGTAAGAAATGTTTCAGTCTTTGTTTAGTTGTAAGAAATTCTTTCAGCCTTGACTTGGTAGAATTCTGTCATCACGGGACATCTAAAGATTTCACCACAATTCCGCATTAATATTTGATCTCACGACCCGGTTTCGCCACCGTTTATCATAGACAGGCCGTGGTGACAACTGATCTTGAGAATATATGTTAAATGGTACATGTGGAATTGCTTTGAGATATATAATTTTTCTTCCCTAGAAGTTAGTCTTCACTGATAGTAAAAACACCATAAGTAATAAGTACTCTTAATAAATCAGGAGGAAACACGATAATGCATAGGTTAGCTTAAAGGAGTTGCCGGACACGGGTTCAAGGTAGGCACGAAACAAATCAGTAAAGCCAACCTTCTTAATGACCCATAATTATCTCCCCAACCACTTTAACGACTCGTGCGAGGGTCGGTGAATGAAACCACCGCTCACTCCCAAGGCAGATCTTGGCAAGGACTCGCCCCGAGAGGGTAGTAAGCAGCCCCACCCCTCGCGCGCGGCTGACGGAAGGGCTGGAGGGTAGTGGCATACGCGCAGTTAATTACCTTCCACCCCCAAAGCACAAATGAATAAAAATATTATCCCTCTCCCGAGGCTTACAAACCTTACGTTGGCGTGGCATATTAATGACGTTATTCATCATTACAAACTCGCAAAGGGTTTAATGAAATGACGAACTTAGATTATGCCGGAGAAAAATTAAAACCTCCTCCTAAGCGATAGGATAAAATAAATACCATTAATTACTTCTAGGGTCGTTTTTGAAGCAATTTAAAAAGATGGGCCAAACATTAATATGGGTGGCTTCCGGACTCGCGGATGAGCTGAAAAGGTGACTCTAAGAACCTCAAGAAGCAAGGATGACATTAAATAAGAGCATGTTGTATTGATTAGGCGCTGATAGTTGTACTAGGACTATGAATATATTAACGCGAAAAAGGATTTAAGGGGAGGGGTTGGTGTGGTGGCTAGAGTACTGGCCTCCCATCCCGAAGGGCCGGCTTCGATTCCCAGCAGTGGCGAATTTTTCACAGGAAAACCGGTCCCCACTTGAGTGCCTAGTGGAAGGTATTTCAAGTTCAGTCCTCCGTCCGTCGGCTGGGACGTTAAGTGGTGGTCCTCTTGGCGCCTTTCGTTAAGAGTACACCGGGTTTCTCTCCACCCTTCTTCCGTTCCCTGAAAACTCCTGCCATTACCCAATTCCACCTATCCTATATGGTGCAAATCACCTCAGCTGTCGGTCGCCTCCCCTAAATAACCAACCAACCAAAAGGGTTTAAAAAGGAGATTGTTAAATATAACACAGATGTATTCTGTTCTATATATATTAGTACGATCGGTATAACAACGCTGAAAAAGGAGAACATTAGATAATACCCCGCTTTAAGGTGATGAATATGGGTATTTAAAATTAACATAGGCAGTGAGGCATGGACGATGACAGCCGCGGAGAAGAAAAGGGCAGAAGCATTCGAAATGTGGTGCTACAGAAGAATGATGAAGATTAAATGGATCTACCGAGTAAGTAACAAGGAAGTCCTAAGAAGAGTGGGAGAAAAGAGAAGTCTGTTGACAATTCTAAAAAGAAAAAGGGAATACTTAATCGGACATATCTTGAGACACGATGGCCTGATATAGACTATCTTCGAGGGAAAAGTGACCGGTAAGATTGGAAAAGGCAGGCCTCGTATGAGATACATGGAACAGGTTGTGAAGGATGTAAAAGAGAAGAATTACGTCACAATGACAAGGTTGGCCGATAGAAGAATAGAGTGGAAAGCTGCGTCAAACCAATCCTAGGATTGTTGACCAATGATGGTGAAGAAACAAACATTTTGAGATCTACGTGAAAGTTCAGAAAAATAATATAGATTTATAATATAGTTAAAGAAACGAAGAAAAATTTTTCATGAAATTGGTTAATAAGTAGTTACGTATGATCAGGCATACCTTAAAGGCGATCTTAAAGCCTTGGCAGTATCACTGATATTGTGTGCGAAATGAAGCGATTAACATACTTAATGAGTTGATGATTTTTAGGTATTTACATTATAAATGCCTGATATTTTATTAATAAAGAAAAGATTTCAACAGTTTATATATTTTTAATGCACTTTATTTCTTAGTTCTTCTAAGTCCCGTCAGGCATTAAGTGATGAAATGCGGCTCGAAAACTGATGATTGACGTGTTCCAAATAAGTGTTGTACTCGTATATACGAGTATTTACCATCTATCTTCATATAGGTAAAATAGTATATATTTATTCTATTATGTGTTAACCTATATTCTGATTTTAGAGTTCAATTGGAGCGGAGATTACACAGGACATTGATGAAAACGTTTATTTTTCAAATGAAAAAATTAGATTTACGCATTGGTAACTTTTGTCGAAAGAAAGTTCTCCGCCGCAGTTAATCTGTCGCGCTCGAAGGGAAAGCCATAAAATTCTTCCACGCTCGCTATTACTGGGAAATATAATCGAAATTGGAGGTGCAGTTTCAAGAATGCATAAAACAAAATTAACGACGTCTTTTCTGCCAATCCACATCTAGGAGGCATCATAAAAATTTAACACAAAATCTCGCTAAAAACAAAACCTTATACTTTTAATGGCAGAGGTATACGAAAGGCTGTGAAAATTTTACTTTGATCTTACGCATAAACGTTCAGTGGCTCTAATCAATCCATCGCTTGTTCGTGGATCAGAGACGTCACTCATATCCTCAGACCTGAGGTCTACGGAAATTTTCAAGAATCCCAAAGGATACATTTGACTATTCTCGTGTCCTTCGAACATTTTAGTAAAACTTACTTTTTAAATCTTATATTTGCGACAAGAAAGGGTCTCGGATCATTGTTCCTGCACATTTATGGACCATTTGCAAATATAACCTTATTTCTCCCCATTGTAATCTTTAAGGATCACATAAAACCGAGGACAAGAAATGAATGAAAATGGAGGTCAAAATACTTTAAAGTCGTGCGTAACACGAGGCAACAAATGTTCCTTTAAAAATGCAATGCACGGGTTAGCTTTTCCTCCTCCAAGTTCCAAAAAAACACTCCTTCAACATTGTTCAAGACCCCTCTTTAGTTCCTATTTCAACTTTTGATGAGTTCTTATAGCAATTTTCCTCAATAGCAGAATTTCCACAAGCAAAAATAACACTTCGACTGGTACTCGAACCCTGAACCACAGATTTTCGGCCATGCACCCTGCAAATTGGGCTACTGAGGCTTTTCCTTCTGTGCTCTTTTTCTCTGTGGAAATACTACTATTGTGCATTTCAGCGGGTGACATCGCTAAGGCGTTCGTGATTAGTTCGCAATCCTGGAAACAATTTTCCTCATTTTCACAGACTATCTCAGAATAGAACTGATCTTCCGAAGCTTTTTATTTCCCCATTAGCCATGTAACTATTATCACGTAAGTCATATTTGTAAGCCTTCACACGGGAACAAATTATTTTTCTTTTAATTTATTTCTTTGCTCTTTTACTTATATCCATGACGTCAAAAAATTCTGTTACTCACGATTCTTCTGCCGTTAATAGTCACTGCATCTCTAACACACTCTCCAGTACCTCATGTATCACAATATATCCTCTTTTCAATTTAGCTGATGGGGATCAATTTGGTGTGGTGGCTACGGTCCTGGCCTTTCATCTTGGAAGCCTGGTTCGAATCTCGACAATGGCTGAATTTTTGATCGGTATACGGGACCCAATGCAGTGTTATGTGGAGAGCATTTCAAGTTCAGTCTCCATTTGATTGGTTGGCTATTTAGGGGAGGCGACCGACAGCTGAGGTCATTTGCGCCATTTAGGATAGGTTGGTAATTGGTTAATGGTAGGAGGAGGTAATGGTAGGAGTTTTCAGGAAGCGGAGGAAGGGTGGAGAGAAACCCGGCATCGGCATTAGCCTACTCTTACTAAAGACGCAAAGAGGACGTAATGTCCCAACTGACGGACGGTTTACTGGACTCGAAATGCTCTCCATAAGGCACTCAATTAGGGACCGGCATACCAATGACAAATCCACCAGTTCCGGGGTTCGAACCGGGCCTTCGGGATGGGAGGCCAGTACTCTAGCCACCACATCAACCCGATCCCCCTTCAGTCTCCATTCCGTCAGATGGGAAGTTTGGCACCTTACGTTAAGAGTCGGAACGTGCTGACGCTGGGTTTCTCTCCACCACGAATTCCTTCCGTTGCCTAAAAATTCCAACCTATACCCTATTACCGACCCCATTTTAAGAGGCGCAAATGACCTAAGTTGACGCATTGCCAAAGAAGTTAAAAACGAATTACTCGAGAATGAGGCTTCACAAATTACTACTGGGAACTTACATCTCATGAGAATCCATTTATATACTTTTGATTTTTCATCTTTTATCATTTTTACCTGTAATATTTTTGATTTGTATAAGGCAAAATGTTTTGTACTTTTTTTTTTCTTTTTTTTACATTTTACAATGCGTTTAACTATATATTTGTACTCTGTACCTATTTGAACCAATAATGTATCTTTTATGCCCTGGGCGGGGGGTGGAGAGGACGGCAACGTCCTATCCCGCCCAGGTAAAATAAAACTCAAGTAAAGTAAAGTAAAGTAAGTTGTAGTTCACCTCTCCTGAATAGCTACTAACTTCAATTTCGCAGTCTCCTCATTTCACTGCTGAATAGCCATGCATTCTCCAACCTTTTTAGTTTCATCTACGTCTACCTCAACGTAATACCCTGCAAGCCACCACGAAGATGTATGGCAGGGGGTGTAGATAACCAAGAATGCACCATTGACATTCAACTAGGATACCTACTACATTGAAACATGCTAGATAATAGGGTCACATGCAGCTAAATGGTTTGTATCTAAGTTTCCTGCCTTCCTCTTCTCTAACCAGCTTAACTTCTACATTCCTCTAACCACCTACATCTCGAACAATCCAATATATTTTACTACCATCCCAATCCCTATCTAATTATTAAAAAAATCGCCTTTAAAAGATCGCCTGTAAAATTGTTTTTGCCAACTACAGCACCACTTGGTACAACGCTGTCATGCAAATCTCCGATAGACTCCGTTTATTGGTTTCTACTCAGAAATCGTAAACGAACGACGAAGATGACTAACGGAGCAGTCCATTGGTGCTCAGGCATTTTAAACCGAATGGGAAGATTCGTTTCGCTTCAATCGCCGTCGTTTTAAGTCTAAGAGCTTCGCACAACCTCTTTGAAACATCTTCCCCAGGATTTATGGTGAGGTTTACCACAAGGAAAACCAATGCGGCAAACGTAATATCCGACTCATCTCCAAATCCCTTAACTCAAAGACAATACACGCGATTGAATGACCAAATACTTGGAATTATATTGGCCAGTTCTCGCAGGGTAGAAAACCGAATCATAACAAAATGCTTGCGGAGAGAAGATGGCAAAACGGGAAATTAACCCTGGTCGCTAATTATATTTCATTTGGAAGTTTGGCGAGGCCCTAATTGCCGTAATTTCAACTTCGCTCAAACAGAGAGGGGATTTGGAAAAGGGAGGAGTGGAGAAAAACGGTCCATCGAGTTCCCCTGGGTGGCGAGACTGTTCTGAACCGCGCCTCCCGCCGGCGGCGACAGCAGACGTCGACTCTCGGGGATTAATCCCCTCGCCCCTACCCTCCCCCCCTCCCTCAAACACTCAAAATTCGCTGACCTGAAAAGAGAAGGATGTCCCATCTCTGTCATTCGGAGAGCAACTGAGTGCCTGTCTATAAGAAAGAGTACGATCTCGTCAACTTCCCCGACCCCATTATGAACAGAAAATTTATCATACGCATTTAACTCCCAGCTAATATATACGTTCGAACGGTAATGCGAGTAGTTTTATCACGAATGAGGACAAGATAGAAACTCAACATACTATGGCTAGTCAGACCTTAAGGTAAAATTAGATAGGTAGAAAATAGGAGGACAGGGGTTTAAATACCATATTGAGAAAATTTTTTCGTTATTTTCTTACCATAGTGCTCACATTAGCCAAAGTCACTGAAAATATTTTTAGAAGGAATTCATACTCGGTTTAGACTTTCGATTCCCAATTTCCAATCTTCCCGTTCTTTCTAGAGTACTTACTTCTTCTAGTCCTATTTCTGTCGTTTCCTACTTTATTATTATCTTATTCTATCCAGCTCTTTCATAACAACAAGATACATCTCCTTATCAAGAAATGCAAACTAGCCGCGATAAACATAGCTGAGTCACCCGCGGAAATGCTCAATAGCTTAGTTTCCAAATGGAAAAAATTTACCTCAAACGGGATTCGAACCCGGACCCGAATAGGTACACTACTAGTTAAGCTACCGATGCCTCGGGTTCGAATCTTGGTTGAGGTGGATTTTTCCTTGTAGAAATACACCTCTTCTTCTTTTTCCCTTTGGGTACCACATCAAATATTTTTTTAGGAGTCTCATTTCCTATCCGTAGTACATGTACAACTGATGAACTTTGACGCCATTTATTACTACAGTATCATTTATATTCATTACTTCCCTTATTTCAATGATTGATACCCTTCTGCAAAATCCATTTCAGTGGTCAAATAGAGTCTTGCGGTTGTTTCGTTTAGTAGCCACAGCTGTATGTTACTAAACTATCTATGATCATATGATACATTCAGTTATTTTTTTTCTTTAATATAGACTGGTCCTGCTATGAGCGTTGGAGAAAGATTATTGGCATTTTTAAACTGCCGGCATCGGTAATCGCTAATCGGCATGAAACTATCAATCAATCACGTGGTTAACTCGGAACTATTCGATGGAGCTGAACTAAGCAGAATAAATAAATGTAGGTGGAGGTAAAAGTGGGGAGGGGAACGAGGTGAGGAGGGGTTGGGAGGAAGGAGAGGGAGCAAAGGGGAAACCACTAGGGAGAGAGGAGGGAAGGTTCCTCCGACCGATAAGTTCAAATCGATAGGCAGGAGCGTCACACTGCTCCCGAAACCACCTTTGGGAACGGTGGTGCGGGGCTGCCAGCCAAGCCAGTCATTCCGAGGCGGCGGTTAAGGGGAAGAGGACCGCGAGGAGATGGGGACGAGAAAAAAAAGCCCTTTCACTTCCGTCGACGGAGCGGGGAGTCGGGAAGGAGGGAGGTGCTCTCACAACATTTCTTGCCGGGGAGGGAAAAACTAAAGGAGGAACCAAACCCTCGCTTTCCCAACGGGCGGATCTTTGCCCTGAGGCCTTCTTCGCGGGCTCCCTACGTCTCTGTGTTCGGTTCTCCGCGAAGAGGAGAGGGGGGAGTGGCAGAGACAGGAGCGGGAAACTGTGCGAGATTTGGAGCGAAGTATTTGGCTAGGAATCGGGGGGAGGGTGAGAGGGAGGAGAGGAGGGGAGGGAAGTGGGAGGGATCTAGCGAGGATGAATGGAGAGGTGGAGTCGTATCCGAGCGCGGATGGAGACGCTAGGGTGCCTAGACCCTGACAACGGAATTAAAACCGACATTCACGCGGTTTGGAAACCCACGCGGCAGTGGTATATTAGCAATTAGTCCACCGCGAGGTTGTTTTGTTCCCAGCTTCGCACCACCGCGATAATTTCTTATTAGCATTCCTCGAGGAAATCTGTTTTTAAGAGCGCCAGCTACTTAGGCTATGCCACACCTTTTAGCTTCAGCCTATTTCTAAGACAAGAAAACGGGTGGGTATGGAGTACTAGCTTCTTCCTAGTGTCCGTGTTCAAATCCCGGCCGAGGTAGAGAATTTTCATCACTATAAGTGAGTACTCAACTTAGGCACTCCATCCATCAAACAGTGAAGTTTAAGGCAGCAATAATTCGGGGAGGTGACCCACAACTAAGATCAATTACGCCAAGTACGTTAGGTGGGGAATATGAGTAGGGGAAGAAATTATTCAGAGAAGAGTGGAGAGAAACCCGGCGTCGACTTACTCAAAAGAAAAGGCGCCAAGGGGCTCATGGTTTGACGTCCCATCCGACAGACAGAGTAGTGAACTCGTGAAGTGCATAGTTTTCTACATTGCGGCTACTCTTTGCAGTTGAGTAGCTGCCTTGAAGAGGACTCTGAAGGAATCCGCAAAGCACTTAAATGGGGACCGGCTTATCAATTAAAATTTTTACCGCTGCCAGGCTCGGAAACCGGCCACTCGGGATGGGACACCACTACTCTAATAATCGCATCAATCCGATTCCAGCAAAATAGAGAACAAATGAGTAGAGTTCATTACGAGCAGACTGATGCCACCGCCGGGTTTCTTGGAAAATTCCTACCTAACTTTTTACCTCAAATGGCGAAATTTACCTTCGTTATTGGTTGCTTCCTCATATCATCTACATCTACATCTACATAATACCCTGCAAGCCACCACGAGGGTGTGTGGCAGGGGGTGATTTCTCACCAAACATGCACTACATATCATGCATTAAAAAGGAATAGTATTAATATAGTAGTCAGAACAACACTATTTAAAAAAAAGATACAAATTGCTAGGCAAACATGCAAAAACATTCTGTTAGTAGGGTTAGCTTTAAGTACTCATACCAACATGCAGCTACCAATGCTATTCATTGCTACTCTCTGATAGGACATATTTACCGTTATTCGTATCTCTAATTGTGCGAGGGAAGAAGGACATTTTGAATCTATCAGTTCGGCAATCAATTTCTCTAATTTTATGAATATGGTCCAGTCTGCCATAGTAAGTTGGGGTTCGTAAAATATTTTTAACATCATCACTGAAAATATTGCCTTGGAATTTGTTTAAGAGATTAATTCTAAATTAAGTATCACTACCATGTAACCAATTGTAAGACAACAAAGGCTTTAATGCCCACTGCCAGTTGCCGATCCGCTTCCTTTAGTTCCTTAGGTAGGCGCGTTGACGAAGTGACTACCCTCTCGCAGGTGCCGAAGGAGAATTACGTGTGTTTCCTACATCATTTGTCCCGTAACATGAGCCTCAGAGTCGCGACTCGAACCTCTATTGGTACCGTAGTACTTATCCTAAGGCGGCGTGAAATCAAAGTGGGTATAATTAGAATTTAGAATTTATTTACTTCCCAAAAAATGAAATTTCACAAATACAAATATATCAAGAAAAAATTTTGGGAGGTTTTAGGTAGCCTCTAAAGTATTCACTGTGCTGAGGCTACCTTCACAGTGCATAGCTGCAATAATTCATGGACTAATACGAGATACAACAAACAAATTAGGAAAATTTCAATGAATTATACAAATTTTTTGATGAGCCAAGACTTTTACACAAAAACATTAAATAAATAATCCACCTCGGGCTGAGTAAATAACCAGTCCACCGCTTCTTGCAAGCATGTAGTTCTATTCACACTTTCACACGCTAGTATGAAATTGCAAACTTTTGGTTCCATGTAAAGAATACATCCATTAAAGAAAGTTTTATTTGGATTTGTCATTGGAACATAGAATTATTTAACTCGCAGATTATAAAATGTTCTTCGCATAGGTATATTACCACTTTCACAAAAAATAGCCTAAAAACTTTAAATATATGTATATAAATGTCTTATAGATAACAATTTTTACGAAACCAATACGGCAAAAGAGTGGTAGTATTGGCGCTTAGCTAAAAGGATTCTGATTATTCTTTTATGCATTACTATAATGGATTTAAGATCATTTAGGTAGGCACCCCCAGCACAATAATCCATTATTCAATTTCAATCGGATACTTTGAAAGAGCGAGTAATCTGGGTTAATATCCCGGTAGAGCGTGTTAGGACACGTTTCAACGATGTAATTTTCTGGGCATCTGATACATATTTAGCTAATATTACCTATCCCTATTTTAGCTAAAAACCTGTCGCTAGTGTGAAATTTAAATAGCCATATTTATGCAGCTTCCACTGCATTTTGTGACCAATTGCTGGGAAGGAATAAGTTTCAGCAGCAGAGGCAGCGAAAATTGCCTTCCGGGAGAGTAATATTGTAAGAATCATTTGGGGGCATCTAGCGAACAAAAACAGTAATGCTCAGTGAAACTGAGCTATGTGAAGAAAATAATGTGCGCTCTGCTCTCAAAAATCAAGTGATGCATTATTAATTGCTTCTATTTTTCCTACATTCCAGAGCCCACTTTGATAAGAAATGAGAATCCCATCGCATAGCCATGCGGTTTAAGGGAATGAAAACACACCCTACACAAAGGAAGCAATTAATTACCATGGAAACGACTTCAAAGACAGAACTAATTATCCTTACTGCAATAATTTACACTTGACCGATCACGGTTTTAAATTATATTTGTCAATACATGGGTGCGCTTTAAAATTCAGATTAATATACCCATTTATTTTATACCTTCCGGGATAAAATGCATTGGCTCCGGGAAATTAAAGTTGAATTGAAGGCCGAGGCAAAACTCGAATTTTTTCACTTTATCAAACAACAGTTTGCTATTGACTTTACCAAAGAAGTTGCCCGGGAATCCATCGCCAAAGGGAAACATAGCGATGGATTTTTTTCACTAGTATTTCGGAGTATGTTTTCAATTTTGATAGCTTTTCTCAAACCGTTTGTTTCGAACAAGAACTAAAATGTCCATATATATCTTGTAAATACTTTCAAATCGGAGGTCATCATTGTGCCATTTACGATTCAAACTTATGTGTAAAAATTGATCTCACCTTCTAGGTAGATAATATTAATATGAAAAATATTTATTTACTCAAACGATTCGGAAGGAAATATTAATCCAATTAATCTATTGATAATCGTTCAAAAAACATGGTCCTGAACACGGCATGTTAGTAAGCAGCACTAAAAATAAAACGGCGCAAATCTAATCTCTGATATCTGAGTTGACGATAGATAATACAAGTAGATTGTATTCATAATATTTTTCTTTTTAAAATTATATCTAATGACATTTTTCATGACGTAATAGGTTTATCTATGTGCAATGGACTAACAAGGCGGTTGCCGAAAATAACCAATGATACATGAAGGCGGAAAACGATTACTCTGGTACCACAAATGGTTTTCTAATGCTTAATTTAAGCATCTAAATATATATAGGAATTAGCCACCTAATCAGGAATGCTTTGGAAAAGTTGACTACATAAGAACTTCATTGTATCAGAAAAGTATACGCGCAACCTCGTTGAATAAAAAATTACTATCCTGAAAGCGTTCAGTATCTAATACATCACAGTCATATCAAACAAAAGCTTAAACGACCTACGAAAATTAAAAAAATATGAATATTCAAATTTTGACCAATGTCCCGAGATAATGTGCTGAAAATTCATGAAATCTACTTTTGTAAAACCGCACTGTATCTAAAAATGTTACCTAACTTACCCATAGACGAAGGAAGGGAACTTGTAAAACCAATTATTGGTACTATGAAACCAAATGCAACATTTCAGTAAAACCTCATTTGATACGGAGTGCGTCAATCATATATTAAATCGAATTAACACTTACAGGAAGTGTTCAGATACGATCATGGTTCAGAAATAATATTGGTTTCTAATGTAATAAAGCTGCGTTTTATTCTTCATACTCTTCACGCTGGAAATTGTGAAAAAACTGTATGGGATGATTTTGGCTGACCCCTCTCATTTTATCTTTCCTAGATTAAGATGGATATTCCTCTTTATATGAGGAACACCTGCAGAGTGGCTATTAGAGTAGTGCCGAGAGGCTGAGCAGAAGGCCACCAAATGGCTATAGCCTCAGATATAGAGAGAAGGATGGGTACAGTGAATGGGAAATGTGTGGTGAGAGAGCGTTATACGTGAAATGGAATGTTACACTGAGGAGGAATTATCAAGGAAATTCAGAGCATGCACACTGATTTTAGGCAATAATTTTGGAGACGAACCGAAAACATGTATGGAGGTGGACAGCAATTAAGAGATCACTGTATGGAAAAACAGAATTTACGGTCTAAATATTGAACAGAACACAAATAAAGGAATCGCTGAATAAGGAGATAAAAACGTTAAAAAATTAAGAGCATACTGCGAGAGCTCAAAAATAGTATGTGAAAATCACCAGGGTATAAACTTCGACATGAGTGTGCACAACCTCATCTACATAAATAAATTAAAATTCAATTGAATAAATAGCCAATAGAATGATTCGCCGTATTAAAGATGACGAAACAATACCAAAGTTTCGATTCCACTCTAATGATGGAAAAGTAAATTAATATTTTGGTGATCACAGATATAGAGTTTTTATGTACTACCTTTTCGGACGCAATTAGTTTAGGGAGTTTAAGTAGTATATGTTGATTACTACTGAGCGTAAAATAAAAGTTGAATAAGGCGTAAGAATTACTCCCCTCCAAGAAATTCTTAGTTGACCCGCTTCCGTCACAAATTCCTTTAAGTAGACCCATCGAAACTTCAGGGAGTGTACGACTTAAACAAGAATCAACTTGCAAATATGCCAAGATCGTTGGTACCGCATAGATGGTCGTTTTTCTATTTTCTCTTTTCCTTTATTTCTATTCTCTGGAAACATTATTCTTCGTCCCGCGACTAGCGGGATCGGTCTAAATAACGAACTTGAACGTGTTCAACGAAGATCGGCAAGATTTGTAAAGGGCCGGTATGATAACCTTATTAGCGTAACCAATCTATTAAATGAATTAAATTGGGAATCATTGTCAGATCGCAGGTTGAAATTTAGATTTAAACTCTTAAATAAATTCCAACACCATATTTTCAGTGATGATGTTAAAAATATTTTGCGGACCCCAACTTACTATGGTAGACTGGACCGTAATCACAAAATTAGAGAAATAGATTGCCGAACTTACGGATTCAAAATGTGCTTTTTTTCCTCGTACTATTAGGGATATGAATAACGGTAAATATATCCGGTACGAGTGTAGCAATGGATAACATTGGTAGCTGCATGTTGGTATAAGGACTTAAAGCTAACCCAACTAACAGCATGCTTTTGCATGTATGCTTTGCTATTTTAATGTTTAATTACAAATTTTATGCATGCTATGTAGTGCATGCTTGGTGAGAGTTCCCCCCCTGCCACACACCTTTATGGTGGCTTGCAGAGTATTATGTAGATGTAGCGTAGAACTTGATTTCATAACGCCAGCGGAAAGGAAAGGGAAGGATGGAACAAAAGCAATGTGAGATTGGAGAAGTTCTGAGGAGAGAGACGGAATGTGAGGCAAAAGAGAGACAGCGAGAGATGGCACGCGAGGGAGAGAGAGAAAGAAAGACAGAACTGAACTCGAGTGTGGACGGGTCCGAAGGCAAATCGTCCAATAACTCCAACTTAACCCCAACATTTGGTAACCGCTCGGGTTAAAAAGGGGATGGCTGGGAAGGCGGAGAGAGGGAGTGGAAGAGATAGGTCTCGCCTTAAGATGCGGGGAAAAGGGTTTTCAGAGCGCACCCCCGTCTGAGCAGAGGAGATGCGAGTGTAATCTCTCCAACTTCCCCTTTCACTCTCCCCCATCCCTCACCGCCACCCTTTCCCCACTCCCCTTCCCTACCACCCTTCCACTACACCCCCCCCCCCACAGCCTGCCACAGACCCCCCACCTCTTCAAACATCCCCCTCCTTTCGAAATGATGCCTAACACCCCCTCGACCCGCCCGCCCGCTCCCTTCCTGCACCTCCACCGCACTCCTCCTCCCCCAACACCCGACGTCCCGCCTCCTCTGCAGCAGATTCTGCCGTCAACACAAGGAGGGGGTAGATATTACGATGGAGGTATATTGCTCCTTGGGGGCAAAGTGGGTCTTCTTTAAAAGTGCGGGTGCCTGAGGCATGGGGGAGGGAAAGATAGAGAGGGAGAAGGGGGGAGAGGGTAGGATAGTGTTCTTGCGAGCTGCCTGGGAGGTCTGGCCTGCATATTCCTTGTTTCTTAAATAAAAAAGGAGCAGGAGGACTCCTTCTGATTGATCAGGGATGATTTCTTTTCGTGAGGGTTTTTTTCTTCTATTCGGCGCCTCTACCAAGCCTCCCCCACCCTCCCTCTCCCCCGCCCCTCTCCGAACACGTGGCCTTGAAGAGGGAGAGTTCTTCATTCCGCCTATTTTTTTCTTCAGCCCTCTTCCGCGTCGAGGCGAAGGCTTAACGGTGGGAGAAGATAACGCACTCCTGCGAGAAAAGTATATTTTCTTCCACGCACGGAACAAAAAAAGATTCTATTCACTGCGTGTCGGAGGCTTTCCCTTAATCCACTGCGTGCGCCCAGAGTTTTAATGGCTGTTGGGCCATTTAAAAATAATGCTACAGACGTTTTCTGGGTAACTGAGGTGAGAGGTACGGAAGTTGATGCTAATGATGGGGGATTATTACAATTTCCATCTTTTGGTGGGCATCAAAATGAATAGCCCAGCCCTAATATATCTCACGAAGAAATGAAAAAAGAGCGAGTTTAAGAAAGGTAAATTGTCTCTAACAACGAAAATGGTGAAATAAAGGTTTAATGTCGGTGAAATAACGTTTTAATAAAAGAACAATTTTACTGATTCATCATAATCATCAATTTGTGCCCACATTTAAAGGTTCTATCATTCCGCACTAAGGGCACAACGATAAAAACGGAAGGATGGAGAGAAACCCACCGTCGGCATGATCCTACTCTTAATGGAATACGCCAAGGGGTGATGTAATATTTTTCTCTCTCTTCTAGTTTCTTTAGCTACCTTATCTGGTAAAATTTTCTCCCTTACCTTCGAGTGTTAGATCTTAACCACGGCTTAACGTCCCATCCGACGGACGGAGCACTTTACTCGAATGCTCTCCACACGTCATTCAGGTCGGGGCCGGTTTGCCAATGAAAAATATCTTCCACTGCCGGGATTCGAAAAGGGACGTACAGGTGAAAGGCCAGTGCTCTAACCACTGCACCAACCAGACTAATTTTGACCAGGTCGATTGGCATATAAAAATAAATATATTATATAGATGGAAAATAAAATGAAAGCTCGACGGTGAACTCATTGGGCACGGGAAGATTGATAAAAAAATAATCAGAAAACTTCCTTTCTGTTTTACTAGGTAAATTTTCCAACAAATAAATATTTGCCTCCTTCGGATTTTAGTATTTTTTTCCGGCAGGATCATTCATACCTCATTGTTCCGTTGATTTTGGGTGGAATACAGGCTCTGATAATACTTCATCTATCTTTTACAAATAAAAATATTTTCTCGGGGTCAAGTATACTAAAATTTTCACATTCGGAAGGAAAACCTCTTATTAGTCACAACTGGTTTGAGTAGAGAAATAAAGTTCCACTGCACACGAGCGTAACTTCATTTCCCCGTCATTGAAAGATCCTTCGGTCGTAAAGAGGCCGCATAACACAAAGGTTTATTGCACGTAAACATATCAAGAGTTCCCCAGATTCATAGCCATGGTTCTGGAAAGCAGACAATAGCGGAGTTCAGGGCTGATAAGGCAGTGAGGCACAGTAAATATACTTGAGCATTACGTAATTTAAAAATGAATGCGTGGCTTGCAAATGCCTTTCTCCCCCAATACACGAAGGGTTGTATCTCGAAATGCTACAAATTCCTACTGATTAAACTCGTACCTAAAATCAGCGTGGAAAAATGGCCACGACCTTTTATTATTAAAATCCAAAGTAAAAAAATAGAAAGGTGCCTTAAAGTAACAGACAGGATGGGAATGCAGCGGCTAAAATAAATGCACCGTAGGAATTTTATGGTATTATACTCTGCACCGGAGCAAATTAACATGCCACAAAGGGTGATTAAGTACCAGAATAAGGCTTAACAAAAGGAAGATCACTGACAAGAAATAATTCAGGATTGATGGACGTTTGGGATTTTTTTCGTCCATTTTACATTGAATGGGAAACTTTTTTCTACATTTTCTTCCATTCATGTAAATAGTTATATTTTAGATTCTTTTCTGATATGCAAATCCTTGGAGTGGTTTGCAGGCCTAGAGTGTTTATGTGACCTCAATAGCTTGGATAGCGAGAGCTATGAAAGTTTCACCTAGCTCCGCGATCCATGCTGGATAGGTCAAAGGATAGGAGCCGATCTAAAGGTAGACCACGCTACATTAGTCCCTCAGAGAGACGGTTACAGTTTCAAATAAGCACCAGATCCCAGTTGGATGGCCATTCAAGGGATAATGTGATGTTATAAACATGAGCACGCAAAGCAAGGGGATAACACACCAATTACATACGTCATGAAATATGACGGAAGAGGACATAAGCGATTAAATTCCAGCGACTACAGGGCTTAAGTCCCTGGGAAATATGCAAGTAGGCGGAGAAGGCAAGACCTCAGCTGGCATCACCAATAAAAGTTTTAGAATACAGAGGTTCCGGGATTAAAACTTGGGAGAAACCTTTGGACATGTTCAGTCAAATCCGAGCTATGTTGTTTTATGGATTTTATGGGCAAAAGATATTTCTGTGAAAGCGAAGGCGGCACAGAGAGAGGATCTGGCCTTCCAGTCCTGATGTCCGGATTTGACTAGCTGTTGGGCTATGTATTCAGTGAGCTCTACTCCCGTTAACCTGGCCAACCTACGGGTTAAACTCAAGAATACAAACGCACCGTAAATGCCAGTTTGGGGTGAGATGCACCATGCATCGGATATCCTAGAGCTGAGAGCGGCAAACTTTTAAAACTGTAGAGTCAAACCTGTCACTAACAGTAATTTAAAATGTATTCGTGCACAATACGTTTATTTTCATACATGAGGAAAATTTAAATAGAATTAAAATAAGCGATATTATAAATTATATGTAAACAGATTGAAACGTCAGGAATGAAATTTCTAAGATCTATGAAAGGATGCACACGTCTGGGCCACATAAAAACGAAGAAATGAGACAAGAATTAAAAGAACAGTCAGAAACAGAAGTAGCAATAATTTACAAAGAAAGATAAAAAGAGCATGTTGAGCGCATGCCTCTAAGAAGAATTCCCAGTAAAGTTTTATAGGAAAGGCTTTAGGAAAAAGTGCTGGGAGATCGAGATTACGTGAAGCCGGAACAGGCAAATTGGCTAAACCTGGAAAGCCAAAAGAAGAATAAGATAAATTATATAATTTTTAAAAGCTGAAAAATTCTCACAAAACTTGCCCTTGTATGTTTTGATCGGTGTGGATGAACAATGAACATGCATCCCGGAGAATATTTAAGTTCGATTAGTAAACAGACCCTTTTTAATTAAGGGTACGATTAAAGAAAGTTAATTATCATATCTATATCTACGACATACCCTGCAAGCCACCTCGAGGGTGTGTGGCAGGGGGTACTCAGAGGAAGCGAAGGACAGCTGAGGTCATTTGCACCATTTAGGATAGGTGGGTAATTGGGTAATGGTAGGTTTATGATGGAGGAAGGGTGGAGAGAAACCCGGCGTCAGCATTAGCCTACTCTTAACGACAGATTTTTTTCCTCGTACAATTAGGGATATGGATAGTAGTAAATATGTCCAATACGAGTGTATCAATGGATAGCATAGGTAGATGCATGTTGGTGTAAGGACTTGAAGCTAACCCAAATAACAGCATGTTTTTGCTTGCTTACTCTGCTATTTTAGTCTTTTTTAAATATTGAAGTTTAGACTAGTATATTAATACAAATCTTTTTTTATGCATGATGTGTGGTGCATGTTTGTTGAGTATTCACCCGCTGCCACACACCTTTATGTTGGTTTGCAGCGTATTATGTAGATATAGACAGGCGCCAAGGGGACCACGGCTTAACGTCCCATCTGACGGACGGGTACCGAACCTGAAATGCCCTCCACTAATGCACCCAAGTAGGGACCGGTGTGCCACTGAAAAATCCGCCACAGGCGGGAATCGAACCAGGGCCCTCAGGATGGGAGGCCAGTACTCCAGCCACCACAACAACCCAATCCCCGGTACGATTCAAGTTGGCATAAGCTGGCCAATATATGCTTTCATCGATGGAGCTATGATAATTTATTTTCGACTAAGGATCATATGCCTGTATCCAAAGCGTCACATGTGGCTTGCTAGAAGCTTGCATTTTTTCTAGCCGGACCGAGAGTCTCGGCATAACACCTACGCGTCTTCCGCGTACGTTTCCCGAAAAATATCAGCGAAATCAGCACGCGTTCATCAGATATCGATCCAACCGCGCTCCGAGGAGACGCACGCCTCACCGCGCATCTCATCTCGCCTCTTGATTGTCGGCAGAGATAAGGCTTGCCTCCAGGAGCTCTCGCTCTAGCGCCCTTTCTTCCACGACGTATTGTACGTACGAGCTTCCTCTTACTCCCCTCTTGCGCTTTCCGACAACATTACAGAACGGCGGCAGGCGCTCCCGCCCATTTGCTTAAGCCAGGATTACCATCAGCGTTTCCTGCATTGACATCGGCGGTGCAATCCCACGCTACCTTCACGTTTACACCCCGACTGTCGGCATACAAGGGAGCAATATCGCCATCTTCGAAGAGCACAAACTGCACTCCGTCGGCAACGGCATGTTCAATGAATATTCAAATTAACAGGGTGCTAATTAATAAATAATTCTCTGGTTTCCAGTCGAGTAAGATTCATATTTATTTATTTAAACTTATAAACCTTAACCTTTAACCTTAAGGTTAAATATATAAATATGAATCTTACTCGGCTGGAAACCAGAGAATTATTTATTAATATCATTCGCCGAGAAAGAACGAAATCCTATAAAACAAGGCGCTTATTGAGTGCAGTACGTAAACAATGCTTTAATGTATTCGTTATAGCTGCTGTATTATATTGTTACAGTATTTGACGGCGTCGGAGACGCCGTTCTTCCATTTGAAATAAATCTCTCAAATTTGAAGTACGTCTATGACGCCAAATACATGTTTCAAACACCTATTACATTACGTATTTCAAAAGCCTATGCTATTTATTCAGGAAGGATATCTGCAATAGACAGAACCAGGATTCAAGAAACTTTCAATGCATTGGAATATCTATAAACAGTATTTTTTCTTCGTATTGATGGCACCTGCATGAATAACCTACAAAACTATCTGGCTTTTTAATCCAAACTACAATTTTCCTCCAAAATATAGATTCTAAAAACTAGGGTGCGTCCTACTTGTGAGATATATGGAACAGGTAGGATGTGAAAGAGAGGAATTACGTTACTATGAAAGGTAGGCCGAAAGAAGAATCGAGTGGAGGGCTGCTTCAAACCAATCCTAGAATTGTTGACCGATGATGATGATGCGTCCTACTTGTTGGAAAGTAAATTAGTATTTTTCAGCTCTATGCTTCAGGAACCACGCGCTGAATAAATTCTACTTTGAGTGAAACAAAACGAATTATCCACATTGCAAAAATAGCTAACGCAACCTGTTCTGTAATTTGCCTGTAAAACAGAGAATACGTATTGAAATAATAAAAGCTGACGATGAATCCGTGATTGAAAGAAAACACGCATGGTGTACTGAGAGCTGACCTACTTGCTACATAAAACATTAGCGTTTGTTGCAAGTCGTCGAACTCGCAAAATGCACTGACTACCATAACAACTATATTTGCTCTACTGGAAAATGTGTTTTTTTTTCGTAATTTCCTACACCTTAGACATCTCTCTCCCTGTCCCCTTCAATTTATACATCATATCATTTCAAATAGTGAAGATAGTACTTAAGAATCAACTATCCAGTAACAAGTACTAATAGGGTGGCGTCAAGTGAAGATAGAAAGCTGGTGACCCGAACGAAGAAAGCTATTTTCCTCATGGAAGCTGACCACATTATAAATCCAACCTAATTATCACTTTTCATTATATTGGGACTTATTCAAAATTAGGATTTAGTCTAAGGCAATTTACAAAAAAATTCATGAGGTACACATATTGTTATCCAGTGACAAGCAAACCGTTACTATTTTACAAATCTTCCATTTGTTTAGCTCAATTAATGAAAAAATGACCTCTGCTACGGAATCAAAGGATGGAATTACTTTCGAAATTCCTGGCTGCGGAAGAGTTATTCATAGATAAACCTTAAAAATATGGAGATTTTTCTCGCATTTTCTTTTCACGTTCCGTGCATATACTTAGCACGAACATTGGAGAGAACTTCGATTTCTACTTTAAGAGGCTTTAGAGCTTAATCTCCCTTTCAAATTACCCGGTCCCTACTCGAGTGACCTGTGGAGAGCATTTCAAGTTCAGTACTCAGTCCGTCAGATTGGACTTTCAAACGTATACCTGGCTAATGCCGACGCCGAGTATCTATTCCTCCACTCCTGAGAAATTCCTACCCCGATCGATTTTCCCACCTTTTCTAAATGGCAAAAATGACTTGGGCAAAAAAATTACTGGCAATCTGTAATAATTGGTTAAATGTTTTAATCAAGGTGCATCAGCCTATTTATGTAGCCTCAGACAGGCTATATTATGGGCTATATATACATCTACATCTACATAATACCCTGAAAGCCACCACAAAGGTGTGTGGTAGGGGGTGATTTCTCACCAAACATGCACTACATATCATGCATAAAAAAGGATTAGTATTTATATGCCGTTCTAAACTTCACTATTTAAAAAAAGATAAAAATACCAAAGCAAAAATGCAAAAACATGCTGTTAGTTGGGTTAGCTTCAAGTCCTTATACCAACATGCAGCTACCAATTTTATCCATTGCTACACTCGTATTGAACATTTTTAGCGTTATTCATATCACTAATTGTACGAGGAAAAAAGGACATTTTGAATCTGTCAGTTCGGCAATCAATTTCTTTAATTTTGTGATTATGGTCCAATCTACAATAATAATTGGGGTCCGCAAAATATTTTAACATCATCACTGAAAATATGGTCTTGGAATTTATTTAAGATATTAAGTCTAAATTTCAACCTGTGATTTGACAATGATTCCCAATTTATTTCATTTAATAGACTGGTTGCGCTAATAAGGTTATCGTACCGTCCCTTTACAAATCTTGCCGATCTTCGCTGCAAACGTTCAAGTTCATTATTTAGACCGATTTCGTAGGTAAATAAATGAATCTGAGGCTATAGTAATACATTAATATAATCTGAGGGTCTCTATCCCTACATCTGTGGAGGTTACGGTTAGGATACACAGCTCTATATCCTTCCAACTTATTTTTACATGTTGTTGATCATCTACACAATAAATACAACTATTCGAGGCAGTGATATTTTTATCTCCGAGCCAAGACGAATCTACTAAATACTTAGGCGTCACCATTACTGAAGGCATGCGATGGGGGAAACACCTCAGGGAAATAACTAGTGTAGCAAACCGCAAATTAGGATTCGTAAAAAGGGATCTAGGCAAATTCGATGAGAGAAAGAAGCTTTATTAAAATTGCCACGCCTCATTTAGAATATCCCACTTGTATATGGGATCCGTTAGAGGAAGGTATTATGGAGAAATTAGAGCCTGTGCAAAGAAGATCAGCTAGATTTGTTAAAATCCGTTATGATAATCGCATTAGCCTTAACAGTTTAATAGAAGAACTAGGATGGGAATTACATTATAACGCAGGTTAAAATGTAGGTCAAACTTTTTAAGTGAATTCGAAACTGATTTGTTCACAGATGAGGTTAGATATATATTAAGAACCCCTGCGTATTATGCTGGCTTTCGTAATATTAACAAAATTAGAGAGGTAGATTGTCGTTCCGATAGATTTTAAATGCCATTTTCCCCGCCGACTATAGGAGACCATAATAGGCAGCATAACAAAGGAATAGGAAGGTGAAATATTGCCAGAGTAGTCTGTAGTGCATGATGCATGTATTATTACGGAGATACTAGCAATCTAGCTGCATGTGACTCAATTATCTAGAAGAGAAAGCTAGGATTTATAAAATAGAGTACTTGGGAAATGTGATGAGAAGACAAAAGAGAGATGTTACTTTTCACTAGTTAGGCCCCACCTTGAGTATGCAGCCAGTGTATGGGATCCGAATGAATTAGGTTTGATCAGAGAACTAGACAGTGTGCAGCGTAGAGCAGCTAGGTTCGTTAAAAGGTGTTACGAGGGGTTGATTAGCGTTTCAGAATTAATACAAGAATTAGGGTGGGAATCATTATCAGAGCGTAGGCTAAAGTACAGATGGAATCTATTAGAGAAATTTAAATCGGATAGCTTTACTGAAGATGTTATGCACACATTAAAAACAACAGCGTATTATGCTAGATTCGACCAGATAAATAAGATTAGAGAGATGGATTGTCGCACTGATGGATTCAAAATGCATTTTTCCCCCGTACTATAAGAGAACAGAATAGGCAGCATAGCAAAGGGATAGGTAGGGGAAATATTTTAGAGTAGTCTGTAGTGCATGATGCATGTATTAATCCATTGAATACTATAGATACTAACAATCTAGTTGCATGATACCCTATAGTATCTTGTTTGCATGTCGGTAGTGCATGCTTGGTGATCTTCACCCCTGCCACACACCCTCGCGGTGGCTTACAGGGTATCGTGTAGATGTAGATGCATCAAGCTACCCAAACGTCACTCTCCACTTCCGTCACGTCAGAGAAACTTTAATGTCAATTCTACGTGAGGTCCCCTTCTAAACCCCGTCTCACCCCTTTCTCCATTCGACGGACAATCTGCAGACAAGAGCGACGTGTGTTCTCTCGGTCACAGCGGGTGACGGGGTCTAAAGCGGGAGTCGATATCGATAACGCCCTCCATTCTGCATTTGCCGAAACCGTCCGTATTTGTTTCCGGCACACATCTGCATACGTGCCGGCACCCATGCTGACCCCCGGGAGCGGCGGAAGATGTTGAGAAACCAACCACGTAGGGAGCAGTAGGGGGAGGGAGAAGTTAAATGGAAGGAGCGACAGTTGACCTTAGATATATATTAAGAACCCCATGCTTATTATGCTGGGTTTAATCAGATTAACAAGATTAGAGAGATAGATTGTCCTACCGATAGATTTAAAATGTCATTTTTCCCGCGTACCATTATAGAGCACAATAGGCAGCATAGCAAAGGGATAGGTAGGTGAAATAATGTTAGAATAATCTGATGCATGTAATACCAACCAATAATCCCTTTATTATTATGTAGATACTAACCATCTAGCTGCGTGTGACCCTATTATATAGCATTTCTCGATATAGCAGCCTAGTTGCATATCAATATTGCATGTTTGGTGATCTTCACCCCCTGCCACACACCCTCGTGGTGGCTCTCATAGTATTACGTAGATGTAGATGAGCGTGTGGGCGGACGGACTGTTTTGAGGAGAGGGGAAACGGAGACTGAGCTGAAAGAAGGACGAGGTTGGCAGTACGGCATCATTTAACAATATCTGCAGACATTTGCCTCTATTTCCCCTCGTGGACGCTACAAACGACACACTTTTGCTATTCAAAAGCTCATATTTGGATTTAACTAGTATTCCTCCCGTTTATGCCACGATTATAGATGTTGTTAATGTTCTACAGGCTAAAATAGGATATGATATACAGTAAATTCTACGACCCCTTTTTTCATATAACTTCGTTCTGCTGTTCCGTATACTCTCTACCCATACACATACCTTTGATATCATCATTATTAGTTAATTTTATATGCTTTCTTTCCTTATCGAAACCTTATACTCATATTTTTCTTAATGTAAAATAATGTGGGTATATTCATTTTTCTCATTGTCATCTTATTTTCATTTTTTTCTCGCTGTAATTTTGTTTTTTTTTCTATTGTAATTTTATGCATCTTTTGAGTACTTTATATCCGAGATGATCTCTAGGGTAATGAATTAAATGTTCACGAAAGTTGAATTATGGTGATGCCTGGATGCCTAAAGGACTGGAAGATTTTAAGATATGGGTATACCCATAACTTAAACTCTTCCAGTGCACTTAGATATACATGTGCAACAGTGTTATAATTGAATAACTTCAATTTTTAGTTACGTTTTTGAACTTAAATCGCGGAGGTGGTTCCAGTCCACCTTGAGGCATTCGAACAATTCTTCACACGAAAGATAATGAGACTGGCATACTATTCAAAAGTCCTCAACAGCAATTATGAATGGAGTGTACCTTTGATGCCAACCGATGACTAAGCTCCAGAGGTGGAGAAAGGGAAGCAAATTAATATCAGCATAGCAATAGAAGACTTCCTCCCCTTTTCATAGGTATAAAAAGATGGGATTATCCATCTTCTTCTGAAATAATAACCAGAATATTAAACTAATCAAAAGTGACGTAAAGCAAGGATTAAAATTATTTTTTATGATAAGTAAAAATCGATAGGTAAGTAATTACTCAGGATAGTAATCAGGAAAGGATCTTGGCAATGAATTATTATAATTTCAAAGCATCTATTTGTTATCAGCAAATATTATTTTCATCAGTCTCCAAATGTGGTAGGTTCAATGTTCAGCTCATAGTTTCTGTGAAGTAGAAAGAATTTAAAACTCAACTAATTATTTCCCAATGTTTAAAGGTGCGTCTTTTCATACTTCAGGTGTGTTTTAAGGTAAATAATTAGCCTTTTCCATGGTAATTAATCGACTTTTGCGCCTTAATATTCAGTGGATCTATCATTTATCTACATCTCTTAAAGTTGCACTGATACTCCTATCTACAAACGTATAAACAGGTTAATAACAAAAATAGCTTTTTATCACTTATCAATCTGAGCAGTAAAAATACTTTACATTTGATAATCTTCAATAAAGGAAACTACGTTTACATTATCATTCCACCTTTGTAAAGTAATACATTTTACGCTCTTTTAATCAAAAACAACAAACACATTTTACGACAACTATCCTGTTGAATTATTCAAAATACAGATAACATACGCAAAATAGATGATGATTGCAAGATGAATTAAACGAAGTCTAATTTGATTTGAGGAGTACTATACACTATGATGGTACATTATGAGACGAGAAGAAAATCAAATGCTGGAAGGATGTTCGGGAAAACAGGGAGTTCGAGGCAGTAAGATAGCCGAATGCCAGTAACTCCACTAGGTTCCCGCAGAGACACTGAGAAGAGGAGAAGCTTGAAGTCCAGTGGGGCAATCCGCATAGCTCTCAATAGAGCTTGATACTTGATCTGGAACCTTTCGTGGCTTAGAACCTTTACATCCCTTTCCTTTCCCAAAGAAAACGAGACGGTGGACGATGCAATCAGCTCGCGATCGTAAATTATGAGCTAATTTACAAGCAGGAAAACTCTGAATTGTTGAGAGGGAGCAGATTGCGGACCTCAACTCTCTGTGCCTGAAGAAAGCAAAGTAAATCTTGACGTTTACGGCTGGCTCGCCTTGGGGTGCCTGGCGCTGAAATATGCCGGCATTATTACAGGAATAACCCTTTCCTCCCCGCGACTACAAAGCAGGACCACCGGGATGCAAAATTTCACCCCCCGACGAATTCCTCCAACCGACCTCCCCTCTCTCCTCCAGTCGACCGCCCCCCGAGTCTCCTGGGTTCAATCTTTAAGCGCTAGCCCGCAATGGGTTTACGGCTTGGCGCATGCGCGTTAACATGCCACCCGGAGATGTAAAATTGTAGGAGGGAAGGAGGACGAAACCATTAAATCCCTCGGCTGGAACTCAATTGTTTCCCTTCTCCCAAAAGGTAGGTAGGTATACGTGATGTCTTTTATCGTCAACAAGCTGGCAGCGTAAAAACCGATTTCGGAGGAGAATGCTAAGTGGACGATTCTTATTTCCACGCGGTCGATTTTCCAACCATTTTTTTCTCCCCGACCCTACAATCGGCTATTTAAATCTCTCCCAGCCTCGCTCTTTGAAAACGTTTAGGGCGAAAAAAAGGAACCGAAGAGTCTTGCACACTTTCCCTCCTCCTCGCCGTATACCCATCACCTCACCTGCCTCCCTCTGGAACGTGGTATGCATCCGAACACGATGTGGAGGACGTGGGCGGCAGTGTCTGCTTGCGCGCATTAGGTACACAAAAGGAAATTAAGAACTCGGAGTAACACCGCGGAAAATTAAAGCACGTGACCTAATTTTCCGCGGGGTGTCTCCCTCGAATGTTGCAACCTCATCATCGACGGGGGGAGAGGAATTATGTAGCTGAACCATGAGGTGAGCGAATTAATCTCTCCGAAAGCGATTCTCCGGTTTAACGTGCAAAAGTGTAATACACTTCGACCAGGTGGGACGGGAAGGAATTTCAGTCTCATTTTTTTTGTCCCCTCTTTCTCGTGTGCATCCTACCGTATGACTCATATTCCATCCCGTTTTGTGCCTTCCTCCGCGGATTCATGAAAGCAAACCATCCTATGTTTACAATGACACGGTAGCTTACGCGGCGGATGGGAGTTGTGGCCTCAAAAAACGGATGATCGAATAAAGAATGTTTATTCTGGAATGTGTGCACACGGGAAACACAAATTGTTTTCCAACATTTCTTATCAGGATGAGAGGTTTTTTTTTTGCTCGAGCACAGGCCTATGATTTATTGTTAGACACAAAGATTGTGAGAATGCTTGTTGAGCGTGAAAAAATATTCTTTTAAATGCTATGATTTGAAAAGAGAGCTCTCTCCTGTACACTTGAGTGATTACTGTATTTTGCATAAATATGTCAGCGTATCAACTCCGCAAGAAAAAGTGAAAATAAAACAACCCTATATTTCCGCTTAAAAACCTAAAAATACTTGAAGCATCATTCGATCGAACTTTTCTTCGCAGACTGGACTACATTGCCTATGAACCGTACTTTATATACCAGTTGATCTCTATGATAATGAATTAAATTTTCACCGAAGTTAGAATTCGGTTGATGTAATATAAGATTTGCGTCCTTCAACCGTGGAACTTCAATACGACAGGTTGGGATACTGGTTATAGTACTGCCTTCTCACCGGGCCGGGGGACCGGGTTCGAATCCCTTCAGTGGAAGATATTTTTCATTGGTAAACCGGTCCCTACTTGAGTGTTTTTGCAGAACATTTGAGTACAGTTCTTTGTCCGTCAGATAGGATGTGGTCCCCTTGGCGCCTTTTCGTTAAGAGCAGACTAATGCCGACGCCGGGTTTCTCTCTACCCTTCCTTCTTTCCCTTCCATTCCCAACCTTGTCCCTTTCACCCAGATTTGAAGCACCTATTAGTGCGGAAACACTTGAAAACACATATAAGAGATCTAAAATTCTTTATGATTCGTTAGCGGTGACAGCAAACAGAATACGGTGGAATAGGAACTTACGTTATTTTGATACCCCGAGGACAAAGGCTCATTTTAATCGAAAACGCCGTTACCGACTTAACGATAAGGACGATCGCACATTGCAATCCCTCTCATTATAGTTTTTCATTAGCCCTTCGGAGAGTGAAAATTTAATTTCCTTTCTTATAATCCTGCTCATTAGTTCGAATTACTATTCTAAATTAGTTGAGCGAAACGGTAGGACGGTTTATTGTGAACAGCTTGCGTCTAGAGGAGTTTTCGTTATTGATAACAAGCATGAAAACACGAGAGAAGAATCCGTGACCCGCCTCAGGTCAGTGTTTATGCTGGCCTTTAAGACTGTTGGCAATGATAATTTCCAGTAAATGTCAAAATTTATCATTTTAGAAATTGTTAATAGTATGGGAAGGCAACCGATAGCTAAGGTCTTTTTTGCCAATGAGGAAGGGTGGGTAATTATGTAGTGGAAGCATTTTTGGGTGCGAAGGATAGAGGAAAGAATCCCAGCCTCGGCATCAACTCTATCTACATTAAAGGCGCCAAGATGCATGCAGATTTGTGTGCCATGCCGGAAACAAATACGTACGGTTTCGGCAAATGCAGAGACGGCGTTATCGTTATCGACTCCCGCTGTGCCCGAGTGAATGCACGTCGCTCTTGTTTTCAGATCGTCCATCGAATGGGGAAAGGGATGAGACGAGGGGCAGTGGAAGGCTTCCTGTAGAATTAAGATTAAATTTTCCCTGACGTGACGGAAGTGGAGAGTGACGTTTGAGCGCAGTTAGATGCTCTCAAAACAAAGATACCGTGACGACGAACATTTCGTGTCAATGAGAAAAAATAACATTGCCTCGAATGGTTGTATTTATTCGGGGGAGATGATATACAGCTAAAGAAAAGGGTAGCCCCATTTAAGAAAGTTGGGTGATTCGGTCGAGGTAGGAATTTTTTGGAAAGAAGAGGACGGGTTCAGGGAAGCCGGCGTCGTATTTAGTCTACTGCTAACGAAAAGCGCCAAAGAAGTCCTCCGCTTAACTTTCCATCCCACGACGGAGTACTGCGCTAGAAGTAACGGTATTCTAAAATTTGCAGGGGCAGATAAATGTAAAACTAATACGCCCTTGTCCGCTCGCTAGCGAAGAAAGATTACGAGGGATCAAATGCAGTGTATAAAGTAATGATCTTGGAGTATTGATATACCAATGTCATTTGGGGTCGGTGTATCAATGAACAATATCGAGCAACAAATAAACAATAGAATAATGAAGATTAAATGGATCGACCGACTAAGTAAGGAGGAAGTCTTTATAAGAGTGGGAGAAAAGAGAAGTCTTCTGAATCCCGTACGAAAAAGACGGGACAAATTAATCGGTCACACCATGACACATGATTGCTTGATGAAGACAATCATTGAAGGAGAAGTGGACGGGAAGAATGGCAAAGGAGGGCCTTGTATGAGATATATAAAACAAGTGATGAAGGATGTGAAAGAGAGGAAATACGTAAATGTGAAGAGATTATCCGATCGAAAAATTCTGTGGAGAGCTACGTCAAACCAATCCCTGGATTGCTGACTAATAATGAGGATGAAACAAACAATGTACAGTACCAAAAATGAAGAAAATGCATTATTTTCCACAACTGCTTGGTTCCTAACCCAGGCCATCTGGATCGGAAGCCAGTACCCTAACTAGTACGCAACCACTTGAGCTGGGACCAGCTTACTAATGAAAAAATTTCTGCGACTGCCGGAATTCGAACCCAGGCTCTCGGGATGGGAAGATATTAACTCTATCCATTGCTCCATTACACAATCTCCATTCCCTTAGTAACTGGTAACGAGCGGACTGTTGCAGGGGAGGAGAGACAGGCTCATATGGTAAAGAGGCGCTGCCGGAGTGTCCCCATTTGGTCACCGACGCTCCGTTCACTCGACCGCGACCCATCCCCCACCCCCCGGTCCCCAATCGAACGGGCTCTTGATGCAGCGGCAGCCGACAGGGGTTCCACGCGGGTATGCATGCAAGGGGGGAGGACTGCCGCGGGGCCAGGGGGTGCGAGGAGTCGACCAGGGGCGATGGAAGGGGTACCACCGCGATGGTCGGCGACTACCCTGCCGACCGAAACCTCCGCATTCCCCCCCGAATCCCCCAATTCCCTGCATGCCTGCTTTCCGTCCAACATGACATGAATCCTATCATAACTTCAGTGTTTAGAGAGATAGATTGTCGTTCCGATAGATTTCAAATATCATAAGAAAACACAAGTGGCAGCATAGCAAAGGGATAGGTAGCTGAAATATTGTTAGTCTATAGTGCACGAGGCATGTTTTAGTATTACTAACCCATCCATGCTAAGGAATTACAGATAAACATATTAGGAGAAAGCCTTTTTAACCAGTAATCACTTCATTACTATCTAGTTACTAACCATCTAGTTAAACCTAACCCCTAAATTTAACATGAAGTAGTAGCATGTATGCAACCTCTTAGTTGCATGTAAGAAGTCCATGTTTGGTGATATTCACCTCCTGCCACACACCCTCGCGGTGACTAGCAAGGTATTATGTACATGTAGGGTAAAAAAATTTCCACAAGCACTTCTATATCTTCTCTTCTACCAAGGAGACAGGCAGAGCATTTTTGTTTTTTTTTGTATGTGAACAATTAAACGTATGAACTGTATCTATGCGTGTTTTCTTGTTTTATTAAGTATCTCCTTGCATATTGCGCAAAACGTGAACGTTTCAGAGTCCGTCTCGCATAACATTAATATGAGTATCTAACTGAGATGTATTGTACCTTTTAGTACGTTGATATTTAGTAAAATTTGGCTATATGCTTTACGGTTTGCTATTTACTCCACAGAGTCCACGAAAAAAGATTAGAGAAGGACAGCAAAAATAGGCAAATGGGACTACAATTAAGTTCTGGGGTAAACATTCATCACAAGCTTGTCATGTTAATCAGGGTCTACGGCAGACAAAATTAAGCTGCTCAGCTTCATCGGCAACTCCAAGAACCGAGATAAATTAAAGGGGAATAGCCACTAAGACTGATTGATAATGAAGGCTTTCTTTCCTCCAACACAGTTCAAGGCTGTAGCAGAATCACACATTGGGACCCGAATAATCGATACGGAGCATTACAGCAACCAATTTTTATTTAGTAGTAGCTGCTTCCCAGAGGACGCTAAGGATATCTACGGTCATTTGTACTACTTAGAAAGAGGAGTTATTGGGCAGGGGTATAAATATTTCAGGGAACAGAGGAAGGGTGAGAGAAACCCCCGTGGCATTAACTTGCTCTGATAGGTGCCGAGGGGTCCACGAATTAACGTCCCATTCGATGGATGTAGTAATGACCATGAAAAATATGTTTACTTATGAAAGTAAGGACCTGTCAATAGCAAGCTAATACGTCGTCAAGAGCTGGCTAGTGAACAAATATTCCGAGTAGTCCACGGTTCACCATGGGTCCAAAGTGGTCCAAAGAGTAATGAAATTCGGAAAACCTACTGGTATACCAATGCAAATAGGGACCGGTATACCAACGAGCAATGTCTTCCACTGCTTATTTCCGAACTAGGGTCTCTGGGTTACAAGCCAGTACTCCAACTAATACACCTGCCCATACCCATATTCAATATAATAGGATTATAATTTATCTGAATTAATAAAATAATTTCAAATAATTATTTTAGAGCGAAAAACACCAATAACTTTGTAACAGTCCACAATATGAAATATGTACAAACAAATCATCAGACACAATTCACTGACATCATTGTTATCTGATCAAACTGTTAGGCGATGGAACAATGCGTACGATTTCATTAAATATTTTGGAACATTATAAAGTTGCTGGTGTTTTTCACGCTTAATTATGCATGGGTGACACTTAGGCCTGACAACGCTCAATTTATTAATTCTATTATAATAAAAATAAAGACTGATATCGCCATCCTTGGTTGCCTGGTAGCCAACGTACCTGCCTGCCAACCCAAGGATCGAGAGTTCGAATCCCACCTAAGGCATGGATGCTGTGTTCGTCTTAGGTTTAAGAGCTTAGGTTGAACACCACGATGTGACCTTAGCTGTTGGAGCACCTAAAACAAGTCTAATCCTGGCTGACGTCTTAACATCCACTAGCGTGACAGGTTGGAGGGCACAGCATTGATACGGCTGATTTGGAACAGGCCCACTGCCCTATCCGAGCGAACATCTGCGCTAGAACAGCCCCGGAATTCCGAAAGCGAAGCGATGAAGAAGGCACGCACGCTCCTAGACCGGGTGCATACTGTTACTCCACGCTCCCCTCCGCATCCAAATGAGGCGTCATCAGGGCCGGTAGGCGACGCACTCCACCGTGACCATTACGCCTTCTCTCTCTCTCTTTTTCGGCGAGAGGAAACAAGTGAAAGCGACGCAAACAAAGTATCATTCTAAACGCATTCCATTTCTCGCGGTCCATAAATTCTTCGCCCGAAAGGAATGCCTCTTCCTCTCAAGGGATTCTGGCAAGACGGACATAAATTCCGCAAAGAGTTCCACTAAGTTCTCTTTTATGGACTTGCAGGATTGGAATTCCGCGTGAATTTCGTCAGAGGGGTTGGTAAATGCATGGCAGAGCGGAAGACCGCCTCCATTGCTTAGCAAAAGAGGAAGGCCAAGGGTGCGGGCCGTTATCCTGGCACATTGGCGATGTTTGTGTATATAAAGCACTATCGTTGGAATCCCCCAGCGTCAGTATATCACTGTTACGCGCCGACGCCGGCAGTCAGAGTGCTAATATATATGTGCTGGACTTAAATAGCAGGGTTACCAGCTGGGGCATTTACACTCGTAGACTCCGGGCGAAGCAATGTTTCTCCGGGCTCAGGTTTTCAATCAATTTTTCACGGCCACTGTGAGGTGCATTAAACAACATACGGTAAATATTTCACTTACACAGGTGGGTAATACGGTATTCTTTCAGCAAGTGTTGATTGAAATAAGCACATGAAGCTTCAAGCAATTTTAATCGAACAAAATATTATATCTGAATGAAAGCATTTCATTTCATTGTGACTCATACGACACAAGGGCGGTAACTCTTCAGCACACTCACCGCAGCTTCGATAAACTACGAAAATGTGTAAATGATACGTTTAAAATAATGTTTATCCATAAGTAGCGAATATAATTTTATGAACTTTATAGGTGAGCTAATAAATATTCTTCTTAATCGATCCTTTCGTATAGAACAGCTGAAACTTCGTAGCAATGGAAAGAACGGTGCTTATTCAGATACTCCAGGTTGCTTCCAAAATCTCCTGTTAGAGGTCTTAGTGTTGGTAGGTCTACTAGAGAGCCTAATAGAACATTTTACACTCACCTTGGAGCTCGTTCACTTCTTTCGCGAGCCATTGGAAGGTGATTCAGCAATTTGAAAAATAATTTTGCCCGAGAAGTTATAAAATGCAACATTCCCGAAAGAAGAATTATGAGCATGATATAAAATATAGGGCAAGAACGAAACTACATCTCTAATGAGTATTTTGGTGACCCCCTGCAACACACCCTCGCGGTGGCTTGCAGAGTATTACTTAGGCGTAGATTGTTTAAATGTTATTATCCAAGAAGAGAAGGGTTAACTGATGGAGCATAAATATTAGGGTAAAGTAAGCTATGTAATCACAACATTTACGCCTCTTCCTTCGCCGTCATTTATTTTTCATCTTCATAACTCCCTGTAAGAACCGCGAAGGTTCATGGCAGGTTTTTTTTTATAAATATATATAAACGAGTAGATGCTTGGAAAAATAGCTCGAAAACGTTAGAGAAGGTCTTGCTCGTCCATATTCATTTATTTTACCTACACCTAAATTCACGCAACACCCTGTAACCCACCATAAGTGTCTGAGGCAGGGGATAAATGTTTTTACACATATGCTAACGAGTAACTTGGAACACTACTGTTTGTACACTAAAACGCCAGGAAATGTCGTAATCCCTCGATTCACCTCTCCTCTTCTTACAGAAATCGACAATAATGAAACGGAAAATAAATCCTTTGCCCTAGATGTAGCTGGATGGCTTACCTTAATGCACTGTCCAACGGTTTGGAAGATAAAATTTTGAATCACAGCGAGATGGCTAAGGAAAGCTTAACGACTTCGCCACAAGGAGAGTTGGAGGCTTCGTAGAAATCTACTGAAGGAAGAAAACGCTCAGTTTGAGAAAAAGTATCACTTAAGTAGACAAGGAGTATCCGCCACAGCAAAAACACCCTCTCCTATTAGTCTACACTGACCACACAGAAAAAGAATAGAAAATCCAGATATCATTTGACTATAAGTACGCATAAGATGAATTGCGATTGGATTTAGATGAAGAGGAAAATAAATTTGCCCATTTCTTGTCGTAGTGGGTGTCGTAGTGTCGTAGATGACTTACAGCTTAGATATTTAGAGCCATTGAGTATAGGTTTATAATCCTAAATAAATTCCAAGACCATATTTTCAGTGATGACGTTAAAAAATTTTGCGAACTCCAACTTACTATGGTAGACTAGACCATAATTACAAAATTAGAGAAATTGATTGCCGAACTGCCAGATTCAAAATGTCCTTTTTTCCTCGTACAATTAGGGATATGAATGGCTGTAAATATCTCCGATACGAGTGATTGAATCCGTAGCATAGGTAGTTGCATGTTGGTGTAAGGACTTGAAGGTAACCAGCTAACAGCACGTTTTTGCATGCATAGCTTGTAATTTTTTTTTAATATTGCAGTTTAGACTAATATATTAATACTAATCTTTTTAAATGAATGATATGTAGTGCATCTTTGGTGGAAAATTCACCCCCTGCCACACACCTTTGAGGTGGCTTGCAGGGTATTATGTAGATGTAGGTTGGTTACTGAAAAAGATGTGTTGTTTGTTGCGAAAAAGGAAGAGCAGTGGAGGGGGACCAGTTGTTGATACATGCCTACTCTAGACGAAAGGCGCTAAGGGGTCCATGGGTAAACATTCTATCCTTCAGTATGTGTACTGCACTTAATGCACACTCCACACGGCACTAAACTCGGGATTCGAACCTCTATTTACCAACCTGGCTACCTCCTCCAGTCACGATTTTTAAGGTTTAATACCTTAGCAACAAGACAGTATGCCTGCGTGACGAAATGTATGAATGCGATAAGCAATGCAACCCTGCATTATTAGGGAAGAACGCTATAAAGTAATGAATTAGAGTCACATTCCTCAATCTTGAAGCAGTAAATTTGCTGTGACTAAGGTTACTTTGAAAGCGAATGGCATGTTAAACATGAATATAAATACTTGCTTTTGACTAAGAGGCAGACTATCGCATACCACCTCTACCACCTCAATTTTACGCCATGATTTATTACAGCTAAACTTATACATTTGGAATAGTTCATGAAGTAGTGATTTTTTTAGCGTGTCTTCCTTTTGCATACCATACGAAACATCTTTACCCTCTGAGAAAGTTCACGAATGATATAAGTACGACGTGAGAGAGGATTTGGGCCTTACAGTCGATTTAGTTATCTCAAAATTAAGACAATAAAGTCACCATCAATCTATGAGAAGCCTTTATCAAGGTATTTTATAGAAGAAAATATCTATAATCATGCAGCAATGTAATCTGCATTAGTTTAGAAGAGCCTCAAATATTGCAAACCCACTACTTTATATTATTTAGGAAAATGCTTGAGTGTATATGTGGATCATAAATATCACAGCACAGGCAGCAAATTAGCTTTGATATTAGCGCAAAAAAGCGTAGGATGTTATCAGTGGAATTGGTGTGGATTAAATTTAGATATCATCTAAGTCCAAGTGGTAGGCCGAAGAGTACCGGGATTTAATCCTGGGACGTACCCTACGCACATCTTGCCCAGGCACTGATTTTTCCCAGTGTCGCGGTAATCCTGGAAAAGGAGACTCATTACGTGGGACCACGATCCGCACGGCTTAATAAGCGTCGGGCCGGACCCTCATTTTAGCCCCCTGACTCCCGCCTCCGGGCTGAGAGCGCTCTTTTCTCCCCTAAGTACAATCCTCTCTCCAACGCGAGCCTCGAAAAAGCACGGGAAGAAGATTATTTCAATTTTTTTGCGTTGAATGTCAGAGGATTTCCAAAATTGCCCGCGTTTAGTATGAGAGGAAAATAATGAGCAAACTTAGCCTTCCTTCCTGCTCTTCACAGGTATTATTCCCTCCCCAGCCACTCACTCCTTAGTTTCTGTATTAGGAGAGAATTTCACGCCTCCATTTAATAGACAGGCAACAATGAAAAGGAGTTCGTTTGAAGTCTCGCGTAAAGCAGCGAAGGGGGCAATCAGAGATTAAAACATACACGCTCAGGAGTAACTTAAATGTATACAGATACACATAAATATAATAATTACGCAAAGCAGTTAACGCGACGGCCTGGTACCCTGAGCTTCACAGTATCGAATCCCATATCGAGTATGGAAGTTATGTTCACATAAGAATGAAGTTACGCAAGGAAATACGATATAACCTAAGAAGTTTTAACGCTATAAAAATTAAATATCAAATTATTTTCCAGCGTCTCATTATCTTTCGTATGATCACAACATTTGTAAAACGGGCTCAGTTAACGATGTTGCTTAGAAATTAATGTATCAAGCATTTTTTCATTAACAACAAACCGAGACGAATAAACGACTGGTGTATCCAATAGTTCCTGAACTAGAAAGTGGAAATAACTCCATCACCATAAATGATAACATTGATAGTAGAAATCATCTGCTACAGACAATCTCAAGAATAACATGCACCCACGCCTTTGGTGGCAAGATTCAACGGATCAAAACCAATTTCTTCCGGATTGGTGGGCGGAGGCGTCCCAGAGGTCGACATAAAACGCAACCCAGAAATGAAATTCCTATTAATATCAATCCAGCCAGAAGAAGATATAGCCCATGCTAAAGAGAAAAGGAGAAGCAAAAGAAGGAAAGAAACAGAGATAAGCACGCCTGGCTACAACGGGGAGATTTTTTTTCGGAAGCTTTCCGATAGTGGAGGGCAAAATGAACGTCGGGAGGACTCGCGGAATACGAAAAAATTTCCGGGACGAGATGATCTTCAAATTCCAAACGACGGGACGTGCTTATCGATTCACGCTTTCTTCGGCCTTAATTCCGGCATTATACAGCAGTGTAGCGTGCTCAAGCATCAACATCCCCCGACACTCTCTCCCTCGAGTCGCGTTTTATAGCCGCCGTAAGGGCCGAGAGAGGATGTGGAGCTCGGAAGGGATGAGATAGACACTCCCCCACACACCCACACCCTGCATGGGAAACACACGCGGGGGCTGATCGATAGGGAGGGAAGTCTGTTGGGGTTGGAAGGAAGTGCGCGATGGACGCCGGGGAACGAGAATGCACATACACATGATATCGCCCCATTTATTTCCCGCGGGATGCGGACGATACTAAAAGAGGCGAGGGGAGTGATTTTTCTTGGAGGAAGTTCTAATGGAAGCAGTTTCACAGTCATGACCATCAGTATTCTACCAATATGGCTGGTTCTTGGACAAAATCCTGCCTGATTCATTTACCCATTATCATTTCCGCCACCTAAAACTACTAATTCCCGGTAATATATTCTTTTTGAAATCCGTCTACTCTCTATCTTTTGAAGTTTGAAGTGCATGATGCATGTTTGAGCATTACCAACACATGAATTATAGGGAAATGCCGATAAATATATTTAGGATAATGTTTTTCTAACCATCAATGTGTATCTACAAACCACCTAGCTGCAGTTGACTCTTATCCAGCATCTCTCCACGAAGTAGTAGCATTGTAGCTCTTATTTGCATGTAAGTAGTGCATGCTAGGTATCTTCACCCCCCTGCATCAGCTCTTATTTGCATGTAAGTAGTGCATGCTGGGTGATCTTCACCCCCTGCCTCACACCCTCGTGGTGGCTTGCATGGTATTAAGTAGATTTATATGTATCTCCCTACATGCTGTTCAAAATTCCCATTCAATTCCTCTCCCTCCCTCTCCTAACATCAATTTCCTCTCAACCGTGGTCTTTAACAGTCCACTGCCTTTCAGTATAGTTTTAGGGAGCAGGAAAAAAGATGCATTATATCAGCAAATTTTTAAACACAAACATTTTTGATAAATGATTAGGTACTTGATAATATCTCCCGATGCAAACAAAACAGGTGATTCAGCAAAAACATTTTCTTAATCCATCCATAGAATTGAAAGTTCCTTGTTCTAACCTCTGCCTTTCTCCCCTATTCTTCCTTAGCCTCTTCCCCATTTCCAATAGGTTAACGGGTATGTGGAGCGACTGAAGTGCTGGCCTCCAAACCCGAGGTCCCGAGTTCCATTACCGACTATGTCCAATTTTTCTCAGGGGAATCCTGATCCGTGCTCAAGTGCTGTGTGCAGAGCACTTCAAGAGCAGCCGTTGGATGGGACGTTAAACATTCGACCTCTTGGCGACATTCGTTAAGAGTAGACAAATATGTCGCCGGATTTCTCCCCACTAGTATTTCTCAGTTCCCTCGAAAAATTTCAGCCAATATCAAATCCCCACTAATCCTTGTGGGAACAAGTGGTATCAAATATCGGACTTGTACCCAAATAATGGTGACAAATCCCATATTCACAAGAAAAACTTCAACGAACTAATGGGTAAGTATTCGTCCAAGTCAACTAATACCTCCAAGTTTTAATAAAATGTGACCTAAGAACTAAACTCGCAGCGCACTTGTTAAATGTAATTTTCGGTGAGAGAAAAATAGTTCCCGACTTTATGACCTATGAAATTGAAGACACTAATATATTTATATAGAATATACACCTCGTGCATGTTTCTTTAAGTGGTGTGGAGTATAAGAGCCGCAGAAGGGGAAAGGTTGAAAGCATTGCAAAAGAGGTATAAGGGAAGAATGATGAAGATAAAATGGATAGACAGAGTAACAAACGGAGAAGCCGTAATACGAATGGGAGAACAGGGAAAAGAGAAGTCTTCTCTTTAGAGCTAGCTCTTCGTGGCTAAAAATAATCAAAAGAAGACGGGACAACCTAATCGGCCATATCTTGATCCAACATGATCTTGTGAAGGCAAACGTTCAAAGGAAACTGAATTAGAAGAATTAAAAAGGAAGACTTTCCAAGTGATACATAGTGCAAGATGTAAAGGATGTAGCAGAGAAAAATTATATAAGCGTAGAGGCCAGCCGATAACAGAATTGAGTGCAGAACTACGCCAAATAAATCTCTGGTTAATGACTAATTATAATGATGATGTAGGTACGTGTATCTCTCAGGAGAATCCTGATCCCTGCTCAAGTGCTGTGTGCAGAGCACTTCAAGAGCAGCCGTTGGATGGGACGTTAAACATTGGACCACTTGGCGACATTCGTAATAATTCAGAAGCGACATAAATTTAGTAGACAGTAGCAGTTGAACAATTTGTAGTAAGGTAGAAGCCACATAATAATAGTGCAGAAGCGACATTTGGAGGAGCAAAAAACGAGGTGACATCTCCAAGACAAAAGCAGGGATCGCACGCAACGAAACACGACTCGCGACAACTCCAATAAGTTCTTCAAGCAAATTATGTGCACTTGTTAGCAATAAGATAATATATTTTTATTCACTTGGGCGTATCTTATGCTAAATGGAGTCTCGCGTCTCATCCAACCGGCGCCCTAACTCATTTTCCCACGCAATTCATCAGATACGTCAAATTTACAATTTTACCCTCGCAACTTCTTCATTTCTTAGTTTCGAGAACGAGGAGAGAAACTAGCGGAGGAGAGATTCTAAGGGATAATATAAAGGGGAGTGAGAGGAGAACTTAAAAGAGTAGGGAGGCCTAGGGGGATATAGAAGAGGAGAAAACACCAGATGTGAGTGAAAAATGGAAGGGGGAGGAGAGCATCAGGTTACTAAGGTTACGATATGGATGGGGCGGAAGGAAACTTGGGGTGAGATAAATAGAAGCGACGCGGAGCCGCTGCTTTCGGAGTAAGGAAGATAGAGTGGATGTGGAGAGGATGGGGGAGATAGAGAAGGGCTTTGGGGGCGAAAAAAGGGGCGGGAGGCTGCGGTAGGGAAAGGGGTTTTTAAAGAAAGGGTCGATATATAGAACGCGAGGAGCGGAACAGGAAGTAGGTATGAGGCGAGGATGGAATGAAGATCAATGCTAACTTTCTCCGTTACGGAGGAAGAATTGAATGTTTTTTCTAATCCCTTTTTTCTCCCGAAAATCCACGGATGGCGAAGCTTCATACAAATGATCCACTTCCACGGGGTTGATGCCGGAAAGCCCTCTTGTTCTTGTAAGTTCCCAAGACACCGTTTAGAAGAGTGGAAAAAAGAAAACTGCTAAAAGAAGTTCGATAGAACCAGGCCTTGGCAGTTCCTCAAAAAGTCTGTGGCTCATCTGTTGCCACGTGAGTTTGAATTAAACGGGCCAAGGTGAAGGTACGGGCGCTGAAATGAGGTTAAAGCGGTAGGCTTGTGGGTATGTGGGCACAAGTAATAAAATCTTCGTCATTCGCTCCGATCCATTAACCTCTCCACCATTTTGTGGACCTTTGAAGTAGGAAAATTGATAACTCCGTGTCATGGAAACAATGTCACGGTTCTGATCCAAAATAGAACGAAAAATGATTCTTTTATGGCCGAATTACTTTGAATTTCCTTACAATTATTCAATACACGACACGAGGTTTATTAAAGAAATATACCGCATAAGAGGGAGAATACACCGCAAACTGGCAACTCCAAGAGTAAAGTCTCAAAATTCCTAAATAACTTTTATATACCTATTAGTTATTTTAAGAAGGAAACCGTTAGCTAATGTCCTTTGCACCATTTTAGGATAGGTGGGTGCTGGGTAGATGCAGGTATGTTTCAGGTAGCAGAGAGAGAATGGAGCAAAACCCAGAGCCGATCGGCATCTGACTGCTCTTTACGAAGGACTACAAGGCCTAGCGCCTCATCCGACGAAAGGTGTGATGAACTGGATGTACTCTCTACATGGTAATCAGGTAGAAACCGGTAAACAACTAAAAAATAATCTTTCAATATCGGAGCCCGTATACACTATCCGGACCTTCATTATGGAATATTCTACTCAAGCCATCAAATCAATCCGATCCTTGAAAACCTGCACTCTTTAACGTTTAACCCCAGTACATGAAACAGCAATAATTAATTTTTATAAATTAGTGTTAACTTATCCACCTTTCCACTCAGGCATATGCAAATTTAAGGATACGCCAACGTTGGCCACGGAAATTGTAATTAATACCACAGAATATGGAAAAAATTGTGTTGTCTATAACATATAGAATCGAAAGTGAGACTCATAGCAACATAAAGGTATGACGCCTGGTCAATTACTTAGAAACATTATAATACACTGAATGTTTTTGAAAACAATTTACGTTCCCGTTTGCGATGATTACGGTTAATTGAGGTTGAAAATAAATGAGGAAATAAACAATCTATTTCTAGGTAAGAGTAGTGTCTGGTTCATTAAACCTCACATGATCAAGAGGCTTAGATATTTGCACCGCATGGAATCCGCAAGGTATGTTAAGAAAATTATTGAATTCCAGGGAAGAAATATATGGAGGCAGACAACGTAAGAGATGGAAGAATGAAGTAATAGAATATATAAATATGATAGGAGTCAGAAACTGGAGGTCTGCAGCGACTGATCGAGGTGACTGATGAAGAGAACGCGACGGAAACCAAGGAGGCCACGGAGGACTACAGCGACAGAGGAAGAAGAAGAACAGATAAAATTATTTGTTATATCATAACAACTAAAGAATATTAGGTTTGGCTTTTTGAAAACCAATATTACAGAGACGAAATCCATTTTAAATATAACAAAACATAAAACACGTCTTTTTACGATAATGAAAACTATGTAAATCAGGGAAAATATATAAATCGCAGCCGGAAGAACTCGAATACTCCATCGGTATACATTTACTTTTGATGCAGTGACGGTGAGTCGTGCCTTTTGAAAGCTCCCTCGAGCGCATAATCCCTCCATGTCTCATGCACGCCCGCGGTATTATTTCGATGACATGGAGGCAAGGCACGCGAAATGGGTTGCATTCCAATAAGATATGATTGATGGAACATATGACGGCGGTGAATAATTACGAAACTTTGATTGCCTGAGAATTCACTTGAATTCCAGAGTATTACTATACGAGTACAATGCAAGAATTCCTATCCTAGGCATTCGCAAAACAATGAGCAATAAATGTCAACGAGGAACGTGAGCAAGAGCGAAATATTTCATCAGCAGAAAATAGACAAAGGGTGACATTCGTTGAAAGAAAACGAGAGCAATTCATATGAAGCTAAATAGGAGTTCATACTATTCCGAGACTACGTTCATAATGTAAATATTGGCATATTTATGGCAAAATTTTCATCATCAGCAATAACAGGAAGGAATTAGATTACCAGAAGCATTATTCATACACGCGAATCTATTGTTTTCCAGCAGAAGGCCCCTCTTTTAATAGAACAATGACATCCATCCAGAGAGTGTTGAGTCATGGTAATTGCGAACCACAGAAGTAATGTTATGGAGCGATTGTTCTAACCTTATGGTGATTATGGCATAGGGATTCAAATATATTTATAATCCTCGTCTGGTCAAAGCAAACCACTATTTGGTATCAATACAGCCATGAAAAAACAGAAACAAATCCAAGGTATGTAGTTCAAAAGATTTTTGGGGTGTTGATTCAATGATTTCTGCATGCTTTCTGGGTTCTCATCACATGGATTGGCTTTAACAGACAACAGTTTTGCTAAAATTACAGTCAGCGTCTTCAAGTCAGACCTTGGCCTGTTGTCTGTTAAATCCAACACAGGCGGTGAGAAGCTGGAAGTCACGCAGAGATAAACAAATCCAGGATAATTGTAAGACGAATTTTTGCAAAATGGCGGGTGCTAATTAATTGCAAGGCAGAATCCATTTATTTCACGGTAATTGTTATAGATGGCGCAAGCAGGTTTAAGTGCATGAAAACGCTAAAATAGTACTTGGACAATAACAGCTCCAAAATAGCCGACACTGGAAGCGTTTGAAATGTGAAGTTAAAGAAAAAGGATTAAGATGAGATGGATAAACATAGTCACAGAAGAGGAGTGGGAGAAAAGCGAGTCTGATGAAAACTTCAAAGAGGAGACTGGACTGATGAAGACTATCGTCGAGGAAAAAGGTAGCGAGAAAATGGAAAAGGAACGCATCGAACGAAATATTTGCTGCTAGTAGTGAAGTGTGTAAAAAGATATACTTATGTAAATTAGAATAAGTGAACTAGAATGTGAATTAGAATAACCGACAGGAGAATGAAACGGAGAACTCATGGAAACAATCTTAGGATCGATGACTAGAGTCAATCATGATGAGGATGAATCTAACACTTGTTCAATCAAATCCACACAAATCACATTTACTTTGGTGATATTTTATGTATTCATTCAAGACCGCAAATTCTAACATGCATCCGTTGTTATTTCGCTTTTAGAGTCGATTGTCCTATGAAGGATTTTCTACAATTATCAGGATTGACCAATATCTGTCACGTAGGAAATGATCAATCTTGCCACAACTATGTAATTCTAGAATTGAATCTGTAAATAATGCAGTGTTTCGTTAAGAGCTGCAGAGCCGGGGGAGGCGATCGGAATGGGGCCGTAGATACTGCATTTGCCTCACATACGGAGTGCCCGAGTTAGAATTTCGTACGTGGAAAATTTTTCTTTGGCAAACGGACTCATTGGCGCCTGTCTTTAGCTAAAGCCGACTCAGGGTTTCTCTCATCATCGTCATATGTGGTTTCAAGTCTATCCTCGTTACTTAAAAGGCACTTCAGACCGGTAGGAAATATAAAATCATGGGGATGGAAGGGTGGAGAGAAACCCGGCGTTGGAATTAGCTTGCTCTTAACGAAAGGCGCCAAAAGGACCATGGCTTTACGTCCTATCTGACGGGCGGATCACTGGACTCGAAGTTCTCTCCACAAAGCGCTCAAGTAGGGACCGGTATCCCGATGAAAAATATAGAAAAATGAAAGGATTAAAAAATCCAGGTCTTCGGAGTTGGAAGCCAATACCCTAACTACTACACCAACTTGACAACCTTTCCATCCTCTCTCCACTCCTCAAAAAGTCCTAACTCTTCCTAAATATCTACTCACTGTAATTGTGGCAATGACCTTAGTAGCCGGTCCTCTAATAACTGAAACAACTGCGGTTTTCGATATCTAAATAAAATGATCTCTGAATGTGATGAGATTCATCAGGAGAATTATAATGACCTTCATATGACTTACTTGATATATTATGATATGAAGGTTCGATTACGCGTGGGAAATTAATGGACTCTGTGCGCATGATACCGCATACTGAGGAAAACAGGATATTGATTCAACAACTGCAATTCATTAAACCTCACATATATCACGTTTTGTTTAGAATACAGAAAAACTCAGCATGTTATCTAATTATGAATATAAATAATTCCCAATTTCCTATGTGTGGCAGGAAAGCGTAATTACCGATGCTTCAACGTTTGAGGCTTTACTCTGTGGAATCACGAGATTGGAAAAGAAAATTCACTTTCTACATTCCACACTAAAGTTTTATTGACTTAGACCATGGATTTTATGTCATTATTCTTCATAATGACATAAAAGTGTCGAAACCATGTTTGAAGTCAATAAAACTTTAGTGTGGAATGCACAGAGTGAATTTTCTTTTCCAATTACCGATGATACGGACAATACTAGATACACGTTAGCCGACAGAAGATTCAGATGGAAAACTGCGTCAAACCAATGTTTATGCCTCTATATTACAATGATGATTGACATAACTGTACATAGATAAACTTTTTAAATGATAATTAAAAACTTGGTGGATCATTTATCTAGATGTTGAAATTGAAACGGAAGCAATAAAGCGATTCAATTGCTAATTTGGTTTCATCGATTTGGTCGATTTGAGAGTAATTTTGACTAAAATTTAGGCTTCACCTCTCGTTTATTAATCATATTGGATTCGCCTCACGACATACCAAATGCTGTCACTGCTGCATCCTTTAATTGAAACTGGTTATAGAATTAATACAAAAGCCAGGAATCAAGCCCCTGTTCTTGGCGACAACAAACAGAAAGATTAGCTTCAATGACAGTCATGATCCACCTTAAGTGACATTCACAGTCAGGATACTACCTTAAAAAAAATTAAAGCGTTGCTCACATTCACAGTCGCAACCATTGTGGTCCCTTGATAAGAAGTGAAAGGAGTCAGCGATGGAAGAAAGGGGGCGGGGGTGGAGATGCAGCGAGAGGAAGTGCGGGAGGGTTTGGGGATGAGAATATACGGGGAGGGGTCTTAATGGAGGGTGGAAGACAGCCTACATTCTGGGAGCTTGCTGATTAAAAATTCCCTTTCTAAAGCACACACAGATGAGAACGAGTGGTTGCATCAGCCAGGGACCAAAATTCGCCGTAATAATGAATTCAAAGTAGGAATTTAAGCAAGGATTGTAAGTGAAATGAAAAAAAATCATGAAGTAGAACGCAAATAAGATATTTTCCAATATAATGCTTAAGAGTCACATATAATGACGAGATGAGATTAAATGTTTCGGAAACAGATAGGGATATTGGATTAATAATCAAGCCTAATAGTTCGTAGATGTGTTCTTTTTTCATATGTGAAAAGGGATGAAAATACGCTCGACAAAGGTTTTAAGATCAAGGAAATGACGCGCGTGGGTTTCGCTATCAAGTACAATATTAAAAGGTTGAGTATTATTATTCCATTCATGCAAAGCCCTCTCACTTATTTTTTGCACGACGTAGGCGTTTAGTAGATCCATTCAAGAGTGTAATTAAGTCATTTTTGAAAAGAATTATAATAAAATAATTACATTATATGTTTGGCCGCACTAAAGCTAATTGCTTTTTCGAATACATGCAAACGTCATTCGTATCAAGGCATAAATAAAACTAATAAATGATTGTTTTTTTTGGAAACAAAAACTTCGAAAGAGTTGAACTTTAAATTTAAATGCCACAAATCATTTAATTAGCTTTAAATATAAGCGGAGTAGAGCAAATTTCTGTAGTGAACTTTATTACATCATATGCATTGCACTTGTTGCCCAATAGACAACTAATGTTATCTTGCATTTTTTCCACAGACCACTACGACGCAATTTGTCTATCATGTGAAGGGCAATCGTCATGTCACATGGTTCATGATTGATCAGACACGTGTCTTGTCGCACGAAAATATTTAGCCACAAGTGTAAGAACAACGAACATTTAGAGTGCAAAATGACCTCAGCCGTCGACGCACCCTTACAACTACTACTACTATGAACATTTAGAGTCCGAAAGATTCGAGCTAGAATTTCTACCAGCCGGACTGTGATTCGAGGAGAAATGCCGGAAACTTCAGAAAAGTTTGAAACATCCGGAAAAGATAAGGGGATGAGCATTCATCGCAGGAAATTATAGATAAGAATATTTTAAAGAGATAGCGGCATACAACTGGATCTTAGAGAATGAGTGAGAGAGAGAGCAGCAAGTAAATTGCATCTCAAGAATCCGAAACGACGATGAAGGAAACATTGCGTGCGCAGATACATGCTAACGAGCTATAAATCATAATTTGATAGTAGTTGATATATGTAGTAATTGATATGTGCTGTTGTTTTGGTCACTTGGCTAGAAAGCTAACCTCTGAATGGTGATTGGCCAACGTAAAATAGAACTTGCTCAATAATTTAGTATGGGGTTAGAGGTTGCCAATGAGATTGGGATAGGGCGGAAAAGTCAATTCTGCCAAGCGGGCCACAATCCAATTTTCAATGGATTGGCCAATAAATTGGGCAGTGTTAAACGGGCTTTAGAATTAAAATCGCACTAATTACACATAACGGATTAATGTATATGAAGGAAATAGATCACGGATCGGATTAAGATTAAGACTGTGGATTGTTGATTCTCTTAAGAGTTCACATGAGCGATGTATATGCTATCTTGTAGCATCTCTTGAATATTTCCTAGAATGCTGGATGAATACAGAAATTTGCACTGTTTGTCCAGCGTGATATTCATAGTGATCTATCATTAGGCTGGCAGTAAATTTAAACATTTGTGCATACTCGTAGTGATGAAGAGGATGGAGGTAGTTACATCTACATCTACATAATACCCTGCAAGCCACCATAAAGGTGTGTGGCAGGGGTTGCACTCTCACCAAACATGCACTACATATCATGCATAAAAAAGGGATTAGTACTTGTATAGGTACTGTTCAAAACTACGCTATTTAAAAAAGGATAAAAATAGCAAAACATACATGCAAAAACATGCCGTTAGTTGGGTTAGCTATAAGTCCTTATACCAACATGCAGCTACCAATGTTATCCATTGCTACACTCGTACTGGATATATTTACCGTTATTCATATCCCTAATACCACGAGGAAAAAAGGACATTTTGAATCTGTCAGTTCGGCAATCTATTTCTCTAATTTTGTGATTATGGTCCAGTCTACCATAGTAAGTTGGGGTCCGCAAAATATTTTTAACATCATCACTGAAAATATGGTCTTGGAATTTGTTTAAGAGATTGTCTTAATTTCAACCTGCGATCTGACAAGGATTCCCAATTTAATTCATTTAATAGACTGGTTACGCTAGTAAGATTATCATACCGTCCATTTACAAATCTTGCCGATCTTCGCGTTACAAGGGAAAAGTAGCTGATTTCTCGTACATGATATTCACATTTACCCAGTACTCTTTTGACAAAGTTAGGGAGGATAGAGAGTGTAGTTTTTAAGTGATAAGAATGATCACTTACCAAAGAGGTTATGACGCACTGGAGGAGACATTGCTGTTGACTTGAGAAGCCAGCGGCCATCTTGGTAGGTACAGATATACGGGCTTGCTACTCACAATAATCGTACGGATGAAGTTTTTGCACGTGGTAGAACATAAAGTAGTTAGATGAATAACGTAATGCGTTTTTATCACCTCGTAAAGAAATAGAGGGAAGTGAGAAAACACGCAATCATGCGCCAAATATTTGTAGTTTAAGTAAACTCCCGATTTTCCGTGCTAATGGCAGTTAAAGGGAGCACGGATAATCGGGAAACACGGATAATCAATCAGTTTGGTTCTTTCCGGATTCATTTGTTTAGATAATATTTTCAGTGATGATGTTAAAAATATTTTGCAAACCCCAACTTACTATGGCAGACTGGACCATAATCATAAAATTAGAGAAATTGATTGCCGAACCGATATATTCAAAATGCCCTTTTTCCCTCGTACAATTAGAGATACGAATAACGGTAAATATATCCATTCGGAGAGTAGCAATGGATAGCATTGGTAGCTGCATGTTGGTATGAGTACGAAAAGCTAACCCTACTAACAGAATGTTTTTACATGTTTGCTTTGCAATTTCTATCTTTTTTAAATAGTGAAGTTCTGACTAGTATATTAATACTATTCCTTTTTTATGCATGATATGTAGTGCATGTTTGGTGAGAAATCACTCCCTGCCACACACCTTTGTGGTGGCTTGCAGGGTATTATGTAGATGTAGATGTAGATAGATTTCTCTAAGGTGCGCCGCCAAAATAAATAAGTTCCCTTAGAAAATAACACTATCTGCCAATGAAAAGATGTTTGCTGTACATGAGAGCATTTTATGACAAAAAAGAATCCAGCAGAGCAATCCTGGATGCAATTAAATGTTCGCAATCCTCGGGTGGCGGCTCGGAGCCTGGCGTACGACATCGGACCAGTCGGTAGGGCCTTGGTGACAGTCACGATTGGAAGAAAATAATAAAAGATTACTAACCTTTGAGACCACTGCCGATACAGTAAATAGATTGGCGATGCACGGTTAATCCGCAGCCCTGATAACGCGCGCATGGGTAATCGGGAGTTTACCACCCACTCCCCCGCTACCCGCTTTTTATTACCCGCCCCCACTCAACAACTTTAGGAAGATAAACTGACGTCACTCCATTGAAATTTGGGTACCATTCCATTGTTATTTAGGTTTTGACTTTGTTATTGTTATTTATTGTTGTTCCATTGTTATTTATGTAGTCCCAATAGTCCGAATAAAGCGCAATGTTTTGTAAGAAGTAGGTACGGTTTAATCCTTCCCCATCACCCCCATTCTTGCATTCAATTTCTCCCATAGAATAGCATGCCAATGCTTCCTCCACGACATTCTAACCTCGTTGTCACTCACCTCCTGCCATACCCCTCCCATATGCTTGAAGGGTAGTCTGCAGATATTAATTCCCAAATTTGTCCATATTCCCTCCCATCTTTAATGGCGTAAATGACTTTAATTCATGCGTCGCCTATATTGAACACAATAGTTACTACAATCACACAAATTCTACAACAGTTTTTTAAAAAAAATTTTGATACGTATCCATCGCGTAAGTTTAAGAACCTCCCATCAGCGCACTCAAATGGCAACGCCGAAATATCGTGGAAGAACGGGAAGCGTTGGTTGAAGTTGGGGGAAGGAAGGGGGGCGTGGAGGAGAACGCAAATGGTTGAGAAAGATGGGGAGGGAGAGAGGGCGGACATGAAGGAGTCCAAGTGAGGTTGGGGTCGAGATGAGTCGAGGGCGAAGCTTCAAGCAAGTTCAAGTGGAAGGAGAGAGTCCTGCGTTCCTCTCTTCGCTCGCAGCGTCCTCCGAAACAGTGAGAGAACGAACTCTATCTCCTCCAGACCCTTCCCCCTCACATTCTAAACCCTTCTCCCCCCTCCCCTTCCATTTCCCAGTCTTTCTCCACCCCCCTCCCACCCGGTTCTCCTCCCCCGAGCCCTTCGGTATCCGCCCGCATAATACCGCTCATTGTGCTCTCGGCCACTGTTTAAAGATAGTCAATGGCGTTTATGAGCCGGTTTACTCAGCATGGGAAACGCAGAGTGGGAAATGTAACCAAGACGCTTTTAGTATCTTAGAGATATTTTTACTTATACAATGATATTATGCGTTATTTCACCTCGTGGTGCGTAGATATGACGCGTACCAGCATCTAGAACTCAAATTGCCTTCAATTAGACTTGTTTCGTGGTGAACATCATCAATAAAAGTAACCAGAGTAGCCAGCCAAACTTTAATATATGAATTTAACGCTTGTCAGGAAAATTGAAAAAGATCTATTCACTTTTCGGATACATGACGAGGCAGATGCTCATGTCTCCTTTGGGCAGTGATGCTTCTCCGTATTCTCGAATGACTTTGCCCAAGCCCAAGGGAACGAGGGAACTCATTTGCTTTTGGCTGTGCTCAGTGAGAAATTGAAATTATTAAAAAATTAATAAATACTGAAGGGTCGAAGGACTCTTGATAATGACGATGAAGCGTTGAAACTGGTTGAAAAATTAAATGTAGTGTAAAAAATCATGAAGTCACTAAACTATTTCACGTCACAAAGAGATGAATTCGAAGTCGGTTACATAATAAAACTCATTGATACAAGCAAACTCTTGTGGCCTCTGGATTTCTATGTCATCATCATCATCATCGGTCAACAATCCTAGGATTGGTTTGACGCAGCCCTCCGCTCGATTCTTCCATCAGCCAACCTCTTCATATTGACGTAGCTCCTCTCTTTCACATCCTTCACAACTTGTTCCATATAACTCATACGAGGCCTGCCTTTTCCATTCTTCCCGTTCACCCTTCCGTCGACGATTGTCTTCACCAGGCCATCATGTCTCAAAATGTGGCCTATTAAGTTGTCCCGTCTTCTTTTAAGGTTTTCAGTTGACATCTCTTCTCTCCCACTCTTCTTAAGACTTCTTTGTTTGTCACTCGATCGATCCATTTTATCTTCATATTTCTATGTCATCGTGGGATAATTACATAAAACAAGGGTGATAACGGTTACTGCACTACTTTTAAAATGCTTGCTCTTGATCGCCGCAAGTTAATTCCTCCTTAGAATTCAATTTGATTTCTGCACAGGGATAGGACCATACCCTAAGTTCTCTTTTGGCTCATTGTGTGAACTGGGTTTTACATGTATTTGTCTGCATGATAATTATAAATGCACAACAAAGGCTTGGTTCTATTCCTAGGCTCAGTAAGGAAATGTTGTTTCAACAAAATTTCCATAGAGTCACGACGTCCTTATTAGCGTTGATGAGAAATTCCACTAAATATAAAGCTCCTTAATGATTCTGTTACCACCCTCATGAAATGCGATTAAATCTAAACCTTTTTCTTCACAGTGGACAAATCTTCGCAGTGTTGTACATATGCTTACTAGGTTCATTTTTTATGCGACGACTACAGAGAGTTTCATAATTTTCCCCATCACAATAGTACATTATGATCAATTTCCAGAGATTTAAAACCTTATTGTGAAACCAACATTACTGCGTTTCCATTACTCTACACTCTCTAGGAACTTCTCTGAAAGAAATGAGCTTCACTGAACATGGGCGGAAGTCCCTCTTCGCATATTCTCCCGTCAACTGTGAGCTGAAACTCATTTAAAAGCGATGGCCCACGAATCGGCTGGCATTTCTCCTTGAAAAACTCATGTTGCGACATCTGAATACTAGGTCGGTCAAGGTTACGTAATGAAGGAACGAAATTTCATTCAGTGATTCATCCACGATGAGACCATTTTCGTCTCATAGACACGATTGAATTGCGATTTAAGCTCAAAAAATAAGTACGATGACGCAACCCGAATCATCATTCTTTGAGTTATCTGAAAAACGACTCTGGTATTACAAATATCCGGAATTCCAAAAGCACGGAAAGCCTGACGCAAGACCACTTTCTGGATGTTATATAAGTTTACTGAAACGGTGGTGGTGGCTAGCTTTGCTTAATAAAATTTACTAATTCATTTAAGTTTATGATCCCTCCAGTATTTTTTTTACTAGCACTATTTCCTGCATGAATATTAAAATAAATTCTGGCTCTTAATTATAATCCTGTAGAGTGTAACATATCCAAACAAGAGAACATGGCAGCTTTAAAAATTTCCATAGGAGTAGCCTGGTGATATTCAATTGATCAAGGCCATTGAGCTGATTTTTTGACCGACCATATGATTGAAATAATCTACCTTTATCAATTATGACTCTAAGGTTAACTTCCAGTAGATGTGTGCAGTTATCGACAATTCTAGTTATCAAGGGTAAATCTAATACCCAGCTAGTTTAGTATGCAAGTCTATGGAAGAAGAGCCTGTCTATAAGATGCCTCGAAAATATTTAAAAAGATATTATAAAATTGAGTATCAGTAACAAATCTTTCTACAACACTATCCGTCTTATGTCGGTAAATCTGACCGAATTCCAATTTACCCTTGATACCAAGCCTACATGCCCTCCCACACTGGAGGCGTGGAAGTTTTTTAAAGGAAAGGAAGCCTATGAATGAATGGGTCCATCGATCGAAATCCATCCTGTCCTCCGCTGAGACTGTTTACTCAAGGCACTACAATCTCCACCGCCCGATGGGTGTATAAATCGCAAACGTCGGCTCTCATGTTTCCAGCTGGGCTTTCCCCAGGCTCAGCTGATTCCACAGCGGTAACGAAAACAAGGCGTACCCTACATCTGTCGAGACGCTTCTTATTTAATCCAATCGCTATTCAAGCCGGGACCGACGTGGGATGGCGTACTTCCTAATGCCCTCGAATCATCCGAAAGCAAATATTTTAGAGGGGACTATACGACTATAATTTTCACTATCGCCAGAGGCGTCCCAAGGGCTTGCAGAAGCTAAGTTTGCGAGACCCCGGGCAAAAAATAGAGCTATTAAAGCCCTGAATTATGAACTCAATTCTTATTATGAAATATCATTTTGAGAATTTATTTATAAAAATGAAGGAACAGGGAGAATACAACAATATCCTAACATTTATTCTTCCTGTGACAGTGTTCTAGAAAATGCGGAGTGCGGAACAGGACCACAGCTTTCCCAGCTCAAAGAGCACCAATTATTACCACCATAACTATTCATCTAATATTTCAAGGGTTATGATAATCCAAAATCTAATGCCATGTAAAAGTATGGCACGTAGGCTCATGCCCCGAAGCGTATACATAAACTTCAGAAGCTTCGGGAAGCGGAAAATAAAATTACCATACATAGGTATAAAAACTGAAATCTCAGAAGGCTAAGATGGTTCCCTCAAAATTGAGTTGCACATAAAAGAACAAGAAAGATCCGGATAAATGCAAGAAAAACATTTAACGAGTTTTTCATGGGCAGTTATATCACAATTTAATATTTGATGCATAGAAGAACAACTTTGATGCATAAAAGAGCGAATCATCTCGCACAGACGAATGCGACCTTTTTTGGAGTAACAACCGCAAGAGAATTCGAATGTGTAATAGGGCACGTTGCTTCAATGTCAAAAAGTTTTAAGAAAAAATATTTCAAATTGCTATTTTCTAGTTCTTGTAAATAATAATTCCATAATAAAATCTAAGAAAGCAGTGTTAAATCAAACGACTGAGGTAAGTCGATTTCAATTTCCCTCGAGAGATTTTTACCCGTCGCGCGTCAAATCTGTTTTTTTAGTTAAAACTGGCACTTATAGGCGCTTCATACAGGGAGTGAAGGCCCACGAATGGGAATGAAAGAGAAGTGAAAGGTTGGAGAGAAACCTGGCGTCGTAATTAGTCTGCTATTAACGAAAGGCTCTAATGGGGCCTCGGCGTAACGTCCCACCTGACGGACGGAGTGGACTCGAATGCTCTCCACAAAGCACTAAATTAAGGGACGGTTTACCAATAATAAATATCTACCTCTGCAAGGATTCGAATCCGGACCCTCCGGGTGAGAGGTCAGTAAAACTCTAACCAATACACCAACTCGACCCTATAAAAAGAAATTATATGCTCACATATAATTTCTTTTTATCATATTCATATTTGCACCATTAACTCGGAATACATGCGTCAAAATACGAAAATATTAGACAAAGCGGTACTTTAGTCCAAAATCCTGTAGTTAGATGGCGCTGGAAATATTTTAACCATTTAAAAGTGGTATCTCCTAACCGGAAAGTGTTTTTAGGTAAATATTTCAGAAAATCTCCGGATGAATACAATTCTGATTTGAAACTATCGAAAAAATTTTGCAATTAAGTCAGCGATTCGTATTACGTCCCTTTCTTGGAATAACTAGGAATATAGATTGGATAGAACAAAGTTTGATATAAGTAGATATCTAAGATGAGATAGAGAGGTATATATATGAGCGGGCTTCGGACCTTATCCTATCCCCATCCCTTCCATTCCTATCCTTATACCTTTCCTCCCGGTCTGAAGCGCCTATTAGTGCGGAAACAGACTTGAAAACACCCATGAATATATATATGAGCCAACAAATAATAAATTGGCTAAAATGCGAGTAAATGCCCACCAGAGATGGTGACTACTTACCGGAATTTCTTGCGATTGGGACGTATGAAATTAGGGCAGATCACAAGTTGCGATTCACAACTCACCTGAAAAAGGAAAATATCGAATTAGAATATATATTCATAATGTAATATCTTCATACATACGAAATTTTTATCCGCTAGTGGAAAAATAACCTTCACAGTGCTGTTTGACGTCACTTTCGTTGTTTGCCTCGGAATCCAAATTAATGAACCAACCTCGAGCGATGCAGACACACATAAGTACAGACAACTGCCTTCCTCGAACCACGTTTTTTGCATTTTTCTCTGCACCACAAACTGCTACCAATCTGCTGCCAAATCCAAAACTACTACCAAATCATACAGATAGGGAATCCACACTCAACGCACCTAACCTCACTCTTTTAGCTCAAAACTTGGGAGAAAAAACAAAACAGATAAAAAATGAGTGACTGACACGCTACAAAATTAATATATATAGATAGACGGCTCACCGCATAGGGCAAAACTGTTATACGATTTGAATGCAGTACTGGAAGGTTTCCATAGATGGCGAGGCAAGAATTTTTTACCTTACGTCACAAACGATATATATCGTTTCCATCGCTTTCGTTTTTCTAATCGACTTAAGCGGCACTATCGAGGACTGTCTTGCAGTCTACTCCTTGCAGCGGTGGATTACGTGTTTTTAATGAAACAACAAGGAATCCCTCTACTGACAAGATATGTGTGCTTTAATAGCAATGATTTTTACCACGCTATCTATGAAAACCTTCCAGTGCTAAGTCCAAAACGTATAACAGTGTAGCCCTAAGCGGTAAGCCCTTTCTTATTATATGTTATACTTACTGTATGGTATTACTGTGGGCCCCTTGGCGCCTTCCCTTAAGAGAAATCTAAGATACCGGCATCCTATTTTTCTCCCCCGTGCCTCCTCACTAATCCTCCTCCTGACCCTTCCATCTCATCATTAAACCTTTCCTCCAGGTCTGAGGCGTCTCTCAGCACTGGACATACACGGAAGCAATATTAGGGTATCATAATCCACTCAATAAATCCAGGGAAAGTTTTCACACAATTAATTTAAGCCCTGTACTCACCGAACAATACCAAGAAAGCTGGGTAAAGTGGAGACTGCAGCGAGATCACAAAAGGCGATCCATTGAGCAATATTGTTTTCGAATGAAACACCTTCTTTGAACGGAATGATAAAAGATAAAAATCGGCCCTTCTTAAAGCACCGACCCGCATATTTTTGTCGATACAAAGGGGCAAAAAAAAAAAAGGATTTCCAGGATGAGATAAGCGCGGGCACTCAGATTCCCTAACATGCGGAAGTGACGCATTGAAGGAGGAGGGATGAGGACGAAAAGAGGGAAATGCGAAAAAGATTGCGCATTTTTTTCCGCTCCTTTCAAAAACGGCTTACCCATCTCCTCTGAGGACCGAAATAAAAAAAATAAAAGTAGTCATCCTCTCGCAGGAGATCGCCGTCTTATTCTGGGGAAATAAAAGAAAAGATGACTGTCCCGAGCGCTGTTTTTTCCCTCCTTTCCTGCTTTCATAGGAGGTGGGGTTCATCCGTTCATCTTACAGCCCCGCCCATTCCTAACTATACGCTCGGCGTCGAAAACAATTCAATGCCGTCGGTTCGTTAAGGGAGACTACTCTTCAAGGGGGGGCGGGTACTTGGCACCCATTTAAGGAGCGGGGAATGCGTTTCATCTGTTTTTTTTTACCAGCCTCACTCACCCTTGATCTGGTCGTGACTGTTCATTTTCGTTGGTTAAGGGGACTCGGTTGATTTTTTTTCTACTCCCATCTCTAGCCGCCGACAGCAGATGGAGAGGGGAGTACGCGAAAAAATCTGAGCGGTGTCTCGCAAAACAGTTGAATTCTGCACGCCTCGTATGTGGGTGGGGCCGGTGATTTATTGGCTCGGAGATGGGGGGGGGAGGAGGGGATGCGAAAAGGGAGAAGGAGAGGGGGAAGCAAATTACTTTCGATTTATAGGAAGCGTCGCGAGCGAATCGAACGCCAAAATAAAAGCTCGATTCATCGCAGGCCGCAAAAAAAAACAAATCCTTTCATTTCTCGGCGTCATTTTACAACCGATTCATTTCGTGGCATGGGAATAAAATAAGCTCGCTACTTTTTTCACCTTTTGAACAAATATTTCCGGGATTTTGGGGAGTTTTCTCGGGTCGTAAATCTTCCAATTTCTTCAAGTATTTTTTTAGATAAATAAATGACGCTCATTTGAGTGAAGGGATGTATATTGCATCACATTCCTAAACCAATATGCTCCGACGTGGAATGTTATTTTCATCCTCTCCACGTCATCCATCATATGCTGTCCTTATGCATAACAAAACAAATTGAAAAGCTTAATATAATAAATATTCCTTGATTTATTGCCCGTTGAGGACGCAATCACATGCATATTGAAAAATTTCAATCGTAGCAACGTCTATCTTTATGGAAATGTACAGAATGCAGGGGTCATTCATTCACAGCCATTCCAGAATGCTCATTCCTTCGAGGCTTACAGCACTGAAAATTACGATAAATATTTCACTCTTGTCACCCAAAGAATTTCGTCAGAGCCATTTTATTTTAAAAACCTGTCCTTCCTTCTCATCTGCAAAATATGTTTCTTCTGTAGCATAGCTAAATCATCTAGAACAATAAAATTAGATACACGCAAACTGAGATACAACCATGAAGAAACCAGCAGAAGGATGTGGTCAGGTCTAAACTTGTCTCGAAGAAGGTAGTAGAACAAAGCATTGCATTAAATTTCTTAAATAATTTTCTTCGATAGAAGCTATAATAAATCTTTTCTTGCGATGCGTAGCCATTATTATTTGGATTAATTTTACATAACGTATCTCTTTGCATTTTATTGATTTATGCGATTGAGTTTTGACTCCATCTAATGACATCTCTCCATCCATCAGGCTGAACAATGTCAACCATTGCGTTAAACGCAAGAATGAGTGAGTTGATCTATATGTATATATCTTAGTTTAACGTTCACAGCTAATTGTGTGATGGCGTATGAACATAGTTTAAGCATTCCATGGTTTACCCACAAGTGAAACCATTCTACTAGTAGTCTACTCCGGTATATTTTCCACAATCCTATCCCTATTTAAATTGACCATTACATACTTTTTTAAATATATCCGAACCAACGATCTTGCTCTCTTTCCTCAAAAGCAGCTTTTATATTTAATAACGGGGACGTGGCACTCTTTTCATTCGGTGATATCACTAAAAGCATTTATGACGTGGAAATTATCGCGATGGGGGTTTTCCCCTTGAAATCGTTTTCCGATTCTGTATTCTTTTTAAATGAGTCTGAGCTCTTTTGGAACAAGTTGTTGGAGCGAAGGGGAAAAAAATCACTAACGAATTCCCGTTGAGAAATTTTTTCACCGTTTCCTTCCTTTGAAATCGTCATTACTTACATGGAAAACATCTGCTTCTAAAGATAAATTCAGTCCCTAATGCTTTACTGAGTCTGATCTTTTCTCTTTACACCTAGTTATTTTCAAAATGTATCCCAACAATATAATCAGAAGATATAGTTACATTCGGTTAGCAATGTGGTCATTTAGGATAGGTGGGCAATTGTGTAATGGTAGGAATTTTTCAGGAAACGGAGGAAGGGTGGAGAGAAACCCGGCGTCGGCATATACCTACTCTTAACGAAAGGCGCCAAGTGGACCACGGCTTAACGTCCCATCCGACGGACGGAGTTCTGAACTTGAAATACCCTCCACTAGGAATTCAAGTGGGGACCGGTTTTCCACTGAAAACAATCCGCCACTGCCGGGAATCGAACCCGGGCCCTCGGGATGGGAGGCCAGTACTCTAGCCACCACACTAACCCGATCCCCCTCGTTTTGTTTTTATTATTTAAAAAGATTTGTGGAAATTACAAATGTTTAATTAATATTTTACCTCAGTTATCATTTGAAATCTACGATTACACTCTACATTTTGTTTTTATTATTTAAAAAGATTTGTGGAAATTACAAATGTTTAATTAATATTTTACCTCAGTTATCATTTGAAATCTACGATTACACTCATGGTACCCAAGTTAAAAAAAGTAATAACGCCAATTAACAATTATTTAAATACCACAAATGTATTATGCCATAATTGTCTTTCATTTTTTCAGACGGAAGAAATAATAGATACCTATACCTACTCCGGAAAAGAACAATTTTATTTACTTTTTCCAACGTGAAAGGGGCTAGAAAAATCATAGATTTTGATAACATTTCTGAGTAGATGTGTAATAGTGGATACAGTGGCGCCAAGTCTACGCTGGCAAAAGAACTGAAATACCTACTCAAAACAGTTAGTTGAGCATTCAGACGAAGTTCCTTAAAGGAAGGGAAAATAAAAAAAATCTCTTAACTTTGTCTTCCGCATTTCGAAAGCGGACAATAAGATATTTTCGCAGGGATGATCAATCTCACTCGCACGCACAAAAGAACTTCGATCCCGTGTCGCAAAGAAAAATAATTCCGAGATCCAATTGCAGAGAGTTCCCACACCGACTCCCGCGAGCAAATGATCGATACCAGAGATGGGACGTCGAGATACTTTCTTCCGCTTCCTCCCAACTCCCGCCTTTTGCCTCGGTTACCAGCCCCTGATGCGAATTAAGGGTTTCCCATTCTCGCGAGAAAGGAGAGGAGAGAGAACTCAGTCCCTTCCTTGTATACACTTACTTTCCCCACCCTCTCTCTCCTATTCCCCTCCACCCCTATTTGCATACCGTTAGCAAACCCCTATGGCCTCCCTTCACACCATCCCTCCCTCTCTACTTCTCCGTTTCCTCCCTTCGCTGCTGATTCCTTCCGTTCTGCCTTTTCTGTGCCTTCCAACACACACACTCTCTCTCTCTCTCTCGCCATTCCTCAGATAACAGGGTTTTCTCTACCCTTTTGTCGCCGACTGTGTCAACCTTGCAATCAAAACACCTCCCTAACGATGGTTAAATGCGAATGGGTTAACATGAAGGAAATCGGTGCAAAAACCATTCTCTCTCTCTCCAGGTGAAATTTATTTAAAAAATTATCAGCTACGGAAGAATAGCAAAAAAAAGCCTCGTGTGAGATATTCAGAGTAAGTAATGAAGAATGTAAAAGAGAAGAATTGCCTATATAAATAGGTAGAGATCAGATTATAGGAGAACCAAGGTGTAGAGCTACGCTAAACCAATGTTAGGATTAATGGCTAGTGACAATGATGAGATAGTTAGTCACCTAAAATGATAAAAGTGATTATATTTACACTTAGTGGAATTGATTCATTGACTTAAGATTCTCATTATTTTTTATTTCCGTACGATCCGGGGTTCATTGGATCGCAACATACGATCTTATAAGGTGATCACAACATTAGGATTGATGATGTTGCAGTTACATTTAACCGGGTTGTACTAGAATAAAAAGTGGGAAACCAAGTCACAGATCTGTTATTACGCATAAAATAATTTGGCTACACCAAACGGGTGTTTGGTATAAGTATCTACTTCTTCAAGACATTTCCCGCATTATGTTTTACTATAGCAGGTACCAGGTAGGAGGTTTGCTACAGCTTTGATAAAGATAATCGTTGAAGGAGAAGTGGATCGGAAGAACAGCAAAGGAAGGCCTCATATGAGATAAATGGAACTCATATGGATAAAGTGATGAAGGATGTGAAAGAGAATAAATACGTAGATCAATATGAAGAGATTAACCGATAGAAGAGTTCAGTGGAGAGCTACGTCAAATCAATCCCAGGATTGCTGACTAAATATGATGATGATGGCAAGTTACATAGCAGATACATAGCAGTGTCAGCATACCTGCTATCATTATACCGGTACTATTGAAATCATAACCATTCGGCCAAAGTTTTATACTCTGAGATCACTCAGTAGAAGCGTCGGTCATCATCATTCAGCCATAAATCCGCGTCAGTCATCAATCCTTAGGTTGGTTTGATGCAGCTCTCATCGGGCGTTTTACGGAATGGTTTTAAGGAAAAGAAGGGAATTTCATTTTTCACAACGCCGAATTTTTCGAAAGGTTCTTTTGAACTCGAGCCAAACTCTCGATGATACATAGATAATTTAAAAAAAACCAACGGTAAGCTTTAATGAAATAAATGCAATTATTTTATATGCTGATTTGCATAAATGATGTTCTATGCTGGAAATCAGCCACTTCATTGGAATGCCATCCCCGAGGCCGAGTAATAAACACAGCAACTAGACGCGTAGAAAATAGAAAATACAAGGAAATGAACAGGATGTGAGCAATGGAATGGAGTGAATATCCTTTCACTTAGCGCTCTACATTAAGCTTCAGGTTGCCAAATGGTTTTCATTATGACCAGAGAGATATCCTGAGATAAAATGAGTTGACTGAACGATTGTTTGGATACATACTCTTTTTTCGACTACAATCCCACTACCATTTCTCATTTTCTGGTATCTGTTCATCTATCAGCGACAGAAGCTATGATTCCAGCACGTGTGTTTGATTCTAGTCAAAGACCCGTTATTCACTGTTTTCTTCTCTGAAAAGCAAGGTAAGCAGATCAAATCCAGCCAAAACAAACGCCGGTAGTATAAATTAATCTATCTTACCTTGAAAAACGAATAATGATGACCTTACATAGACTTACAATTTTTTTTACTATTTTTTCGATACGATAAATTACGAAAATATTTCATAAAATTTCATTCCCAGCCAGCAATGGCACCATACTAAATTCCTTGAGAGGAAATAAATAAAATATAAGGAAAAATGCACAAGCTGATTTTATAAAATGTTTTCCACCACTAACTTATTGTTAGCTACAGCATGTGCAGTCCTACTTCTTTCTACCTCCATTAGTATCCATAAGTCTTTCATCCACATTCTCAGGCTTCACCATGTTACATCATCCTCAGTACTACTACTCCTTCTGTGGCTGAAATTTCTTCGTTTGTTTTTCTCTAGTATATTATTCATGACCACGTTCACATCTCTAAAGTTTCAAATCTACGCTTATTTTCCTTCATCAAAAACAACTTTTAGTGCAATGCATACAGTACTTCGTCTCTTTATTTCTCAAAATATTATAACATCAAAGAACTACTTCCTCAAATAGCCTATTGATAATTACTACCATAACTTGTTAGAAAGGTAACTAACTAAGAAAACTAACTCTGTCACGGAGGACTATTGCCATCTTTTCACCCTACATTGAACACACGGGCTTTGGATATATTTACAGAGCAATTCATACGTACGTATATATGAATCTGGTTTTTATGGGGGGAATAATTAATTTTCAAGGGACACTTTAAGTGCGAAGTTACTGCGCAGTTTCACGGATTTTTATATTCAGGTTTAGAGTCAAATTTAAGGACGGGAGACGAAGGGATGTAAAAGGGAGGCGGGCGAAGGCCCTTTAAGGGATTCGCGTACGTCGTGAGAGAGGAATGCGGGTCGGATTAGTTTTTGGGGAAGGAGAAGGAATGTGCGGGCTTAAGGGAAGGTTATTGGAGACGAATGGAACGGCGAATTCTTTTAATTAATCAGGGATGCGCTCGGGAGCGCCTCTCTTGTGATATCAGTCGCATCAATGGTGTACAGAGAAATCCCAGGGGCACGCCGAAGGCACCAGAGCAAAGGTTAACGGAATTCACACCAACGCCCACTTAAAGTAATTCACTCCCGTTACCTGGAATGACATATGTACTCTACTGTTTATTGCTAAAATAGGTGCCGAAAGTAAACGTATAACAAAGACGTCAACACGAATTAGAAGTGCATGAAGGAGCTTATTCTTAACCCAAGAGCACTATGAAAAGACATCATAAAAATTGAGAGATGTATAGTGGGACAGAGAAGTTTTAAATGCCATTCTTTCCACGCAAAACGAGAGGACAATAATAAATGAAATCTACGTTAATGAAATAATTAGGTGTAGGTAAAGTATATTTTGAGCCTTCATGGCATATCTTTATGAATCTCTAAATGGACAAGTGTGTAACAGTTTTAGACACCTCGTTATACGTGCGGCTCGTAACCAGAAATATTTGTATAAAATTAGTCCATCTGGATGTTCGTTTGATGCTGGAGGCCGTATTACACGTGGTGCCGCTGTGATCACTTGGTATGTAGTAGTCAAAAGAGGAATTGAGAGTGAGGTCATTTGCAATATGATTGTTCTCTCGACTGTAGTACACGTCTGGTCTGGATTCAACCCCTGCTATACACTCTTGTGGTGGGTTTCAGGGTACAAAGTAGATGTGTGTTGCAACAACGACATTTTGAAAGGGGATCCTATAGCCGTGCCCTTCATACGATTGAGTGTTGGGTAGATACTACTCTACTGGAAAAGACGTAGGTCTTGGCGTTATAAAAGAGCTCTAGAAATGAGAAAAACAAAATAATTCCGCAAAATATCTTACAAGGAGACTATTCCTAAAATGAGCCTCCACCTGATAAGAATCGAACGGTAGACCAAAAGGCGAGTGCAAAATAAAGGAAAATTAAAAATCATAAAGAGAAAAAAGAAGACTACAGCTACGAGCCTAGACATCTATTTGGCGATAAAACGTATAGTAAATAGCATAAATCTTTTTCCCTTACATCTTACTCTCTCTGGAATTAGGTGACAGATACAACCCTTAGGCGTGATTCTAGCCATTTTCAACTCCTTAGCACTTTTTCCGACCGTGATTGTATGCTATGAAAAATATTCCCAGCCGTATTTTATGTATCGGAATCGACCAACTGGTCGTACGCTTAGGCTGGTGAAATGTGATTAGGACCTCTCTCTATCCGATGAGATGTAAAATACTCGAAAAAAATTAGCACAGCTATACAATTGCAATATGTAAATTCACCCAAGTGAAACAAGCGCTCAAAACCATATTCAGCCTTCAAAGAACTAAAATAATTAATCAATCCAAAATTCAAGGCCTTGACCATTTCCTCGTGATAAAAGTGTATTGCTTAAAGCTCTCTTACAGATTCTGTTATAAAAGGGAAATAGTCAAAATATGGCTATAAATGTAAGAAAATTGAAAAGCAAAAGTAAAAATATATAATATGGTTAAAACTCGAGAAGAATCAAGCGATATTACCTCCAAATTGCCAATTCTATAACTTCCTCTTTGCAGATTTTGGCAGATTCTTCAATTAATTACAACCATTAGCATTACATTTCCTTTTTCCACTTAATTTGCATCCAAATTTTCCTTGACGTCAACCTTTGCTTCCTCACTCCATCCGAATACTTAATGACTTACCTTCCCTCTCCAGATTTTCCATAATTCTCCCCTCTTAAAACTTTCAACTACCTCAAATCTGCCTGCCCAGAGGTCCATTTTCTACTACTTATAAAAAATGACATATTTGGCCCTTCATTACAGATTGCTTGTATCTCAATTTTTCTCGCTTAGTTAATACCATTTCTCAGATCTGTTTTAATGGCAAATTCTTCAATTCTTCCCTTGACTCCAGGCTACCATCCACGATCAGGAAAGATTTCCGCTTTATCTAGAATATAATATCACCAACGGTCGCGTTCATTCATATCTTTTCGGAATTATACTGTTTTGAAGCGGTCCCCATTGATGAGACAAACATGTTGCAACAAGAAAATGACTTGGCATTGATCATGAAAGCTTTTTCTTTCTACCAAACCAGATTTCGACTCCAATCAGCCATTCCCTAGATGAAATTGCTAAGTCTTAAAAATACTCATTCCCAACGAGAGAACCTTACTATAGTACAATATTTTCTTTACTATTATTCTTTTTATGGCGTCTCTCAATTGATTCTGTGGTTCCATAAGTTAAATTTTACAACAGATCTATGAATGAAGTTTTCAGAGAGATACAGTGCCCAGAAAAGGTTAGATACATTCAATGGATTTAACCATCTTTGGACTCTATAGTGGAAGTCCCATTCCCCCTCGTTATTCTCCCGAGAAAGCGGCCACACCGTCCACTCCCAAATCCCTCTTGCCCCCAATACTGCCCTCCATCCGACCCTCCCCATCACAAACAACAATCCCTGCACCTTCCCCTCCCTCCCTTAACCACCTTTCGTTTCGTCTCCACATAGCCGACAACCTCCCTCCAACCCCACGGCCATTTTCTCTCCTCTCCTTCCCATCAACCCTCTCTCGCTCTCCCTCCTACAAACCCCTATTCCCCTCACGGGCAATCCTGCGGCATCATCGACCCCTTTATCCTCCGCCTCCTCCACACCCCTACGACCTATCCCTACCTCCTTCCTTCCCTCTTCTCTCCTAAATCCAATCGACCATCCCTCTTGCCCGTTCCTACAGCCCTCTCTCTTTCTTTCTCTCCTTTCTCGCGTTTTATTCCGGACCTTCCGCACTCTATCCTCAGCAAACACCGCCCTTACCTCCTCCTATCACCCCTTTGCGCCCTCCTTGCCCTTATTTCGCATCTCGGAGGAAAAATAACGGTCTCGACCTCCCGAGAGGAAGGTCTCCCCAATCCCTGCAACCCCCTTCGCGCTAACTGCCCTGGCCCACGTTTCGATACATGGAAACATATCTATTTTTTTATTCGTGAATTGGAACCACATACATTCTGCGTTCACTTTGTATATTGTAGCAAATTGGGTTCCAAATTTTTGGCGTAGGAGATCGACGGCTGGGGTTACTGGCAAGGGGAAGGATTGGCAGATGGCTGGCCACAGACTGGTACTTTTCAGGTAACGGAAGAATGGTGGATGGTGCGATACAACCTTCGTCGTTGGAATATCTTACAGAAAATCTATTCAAGAAGGGTATAATATAACCTGGGACCGATAATAAAATTTCATAGCACGTACGATCGCGTAATCATTATCATTTAATTACGCTCAGAATAGCGAAAAAGAGAATGAATTTCTTCACATTTCGTACTCCATGAACTCAAATGGGATAGCTTTTAAGTCTTTTGGATGATTTCAGCGACCAGTGCACTTAATATACAGGAGCGTTATCAACAACGATAGCTACAACGCGAAAGAAGGATCCGTGATCCCGTTCCTAGCATCTGTATTTGCTTACTGTTAACAAGAGCCTGATCGTAATATTAAGATTAAATACATTTCGTCTGAAGGTTAAATGGACGGATAAAATGAAGAACTACTAAGAAGAGAGGAATAAAGGTATGCGTGGACAAAGGTACGACAGAGTAGAATCAGATACATTTTACACATTCTTAGATAGGTATAATTTATTTGTAAAGAACATAATTCGTGGATAAAGGCCAAAATAACGGTTTTAGGAAGAACCAGGATATAACCAAGCTAACCATCATTAGGGAAGAGTGGGATGGCTAAAGTTCACCAATCTTAAGATTGAAAAAAATGATGGAACTATGACAAACGAAAGGAAAATATTACGCAAAACAACAGAAATATCATACACGTTTTTACATAAGATATGCGAAGTATCCGACACTCATGCTGTTAATTTCAGGTGGGAGATAATATTGTATACTATGTCACCTTGTTCCCCGGTAAATGCTACAAATATTTTAAAAAACCAACGCACTAAGGCAGGTTATATCATGAAGACAAAATTAGAGAGAATAATATTAAGGCAGAGGGGTATGAAAAATCATTTTTTCCGCGCGGAATTTACGGTCAGTAATATATTGCAGCGAAGATAAATGAGGAAATTAGAATAGGTACTGTACATTCCGATGTAGAAGAGTAGTGTGTAGTGATTTTTAGCATGTTCATAATGTAACATTACTTACTGATGAATGCTTCAGGAAACATAAGTTAATTAATTGATTTATTTGCGGAAATGCCTGACTAATCACAGATTATTACATTGCTTTGTAAATGCATACAATTTAGGGTCTTTAAAGCTAACATTTCGCGTTCCTCATGAATGTCCATCTAACATTTACCACAAAGCAGTAGTACCTCCAGTTATATGTAATTAAAGCATGCACGGGCCTAGTATTTGCGTATGCCTGCATAATAATAATAGGGCGTTCAACCCGAAGGTTGGTTTCTGATAGGCGAATGTAGAGCTCATCCCGTACTAAGCCATTGGTTTGTGAAACTCACACATTCAGGGTAGAGGAGCCAGTTCCTTTCCCTAGGCCTCCTGTGATTTCATACGAAGTTCTTACTCGCAGAAAATCGAATTGCGAGGATTTAGGCTATTTCCCGGGATTTGAACCAGGGACCCTCCGGTCAGTAGCTAAGCGCACTACCCACCAGGCCACCACGACTCTTGCATGCATGATAGTAAGTGTAACTTTAGTCCTCTTCGATTGCAAATGAATGCGTGGTGATGGTTAATCCCGTCACGCACTATTGCGGTGGCTCGCAGGGTATTATGTGGATGAATATTAGCTTTAAACAGTGAAAAAGATAGTGTAATCACTAACAATACGATTCTTTATTCGTGACAGTGAGTGTCTGGTGTGGAGTCACCTCCTGGACACATCTTTGCTGTGTTTTGCACAATCTAGGTGTAGGTGTAAAGCAGATACAGATGGATAAAAGATACAGAAATTTTTGACGAAGTGAAAACGATTACAACTTTTAAAAAATTACAAAAGAACGGGATTTTTGCGAACACTTTTTCAAGCAAAGAAGGGCACAGTGTAGAAAGAGCTGAATTAAAAAAACAAGTGAATGAAGTGATACGCAATCAGTATGCGGATGGAAGGAAATTCCTTTTGCGAGTGCCCGGCACCAAGGCTCTTCGAGTCCCAACTCACCACAACACCCTTCCTTCGGATTATATCCGTCGAGGCGGAGTGACCCTCGGAGATTATTTTGTCTCTCGAGAAACTGAGGGAGCAAAGTGAGGAATTAAGGCAAGGAAGCAGTGGTGGTTAACAAGGGAGAAACAAGACTTAGCGAGGTTTAAGATACTTCCAAAGTGCGTCCCCTCCCTCTCCCCAAGTCTTCTTAGAGCTCTTCCCGGCTGACGGACGCTGGCAAAGTTACTCTCTTGAACTGTGTTATTATTTTTACCGATAGTGTGTGACGGCAGAGATAATCCAAAAAATAAACAGAGGACCGGCGACTTACCCTAGTTCCAAGGCCCAAAAAGTGTGCTTAAGAAAGTCATTGCTCCTTCGATTATCCGAAAGCGACTCCATCTGCGATGGGCTTCCATTATAGAATCCTTAATGGATACCAAAAGATGAAATTTCCACATTCACGAGTAGTGAAAACTATTTCTTCATTAATATATTTTTTCGTGAAAATGCCCTTTATTACTTGCTCTGTCTGTTCTTCGGCTAGGTTTTTCATTGTATTTTTCCCATTCTTTCCTCCCCAATAACCAAAAGCATTCTGTTATGTAAGGCTTCTTGATCTTTCTTCATTCTATCCTTACGTCGCATTTGCAATCCATGAGTTTTACTCAATCCACCTTTACTACACTGTAAAAGGTTTATCTGATTTTCAGTGCGATCTGAATTTAAACGCTGTCTGATTTTACGGGTGTGGTCTAAATTTAAGACTCAACATGCGTGAAAATCAGACACATCTCCGTCTTATTTTAAGACCTTAACCACTGCATGTGAAAATAAGATGGTTGTGAACTGAAATTCAGATCGCTTTTGTACCTTAAAATCAGATATACTTTTTACAGTATACTGCCGTTTTTTAACGCAAGTCAAGGTTTCTAAATGTTATTTCTCTCCACTTTTCACCATTTTTTTCCCATAAAGCCAGATATTGTCTTGGATTACTAGAAAGTTATGCCTGAATTCCACATCCACTTCCGGAATATTACTAATCATTGATTCCGTTCCTATATATTCTCCCCATTCATCATGTGATCAAGTTGATTAATCCCGCGATCACCGGGTATTTATCCTATATATATTGACATCTCTGATGTGCTGAAATATGAAGTCCATGTTACTGGCGTGTTTAACCAGCAATATTGGACTTAATTGTCACCGCGGTTATTTTTCACTCCCATCTCACAAACGCCAATCTCATTCCCATCCCTACGTTTTTCGGACTCTGTGGTCCGAGTCTCCACTGCTCTATTTTCGTCTGGATATAGCCCACTCGTTCTTCGAGCCACGAGTACTCCAATTTATCTCCGAGTAGCAACTGCTTTGAATGTAGACCACTTTCATAACTAAATTCTTCGGATCTATCTTGACTTTCGTGGGCAAAACACCATCAATCTCCACCCTTCTGCCTAATTTCTTAATCGTATTTTAAGGCACTCCCCGCTGACTCTCTCTCTCTCTCTCCACCGAAAATCCTAATTGAAGTTCCACATACCACCTCTCATTTGGTCTCACAAGATTCAATACACGACCACGGCATGGAAATTTTATTTAGATCGACTACACAAATCGTACGAACGACACATTTTATACGGTACGCCAACGAGTTGTCTTGCACCATCCCGCTTGCTGTTACACTGTAACATTAAAAATGATCTCTCAGTAAGTAGTACCTACTGTAACTGTAGCTAGGCTCGTTAAAAGGTTTTACGATAGGTTGTGTAGTGTTTCAGAATTAATACAAGAATTAGGGTGGGAATCATTATCAGAGCGTAGGTTAAAGTACAGATTAAATCTATTAGAGCAATTTCAATCGGATATCTTTACTGAAGATGTTAGGCACATATTCAAAACACCAGCGTATTATGCTAGATTCGTCCAGATAAATAAGATTAGAGAGATAGATTGTCCTACTGATAGATTCAAAATAGCATTTTCCCCCGTACTATAAGAGAACAGAATAGGCAGCATAGCAAAGGGATAGGTAGAGGAAATATTTTAGAGTAGTCTGTAGTGCATGATGCATGTATTAATCCCTTAAATACTATAGATACTAACAATCTAGTTGGATGAGACCCTATAGTTGTTTGTTTGCATGCCGGTAATGCATGCTTGCTGATATTCACCCCCTGTCACACACCATCGCGGTGGCTTGCAGGGTATCGTGCAGATATAGATGTAACTATAATTGCATATACGCTATAATATTACACAACAATTCACCCACTGCCACACACCTTAAACGTGATTTACGGATTACTTGGTAGCTAAGGCTCTACCACGCATTAATTCGCTTTCTTCACGGCTTTCCCGTCATTTCCTAGCTTGCCCTTCGTCTACAGCTTATTATGACATAGATTTATCAATGTTACAAATTACTATGCCATTTGACGTAGATGAAATCTTAAAAAGGTTACATAAAAGGTCACATAAGCTTAGTAACAGACACGTTTATCTAATGAAAATGGAAAATCGGCATGCTCGCAAGAGAAACCCAACATCTGTCACTCTTTTAAGTCCTCCGTTAGAAAAAAACTTCCCTGCGGAGGGTAAATAATTCGGTGGCCATGGAAGGGCGAGGGGGCGTATAAATTCGAATATGCCTTGACCTAACGCTACGACGTCTGATAGATGTCCGTTAAGTCGTTGCTTGCAATGTATTTTATATTGATTAAAAGAGACTGGCGGCAGTTCTTTTTTCATATCACATGAGGATCAAGGTTCAACGCGAAAAGCATTTCCGTTTGGAGAATTTGGTGACGTGCTCCAACAAGACTGAAATGGAACCCACTGAAAGAAAAATTGGTGGGGTAGTCAATAATTACATATCGCCTTCCCAATTCGTAGTTCTTAGTATCCTTGCTAATTCCTTGCTGCTATGTGGAATGTTTACGAAACAACATTGAATCTAATTATAAGCGAAGCTTATTCTCTGGATTATCTGATTACTAATATGAATTAGTTAATATAAATATTCTCGTAAGTAATTATTGGAAAATAAGTAATAGAGATGACAAATATTTTTGGCAGAAGAATCTGGATTGAATTTGATGCTGATCATTTTGGATTTTAGAAAACAACTTTCAAATTTTTTTTTCAAAAAACTCTTTTTTGGATTGCAGTACTGGCGCAGATGTATGGGACTAGTGGTAATGCAAAGGAGTAGTACAACAGTTTCTAAGGAGCGCTAATGTTTTTCTTACGAATAAGTTGTTTTCAACCCAAAGGTTCGTCAGCTTGGTGAGGGCTCAAACACAAATCTCAAAGGCGTGTAAAATTCACACATCAGAGTACTTCACCCTCATCTTTCACCCGATTTGTTGCACTCTTATGCCATATCAGTTAATTCAGAGAATATTTATATTAACTAATTCATGTTAGTAATCAGTTAATCCAGAGAATCAGCTTCGCTTATGGTTAAATTCAATGTTGTTTCGTAAACATTCCACAAAGCATCACCCGAGACCCTATAGTAGCATGTTTGCATTTTTATAGTGCATGCTTGGTCATCTTCACCCCCTGCTACACACCCTCGCGGTGGCTTATCGTGTAGATGTAGATGTACTTGGGGTAGTTCTTTCCTGCGGGGTCCCAGAAAGATCTGGCATGTATAAAAACCCTGTATCGGAGCTCAAACGCGGGACCTACAGTTAGCATTCCAACACTACCCATTGGGCTACCACGCTGAATTTTCTTACGAAAATTAGGAAGTATTTTCCCTGAAGCCGCATATTTTTTCCTTCTCCCATGCGATCCAATTTTTTTCGTGAGCCTGGTTGCAGAGACCTCGCCTTACCGCCTGTACCTCCATTCCCACCTATCTCCCGTTCAGACACGCAAGCTCCAGCCCTTTCCATTTCCCTTCCAAAATCACACACACCCACTCTGGCCCTCCTCCAGCCGAAAACATTCCTTCCTTGTTTGACCCCGACCGCCTCATACCCTGCGCCGGGCACTTCCCGCCGCCCATACCCATACGAATCCCTGAGCTGCCTCAGGGGGGGAACGCATAGCATCCCTGCAGATGCGATAGACCGCCGACCTCACCGCTCTTCCCGACAGATACGAACGATATTTCTCCATGCATGTATATGTGCTACACTCTCTTTCTGAGAGAGTAGGTGCCTCGCCGATTCGTTCCGGAGTTCCATTCCCCAACTATCTCCCCCAACCTCTCCCATTCCCTTCTTAAGGTTCCCGATTTCCATCTCTCACCTTCCCACCACTTCCCAACCCACCACCCCTTTCACCAGTCTCTCGTTCTTTAAGAAAAAAGTCATTTGCTACCTAACAGGAAAACGCCATTAACAAAAAAGAATGTGGAAAGATTGGGGAAGCCTGGAGATAGGAAAGAGTGCTCGCGGACTTACAGTCGGGAACTAAGCAGGATTTTTTTTCAATCTTTTTCCGCGCGTCTGCCTTATTTCCCACAAAAACTCTTTCCCATTTTTTTATCATTATTTTGCCGCTGAAAAAATATTTGCACAGGGAAAGCGCCTCGTTTTATTTTAACTTGGGGTATTTTATTTTATAAACTCGCGACGAGACCCATCGACTGACTCCAACCCAAGTCTCGCTCGAAGACGAAAGTCGTATCCTCGTTTAAAGTATCTTTCTTTAATTTTTATTTCGAGGGAGATTAAGATGTTCTCGTGTGAGAGAGAAAGTTGGAAAAACTTTTCTCAGGGCACCCAAAAAGCTAGGGAGCCTTCACGATACCAGTGAGCCCCTATATTCCGGTGAAGTAGTTGAGTGATTATTTTGAAGAAAAAAGATAAATCAGTATATTACGCACTACTAGCATTTAATAGAGCTAACATATTCCAGTAACAGTAATAAATGTATAAAAGCAATACATTCTCATCTCTTTTACACAAAAATATATTTTTACTCATAATCGACCCTAACATAGGTTTGTCGCAGCTCTGCACCCGATACTCTTTCGGTCAACTTCTTAAAGTTTACATTCACTTATTTTATTTTGCATCTTTCATTACTTGCTCCACACTATATTACTTGCGAGGACTTCCTTTTCCATTCTTGCTGTTCACTTCTCCCTCAACGACTGCCTTCATTAGATCATCGGGTCAAGGTATGGCAGATTAGGTTGTCTTATTTTTAAAGACTTATTAGACTTCTCTTTCTTTAAATGATGCCTAGGACATCTTCAACAGTCATTCGTTCTGCCCGTTTTATCTTCAACATCCTTCCATGACAGCAAACATTAAGTGCTATCACTCTCTGAATTTCAGCCGTTGCCATCGTTTATGTTCTCCTACCGTAAAAAACCATACTCTAGATGTAAGGTAACCTTTATCTCACCGCAATATGCTTCCTTTCGACCAGCTGTGGACAGGATGGATTACGTGCACTAACAATCACATAAATATAGATCTAGATCAGTTCAAACAAGTATTCCTTTTTTTATTTACACTGATATTTTTAACAGCAATGCCAAGAATTTTATACATGTGTTTAAGCGCTAACGTTTTAAACAAATTGAGTAACGTTAACCAATTCACTTGATTTTGTAAAATATCTTGCAAATTCACATTCATTACGTGTCTGGCCTTACTTGGTCCTGTCCCGTGAAGGTTTTGATCGTCCAGGTGAACGTCCAGAAGTCCTCCATAATGTCTCCTTCCGTTGCACTCTCATTAACACACTTCTCGCTGGTATTTACACCCAACGGAGTCCGTCCGGAAGTCAGGTTAACATAACACTCCCTCAAAGACCAGCTCACATGCAAGAGTCCCCGATCAAAAATGCCCCAGTGTATTGTTGAATCTGGCAATACATAGCGCGGTGTTAATTTACATGTTCAAGGAATTATTGGGGTGAGGCAATACGATGAAATCGGGCCATTTTCGGGGTGGCTTATTGTTTCGTTACAGTCTCCAGCTGTGATACAAGAAGCATATAAATTTCAGTTTCTAATTCCTAAGCACATAATTTCGTTGATTTCAGGTGGAAAAGTTAAATTTAATTTTTAAAATCCATTGGCAACTTTTTTTAAAGGTTTTATTTTCAAGAGAGAAAGATACGTTAAAATACCACTCCCGAATTATCCAGATATTTCCTCCTATGCCGCAGGAAGAGATATTTCTCCGAAAGTTTCACAACTCTCTGGCATTGACCGCAGTCTAAGACATAATTCTTGCCAAGGGAAAGACTTGGGTCTAGGCATCAGCGATAACTCACATTGCGCGAGGCACAGCATGCTATAGAGCTAATACAAACTGCCCGTTTGACAACCAATTCCGACGAAAACGTGATTCCTTCCTTTCAAATTTGGGCTTTGACTCCGCCGAAGCGATTTCCACTCGGCGATATCCTTCACGTCTGATTCCTTCCGTGCGTCCGGGACATTCATGAGATCCCGGATAAATGAAATTTCCCCGAGACATCTTCCCCTTCGACTGTGGGATCATCCAGTCGTCCATCCAGTTCAATCCTCCGAACCGAAATTAAACTTCCTGCCGCCGATGCTTTTTTTCCTCCCTTTCTCTCTCCGTTCGGAGAGAACGGAGAGGATTCAACATCACGTCTTTACTGAGGTTTCTACGGCTTCCGCTCAGAGGAAAGACATCCTTGACCGCTACGAAAGGCTTATTTTTTTCCCTCTCCTTCGCGCAATCCTTCTTCGGATCCCTTTCGCGAAATATTTCTGGCGGGTCGTGTTCTCAACGTTGCCCACATTCATCAAGCTGTCCGATCAGAAGTAACAAGGTGTCCGAGGACAAATTTTCATCACCCTCACCGACAGGGAGAGGGAATGAGTGACGAATCCCGCGCGAAGTTTTTTTTTTATATCATCAATAGCAGCAGAGCACTAAATGCTTTCGCTATATCTTACATAGACAGTCGGTAAAAAATAAGTTTCATAAACTCACGCACGTGGTAAAATAATGCCAAGCCAAATGCCCGGTTGAAAGAGCCTATAGCTGTGGGATTGGGAGTATTTGTTTAAAAAACAAATGAGACCGTTGGATGTTGATAGCATACATTCAAGAGATGAGTTAACCTTGATAACAATTCTTGATAGCACGAAGTTCGGGAGGCAATAAATTATTTTTTTTGCCTTTCCAATTCAAGCGAATGTAACACACACGTTAGAGAGTAACACACACGTTAGAGACCTTTTAAATGCAATTCACCGCGTAAGTATACTCGCAGCAGAAGTACTAGGAAGAACAGTTAAGTATGATGTCTCATAATAATTTCAGGGTCTACAACTACTTATCACCTCTACGTTCTTTATTTCGTAGTGGTTAACTGGGGAAGGCGACCGACGACTTTGGTCATTGCACAATTTAGCACGGGGTGGTAATTGGGTGAAGATGAGGATTTTTCAGGGAACAGAGAGTGGAGAGGAACCAGGCGTCATCTTAACGAAAGGCACTTAGAGGTGTCTGTTTTATGTCTCATTCGACGGACATATTACTGAACTTAACTGCCATATCCATAAAATACGAACATGGGGGCCTTTGATTGATTGACGGGCCTGGTGTAATTTAACCACTGCCGGGACTCGAACCTAAGCGCTCGGAATGGAAATCCTGAACTCTATCTACCATTTCCGTTCTTCATTAAAATGAACATGATGGAACCCAAGAAATTTCTAAATCTGTACACAAAAATAACGATTTTACTCGAGGGTGTTTGAACATGTTTTGTGATTTGAAAGAGGAGCTAATTTGCTTACTAGATACTGGAGAGTTAGATTTGAAACTAAAGGAGTTCTACTGTTCATTTACCCCACAATGGAGCATACATCTTTTGAAAGATGGATAATATCATAATGGCCACACAATATCTTCGAAAAAGCAACAAGCATTCTATCTCCAGCACATATCAGAAACGACATGAGTAGGTAGTCGAAATGATCAAGTTTATTGTTTCCAATTTGTATCTACTCACTATTCCCATTATAATTAGCTCGTATTCCCGCAGGGAGATGTGTAGGTAGGTGTATCTAATGGCGAGTCGTAAAAAAATCGTAAGGCTATAATTTACACGACCTCAAGACCGGGAATAGGAAATATACGTTGCTCCGAGCGACTGGTGACATGAGAAACCTTGGGAGGTTCCTTAGAAAGTTCGCCTAATTTTAATTTTTTCGTAGGAAAAAAAACGACTGGAGCCCCGCTTGTTTCATCTCCGTTTGGTCAATAAACTGTGAAAAACAGGCAACAGACTTAGGCAGAGAGTCAGGCATCTCCGACGCATATGCCATCCACTCAACGGTTTACCCAGCAAAGTTTAAGTGGAGGCTTTCGGGAGAGGGGAAGGTGGGGCCATGGCTGTGTGACGCACACCACGGACATTAAGAGAAACTTCTAAATTTATCTCCCACTTATTACGAATATAAGGTAAAAGCGCGGCGGGAGAATTAAGCGGCTCCCCAGCTTTATGAAGAGAGACGGGCGTGAGATAAAGGATAAATTAAAATCCACCAGGACACCTTAGCCACCGAGACGAGAAAGTGAGTGGAGGTGGGGGGAGGGGGGGGGGGGGGGGTAAGGGAAGATAAGCGCAAGGAGTCTAATTTTAATGCCCCCCGCGTTGGGAGAACGAGAAGGAGTGTCACAGACAACGACCTCAAGTCAAAGAAATGTCGTGTCGAAAACCCCAGCGGAAGAACTGTGGCAAAGGGAGTGACGAAGTTAAATTCTTGTTTTCTTGATTTCACGCGCATTTTTCAACTGTTTTTTTGTTTAAGTAAAAAGCATTTTCGGTCACTCCCTGCTGTTTGCGTCGTCATGAAATCTCAGTACGCAAATGAAACGGTTCCGGCGTGATTTATAATTAGAGCACGTCGCGGAATTTAATAAGGAGCTTTCCATTACTCGCAAAGGAACACAGCGGGTATAGAAATGTTTTTACGACAGGTTCTCTGGAAAATTTTCATCTCGCGAAAGACGCTGACATCACGCTGAATTTATTCTTGTCATCATGAAAATGCGTATGATGGCCACTGCAAACAAACAACGTTGTACTAATGACTCCCGAAATCATTCCTTAATTTGTTCACTAGAGTTTGACTTACTTTCTCGAGTTTTCTAAGGTTACATTTAAAATAGAAGCTAATTTCTTTTGAGTGAAAAATAATGCCCGTCCTTTAAAGAAATTTATCCTTTCTAACGGCAATATTTCTTACCTCACTTTATATTAAACTTGTACAATATACGAGTAAAAAGATTTAATGGAACGAACTGCATGTGCCAACAAAATCCAATACAATAACACTGAAGGACACGGCATGAAATTCATTCTAAGGGAATTCAACATATTTATGTCAATTACAATCGATTCCTGAAGTCTCATTAAACTGATGATTAGTTGACGTTCTATATCGAGCGTTTCTTCGTGTTAGCATTGGAAGCAAGAACGGGGCACAAAAATTTTCAACAGTAAGAATTAGACATGACTCTAAAGAGTAGGAGTATCTAAACTGACAATGGTGATATTTTTCTTTTCATTACTACGTCGAGTCACTACGATCACTTCACAGATCATAGATTTCCAGTTGCTTGCCACAGTGCTATATTAACGCGATTGACTTCCGTCATACTACAACTTTCATGACTGAGCTACTTACCAAAGAGGTAGTTACTTTTTATCGGCTTCCGCTACCGGGTTCAGGCAATCACAATCCACGGAACATGGCTGAGAAAATAATATGCATATGCCTACCACATTACGCATTCGAGTCTTGTGTGGCTGGTAACTTCCGAAGCCAATTACGGTCCCGTCTTATCGGTCGCCTCCGCCCGGGACGACCATCTGTTTGTTTTCAATCCTCCCCGCTATGTCGGTCTCGGTTCAAACTCTTAACCCCGCCCACCCCCATATCCTAAGAGCCCCCCGCCCACACCCCCGTCAGCCGCAAAGCATTCACCGACATCCCATTGGGGGGAGTGCTTTCTCGTATCTTCCACCCTTCTTCCAGGAACATGTCCGGCCACTTTTACACAGTTTCAAGCCTTTACACGAGTGCACTGCTTGTTTTATAGTGGCCACACGTGCCGAGACGCGCGCGCTGAAAGGGTGGCGCCAGCGACGGCGCCAGGTCATTGCTCAAGCTCTCAAAGTGTGCTCGGAACTTCACGAACAGCGACCTCACTGGTTTGGCGTCTTCAATTTTGTTTCAATCCCCCGTTCTGAGCAAGTGACTGTGATTCTACCTCGATTAACAATTGACCCCGCTAATGAAGATTTTTTTTCGTTATTTTTCCAATTCGGCTGACGAATATTCGGCAAATATATGCTTCGACGTGCGCGCTAACGTATAGACATTAAACTTTGAAATTCAAGAGAAGAGTAGTAAAAATTTTTATGTGTACGTAACGCCAATAATAATTTATAGCATACGGAGTAAAGTCATGGGCGTGATCCTTTTCACGCCACGATCACATTGGTGCTCCACCACTTCAAATACCGTTCCGATTCACTTTACCAAATCAAAGAGTCAGGTGTGCTAATGTAACGGATTGGCATTAGTGTGGGAGAAAACTTCAGATAGCAATGGTGTTCTGTTAGTTATTTGTTATAGAAAATTAAGAAATATAGAGAAAAATAAAAGTTCATTTAGTCTTCTTTGCTTTTAATAAACTCTCTTTCAATATTATTATCAAATGTTACCAATTTTACCTTCAACATGTACGGTTGTTATCCAGGAGATTAGACTGCACTTAAGGAGACATTAGAATGCCAGCCTAAGGGTGACATTGAATCCAGAATGCGGATGATTTGGAAGGATTAGGCCCAACCTACTCCGCACAAAACATTGCGTTTTTGTACGACCTCTTATGGAGACTACACGCGTATTAAAACATAAATGACATTAAAATCATACCCATTTTCATCGCAGCGTCGTCTGTTAATCTTCCTACGGATATTGAAAGGAGATATTAATGCGTTTGATTCCTGTGGCAGTTACTTTTATTACTAAATATGGCTGGAACTCAACCTATTTAAACTATATCTCGTTTGCGTGTTCGTACACTATCTTTTGTTTCTTTGATGAATTTTAAAAATGGATGCCATTATTTCTTGTGACCAATTTACCGCGTGCAAAAACAATTTCCTTCGCACGAATATCGCGAGAAGCAAACGCATATGCCCGTACCTACCAAGATGGCCGCTGTCTTCTCAAATCAGCTGCGATGCCTCCTCCATTTACATGTTTACCTCCTAGGTTGTCATAATTGTATCCATTGTAAACAACAACCTCTAACTATCGCCATCGCATCAAATGCGTCATCTTTAAGGTGGTGCATTTGGAGCGATTAGATTCGGGTTCTCATACTCGTTGCCGAAACTCCAGTAGTCCTCACTGAAGTGCTCCAACGCGTGAAATGGTGCGACTGGAAGCACAGCAATTTGTTCGTGAAACTGTTACGCACTCCTAATTTTCAGTACATTCACATAATACCCGCAAGCCACTGCAGGGGTGAGTGGCAGGGGGCGAGTCATCACCAAGCATGCATTGTAAATATATAGCTAAAGTTCGTTTGCTTTTCGGCCTACTTCTCATTCCTCTCCACCCATTGGGAGCTTGTTCATGTCAGTCTGTGGCGAGTTTTTGCCCTTCATAGTGTCTTTTTACTATTTTATAAAACTTTAATTAAATACTGGGCAGCACCAGGACAAATAAAACTCCTTTATAAAGAAACTAACGGGTAAGCAGGTTTCGGAAAACTAGTGAATTCGAGAAGGAACTAACTTCATTACCTGAGGTATTATTATATTCTTATTACAATTTTATCCACATTCCATTGTGCTACGTTCACCCATAGTGTTCATCGCTCAATTTACCCCACGGGTTCGCAAAAGTTTTGGTCTCCCTACCCCCATGGATTATAGTGAATTATCTAAATATGCAGGATTGAGATGGAACAGAATGCAAGATTTTTTATGAATGGTGGCAATAAAATAGAGTCGTTGCAACATTCGACAGAGGCAGGAAAAAAGAATATAGCAAGTTAAAGTGAAAGCATTGAAAGGCAATAGATGCTTGAAGAGTGCGATGGGGAGGTCGAAGTTTGGAAGTGGGAAGAAGGATGACGGCGGAACAGGCATTATGAGCAGCTTAACGGAAGGTAAAAAATATTAAAAAGGGCTTAAGAGGGAACAGTAATTTTATATCACGAGATTGACAAAGGGTCTGGCATGGATATAGAGATGAGACAGGAACTCTATGAAATCAATCGGTTACGATAATAAAGGATCAGTAAATTCAACAGCGCTCCTCCTCACTTGCAATTATTGGATGAACCACGAAGCATTTTATCAGCGATCCGTTGAGTTTCTATTAAATCGTTCATTTTTATAGCCCTATTACGGAAGGCATCAAAGTTTAAAATTTTCCTCCATCAATGAACATTTCCTACGAGAATTGGTGCCGGCCGAGTTAGTCAGTAACGCGCGGTCCGACAACCGAAAGTCTGTGATTCGAATCCATCTTGGACATAGATGTTATGGTGTCTCAGGATCAAGTTATTTTAGCCGGAGTTATATAGCATTCACTGTTGGAGTACCTTAAAATCAAATACTACTATAACTAGTATTAATTTATGATCCAATTAAGGCTGCAATGGTTTACCATTATTAAAAAACTCAAAAAGAAGTTAGTGCTCATTAAAGTAATGCACCACGTGAGCCTTTGATTTGAAAATGAAACGTATAATTCACCGCTGATAACAATAAAAGTGTTATTTCGCATTCAGTAGGCCCCAAAAAAGTCGTAAGTTAAAAGCTATGAAAACGAGACTTTAGTGTGTAAATTAGCCGGTAGGAAATGATGGTGAAGGGTAATCTAAAAGCATACAGTTAAGCGTTAGGTACTTATCAGAGATTGGACACTAGGTTTCTCACTGTTTGCATTTAACAACTCTTCCGTAGCACGAAGGTACTCAACAGCCCACAGCCTCAACAGCGTAATATGTAGTGCATGAAGCTTTTTATAAGATTACTAATCTATGCAAGTTAGGGAAATACATATAAATATATTTTGTGAAAATCTCTCTGCCCAGTAATCACTTCGTTGCGATGAAGACACTAACCATCTCGTTGCACGTGACCCCTATATCTAACTTGTTTATTTGTAGTATCTAGTATTATTGTAACTCGTTGCGTAATAGTAGTGCATGTATGGTGATTTTCACCCCTGCCACACACCCTTGCGGTGGGTCGCAGGGTATTACGTAGATGTAGATGAAGAGCCAGTTGGTAAATTCGACGAAAAGTCCTACACAGCAATAATTTGAAACAACGGTTTGATCAACAGAAAAAGGAGAAGAGGACATGCTGCGTGGAGAAAGAGAGGAGAAAAAATCCAGATAGTTTAGAACCCAGTAAAGTGTCCTCGCCACCCCTGTGTGGCAATGCACGACACTTCTACGGCTTTTTTTCGCTCTCATGGTCTCGCTCATTTACCCACCCCCGCACTCCGTACAGCCCTTTCACTTAATCACCAGTTTCTGAGTCCCCGAAAAGAAACCATGGCAGAAGAGCAACTTAAACAGCAGTCATCACGAAATAGACACCGTCTCTATGACTCCTTGCATCCACGATATCCTTCCCGCCTAGTAAAGATCCTCCACCTTCTTCCCCTTTCCGCCCTTTTCGTGGCTGCTTGTTTTTCCTTCGTCAAGCAGAGCACTCCAGGGTTGATCCATATCCCCAACCACTTTTAGGACCGACATTTCGTTACCTTCAGGGCTCATTGGCGACAGCTGCGAGGTTTGGCAACGCGGCCTCCCCGCAATGTTGGTGGCCGAAGCAGTCCATCTCCAGTGACGCGGCGGATGCGGGATGTATCCCGGCGGAACAACTTCGATTCCTAAGAACGCCCTTCCCTCTCTCCGCGTTGCGAGAGTCACATCGGGATTCCAGAAGAGAATTCCGGTGAATCGGGAAATGGGAGAGAGGACAGTACCCTGCACCTATGTCAAACTGGCCTAAATTTGGCATAATTTCCGAAATGAAAGGGGAAAAAATAATATGTGGGAGGTAATTATTTACAAAAGTAGGGCTCAAACTATACAATATGTTTAGTGTGTAGACGTACCTTTGATTAATAACTGCTGTTAGTTTAAAAAAATCTTATTGGACAGTTTATCAGGAAATAATTGTTAAATAATTTTGCTAAAATTTGTTAATGTTTCATCGTCTATAAATATGTAATTAGGTTCCCATTTGTTGTATCTACTATTGCTGATGTAAATATAGACGTTAGTTTGTATATTAGTTTGGTTACCATGGCCATAGAGAATTTAATAGGAAAATCATATGCCTGCAATAGTTTCAATGCAATACATTCTTTTTTTGTCGCTTAAATTTCGGAAGTTATGCAAAATTTAGGCCAGCTTGACGGGTGTTCTCTGCCTGGTGGGGATAGCATGAGATAGTATTCGACCGTAGTTAGTTACTTTAGTTAGATTTGATTTGAAGCCGACTAAGAACCGGAATACATATCCTGATAAGTCATGCTCAGAATCACAGCCATCCAAAGAAATAGGTGCTTCCTCCATTGCATTGTTTAGTATCGGGGGATTGGTTTATTATGGTGACTATTGGTACTGGCTTCCAAGGCGGGAAGACTCAGGTTCGATTTCCGGCTGAGAAAAATTTCATCGTGAACCGATCCCCACTTGGGTGCAATGTGGATAGCATATCCCGAGTTCAGCATTGCGTCCGTCGGTTTGGACAATCAATCGTGAACCCCTAGGCGTCTTTCGTTAAGTGCCGTTATTGCCGACGCTGGGTTTCTATCCACTCGTCCTACATTACTAGAAAGATTTCTACCCCTACCCATTTATCAAACTATCCAAAATGGCTTAAATGACCTTAGTTGCCGGTGGTCTACCACAAACAACTGAATATCGGTGGTTTCGAGAAATAGAAAGACACGCAAGTGAAGGTTTCGAATAACACTGAGCTAACTTTGAAATGACGAAAACCGTCTATGTTCCTAATTTAAATTTGCAAAGGTTTTTACTATTTTTCGTAATAAAATTTTACTCTTCCCGAAATAAAATCAAGACGCCTGATGGCTATATGAAACGCTCGCTAATTAACGGCAAAGTCAGAAGGCAATAGCTCTCAATCTCTCGAAATCTACGAAAAAATGAACATTTTTAAATGCGCTCAGAGTGAGAATGTTCCTGCACGATATGAAAATGTACCCGTGCAAGATGGATAAGTGAAAAAAAATATACCTATATAATACACATACGCATTTGGTCGATGACCATAACGAATGATACGAGGACGGCGATTTTGCTGATGGACGATATGGGAGATATAATTAATATCCACTAAACAATTATTGTTATGCGTTGATAACATAACTTTGGAAAGAATGTAAGGTTGTGATTTAAATGCGCGATGAATTTGAACATACATATAGTAAATATTCGAAAATGTCACATTTTTTAGAAATTATCGCTACGGATATAATTTAATCCTAGCATTAAGCTAGCTCCTTCATTTCACACTATTTGACAGTATTGTATGCTTTAAACAACTTAATAATGAGAGGAAACGAAATGAATTGCCAAACTCATAATTTCAATTCACTGAAGGGAATAAAAATAAGGTTTCAAAACATTCGTACATTTACTGTGACTTTGCTTACATTTGTCGACGGGATCCGAAATTAATGTTACCCTCCTGGTTCATAAAAACAAACCAGATCCGATACGGGAAACTGAAATATTTGTGAATTCCATCCCGCGTGGCAAAACAAAGTGGAAAAAAACTTGCTTCCTCGCGCTCTCCATGTGATAAATTAGGTATTCCACCCAAAAAAAAATAGATCCTGCCACTGTTAGCTCGACGACGCATACCACGTGGAGAAAAGAATGAGGTAATTTATCATACGCTCCCACACCAATAGTGAAGGCAACCATTACGACATGTACTAGTTCATAGGATACTAGTATTAACAGCCCAAAACGTCTAACTGAAGAAAAAGTAATGATCTCTACGAAAGTAGGAATTAGAGCATGTTATTTATGAATAACGATCATTCAACACGGTTTTATCGGCGTTTGAATAAAGAAACTGCGAAAAATATCCTGACCACAACGACACTATGAATAGCTAACATTTTTACATTGCTACAAAATAGGCAAATTTTCTGGTTCAAAATGTGTTTGACAATATTTCAACTAACGCCATAAATGTTTGTAAGAAGGCACATCAAACTTCTGCCATCAATGAAGTATCTCTGGGAGGGCCAAGAAAACCACACATAAAATAATCCAATGTTTACTATCATTACTTTCACTTGAGATTTGTGGTACTCATATTTTGGATTTAGGAAGAAATTAAAAAAATATGTTATTCATTATAAAGGAGAACTGAGCTGAAGAAGTGGCTGGAGTACTGTTCGAAGGAGGCCCGGGTTTGATTCCCGGCAGTTGGATATATTTGTGCTGAGTTTTCGCCCCCAATCAACTTACACACTATTCAAAGTCACACAGGAAAGCTTAACTAGCGATGGACGAAGCAAGAATGCATTAGCCTGTAGAGAAGCCCAGGCAAGAGAATTTTCTACCAAAAGAAGAATCTACTTACATCAGAATAAACATGGAGCAAGCTTCTTTATGGCAATGAGGTATGAACGATTACTACTGCAGAAAAGTCAAGTCTAAGTATTCGAAATATGGGGTTATAAAATAACGATGAATGGATAGCTCCAGTAACTAAGGAAGAAGTTATCAGATGAGTGGGAGGTCAAAGAAGTATGATGACAACAGTTCAGAGAAGATGAGTGGACCTATATCTAAATCTCCATATCCCCTGCGAGCCACCATGAGGATGGGTGGCAGGGGATGAAGATCACCAAACTAGCACTACTGACATGAACCTAGGTTACTGCACGGAAACATGCTAGACAAAAGGGTAACATGCAGCTAGATAGCGGGCATCTACATAGTATTAAGACCTAAACGGACATGTCTTGATAATTGAATGTTGATGAAGATGATAGTGGAGGGGAAAGTGAATTGGATGGATACTGGCTACTGATGATCTCTTATAAATTAAAGGGAGAAAGCACTGGAGGTTGTAAGTATATGAGGAGGTTATCCGATTGAATAATGGAAGCGTGAGGGGTAGCGTCGTAACAATTGAAGACTAGTGACGATTAGCGGAAAAGTTGCTATCCAAAGCTTTCCTCTGTGGATATCGAAAGCAACCCGCGTATAGTATGGCACCATGAGCTGGGTCCCCTGTTATCCCTCCTTACATCGAAGAAGGACGAACTCCAAGACGGATGAAAAAGAAATCAGTGCGGATGGGCGACGCCGAACAAAAGAAACAGCAAGAGGCAGCCGGATGAGGCATTCCGAAGAAAATAAAAGTCCGAAGCCTCGAAGGAGGAGGAGTGAGAGAGCAGAGGATACCCCGAAGAAGGCAAAATAAGAAAAGGAACTGAACGAGTGGCTTTTCCTCAACTTTTGTTTTGGTACTCATTTTTTTTTTCAAGGGCTGGTCCTTGAGATCCCACCCCAAGGGAAGATGTTATGGGAAGGTACAGAAGGAGTTGACGCTTCATCTCACTGAATGAATTCGTTCCGCACCTGCCCGCCTTATTCCCTTCGGCTGACAGGCAGCGCCAAGCGGTTTTTTTCGGGTTGGGGGGAGGGAGGAGGGGAGGGAAATAATTAATAACGATAAAACAGACCGTTTTGCTTTGCTTGCGGCGCGACCCCAGTTTCAAACGCTCCGGAGAGAAAAACATCATGAATAAAATAAAGGGGCGAACGGAGAGGTTGTATAGGGATGGGATACAAGGGAAAGGAACTGTTTCATTTCGGCTTCGTTTTATCCACCGTGCCCCAGAGAGAAGGGAGGGTTTAGTTTAGGAGCGTCAGTGATGGGATTAGGTTCTCGGGTCTTTGAAACTCAATCTGGCATCGGTTGGCATTTAAGACCATGGAGAGAAATCCTCGTGCCTCATCGACTGGCAGTTCTCGTGATGACGAAAGGAACCGGAAAGGTCCCTTTAAAGTTTTTTTTTCCGAGATAGGTCTTAATTTGTCAGCGTTCCTTATAAAGTTTTTTTCCTATTCCTCGTATCTCTTACAGGATTCCTTCTTCGTACGCCATTCAACAAAAATGCTCTTCACCCAAAAGATTCCGCTGTCCTCTCACTGACACGTCTGTTAATAAAACTTCGAAAATTTTAGCGTAAAGCCTTCCAGATTAACGATGGCAAAATCTTTCCAACTTGCGTACCCTGCATATGGTTAATGTACATTTCAGTGAAACATTAGTATGAAGAAAGATAAGCAATTTGCAACGAAACAGACAATAAATGTAAAGGTTCACGAAAAAATGTTTATTCAATAAATAGAGCCTACAGAAATGTATATAAAAACCACCGAAAAAACTTCGTGGCGATTTAGTACGAGTCAAGGAAGAATTGGGACTCAAAACACCTGCGGCCGTATTCATAGATTCATTAGTCTACGACTAAGATAGGTTTAAGGAAGTTCGTCCGGTGATTTCGTTAAACCCGTATTCATAGTGCCGTTTTAGCACTGACCGACCTTAAACCAGGTAGATTTAGTCCAGAGAAAGTTAAACCTATGGTATCATGGTTTAACAATGAGTTTAAGTTCATCGAGTAGCTATTTTCTCATCAGCTTTTGTGGAGTGTTGATTTATGAAGGTGTTCTCTGAAATATTTCGATTATCTCTTCTTTACAGGAAGTCTACTGTTGAAATATGCTCGCGTTTCCTTAAAAGAACGAAATTTCGAGAGGTGGGGTAAAAATAATACAGTAAAAGAAGAACAAATTGGTGTAGAGAACCGTTGCAAAATACTGCTTCTACTAGACTAACTCATTTTTACAGGGTGAGAACATCTCGTTACATCAAAATAATAAACAAAACAAATGAGGCAAAAGCCGACAGGCAGACAGTTGCCTTATAATTGGACGTACAATTTTTTTTCTTCCTCCAACACCTACGAAAGTATTATTAGTTAGTTGTATCTGTAGTATCACGCCGGATATCGTTAGCTTAATAGTTTAGATTTATATTCATATGTTAATACTTTTAGATTTACTGCAGTAGATTAATAAAGTAGTTTTGTTCTCATGTTAGGTAATTAGTTAATCTAGTTTTTTGTTATTTTCATTTGCGAGAACAGGTTAATAAGCAGGCGCTATACTTAAGTTTTTATATTTTTTGAATCAGATATTATAGTTCACTTTTATTCTCTTTTTGATTACTTATGAAGGTTTAAATATTAACAAGTAGGTATACTTGTTTACAGCATGATCTAACAAGGGGAGACCACGAACCTTGCTACGCCTTTTTGAATGACATATTTTTTATGATTTTCGGAATGCCAAAGGCTGCTTGGAACACGTCGTAGTTTGGTTGAATAGACTTTAGTTTGACTGTAATAAATTAATTAAAATTCATTATTTTCAGTGCGCTAATCATAACCTTAAGGCAACGCGCGTTCTTCAACGATCCCACTTGGCCTAGTGGTTACGATCGCCGGCTCCAGTGTCGGAGGTCGTAAGACCCAGTCGTGATGTTGGAAGTTTTTTTTCGTCTCGATTTCATTAATTTTCATTTTTTCTATTATTTTCAAAGATGGAACTTCTATTTTTGGCGCGCCTAGTGGCAACATGTTAAAATTGGAAATCAACGTCCTTTATGCAGTGTTATTGCTTAAAATTATTACGGGAGTAAACAAACTCTTTTCTGTAGAAGAAAAGCTTCAATTCAATTGTGAGCATATCAATCTATTAGAATACAGCAATTTTATTTGTTGCTTTAATTATTAGTGCACAAACAGCCTTTCACATTAATTAATATCAATTTTGATTGAAAAGAAACTTGTATAAAAATTTAGGAGAAGTTTATCGTGACTAATATACTGGTGAATACATAATTATCATGTTTATTAACGGGAGGAAAAGTACCTATGTGTGCTAGATTAACTGTCCAAGAATAACTCAAAAGATTGCATGATCTTAATGCCTAGCATGCACATTGTATAGCCTTTATAACAAATACCTATAATGTATAATAGCACCAAAGGACATAATGATAAACTGGTTATAATTAGGGATATTCATGAGTTCCCCGGATATCAAATTACCAAACATTTATTGCATATATAGGGTAGATACAAAAAAGCGGACTTTCAGCACTTTAAAGAAGTTGGGAATTCTTTGAAAGTCACAACATTAATTCACTATTAGTTCATCATTACATTCATAAGATAAGAGCAATGTGATGTATTTTTAGTAAACATTCAATGAAACTGCCTCAATTTTCTTTTGCAATGAGATTATGATATTTAAATTAATTGCTGATAAAAGCTGCTGATAAAAGTTGCTAATATCATCTGAGGATCAATAAGAATAAAACTAAGATATCGGTGTGCAGCAAGAGAGAAGAGGCCAAAACCCACATTAAACTAGGGAAGCAAAAACTGGAAGTGGTGAAAGAGTTCTGCTGCCTAGGAAGCCGAGTAACCAACGAACATAAATATATGGTGGAGTTGGCTAAGGAGAAGATGAAACTGCTTGAGGAGGAGGAGGAAAGAAAGAGAGTGGCGTTTGAGGTTGAGGAGAGGAGAAAAGGGGATCTCCATAGGCTTCAAATGACAATATTACAAAAGCAACTAAACTTAAAATGTAACAATTTTCAGAGATAATACTTGATTAAATTGAAACAACGTAGTTTTATTAACTACAATTACAAATACAGTACAAGCAACAAACTTGTTTTGTTCTCATATTTGTTACAAGTTTTCTTCGAAGACACTGGAACTTTTGTTTCAGAACTCCATTTCAATGATATTCCTTGTCCTTCTGTTGGCTAAATTGCACCTGGAAAATAAGTTTTTTGTTATCAAAGAGCGTTTTTGTCTTTCGAGAATTAAAACTACATTATATATATTGGAATACCACATGCATTTGAGCTGCACTCTGTTTAGTTTTCCTAACACTCAAGAAAGTTAGCCATATTTACTAAAAAATGATTATTATGTTGTGAGAAATTTCACTTTATCTTCTTATGGTAATTACTATAAAATTGATACATTTTTATAGGCGCATATCCAAATAATTAACCTATAATTTATAATAAAATAATGAACGTTTATAGCGTCTGTTTAATTTTCTTTGCAATTATTTCTAATTCTCATAGCTTATTAATGTTTAAGACTTTTGACTCTAGCCAATGCAAAATCCCACATAATTTGTAAATTACTAATCACACCAATGTATTAAATATCGGCAGTGTTCTCTCATTATACTATTAATGCAGGGTAGTTGTGAATATTTGGACATACTGTGAACTTACTACCATTGGCAGGAGAGACAAGCAGAAATGTTGCAACATAAAATTTTCCTGCTTCACGAACAAAGTATTGCCACAGTATTGCACTCAATAAATTCACTTTCTATTAGTTAATAGAATTTAATTGTATAGGTATTTCTATTTATTTTACCTGTCATCGGTATATAGTAAATTCATATAATGCCAAATATCCTCAATCACTCGTTAATAACTATCTTCCTACTGCAGTTTTTGCATAATTTATGAATGCTGACTCATTGCCGATGTCATTACTTCCATTTGTGATATTGGCATTGGCTGTGTATGTTGTATGCAATCATATTTTTCATTCCGTACATCGACTACAAACACAAAACCTAAAAGTCAATTGTGGGAAAATTATCAATATTGGCATCGGAATAGCGCTAATATATAATGTGAAACAGACAGCATAAATATATTTATACACACCTGCAGAAAGTCTCCAGGAGCATAAAATCTTAGAGCAACTAGCAGTTGCAGCATTTCTGGAACTGGAAGACCCCTGTTTCACTGGCCCTCTTCGATGTCCACAATTGAATAAATACCATTTCAAACAGTGTCTTCAGAAAATAGGCACCGTCTGTAAAATTCGTCATCCTAATAATATAACATGGTTTCTCATTGTCCCTAATATATCGCTTCGGTACTCTCTTCATCTTCGTCCAAAAAGTCCATCAATTTCCTAAATCATGGTACAAAACACCGACCATTACGCGTCTAAAATTAAGATCACTTCACCAAGAATCAAATTCGAGGATTTCAGAGTCAGAAAATATAAGAAAACAGGAGTGTTACAAATATGAAGCTGATCGTAATCGTCATCCAACGCCAGGGTGCATTGGTCAAAATTGCACCGTTAAACGATCCAGCAGAACAATTTCTTACCTGTGTTAAGTGAAGCCAAGATCAAGAGCGTATTCCAAAAGATATATCCACATCAAGTGAGAATGAAGTCTTGACCCGGTGGAGCACCCGTGAGAACTTTGCGAATTTAATGCGCACCCGATCCGGGACCGCCGGGAAAGCACCAGACCGTACCTTACAAGAGTAATCGTCGTCAAATAATGTAAATAATATCACCAAACGCCTGAATATACAAAAACAAGTCAATAATAGCTAAGAATAATCGCATTAGCGCTCGAGCGTTCATTCACCCAATGTGTTTTCAAGCGGTATCCCAAACAAATAACAACAATCGTATTCACCCATCAAAGTAATTAAAATGTGCTTTGCCGTTATTGTTTACAACAAATAAGTTAAAATAACTCCAAAACGTCGAAGCGTATGGAATATAAATGAATCTAAAAACGATATTCGGTGTTACGCCATCGGCCATATTGGTGCAAGTTGGTCTTATGAATACGCTAATACGTTAGTCTCGGAGTTAGTTCGGACTACGTTAGTCCCCGAGGCTATCTCCCTCGACCGAAGCTATGAATACCAACTTTTAGTTCCGTTCTAAACTACACTTAGACCGGACTAAGATAAACCTCCACAACACAGGTTTAACGAGAAATCTATGAATACGGCCGCTGGAGTTTGCCGTATACCATGTCAGTGCGGAATAGTATACATCAGAGAGACAGGGCGCATGATAGAGACCCGAATAAAAGAGCGCAGGAGGTGAATTAGGCTGTTCCACCCAGAGAAATCTGCCTTGGCCGAACATAGCCTATCGGAAGATCACATCATCTCCTTTGATGAGGCTCAACTGGTATCCAAAGCGAATGGGTATTGGGATCGTCTTCTTAAAGAGGCAATTGGATTCAGGCTTGAAAATAACACATTTAATCGGGACTCTGGGTACATCCTCAGCAGGAAATGGAAGCCGTTAATTCAAAAAAAATAACCGAAAAAAGGACATAACACTGCCGCCCGGATTAGACGGATATACGAGCGCAGGAAGGAAGTCCTGCAAACATAACTGCACTGAGGACGATAGAGGAATGTTCCATTGAAACGTAAGCAGCCAAAGTTCTTACACGGCTTGAAACCCCAGAATTATTTATTAATATAATTAGCAGATATAGAACTTAATCTTAAATTAAAGCATCTTTTTGAGAAGGAAAAGGAAACAGCATAATGCCTTCAGGAGTACTGTTTCGTTATTTCCAGGCGTAACAGCATATTGTTTTCAGGCGTTCAAATACGTGAAAACACAACTCAAAATAAGCTACTACAGATAGGTTGTCAGTTTTCTAACTTGCATCAGTGAGGATTTCAAGGACCAACTCCCGCACAAGGATTTTCAGAATCTGGAGTCACCCATTGCCATATTTAATTTCAGATAATTCGATAACACAGAAAGAAAAAACACAAGCCAAATCAACAATAGTTCAGATAATTCTTCGAAATCAATATTGAATTCCAAATAACAACGATTTACATACGTTTCAAAACATCAATAAACTAGGAAAGACCCGGACCATCATTTTATGGGCCAATTAAATTAAAATCCTTCATTTGAAACGCTGGTGCATACCGACTGAATTTTCAAACACCACTTTGTAGGGAGGCATAAAATACGTGCATGCTAATGTTCTTGTTCTTTCACCAGTAGCCGTGGCTCAGACGAGATCAAATGTGGCGACCGACAAATTAATTTGCACTATAAGGTTAGGTGGGTGATCCAGAATAAAAATGTTTCAAAAGACGGTAGAGACAAACCCAGTATTAACTTACACCGGAGCAAAAGCGCCAAGGTGTCTACCGATTCAAGTCCATCCCGACAGACGAAGTCTTGACCATGGAGGACCTCGACACAGAGCATTTCATTGAAAAATCTCTGCCACTTCTAGGAATCCATGCTACCACCGGAATGTAAAGCCGGTTATTTAGACAGAACATCGGCACGATCTCTGCCAACAACAGTGAAACTCAACTGTGTGAGATGGCAAAATGAAGGCTAAAGTGTAAAGACATACATATCTACAAATAAACTCCTCAGGGTAAGATCTTGTACACTAAAGAGCAAAATTCACTACAAAAACTGCCTCTAACCTCAAGATTCATGATAATCACTAATCATGACTATTAGGATTGATTTGATGCACCTTTCCTTTCAGTTTTCCTATCAGATAAACTCTAAATGCTTACATACTTACTCCCTTTTACATACGTACTTTACTACTAGTTCTAAATGATTCATACGAGGCCCTGCTTTTTAGTTCTTCAATGTCAATTTTTTCTTGACGATTATCTTCACAAACTCTCAAGATATGGTCGATTACGTTCTCCCGTCTACTCTTTAATGTTTTCGTATGACTCTTCTTTTCTCCATCCTACTTAGGACTCCTTCTTTTTGTACTAAGTAGTTCAATTTTATCTTAATTATCCTTCTGCAATCATTTCTAATGCTTCCAGTCTTGACATTTCTTCTGCGTTTATCCTTCATGCCTACACTCTATAAAGTAGCATGATCCAGACTATGTTCATCTACATCTACGCAATGCCCTGCAAGCCACCGCGAGGGTGTGAGCCAGGGGTTGAAAATCACCAAACATGCACTATTGACATGCAACTAGGCTACTACATGTTCTAATTAAGTACCTACTTCCTAACTTCCAAGATTCATTCCGTGAAACTTAAAGTTAGAGTGGGTTAATATTTTCTTACATTTCATGATACTTATAGTGAAGAGTGGAATAATATTTTCTCAAAAACTCGAAGACCAACGGTCTTTCCAATGAGTTTGCTGACCATAGTACATTATGAGGAAGGCCATGTGTGTTGAATCAACCCACTAAATCGGCAAATTCTTCGCTTTTTTTAATAAATAAACACATAGCAGGCCGAGCTCACGTTGCTTTTCTTTGCCGCCTGGCGGAGTCCATTTTCGAGCAATCAACGTCACATTTCGCTAAACCTTTTGGGCGGTCGGGACCCTGACCGCGGCGTGGAAGTGAGGATATGACGCCTTAATAACCGGTTGCCTCCTCCTATAACTCGCCCGCACCCCATTTTGCGTCTTCATTATGCGGCGAATCGGACGGGCATCGCAATCAAAATTTTTTGAATGGGCGACGAGCGTGAGGTGCTGAAACGTCTGCGGGCAGACGTTGATGGGAGAAAAGTCTTGAGCGACAAGAAACACCCGGGGTCAATTCGCACGTTGGGGAGGAGGGAAAAGAGAAGAAAATATTGCAGTAATGAGATGCCCTCAGTGGAGTGTTGGGTTGGAGACAGTACGCGAAAACAAACTAAGATGCTTCATGACTTCTGAAAAAACATAAAAGACCGATGGATTAAACGATGCTTCCTTCCACTCGTAATTTTCACTTCATCTTCTTTCATGACGTACTTAGCTCCTGAAAACCTCCCTCTACCCCACATTCAAGTAATATGTTCGTAAACAATGATGATATAGCATCCCCTTCTCCCTCTAACCGGCTACGCTGGCCGAGAAGTCTGAGGAAGCAAGCATTGTCTTAAACATCCCACAACTCACAATGCTTCCTTTATTGGATCGCTCTCTGCCGCGGGATTCCTCTCTAAAACTTATGTTTTTCTTAACACTATCTTTCTATAATCGCTTTCTCATAGTCATCATTTTCATCCAGGGGTTTTTTTCCATCCTCGCGCTAGCCTGAAGTAGCTGTAATAGCTCAATGGGTACAGTTTTGAGCTGCTGACCGAAGGCCACAGGTTCCCAGTAGGGTGATTTTATGAGTAACATATCTTTTAAAAAAACTTCTGGTAAAGAAACTGCCTTGAAGCTTAGTATTTGGTGAATTATACCCTCAACTACGAGGCAGACCTTCGGGTAGAATACGGAATCGGGTTGGTGTGGTGGCTAGAGTACTGGCTTCCCATTTCGAGTGCGTGGGTTCGAATCCCGGCATTGACAGGGATATGTATTGGTATGCTGGTCCCTACTTGAGTTCTGTTGGTGACTATACTGCTTGGAGAGCACTTTAGTTCAGTACTCCATCCTTTGGATGGGACGCTACACCGTAGCCTCCTTGGCGCCTTTCGTTAACCGCAGGCTGGTGTAGACGCCTAGTTTCTCTCCACCTTTCCCCCGAACCTTTAAAAATCCTAACTCTACCAAAATACCCTTCTATCCCAAAATGGCACAAATGAACTTAACTGTCGGTCGTCACTCCCGAACGACCACTACTCGGGTTGAAATCCATGGCGAATCCGAGCTTACGGCTTAAAAAATCCAATCAACTCCCGGAAAAAAAATATTATGCATATTTCTAATTCAGAAGGAAGATTCATCCTCGTATACGTGAAAATTCAAGGTTGAGAGCAGAACTAAGTCAACCTCACCGTCGCAATAAAAAAATCAGATGTAAATACCGTGTCGTGAATCGGAGAGAATAACTAACCGTTCGAACCACCTCGTATTTTGTTCGTTCAGTCTTTCAGGAAATTTTTTCGCAGAGCAAAGCAGGAGTCACGGGATGAAAGAAAGGGAATGGCGAAAGAGGGAGTTGGGAGGGGGAGAAAAATGTCAGCAGCTTGTAGGGATTCTCCCAGAGAACAAAATAAACAACCGTTGTTCTACTTCGTTTAGTGCCGCAGATCTTCCATCTCTCTTACTCCTCAGCGAATATTTTTCCACCCCTTGTCGTAATATTCTCCCCCCCCCCACCTTTAACTTCTTTGTTACGTTTTTCAATCCCCTCTGAGAGCGTAGAAGAGACGAGCGCAGTCATCTCATCTAGCTCTAACTCTTTAACCGGGGGCTGTTCTTATCTCCTACACAATCTGTACCCTCTCCCTTTCCTTCATTCTCTCTTCCTTCCTTCTCACATCCCTCCCACTTCACCAGCCTTCCCGCCCGGCTTTTACGTCGAGATACCTCCCAGCGGGAGACATAGCGTTCATTAACGCCATAAAATCTTAACTCCCTGCGACTACGACTAGGCCGTTCCAATCCACAACCCCACCACTACCGCCGGCGGCTAACCAAGTACATTCACTGTTTTAATCCACGACACACTCCACGGTACGTAATGCAGGCGCTTGACAAGATGACATCCATGCTCCCATTCCAACACATCACTGGCGGGAGAGATTCATAGCAACTTTGCGAAATTTCGAGCCCCAGCATTTCTCGTCGGAGCTCTATACGGGAAAACATTAACTTAACCAGGCTCAAATATCCAAAACGATATTAATACTCTATATTATTTACTTTTCAAGGACCTTATAGTATCACCGAAGTTATAGGAAACGTCAAATTAAACAGATGTATACAATATATGGATGGGATTTTAGCTGTTAAGATGATGGCCTGATGAAGGCAATCGTCAAGAGACAAGTGAACGGGAAGAATGATGATATAAGGAACAAGCAGTAAAGGGTGAGAAAGAGAAGGATTGTATCAATATGAAGATATTAATTGTATGGAAAGCTACGTCAAACCAATCTTAAGAATGCTGACTGGTGATAATGACGGACGGGAATTATATACATCGATTTAGTACACTGTAAAAAGTAGATCTGATTTTAAGGCAAAAAAGCGATCTGAATTTCAGATGCAACAATTTTAAGACAGGGTATGTTGAATTTCAGCAGTAATATCTTGTCTAAAAATAAGGCAGGTGAACGACTGAAAATCAGACCATCCAGAATCCTGCTTCCTCTGCTTCCTGCTTAACTGCTCCTGTACCAACCATCCATGTTCCTGCCTCTTCCGCACCTTGCATCCGTGTTCCTGCCTTAAACCAGACAGCGCTTAAATTCAGATCGCACTGAAAATCAGATCAACTTTTTACAGTGTACGATTGTTATTCAGTTAGTATTTATCGGATGGTAATAATACTCACCAACCAGAACAATAAAAATTTACATTAACCAGAAAACCATTCTAAATCACCAATAAATCCAACAGCATCAGGCAAGATGTAGTGGTACAGGATCTTTGAAAAAAGAATAAAAAAGTCAACTTTGCACTGCCTACAGTTTTCGATTTCATTTTGGACGCGTTTCAACGACTCGGAGTCATCCTCAGGATAAACTCAGGATAAAATACTGTTTATCCTGAGGATGACACCGAGGCGTTGAAAATTTCAACTTGAAACGCGTCGAAAGTAAAATCGAAACTGTGGGCAGTACAAAGATGACTTTTTTCTTTTTTATTCAAAATCACGTTGAACATAGTCATATGAACAAGAAGTAAAGGGCATGAAAGAGAAGGATTATATCAATATGAAGAGATTAGCCAATAGGAGAATCGTGTGGAAGGCTACGTTAGGTCTTTTATATGCATTGTATAGTTTTGCACCCATTGAGAGAGGACTTCTAAGTTTTTATTATAAAACAAATATTATTTTTGGTGGGGACGGACGCGAACGTGGTGATGGATTCATGTAGTATAGAAAAAAATTCTTTTCAATGATCAAGAGCATTAAAAAATAAAGGATTGGGTTAATCTCGCAGAAATTAGGCTGTACAGAAATTCTACAAGCTGTTTATGAACCAGTCTCCATGAAGAATTGAGCTCTATGCACCTGAAATGTCACTTCTTTTCAGCAACTGGGATATTATGCGACCGACGCGAGAAGATTTTAAGTTAAGTTTCTGCAGATTGCCTCGCAATAACAGATTAGTTTCGAAGATACCTAACCCAATTTAAAGCTTGAAGAGCCTTCTTACCATGCCTTGGCCCCCTTTCCTCACAAAGCGGTGGCGTCCAGAAATACACTAGTCGTCACTAATTTATTTTATCAGGTCCCTCCAACGACGAATTTCTAAATTTCTCCTGGAGCGGGACGTGATCTCATGACGCCCATATCATCACTATGAGAAGCCTTCCGTTTCGCGTCAACACTCTCCGAAGACTCGCTCAGCCGTGCTGAAGCCAGCACACAGGAAAGCAAGCCACACGCGGTAAAGCTCTTTGCGAAACCTTCAAGATGGCCTAAAATCGTTGAAGGCTTCCGTAAAATTTTAGACGAGTAAATTCAAATATATTTTTTAAGTTAACCTGTCAGATGTAGAGTCGCATAACTTAAAAACACTTGGACTTGTAAATAGATAAAATATAAGAGGCATAGCATGAACGAGGAAAACTCATGTTCATGGGAAATGATTGATAAAGGGTTCAAAATAGTTCCCCTCATATTTATATAAGCCCTTACATTTATATAATAAGTATGTGTGGGGGCAATTCCCAGAATATACGCATTTCTTGGGTTTCATCGTGCGCAGCCTATGTAGCATAGAGAAAAAAATGATCTTCCCAAAAACTGATCCTAAAACCTACCCTTTCACGTTACTGATGTAGTTATTCGCGGGGGGTGACCGACAGATAAGTTTACTTACAACAGTTAGATAGCTAGGCATGGTTAAGAATTCTTCAGGGAAAGAAGAAAATGTCGAGAGAAATCCACCATCAACCTGCTCATATAGAATGGTAACCAGGGGTTCAAGCTGTACGTTCCATCCGACGGACGGAGTACTTCCCTTGAAATTCTATCTAAGCCTCTCTCAATCGAGGACCGGCATAACAATAAATAATGTATGCCACAATAAATATTCGAACGCGGAACCTAGTGACGATGGCCACATCCCAAAGTGATTTTCCCTTTTTACCAATCTGTTGTCAAAAAATTGAACCGATGTATTCAAACTTAAAGAACGTGGTAAAATTAACTGCTGGTCCTTCCAATCCGTTCGAGCCGTAACTAAGTGGGTTTTTGCATTAATCATGCAAATTTCGAATGCATGCGAATTTCACTAATAAACTCATCAAAAATCATTATCTATACAACGCAGTTATACTCCTCTCTCCATTAAGACGAAACGAATCGAGTAAAACCACGAAAAAGATTGAAATATTTAAATCTTTCGGTCGATCGAATCGACCTTAAGTTTCCCCCAGAAAAAACACATACATAAACATTTGCGTTCACAATCTCTGAGCATCGATTGATTGATAATCAACGATTATGAAATCAAATTTTTATGCATGATCATGAAACATCGTTTACTGCCATGGATACCGCGCAAAAAAAACTTTATTCACTCAAAAGTCTCTAATGCGACAAGAAATGGCGGATTGCAGAATGAAAAGGAAATGAGCCTATGGGTTATTGGAAATGAATTGAAAATGAATGCATATTCATTATACGCAGTCGGAGTCGCAAAGAGAGATCGTAAATGAAAAACTGCGTAGGAGGATTCAAGTAATCAATAAAAGGGAAATCTTAATCACCTGCAAAACCATCACCATCTTCAAAACCACATTACACTTTTTGCTCAACCGCAATTTTTCTCGTTACTACTTTTTTTAAAGCTACATACAATCAAATATTTCTGTTCATATCGCAATATTACGTCATCTAGGTGACTGGAAATGAAATTTAGAGTGCTTATAAATTTAGAAAACTAAATTGAAACAGTCTCGCGATAATAGATTCCACATTCCACGTCGGAATTCACTTGACGTATTTCTCTGCGATCACAATAAGGGCGAAACTAAAGTGATTCATCATAAAAAGTAGGATAAGATCTCGCCTTCACTTTCGTGACCAGTGGGACTGGTAAATCCACGATTTCCTACAAAGGAAGACCTAGGAAATATTGAAATTACCTTAACAAACCATATGGAATGACATACGGAATGACAACAAGGTATTTTATCTGCTTGAAGGCAAAATAAGATGTTTCCTTTGATGCCCCAACAATGCTTAATGATTCTCGCTGATTTAACTTTTACATAAAAACTTTAATAATTTAAAATAATGCACTAATACACCGCAATTATTTTATATGATGGTAAGAAAAGCAGATCGAGAAAAATTTTAGCATACATCTTTTTGTTTGGATTCACATCCTAATTACGTAGAAAAATATAAAAGTCTTCGAATAATTACTTGGACTACGATGCGAGCACACCGCTTCCTCTAGTTTTATTTTCTTTTATCTCTACATGCTTCCTATCTAATGATCCCCAGTCTGGAAAATAAAGCATTGCGGTGACAGATTTTAATACGTCTCAAGTCCCTATAGTCAGTGCGGCAGGCGCTATGACGAAGTCCCGATATTTTTTCATCATCATCATATCTCTTCCCAGCTTTAATCCCTTTCTCGACCTCCCTCCTTCGAACCCTTACAGTCGCGAGACCCTATGGGAGCGAATCCTTGGCTTCGAGAAAGTAAGAAGAGAACGGGAAGTCCCTGAAAGTACGAGCAAGGGTTGGGGAATCGGGAGTTCGTAGCAATCCGTTGGGGAAGGGTCGTAATGGTGTGTGTTGCTTCAATCTCCAGGACGTCGTGAGTGCATGGAAGGGGAAAAGAGGGGTAGCATGACGGGGAAATAAGGAGGTTAAGGGTTCAGGCGAAGGGAGGATGGGTATGGAAGGGGCCCCACGGCTGGGAAGAAAGCCCGCGAAACTCTATTCTAAGATGGAAATAAAATCGAAGACCGTCTCCACCCCACCACGAAAAAGGACTAATGTGTCGGGATTCTCTCCCTCAGGTTCGAGGTCCGACCTCCTTTACGTTCAAGAGTTTTAAAACGCCTCGCGAACCTGTTTCATCGAAGCGTCAAACTTTTATGAAAGCCCCGACGAGAAAAGATTGGGGAAATTGTCCATCACATTTGGCGCCGCTCGTCGGAGGATATCCATTCAAACAGCTCTTTAGAAATCAATATCCTTTTATTGCGTGCCAGGTGATTACTGGGTCTGGATCCAACAGTTTTCCGAAAAACTGAGCCATAGAAAGGCCGGTTCCACTCCAAGATTCTTCCAGTATATGCTTTATAGATATTGGACACGACGACCAAGAGACCAAGTTCTGTGAACCACGCAGAAACCGGAAAAAAGGACCAAAAAACTTGTCATTTAGAAAACTTAGAAACTTTCACGAATGAATATCCTAGCGAGTATCAAAAAAGCTGATTTAAAGTCTATTAAAATTAATCAAGGAAATAACATAATACTTTAAAGAACTGAATATAGGTAAAAAATATATACATATAACTATAGTTAGTATTAAGGCCCGGTTTTAGGTTGACTGTTACTTCATAAAGACGACAGTTTCTTTAGGTCAGGGAGCTTAGGCCCTCTATTTTTTAAAGAGTAGAATTTAGGCCAAAAAATAAATACATACTTTGAGAATTTTAACACCAACGTCCAGTTTTATAATGTCTGGTTAACGTAGACCGCTACTTGATTTGGAGAGCAGGTTATCGTAGCAAACACTACGTTCACTCATGAAGTACTTAGTACAACTCTACTTAGGTTATTAGCAGTACAACAGAGTGTCCATTCGTTGGCGTGGACGTTAACAGTTCAAGAGGGTGTATGCGATCATTTAAATCTTCGAAAATAAATAACGAGATATTCTGGAACCGGGCTTCAATAAAATGTTGCATGCTAAGCTGTATGTTATAATGAGACTCTCTTGAGCCAAAAAAAATATTTTCTAAATTTCCCTAGGAATGATGGTGAAAAATAAAACTTAATAAATGATGTTAATGGACTTCAATTATATTGGCACCAAAGAAGTTAACCCGATATCTCAGATTTCAAAGCCTTAAGGGCCAGTCAACACGATAAAAAATTGTACCGACACCGATAAAATATTAAAGATGTTATTGCTCTCAGAAAATGAATGTTGCAGCTCACCTCAACAGCCAATTACCTTAAGTACTCTAACATTACTTCTTTGAATTATGAGGTAATAATTCAGGAAGTGATTACGGAGGCAATGTATGTGCTTATTCATGGATACAAATTTTTTGCCGGCTCGACAAGAAAATTTATCGATCAGGATCGAAGAACTGCTTTCAATTCTCCATTCGCATAATGAAGCGTGAATTCTGAGAACAGGCTTTCGGGAATGTTCAAGAACGCTTCGAACATTGCCTTTAGGGCCGAAGCGCTCATCGCCAGGGATGATGAATCCCTTAAATATGGCCTCATAAGCATAACCACATTACGGCGGAAGCTTCTTTCAAAGTTTCTTTTGCCTTCGTTGAATAATTTTCAATATTAAATTGGGCCGGCAATGCCTGAGCAGAGGATGAGGGAGCTAAGTCTTGATGGAGTTAGCGAGATATAAAAAGAGAGAATGTTTTTCGAGCAAGAGTCCTGAAATAAGAACCGTTATCCCTTAGAAAAAATGGAAATTCCCAAAGAGTAAAACGTAAAAACGTGATGAGAGTGAAAACGGAAAAACACTCGTTTTCTCTCAAAGCGATCCGGATGTCATGTTAACGAAAGCATATAACACACATTCTCTTCATCCATTTTTTACTATTCATAGTGACCTACGAATTAGGGTACATTTAGATGAACATTGAAATCATACCAGTATCTTTTATATGCTTCCCTTTTACAGTCCCACGTACTTCTTACTTATATTTCATTAATCTACACGTTCTTATCCTCCAGTCTACCACGCCTACACATCATTTTACGCTCTATCACGCTCTTCAAAACACCCATGTCCCTTATTACCCATTTCATCCATTACTACGTTCTCCTAAATTTCTTAATCAACTTCATTTCCTCTCCTACAATCTCTAGCCCTTTCTAATTAGTATTCTTTTCAGCCCACCTAACTTCCTCCATCGCACATCTCAAAATCCTGTCTATCCCGTCATCCTCTTCTATCAAGCTCCATGTTTCCGAGCTACGCAGCATTACACTCCATTTTATACCAGTTTTACCAGTGCTATCTTAACGTCTCTAATCAACAACCCTGCCTTGTATGGAAGAAAGAAGTAACACTGCATTTCGAACATAATGAGTAATAATGAATTAACAAACGTGGAATCCATTAAATGTCCTTGAATAAGACTGACACATGATCTTTCCTGGGGTAAATACAAGCGTGAAATATGGGTTAAGCTAATCGTACACTGGGATTCATCAAAAGAGTATTGGGTAAATGTGACGAACATGTACGAGAAATCAGCTACTTTTCCCTTGTTAGACCTCATTTGGAAGATGCTGCCAGTGTATGCTATCCCTACGAAATCGGTCTAAATAACGAACTTGAACGTGTGCAGCGAAGATCGGCAAGATTTGTGAAGGGACGGTACGATAACTATATTAGCGTAACCAGTCTATTAAATGAATTAAAATGGGAATCATTGTCAGTTCGCAGGTTGAAATTTAGACTTATTCTCCTAAATAAAACCAAGATAATATTTGCACTGATGACGTTAAAATAATTTTGCGAACCCCAACTTACTATGGTAGACTGGAACATAATCACAAAATTAGAGAAATTGATTGCCGAACTGACAGATTCAAAATGTCCTTTTTTCCACGTACAATTAAGGATATGAATAGCGGTAGCTATGTCCAATACGAGTGAATCAATCCATAGCTTAGGTAGTTACATGTTGGTATAAGGACTTGAAGGTAACCCAACCAACAGCACGTTTTTGCATGCTTAGTTTTGTATTTTTATCTTTTTAAATAGTGCAGTTTAGACTAATATATTATTACTAATCCTTTTAAATGCATGATATGTAACGCATGTTTGGTGAGAATTCACCCCCTGCCGCACACCTTTATGGTGGCTTGCAGGGTATTATGTATATTCATACGAAGTAGGTATGCTATCGTCGAAGATTATTCATAAACAATCGTAAAGGAGGATGTCAGTAAAAGAACGTAAAATAAGACCTTTCAAGCAAATTCACGTTTCTTTCTACACGTTTCAGGTTAAACTACGTTTTTCTTGACAGCATCCAATAAATGAGAGAGGTAATTCACTTAAACAAACAAGCTTCACTCATCTTTTTACACAGCAAGTATCAGAATCTTAAACGTTTTATGGGAGCATGGAAATCATAAGTGATTCACATTCATTCACAGACGCGGATTAGGCCCTAATTAGTTTATTACCTAAAATTAGACCCCGATAAAACGAGTACCCTAAGTTTAAGAGGGGTTTGAATTTAGAAATCCAAAAATACTCCTCATCCTTTCTTCAAAAGTATCTATTTCCACCGCATTTTCTCAACGCCCTTCGATAATCGATGGTGGAACATAACTTAAGACTCTAGAGACTTCATTCGACCAATGACGTATACTCCTTTCGGAATAAGACGAGGTTAATGAAGACTTTCAACAGATTTTAGTCAGTAGGTAAGAGTGCTCCTGTCCCGAAAAACTCGAGGACAAAATGAATGTAGAAATACTTAGCCATTACATGGGGGAAATTAGCACATAATGGGCGAGGGTGGGTCAACTCCCCTATTCAGGAATAGATGGGTGAAAGGGTGCAGATTGTGGCTTAAAACCAGCCAACTATGGGAGCCAAGGGAATAAACAGAGCCTGGGATTCAGACTGTCACACTGATTTACTGGAGGGGCCTGCATGGATCGAAGGAGGGACACTCTCTCCGAACTCTTCTAAACAGTAACATATGAATGCACGCACCGACCATCTGCGGCATGGAGAGCCAAACTTGCGGCTCTAACCTGCGCCCTTTTCGCTCAATACGCCACAATCGTAAGGTTTCGAGAGCGAATTAAAGCATAGAACACATCCATTTGGCGCATCTAGAGAGTATTCGTCGAACAAATTATAATTAAATCTCTTTTTAATCAAACAAGCTCGGTATAAACTGGCAATAGTAGATTCGCGTCGCTACCGGGATGGGAAATCTTTTTTCGGGCGTGAAGACATGGGTTTTTTTATCCGAGGCAACTTAAGTGAGACATCTTTGCTGTTAAAAAAAACAGTACTCAGATTTAATTCATTTTAAACCATCGAAAGTATCGATTTTTCTATTATAAATTCTCTTACTTAACCGCATTATTTTATCAATCACTGATATCATTACCAATGTCGGTGGTATACGTTCTCGTATGTTCGGTCCTTTTTCAAAATAAGGGTACTTAATCCACAATAACGTTTTAAAAATAATTAATATGAGAAGCTATGTAGGTCAGAAGATAGGTAGGTCAGTAGAATTGGGCATGACTGGTTTTTATGAAAATTAAAGGTTCCGTTGCAGTATCTATATCTATATCTACGACATACCCTGCAAGCCACCTCGGGGGTGTGTGGCAGGGGGTGCATCCACACCAGGAACAATGACACAACAAACAAAAATGAACACTACAAAGCAAACACTACACCTTTAAAAGTAATTGTGGAAAAAAGGAGAAAAACTACCAAATCCCAATCATGTAGGACACACCCATGAATACCATGCATGCCTTGAAACCCGACACCAATTTCATAGATACTCATGCATGCAAAAAAAAAGGCATTGCATGCAAGTCACACGTTGATTTGAAGATGCAGGTAATAAAAAAAATACTATCGACCTACTCTGAATATTACCTCTATAATTATTACCGATTTACGCGATGTTTAACGTTCTGATCACGAATCGTACGCGGAAAAAATGACATTTTAAACCTGTCCGTCCTGCAATCTATCTCCTTAATTTTATTAGAATTGTCGAGCCTACCATAATAAGTCGGAGCCAGCAATATATGATTAACGTCATTAATGAAATGTCCCTCCTTAAATTTTCCCAGAAGATTAAGTCCATAATTTAGCCTGCGTTGTGACAGCGATTCCCATCCCAATTCGGCTAACATACCAGACACACTGCTTTCCCTATCGTAACACCCTTTTACATATCTCGCAGCTCTTCGTTGTACTCGATCTAATTCGTAAATTAAGCCTGCTTCATAAGGGTCCCATATGCTCGCAGCATATTCTAAGTATCATTTCAATTGATGAGTGTTAGCAGATATGTGGAGCTGTAGAAGGACATCATTTATTATAAAGTGGTCGTAGAAAGAGTTTAATGTCGATCAAAACCTGTCTCAATCGTCAAACAGCAATAATAATAAAATCACTTCAATGGTGATTTGGGAGTAAAAATAAAGTAAATTATATATAAGTAATTGACATCGCTGCACGAGTACTACATAAGGATTCACCGCTAAGACAAGAAAAATTATTATCGCCTCCAGAAGCCTTTTCACTTTTGTTAGCAATAAGCGACAGACATTAGCAATCGTGAGCGCATAACACAGAGAAGATCATTGGAAAGTAAAGTTGGGGGTCATGAATAAAAATGGTTTCCAAGTAGGTTAATCACTTACGCGCCGCTTAAAGGCTATCGTAATGACGAAGGACTCAAAGGATCCTCATCAAAAGGACTAACTCTGTTACACTCGCTGATAAGGTATTTCTATGGTAATAAAGCTCTCAACGACGGCAGCATGCCGAGTACATATGAGCAGGAGAGCGTGCCAGCATAGAAACAAGGGCATCAAAGGTTTCACCCTCCATTTCCCTAATCTACTTTCCTTTGAAACAAATTACCCACACCCTAGCTCTAACACTGAAGTATTACTTTCCTGTTTCATAAAGACCTAGAAAAGTACTTAATTACAAAACTCAAGCGCGAACGGAGCTCACGCATACTGGCCAAATTTACCAATTTTAACCAATCAACAGCAGTGGTTAATTCTTGTTATTTAAAAATTCTGTTCTTAAAGGTATTGGAAGGTGCACTGCATACTTATTCTACCCTTCATTAGACAGAACGCAGGCCAAGGAAGGGAAAGGGTAGGCAGAGCAATATTCCTTGAATAAATTATTTTAACTAAATTTTCTCTAAAAATTGAATAGGATGTTAAAAATGACCCTGTATATGAATTTCAATATAAGGCTAGAGTCTTCTAAAATTTAAGATGAATAAGGAAGTGGTAGGAACCCATAACAAGATGTAAATCATAATAGAAAACATTTTATCCGTGGGCGCTTGGCACAGAAAATGAAAGTTAGTATTTAAAAAAATCAAAAGAAATAAGGTCGTATATTAGACACTAAACAATTTCCAATACGCTGCTAAAGAGAAGCGGCTTTAAATGCAGGCTATTACCTTATCGATTGAAATAGGCACAAAGAAACGCACTTATTGTCTCATATATTACGAAGGCCAATGAGATTATAAGGAGATTAAGAATTGTTAATTGTTAATAAAAAATTTATAAGTTTAATTAATGTTTCCACCGGATTTCTGTTCGTCGGACTCGCTCCGTGCTTTTAAAGCATTCATCAAGTTCATTACAGTTTGATGAGCTATGCTAACGAGCAACAAAAAAAATCCTGTTAACATGCATGCAAAAAAAATAGCGTTGATTGAAGAAGCAATGCACAAGCCAAATTCATCTGAATACCGCTTTTTCCATAAGGCACGAATTTAAAAATGATTACGAGATCAGGAACAGTTGACGTCACTGAGGTTTTTTTACAATTTTGCAGAATTACATCTAGGTATATTTCAGGACGGTCTCGTCAAAAATTAATTACAAATCTCCGATCCCTGCACTTGAGTTCTTGGCATAATAATCGATAATCGATCGATTATCGAATTCGTTGAGGGGACAAAGGAAGGCGCGGCACAGCATTTCATCTTCGTTGCATTGGTGCAATGCATACATTGCTGCGTAGGTGCGCTCAAAGAGCTTGCTCTATCTTCCTCCTCTCTGAGAGCATTCTTCTACGGCACCTAGCACGCAATGAGTACGGTAACAGAGTTCGATAAAAGAATCACGCAAATTCAATTCTGGGTCGAGCGAAGGGACGAAATGAGCTAATGTGATCGTCTGGGATTTCGTAGTCGGAGCTGTGAGTGCAAATTTTATAAAATACTACCATAATTAAGGCACTCGAATTAATAAGTCCCAAAAGTGAGACCCGCCAAGCCTACTGCAGCACTTAGCGTATACATGGTCCACGATATGATTTCAAAGATTCAGAAATTGGGGTGTAACCGAGGGGATATTTCAATTCTTGGAAAGTGCATCGTAAAACATTAAGAGATAATTCTCATACATGAGTAAGTCCACCGACAGGGCTTATTGCTTTGCTATGCATTTCGATCGGAAAACAATAAGAAAAGTGCTAAATACTTCCAAGTTGACATACTGGCAGTTAATAAAGCGCATACAAATACAAACGCAATATTATAAGACTTATACTGAAATCAGGAACGGAATTTCTAAGCTCTCAACATTTTGGACCCTAGGGTAACAAATTTCCCTAAATAATCATGTTCATTCCACTTTTGGCAATCATATTTTATAATTATTACAATTAAGGTGAATTTTATAATTTTAGTGAGCATAAATTCCTTAGATGATGGGGAAGTCAGGGTTTGAGGACACAGCGCCGTCTTCAGAAGTTTCTCTGGGTCAAACGTTGAAGCACAACCTGAACAGACTAGAATTTCCCAAATCGAGGCCGACTGCAATTTCATCAATAATGCACCTACTTTCCTTAAGTAAGAAACTGGGCTAAACATTTGTAATATCATTTTGGCTAGATTTATGTTATATTTCATGTATCTTCAACAATTTAATAGCAAAAAACTTGAATCAAACAAATCATGCTGAACCTATACAGGGAATTTTAAATGCATCGCACGATACAACAACAATCCAATTTGCATTCATATTTTTAGTAATCAAATTAATCCTTATAAAATAAAGGAAAATGCTAATCGTAGTTGAATATTTTAAATACTGCTTCAACTAGTGTTTATTTGGATTTTGTTTATTGTTATAATATTTATTTGTAATAAAAAAAAGGGCAGCATTAATTGCTTGATCAGAAACGTACGTAACATGTTTTGTATGTGAAGCATGACAAAAACAAAACAACAAAACAACGAGCGTGGCAGCAGAACATGCAGTACATGTTGATAATTTTATTTATCTACCCCGATTATCACCAATCAATGTAGGGTTCCTATAAAGGCTACAATGTTTAGATATATATATGCAAAAAGATCCTGGACCGGCTTCACATTCTGTAAATAAGAGATTGTTTGTTGCAACTTGTCTCTTACGTTCATAACACATTTTCGGGCCGGCAAAGCCCATGTGATTGAGCTGTGTTCAATTACAATAGATACGGAAATGATTCATTTCTCCTACGCCAACCCAATTTATTACGACAGCAGGGATCCGTGCATAGCCAAGCATATTTTTGCTAAATTGTTCTATAAAACCTCCGAAAATCAAAAGAAATAACTAAGGATCTGACAACTTGTTTCAATTTAGGAAAAGAGTTCAAATCTCTGCTAATGACTGTTCAATATTGCTACACGCAAAAAGATATACAAAATCCAATGCGAAAAATGTTGGTGCCACGTAAAAAAGGCTAAATTAAGTTTCATACGCACACTTGATGATGCGGATTTTAAACTGCCGAATAAACATAATGTACGGCAGATGGTTTACGTATCTCTCTCTTCAACCTTCTCTGGGCGATCGATGAGGGAACTGGAGCGCAAATGGAAGTATTTCGGAGAAACCAATCGTCTGTTAAATAGGTGGACCTGTAACAGTAACCTACATTTCATTCCCGAGATCCAACCTAGATTCAGCCCTCAATGCAACGCGAGGTACGAACAACACACGGTTTGTCATAAAAGGCTCGCCGGAATTCAAGCAATCGAGGAATTCCGTCCAATCGGGCGAACCCCTACGTTAAACCCTCTTACGCAATTGGCCCGGAATAACAACACACATCTCAGTGATATCTCAATGGTAGTAGAATAGCCGTAAAGTTCGGCGTTGAAGTCTATGTCATCTAATCGGAAAACATAAAAAAACGCTGATGAACGTAATGGCAAACGAAGGCAAACCGTATATAAACGTTCAGATAGATTTTTCGGCGGTATGAATACTTTCCATCAGATTAGTCCTACTTGCCATCTAGACATAATATTTCAGACGAGTTAGTATAAATTTGATGAACAGATGTGACAGCCAGAATCAGAATTATTCTCCTGGCAAGAGGCTTAGCTATTCTCAGAGGGATTCTCTTGGCCATAGAGCGAAATGGAAAATCCGTGAAAGTGAAGGAATTTGCTAATGACAAAATGTAATCAAACAAGAATTATGGGCACATTCAGCCTTGACCGATCGGTGAAGCGACGATTAAAGTATTTGAAATTGATAGGATTATTTCCAAAGCAAGGAAGAAATAGAATAACAGTCCTGACGAAGAGGACATTCTACCACAAGAAAAATCTACTTAAAGCTGGAAATTGAAGTTTGAAGGTAAGGACATACTTCAACAGGCCTTGCATACGTAATGAGTGATCTTCTTTATGGCATTGACGCATGAGCGATTACAACCGTAGATAAGTCAATACTTAAAACATTCGTAATGTGGTGCAATTAAAGAATAATGAAGGTAAAATGGATCTATCGAGTAGCAAACGAAGAGGTTCTAAGAAAATTGGAAGAAAGTCAGCTAAAAACTGATGAGAAGATGAGACAAATTTGCTATAATTTACAATACCTTGAGATGTAATGGTCTGATGAAGATATTCGTTTGACCATCGTTAAAATGGGAAACGAAAACCTCGTGTACGAAATATGGATCGAGTTGAGAAAGACGTCAAAAAGACTTATTTAAATATGTATGAAGAGGTAATTGCATTAGGAGAAATGAATGGAGAGTTGCGTCATACCAATCTTAGAATTGATGACAAGAGGTGATGACGGTGACGAGAGTAATTTCAAATGTAATAGCATCCCAATGCGACATTTTTCCTTCTCAGTAAGTACATCATTTGCGTGCTTTGAAAATCAGACCATAGAAAAATAAAAGCGTTCTTCAGAAATGACATCCATGACTCTTTTAAGTTCCCTTCAGGGAATCCCTTCAAGAACAGAATCCCGAAAGGGACTCTTTTGCTGATGAACTATGATGGCTGCAGTTGCTTTTTCGAAACGACGGGCTAGGAGGACAACCAAGCTGAGGAATAAACGGGGGAAAACTCACTCACTCCCTCCCAAAGATAGAATGGCACCAGAATCCGAGCCTCACTACAACCCCAGACGACGTAAATGGAGCTCCTCCAAGCAGCGGTAACGAAAAAGCTCATCTGCGCATCGACGGAGACGAGCCGTAAACAAATTCTCGGAATAAAACGTGCTAGTATATCCTAAGTCATTACTTTTATATCCGTACACGAGCCTTTTTTTTACCTTTAGACGCTGCGTCGGAAAAAAAAACACGCGAGATCTCAAAACCCACCGGGCCAAATGAAGGAAAAGAGAAGGGAAAAACTCCCCTCGTTCGTTTGTCTGGGATGCCATCCTCTCTCACTCAGGTCTGTCTGTAAAGCAGCGGCAAGGCGTCGGAGAACGTTTAACAAAGCGCCGCTTATGAGCACCTGCCATGAGGGATCCTTGGTTTAAACGCTTCCGAGGAATCGCCCGCAAGAGCCGTCCCAATTACTCGTAAATACGACCCTAACCACGTCTGCGAAGGATATAGTGTGATGTGGGGGAAGGAAGGAAGGTAGGTAGGTTTGCCCCTCCCGCAGGGTGCAATTTCCCTCGTCCGTTACCCCTTTCAGAAAGCCCACCCGCCCCTCTTCCGACGACACCGCGGTCGTGGATAGGATAAAGGGATGAGCGGGCGGTTGGTGCGGAGGTGTGACCGCTTGGTATCTCCCCAGTCTAGGGGAGGGTCACCTGACTGCTTTAGCTCCCAGCAAGAGGGCGTGAGGGAGCCAAGCAATATTTCTCGGTGATGGGTTTTGAGGAGGTTATTTGGCTGCCGTTCCCCACCGAGCGCATCGGAAAACCTCTCTCCATAAGTATGTACGCGTATATAAAAAAACCTCGCATGTGGTCCGACGGTGAAATTCAGATCCTCCAGACCCTCCGACGTAAAAAGAAAACTCAGAACTAACTCGGAGGTATGAGCTATCCACATAGCCATTAAAACTTCATAGTTTGGGGGGGGGATGTGCTCCTTCGAGGAATACCCTCCCCGTCGTTGTCTCAAACCCTTTCGCCTCAACCCTTCCGACCCGACGACCCTCGTCTCGCGTTTAATCACTCCGGATTGGGTCCCGCGGAATGGGGCCAAGGTGGAATTAGTGGGAGAAAAATGGCTCGGGACACGTACTCAGTACCGGAGCAAGCTATTCATTAAGCAGCATTTAACCCTGTTTTTTTTTAGAAGTGTCAAAAAGAAAGTTCCCTAAAATGTAATTTTCCAACTAATAGTCGAACGCTAAATGCTGAAGTAGCATATCTCGTACTCAATTTGTGCCACTATTCATTTACAAACGTTTGAACACAGATCGTAGGTATATAAATTTCCCCAATTTTATCGCTCGCATTGTAGAATGATGAAATATCTACCAATTTAAACTAACATTAAAATATACATAACACAAATTTCACCGATAAACTGTTAGCAATATAACACCATGGTAAAAAAAATAAAATTCGAAAACTTCCAATCAAATGCACTATAGGAGTCTACTATGTTTGAAATGATAGCCCTTGCTCTTTTGTAGGCTTTTACTGCGGCTTGCGGTGGCAAAGCGCTGTCCCTAATACCATATAATAAAAAGAATAAAGCACGTGGAAGCTAAAATCACAGCATTCAACAACATTTATTTCAGAATGCTTTGCTTCCGGTGTCACCTTTCTCCACCGGTGGAGATTTACATGGCTTTAGATGTTCCAATTTATACTTAGCCATTGGCATCTCACAAAACAACGATAAAATTTATCACTTTATCTCCCTTTCGTTTTACATAAATAAAAATCCTATAGCAATCAAAACACTTCGAGATTTTCAAGCATTAGTTTCGGTTGTATTCTATAAGTAGGGCTCAGTGGCTACAGTAAATTTTCTCACAACTGCTATGATAACAGTTATCAACCCCTAGTAGATGAGCTGATAAATCCACAGCGTCCACCTCGTAATTCACGGCTTCTTACACACGCATGTCTCATTACCATATGCTGGCAGTGAATTATATGAACAAACCCTTATCCCATCTTTTTCAATGGCCAATGAGTCCTTCTTTTTCGTTGTTTTCGACAAAATTTCTTCATATACTCTTTCTTGAGTCCCTCCAGCAACGAATAGATTTTCAATTTAAGCATCCTTATTCTTATTCTTATCTTCAAGATACTTATAAATTAATGGGGCATGATTTCCAAGAGAGGCGAAGAATAGAGGGATAGACTTCGGGCCAGAGAGGATGGGGTTGGACTGGTGGCTTGGCTTGGGTAGTCCTTCCAACCCTGAACTTATGTACTTAGATTCCCGGTGTCGGTGGAGATTTATTGTGCAACGACGGTCCATCCTTAACTGTTCTGTGACGAGCACTACAAGGCCAGTTATCCGTTATAGGTAGGAAAGTTACGTACTGAAGCTCTAGAAACCTCTAGTTTTTTTTTTCCTTCTCGTGGCGCTCATCCGTTTTGGTTGCTGTTGATCATCATGGCAATGAGTTCTATACCAGAAGTGGCTCGAAAAGTCTATCGATCTCAGGCTGAACCACAAACATATTGCAGCCACTAGGTCCTCCTATTTCCCCGTATCTTTCTCCTTGCCTTCTATGTATCCTTGCATGATCACTGATCGTTGATCAGCTTAAATGCCTTAAAGGCTTTGTCATTTCCAATAAATGTCCGAGGTATTTTATTTTTCGTGATTTTAAAGCCAGGGTTAGTTGACTGAGGCAGGCGAGATGTAGTAGAAAGTATACATGTTAATAATAAATGTTAATAATGAAACAATCAGGTACATACCTGGTATGTACCTGATTGTTTTATGCCTGGTATGTACCTGATGATGACCTAACGGTTGAAACGCGTCGTACCGACATGATACTCGTGGAAAAGGTTCTATCTTGCTTTAATATAAACCAGGGTTAATTCTTACACTCATTAATTTTTTTCTGGCATAGATAGTTTGATAACTTGTTATGTCCATTTAATTCCTGAAATATGTCGATACAGCCACGTTTCAAATGCCTAAACCAACCTCCATGAAGCCTTTGCCAACGAACAAGATTCAGCTCCATATCCAGATTTTATGACGCTCAGAAATAAAGCCGGTGAGTTCAGGTCAAATAAATTTATAAAGTCGCTTAGTAATATATATTTTGATGTTATGTAAATATTAATTTTCAGCGCAGGCCTTACTTTGGAACCTATATTGAACGAAAATGACGCAAAACTTCATTGCCATGCTTCCCCGTGTCAAACTTTTCGGACTTTTTCAACTCTGGAACCCTGAAAAGCATATGGCAATGCTCCAAGTCTCTAATGCCTCCATCTTGTATTTATCTTATGTTTCGTGGGCTCCTGAATAGGTTCCTATGAATTATCGCCAGCGATCACGTCTGGACGTGTATCTGAGTGGTAAATATTTATTTGTCATTATTTATTTACACGTTTAAGGTTACGGCGAAGCCAAGACAAGAGGATCCTCAAACAATCGATCGATAAAATCTGAAAAATGGGACTAGAAAACTTTTCTCCATGAATCAACATTTTTTATTCATTCCCTTCGCCCCCGACCTCCAAGTTACCTCACTTTTTTCTTCTTCTTTAGAACTTTGGGAGGAATATCCATCCCCTCCTCCACTCCGCACTCCTTTTCTTAGACTCGATAAGATACATCTTTCCTCGAAACTCTGTCAGTTTCCATGGGAAGGGGGAGAAGAGTCAATACCAGCGCTCGATATTGTTGATAACACTGCCTCACGTGTCAAAATTTCAGAGACAAACTTTCTGCAGCGCAAAGCTCTCTGAGAAACATGAAGCGAAGTGGTGGCAGAAGATTCTTGAGCTTCAACTGTACGTGTCACGCCTGAATTTTCAAAAGCGTGAGGGAAAACGCATACAGAAGCATATAGCTCAAACTCATCAATGTACAGGATATCACAAAAGCGTTGAGATAATATGAAAATGATCTGCAGGAAATATTACTACATTAAAATGGCTGAGTTTAACACCCAGAAAATAATAAAATTGCATGACGTTTTTAAAGAGAAAAAAATAGTTCTTCTAACTATGAGCAAAAGCGCATATTATAAAAAAATAAAAGTTCCTTCAGGGAATTTCTAGTATGGAAAGGGATAGCATCATGCCTGATCTCACTGAGTAATGCACAAAGAAACAAACGCAGACACATTAGTAAGTCACTTAATACACGACATATTCCTTTCTGATGCTGCTATCCGTAGCTGTTTCCACAATTTCCATCGTAACTGAAACGGGATTCAGTTTTCTCTAAAAAAAGAAATAAACTTCATTCAAATACATTTCAGTATCTGTACATTTATTGTTCCTCCTTTCATACAGCAACGTCTTCCACTCGTGTACAATGAAGCTCACTGAGATCCGAAGTATGCAGTGTGGATCAATTTTTCCATTATATTAAGTTCGTCACATAAGAACCTACACGTGACACACATTTTCTACAACACCAAGTCTCTCGTTTGAGTTGTACCGCGACAGGATGACAAGATGTCGGTACATAGAAAATTCTGGCAAAATCGAAGTTGAAACCCTAGCGATCAGCCAAAAAGGGCATTTTAAAGAGTCTCAAAGGCAATGAGCCAAAGCAGACCGATTTGTTTCCCGTAGATGAAATTTGTTTTCGTATCAGCAATATAGAACCTTAGATGAGGAAAAAAAAGAATTTGAAAACGGCTCTTGGTTCTCGGAAGCTGAAATCACTCAAAAAGAAGCGGTGGTAACTTCGACGTTATCATTTATTGGAATTCGAAGGGCATCTTCGTAATTTAATGAAGTCTCTGCCGGAGGACCTCCCATTTCTACGTGGATTCCTCCTTCCAAATCGCTGATATCACGCGCTTCAAATGCAGCAATGAAGTTATTTCCCCGAAAAATCTTGCCGAATCGCGAGATCTTCCATAATTCCATTAATTCAAGGAGATGTAATAGGATTTCCATCCTTCCCAATAACGGTCGAGGGAACCTCTCCCAATATTTGTCCCAGAAGATAACCCAATTTCGACAAAGAAACCCATTAATCCAATAGGTATCTTCATGAGTACGACTGCAGGTAACTATAGACGTAGAGAGGGGTTAGCAGCCACTCACTGAGTCTTCCAGCTCAGAGCTCCCCATTTCAATATGCTGCGACCGAAAATATGATAAATTAACCAATAAATTAGAATGATACTGGAGAAGGTTATGAAGCAAAGTGCGCTGGAAAGATAGTTGTGGTGAAATTCCATTAAAGGGCAGAATAATTTAATAAATAAGACTCACTGGCACGAAGAAAATTATTGAGCAGTAAACAGTGAAAAATGTCGGTACATTAACTAGCAATATCTTTTTACTCATGGTGTAAGAGTGGTTCTCCGTAACATCATATCTTCAAGCCTGTCGCAATCTTATATGGATCTAATAATGTATGCAAAGTCCATTGACATAGAGATTCACATTGATCATGACTGATTAGGAGCAGGTTGGTGTGGTGGAATCTCATCTAGGGGATCCGGGTTCTTCCAGTGACAGAGATGATTTTTTATCGTAATACAGGTCCCTGGAGTCCTGTGTGGAGATCACTTCGAGTGTAGTACTCCAACCGACGGATTATATGCTAAATCGTGGATCCCCAGGTACCTTTCGTTTAGAGTTACCTAATGCCGACGACAGATTTCTCTCCTTTTCCTGACAAATTCCTATCTAATTTCCCACATATCCTTAATGGCGTAAATTTCCGAAAATTTCACCTTATTATCAGTCATTAGTTTCTTCCTCAAATGACTATTACCATAACCTGGATGATACTATACGATGCGAATCAGTCAACCATAAAGAAATTTGAATGGTGAGTTTCAAGCTCATTTCTCTCCTAGGGTACTATGTATCCCAATGCTATGAGAATATTATTAATAATTTTAGCCCTATCTTTTATTTCACCTTAAGTTTTGAACATGGATCAATGGTTGGCTATTCCAATTTAGAGGTAAAGATTTGATTTAATATAGTATAGGAATTTTATCATTAAATATAACAGAACTCCTCAATTAGTTTTAAAGGAGAAAAAAACAATAATTTTATAAAGTTACTAGTACTCCACATCATCTCATTAGAAGTAAGGCTTCATGAGTGTTGATTTCCATTCACACTCAATTCAAGTAGCACTCTACAAAGCATCTAAAATATAATCCTGGCCGATCTTGGCAAGCTTCTTCTCTATTTATTTAGTATCGCTGTTATTTTTTTTCAATTCCACAGCCCATTCTATGAATGGCCAACCTGAAACTTCATTCGAAGGGATTTTGGAATTATTTCACATAAAAAAAGACGTCGCATATTGAATTTAGAGTAATGCCCCTCGAGCAGCTCCAAGAAGGACCGACAGCGGCAAAAATAAGGGAAATATAAGTGACGAAAGAAAGGAAGGAAGGAAAGCGGTAAAAGGGATGAGTGAATGTAGCGGCGAAAGAAGACAGGGGAGCTCTTTGAAAAGAAAACAAGAGGTCTTTCGACAGCATCCCAGAAAACATCACGGCTACTAATGAGGGAGTGTTCCAATAAAATGACAGCCCCGTTGTTCTCCTCTCATTACGGCTAAATAATTTCCTCACATTCTCCTTCCACCTGCTGTGCCATATATACGTACGCTGTCCTGCAACATCATTTCTCATTCCCCGTAATTGTGTCTCATTCAGATCTAAACCCTGTCACTTTTTATTATTTCATTTATTGACCTTCTTTTAACGTTCCTCAAAGTTTCTGTCGTTTCCTTATGGAATGCTAAGTTGCGCCTTCCTGTGTTTATCACCGGAAATGCTTCTTTAGTGATACTATATGCACGCCAAGTCCAGAGTTTTAACTGAGTATTTTATTTTAGCCCGAAATAATGTTGTCTCTGCTGTGTCTCCCATATTTAGACTCAAGTATCGTAAGCGTACTTGATGGATTACAAGTAAAACACTGTTTTGCAACTGGTTTGCCTAATTCATCCGAAGCATGATGATAGAGAAAGATAAATCTACAAATAGAATCTCCTTCTAATAATTAAACTACTCAATAACGTTTACAAACTTCTAGAAAATCATGTTTTTGAGAAAGCTATACACAAACTGTGTGACGTGATGAATCTCTAATTGCTCGGAATTTTAATAGAGCAAGATTAAGAAAATAAATGACTGAATGTATTGTATTTGTACTAGTAAAAATATTGCAAGCAATTGTAGCTTAACTTTAAACGGAAAAAAGAGCAAAGTCTTTTTAAAATGCATTTCAAGCTTGGATAACGTGAAACGCTTTTTATGAGATTTAAGGTGCGATTAAGACTTGAATACTAAAATATAGCTGATAACTTCAGGCTTAACTATGTGATACCTTTACATATTTTTATTTTCCATTGAATACTAAAGCTAATTACCAAACCATCAATAAAACCTATGGAGGAAATGAGATGAACTCCGTAGTTGCTGTCATTATGGGTGGTGACCGACTTCTAAGATTATTTTTGTCAAGTACCAATAGGTGAGTATTTGGGAAGGGATGGGGTCTTTTTGGGAGTGGATGATGGAGAGAAACACGGTGTTGGCACTATCCTGTTCGAGAGCCGCCAAGAGGTCGACTTATACATGGCGCATTTGATAAACGGAGTACCTAACGTGAACACAATTTGAATAATGGAATTGAATAAAGCAACTGATATACCGTTGAAAAGTCCACCACTGCCGGTATTTGAACCCGGTCCCTTGGGATGGATGGGAGCACTCTCGCAACTGTAGCAACCTGATACCTCACGCAGTGAACAATTCCATAAAATATTCCCTTTAGCGTGATGAATAACATATTTTAATCTTTCACTTTCAATTTTTAAAAAATCTCTTTAAAAAGATGAGAAATTCGTGAAGAAAAAGAGACAAAATATAAGCTCTAAGAAATTAAAATAACGTGATAAGCTAGTTTTAGGGAGAAGCGTTAGGGTATTGGTGTCATGGTTAGAGAATTGGCAGGCAAGTGGCGTATTTTTCGTTGTTTAAACGCTCCCTCCTTGGGTTATATGTGGAGAGTGCTTCAAGTTCAGTACTCCGTCTGTCGAATGGAACTTTACACCGTGGTCCACTTGGCGCCTTTCGTTAATAGCAGGCTAATGCAGACGCTGTTTCACTTCCCCTTTTTAGACTCCCTTCCTGCCTCTTTCCAAAAACTACCCACCCTTCACGGATCAAATGCCCTTATTTGTAGGTCACCATACTGTCGTGGCTAGAATTACTGCTTCCCAATACGAGGGTTGGTTGGTTGGCTATTCAGGGGAGGATACCGACAGCTGAGGTCATTTGCGCCATTCAGGATAGGTGGGTAATGGTAGGAGCTTTTAGGAAACAGAGGAAGGGAGGAGAGAAACCCGGCGTCGGCATTAGCCTACTCTTTACGAAAGGCGCCAAGGGGACCAAGGCTTAACGTCCCATCCGACGGACGGAGTACTGAACTAGAAATGCCCTCCACTAGGCAGTCAAGTGGGGACCGGTTTTCCACTGAAAAACCGCCACTGGCGGGAATCGAACCCGGGCCCTCGGGATGGGAGGCCAAAACTCTAGCCACCACACCAAACCGATCCCCCCCATCACGAGGGTCTGGGAATTGAATCCCAGCGGTGGCATTGGCATATCGGCCCTTAATCAATTGCTGTGTGGACGGAACTTTAGTTTTCAGTACTCCGTCCGTCGCATGGGACGTTGAAATGTGGTCCCCTTGGCGTCTTTCATTAAAAGTAAGGTAAAGTCAACACCGCGTTTCAAATATTCTTTGGATCGCCACAACGTTCCTACCTCTGTCCAACCATCTAAGCACCCTAATTGTCGAAATTACTTCAAGATGTTGGTCGCCTCTCATGAAAACCAGGAGATGTGGCTACCCTGAAAATTCGGAGGGAAAGCACTCCAATCATTCAAGAACTGTTCCACGGACCCTTGACCTGGATCGAATGATATATATCGTGTGCAGTGCCCAGACGGAGATGCTGGGGGAACAAATTTGTAGGGACGAAACCGCCGTCGTCAGAGCGTCGCTGGGATTTTTCATCCTCCTCCCTCTTCCGAAAAGAGTCTCGCAAGGTCGCCCCGAGGACCAGCCTCGTCTTTAATCCTATAACCTTTCCGCTCCCCTAGCCCATTTCCCCGCAACCCCCGCTCCTTATTTTCCCCTCTGTTGCACAGCCGAGTCAGCAACCCTTTCCTCTTCGATCACAACCCTCCGCAACACTCCTTACCCCCTCGCCCTCACAACCATCAGTCTAGTACACTTCTCCGTACTCGACAACTCACCATGATTAAAGGAAAAGGAGACACGTGCAAGCATCCCCATTGGATTCCATCGTTTAATCTCCCATATCATTGTCCATATCATTGTGACATAAAAGTGGATCAATTAGAAATGTGATGCCTGCGACATTCTCTTTTAAATAAACAAATAAAGCGTTGCCTCACCATCTCAGATTTAAAGGAAAATTGGTCTATGGGTGGTGTAACCTTTAGGGTGCCGAAATACTTTCACTTGTTTAGCCGAAAAAATATTGATGAGATATATGCAGAAATGCATCGCGAGATACCAAATATAAATACCTGTCTACACCCTGTTCTATAAGCAACAACATAAGCTTCGCTTACTGCATATACGCCACAATGTCTATCCGATGTATGATAATTATGTCGTTTATAAACATATGATGGAAGAGTTTAAATCTCAAGCATAGAGTGAAAGAAGAATCATGAACGATTAACTTTTCTGCACGATATAATTAATAAAGGTAATTGCGTAGAATTTGTTGGGAAATGAAATTTTACAGTCCCAGCAAAGAAAGTGAGGCTAAAATGAACTTTGTGTTAGAATTGTAAATAGTAATTATTGTATGAAATCACCGTTAAATGGAATATGCATTTCCTACAATACTCTTTCAAAGGAACTAAATATCAAAATGTGAAAGGAAATGTTTCGCCAATATATATGACAACGTTAGCGAAATTGTAAAATCGGTCCAGAATTTGTATGTAACATTCAGCCAGCCTTGACTCTTGTATTGTAAATTTGGATTCAACTGTGTAATTAGTTTACCCTATCATTATGTGGTTCATGTTGGGTGAACTATAAATTTACTAAATTAATAAATAAGTATGAGTTGTCAATATATAGCTTCATAGAGTGTACTAGTATATGTGTATATGCTTAAATTTCCTTTTAATATGAATCGGTGTTTTGTACTGCTCTATAAGTGACTTCCAAAATCAATGTTCTTTAACTATAAGCTTTAAATACATCAATGAAGACAGCAAATTGGGACAATTTTTGTCTCTACTCTTGTACTGTATGAACAAAATAATAGTTTAGGAATTTGAGCATCTCTTACAAAGAAAGCATCCCATGAAATTGAAAAGCGTTGAAAAACGGGAGTGTATTTGGTCTTGGGTTCTTTGAGCTCCAACGACTTATAACGCACCGTCTAACCTAAGATTCATAGAACAAATACAATAATCATAACCTAGACCAGAATGCGAAACCGCGACCTGTGGGTTGCCAGGCCAGCACGTTACTGTAATGGCAACCACGGTTGGCGGAAAGCTGTTACTAAAAACAGCCTTACAGTCTTAAGACTTATATTTTACCGATTTTTTCTTGGAACACTTCGTTTCAGCTAGGTTTTACAAATATGTATGAGAGTCTAATATTAAAATTGATAAATTAATGATTGTAAATCCCTCTTCCTCCTAAATACCTGATAGATTTGGATGATATCTACGTAAACATCAATATAAACTCCAAATCTAAATGTTACTATTCGAGCATAAGTGGATTATGTTATCTGGTGCATTCAGAATCCCGAAATGGTGAAGGGTACGCTGTTTCATCTCCGATTCCTGTCTTTTATTCCTCCTTTTGTTGGCTCAGATGTTCCAAGGATTTCTCCCCCAAACCCCAGAGTGCGTCCTGAGTCAGTGCTTCCCATTGTTAATACTTGGCAAGAGACGGAGAGCATCCTCCAAAAAATCGGCCGTATCCATGTTACTGCACGTTTCCTCCATTAGGCACCTCGGTGAAACGTCACACGCTCCCATTCGATCTTGGCCCGCGTATATCTGTATTTCGTTCGAAGATGGAACAAGAAGCGAGAGAACCTTTTTTATAACTTGTGCAGAAAATAAAATAAAACTACTTAAGATAAACCTCCCAAGTTTCCTCTAGATGATTAGATTAGTTAAAGTTTGAATCAAAATTATTTTCCAATTCCCTAAATTTATTCACTCATTACTTGACCAAAGAAATACCAAGGGAATGGACACTGATACATGGAGTAGTTCAAAAGCATGAAAAAAAGGAAAATGAGGAAAATAATTTTTAAAAAGTGATACAAGTGAAATTATTAGAGTTCGCGACACAAAAAAAATGCATGCGATGCAACCTCCAAAATAATGTAATCTAACCGATTTCAGCTATTAAAAATACGCCAAAAACGTCTGGAAGTTCCCAGGACATTTTCTGTGACGTAAAAGACGGGATTTGTTTTTTCATAGATTTCTCAGGTACGACCTCAAAAAAGATCCGTTTTGAGGTACGGAAAATATGACTTTAAATAATCATAGCATGAAAATGTGTCAACCACGTTTACTTAGACCTTTTGTCCCTCTTCCAATGGATAGTGCAAATCTTCTTCCTTTGCATGATATCTGATGAAGGTTTCTATCTGTACAATAGCTGCCTGTATCTTAGTTTTCATACCTTACATTTTCTATAAAACTAAGCATAAAAAAGCAAACGCTAATAACATATTTTTTAATTTATTTTAGGGCGTAATTTAAAATTATCAACATGAAGCGTCCTAATTCAATTTTTGGGGATAGAATCCATAATCGCATCTTTGTAGAAAAGTATGACTTTATTAACTATGTGCGAAAAAAATATTAGCATCTTGTAAATGGTAGAGAATTTTATATCTAAAGCCAAAATGGAAAATATACTAAAGTGCGCAGTTTGCTTGTATCAAATGGAATAAGATTATTTCGTTTGAAATACTCCGTAAAAATCTATGGATTGGCGTATTCAAATAATAATTAAACCTTATAATCGATATGTGGCTACCACTTTGATTGCCTCGAAATTAGTATGGCAAAAGATTGTATCAATTATCAGTTTGAATGAAAGTGTCAGTACTTCCATTTTAAAACTCCGTTAAATCTATGAAATGGTATATCGAAATAATAATTAAACCTTATTGCCTGATTGCCTTGGACTTGATTTCGCAAAAGATTTTATGGTGTGTCAAATGAATCCAATTAAAACGGTTCAAATCCCCTAAAGCTGAAATTAAATAACAAACAAAAACAATACAGGTTCCGGCACTGCCTATTGTGTCCTCATTGTCATACAACGCGAAGTTTTGCAAGACGCTACTCGCATTTCGAAATTTTTCCCTTCCGATTTCAGGAATGAAAAGAGGAGGAAGCTCGGCAGTGTATTACTTACGAAATATGTTTCAAGAAGGAGCACGAACTTGATCTCCCCTGAGCTGCTTGCTGTGGGCACCGTGGCTAGGAAAAAAACGGATCTTTCGTGTTTGCACAATGGGGCTGGCCTAGAAGTAGATCACATCTCGCCGAGCACGGCAAACACTTCGGCTACACTTCCTCCCATCGCAGAAGCCGGAGCGAATGGAGCTAATCTTCTTTTCTATTGCTTTCAAAAAGCCCTCGGGCCTCATTAGTGGGAACATTGTGCGCGCAAGTTGAATATTTCTTTTCACCATCTCTCGGATGATTTTCCTTCCCTCTTGTGGGGAGCATTTAAGAGCCAAAGGAGAAAGAAACCCGAGTGCTATTTTGTGAGTCTCCCGATTCCCGAGTATCCTCCTTGCGCTATCATTTCTGACAAATAGGCACACACGCCATTCTCTCAATACGAAAAAGGTAAAATAGAAGCTCCAATCTTGAAGACTGATGAACAGGAAAACTTCATTTATTGAAGTGATCGCTACGATTCTCCTCGGAAAGAATTAAATCTCTTTGGTGCTGCTGAATAGCGGGAGTTATAATGAAAATGCGAAAAATATAGGAGAGATAAAATCAATATTTGTATTATTACCATTTAACCGCGCAACCTTTCGTCGCATTCATTTTTCACACCCTTTTAACCCTTGACTGTGATCATTATTTTCCACAGGTAATAAGGGAAATTCTCACATTATTTTTAAATGACGGCCCATAGTAACCGATGGATGACAAGGCTGTAAACTAAAAACAGATATATGATCTTCATTATATGCATTTTGGATAATTTTATACATTACGAAAAAAACTGTTCCAATAGGCAAAAATATAATACTAAATGTTCTACTTCTTTTCACGAATATTTACCGCAACTAGTTACGCTACACTGTAGTACACTGTATATGGTACCTGAAGTGTAATACAAGTAGTACCTGAGAGCTCTAGCGCTGAGTGCTCTAAGGATGCTTTAGTAACGAAACTAGTAGTAGTTCCACTTCTTTTTAAAATCTACCTAATTATATCTATTTTGTATCTACTGAAAAAATGTCAACCTAAAGGATTAAGAATTTTTTTTAGGATGTAATTTTTAGTAACCTGCTCCAGTTGATTTATAAAAAATATCCGTCAATTACCCCAAAAAAACGTTTCTCAAAATGTTGGTCTTGGAGTATCCAACCAGTCAATTCTCTGATTAAAAAATACGAACAAGAGTTTCCCCCCGGTCTCAAGTCACATTTTGTTTTAAAATATACAAAACAAATGTTTGAAGAAATAAGCAGTTTGTTTCTAGTTTAACCTCCTAAGCACGCCCGGAAATTTTTCTGTTCTTGATCTACTGCTGAAAACGTTCTACCCCAGAAGATTTCCGTGGTCTGCTTGGTGTTCAATATGTCCACTTTCGAAACATTTCCGGGCCCGTTATACTAATCGAACAGTAGTTCTTTATTATATCGAAATAAATTGATGATTATTATATTCATTGATTTGATTTTGATGGGCGAATTTCGATTATAAATGCTTTTCAAAAGCCAGCCAATTTAAAAGCCCGCCCTGGGGGCATGAATAGAGAAAAATTAAGGAGGTTGGCTCACGACTTCTTGAGTCAACTTGTCTAAGGAATCTTATTAATTTAAGTACGAGTATATGCCTGCTAAGTGATCCTTACTTCACAAAGAAAATTACCTAAGCTATTGAAAGTCATAAGTATCACAAGAAATGCGATGGAAAGTCGAAGTATTTATTTTTTATGATAATTTTAATCAGCTCGACGATGGAGTCAACTCAACATTTACGTTACTGAAATAAATTCATGTACTCAATGAATTTACTAATGTATAACACCAGAATATTACTATCAAAGGTTGTGTTATAATATTTTTCTGAAATATTCTTTAATATCACATTAGTAATGATATTATTCATACGCCATACATTTTGGCTAGAGCGACCGCAGCGCCACTTGAAGTCAACTAACGGATTTCGTCTGCTATAAGCGCAGTAATTGGTGGATTTAGCGAAAAATGCGGTTGGTTGATGCCTTTTTTTCGTGTCATTTTATTCCTTGTGACATTACGCATAATATCAGTTTTTTTCAAAAATGACATGTCACAATAGTATTTTTAAACGTTATATTCCCCTGTGATGGCCACTCTCGCCGTTAATCGTATGTAATTTCAAATGCAATTTGTGCAAAAATGAATATGGGTTGGTATAAGTATCTTTACTTTATTAGATAGAGGAACTTTAGTTCTATAAGTGCTGAAAATATAAAAAAATGACATGACTTTCACTTTTCGGATCAACCTCCTTAAGTCACCACTGAAAGGGTTCAATAATAATTTTCAAACGATAAAATTCTGTATCCGTAAACTATTGAGACGAGATTGGTGTTCGTAAAAGGAGATGAGAGGAGTAACTGACCCCGAGTCACGTCTCGTCTTGCAGCAACACTATAAATTCTAATCTGAAGAATGATCTGGTGCTTTGCCGGCAAATAGCATGAAGTACCCGCGACTATGGAGCATCTAATGTGGTGGAATACCCGAGAAGTGCTCCTGAATAATAACCTAATCTACTTCATCCTCCTACAAACGCACTGCACACTGTGATTCGCTCATTTAGACGAAGTTGACGATATCGTATACATATATGTTCCCTCGAGCGAGCACAGGGAAACGAGGAAACTCTTTTCGACTGCGTGTTCAGCAATTCACACGATTTGCACCCGCCGGCGACTTAAAAAAATGAGAAAAGCATCCATTCGATCACTTTTTCTCCCTCTCTCTCAGGACACGGCAACACTTGCTCCCGCCAAGACATAATGTAAACGCATAAAACACGCGGGGAGCACATGACAGCGAGGCGAATTTGCGTCAGTATTCCGCGCAGATTTTTTCCAGGAAACGAGGAACGAAAAGTAGAGAAAAAAAAGGGAGACACGAACTACTTCACGTGGAGGAGGAGGGCAATGGGGGGGCTGTGGGACGTGGGAGGAAAGGGCGGTGCTAGGTGGGACCGAAGCTGTAAGGGAAGGCGGCAAGTGCTTTGGGGAGGAGGGACAAGTGGGAGGAGATGGGGAAGCGAAACGAGCCGTTGAAAAACAAAACGGAAAACAAAAGCAGACAGAAAAGCGACTATAACATCGGTACCTACGGAGGGGAGGGAATCGGTCAGTAACTCATTCAAAACGACACTCTCTAAAGGGCGAGACGGCGCTGGAGTGCTCCGAGGATTATTGGTGTGGGGGAAGAGAATTCCTTCCTGGAAATATGCTCCGATTAATATTTTTTAACCTTTTTTTTCAAACTCTGCCGCCGCTCTTAAGTAGGTAGTTTGAGCAAGATACAGGTACACATAAAATCAATCTCTTTGATATTATTAGATATCAAAATAAAATCTCATCTTTCCAACGGTAGCAAAATATCAGCCATTTATCGAACTAATTTTTCCCATATTCCATTCCCACATTCCGTAAAATGGTCATGCGTTTTCACTGCATAATATGTTTAAAATACGAAATTAATGAAACGCGATTAGAAACTTTATGCCAATCATTCATACACCATACCAGCAATTCACAATAACAAACTGAGAGCTATACAAAGTACCTATTCGTTAAATAATCCAAAAGAGGCTGATGGACAAAACAAAAGACGAATTGTGTGTTCCAAAATACATATATTTACAATGCACGATCAGTTTCAGCCCTTTGGCCATCTACTGGTACATCCTGATGTACCGCTCGATGATTTACTGGAAATTTTCACATAGCATACGTGCACATCTAGACTGAGGCACCAGCCATTTAAATAAATATTAAGGCTCGCAAATTTGAACTTTACTGAGAGTCTGTGATACCATGTACACAATCGTCCCACAATAACAGTGGTTTTACCTTTTTATGATTCAAAATAAACTTAGAGGAATTTTTCAATTGTAAAACAGGACAAAGGCTGAGCGAGTGTACTTCACAGTATGCAGTACGTAGTTATGTGTACGTGAAGGTGAATGCTAGCAACTAATCGTAAATTTCAAGTAAATACACGTTGAAATATATGAGCCTTTATTTGTTCTAATTATCAATAAAAAATTTTACTAATTCACTTGTGAACAATTAAGGAAACTGACGGTTATAACGACAAGTTTATTGTACGGGATGTAAATACTTATATACTAAATAATTCAGCAACATCGAGTGGAGTTCTGGCAGATAACAGTTTCATCAGCGATTACTAGATCACTAGAGTAGATAATGCCCCGCATTCCAAGAGCCCCGCATGCAGAGAGCGGGGAAAGGAACTTATCTTGTCCGCTTATTATTTCAATCCCCCGGACGTGGCGGCTAAATAGCGGTCGATGATTTAACTCAACGAGGTGAGCTAGCCGTGGGTAAGGGGGTATGGGAGGAGAAGCAACCATGACGAGGGTGGAAAGGATGGAATTTTTCGGAAAGAAAAAAGAAACGATTCCGAAAAAAATGCCCCGATAGCATTCGGAGAATGGAAATCAAGGTGAGGTTTATCTCAGGGTGGAAGGGAAACAAGGAGAAAAAACACCGGTGTATTAGTAATGGTTGCGTAGTCAGAAATTTGTGACGGGGAAGGAAGTTTTGGAGTACCGGAGAGAAGGGGGTAGGGGGAGGTGGGAGGTTTTGGTTGCCCGTCTGGGCGGGAAGCTAGAAGCACCATGGACGATAACGTGGTGTAATAGCCGACGTCGGAAATCATGATGTATAGGGGAGATGGGAAGAGAGGAAGGCTAGGATACGAGAGAGGGGCAAGGGTTGAAAGGGTAACCCCTCCCACAATTTCTCTTCATCCTCCACTCCCTCGCGCGATGCTTTGATGCTGCGGCAAACCCCCACCCCTCCTTTTCCAACCCCCCTACCCTCCCACAACACATCCCTTGCACCGTCCTGCCCCTGACAGCCCCGCCTTCATTTCCGATGATTTATCGACAAGGGCGGGTCGAGGTGAGGGGGTGTAGTAGGGAGTGTGCAATGGGGTTTTGGGAGTGCATGGATGGTGGGGGGAGGTTTTGAAGGGGAGGTTTGGAGAGAGGGATGAGGCGGAGGTCTCGGACAGAGAGAGAGAGAGAGATAGCGGCGATGAGATTGTGAAAGAGAGGGAATGAGTTTAGAGGGAGACCGACGGGAATGAAGAATAGGCAAAGAAAAATATTAGCTGGAAGAAGAAAGGCTCCAAAGATTCCCTCAGATGAAATGGGTTCCCTCGCGTGAAGATGTGGAAGGTGCGACCGGACCTAACTTCTATTCGGAATTGAGACCTCATTGTTAAGCATCTCGCAGATGGAACACGTCAGAATCGAACATTAGGCGCCTGCATAATTAATGGCCTGTTGTTCCTAATGAGAAGATTTACTGCGGGAGAGAGAATGTTATTCTTGATAATATTTGAAAGAAAAAAGGATTGTATGTAGCTTGGAACTTGATCTCTGGAGGACGGAGTGTGGTGGAATTCTAACATAGGGTCGTAAGGATATCTTCACTCCTTAACCTTCACTGAACGAAGAGTTCCCCACAGGTCTTTATTCCCCTCATAAACCAGTTGAACTTAATTAAGTTATACGACAGACTCCTGTCAGTAAAATGTTCAACGAAAGTTTTTTTGCCTTGATAAGCAGTGTATATTTAACCGTGACGGCAGTGCTTAGCACAATAAAACGGTCCAAAAGCATTGAAAAACTCCAAAAGCATCACTTTATCTGTAACTTTGTGGTGCATATTTCGTTACTACTAATCAAAAGCGCACTATTCTTCCTTAGTTTGAAAAGGGTGCACTAATAAAAATTAGTTGATGCTACAATCTACAATTTTAACATGATTTTACTGGCACGTTCGGGGTAGTGGTTATCTATAATGTTTGAGTTATATTAAATCCCAACTTTTTTTCATTATTTTTCCTTTGAAGCATTAAAGATTTGTTATTATTTGTGTTTTTTAATTCCATCCATTTACCATTTATTCTATTTCCCATTTTCCAGGAATACCTTTTAAAAAAATTTGATTTATTGAGATTTATTGTAAATGCCGTAATAAAGTAACCTTTTCATAGATTTAAAATATGCATTTTTTTCTGGCCATTCAGTAGTAGGTAGGCTTATATGTAAAAAGTTTCAAATCATTTGCCTCACAAAATGTGCAGTAAGAATAATACATACCTAGCAGTAGATACTCATATTATGAAAAACTCTAGGGTCAAAGATTGAGTATATATTATTACTCATATTACCCGAAAAAACAGTCGATACATGATAGAAATTTATCTGAATGTTTTATATAGTCTAGACAGAGATATTACGGTATAGTCGGGCGGATAGAAGTAGGGTTTTCACTCCAATCGAGGGGAATTCTTCACTCAAACGGAACCTTCTAACTCGTCACTAGCAATGTGCTGATTTATTTTGAGAGGATTCTCTGTTTTGGGCGCAATTTGTGGTTCAAAGTTTCTTTCACTAACTGTCATAACTTCACTAACTAACATAATACTGTCTAACTGTTGCATTTCAAGGAGCCAACAGAAAGACAGTTGAGAGAGAAAGTGTTAAACTATCTTTAAATGTCTTAATGGTATCTTCATCTGAATGGGAGGAAGGCATCTCCTAAATCATGAAAGATCTGGGAGTAAAATCGATACTTCGATTGCATTAATCAAACTAAGTTGACCAACCTTAGTAAGTGGCGAGGAAAGAGCTAATGATACGGAACGTTAAAGCATGTAAAATAAAAAGGAATTTGGTTTAGAGACATCAATAATGGCAAAACAGGTATGCAGAAAATAACCTCGTTAGATTTCAGCTGAGATTACGGTCCGGCTTCCACTCAAAATCTCACGAATCAAATCCCATTGCTGTCTCAGCACAAAGTATCCCTAACAAGCATTACAGCAAATGCCGAAAACCGCATAATGCGTAGTTTCAAATCAAAGAGGTTTTCCAAGCAGTTATCTTTACAGCTGGTATATTCGGAAGATGGATAGTTTTACAATAAAGTCTGCAATATCACACAACTGGAATACATTGTTAAGATTAAGTATGCCTCATTCGTGACTTTATAATTACGCAGGGGTTCAAGTTCTTTTTTAATCATGGAGTACATTAACATTCTACGACAATACTAGATTATAATTATAGAATTTCCAGAAAATTGACTGCCTCGTTATTCAATTGCGTGGTGAACCAACAATCATTATTGACGATTTTTACCAGGATTGAGTTTAAAAAACAATTATGTCATGAAGGAAAGCGTTTTATATTAGCATTTTTATGAATTTAGATGAAGAAATGGGGCTTGGAATCCTACCGTTTTCATCCACGTTTTAAAAATTTGAACACATTATGCCACCAATATTCTGATTGGTCAAAAATCCTAAGATTGGTTTGATGCAGCTCTGAACTCGATGCTCCTGTCAGCTAACCTCTTCATATTGATATAATTCTTCTCTTTTAAATCCATCACCATTTGTTCTATACACCCCATACGAAGCCTTCCTTTTCCATTCACCCTATTCACTTTTCCCTCGACGATGGTCTTCATCAGGCCATCGTGTCTTTCAGACATGGCCGATTAAGTTTTCCCGTCTTCTTTTTAAAGTTTTCAGCAGACTTCTCTTTTCCCCCACTCTTCTCAAGACTTCTTCGTTTGTCACTTGGTCCATCCATCTTATCTTCATCATTCTTCGGCAGCACCACATTTAAAATGCTTCCAGCCTTGACTTCTCTGCTGCTGTTATCGTCCATGCTTCGCAAGAAAAATTCTCCGGTGCACGTTCTGAGGATGTTTCGCAAGGAAAACTCTAACTATGTGAATTATATAAAATTATCAATGTATAATGAATTTCAAACATTACTTGTGAAATGCGTGAAGAAAAGTATTTCAAATATTCGTAACATGAATCGAAAGCATATCCTCTTTAAATGGCTCTTCCGTTCTAAACTTACGTAGAGATCCGTAAAAAGTATCTGCTGACAATAGCCAAGGATGGAGAGAGTATCGATTGTTAAAGTAATTAGTTTTTTTGCACCGGAAAGGAAGGAGGGAAAGTCGATTGCTTTTTCATTACAGTATCAAACTTATCTCAAATGAATTTCGTGTGCACGCACTTTCTCGAAGGCATTTCATTTAAAAAGGGCAAAGAGCATTTTTCAAGAGCCTGCTCTCAGCGATTACACCATGCAAATTGCTATCACTGGAGGGCGTAACTTATAGGGATGAGGTTGCGCGAAACCAGATTCCTTGAGCTTCGACCGCATTTGCATGTGAAGGCAAAGACGGATTGGAGTTGATTCCACGAGTAGAGAGCATAATAATTAGTGGAAACAAAGAATGCGCCAGGCCATTTAGACAAAAATCTCCGGAAAAATGCAAAACTGATAACCTTACCTAAGATGTTAAATATATACATATTGTCTACCTTTGTATGATAATTCAGAGAAAATCAGGGAGATAGATGGTATGAAGATTGAAAACTCATTCATTCCTGATAAAAAAAGGGACAATAATGAATCGAAGTTATCAAGGAGATAATTGGGATATGCAAGGAGGTTATAAAGTACTGAGGTCACTATCGCGACTGTTTTGAGAAGCGTAGTCGGCAATATTGGTAGGCACGGCCATACGGACTTATATAAAGAGTGTTTTCAAACCTGTATCTAAGCGCACTAGTACGCCGTTCAGACCGGTGGAAAGGTACAAGGATGGGAACGGAAGGAAAAGAAGAATGTGCGGAGAGAAACCCGGCGTCGGAGTTACCCATCTTTTAACGAAAATGTGCCAAGGTGACCACGGCTTAAAGTCCCATACGACGGATGGAGTACTGTACTCGAATACTCTCCACAAAACACTCTCAAGTAGGGACCGGTTTATCTACGAAAAATACCTTCCACTTCCGGGATTCGATCCTGGGTCCTCGTGATCACAGGCCAGTACTCTAGCCACTACACCTACTCGACATCCAAAGGGCTTACTACTCGTTATATTTACAAATGAAGTTGTTTTTCCGTGCAGTAAAACTTCTAGCAGTAAGATGAATAATGAAATATATTTTTTTAATTCGTTCAATAAACGGTAGAAAAGGCACAAACATGCAAAAAATCGCCGGATACGTCGTTTGGATGCGTTGACTTTGGACTCTTATAAGGAATAGAATTAACTCTTATTGGAAAAAATTGCATAAATTCCTCCCTTAAATAGAATCAGGAATATTAACAGAGCCCACAATAGTAATCTTCGGAGAGCGGTTGAGGAACTATAGAACCTCCAAGGGAAACAGGACTGTAAATACGTTTGAAGTATTCAATGGCAGGTTTATGAATGGATAAAAGCCGATATACCTCTAGTATATATACATAAAATATACCTCTACTATCATTTGTAGGTACTCGCGGCTGAGCTTAAAGCCACCGAGTGCGTCCACCGGGTTGCGGATGGTGGGTCGACCTAAGGATATAGAGGTTAGCTGCGAGATAAGCGAGTTTACTCGTCGAATAAGCAGTCGTGGACAAAAAGCGACGGCATTCCGAGGGGGTATTGGTCTATCCCTGGGTAAGGTAGGCCTCTAAATAGTACAGAACCTGAAGCCAATGCCACGACTTGGCGACGGGAGGTCGCCAACAATTACGCTTCTTATCTCCCGGAAAAGAGGGCAGCAGCTCATCTTCATATGAGTGAAGGTGGAGACCACAGTGGTCGGCACAGTGACACTCATTTCACTGCAGGAGTGGTAACACTTACTTTAACGGCTGTAGTACTGCGATGTGAAAGGCAAGGGGAAACCACCACATTATTATCCCGAGGAGTCGCAGCTACTTCACTCCTTTATTTCTTATCATGACGTGATGGAACCCTCTCGAGTAAAATATTCCGGAGGTAAAATAGTCCCCCATTCGGATCTCCGTGCGGGGACTACCCGAGAGAGTACGTCAGTCAAATTTGATAAACATTTTAGGGTAAGAACATGGAACGTGAGATCGCTTCGGACCTGTGGAAGACTGGAGAACCTGAAGGTAGAAATGCGAAGAACGGACCTCGACGTATTGGGAATCAGCGAAATGAAGTGGCCCAAAGATGGAGACTTTTGGAGTGGAAGCTACAAGATTATACATACGGGATCATTAAATGGTAATGCTGAAGTAGGGATCATACTCAGAAAGAGCGCCGGAATGCTAGTGAAGAGCTTCTTGCAGTACAATGAAAGGATAATAATGGTGAAGATCGAGACCAAACCTGTATATACCGTAGTGATGCAGGTTTACATGCCTACGACGGACTAAGAGGATGAAGAAGTGGAAGACGTCTACGAAGATATCGAGGAAGTTATAAAACAGGTGAAAGGAGAAGAAAACCTAATTATTTTAGGAAACTGGAACGCCATCGTCGGCGAAGGTCAAGATGGAAAAATAACTGGAAAATACGGATTGGGAAACCGCAACGAAATAGGAGAAAGACTGATGGAGTTCTGCACTCAACATAAGTTAGTGGTCGCCAACACATTGTTCAAAACCGAAGAAGATACGTGGAAAATGCCAGGAGACAGAAGAAGATTTCAAATAGACTACATTTTAGGGAAGCAGAGATATAGAAACCAGATGCAGGACTGCAAAAGCTACCCTGGGGCAGACATTGATAGTGACCATAATTTAGAGATGATGAAATTCCATCTAAAATCAAGAAATTGAAGAAAACAAAGAAGAAAAAATGGTAAGTAGAAAAACTGAAGTATGCTTAACATCAGCTAGCATTTCAGAAAGCAGTGGGAAACAACATAGGAAAGAACCTGAATGAGAAATCAGTGGAAAAGCGTAGGGAAAATATTAAATGTGGACTATAGAAAGCCCCAAAAGAAGTTCTTAGAAGAAGAAAATTTGCCAAGAAGAAGCCAGGAAGTCATAGACTTGATTGAAGAAAGATGAAAATACAAGAATGCGGAAAACTGAAGAAGGTCAGCTTTGCTACAAAATAATAAGGAATGAAATAAGCCGCAAAGCCGGGAAAGCTAGAGAGATATGGATGAAGAACCTGTGCGAAGATGTACAAAACAGCCTTGCACTTGGAAAGGAGGAAGCTGACTATAGGATAGTGAGAAACCACTTCAAGCAACGAAGCGCAAGATACAATGCCATAAGGGACAAGAATGAAAAAAATTTGATTGAAAATGAAGACAAGGTGAAGAGGTGGAACAAATATCTGGAAGAGTTATACAACGGAAATAATCTCTGCACAAAAGCTAATGAAGAGGAAAGCGAAGTGGAAAAGGATGAATTGGGAGCATCAATTTTAAGATCGGAATTCGACGCTGCAGTAAGGGATCTTCGGATGAATAAGGCTTCTGGTATTGATGAAGTTCCTGCAAAACTAATAAAAAATGAGGGAGATAAGACACTAACTCATCTTTACAAAACCATTTGGGACATGTACTCAACAGGAGTTATACCAAGGGACTTCGAGAAAAACATCATCATTCCTATTCCCAAGAAGAAGAGAGCAGAGAAATGCGAAAAGTTTAGGACTATAAGCCTGACGACACATGTATCAAAGATATTGACCAGGATCATCAGCAGAAGAATAGAACGAAAAGCAGAGGAGTTCCTGGATGAAGATCAATTCGGATTCAGGAAAAGTAAGGACACAAGATAAGCAATATTGGCCCTTAGACTGCTCATAGAGAAGAGAATGGAGAAGAACAAGCCGAAATTCATTGCATTGGTGCATTTAGAGAAGGCTTTTGACAACGTGGATTGGGATTCGATGCTTGGAATTCTGAAGGGAATTGGAGAGTCCTACAATGACCGAATAATTATCCACAGTCTGTATAAAAACCAAGTTGTTGTGATTAAATCTGGACCCAGCTGTGAAGAGGCAAGAATAAGGAAAGGAGTGAGACAAGGCTGCGCACTGTCTCACGTAATTTATAATGTTTAAATCGAGAGAGCCATAAATGAAGTCAAGGAGAAGTGTTCTGGAGTGAAAATGTTAATTGTAATTCTTAGTGGGTTTGCGTAAAAAGTATATTGCTTTTCTTGATCATTAAAATAAGGTTTAAAATCTAATGTGAGACCAATATTCCACTAAAAAATCCGCACCCATTCATGTTGTCCATATCCGCCCTTAAATGAATTGGGAACTGAGCAATGAAGTCATCACCTTCAGGTGGAGCGTAGGGGAAAGATAACCAGGCATACTTCATAACTATCGGATGCAAGTTTTGACTTCTTCGGAGGGATTAGCCTGGGATGGGAATGTGGAGGGGAGGATAGAGGCGGGTCGATTCGAAACCATTAAAGAGAGGGCTCAGAGAGTGAAAGATTCAGCTTGTCTGAAAAGAGCTCATGATCGAGTCGGGGAGGAGGGATCTGTGGAAGGGAAAAAAGGTCCCCAGGAGGAGTCTGCGAGAAAATTCGGGGAAAGAGATGAAAGGAGTGAGCAGGCAGATGGCTGGAGATGTCGGATTCAAGGGGCTGAAGGCCCCTTCGTTCCAATGAATTAAAAGACTGGCCGGGTCGGCCATCACCTTCTCCCGCTGCACTCACTGTCTCCCTCTCTCTCTTTCTCTCTAGCAACCAAGAGATAAAACTTCCAATTTTATCGCCTAGAGAGACGTTGGCGCTTCCTTACCCTCACGGTCCAACACTCATGGCCGGGCACCGTGTCGCGCTGCGCCGAGTGGGTTGTAACAGTCCTCTCCCGAAAACACGCCTGCCAAAGAGGAAGGGAAATGAACAGCTGGCGAAGTCAAAAAGGGGAAAGTGGGTGACTACTAGGGGAACTTGAGTGGCATGCGAGCAAGAACTAAATGGGTGCACTATCTACGGATCACACTGATATTAAGAAATCCATTTCAACCGTCACAGAATCCAACAGTCACAAAAATACACTCAACAATGATTAAGCAGGAAGTAATCGTTTATAAAATGCTCCAGTTACCCAGGCAAAAACGTGATAAAATGAACATCCCGCTAGATTTTCGGCGATATCAGGTGTTTTTACTGGAGTGACTTAATTATCTTCCACCGTACCAAATATACGTAAGCAGTAAAACTGGTACTGTTCTTTATTATCTCTCGTTCTCTTTATTATCTAGCTAAAATACACGTAATGCTGGATATCTCTTCTCGGCAATCGGAATAGTTTGGATGGAAAATCAAGAGACTACTAGAAGGTTTTTAGAAAGATTTAAGTTGCCTGGAAAATTCAAAAGTCATGAATTCAAATCTGACAATGTAGACATATTTTTACCACACAATACATAAACAGCACATAATTGACAGATTAAAAGACATAAAATGCAGGGCCAAGCAATACAAGTATTCGTTTTTTCCTCGCACGAAAACGACTACAATGGAAAAAGTAAAACTATTTCAAACACATTACCGCAATGGTTGAAACCTATGTTTCAACCATCGCGGATTCTCAATAAAAGAAACATTGAGACAGTCCAAAAACCTCCGAGAAAGCTCAGGTGCCAACTCGTCAGGGTCAAGGACGAATTGGGCCTCAAAACTCCCGGAATTTAAAACATTCCCTGAGAATGCGGGGAGGTGTACATTGGAGAAACCAGCCGCACCACTGAAACCCGCATCAAGGAGCACAAGAGGTGCATCTGATTGGGATATCCTGAGAAGTCCGCCGCCGCCTTCGACGATGCTAAATTACTTAGCAGATCCTATGGGTATTGGGATCGATCAACCAAGGAGGCGATTGAAATCAGAATACAGGCGAAGAATTTCAGCCGCGACACAGGATACGCCCTTAGCAACGTGTGGAAGCCGGAAAATACGAGAAGAAAGAGAAAGAATTGGAAACAGCCAATCAGGAGTGACCTGAGCAGAGCCAATCAGGATAGACCTGACCCAAGGCCAGAGGGCCAGGTACCCGACATTTTTCTCCGACCCGACACTCGCCCCCCTAAGACGATGGCAGAGTTAGCCATCGAAACGTCGGCATTAGCCGTTTCCCTGACCGGGTGGAGAACCCGTAAAGACTTCACCAGTATTTCCAACACATTATACAAAATATTTAAGAATCGATTAGTAATTTTTTTTAAACATTACTCACGTCTAGCGACCTATTACCCCCTGAAAATAAGGTCTTGTGGTGGATCGCGAGGTAATGCATAAATATAGAAGAATGCCATCATTAAATTCCATGGCGTCTCAAACCTAAAACAAACGTAGTTAAAAATATCTACGATACGAAGGTTAAAATATGTCTCGGCATATTTTGGCAGGGCAAAATAAAATTTTAATGCATTTACACGCACCTTAGATATCCTATGCTTTATTACCACTGTCGATACCGTCGAATTTTCAAAGAAATGTCATTAATTCTCCTCGTCGAAGTCGATCCAAATTCTTCAAACTTTCACTTCGCCTTCAGTACTTCGCGTAAGAGTCTTGCACGAATAAATGATCAATCTCATTCCAGACATATTCCAGATTCATGGCAGCAATAAAGAAATGCATAAACACACTATCCCGGTTCAAGGAGATACACACCTTTGACGTGAGACAAAAGACGAGCAGGAGGCGTATCTCAACAAAACTGCACCGCATTCCGATCGTTAAAATGGGCGTTAATTTATTGATACCTCGGTAATGTTTCTGCAGTACATAAATATTTTTGTCGTCAGAATCCTTGCGGCGCGAGACGTGCCCTATCGTCGATATCTAAGGAGAAGGGAAAGAGAATAAGGGAGAGGGAATACAAAGGGGGAAGGTGAGAAATGTTGAATACACAGGATCCCCAACAATGGAGTCAAGATAAGGAGTGAAGAAGCGTGGATGAGGAAGGGGTCGAAGATAAGGTTGGAGGAGGAAACGAAGGAAGTTGGAGGGAGCCGAGACGAGGAAGTCGCGGGAAAGGTGAGATGCCAGGATAAGAACCCTGCGAGGGTATAGGATGAGGGGGAAGGAGGTAACGACAAGGTGAGAGGAAACTATTAAAAAGAGGAAGGTCGGAGCCAGGACTGTTATTCCATCATTTTAATTCCGTTCCCTCTTGTAGGGTCCTTGGAGTGCGGGGCCATTTTAAGTGCTCATAAAGGGTGGAGTGCTGTGAGCCTACGCGGCTAACGAAGGACCGCGGCGGTGGCGTATTAAAACGCTTGACTAGTGTTTCGTTCGCTTCACGGCGGGGCGTTCCGACGTCTTCCCATCGAAAAAGTATTCGTCCTTCGCGAAGGAGGAATCTCATTCAGTTTCAGGGAATTGTGTTCCGAACAAATAAAACGGATAGTAAAAACCGGAACCCCAGGTAGGCCCACCAGGTAACCCCAGGTTGTTTCCTTTCCAGCCCTTAAAAAAAGCCCTCATGGCAGTCATACGTAAGCACCGAAGTGGCAAAGATGCCTACGGATCCACGGTTAAAAGCTACGTTTTCATGTGGCCGTTTTTGCGTTGCGTTGACGCTGCGTTGTGCGTCAGGAGAATACCCTGTTTTCATGTCACCGGCAACGCCAGCAGCAACGCACCAAAACATATGCCGGTGGTAAACCGTGGTATACGTGATAATCCAGCGAAAGAATCACGTGACGAACAAATGACAGGTAGAATGCGTTGTTCCTCGCTCTGACGCAGCTGCGTCAACGCAGAAAGATGAAATTTGACCAACTCCGACGGCAACGCAGGCTGCGTTGGCGTGCTCGCTTCTGATTGGTGGCGCAGTGTGCGTCAACGCAAAAACGGCCACATGAAAACGTAGCTTGACGTCCAATCCGACAGACGGAGTACTGAGCTTGAAGTGGTTATTCAGGGAAGGCGGTCGGCAGCCAAGGTTATTTGCGCCATTTAGGATATCTAGGTAATTGAGCCACGGTAAGGATGTTTCAGAGAACGGATGAAGGGTGGCGAGTAATAATATGGAGAGAAAAAATTGCCCTGCATCGGCAATAGCAACCTCTTAACGAAAGGTGTCCGTAATTTAACGTCATATCCCACGGATGGAGTACAGGATTTTGAAGTGATATCCCCACAACAGTTAATGTGGCCCGGTATCATCATCATAGGTCAACATTCCTAAGATTTGATTAAGGAGGAACCATCATTTTAGGCTTGCCCGATGTTATTCCTTGATTTTTAACTATATTCTAGATCATTTTTCCTATCGAATGGCCTAAAAATATTGATACGTCATCGACCATTTGACGAAGATATATGGATTTGAAAATGAAAGTTTTTCACATTGAAATGCATTGTCCTTATGGGAGCATGATGACCTTCCCTCGCATAACAATTTTTATCTCAATTTTGGCCCGAATAACGTCGTTATAAAACTAAGGCAACATGTAAAAGATACTGAGGCACATCAAATATTTTTTCAGCTTAGGTCATCAGAGGTTTAACGATAAGTAATGTTTTAGTTTAAAGAACAAACTTCCGGTTTCAAGGAGCCGGCATTCTGCGGCGAATATGGCAACGTTGCAAAATCCTGGGAGGTAAAATATGAAATAGGGCATAGAAATTAAGTAGACGGCTTTTATTTTGTTCGTCATATGATATGGATCGTCGAGTCGTTATTTTCGTCATTCTATGATATTTTACCCTATTGATTGCTTGAATATATTTTTTAAAACAAGAAGCACCATTAAACCTAGATTGACTCATTACGGCAAATCATATATATCATAAGGATATAGTATTTCAAGGCGAAGGTTCCTCCTTAAAGAGTCTCCACTCGATTCAAGTGATGCTGAATACTTAGGAGTAAGGCGGAATTGGATTTGTCGTGGCGGAAACATGCGGCACTGCGTTAAAGAAACTAGGATTAATTAAAAATTAGTAGAAAAGCGTTTAGATGAAAAAGTTAGAGAAATATGTTATTTCGTTTTCGTTAGACCTTACCTCGAATATGCATGATTTAATTCGCGAACTTGATGAAATACAAAGGAAAGCAGCTCGTTTTTTTAAGAACGCATATGACCGTACAGAAAGTGTTACACATCTCTTAGAGGGTTTCGAATGGGAAGCTCTGAAAACTCGTAGATTAGACGCCAGGCTTAGGCTACTCGAAAAACTCAAATCCGTCGGATTCAAGTATGATACGTCAGGTGTACTCTTACCCCCACACTACATCAGAAAACCAGATAGATATGACAGGATTAGAGATAGATTGCCAAACGAATAGATGTATTTACTAGCGGAAAATTCGTGATCATGACTCAAATACGTTAGGATAAACATTAGTATTTCCAGCTATCCCGACTCCTATCCTCTGTCCAATGTTTACTTTCCCATTAACCCCAATGGCCGGTGACCTACCGCCCCCTGCCACATGCCCCTGCGGCGGCTCGCAGGGTATTGTGTAGATGTAGATTCTCCTATCAGCTAACCTCTTCATATTTACATAATTCTACTCTTTTACATTCTTACAAACTTACGCTATATGCTTCACGCGAGGCCTTCCCTTTCCATTCTTACCATTCACTTATCCTTCAAAAATTGGAAAATGAATGGTGAGAAAAGCAATGAAAAATTACTGCTACGACCCTGGTCCTCAAGAGATGGGAACTTTGGTCACCATACCAACCCAATCAGACGAATTACAGGTGACCATATCGCAGAGAAATACACCATTAATTTCCAAGCGGGTAATTGTTCCTTTTTCGGAAGGGTCGCTCGGACGAATTAAAAACGCAAGATATTTCCCTGCGGCTAACGAGTTTCGGTCGGCAAATTAATTTCCCGAGGGCTGGCACGACGAAACCATTTGAATGCGGCCGCGAGGCAAGTTTTGAGAGGACCAACTCCGACGCAGAACCCGAGGACGCTCATAAAAGTTTTTCATCTCTCCTGGCGCAGGGGGGAGGGTGAAACGAAAACAAACAAATGAGATCCGCATCGCGCTCTTGAAAATACGTACAACTCGGTGGAAGACACAAAGATTTCGCGAGGCACGGCCTCTCCTCCATCAACCCGTCCAAGTAAGACTGAAGTTTCCGGTACGGAAAACTTCTTACTTAAAAAAATCCGGATGAGGGCCCCAAAAAATTGCAGTAATTCACGAAAACGTGCGGCAAAATGGCCGTGGAGATGTGTGGGGGTGCGAGCTAGCAGCGGCTGTCGGGGGAGGGCTCGGATGCCGGCTGTAGGCTAAGTGGGGCGCAGAGGAGTGGGGAAGACGAAATGTAGGTTAGGTTGGGATGCTCAGAGATGCGAGGGTTCCAGGCGGTGGTGGGAGGAAGGGAGATTAAGGACGAGAGGCTGGAAGGGTAAGGAGCCTTGGAGGGGGGTAATTAAAGGGTTGGTACGACGTAATGAGGGACGAACGGAACGGGAGATAAGCAGATGAGAAAGGGATAAAGTGGGGTGGGAAGAAGTGGCTTGGAGGCAAAGGAGAGAGAGAGAGAAGGGGAGGCATCCGAGGATTTTGAGATAGGGGGAAGATAGTGGGGGACCAGTTTTTTGACGTGGACTAAGGGGAAGAATTAAACGGGTTAAAGCGAGGAACGATGAAATGGGGCTAAAGGGATATGGGCCCTTCCCCTTTCTCTCACTTTCGTCCTGCCGTCAAGGGCTTCTCGGCGTTTTCTCTTTGGCTTCGGGGGCGGATGATATGGAGGGTGAGAGTGGTCCTCGGTCGCATTTCAAAGTCCCCTTCCGTCCTTGAAGGAGGATAAGTGGAAGGACCCAAGGGAGGTGAATTTTAGCTGTGTAAATCTGAACCGCATGGGCCACAGTGTCTTAAGCGAGGTGCCATTTATCGTCCGGAAGCGATGGCTTCTGAAAGCCGAGCCCAAAGGTAACCTTTGCACCTCATGGGGTCGATTGGACTTGGCTTCACCAGCTAAAAGTGGATCTGAACCTTATCCTTCCCTCACCGCGACCGCTTAAGTAATTTGTCGATCAAAGAGGATCGCCGGTGCGCGGATAAATTAGGCAAAATACTAGGGGTAATTGAAAATTCAGACACTATAACAAAAGTCTTGCACGTTAGTAAAAGAGAAATCAAGAGTTTAAGTATCGGTTAAACATAAATGTGGTGCAGCAGGAGAATGATGAAGATAAAAGATAAAACAAGTGACAAACGAAGAAGTCCTAAGAAGAGCGAGAGAAAAGAGAAGCCTGCTGAAAACTCTAAGAAAAAGACGGGATAACTTAATCGGCCATATCTTAAGACACGATGGTCTGATGAAGACAATCGTTGTAGGACAAATAGATGGGAAGAACGGCAAAGGAAGGTCTCGTGCGAGATATATGGAACAAGTGATGAAGGATGTGAAAGAGAAGAAATAGGTGAATATGAAGAGATTAGCCGATAGAAGAACTCAGTGGAGAACTGCGTCAAACCAATCCCAGGATTGCTGACTAAATATGATGATGATAGCAGGTACGCAGACACATAGCAGTGTCTGCATACCTGCTATTGATGCCACTTCATCGGAATACCGGAAAAGAGAAGTCCGCTGAAACCTTTGAAAAGAAGACGGGACAAAAAAATAAGTGATGATGACAACATAATGTGATTAATTACGTGTAGCTGTTAGGTTATTACAATAAACCACTGCGTAGTGCTAAACCTCTATTTTATCAAGAAGGGAGAACTTAATTGACCATATCTTGAGATATAATGGTCTGATGTGGATAATCACCACGTGAAAACTGAATGAGAAGAACGGCAAAGGAAGGCCTCGCACGAGATACATGGAGCAAGTAGTGAATTATAAGAAAAAGAAGAATTATGGTAATATGAAGAGGTTTGCTGACAGGAGAATCGAGTGGAGAGCTGCGTCAAACCGATATTAAGACAGATGATTTATGATGATAATCAACACATCTGCTGTTTTTGTTGGGGGAGGTAACTGACTATGTACTGAGTTCATTTGCATAGTTAAGGATGGGTCGGTAGTTGATCAGATTGGTGAATTTCCTTGGGGAATGAGGACGAGTGGTTAAAAAGTCGCCGTCGCCATTAACATGCTCTTAACGAAAGGTGCCAAGGGATCCACTCTCGAACATCCTACCCGACGGACGAAGCACTGAGTATGAAGTGCTCACCAAACAATACTTACTATATACACTCTCCTAACCAAAACAATAATATATTCAAATGGGGACTGGGATGCTATTAGAAAATCTCTTTCCTTGGAGTGATAGGAAACCAATTTCTAGGGATGGGACACTAGGACTCTCACTGCTGTACCAACAACATCCCCAACACGTGTATTGCGGACGTCATTACTAGTTACTTCCATTCCTCTCCACCTTACTCTCATCCAATGCAGTCATAAAATTCATATCAATGTCCAAACATCACAATGTACTCGTTTAATCCTCCCAGCTCAGTTGCACCAGATTAAAATGCACAACTCCTGTGCTGTCTCACTTTGTTCGTGGTGCTATAAACCCGTTTACGAGAAACTCGTGCAGAAGCAGAGGAATTTTTATTTTATTCTCTCCAAAAATGTTCAACAGCTTGCTAATGTATAAGCAGGAGAAAATAAAATGAGGTAGGCATGCAACTCACGTTTAAATCCCGGTACCTGTTTCATTACAGTACGTTTTACATCCTCATTACTCACACTCCTCGATTCTTTCAGCTTTAGACGACTCAGATAAAAAAGGCACTAAAACTGTATCTGTGCTTAAATGTATTTTCCAAGATGCTAATGCACGAAAGGAGTGAATTTCATAATGATGTCTACAAACAATGAGTTTCTTGAAATCAATTGGACTAGTATGGAGCCAAGTAGTCACGAAAAACACGATAGGTACTTTGACCTGCTCTTACAAAAGTTTCAACATAGAATCAACTAATGGTTTGACATTGAACTACATTCTAAAAGAAAAAAACATCCCAAGTTTTCCCGGCGCATGCTGGTAGAGAAGGCTGTTCGGGTGCTTCACCGGGTCAATTCCTCCATCGCTACCGACGTTTCAAAGAACGAATCGTTCTCTATCCTCAGGGCTGAGTGTCCTGACATTCTCAGTATGACTGTCTCAGGACACACAGCCCTTATGATCGAGAACGACTCGTTCTTTGAAACGTCGGCAGCGATGGAGTATAGGACCCGGTGGAGCACCCTAACAGCCTTCACTACATTCTAAAAGGTTATACTTTTTTCCTGATAATACTAAGAAGTTAATCACCAGCAATCGTTTTCAATTGTACGAATATAAAAAGCCATACGAATGTGTAATACAATTGAAATGGTAGTCCTCTTCAGGCCTCATTATTTTGATAGCAGTCCATAAGATTATAATTCGAAATGCAGAGCATTTTTGTCCTCGTTGTAAGATAAGTTTTTTTAACCAAATCAAATGACATGTAATTTTGAGCACACAATGTCACTGAAAAGCTGTGATGAGAAAAAAAAATAAATAAAGGAAAAATTATTGGCACGTCAAAGTGACGCACAAAAGAACATATTTACAAATGAAGAAACTAGCAACTAGGTCGCGTTATCTCAGAACAGGAGCCAGGTTTAGTGATCCGAAATGTATTATCACGCCTGAAAAAATAGCAGCCTTAACCTTTTATTGATTGTATAAACCATCAACATGAAATCTTCAGCACAAAAGCAGTAAAATTTCAGCTCGATTTTCCCTGAACACGACCAAACAGAAGAACAAAAATGAAACGAACATAAATATTCAGAGATACACCCAAATTTTCAAATATATCTTTAACCAAAAACATTAATTGCCTACCACTAATCGGTGATTTCATAAATGAATCTAGGATTTAATTCATGTGAGAGCAATTAAAATTTTCCTACTATTAACCTTTTGCTAAGCCAGATTTCACTCGCCAATTACGAAACATAATGCTCATACAAGCAAGGATATTAAATGAAATACCGCAATTAGGCAAGAATACATGCATTGAATAAGCAGCACGCTTGAGATTAAAACTGAAAGGTTCCCACAAACAATCAATTCACGATGAAATCACGCGGATATAACCACCCAAACGAAACTTTGACGACGACACTTCTGCTCCGTTAGGCGCTGACAAAAATTTTCGCGGCACTTCCTGATGTGCATCTCGCCCCCTGCGATGTGACTGCCGAAAACGAAACCTTCGTGAAAGGGGTTGGAGCTTTAATTGCCGGGACGTCTGTATCGATTGACACAGATAACCTTTGCCTGCATAAATTGAAACGCGGGGGGAAAAAAATGGAGACGGAGGTGGGGAGATTTTTGAGCGGGGATCGCTCTCTGAATGCTTTTGCGAAACGCGAAAGCATTAAAAAAAAAAAAAAACCGTGGACAGCGCCCTCGAAAAAACAATGGAGCAACGGGCTGGAATGTAGGCTGGATGAGGAGAGGATGAGGAAGGACTCGCCCAAAGCGAGGGTGGGAAAAGAGGGCGCCATCGCTCGCAAAAATCCTGACGGAAAATTGGTTTAATTAACAGTGAACTCTTTTGAGCGGCCGTGGAAAAGGCGAAAAATTGGAGATATGCAGCACGAAACTTCGGCTATTTTTGCACTCAAAATTTAATTTAATGGTCCAAAAAGGGATCGTGCAAAGGATTTGTACGAAAATAATTTGGGTCTTTATGAATCTGAACTATCTATCAATCGGGATATGAGCGGTTTACTGGAAAAACGGGTTACTGAACGTTCATCATTAATTGATGAGTAAAATCATCCACTAATCCATAACTATGTCCACGTGGCTTCAAACAAACGCTCACAGAAAAAGCTATTGGAACGCTTTTTCAGATAATTTTAACGATATTCTCTGGAATTTCATAAAAACATCCTGGAAAAATGAAAACTAATTACACGAATGCATTAATTTTCAGTCTGCTGAATAAACTACTGAATATTCAGGTACTCATTTTAAAGGCTGCCAGTTACTAAACTCATTGGCCGTCAAAAAATATTTTGTACCACAGTGCACTCAAATACTGTAAACAAATTGTTTTTACAAGCAATACTTCTGTTAAAAATAACGCGCTAAACTACAAGGAAATTGGTTACAATGTACAGAAACAAAAACAGAATATAAACATCAAACACTACTCCATATAGAAATTAATTGCATTCCTCGTCTCCCCATAATTAATCTCTAGCATTAACAATGCGCTCCTACATCCACTGCTTCTCTCTTTGCATTTTTTCACATTTCCTCATTCATCTCACGCGAGTCACGTCGGAACCCTTAGAAAAAAAGGCCGGGTGTAAAATTGGTGTTTAGCGTAAAAAATCAATAGGTGTAAAAACCAATTTCCATTGAGCTCAACGAAAGGGAAAGGTGGGGGGTGGAGGGCGGTGGAGGAGAAAGAGCGAGAGAAGGGGGTGGAAAAAGGAAAAGCGTGCCGGGCACGATAAATTTCTAGCCCAGGGAGTAAAGGAGAGGGGACTGAGAGAAACAGTAGAGTTGGTGCGGGGAGGACCATTCCTGGGAACAGGGAACACAGGGGGGATACGGCGTGAATTTTAAAGGGGTACGAACTCAAGGGCCGTCGGTATAGGGGAATAATACAACAATTCCTCCACCCTTACGAATCCTGGAAAAAAGAAATCTGCACCACCACACCCTGACCCACCCTGCCCGACCCTAAATCGCCCAGTCCTTTGGCCCAGAAGGGAGGAGGATTGGGAAATAAAAAAACCGGGGGAGAATATTAAAATAAAAAGATGTCGGTGCGCGAGTGTGTGGAAACGTTCATTTTTTTCCAAGCCGGGTAGGAAACGTAAACGGTGCCAGGAAGGAGAGAGGGAAAGAGGGAGAAAGAGAGGAGATAGAGGGAGGAAGGGGGAAGTGGAGGGGAGGAAGAGGGAGGAGGTTGTGAGGAGAGGCAGGTGCGGTTTAAAGGGAGCGACGATGCTACGGAGGAGGTAGGGGTGAGGCGCGGAAGGGAACAGGATACGAGGAAAGGGGTACGGGGGGAGAATGGGGACAAGGGTACGGAAGGGAGGGGGGGCAACAAAGGGGCACAATGCGGCAGCAGCTCGGGAGATAGAGCGAGAGGGAAGGAAAGAAGAGGATTATGGAACGGAGGGAAATGACAAAGGGATAAAAGTTGTGCCGTAGGTTTTGGGAGGGTTGGGGGAGGATTTTTTCGGCCGAGGGAAAGGGGATGAGGGGGCAGGGCACGGCAGGAGTTTTTGGGATGGGGTGAGACGTGTGGGATGCCGTGAAAAGGGGAGGGGGGCGATTTTGGTGGAAGCGAGCCGTGGAAGGCGAAATTTGTAGAGATAAATTGGGGGAGTAAGGGAGTTGGGGTTTTCGGAGGTGGTACCTCATGAGGTAGGGGGTAGGACTGTAAGGGTGTGAGTGAGAGAGCGGAATGGAAAAGGGATATAATTTCCAACCTTCCACGATATTCGTCTCCGCCCGCGCTCAGGTCTTTTCCGGGTCAACAAATGAGCAACGGAATGCAGCTTTGGTTGGCACTCGCAGATATCTGATGGATGCATATCATCACGATAAAGTCAGCAGTCAAGAAAATGATTTAATTAAAAAAAACATTGAAAAAATGATCTAAATTCTTCCAGGATTGAAAAGGGAAATCAAAGAATTTCATTTTACAGCACAAAGAACCTTCATAATCCGCATATATGATGATTTTGAAATCTTCAAAGCGTGGGATAATGGAAAAATATCTCATTTGAAACGAGTGAATGAAAACTAGTAGTTCATTACGCTCAGGTGAATTAATTCTACTATATCTCGCCAGGCTACTGAATTCCTACGAAAAAAATGTTTATTATGAGATTATGCTAACAAAATATGTATATTAAGACTTAAACCGAGTCTAAGATAATGTAATTTAGGTCTCGTTATGAGCGATCTAATTGAAATAATCTATTTTGCTAGTTATTACATTAAAAACAATTGATTATAAAGTTCAATATTCAAGTACTTAAAAAATAGTTAAAAATTATTTTTAGATATATAATCATGCATCTAAAAAATTTTCTTCGTTTTCCTTATTATTTTATTCTATTTTCAAAGAAAATATAATAGTTATTACAATATCGGTAAACTCTTTTTCCGCTGTGCATATCATTATTTACAAGCCATTTTGAGGTTATTGTAAACCAGTTGCCAATGCAGTCAAACATTACGAAGAAATTTCAAGAGGCATTTCATTGAGCTCTTTTGTATCGCAGTAAAATAATACTCAGCGCAAATCATTGTACTGGGAAGTGATGTGTAGCATTATTTTTAAACTGCTTTAAAATAAAATCCAGAGCAGTGGAAGTAACGTAAGTGACGTGATTTCGAAACTGGATGTATTATTAAACATCTAACTTCCATGTCTGTATGATTATCATAACGATTTCCTTTTTCGGCATACCCAAGCCCATAGCATCCCGACGCAATAGAACTTTTTCTCTGACATTACAATATCAAAAAGGTTGAGAGCAAGTGCCAGTGACGCCACAGTATAAAATTACGCTATCCACTGGGTAAGGTGGTAGTATTCTGCTTTAGTCGAAATCCTTTCACCGGTTCAAAAGATTTTGTATAATCCTAATCATTATAGGCAGGTCAACTGCATGCTTGTTTCTTTCAATAATACGGACAATTATTTCTAAAACTTCGCAGAAATACCGCAGTGCATTTATATCAACGGCGTAAAATACGTGCTATTTGGGAATCAACTATTTCTCGAAGACAGCATCTAGACATCTTGATTGATCAGCATACACCTTATACGAAATGAATTCCAAAACGATATCCAGATATTCCGATGTCCAAGGACACTTTCACCAATGTGCCGTAATTCAAAAAAGCATAGTCCTCTTCCTTCACTCAAAATTTCATAATTCTGCCTTTAAGTGTGTAGCTAAACATAAATTTCGTAAAATCCCAAATATGTCTTCATTTCGGAATATAGGTAGCGTATTTAAGCAGTATTTCCCAATTCATTTTTATGGTTCTATCTTCCCTATAAATTATCATATGAATCTAGTTCAGCAATTCCTTTAGTCGTTAAGGTGACGGTTTTCAAAAGCGGAAAAGTTTACCAAATTTCGGTAGTTTTTATCAATATTCACTCGATTAGAAAACGAAAGATCTATTTACTCTATTTCAGGATTTAAAAAATCCTTTACTATTTCTCCTATTGTAGCAGGTCTTTTGAATTTCTTCGAAAATTATTTTAAATTTAGTTTTGCAAAAGAAGATAAGGTGAAAATGAAGATTGCATGTATTCTTCCAGGAAGCGTTTCGGGTCATCTGATCCATAAATTCTTTAACGGATTCCTAAATTTCATGGCTCTACTTTTTAGGAAGTGCGTGAAATATTTGTTTATATTTTCCTCTGATGATTTGATAATATAATTTTGTATGGATTGTAACTGACATGGCATAAATAAATATATACACAACGGTGATAGTCATAAGAGATTAACGAAACGTCAATGTAGGATTCCCGCCATATTTTTATGCTGATCCATTGCAATTATTACGCTCACGTCTCCTGGCAAAGAGAGGTCATAGAGAGCCGACATAAAAGGAACTTAGTCCCTCCACTTTCCTTTCTTTACCATCTCAAAAACCATACAAATATTTAATAGTACTATGCTTTTCCGTAATGTATTCTGTTTACATAACCTTACACTGAAAACGAAAACTACCTCAAATATTTTACGAGCGGATTTTCTCAAAAGTTTCCTTAAATAAAATACAGTTATTTTGGGTGTTTTTCTCAGTTTTTAGGGCTGCCAATCACAGGAACTGAATTAAAAGAGAAAGAGTTTTGAGGCAACTCATAATGATAAACGTGGGAAGAGTTCAATAGGCTTTGAAATAGAAAAAGATATACACAACTTAAGGGAGATGTTTTTCAAAAAATGTATTTCTAAGATTCGAGGGCTAAAAGTCCATTTAAAATACTAAAATATGACATTCCTTTTTTTCGCTGTGACATTTTTTTAAACTGGGAAAGATGATGGATCACCCACAGAAAATTGCCTCAGGTAGGAATCTTTTGCACGGAAAAGGAAGGTATTCTTTAAAAAAAAAACAGACTTTTAACGTTGACTGACGTTCGTGGAAGGAAGCGGTCAAGCTCTTGCTGATAAATGGTTTTTGATAACGGGTTACTGGGGATATTTAATTGAAAACCAACCAGCGCGCAAAACGAATTTAGGTGTCGATGAAAGGGCAAAAAGTAACAATATATGATGCGGGGAATTTCGCAAACAAAACATTGGAAATGCTCATTTTATGTATTACTCAGGGAGTGTGTAAATGGTATAGCATCCCTGGTATAACTAATGCATTACTGAACATGCTCAGTAAAACTATTGCTGATGGCATTATTATTCTCGTCGATTCAAATAATGCAAAGTTGGCAGACAAATTGAGACACACCAAGCAGAGATCCATGTATATATGTATTTGTAATCGCAAAATTATAACTAAATAGTGGTATTTTGTATGAATAACATAGCAATTTAAATTTATAATAATTATTTAATAAGGAGTAATGGAGTAAATTTTAATCTTTAAAATTAAAATTGTATGCCTTTAGTTTAGGAAATATTATTAGAAGAGATAAGTAGTGCTAGAGGAGATCTTTCATATTTTAATACATTTATAAACAGGTTCCTTCAAGCAAAACCACTATAGTATCGGAAACCATGCAAATGCTATCTATTCATTGTTTTTTTTACCGATTAGAGTAGGTTTTAATGGACTGCCCAAACTCAACTTCACATGTTTAGCATGGTTGGGATGAATGCAGATTGCTCACAGAAATTAGGCAGAGTAAGTGGATGGAATCGGTATTTTTGGACCTATACACAGCATCATCCAATCACACAATATTCTGCAAACTACTGTAGGGGTGTGTGGAAGTGGGTGAATCGGCCATGCGTTAATCTCAAGCATTAAAACCTTATTTTTCTTTCTTTATAATATTATACTAATAAGTAAAGCCTAGAACTATCGACTTTTTTTAACTTATTACAGCACCGATTTAAAATTAAAATTCAAATTCTATAATAAATCTACATCTACATAATACCCTGCAAGCCACCATAAAGGTGTGTGGCAGGGAATGGCTGGATGAATGGCTGGATGTTATTGTAGAGGGTAGAAGAATGGGTATGTGGAGACAAGGGAAAAAGAGAAAAGGTATTACGGGTCGTATGAAGAGTGGCCGAAAATATACCGATATTTTCATGGTCAAATATAAAATAATGTATTTCTTGTTATATCCATGCGCCGCGGCAATGTTAAGAAATCACCAGACGTTAACACTGCGAAATTTTCTGAAATTTTCGACCAAACGTCGTCAACAATCGAAGATTCCGATGGAGATTGAGCCATCTTGAGGAGGGGAAAAGTGTTCACGACACGGAGTGTGAAGGCGATAGCGGCAAATCCTTTCCCAGCAACAAAAGAAGATCGTGACAAATAGCACAGAGAAATAAGCACTCGGGTTTACAGCAGCAAGGAGTGCTCGGGGTCGGATAGGTTGGAGCATGACAAGGGAGAAGAGGAGCGTGGTGCGGCTGCGGCTCGGAGATAGTGCGGGAACTGAAATTGGAATGTAAATAAGGGAGAGAGGGCATGCAAGTCCTACAAGGGAGGTCTCCAGACATTTGGGAGAGAAGCAATGTGGAACCTGTCGGAATAGCCGAAAATGAAATGTTGGGGGAAAAAATAAAGTAATACGACTGAGAAAAAGGATTGATGGCAAAGGCTTTAAATCTTCTCCCCTTCGACCTCCGCTTCTCCTATCCGATCCGTGTGTTCCGCGTATAAAAAAATAAGCACGACCCGAATTTTCAATTTTCAAGGGTAACATCTTGAGGGGGGGGTACGGAATAAAAAAAGTCCCCCCCTTCTCTCGCAACGTCGGCAGGGGGAGGGGAGACAAAAGCGCAGCGGCGGCGTTGCGAGGTTGCGGCCTCCCGTTTCCCCGTGGTTTGCGAATCGATGATAAATGGCCCACTTCACGCGCTCTGTTTGCGATGATTCCGAGTCGACGATAAGGGGACGCGTTATTGTCTTCAGATGCTTAGCATCTATCAGCCTACCTAAAAGGACGGGGCTCCACGAGCCACCGTAATACTTAAGCGGCGTTCAAGGGCACGCGATATTCGAGGTGGGCGGAAAAGGGGGCCTGATTGGAACCGACCATATTGCGAGGTCGGTTGCCGATGCAAAGTAGCATTTATCACCTTGATTTGAATTGCGAAAAACTTTTCACGGCGTAAATATTATTTTATCAAACTTCAGCACGAAAATGCACTTAAGTTAGTACACTTACTGTCTACTGCACTACTATCATCATTTTATTCTCATGCGGTTCTGGATCCAAATAAAAAGCTTACTAAATTCACCAATTTCAATTTTAGTAATAATAATATGAGCGTAGGAAGGGATCATTATTGATGAACGACCAGCGAGTTTTTCACCAAGTGATAGTCACCAGCGTTTCGATAGCTGAGTCTGCCATCACCTTCAGGGTAGGATAAACCATAAAGACGATGGCAAACTCAGCTACAAAACTTTTGTGCATATCGACATCATCAACCGGTATGGGAAACCCGAGTGTGTTTCATTATCAGCATTTGCCAGTAAAATCTACGATCGGACATCAAACCTACGGTTGATAAAATCAGCTCTTCATGCTTCCCTATCCATCGCTAGTTGAATCATATCCTAGACATTCTTTCCCATATCATTCAGATCGAGACCCTAGTACTTATTCCTTGGTCTTCCTAATGTGGCCTTGCCTTAATTTGTTCGAATCGTACATCGCTACGACAAATACCTATATGATTTTTCATTTCATGTCTGGTAGAATTATGAACGCTTTTGGTACGTAATGCAACAGTCGTCGCATACGTATGCTATGGGGGAAGTTTAAAAACGATTGAACCTCGATGAGAAGGTGGGGAGAGGGATAGAATCACCGAACCTGGCTTAGAAAAAAATTCATATGACTAGCCTATATATATACCTTCCATCATAAAAAAACATCCATGAGCTAAGTTATCCTTGATGTTATATCCCCGAAAGAGCACATCTTCAATTTCAAGCCTACAATTTTATCTCTTTTCTATCTAATATCTATCCGGCGCGGAATTCAAATGCTGAATGAATTTCCTTCAGTAATACAATGTAGGTATGGATTAAGAAACTCGAGGAAATTACAAAAGGTGTGATACTGTTAATATTTTTAAAATATTCGAATGTCAAACATGGAAATTGAGTTAGAACAAAGAAATCGTCCTCGCTAACGTTAGGCTAGAACCCTACTAGTGAGGTAAAACACAACTGGTCATTTCTTCGCCCTTGAAATTTATATACAAAAATTATATACTCGGTACACCAATGAACACTTCATACTCAAAGACAAAACATTATTAGATGAATTTCAAGTCACTTGTAATTATTTGTCACGGCTAAAAAATAATCACATTATAGAACCCGTGCCCTAACTCGATAAGGGATTTGGAAGCGTTTCGCTGTCCCTGCCTGAGGGGATAATAAAACGCCACTAGTGATTCTAATCGGAATGCTTAAACCAGTTCTGTAAACTACAATTTTTGTAGAAGGAGAGACATAAATAGCCGCAGATTAGTTTTTAGGAAGCAGAAAATGCTAAGGTTATATCGCGCTGTCTACCTTAACTTAATTCTCAGCGTTATGCTCAGACACAGATCTTGCCACAGAAAATACAGTGAGCCTCGAACCCTATAAATTTAGCGATAACCTAAGAGAATAGGAAATATTTGGCCATTTTCTCAGATGATTTCTTAAGGTTTAGAAAAGGGGAAAATAGGAAGGATAAAGAGAACACGAGGGCACTATAAAAGTATAGAGCGTATTAACGGGAAAGACTAAGGTCAAGATTTAAGACTAGCTAGGAAGGAAGAGAATGTTTTACAGCCAATTTTACTTAGCCTAACGGGCGGGACGTGAGAAAGATTATTAAGTACTTCAATTTGTTAAAAAAAATAAAAGTTGACACCCCGTTAATCTTTTTCAAATACTAAGAATTCCAAAAATAATGGTGACTGAGTTTCGACAAGGAAATCATCCCTGCAAACATAAAGCTGGAACCTTATTAGAGTGGTAAAAGAAAGTGGTCATTTCTTCCACCTAGAATTTACTTTAAAACATTCCTAAAATCGCTAAAAAAAACTGTAAACTGGTTCAAATTGAGTGAATAATTGAAATTTCATTCTTGAGGCCGTTACCGCACATTTTAAAGTAAATAACGAGAACTTCGCGGACTTTGGTGCCAGGCTTGGAGTGGTGTATAATTCGAAGTGGAGAGGCTCTGGGGCCCCGGAAGCGTTAAAGCCAATTACCGGTCCCTACCAAGGAGCAATTGAGGTGAAGGTGCGGCGGTAGCGAAAAGCGAAGCGTGCTCTTGACCGCGTCGCAAGAACACACAGCTCGAGTGGCTCGGTGGTGGGGAGGGACGGACCTTGAATTCGCTCGCGTCTCGCCTGCGAAGGGAGAGATTTCGCGCGACCCGACCTTTTGTTCCGCACACGGCTTTAATTAAAAGGGCCACGCGTGCCCGCGAGGGGAGGGTTCCCCAAAAATAACTCCGCGGGAATTGCGATCGATAGAATACTGGAAACGCACGCTGCGGAAAAGCGAGTTTAAAAATAATTGCCGGCGAGTTTCAGCTCCCGTTCACCCAGCGTCCCTCCCACCCTTCCCAATACCCTTACCCATTCATTTATCTCCACAGCGGATGCGTTATTCATTTACTCCTCTACGGAAGCAGACGGAGGAGAGGGAAGGATAAATTTTTGATTAATTTTATTCTTGGCTCACGGCTCTCTCACTCTCTCTTTCCCTTACTCACTCTCTCTCCTCTTCATTCATGAAGGAGAAATGACGTGGGCTTCATTCATTTCCGAGCCGTTCAATGGAGGGCTTACGTCACGCCTCCAAGCATCAAGGGGCCTTGCGGAGTGAAGCGATTTTAATCATTAGCCAATTCCCTGATGAATGGGACGCGTAAGTGGATTGCTTTTTCTTTGACTGCTCTAATGCCCACTGCATGTCCGCTAAAGAAACAGCTTCTTTATAAATCTACCAAAGATTCTATACTTCGCCGCTAGCTACTTTTTCCAAGGGTTCCACAGGTTCAGAATCTAATCGAGGTAAAGTCGAAACATCGAAACTTAATTTAGGAAACAAATAACTTTACATTTAAAAGGATTGCATTTCCCTTTCAATCCTTTCATTTTACATAAAAAAGACAGAAGGGACAACTTAAGAAAGATTAACTGCCAGACCGAGAAATACAAGAATTTGTTTTTTCTACGCACAATACAAGACTGCGACAAAATGTACAGTTATTCCGAAAAATTTACAAGCACATTGCGTTAATAATTCACAGTTTCTTTTTTGTTAAAATAATGCAATCTTTACGGCTGTTGACCCACCACCCCCCGCCACGCACTCTTGCAGTGGGTCTCAGGCGGAACCGTAGACGTTTGTCCCTATTTTAATGAAAATGAGCATAGAGAAAACTATAGTTCGTAGAAGTAGTTATTCGGCAGGAGGTGACCACGGCCCAGATCATTTGCTCCATTTAAGGATAGATGGGATATGGGAAGAAATGCAGCAAGGAGCGGAGTAAGGGTGGAACGAAACTCGACGTCGGCATTATCCTGAGCTTAATGAAAGGATCCAAGGAGTTGAAGGTTTGACTTGCCACCTGATGGAAATTCAGTGCTCGAGGTACTCTCCATACAACACTTAAGTAGGGACTGGTGTACCAATGAAAAATCTATGGCACCACCAGGTTTTGAACCCAGACCATCGGGATTGGAATACAGTACTCCAGTTACCACATCAACCCAATACACTTTAGTAACGATCGCTTTAGCTTCATCCAACCACTAATTGGCTTTAATTCCGTGTCGATTGGATTTGAGCATCTTGTTAGCTATATTAACTGGATTTGGGTGTAAGTTTGCCCTAATTTGTCCATGACAACGAAGCAAAATTCAGAGGATTCTGGATTCACTGCACGATATGAGTGTTTATTATCCCGAACGCAAGGTTTCCAGTGGGAATACCAGATTAAATTGTAACATTATGCTGATAAAGGAGCGGCATCTGCAATGATGCATTCAGTCACCAGAAGAGTTACGATTTTATAAAAGATTCTACACGACGAAGGAAACACCCTTGATAATGCAAGAAAATTTACGCAAATGATAAAATGTAATGAAAGCACTTGTGTATTAAGCTCACTTCTTCCCATCTGATCCCAGAATGAATGGAGGCAGAATGAGTCGGAGGCGTGACGCAGGTTGAAGAAGAAAATATGAATGAGCAGCCATAGAAAATATATCAATAGCAGACGGATTTAGTCACGCTAAGTCAAGTTTTATAAACAGGCAGTGGGCGCTGAAAGAAGCTTATGAAATTCACTGCATGGATGGTATTAAGTATATATAATGGCAAAAATTTCTTCTCAAAAACTTGTTTGTCAAAAGATCACTCCGACCCTTGTATCAAATACAAGAGATCACCAATCTGGGACAGGATATCTATAAAATTATATCAGATGACTACCACATAAAGAAAATAAAAACCACATGAAGAAAATAAGATTCAAACCCACCTATATATGATAAGATTAAAATAAATAAATGCATCATTACCTTGAAAATAACTGATATTTTTTAAATCGACAAAATATAAAGCACCAGATAAACAACAAAAATAGAGAATAAGTCCTCTTCTATACTCCTATTAGGTTTTATTTGAACCAGAATTGTGTATGCGCTAGACTCCCATCGTCGTCAAGAAATAATTCACGAGACGTTTCTGTTTATATTAATTCTTTGGTTCACAAATGTCGTCTTCCTTTTTTTTTCAAATGATTCTGACCAAATATCATCGCGTTCGAAGTAATAAGTATCCAGTCTGTAATTATAGAAAAATCCACAACATCGTTCAGCCATCGTATACCCAACGAAATTCCCGTTGTGTGACGTTTAAATCAAATACCCGTAAGATAACTGAAAAACACAATTTTACGAATGGAAAAGGCAGAATAACCGTGCTAGTAAATTTAACATTTTGTGCTGCAAAAAGAGCGAGCTGAAGAGGATACTCAAACTCAATAAATTCACCATGTGTTCCTGTTTCTGATAGGTCTATTTCCGGGAAGGAATTCTAACGCCCTAGGCAGACCAATTTCAAACTGCATTAGGTATACAATGCTCCAATCAGAGAATTGCTAATAAAAATGAAAAGAAGCATTTAAATTCGCTCTACAAAAAAAAACCGCCAGACTAGGTCGCCAAGCAACTGATTCAATTATTGCTACGTGCTTCGAAAAACTTGCTGCTGAGTAAGAATACTGTCGAATTAAAGGTACTGTTTTGCAACAAAAATGCGCCTCCTTAAATTACGGCGAAATCTGAAAAATTACCATTAAATTTTTTCCTTCTTTATCCATGATAAATTACAATGGTCTCTAGATCACATGTTACTATTGTTCATAAATGATTACTTAATAAAAAACAGATAATTGAAATAAAGAGGACATTATATCTGGTTAATATGGAGTTAAATTAAAACGCCTTTCATTTCATTCCTACATTTACGGCGCCACTGGCTCCATAATTCACGCCCCTCTATCTGCAAAGAAACATGTGATAGCATTTTGGGTATATAACGCAGGAACGCATTTCGCACGAGGTAAATTACATTATAATCAATTTGATTATCGTAGGGCCATTAACAGTTAAATTACTTAAAAATGAGCCACAACTGCAGGTAATAAAAATGTCTAACTTGTGTTATATATTGCACTATGGAGAGTAAGGCCAATTCGTTCAATATTTCGCAAAATCGTTGGCATTTACATCAATAGTGGGATTCTGGTATGTGCTAAACAAAATGTCAACTCTAAAAGTAAATTTCCGTTGTTAATTAATCGAAAACTGCCAAATCATATGAGTAAAAGCAACAAATTGAAGGGTTTCCGTAATCAAACACGTACTTATTTTGTTGCAAAAATATAAGCGTAATTGAGAAACAGTTGTAAAAGAACATATACTGCTATAGAGTGGTGAATCTGTTAGATGAATGGACAAACACAAAATGAAATAAAAAATATATTAATTCCTGCGTATCTACGAAGTTTTACATGCATTTGCAGACATATGAGAACGCGTAAGGAACCCGTAAACTCTAAGATTTAATAAAAATACTTCCTAAGGTTTAAAAAACTTCACCATCCGCCAATGATACTGGAAAAAGCGAACAGAATTTTCCCTCGTCTGAAGCAAAAAAATTTAAGATTTCTACTTTCACCAGTAGCAACCAAAAGGAGCCAGATTTAGTTTCGCTGCTCGATTTTATCCTTTTCGATTTCGACCACGTCGCGCCGTGGGTGAAATTTCGCATGCGCTATTTATTGGTTGCATTCATCTTTCGTTACCTCTTGGCGTGACCACTATTAAGAACTGCCAAAGGCGATATAATATGTCTTAGTCACGACATCAACTTATTTCCTATTGTTTATATCAATCCTAAGGTATGTTACCTCGATGCAGCACTACCCTAATATTTGCTAGCTCAGTTTATCGTGGTATTTCTTCCCCGAATTTCTCTTTATTACGGCGACACTTATTCATAGATATTTCTCGTGGTTTCTTTCTTTCTGTTTTCCTCAATTATGATTTTAATATATTTGAGTTTGTCCAATCCATTTCTTCTTCGACGTACAAAGCTCCATTTAAGCCTTTCCTTCTCTGCTAATGCGTACAATCCTTTATTTTCCATTTTGTTTGCCCATTAAACCATTAGTATATTACGCTAACACCAGATATCAAAGTTGCAGGAACAAAACACGGAGAATCACTCTACATTCAGTACTTTCACGTCACAAAAGTTGAGCCATAGTATCGGAATCGCTTTAACCGACTGTAAAATCGCATATCCCAGCACAAAATAGGTATATTTATGAGCACAAGGCGATACATCGGACTACAACCGCAGCACAAAAACATACACGTGCATTGTGCAAGAAATTCGGATGGACGATGAAAATTCTTGAAAGTGACGAAGTATTTAACTCAACATCAATGTCATGCTTTTGAATTTTTTTTCACTGATTCCCTTCGTCGCACAGTTCTACATCGGTTCAGGCCATTTATTAGGGCAAACGAAGAGGAGAAGGGGAAAAGGTGTTAGAGCCGATATATATTCACTCCTGGCTTGGCAAACGTGCTTGGGTCCAGCGGTGGCGGCTGCAGTGGGAAACAGAGAAGCAACATCTTGCAGAGGGCGACGTGGGTCATGAAATTTGCCTCTAATTTTAAACCTCACAGGCCTGTCATAAATTATTCGGGCCCCGAATCGCATTTGGGTGCCCGGCAGAGAGCCTCACGCTTGACATCGCCCCTGCGAATGCGGCGAACCGTTAAACGCAACCGTGGATATCATGGCTCCGAATGGTCAAAAAAAAATCCTCACACTCCACAGATCCATTGACCCGTTTTCCTCCCAACAAAATACAGCTTTTACTGAAGTCAACGCTTGAGAATTCATTACTCTACCGACTGCCCTGCCAACCAATCTAAAGGGTGTGATACAGAAGGTGAGTAACGATCCATGAGCTATCACTACATCTTCATCACTACGCATGCACCTTCACACAATACTGTTCAACATATACTACCAAATAAGATAGTAGCACGAATATCATGCGGAACAAATACTAAAAATTTCTCTTCTTATCCAGCATGCAATGAATTAAGGAATTATTTAAGAATACTACTAACTTGCATATTAATAGTTCACGCACACACTTTAAGATGACCAAAAATCAACTATCCTAATCTTGATCTTATCCCTCGTCTATCTACTTTATCTATATTACTCTGTCACTACTAAAAAGGTATACGATTGTATTTTCATGTTAGGAGAAGTTAATTTTTTTGAAGGCATACCGATTTGTGAGACATGTTTTTTTTTTTTTTAAGAATTCAACTACTCCATTATATTATTCCAAACAGACTTCATTAAATTCATTTGTCACATGTATATTGTCGGCTATCATAGACTAGCGTTCATTTCAATTGAATGAATGCCAAAATATTATGGCCACAAAAAAAAGAATATTATGGTGTAAGACGTTTAATGAGGCTACCTAAATTTAATATGTATAAATATGTATGTATTATCAACGGTAAAACAACCACTTTTACACGAGAAATTTCCAATAATTTTACAGCAACATTTCACATGCTTAATCTCAAATGGTGTGTCCACCCGTTAGTTGACTCAGTTGACGATATAATAGTTGACTCAGAACTTCTAGCATTCAAATTATTCTAATCATTTTTAACGGGATAGCTACTGACAAGCTATGCATCCGTTATTCCGTGGAAATGACTTTAACGGTAATACGGAGAAAAATATTGGGAATTAAAGTTTATTAACGCTACAACCTTCCCGAGATTTCTCTCTAAAGGTTAAAAGTGGCTTTAAAATCTGATGCCAAGCTCATAGAACCACTATTTTTTGCATCTAAAGCAGGTAAATAATGGCCAGTTTTAAATTAAACAAGGACATCCAAACTAGCAGCCTTTTTGTGACTGCGGGCAATTATTACCGTTAGATGATTTATTTAACGCCTCCTAAAATGGAGGAATTTATAATTAGATCTCTTTCAGCCTTACCGACGCAGTTTCCCATAAATCTGTAGGCAGATTACCGGGCCAGATCAGATAAGACGGTTCCAAGTGAGCTATTGGACTCGAGAATAGTTATAGCTAGCCTAGCTCCAACTAACAGTCACATCTGCCTCTCTCCTACCAGGAACCCTTTGGCGAGAGGACACGAAGGAGAGAAATCACGACCACAAGAAAATTTGGCATCATCATTGCGCAATGGAAGCCTTCGCGTGTGGCGTAAACAAAAACAAAAGACGGGGGTCGGCAAGGGAACCATAATGGCGAGGCGCGGCAATGTTTGACAGGGTTCTGTCAGAAAAGGACGCGCGCAATAGCCGAGGCGAGAAAACAAATGAGCGCGAGGGAGCGGGTACGAGGAAAAAGATGGCAGAGAGGCTCGCATTAGAACTGACGCCATTTTATTTTTTTTATTAAAGTGACGGAAGGGGCTAGCTGGTGCTGGGCATAATGGAGGTCGGTGAAGTGTGTGAAGAAAGGGCCAAAGGAGAAGGTCGGAGAGATGCGAGAAAGAGAGAGAAAGGAGGCATTGAAAACCCTTAAGAGAAAACACGAGGGAGATAAAGAAAACAGACGAAATTTGGGAAGGCTGGGCGAAGAGGCTGAGTCAAGAAAGGGAACGGATGATGCCAGAAATGCGTCTTCAGTGAGCATTAAGGCGCAGAAGACCGGGTCTGCTGCCATAGAAGTCGCGGAGGCAACAGAAGTATCGATGTTTGGCAGTTTTCGATGTTTTTCCGCTGTATTCTGCCCGGATATAAGTTTCTTCAGACCGAGAACTCTCCCGTGTCTTAATATAAACGTCGCCACACCGAAATTAAAGGAGACAGCTCTAAAGGAAAGGAAATGTATTGCTGCGTTTTTAACTAAATATATCTAGTGTTATACTAGATAAATAAAAAATATAGCCTTTTAAAACTATAAAACTCTTAATAACGAAAGCCTACGGCGCGGTCAGAATTTTCCGTTGAGAATTAAATCCTAGCTTCCGTCTGGTTGTTTTAGAGCAGGGATTCCCAACCTTTTAGCAACTGCGTACCACTTGAAATTTTCTGAAATTTTGGAGTACTAACAGTCCTATATTTTTTAAAAACATATATTTAATGTCGGAAAAGTGCCCAATGCCTTGTTTTATTTTATTTAAATTACTTAGAAAACTTCATATTTAATTATTACTGCACCTATATTTCGGTTTTGTCAACCCTTTATCAAGACAACAATAAATATATATAGATTTTTTCAATTTTTTCATGCAAATTTTTACTTAAAAATATATAAAGATGCCAGCGCCCGGCAGACGGGCAGCAGAGTAAAGTTTTCAAGCTCACGCACACAGAGGCCCTTACTACCCTATCGCTCGTATCACCCACACGCACCACCTGAAACGTTCCCGCGAACCACCAGTGGCACACGTACCACCGGTTGGGAACCCTTGTTCTAGAGGGTTGATCAATAATGTGCACTAATTAAGGATGGCGATCTAGCCGCGAATACCTGATCGGAGTCACCCGTTATTTAATACGCAATTGCAGAATATCCGCAAGAAAAAAATCCACCTTAACCGGGACTCGAACCCGGAACCCAATGATTTCTGGCCAGGTGCTTATGCTACGGAGACTTTCTTCTCCACTGCGGAACTCTATGTGTCCGGATATCAGGGGGTTCCGGGTTCGAATCGCGGTCAAGGTGGATTTTTTCCTCGTGGAAATTCTGCTAATGTGTATTAAGCCTTAACAGCGTTCACAATCCACACATCAGTGCAGGAGACAGTTCCTTTCCCAGTACCTCCTGCGGTATGACAGAAATATCGGAATCCGGGAAATCACTTAGCTTAGGTTTAAATGGACGCATTAGAAGAGACGGTCCCTGGATTTGAACCCGTCACCTCCGGTCTGTAATCCAACGCTTTTTATACGAAAGCCTATTATAGTATTTTTACATTCAAACCAGCGTAGTCACCAGATTTAGCAGAGCAGGCCTTAATTTGCCATGGCACACTGGTAAGCATCCCTTGGGAGACCCTCCCTAGGAAATCTAGGATATCAGAGGAATTTTTACGCGCCATGAAAAAAAATTACCTTGGCAGCTCCACCTAAATTTCAGCATTTCTCGCAGTCCGTTCGTTCCTCAAGCAATCACGACGAGACGTGTTGATTGCGTTCTACGTAGGTTAGCGATGTTACGGACTCTATATACATTGATTATGCTTCTTGAACGCCTTTATACATAAAGCCCCTAAATTTCACACAAAGGAATTGTCTCATAAAGGCGTGAAAATTAAGAAGGGAAGACCATACGCGGGTGACCGTATAAAATATCCAGTCATGAAACTAACTCGATTTTGGGAACGCTATACAAAGCCCAAAAGAAAGCAGAAAAAATACATGAATCGTATTAAACAGCTGAATTGCACTTTGGTTGATAGTTAATCGAAGAACTAAAATGTTGACTGTCGCTTACATCGTTGCTAAGACCACTAATTCCACCTAAAAATCTTTAGGGGTCTACAAATCGTTTAAATGAGCGAGTTTTGCTCTTGTTACGAGCAAAGTATTTGAATGTTGTCGATTATAATCTGAGTATTAAAATGTTTAAAAATTCATTTTTTCCGTTTACAACTAGGGGAACTAATAGATTACATAATAACTATCAGAGATCAAAATGAAATAGTTAGACTATTGCCTGTTTTATGTACATCTGCATCTAAATAATTCAAATCTGTTCATTTAACTATTCTTCTGCACGATTCCTAGGAGATGGAACATATTTTTATGCGACCTAGAAGGTGGTCACTTTTTCCTGCAGCAGAAGTTCACGTAATCTATCGCAGCAGTTATTCGGTGGATGCGAACGACATCCAAGGTCATTTCTAAGGCTAATTCTACCGGGAATTTGATCTATTTTAGGATTTTGGAACAAATTACATAATAACCCGTTACCCGAACACACCCTTAGGGTGGATTGCAGGGTATTATGTATAAAGAGAAATATCCTATGATTTTCCAGGAAAGTTATTGTATTTTATTTAAAGAGAGAAAACCACGAACAGCAATGATGCCATTTTATAGTGGCCAATAACATTAGATAAATTTCATAACATATACAAGAAGAAAAAAAAATAAAAATAACAGGAAACAAATAGTAAGGAAAGGCTATTCTGGTGACAGATGCGAAATTTAAAGGCTTATGAATCATTTAATTGGGAGTGCAAAGGGATCAATGTGTTGTGGGAAGGAGTTCAATAGAGAGGAGAGACGGAAGAAAAGAGAACGTTTGGTAATCGAAAGTCTGGGAATGGGCACATGGAGTAAAGGGTGAGAACGGGTGGGGCGGGATGGAACTTTGAAGTTGACAGAGGAGAGCAAATCGGGGCAGTCGATGGTGGAATTGAAGATATTACAAATAAGTTTTAAGTCTGCTGTGAGTATTGGTGGACATGTTACGAAAATGTGGTAATCTATTTTTAACTATTTTAGCAAAGAAATTACAGACACAATTCAGAGATGAAAGATTAGTTTGAGGAAAGATAGACAAGATGGGGCAGGAATAGTTTAGAATTGGAAGAACCATAGAAGGAAAGAAGGTTCGAAGGGCTTGTGGGCCATTAACTTCAGTGAAACGATAGAGAAGGCCTAAGAGGGACATTGCTTTAGATTAATGGTTTTTATGTGTTGGGAAAAATTTAATTTATGGTCTGTAAGAATACCCAGGTCCTTAGATGTAGAGACACGTTTTAGGGAGTGATTAAGAACAGTATAATTAAATTGATGGGTGACCTTTTTTAGGAAAATGGACATCCTGCTACATTTTTCTGGGTTTAATTTAAGCTTCCATGCATTGCACCAATTGGATGTCTACCGTAGGGCATCTTGTAGCTCATAGAAAAACATTATGTTTAAATTATGACGCTTTAAAGGTGAGAAAAGCTAGACTCCGCCAGACAGACAGAACATTTGTCTAATCCAGTTTCATACCGAAAGTGACCAAATAAAATTGAAAGCCACGAGATATAAATAATGCTGAATCTCTTCGGCCCCTAAAGACTCTCTTCGGGACGAAATCGGCGACGACAGGTACGGAAGGAAATGGGTGCAAGAAACTGTTATTCACGCATATTTTTTTACCCGTCGAGACAGCCTAGCCTCTGAGGAGCAAAAGATAGCGTGTGACGCACCGGGCGGCGGTGATCCAAATTATTCGCTCCAGAAACAGTCCTGGGTGAACGCTTCCATTCCTCTTGTGATAAACACGAGGAACGTAGAATAAGGGTGCACGCAATCCACGGTACCTAGGTGGCAATTGAGTTTCACGGATGTGAATTACGAATAGCCTCATTGCAGGATAATCTCTAAAATATTTCGTATTGGATGTGGCCGGATAAAAATAAAAAAATTCCATCAATGTGTCAAAATCCTCTCCAACTTTTTTTGTGGCATGTGTAGATGATAAGATAGGACGAGCCCAAACGATATTCCGGCTGGAGACAGAAATCTACAAATATTTATGAACGTGCTGACCCTTCAAATTTCCTTTGATTTCAGTGGTACCAAGTTAAAAGAGTTTCATTAGCCTTGTTCTCAGATGAATAATACCACTGTGATTACGTTTCCCGGGGTTATAAACAATTTAGAGACGTTCTCCAGCCTTTTCTCCCGGAATTTTAAGCAGATAATTTAAAAAATTTCCCAAAACAGAGCACTAACCCTAGCTGCAACGCTTTCTTCTATCACAATGCATGTATATTTTGGAGATTTTGCTTCGAAAGAAAAAGAGTATGTTAAACTGCCAGCCTTAATTGATTGGTTAACAGAGGATCCGTTTTTCACAGTTTATATCATCCTCAAATAAAAATTAGTGAATGATTAAGAGCAGCTGCATACATTTTAATAATTAGACAAGTAAATATCAGAAACCAACGTTCCTCCTATCAACTGGGCTTTCGAATAATTTCTCCCCGTGCCTCTGTTTTTACCCTTGCATTTCAGACTGCCGATTTTGTTTCTCTACAAAATCAGCAACTACAAATCATCCTAAGCCCGTGCTGTGAAACGAAAAACAGCTTACACGTTTTGTTTAAGCTGTGCATGTACGGCGATCCTTCACCACACCCTGAAGTTGGCTCGCAGAGCATTATATAGGTGTGGATTTGTATTAAAATTTTGCATACTGTCCAATATGCTTACTTTGGTGTAAAACACTGTATTACATGTGAATAAGTCATGTTTTCTTGTTAAATTATAGGGGATAACCGCGAAATTGGTAGCGTAGCTAGCGTAACCTCAAACAATATGTTTACTCGTCAGTTATCCATGCCTAGGGTGTATAGTCAAACTTTGTTTCACATTATTGTGGTGTTTTGCAGGGTACATCTTATGTGTGGTCGTATTTCGTAAGACGCCGCGGACCGCGCGAACACATCCCTGCTTTCCACACACGTCACCGCCCTCCGGCACCCACTGCACATCTCCGCTGGAGCGCCGTGTTCAGCCAAGGGGAGAGCGGAAGCGGAGGAGCGGGAATGACGTGTGCGCTGGAGTGAAGAAGTCACCCGCTGAGAGAGTGGTGCGGAGTTTGGAGAAGGCAGGAAGAGAGCGAGAAGCTCCGAGTGGGAGGAGGGAACATGTATGCACGTACGTGTCTGCGATCTGGTCCGGAAAAAAGCGTGTTTGGCCGACTGGGGGCGTGAAATCGCTGATGCTTCTTCTCTGCTGGGGGTCCTTCCCCGATCCTCCCCCTCCCGACACCAAAATCTCGTTCCGATTCACTCGCTCCCTCCACGGCCTCTTCCTCGCCCTTCCCTCTATCCCATTTCTCTTTTCCCTCTCACATATGCACCCTCTTCAACCGCCAAATCCCCATTCGCGGGCGTCTTCAAGGACCGTATGCTTCGGCGGAGGGCCTTCCGATAATCGAGTGTTCATATCGAATGTTAATACTGAAGGTTAGCCGAAACATTTCATCACCTCGACTTTCTGGTTCACGTGCACTTTATCGAATTCAATATCGTGGCAGAGTGAGATGTAAATTTTCAAAATTATGGAAGATGAACATAGGTAATTAGCATGATGCGTTTCTCCGATGGCACGCCGTTCATGGCAGAGATAGGAAAATAATTAAAGAATAATTTAGTAAGCCTATGAAAAATACTGGTCAGATATCATTTGAATGTCAATACAAAAGGTCAGGAAAACAATGTCATGCAGTAGAAGAGAAGAGGCCAAAACACATATAATATGGGATGAAAACAAAAGCTATAAGAGGTGCAATGGTATTGCCAAGTGGGATGCCGAGTAACAAGCGATACGTTAAGCAAGACTGAAAGAGTCATTACAATAGCCTAGGTGAAAAGGACATTCTATCAAAAAAGAATCCAGACAATTGCAATTGGAAATACAGCCGTGGAAGTGAGGAAATATTTCATTAGAAAATATATCTGGAGCATGCTTATTTATGGCAAAGAGGCATCGACGATAACAGCTGCAGAGAAGTCAATGCTGGAAGAATTCGAAATGCGGTGCTATCGAAGCATGAGGAAGATAAAATGGATCAATCGAGTGCTAAACGAAATGAGGAAGATAAAATGGATCAATCGAGTGACAAAATAAGAAGTGCTTAGAAGAGTAGAAGAAAAGAATAGTCTTCTGAAAACCTTAAAAAGAACATGGGGCAATTCAATCTTGAGACATAAGGGCCTGAGGAAGACAATCGCCGAAGAACGGGAACGGGAAGAATTGTAAAGGAAGGCCTTGCATGAGATATATAAAGCAAGGAACTATGTTAATGATGTTAAAAGGAAGAATTATGTGAACATGAAGTGGTTAGCTGATAGAAGAATCGAGTGGAGAGCTGCGTCAAAACAATCTCAGGATTACTGACTGATGATGATGATGATAATGGAAGATGCACGACGATAACTGTATTTAATTATTTTGCATGAAACTGACATGACGTCAGCCTTATAAGATTGGGGCATAACGTGTACGTGTAAGTGAAACGCGTTAAACATAATTATGCTCGTACGAAATGTAGGCAACGGACACAACTACCGTGTACCGGGGAAAGGGCTATCATCATTTCCACACGTCTCGCAAACACGGAGAGTCAATCAGAGTTTCCCAAGCGTTATGGGAACCACCCGCCGAGACAAGTACCTTAAGGTACCATATTCGATATGCATTCACGAGACTCGTGAAACTAAATTGTTAGTCTTTACAAAGTATTGAATTAACTATTGATAAGTCAAGCATTTCTATGCATAAATTAATTGGTTAATTGATTTGTACGTCTCAAAGCGTGTATGTGCTGGTAATAAGCAGAGCACGTTAAATAAAGTCACTACGGACTACTTTTCTGCATCAAAATCTACGACACCTATCCTATTTCACCCCTATATCTTCCCTATCATATATTGTTGCCCCTAATACATAGTCTAAATGCATCTAACACTCTCCCAATACATCGCAGTCAACTCATCGATATACAGCACAACCCTATTTCCATGCCAGAACCTCGTGCTCCCTACTTCGCTCCTCTCCACGAATCTCATCCAGAACATTCTTCCACCCTCTCGATTTTATCTCACCGCCCAATCCTCCCTTGTTCTCTCCCCTCCTCCCTCTCTCCCCCTTTTTCTGTTTTACCCTCACCTTTCCCTCCATCGTACCTCCACCCCGTTCTTCCATTCCTTCTGCCCAATCCATGGGAAAATATTCTCTCTTGCCCCGACCATTTTTCGCCTCGTCAGCTGCTTCCTGCATTCCTTTTTATTTGAACAAGAAAGTAATAAGAAAGAATCCAAACGGGCGAGGCTGATTGGTGAAGACAGAGACGTACTTAAGTTTTGAAAGGGGCTTTTAAATTGAAGTTTCCCTTAGTGACATCCAAAGAAGTTCAGTTGAGGTCGTGAATTTAAATAAATCTAGCGGATTTTGAGTATCATGTGTTTTTTTATAAAAAGACAAGTGAAAACTGGCCGTAAATAGTGAAAATTTGTAATACATCGTGTGCTGTCGGTTCGAGTAAAATTCCATGTGGAATCTTTTTACTACCCTTCCATATATGCGTGCTAATCACAATGAAATATCCTTTATTCCAACAGAGAGCACAGCCAATTCCACGACCAAACACTGGACACCAATTTCTAAACGGATTTTATAATTAAAAATCTCAAAGTTGATTCGGCGTTATTTCATAATTTTTTCCACGAGATACTAATCAACATATTGCTATTTCTTGCCAGCTATGGCAAAAGCTCGGAAAGCGCGGCCTAATTATCTAAAGGTTGAGGTCTTGGATTCCGCTTTGAGCATGGATGCCTAGTTTGTTCTCTAGTTATATTTAAACTAGAAAATACCTTATGATCTCATCAGCTGAAGCACCTCAAAACATCAGCCTAGCATTATATGCCATTAATATATCGTCCATATAAAAACACGAATAAAATCACCATCAAAATTTTTAAAATTATTTTAGTTGATGCAACAATTACCACGCGAATATGTACACAACCTATCTCTCTATATCAAGACCAAAGGCCATTCACCTACACTACAACAGTATATTTCCTTTCGTGCCATTAGTTAGGACACATTTCCGTATTCATTGGCCAACATAAGCAGGTACGAGTTCCAAACGCAAATGGGATAGCGACGCCGTTAATTATAAAATAGAATACAGACACCAAGTGCTTGTTTTCACCGACATTAATATGCCTGAAACAATCCTCATTCTCTTACTTAATACGAATAGGTGTAATTTCATTAATAAAAGAGTGTGATAATATAAATACAGTACCCGAAAGGATATAGTACTTATGCGAGTAAATAGTAGCAGTAGTCTTGGGTTTCATGGACTCCAGCGACTAAGGTTATGTCGTACTCCATAGCCAAATCGTAATGAAAGGAGTTGTAGCAGAGAATTTATACTCAAGTAGAGAGGCGATGCCCACTGTTTTTTTCTACGAAGTAAATATAATTAACAATTTTATGGTACGATTATAACTTTGATGAGGAATCTGTATTCTGCAGTTGATAAATATCATATAACATGTTCGACAAGATTTGTGTGAATAGAAATCCATAAAAATCAATCATCAAATTTATAAAGTATTTTGCCAATATGTGAGATAGCTAGTTCGACCCTGGAATATTTCCTTTACGGCTGAAAACAGATGATAAAGATCCCATTTATAACAGAAAAAAGGCAGAAAAATGTTTACAAGCATCACTTATTTAATTTTTAATCTTTCAAAATGAACAACGTGCAGAGTTTTCTGAATGCTGTATCTTCACCTCCAGATGAAAATTCGTCAGAATGAGGACAGAAACAGAGAGTTTGCATTGTGGTAAAAAAGAAAAATTACTTTCCTAAAGATATTCAACAAGGATGCACACGGAATGAGAAAGTTTACCTCTGAATTTTCATTGTGCTGGGGAAATGTTTTCTTCGAAAACCATTATCTGTCCCAAGCATTACGACAACGCTCATTCCTTGTCTCTGTACTAAAACGAAAGGATAAATCCCATGGCCTCAATTCAGGGGAATCGGGCCGTTTGCCTATAGGAATCTTCCCTCTCTCTCTCCTACCCTGTGTTTCCATAGCTCATGGGTGCACCTTGAGTCCTCACTGGTCCCCACTTAATTATTTTCTTTAATTTCACTTTTTCCCTCCTGGTCTCTTCCCTTCTAATTCCAAACCATCTCCTTTCCCGCTCCCCCGCTCCTTTCCCCTCCTTGATTCTTAATCCTAGCAGACTCGACTGCCATTCTTCACCATTCCCGGCAGACGACTCCTTAATCCAACTCCACTCCTCAAGACAGACCCGTCCTCCAACCCTATCACCTGGTCCAAACTCGACACCAGCATTCCCCACCCATTTCTCAACTTCTGCCGCTCTTCTTCCTTCAGCTCCCAGCCTCTCATTTGCGTCCAAACTCCTCTCCCTTCCCCGTTTCTCTCTTTCTTTCTCTCTCCTCCAATATCATCCCCCTTCTCCCCATCTTACGCCCACCCTTCCTCCGAATCCACTCCCTCTCTTTCGAGTTTCCCCTTATTGCATTTCATATCTCTCCCACGGAATATTTCCATCCTCCTGGTCCGTCCACATAAAAATACTAAAGTTCCCTTCAGAATGGCGCGCTGAATGTCTTAAGCCTCTTCTTCAATGATTTTTCTCAGCTTAATCATGCGCAGTTTATCTGAAGAAGTGAATTAGAGTAGGTAATTTTCTGCACTAAATTCGTATCTACTCAAAATTCAGTCTTGAGCGATTAGGCTAGCAGGGTCCCGGGAAACTATTTCCGGGCCCGAAAAAATATTGTCAATCTGGGCCTGAAGTAAAAAAAATTAATTCTTATTGGAAAGGAGTGTTTTAAAGAAAGGGATTATTTTTAATTTTATATTATGCTTATATTACAATGAAGGAACAGGAAAAATACATATTATCGTAATATTAATTTTTCATGTGACTAAAGAATCTCGAAAATTTGGGGACCTTCATAGTGCATGGCCCGGGACAGGAGCTCAGCTTACCCAGCTCAAAGGGCAACAATGAAATCAGTCTTCAGATATGAGCTGCAAATTGTCCTTGGTATAGTCTTCAAGCATTTATCAAATTCTTACTGTCCTGTTACATTTGTCTTTTTGAGCTTATGAGAGGCCTTCAATAGTTGTCATTGGCAAGGGTAATTGTTGTCATTGTCATCATTGGGAAAATTTCCTTCAAATATAATCATGGCTATGTAAACTCCTACTAGGCTAGAATTCCATGACTTGTAATAAAAAGCATTCAGTTCCAATATTCTTTCCATTGCAAGACAGAATCCGCAAGACATAATACAGAAAATTAATCTTCCCAACAAATCTTGTTTGAGATGGCAAAAATCTCACTTTTTCTCGTAAGTAGGTACTGTCTGTCATATCCCTGAGAAATATATATCAAGATGAGGACGCTAAACGTAGGTTATATCGTCGAAATATATGGGTACGATGCGTAGCACATGTGCCCAAGGCTAATTCAGGGGCTGAATAGTCGTCCTTAAGGTGCCTGGGGGTGACAACGGTCCGCCTGAATACATTTTCCCCGTTGGGTCCTTATGGTGTATGGTGCCATATTACTCCCAAGGGCATAAAAATGAAACGAGCCAATGTTGGCACGAGGTGCAGTAAAAGAAGAAAGTTTGTCCGTGGAATCAAATATGCATGGGGCATTTTTCATGAGGGTAGGCCAGGGATTTCCCTTTCCCAGCCCGGAGGTGTTTTGGGGGACGTTGGACGCAAAAAGAGCCAATTTGCTCCAGCAGATCCCACGACTGCTGTCATTCAACCTCATGTCGGAGGTAAGAGGGCAACAAAAAAGCAAATTAGGTTCAAAGGAAAATCCAAATATTCATGATAAACTAAATAATTTTCCCTCGTCCTGAATTGGCCTGATACTCTTTACTCGAGTATGTTGACATACTCGAGTATAAATGTAACGTACCCTTCTCCAATTATACGATGCTTCAAAATAAGCAACCCAAAGGATCGCCTCTTTGAAACGTGAGCCTCTATTAAGAAGGCGAGCATCATCGATATTTCAAGATTCGCCTATTTTTAGGCAACGCTAAGGAATTAGAAATTTTGGGTTCTGTTTACGGGGAAAATACAGCTTCAAAACTGACGAAAAATAAGTGAAAATGACACGCTCGACAAAGAATGTATTTTTTAACAAGAAGTACTTAATGCCTAGGAAACAGAAAACTCGCACATAATTCATGCAATCAGCTCTTTCTACGGTGTCCAAACGTTTTAGTATTTTGCCTTTTAGCAACCTACTTGAACCACCTAGGTTATATAAGCCTGTGTGTTCGACAATTTCATGAGATAAAATTATTCACCAACTGAATGAAGGGCAACATTGAATTGTTGCTTAGATATAAGTATCAAAGATGCAATTATTTTTTCTGATAACATGTAAATTACGTGAGAACATGACATAAAACAATTTCACGCATGGGCGGGAAAATCATCAAACCAGTTCTTGAGTAAATCGACTAATTAGATTTATTAGTCAATATACCACATTAATTATTTGCCAACGTCATCATCGGTGAATAATACTAGGAATGGTTTGACTCAGCCCTCCACTCGATTCTTCTATCGGCCAAACACTTCATATCAACTTAATTTTTCTCTTTTACATCCTTCACAATTTGCTCCATGCATCTTTACAATGCCTGCCTTTTCCATTCTTCCTGTTCACTTTTCCCTCGACGATTGATTTGTCAACGATACAGATAGGATGTACCGGCCAGATGATATTATGGATGGAAATGATGGTATATGTGGATAAAATTCACGATATTTAAATTCGGCCAGGCCTTTGAGGATGGAGTTACAAAATTATTAATCAACGAAAGACGTCCTCGCCTGGAAGAGTGTGAAAGACTGAAGAGCGAAATCGCAAAGAGCATTGTACCTTAATCGAAGATGCCATGAGCGATTGTATCTCCAATCAAGGAATACCACTTACTCGCGTGGACCTCAGAATTGTCGTTTTCATTGTCGTTAACTTCTACATTGTACACCACCAAGAATTTTTCTTTCTCTATGAGTAGTTAGACAAATTGGAAGTAAAATATTGATTGTATATATTTCAGATTAGACGCAACGTTGAAAAATGATGAATAAGTTTGAAAGTTTAAAAACTTAGCCAAAGGATCTCTGGGTAATCTCCGATCAGCGCAAGGGAAAAAGATATAGAATGAATTGTTCATATAGTTACTGGAACAAAATTACCGAAGAATGATGAAGAATAAATGGATTGACCGAGTAAGTGACGAGGAAGTCCTAAGAAGAGTGGGAGAAAAGAGAAGTCTGCTGAAAACTCTAAAAAGAAGAATGGACAACTTAATCGGCCATATCCTGAGACACGATGGCCTGATGAAGACTATCGTCGAGGGAAAACTGAACGGGAAGATTGGAAAAGGCAGGCCGCGTATGAGATACATGGAACAGGTTGTGAGGGATGTAAAAGAGAAGAATTACGTCACAATGAAATGGTTGGCCGATAGAAGAATCGAGTGGAAAGCTGCTTCAAACCAATCCTAGGATTGTTGACCACTGATGATGATAATAGAACAAAAAAAACACCTGGAATTAAGAAGCATCTTCGACCTCATTTACACTCTGAGAGTGATGTATGTGACTCTCATTAATACGCAAATGGAGTTCCGTAGTTTTTTGCATGGTAGACAAACAGAATTTTTTCCAATATTGATAAGGAAAGCAAATAATTATTACAAGGCCGGGTTTTGAGCGGCCTGGGCCTCCACGTTAACCTGCATTCCCCTAAAAATTTTATTACAGATGAAAATCCATTAAGGCTGAGACGAGCATGAGATCCACACTAAATTAAATTGCAGGGGCTGGGTTTCCCAAAGATTTTCTCCTTTTTAATCGGTGTAGCACAAAATCCGTGCAACGTTTGCCATATTTAATAGACTTTTAATTGGCAAGGCCGCAAAGGCATTTTAGGTTGAAAGAATAAAGCCGAAAAATGTTACTAAGCTTTATTGTTTATTAAAACAGGGGAAATATATTGAGAAAAAAAACCAACACTTCAAACGGTGTATCTAATATTGCATGAACCAAAAAGAGGAAAATATCTATCAACTATATAGTCTTATCTGTCATATTTTATTTCTTGGGTAATCTGCGTTGAAGAGAATAATGTAGAACTTACTCTGGATTTTAATTATACTCTTGACAAATAATACTGTTACTTGAAATGAAGAGAAAAGATTCTGAATTTGAGTAACTAAGCTGGGCCAAATAAAATAAAATATAAGATTGATATTATCGTTTATCTCAATCATTTGTAATTACTTGCTTATTTTTATCGGATATTTTTCATTAATTGGATGTTGCTTTTATCGGACAACACCTAAAAATTTTATTTCCGTTTTACAAGGTTCACATTGGGATCCAAAATGAGCAATGATATTAATATTTAGGTTATAACTACTTTTAGTAGGTTATACTAAATGCTGGCAAATACTCCGGTGAGTTTCCACTCTAAATATTTTCAGGTTGGTATCAAATCTGACCTTGACGTCACACAGTAGCTTTATTAGTATCTTTTCCGAATATTCACCCTAAAACACAAAGAATTCAAGCATTACTGTGAAGTATCAGAAGACAAGGTTGTTTCCGCAACCCACAAATGGGTTCATGGTGGATTGACGATCAAGGGTATCCCTCTTAATGTTGGGTCGCATTCTCCCAAATTCTCTCCCTCTTAGAAGACGCGGCTTCACGTCGCCCAATACCTTAACGCCGAGTGCCGTGGAGGCGAGTTGCCCCGTAGGTTCCTGGGAACGGCCGAGAAGGTCTGACGGACCACCCAAGGTGACAAATTTACAGCCGAACATTAACAACCCGGACAGCGGTCCGAGTCAATGAGCCATTAAACCAATTTGGGCCTTTTACGACAGAAATATTCGAATGAATCCACCATCAATTCGAAGGCCTCTTTAATCTCTCAATCTACCTCTTCGATATTCCTTATGTAACGATCGTAAGATAAAGAGGGATCCGAGAGCTACTCTGAAAACATCTTAGAGCTCAAATTAATGTTTAACCGTTAAATATGAGACAATTTTCCGACTAAACTGCATATAAGTTACGCTAAAATATATTTTTCTCAAACTCCATTGTTATTCTTCCCTTCATAGCCTTATGGCCCAATGAAAAGTGCAATAAAATTACTTCACAACAAATTTTCTTTCCAAATTCTAAAATTCATTCCTTTCTATTTTATTCCGAAAACATCCGGTTCGATGCATTGTCATTTTTGAGTTTCATATTAATTGTCAAAATGGTCGCGGAAAAAATGTTTAGACTTATTTTATTGTTCTTTTCTCACATATTAATAGCTAAAATGTGGATTAACTATCCATTGTACATTAGACATTCCAGAAACTTAATATGCTAGGTATAACGATAAATCCCACATGTTTTAATATAAATATGCAGGAATAGGTTTAAATAAACGCCAGAAACGTAGATTATTCAGGATGGGAAATACTGTATCCTACCATCGTAGTTCTAGATACAAGGAACTGAGAAGACATTAACAAAGAAGAAAATGTCGGAGTCAGTGGAGCACATCAACCAAAACGTTTATAGGCTGCCGAAAATAATACAGAAGATGATAATGGTGTTCGATTTTCGGTTACATTTAGTGTAAGCCCTATCAGGAATTTGACTATACCAGAATTCGGTCACGTCCTCAGCTTCCACTCAGAGAATTATTTCAAACAAAATGTCCGATAACTCATTCGCCCTCCTTTCCACAGGAAAAAAAAACATCCCCTCATGCCGCTCTCATTCCACATTCCCCCCCTTCCTCTCATTTCACCGAACCCTCCTCCGCCGCAACCGCCATCTTAAATTTTACCCCTCCCCTACCAAACCCTTCTCCCCTTCACCCTCCCCATTCGACCCTCCCCTCCCATTTTCCCATTCAGCCCTTCCCGACATCGCCTTGCATCAGTCTCCTCCATTTTCGGAGGTAAACCCATCCAGAGAACCCCTCACTCCCCGTCCCCGTTTCCCGCATACCCCCAGCAGCACCAACCCCTTTCTCTCCCCCTTTCAACCCCCTCCCGCTCCACCCCCTCGTTCCTTCCATCCACCCCCCCCTCCAACCCTCCGTTGTTCTCCCCCTCACCTCCTCCGCCCCCCTTCTGCACCAGCCTCGCCTTCCTCAATCTGCGAAGATGTTCAGATCGAGTTTTTTTCCGCCCCATTGTGTCCCAGCCTTGCGCTGCCAATGCCGTCACCCGAGTGGACTTAACGCGCGAGGAGCATTTTCATTCTCATCTCTCTTTCCTCTCTCTCTCTCATGACTTCCCAGCCTCCCCCCTCACCCACATTCCAATACTGTCCCTCCCTCTCTGCTCTATGACATCTCCGACCCAGAGCGCGTGAGTCGTGTTGAAGATTTAGCGTCGTTTGGCGCTAGGTTAAGCACGATTCTTGTATCACCCACTTATCGTCCACCCAGCGTGACGTTATCTCATCGCATTCCAGAATGAACACATTAAAGGGGCAGTCTAACTTTGAGATTCTAGGGGAATGCTCTGGATCACCGTGCATTCAGGAGAAGAGTCAGTTAATAAGAGAGAGAGGTTTAGTAAGCCACAGAGGCTAGTAAGACAGAGGCACAAAAAATCATTTTTTCCACACACAATAAAGGACAGAATAGATTACAACGAATATACATGGAGGAATCAGGATTGATATGGTACATTTTGACGTAGAATAGTAGTCTGTTGTGATTTTTTGACGTGTTCATATTTTAATAAAGCTAACTCATGCACGCTTTGGGAAATATACATTAATTAATCGATGTGTTTATAGAAACGCCTGACTGATCAATAATTGTTACATTACTTCGTAAATACTATCAGCTTAGCCGCATGTGTCCCGTGATTGCATATCTAACATGTTTCCTTAAAGCAATAACATGTAGGTAGTGCATTGTACATTGCAGTACGAAGATGGTGCGTTCGCAGGTTGGTTGGACTGCACCTCATTGTATTGTGACAACACAGTACGCGGTGAGTCCCACTCAGAGTGAATAATATCAGGCAAATTTTCCCCTCATACGTAGATGATGACGTTCTCTACCGTGAGCAACTAACTGCAACGCACAGTACATAGCACAAACTTTCCTTCTTATTCGCTCAATGAGCGCCTGTTATAAGAGCTTCGGTTAAAATAACTCCAGTTTTGTTTGTACAACACAAAATGTGTGGCAAAATTCTATGGCTGGGCGCGGTAACTATGAGGGTAAAATAGCAATACGACTTGTTAACTCAAGGGTAGTAGATCTGAATCCTGTCTGAAGCACATGCTATGTTTGCCTTAATATAAAGAGATAAATATATGATTAAACTGTAAACTATTATTCATAAATTACTCATTATATTGACAGATCATTTTTCAGGGATCGTTTCCAGAAATATATGTATTTTGACAAAAGAACTATCAAAATAATGTGACACAATAAATTATAAAAACTATCGTAGGTCATTAGTTCCGCAAGAGAAAATTAGACAGCAGAAAAAACTACAAAACGTGATGAATTTTTGCAAATGAAACTGGAAAATACGGGTATTTTATCGAGATGATAAGGGAGTTTCCATTGAGCCTCAACAAGGATTTAAATTGCTTCCAGCAAAGCTAAGGCATAATTGAAGCACAGTTCCGTCACCAAATATAAATTCCGTGGCGGCAAAGTGCAGAGAAAATTGGTGCAAGACCTCAGCCCATTGTGTAGCCATTAATCTCGCAGGAAAAGATTCATGGGTCTCTTCCATGCACTAATTAAACCCCACCCAGGGGCCCTTAGAGAAAGCGCCCCGCTAATAGGACGAGGCCCGCGGCGTGGAAGACCATGAAAAGACCCTCCTTAACAAATAAAATGAAGTGTTAAAGTTTCGACGCTTCGTAGCAATGAGGAAGTTGCGTACGTACCGTGCAATTTTCAAACGTCTCTTTTTGCAGCCTGTTTCAAGCCAATTTACTCGAGGGAGAAATAGGGGAATCTGGGCGGTGTAACGTTTGGCAGAAACATAAATTAAGACGCCTTGAAAAAATAATAAGAATGGAATAGCTAGTATTTATTTCTCGGGCCAAATGGGCCATTTAGTCTAGAGTACGGAATGCAAGTCGTTTAAAAATAATGAGCTGCGATACTTAACTCAGTAACAAAGAGGCCATCCAGTGTCGTTTTTTTTTCTTTTGGCATTAGTAAATCAGAGTTAGAAGTGCGTCTCCTTTTTTTAAAATGTAACTCAAGCCAATATGAACTGCATAGCTGATGCAGCGATATGCAGTACGAAAAACAACATTATTATACAAATGTTCTCAGTAATGTATCCAGTAAAAAGTAAAAGAGCTAAGTTCAATGAATCCTTTTGAATAATTAAATGTATGATAATCATGTCGTACCACCTCTTTCTCACACCTAACACCCCTACAAGAGGTTTTAATTGCTTTATTCAAATAAGGGAATATACATTGGTACTGAACGGTCGAAGGTGTGAATATCTTTTGTGATGGGCATATAAAAATATGTCATTATTTCCAGCACTAAGCAAGCCTAAAAAAGTGTACATGAAAATAACAATTTATAGCAAAACATTCCAATCCCCATATCAAATAAGCACGTACAGTACCCATTCACGTTGAGAGTTCCTACCTTTGATAGAACGCGGAGGTATAGGAATAATTTCCTAAAATTGCACATGAACAAATCTTTTCACAAACCATAAAGACCATATAACTGTTTTGAAAAATATTCTAATACGACATTTTCCCCTCCTTGGCAATTAAATCGAGGTGACAAGAAGGTAAAAACACTTTCGGCTCTATGGATGGCTTTTAAATTAAATATTATCCCAAAAACGTTTCTGCATAGTATGGGCATCGGGTGGAGTCCCTCCAAGAAAATTAAAGAAACTATGAGATAACTTTACGAAAATAAATTCAATGCATCCGATCCTTTGTTTGTATGAAATGTCGTGCCTGATGATGGGGCACAGCAAAGTAATTGACGGTGTCTTTAAAATATTCCAGAGGGAAGAACAAAGACGAATGTTATTTTGTCACCAGTCATAAAACCATGTTATGCGCTTTAAACGAGTGAAGTATGTTTAGATCACCAGGAGTTTTTTCCACACGTAAAGAGATAAGGCATAACTGTTTTATTATTGTAGAAAGTGCAAAGCATTGTTCGTTACCAATTCCATACATATAAATCACAAAATAATTTCACATCCAACGGCATTATTGTTGACACAACATAGAGATTTCGCCCACATGTAAAAATATACTCTACCAAATATATTTATCCAGCCTTAGCTGCAAAGAAATAGCATGTGTTGTATTAAATAACATAGAAAAAACGCTCTAGAAGAAACATCAAGGTGCTAATACGACTGTAATATTCAACGGTCGAATAGAAAGGCTAGGAGGAAGTTAAAACACGAAGCCAGAAAAACTCATGGAGATTTAAAGAGGAGTTATTTTCGAACAAGGATCCAACAATCGACCACACACAGGGTCTCTCCACCCTCGACAGCATTAGAAAAAATCAATCCGGAATATTAATCCCGAGAATTCGATTCTAATCTGACGGCCGACACCTACCGCGGGGAAGTACATAAACTATACGCGACCCACGACATTGAAAGGTGAAACGGGAAAGAATCTCCGATGACCCACTACTATTTTCTCTTCCTCCGCTCTCATCTCTCTCCCTCGACTGCCAAGACAATAAATCCCACCCCACACAACACCCGCAATAAATCTTTCGAACGAGCAATAAACCGAGAGGAACACCTAGCAAGAAATCGATGATGATCAGATGTAAGACTAATCGATGGGAATATGAGGAGAGGGGGACGTGTTCGGATGTCTCCTCCGTACCAGGCATGTGCCGCACTTATAAATGTGCCCAGCACACACGTCTGGGGCCCCGAGAGTAATGAGAGAAGATTGGAAGGAATTAGAACCGTCCTCGGAATAAATAAAATCATGAGCGTAACCACTTCCTCAGCGAGGAA